>WOAB01000540.1:2590000-3885000 GCA_027886185.1 Rheum nobile | reverse complement strand
AATTGTACGATGAACAAGCGCTGAGGGCAATACAGTTCTTTTTCTTGACGGAAGAAATGGCTACATGTGGGCTCACTGCAAACAACCTGAAAAATCACTGCTTGAACACAGAGCTAGATGATAAGGAGATCGCATCGGGTTATCTGTTGTACCTGATGGGCTCGCCCCTCTTTCCAGACAAGTCCCAACACATGCTGTCCATGCCTTATCTGACCAACGTGAGTGACATTGGTGATACTTGCAATATTTCTTGGGGTTCTGGCACATTGGCATTCATGTATCGGTCATTGGGTGAGTGTTCACGGCATGAGTGTCGTCAGATGTCGACCTGCTACACGTTGTTGCTGGTAAGGATTGTGTTGCATATTGTTTTTATATTATTTAATTAAATTTAAGGTATAGGTTGATATGTTTATAAAAACATATTTATGTACAGACTTGGATCTATCTGTACTTCCCTAGCTTTCGTCCACAACAAAATCCTTGCTTCGGAGACGCTATGCCATATGACAGCCGATGGAACCCTGTGTAGACTCGTAGTAGGCAGAGAAAAAACTACAGGGAAGAGCTGGATTTAATGCAAGCTTGGCATGTAAGTATCATACGATGTGGTTTATTTCTCATATTAATGTATTACAATTGTGTAAAGTTACTTACTATTGTGTTAATTGCATCCTTTTTTGTGTAGGTTGACTGGCAGCCCTATGGCTACGTTAATTACAATATCCCGGAGTTGGCTCCTGCCTTTTTTCATGGGGTCATCTCATTTCTGAGAATTACCGAGCCCTATATGCCGGATCGGGTATCGATGCAATTTGGAGTGGTATAGGGGATTCCCCGACCGGTTATAGAGCCCATCAAACTCAATTGTCTCCAAAAAGGATGCAACCTTGAAAGCTTAATAGGGATTGAACTCGTCACATATCTAGTGATATCATGCACACACGGCAATCCATCTCTCACCCTCATTTGGCATGTGCAGGGACTGTCATAAAATGGATTTTCTCTTTTTCTGTGTTCCTCAGTCAAGCGGTCAAGTGCAACCTTAGATACTTTGTACTTCAACAACTTGAAAACATCAGCCCCGGTCACAAGAATCATCATGTTCTGTGCACTCTCGTTGAAGGTCCCCTTGATTTCCTTCACTTGGTTAACCATCTTTAGATAATATTGACCGAATATCGTGTCTAGACTGCCATGTGGAGTAGTCAAAAAGTCTTTCAAACTTGAGTGTGCTCCTTCAACCCTATATTTAGTACAAAAGAGTTTAAAGTTTGATCATAGAAGAATGTTTATGTTATCTGCATAAGTGGTTCGTCACGTATGGTTTCTCTTCATACATGACAGACGAAAGAGTTTCATCCTGTGATACCCCGTAATTCTGTAAGGATTATTTTGGGAATTTTTGGAATTTTCCCGAACACCCGTTTAGTACGTCAGATTCAATTCAGAAAGTTGGAGACATTCTGTAATGTGCTTTGTATCTGTAATATTTTTCTCAGTGAAATAAAATATAGACGACGTACTTGGGATGTTAATTACTCGTTCGCGTACGATAAATTTTATCCCGGGTTAACGTTATTTCGTCCGAGAAGCAAAGGAAGCGGCCGAGCCAGGGGCGGCGCCCGCCGTGAGATTGGCGACGCCCTCCGTCACAAGGCTCAAGGTGGCCGGCTGGTCTTCTCCTAGCTGGGGACGCCAGGCCTATGGCGGCGCCCGCCGCATTGATGGCGGCGCCCGCCGCATTGATGGCGGCGCCCGCCGCATTGATGGCGGCGCCCGCCGCATTGATGGCGGCGCCCGCCGCATTGATGGCGGCGCCCGCCGCAGTTATGACGGCGCCCGCCGCAGTTATGACGGCGCCCGCCGTCGATGTTGTCCGGAGGTCCTTGCCCGAAGGTCGCCGGCGAACGTCTGACGACGCCGAACTAGCCCCGCCACGCCTCCAGTTAGGTCATCTCGTGTGTGTTGTGGGAACGCTAGTCCAAATAAGGATTAGTCGTTTCTTAATAACTTAATGCTCGTAGGAACGCTAATCCAAGTAAGGATTTGTCGTTTCTTTAAATCATAGTATTCCTTGGGATAATTTCTGAATATTAATTTAAGGGTCATGACCTATGCTTCTTATCCACCGTTAAGGATTTGAAGTGTTTAAGCGCCTTGCAAGCGCCATTGGATGAGCATAATTATAGTCCTGTGTATTAAGCACTTAGCTAGTGCAATTGGGGTGGACGTAACTGTCACCCTGTAAATTAAAGTGTAAGCACTGTGGCAGTTCAATCTAGGTGAACGTAAGGTCACCCGGTGTAATAATAACGCCGTTGTTACTCGGCATAATAATGTTAAGTCCCGCATGTGTGTTGTGTGTGTTTTAATTTGGGTTGACGTAATGGTCGCCTTAAGATTTAAGCCTTGTTGTCGCTCTTAATAACATTAACGTGTTTCAGTAATGTGTGTTTTGTAATTAAATAAGATATGTGCCCGAGTGCACATGATTAATAAACTCATGGCGAGTAGTGCAGCTAAGTAATAGTACAGCTAGGAAAGCTCGTCTCGACTTGAATGTAGTACGTTCCCTTTCCAATCTGGATTCGCTGTATGCGATGAGGTTGGTTGTGAACCGAAGCATCTCAGTCAACTTTTAAATCATTGGTGTGTGTAACTTTAATGTTCCCTCGGTTGTCATAATTTCCTATAAGGCTCATTTCAGGTTGGAGTCTTCTCTTCAGTGCATATCTTAATTGTTAAATCATTCCGTGAAAGTGTCGGGTTATATATCGTTCTTTCGGTTATTATTCGAGGGATAATGATAGTAAACGGTCACGATCACTCGAACCACTCTGCTTTGTGCCCTTGCTAGTCTATTCAGTAGACTAACCCACTGTATTTTTGTTATCTGCATCGTCACGGTTGGTGCCGTCCGTCCGTTTCGGCACATCAGGAGTTGATTCCCGGAGTTTAAGTAACCTATTGAAGGATAAGAAGCTTGCAGACGGAGATTTAAAAGTCAGTGTTTTAAGCTGTTAAGTGTTTTAAGATTGTTAAAGTGTTACTTCAATGTATCTTCATAATTTAGCCATGTTATAAGTTGGGTCTTTAAAGTCTTCCGCTGTGTAATTTAAAGTCTTCTGTTGTTTAATCTTTCCATTATTATGTAATTATGTTATGTATTTAAGCTTAATTGTTCTGGAAAAGCCTGGGGTGACTTTGGACGGTAAAGTCTGAGGTCACTGGCATGTAATATCTCCGGTATAAATTGGGGGTGTTACAGTTATGGTATCAGAGCAATGGTTTTAAAATTCTTGGCCTATTGTTAGGTTTGAGAATTTTCAAAAGTTTATTTTGAAACTGTTTTCGAACCTATTCTATATTAAAATGGAATTTTGAGAATTTCAATGTTAAGAGTTGTAAGTAACTCGGTGATTTAATTTAAGTGATTTAGCGTTTCGAAGTTCGAAAGCTATTTATAATTGGTTTATAAAAGTGTTGTGTTATAAGCGATTAACTTAAAGTTTAAAGGGTTGAAGTTTGAAAGTGAGATTGTTAATAAGTGGTTTCAAACTTCTGCAAGCTTCAAGTGTTACTTATTCCTTAGATCCATTCTTAGGAATATTGTCTATTCTCGGGATTAATGTCATTTATAGGTTGACATTTCTCCCAGGTTCTCAGTCTTTAGTGAGCAGAAGAAGGTCGTTCTTGCAGTTAACAGTGAAGGATAGTCAGACTAATATAAAGTTATTAGTTTGGACCCCTATAACCTGTATCATGACGTATTTGACTATAGTGTCAAAATTAAGTTGGATAAGTTCTAAAGTAACGTTATGATTCACCAGAAGATGGTGAACACATGGAACACAACCCATGCTGGTGCTGAACCAAGGTTGGTTCTGAGGAGCGCCGCTAATCAAGGGGAAGAGCGTGAGGCTGCTTCCAACAATAACCAGGGAGGCAATGGCCAAGCTCAGGCCAACGCTCCGATGTTATTTGATGCTGCATCAGTGGAGGCAATTCGAGGAATTGTCATGCAGGCAATCACAAATGTTATGCGATCAGTTGCACCACAAGCACAAGGTGGTCCAGTTCCTCAAGCTACTCCCGAAGTCGAGGAGTCAGTGGAGCAAGTACCTCGGGTCAATGTTGTTAGGGACAGAGGAACTTACGGGCAGGCGTTAAAAGCCGTGAGTTCAATGAGGCCTGACAGCTATGACGGTACTGGAGAACCAGTCAGGGTGACATATTGGTTCTCACATATGGAACGGTTGCTCCGGAACATTAATTGCACTGAGGCTGGAAAAGTGCACATCGCCTCTCTTCAACTCAAGGATGTGGCTAGCGAATGGTGGGAGAGCATCGGTCTGGCTGACCATCCCGAGCTGAATTGGAGCATGTTCAAAACCAAGATGACTGATCGTTTCTTTTCCCGTGCTATGAGGGAGGAGAAGCATAAGGAATTTTTGTACCCGCAGACTGATGGGTTAAAGGTGACTGAGCTCGCAGCTAAGTTCAATCACTTGATGCAGTACGCTGGACCTGAGGTGTCAACCGAAGAGCAAAAGATCTGGTACTTCCATGGATGGATGAATCCAGAGATCAAGCCTCTAATGTTGCGTCATGGTTGTACTACGTTAGAGCAATATGTGGATGCAGCCTATAAGACGGAAGTCACATTGGAGGAGTCTGCCCTTAAGAGGGAGAAGCAATTTAAGGGAAAGAGTGGGCAACAGGATCGCCAGGTTGGTTCATTCAAACGACCGGCATCGCCTACCAAGTTTGAGAAGTCGGGTCGCGCTAAGACCGAGACAACTCAGTCAGACTCTGCCAGAGGCTCAGGTTGGAGCGGCGGAGCAATTCAGTGCAACAATTGTGGTAAAGTGGGTCATACAAGTTTTGTTTGCCAAAAGGACAAGAGGATGTGTCATAATTGTGGAAGGGAAGGCCACATAAAAGCATACTGCAGACTGAAGGGTCAAGGACCAATGCAGTCTTATCAGGCGTCAAATGTTGGAGGTGGGCAGAACCCAAGACCAGTGGTATCTACTCCTGAGCAGTCTATGGCTCGTAATAAAGGCAGAGCGCCTATGGGGTCTTTAGGCCAAGGGCAACGACTCTTTGTAATGAGCCAAGCCAACGGAGAAGAACCCTGATCCATTAAGTTGTATCGGTGCTAAGTCTTTTTGTAAGATTAAGGAGTAACGACGTGTGTCGGTAATCTCTGTAGCATCGTGAACTGGTTGTTCAACTTTTGTCGGTGATGTAATGTTTAACGATAATGAAGTGTTTCCTTGTTTTGGAAAATTCTGAGTGCGTTATCAGTACGAATTAGTTGTTCATACGAAACCCCGTAAGTGTCGAGAACAGCTTATGCCAAGTAAGGATAATGACTGTCGGACTTATGGTGGTGGAGTTTTGTGGACAACTTAGATGTTCGTCCCCTTGTGGTTAATCCCAAGGTCGACTCTGTTGTTTAAATCTAAATCCACTCCTAAGATTCTTCTTCATACATAGAGTATGTCATCTATAAGAACGGATGCAACTCTTTGAGGAAGATTAAGTTGTGGAGCGGTCATGTTGAGAGGAAAGGTTGCAGTTAAGGATGAGATATGTTGATGATCCCGATGTATTAAAGATTCCGTAAAGAGAATTGTCTACGCATCTAAGGAGTACTGTGGTAAGCGTTATCTCATACGCTGAGTTCTTCCGAGATTTCTTAAGGAAAGGGAATGAGCTTGTAGAGTTTTGTTCAGAGAGATCAGGAGATATCTCTCATGTGTGAGTTTGTGCCATAAGCTTTGAGACGGATGAATCATTTTCAGAATGATATCCTAAGGAATTAAGAGTAATATCTCTTGTGATCCATTTCAAGGATGAAGTGATTAAGGATGTTGGATCCAGGTGGTAAGATTGGTGTTGAGGCAGTATCCTCATTGGCTTAATGCAACTTTCGGGGTCGAAACTTATTTTAAGGGGGAGGTGATGTGATACCCCGTAATTCTGTAAGGATTATTTTTGGAATTTTTGGAATTTTCCCGAACACCCGTTTAGTACGTCAGATTTAATTCAGAAAGTTGGAGACATTCTGTAATGTGCTCTATATCTGTAATATTTTTCTCAGTGAAATAAAATACAGATGACGTACTTGGGATGTTAATTACTCGTTCGCGTACGATAAATTTTATCCCGGGTTAACGTTATTTCGTCCGAGAAGCAAAGGAAGCGGCCGAGCTAGGGGAGGCGCCTGCCGTGAGATTGGCGGTGCCCGCCGTCGCAAGGATCAAGGTGGCCGGCTGGTCTTCTCCTAGCTGGGGACGCCAGGCTTATGGCGGCGCCCGCCGCATTGATGGCGGCGCCCGCCGCATTGATGGCGGCGCCCGCCGCATTGATGGCGGCGCCCGCCGCATTGATGGCGGCGCCCGCCGCAGTTACTACGGCACCCGCCGTCGATGTTGTCCGGAGGTCCTTGCCCGAAGGTCGCCGGCGAACGTCTGACGACGCCGAACTAGCCCCGCCACGCCTCTAGTTAGGCCATCATTGTGTCTCCCAGGGTTTTGGCTATTTAAGGAGGGGTTTGGAGGTCGGATTTGAGGGATTCCACAGCCAAACTCTCCCAAACTTTGCCTTGTCGGAATTTTTGTGCCTCGCCCGAGTTCTGAGGTGCTCGCCGGTGTCATTTGGTGGTGTTTCCAGAAGCCCTTTTTAAGCCTTTTGGTTGCCCTTGGAGGTCAGAACCCAAGCAAGGCAAAAAGGGGTCGAAACGCGCATCGTTTTGGTGAGTCTTCTCGCCATTCTGTTGTCGGAGGTTCTTCACGGCGACCGTCGTTCATCACGGCGCCTGCCGTGATGAACACGGCGACCGCCGCCAGTGGCCAGAAGCCCCTTTGTTGGCTTGGTCTTCGTGGTCGTCGTTGTGGAGTCGTTCCTTTCGATTTCTTTCGTCTTTCCTTAGATTCGTACTAGTTTATGTCGGATCTAACTTAGGGTTTCCTTATGGGTCGACTCGAAGGTCGTTGTGCTGTCGGAGTTATACCTGTGTCGAGCCCGGAATCCCGTTGTCTCTGCTCTGTTCCAAATCTGCGGACTAAGGCAAGTGGCGGTTCGCTCTTGCTTAATCAGTCCTTGTTTCGTTAATCATTAATCGTTTAATTGTTAATTGAGTTAATATGAACTGTTGTTCGGTTTGGGAATTAACTTCATAAGTAAACGTGATTAAAATAATATTATAATAGGTTGTATATCTGTTAGTACGACGCTATTATATGTAATAATTACCGTGATGGTATCGGGTGGTTTAATGTTAATCTTTAATGCTTAATCTCGTGTGTGTTGTGGGAACGCTAGTCCAAATAAGGATTAGTCGTTTCTTAATAACTTAATATTCGTAGGAACGCTAATCCAAGTAAGGATTTGTCGTTTCTTTAAATCATAATATTCCTCGGGATAATTCCCGAATATTAATTTAAGGGTCATGACCTATGCTTCTTATCCACCGTTAAGGATTTGAAGTGTTTAAGCGCCTTGCAAGCGCCATTGGATGAGCATAATTGCAGTCCTTTGTATTAAGCACTTAGCTAGTGCAATTGGGGTGGACGTAACTGTCACCCTGTAAATTAAAGTGTAAGCACTGTGGCAGTTCAATCTGGGTGAACGTAAGGTCACCCGGTGTAATAATAACGCCGTTGTTACTCGGCATAATAATGTTAAGTCCCGCGTGTGTGTTGTGTGTGTTTTAATTTGGGTTGACGTAATGGTCGCCTTAAGATTAAGCCTTGTTGTCGCTCTTAATAACATTAACGTGTTTCAGTAATGTGTGTTTTGTAATTAAATAAGATATGTGCCCGAGTGCACATGATTAATAAACCCATGGCGAGTAGTGCAGCTAAGTAATAGTACAGCTAGGAAAGCTCGTCTCGACTTGAATGTAGTACGTTCCCTTTCCAATCTGGATTCGCTGTATGCGATGAGGTTGGTTGTGAACCGAAGCATCTCAGTCAACTTTTAAATCATTGGTGTGTGTAACTTTAATGTTCCCTCGGTTGTCATAATTTCCTATAAGGCTCATTTCAGGTTGGAGTCTTCTCTTCAGTGCATATCTTAATTGTTAAATCATTCCGTGAAAGTGTCGGGTTATATATCGTTCCTTCGGTTATTATTCAAGGGATAATGATAGTAAACGGTCACAATCACTCGAACCACTCTGCTTTGTGCCCTTGCTAGTCTATTCAGTAGACTAACCCGCTGTATTTTTGTTATCTGCATCGTCACGGTTGGTGTCGTCCGTCCGTTTCGGCACATCAGGAGTTGATTCCCGGAGTTTAAGTAACCTATTGAAGGATAAGAAGCTTGCAGACGGAGATTTAAAAGTCAGTATTTTAAGTTGTTAAGTGTTTTAAGATTGTTAAAGTGTTACTTCAATGTATCTTCATAATTTAGCCATGTTATAAGTTGGGTCTTTAAAGTCTTATGCTGGGTAATTTAAAGTCTTCTGTTATTTAATCTTTCCATTATTATGTAATTATGTTATGTATTTAAGCTTAATTGTTCTGGAAAAGCCTGGGGTGACTTTGGACGGTAAAGTCTGAGGTCACTGGCATGTAATATCTCCGGTATAAATTGGGGGTGTTACACATCCGTCACGTATGGATGGAATACACACGTGACAGACGATAAACTTTAGTCTGTCACGGATGATGTGCATCCATACGTGTTGAACCACTTATGCAGATAATAGAAACAGAAAGTTGTGCATATAATAGAAAGCCCCCAAAATATATCAAATGAGAATGCATTACAGATTCAGATGTGACCACTAACCTGTTTGTCATTGACGTTCCAAGCGTGAAAACAGTATTTGGCCAAGCTGACACAAGTCTTTCCATGTACGGGATGAGCCAACTGTTTCTTACATACTGATTCAGACGTGGCCAAACCCTCCATTCGGACTGAATTCTATGCAACTTCATCTCGTACTCGGATACAGTTGTTTGCTTGAATAAATTATAATATGCATTTGCAAACCTTATACCCAAGCTTTTATCCTTCATCTCCTTCCTAGCATTGTCCTCTATGTTCTTCTTCACATGGCGCCTACAAAGGATAGACTTGGCACTTGGAAAGAGTTTATCTAACGCATTCATCAAGGCCTTTTCACGATCTGTCACTAGGCATGTCGGTGTTACTTGACACTTTGTGCACATTTTAAGAAGTTGTTGTGCCACCCACACGTAGTTGTCTTCTGTCTCATGTTGTAGAAACGCCCCCACCACATTATAGTTCTTCCATGTAGACGTGACTCCTATTATTTCGAGGAAATGCAAGTCATACCTGCACAAGAAGATGTGTCATGCATAATGAATAAACATATCAACAAATAGATGTAGCAAGTAGATGTATTACACTAACCTGTTAGTGCTGTATGTAGAGTCTAGCAAAAGGACGTACGAAAATTCCTTTAGGAGTTTCATGGAATCCGACTGGCAAAGAAAATGTCGGTGATCTTATTCGTCGTTGGATCCGACCTATGCTCCACAAAGTAGTTGTTATCTTTGCACTTATGGAAGAACTCTTGGACCACGGTTCTTTCTTCCATCCCACTATGTCGGACATTGTACACTTCATTGTACACTTGCTTCATTTTAGTACAGTTGTTCGGGTCCTGGTTAAGTGTTGTTGCAATCTTTGATGGTTTACTATGATTTTCTGTCATGACCTTAACCAACTTCTGCTCAGGTGTCATCCTGCCAGCAACTGCATGCCCGTACAAGTCATCACCAATGACATGGTTGTGGGTTCCAACAACTACCTTGATTGTATATGAGTCCCTCGCATCTTCTTGACACAACAATCTGAATGAACAATCACATTTTTTGCTCCTTGTTCTTTGCCTTACTCTATTTTCATCTTTAGGAATGAAAATTCCCGCTTTTTCACACAACAGCCATGACTTCCGAAGGCTTCCTCCACCAAAGTTTCTATCCCGACCAATAGTGAGGCAGAAGTGATTATCAAAGGCAATATGTCTAGCCCTTTTAATTGCATCATCTCTGGAGCCGAATACTTCACCCGTGGTAAACTTTTCTGAATAATCTTCCGAAACAATCACTTCTTCAGGTGTAGGATAAGAAAACTGCGGTTGTGTGTGTAATGTCGGAAACCCAAACTTAGGTGGAACTTGCCACCTTACGGACGAAATTCCACTACGAGCAAAACAATCTAATCCCGGCATATGAGGTTGTTGAGGCGGCATAGGTTCGCCGAACAACCCAAGTGAGAAGGACGGTGGTGTCATTTCTCAGGCATCATTCAAGGACAGACTGTTAATACC
This sequence comes from Rheum nobile, assembly GCA_027886185.1. Taxonomy (NCBI): domain Eukaryota; kingdom Viridiplantae; phylum Streptophyta; class Magnoliopsida; order Caryophyllales; family Polygonaceae; genus Rheum; species Rheum nobile. The sequence continues at coordinate 3,874,682 of WOAB01000540.1, read as the reverse complement.
GTTGTTCATGATATTGTTCTCCTATTGAAGTAAAAAAACAAGTTAGCGAAGCATCCAGTTTCTGTCAAACACATCCATACGTGACGAATAAACACATTCCATATGTCACGTATGGGTTCACCTGATCCGTCACGTATGAAGTAAATCCATACGTCACAGATGAGGTGAATCCCTACGTGACGGATGGAGGACATCCATCCGCCATGGACTGTTTTTCTTTTAAAAAATAGTGGCCGAACAAAGATGAAGTCTTGCAGTTTTGCACTCAATATAAAAAAGCCCAAACATTCAAACATGTAGTTTTGCACACAAATTCTACAACTTTTTAGTACAACTTAATCAAAGATGAAGTTTTTATGAACATATACTCACAACTATTGAAATTACCTTAAGAAAGTGTTTGTTTTGGGGTAAGAACAACTCAATCATATACATTCACAAGAAAGAACCATAAAAAATCTTAACTTTTACTAACATGTAAAGTAAAAGCTTAAAAAACATACCTCATTGTAATTGTAACTCCTTGAAACATCTTCTCCACCATTGAAGTTGGAAAAATCATCTTCATTTGCCATGGAAATGAACTCTTGGAAGATGATGAGAATGGAAGATGTGTTGTGGGAGGAAAATGGAAGAGTGATGGAGAGTTTTAGGGTTTAATTTTGGCCGTAATATTGATGAGATATGACGGGATAGTTAATGTAGTTAGGTGGGGACAAGTAACATTCAATTTTCTGGTTTAGGGGTTCGTCCGTCACGGACCATGCGAATCCGTCCGTGACGGGCCAAATGAATCCATACGTGACGGACGAATATATTTGGTCCGTCACGGACGGATGCACATGGTCCGTGACGGACGAACCAGTGCGTGAAATAGCAATTTTGTCGGTGCGTGAAATAGAAATCGTGTATAAATATGTTAATTTTTATTTTGCATAAATTAGTAATTTTATAATTATTTTTATCCCAACACTAATTGTGGAATTTTATATATTTGATCCATCTTAGAGTTTGTTTTTCTATTATATTTTCTGTTTTTTTCTCTAAATTTGTCTATATAAAATACTAAAATCAAACTAATTTGTCGTATGTGTTGTCCATTTAGCTATATCACGTAGGCTATATTTTTTGACCAATTACCTTTGCACCCTTCGCATTTATTGTTTATTACTTGACTCTTTTTCAGTTTTTTCACATTATTCATCTAAATTATATTTATCTTATGTATAATATATCAAAGATTCGATTTTAGATGTCTCATAATAATAATAATATTTATATTTTATATGCCACAAAAAACTAACTTACCTAGAATGAATTATTCTCATATGTGCAAAAAAACTTCAACTTTTCTTCACTAATCATTTCCATATATATTTTTAATATTTTATATTTAAACATCCTAACCATTTCCATAATTTTTTAACATCCTAAAACAACTAAATTAATTCTTACAATATTATATTCAAATTAGTCAATTTATGTTTTGTAATAAAATCGGTTCACCAGTAAATATATAGTGTATATTTATTCAAACTCGTGTAGGGTGCGAAAACATATACTAGTATATACGAAAGTTATATTTGTCTATCGTAGGTGTCCGCATATAATGTATGCCACATAAGTAAATCTAAATATCATTTCGCCACTACGTCCTTTTACTTTCTTACAATTTGTGTTAACTTCAACCTACATCAATTTCAATGATATATATTTACATAATTGTAAATTTTTTAAACAAAATCATTTTCTAAAATAATTTTTTTAATTACTTTTTTTCCCAAAATACTGTTATTTTTTCGAAAATCACTTTTTCTAGAATTTTTTTTTCCCAAAAAAGTATTTTATTGTTGTTTTTATGTTGCAAGAACCTATAAAATTATAGCTCAAGTGCATATATAAGCACCAAAAGTGCATCTATATGAACTCAAAGTACATGTGTTAATACGTACATATGCATGCTTAACATGTATATCAATAATGCACATTTTAGCTAAGTATGTTTACTAGATAAAAGTGCAGGTGTAGCATGTTAAAGTGTTAGAGTGCAGAGCATTGAATTCTAGTGCAGAGTGTTGTACTTCAAAATTTGTAGGAATATTATCATAACAAAATCAGAGTATGGCAAACTACAATAGAAACTCCTTACTTAGTAGAGGTTTGCATTTATATCTTGAGTTTTATTCAATCATTCATATAAACTCAATTCTCATAGTACGGTATGAATGATTTTGTTATGACATTTTTATTTTCTTAGTTCAATTGAATAATTTTTATGAACCTACTATTCAAGTCGGTCTATAGATAATAACTTGAGAAAGATTTGAACAAAATACTTTATAGTTTTGAAAAAAATAGTTCTTCAATCATAAATTTCAAAATTTAGTAGAACAATGTGCTACTTGCTCTATTGTTGAATGTGTGTTTCATTCGTTTTGTTCAAGTGTTTGATATAATGGGAATCAGATTTAACTGTTCATTTTGATCAATACAAAATTGGATCTTTTTAATCATTTTAAGGAAATGTGCAATCTATAGTTCAGTAGATTTGGCTTCTTTACATCATCAGATATTGTGTACCTTATAAAAGTTAACCCTGATTTTCAACTTTTATAGATAAAGATCTAGAACCCAAAGAGTCTCTATGGAAAGAAATCTTTTGCGGATTATATTTCATTGAAAAAGGCACATGTTGTTCATTTCATTTTTATTTATTTGTAATATTCATAATTGATTTGTAATCTTGCTAAATGATTTGTAATCTTCTTAATTGATTGATTTGTGATCTTCCAAATTGATTTGTATTTAAATAAGAAAATATTAGTAATAAGTTTAGAATAAAATATTTAATATATAATTAAATGTATTTGAAAAAAAAGGAGAAAATAACATGTGAAAATTAAAATGTGTACGTAGTGAAAGAGAAAATAGTTTTTATATGAAAAAGTACTTTTTGTGTTTGATCAAACATATGTCTTGAATTCAATTCATATTATCTTTTCTATTTTGTTCTTTTATTCTGTTATTTATATATTTTTTAATTTTTAATTTTATTAAAAGAAAATGGAAAGTTTGCACGTGCTTCATTAGTTTAAAAATATTACTAAAAGTTAGTATAGTCCTCCCGTACCTTGTGTAGGAGTTGGGACTCCGTCTTGGTCAGTTCCTCTAAAACGCTGAATCTTCAGATGGAGGGAACTGTTCTCTGAAGGCGTTGAGTTCCTCTTGTGGATGTTGATGACAGCACATCGGTAGATCAATCATATGCAACAAGATCTTGATATCGATTTGAATCGTGGTGAACCACTTTCCGAAATCAATATTTCGCCCCTTACATAGCCTTAGGGAATCCACGAAATTTGAAGTGAGATAAGACAAACCAATCAGTTCCAATCAAGGCTCATGAAAGGAACTGAACTTTAAAGTTTATGTAATAATGGATTTGAGACTTTCAGCAAGTTATGTAGAATCACAGGTTACTTGTGTAACACCAACACTAAATCCCGAAATCCTTTATATAGGCATTAGGGAGAACTTCCAGAATCAGTTACGGAAGTTAAGGGAAGTTATAGCGGCAGTTGAAAACGGTTACCAACTGATTTCAGTGGTTATCAACCATTCCCAACCGACCCACAACAGTTACCAACGGTTACTAACAGTTACAAAGTAGTTATGACGGTTATAGCGGTTACAAAGTTGGTTTTACCAACAGTTACAAGCACATTAAACACGTGCCAAGAAAATCAATCAGCCATACACATGTGTCTAGTCCCGTAGAAGGGAAATAACGCTCAGTTCCATTCACAAGAAGTGAACAAACATCTAGTTTCCTTTCCTGAAACTATTTCCAGGGAACTAGAGCTTTTTACAAGCTGTTTTAAGGGAACTTGACCCTTACATGTAACATATACTTTGTTTCCCTCTAGAACTCAAGTCGTTTACACAAGCGTGTACTCCACACACCTGAGCTCGTGTTATAACGAAATGAGTTCCCTTAGTGTCGCATAAATCCCGATCACACTAAATGGCAATGATTTCACTAAAATCACCAACACCTTGTACGATTTTAACACTATATTAATAATATATTATATTAGTATAATATAGAATAGAACATTCATTTAAAAAATATAGCCAATAGATCCTAATAACATACAAGTTTTGATAATTATATTGATAATTAATTTTATAAAAATAAATAGATTAGAATTATAAATTCGTTGGGAATATTTATGATATGACTATTCACATGAAGCCTAGAGGCTAATTTAAATTAAAACTATAAAATAAAGTTAGGTTTATATTTTTTTGTCTTAGAAAAGAAATACTTTTGTGAAGACTTGTCTTTTTCAATTAAAATTAATGTATTTGGGAGATGTATGAGGAAGATGGCTATTTTCTATTTTTTTAAAGGAAAAAAAAAGGTGTTAATTTCTAGTTAAACCAAATGCAGAATTTTAAAAAAAAAAATATTTGTCTTTGCAATTAATATAATAAGGAGACTTCAATAAGTTAAATCGGAAAAAATCGAACTAAAATTTGCACCTTCAACAACTAAGTCCACGTTATGGTCAACTACTCAACTTGAATGGACGAAAATACACTACAACTAGGTCAATATATTGTGAGTTTGTGACATAGAATGGATGAATCTAAAATTTTTTTAAATATTGCCAACTCAAAAAGTTCCTCCTCACCAATATAATAGAGAATTTATGTTTTGGTAAAACGAGCTATTACGGTAAAATGGATGTACTAATTAGGGGCGCTGAATGATGAAAGAATCAATGGATCAGATTTAATCCTAATAAGTGCAAATTTGAGAAACGGAATAGGGTGTACCGGATTATACCGAATCTTGATTCTACGAGATTTTATTTCCATCCAAAATCTCCCAAATCTCACGTATATGGTTACTCTTTCATTCTCTCCCATATTACCGCTTTAAAATCGTCTTTGCCAAATCGCCCTAAACCCTTCATTGAAGCTCAATCTTGAAGCTCCGTCCAAATATTTGTCTCCCATCGAAGAACGCATATCATGCACCCAATTTGTCTCTCCTATGTGGTTTCTCGGAATTGCAATTGAAGCATCGTTCCCAAGCTCCATGAAATATCTCCAGAATCGTCATTGAAGTGTCATCTCCATAGTGTTGTCTCTCTTCTTTGGTAAAACGGTCCTCCTTGATATTTCTCTCTCCCCTTCATCTCGATCTGTAATTTCAGTTTGTTCTTGGAGGTGATGTGTTTGGAGTACTCAGTTACACCGTCACCGGCTGCTGCATATCGTCGCCTCTATCCCCGACAGACCAGCAATCGCCTCGTTGCCACTCATCTCTACACTGCTCCACCATCGTCGACGTGCCTACACCTCACCGTTGCCCCTCATTTCCTCGAATGATTGATGCAGTATCACCTCTGACATCATCTCTGAAGCTCTAAATTGTTCGCCAGTATTGTTATTCATGTTAACAGTATTGTTATTGACAGTGTTACAGTTCATGTGTTTTGATATTTATGTTTTGGATATTGTATATATGATATTCGGTTTCTCCGTGGTGTTATTCATTATAATAATGTTGATAATTATGTGGATTTAGATTCTGCTTGTTGATGGTGTTGTTTGAGTTGTTGATCATTGATATTCACATGTGATATTCAAATTGTTTGATGTGATATTCATACACATTCTTTTGATATTCATGTTGGATGTAAGTTTCATGCGTTCAGTAGTTGATATTCAAAGTTTGTGATGTGATATTCACTATAATGATGTTGATATCATGTTGGATGTAGGTTTAATGCGTTGAGTAGTCGATATTCAAATTTTATGATGTGATATTCACTATAATGTTGTTGATATTCATGTTGGATCTGTTTTGGTGTTTTGTTGGTGTTGTTTGTACTGTTTGCAATTGATATTCAAGTTGTTTGATGTGATATTCATATAAATTCTTTTGATATTCATATTGGATGTAGGTTTCATGGGTTGAGTAGTTGATATTCATGTTGGATCAGTTTTGGTATTTTGTTGGTATTGTTTGCAATTGATATTCAAATTGTTTGATGTCATATTCATACAAATGCTTTTGACATTCATGTTCAATCAGTTTTGGTGCTTTTATATATGTTTAGGGTTTAGTGTATATGGATTAAGGTTTAGGGTTTAGAGATTTAGGGTGTATGGGTTTAGGAGTTTAGGGTTTAGATTAGGGTTTGTGGTTTAGGGTTTAGGAGATTAGGGTTTAGGGTTTAGGATTTAGGGTTTATGGATTATGGTTTAAGGTTTATTGGTTTAGGGTTTAGTATATAGGGTTTATTTGTTTAGTGTTTAGGGTTTAGGGTTTATCGAACATGAATTTCAAAAGCATTCATACAAATGCTTTTGATATTCATGTTGGGTGTACGTTTCTTGCTCTGAGTAGTTGATATTCACATTTTATGATGTGATATTCCCTATGATGTTGTTGATATTTACATTGGATCAGTTCTTGTATTTTGTTGGTGTTGTTTATACTGTTTGCAATAGATATTCAAATTGTTTAATAAGATATTCATACAAATGCTTTTGATATTCATGTTGGATATACGTTTCATGCTCTGAATAGTTGATATTCAAATTTTATAATGTGATATTTATTATGATGTTGTTGATATTCAAAATTGTTTTCAGGCTTGACTCTTCAAAGCACATGATTTCATTGAGGAAAATGTATTCCCACACATGAACGAAAACTTTATTGATGACAATGTACCCGAGTGAGTTGATGTTCAACCTAAACCGGATGGGATTGTTGCACCGACAAAGAGACGGTTGAAGCTTTTTGCTCGTCTAAAAAAGCACAAGTCATTGCGTAATCACGATATTCATGTTTGTTATTCCACATATTCATGTAATTAATGCTGATGTTCATGTACATTTTTCGTGTATAACTATTTGTGTTAGTCTGAAATGATTATTTTATGTTTGGGTTATGACATTCTTGGTGAAACATAGTGATATTCATACCAATATAGAATGATATTTGTCGAATTATGGTTCAACGGGATGAGTCAATTAGTGGTCAACACACAACCAACCCCGGTTTTTTGTATTCTTTACGTTTGAGGGACGGACTCTACAGTGGCTGGATGGCTTCCTTGATGCGTGGTTAACAAACTTCTTGCTCCTACGCGTGCAAAATGTTGTTTTCTTCTTTCGAGAGATGCTTTCCACCTAAAAAATCCCTAGAGATGATGCCTCTGAGGGGGGCTCTCCGACGCTCAAGTTAGATGTGACTCACAAGAAAATCAAGTAAACGGGAAATGGAGAAGTTGGGAAAGAAACTCTCAGTATTTTTTGCCTTAGAGAACCTCTGAGGGGGGATCTCCGACGCTCAAGTTAGACGAGCTTATCCTTGCGTTTGATGGACCTCCAGCAAGGATCTTCACCTCATCAGGTGTTACTGGGCCAAAAGTGAATTTTGACTCCCACAGCCAGCCCCCCAAGCTATTCGCGAAGTGGAGCGTAAGAGAAGGCTTGGTTTTCACGTTAGGCAATCCTATCGACAGTCCCTCGCGGAGGACTTCTTGCTTTTTCTTTCCGTGTGACTCTTTCGCGAATGAAGGAATATTGATTCTTCACGGACGGTCTTTGCAGCAATTCCTGATCTTATAGTTTAAAATTTTGAACACTTTTCCCTTTTATTTTTTCAAGACCCCTTTTGCGCGCCGTTTTTCCTTATATTTCACCACGTGGTAGTTACTCACGACGCCTCATTTCTCGTGCCTTCTGAGGCGTGTTTAAAAAGCCACCTTAGCTCTTTTCCTTTATCATCGTTCCTTCTTCCTCCATCTCGTCAAAGGCGGTTTTCCTCTTGTTAGAGCTCAACTACGTTTATGGAGTTTGCCGTTGCAGGTGCTTAGGGTTTTCTTCCAGGTAATTCCATCTCTTTGTTTCTCTAATCCCCCTTTCTTTTTTCGAACAAACGCTTTTGGGTAGGGATAATTTTTGGAGTGTTTCATTCTACCCTGCTTTATCCAGTAGAGTCTTCTGCTTCTGTCTAGGGCATCGTTGGAGTTGCTTCTCCTCAACGTACCTTCAGGGTGTGTTTCTTCTAATCTTTGGGTCAATTTCTGCATTTGGTGCCTATTTCTCTACCCTCCTATCTTTAGGGCTTTCGTACGGGGTTTCAAAAGGGGCGCCTTTTTCTCATTAATTTTCCGCCTACTTACAATGTTTCGATTTTTTGCGATTGCCTATTTGCTTATGGTTTCCATTTGTTCATGGCACAATTTTTGTTGTGTGATTCTTTCCCATTGGATGAATTTCAAGGATAGGATTATGAGCGACTCAGAGCCTTCAAATGACTTCATTCTTGCACCACAGACTGAACCTCGATCGAAGCTTTTACACGATCGCCTTCCTGAGGCAGTAGAAATAGATTCTTCACAAGAGGAGTCTACGTCTAATAGGATTCCATCGCCTTCCGCGTCTGGTGTCCCGAGGCCAAGGATCTTGACGAAACGTGTGAGGCACTCGCCCTTCACAAAGGACACTAAATTCAGAGAGCACCACGGTGATGAGAGTACTCTTACTCTTGAAGATTTGCGACAAATAGCAGGGGAATACCCTTTCTCGGAGGGCTCGATATTGGTTCTTCCCGAAACTGGATCTCGCTCTATCCACGACTTCCCTAATTTTATGGCGATGAGTTGGCCAAGCCTACATGTAGGATTTCGCATACATGTGCACCCTTTGTTCCAGGACGTCTTGAATGCCCTTGGCGTGAGCCCAATACAAGTTCACCCCAACGCTTGGCAAAGCTTATGCTAACCCTACTTGGGTCTCAATATGAAGCCTACATTTGAACTGGTGATGACCCTGCTTTCTATGCGTTGCCTTCCTAATGGGTACTGGTCCTAGAAGGTGGGATACTCCCAGAAAATCAACAAACCTTCTAACCTCATAAACTGGAAGAACAAGTTGTTCTTGCTCAGGTTGGAGGGGGATTATGGGGTGAGTGTACTTCCGTGCCCTACAGTGGTTTACTCGTGCGCGACCACTGGAGTGAAGAAGCAAAGAGAAAAGAAAGCTCTAGTGGAGAAGTTTAAGCAACAACAAATATACGACTTTGATGAGGTTTTTTACTCACGCGATGCTTGAGGAGATGGTGTTAAGTAGCCCTCATCCTCGTGGGGGTGAGATTCTATTCATTATTCGCGAAGGGTTTGGAGGCAGTCCTTCGCGAACGAGACCGCGACAGTAGAATTCGTTTCTCATCCTGGGGTTTACTAGCCCCCTAGGTTGTGACACATCAACCTTGTGACCATTTTGTCTTGCAAGTTTGCTCACTGCTTGCTTTTTTGCTTAATTTTGCAGATATGTCGTTCGGCAAGACAATTAACCGCTTGGATGACTTGGAGGACCTTCTCTTTTCTACGGATGAGCATCCTGAAGGGGTGGAGGACCAGGTTGTGGACCAGAGTGCGCGTGACCTGGGCGATGGTGATTACCCTAGCACCCCCGCGCAGCACGCATGCAAAGGTGTCGGCGATCATGAGCCTACGCCAGAAGGTAGAAGGGCACGAAATGGTGGAGATGGTCAGGCAGAGCTGCGTGAAGCCCCTGCGAAGGCGGGTACATCAAAGACTAGAGAGCGAGGAGTCCTACCAGGATTCCTCTGGGAAACCTGATCGCTATGTGGCACTGCATAAATTGGGTTAGCCCCCTCGTGGTTCCTATTAATTTTGTTGTCTTTTTTTGTTGTTCGTCTTTCGCGCTTGAAGTGAAATGCTTCTCTTGCAGGTCATCCTTGAAGCTCGCGACGCGAGGGGTATGATTGAAGTGCAGGACATAGACGATACCAACGTGAAGCGAGAAATTGAAGGTCTCAAGAAGGAGAACAAAAACTTTGCGACGACAACTAGTTGGTGGATAAGCTTCGCAAACAAGTTGATGCTTTAGAGAAGGAGCGAGATGAGTTGAGGATTGAGCGGGACGCGGTTAAAGCTGACGTTGACACGAAGGGGAGAACCAATGCGGAACTCCTAGAGCAAGTGGGCCAACTGAAGGAGTCTTGCAAGAAAGCAAAATAAGAGGTGGTAGAGGAGTACCGCTTTAAGGCTCTTCACGACTACCACGCTCATGCGTATTACTGTTGGGGTAGTGGCTTGGTTGGAATCAAGCAGATGGCAAATTAATATGGAGTCGCCCCAATTGTATTCAGGTCGGCTGCTATGCGTGGCTACAAGCTTAAGATCTGGAAGCCATATCCTGTCCCTCGGCTTGGTCAGATCAAGGACGACCACGAGGGACATCTGGAGGCGTGGAATATGGGCGTTCTAAAGGAGGGTAGCCCCTACGTGGAGAAAGAGAAATGGAGAAGATGGGAAAGATCCTCGGAGAAAAATCCCCGAAGAAGATGCCTCCGAGGAAGGGCTCTTCGACGCTCAAGTTAGATACGGCTTACAAGAAAATCAAGTAAACAAGAAATGGAGAAGATGGGAAAGAAACTCAGTATTTTTTGCCTTAGAGAACCTCTCCTTACCTGGCTTCTTCGGGTTGGATTTGATGCCCTTCACGGCACGAAGGAGCTGAAGAGATTCAAACAGTCACGATGCCAGTTCTTTTCGAATTATTTTCTTCCCATTAATGAGCTACATGCGTTTTTCTAAGTGTTGGGAGCGGCTATTTTCATCTTCTTTGCTATGAATTGCAACTCCTTAAAGACGAGCTTATCCTTGCGTCTGATGAGCCTCCTGCAAGGATCTTCAGTCCATTAGGTGTTACTGGGCCAAAAGTGAATTTTGTCTCCCATAATATCCATGCTTATAGATACAACAATTTAGATGCAAGTTACATCTTACTTCCATGAATAATTGATCTTACTTCCATGAATAATTGATCGAAGAACACAAATCCCTTCATATCCTGACAAGTATTAATACCAAATTGCACACGGATTGAATAAATATGATGTATAAAAAGATTAGAAGTATAACACAAATCTCTTCATATCCTTATAAAAATTACAAATTATGTAATGCGTAGCATGAATATCTATCAGTGAATTTCGAATATAAAAAAAACTTATATCCAAACAATGCTAAATGTTGGTAAGGCTAAAAGCATGAATATTGACTTGTAAAACATGAATATCTAGGAACAGAATATGAATAACGAAATTACAATTCATCTTTGCAAAACTTTGATTTTGTATTATCCTCGTCAAAAACGCACTTTGTGCCAAACTTTGATTTTGTATCATCATCTTCTGATATTTCATTTTCGGATACATCAATGTCTTCCTATGAGCTTTCTAAAATCATATCTTCACTTGAAACAATCTTTTTGTGCGACCCTGACATGTGCAAGAAATTGTGAATATCGATACATAATCCATGAATATTAGTCACATATTCATGAATATGAATGTAAAGCACTTAGAAGTAGTTTGAGAGGAAATGTTATTCATATATCCAAGAATGATATTACTGTAGTAAAAAATAAATATTGAATACTGATTCACATTACATGAATATAATTCTCAAAATATTGAATATCGTTAAAGAAGCATAAATTTCAATATAAATCAACCTAGATAATCACATCACAATAATCATAATCTAGTAAAGCATATTCGCGGAATTAATATTAATAATAACATGTTGCATTCGATTTGATATTCAACTTTGGAACATCGATATTCATGACACAATGCACATGTAGTAACAAATATCTAGGAACTATTTTTGAATATCTAGTAAAAAGAATATGAATATCATTACACAAGTGCACTGCATCAACACTATGAGAAGTAATTCACATATGAACATTTACACACAAATCATGAATATCAATGAAGTGAGTATGAATATCACACCAGTACTCGAGATACGAAGAATCACACGGGAAACCATGTTCGTATGGTCTTCAACCTTACTCATCTAACAATGAGAGGACGAAAAAACCTCAAAAAACACAATTCGGTAAGGAATCGAACGAATCACATCACCAGAACCTACAAACCATACGTAGTTGCTAATGTACGAAAATCGAATCCACTCACCTTTGTTCATCTCGACGAAGAAACAGTTTCGAAGTAGAGCTCTCAACTGAATTGGATGGAGAAGACGTTGGAGGGATGATTCTGGTTCGATCCTTTGCACAGATTGGATGAAGATGTTTTGCACAGATCTGCACGTGAAATCAGTGTTTCGGAGAAAGATCCTTTGCAGCAACGGTTATGGATAAATTTGAAAGCTTCAATGGAGATTATGGTGTTGGACGATCGTCAATGACGTCAGATTTGTTGGTTCGTGAATTGTGTTTTCTGGATATGGAAGATTTGCTGAATATCTTACTATGGAGGATCGTTCGAGACGATAATGGAGCCAAATTTGCGTGGAAGAATCTCGCCGGTTATGGTATGTAGGATCTCCGCTTTCTTTCTCCATTCTCCTTCTAATTTCCTATTTTATAGGATGTTAATTAGGAAAATTCACAAAATGCAATGTGATATTCAATCCCATGATTGACGGCCCACTGCACCCCCATTTTTATCTTATAATCCGACCATCCATCACCTCCAATCCGACGCTCCAAAATTTAAACCTCATGATTGACGGCCCACTCGTTTTACCGTAACATCCGTTTTACCGGAACTTAACTCTATAGCAGAGATTTGGACTAATCTAGTTATAGGTGGAATAAGGAAGATGTAATTCATATGAATTGGAAAATCATGTATAACCAAAATCCAAAATTTAAAAATTATGGAAAAAACCTTACCCACTCTTCTTTAGGTAATTGAAATTTGTATATTTTCCAGAGATTAAAAATCTCATAAATTAAAAAATATTAAAATTTTAAATTAAAATAATTTCAACGACACACATATTTTTAATTTCACTCCATGTGATAATAAAATCTACGAAAATCTACATATAAACCAAACAAGCACAAAATAGATTAATGGTGGGCTAGCCCCAGGCCATGCTACATATTGCAAACTCACAAGAAAAAGTATATAATAAAATGTCATTATGTCATGCATGTCTCATATGATGCAATGATGATCCAAATTCATGAATTCGTTTTTACATTTATTGACTCAAGGAATAGTTCAATGTCATTTACACTTGAATTAATTGTATACAAACTTTTATATCAAAAAAAAAATTGTATACAAACTCAATATATCTCAATAAATATAATTGAATCTAAGGCTACACAAATCGTTGATATAGTAGTGCGAGATCTCGTTCAATTGATTATCTGGACTTATTTCGAGGTATTGACAGATTTCCAAAAATCGTAGATCGAAAAAGATGGCATAGAATGAGATAGAATACCATCTAAATTAAGATAGCAAATGGGTACTCTTTACCCTTAAAGCGAATCCTTTCATAATTCAGAATTAATCAAATCTCTCGAATGGGATTCAAACCTCCGACCAGTCAATTAACAACTAATCGTTCTACCAATGAAATATTGAGGAACAACAAGATATTTTATATCATAGTGATAAATTTCCTTCTCAACCCATCACCAATATGAGCTCGAAGCTTCCTTTATGACTCCAGAAACTTCTTCGTAGCAAATCCCTTTCATGCCTCACCATTTATATGTTTAAATGCAAAAACAAGATGTTATTTGTAATAAGTAGATTTTTTGGTTGGTTAATCAAAGGACATGTACGGTTAGGTTTTGTGGATGTAAAAAATACGTTATTTATCTTCATCATTATTATGGAATCTACTATATATATACTAAAGCATAATCTACAATAACTTTTAATCGATTATTTCCAAAATTTACCACAAATATTACATTCTATGCAGATTTGATTTCTCTGCAATATATTTCTTATGCACTATACGAAAATAAATTTGCAATATTTTTAACATCAATTCCTTCCAAAATGAACAACAAAATATCCAATAAACCTGCAGTACAATAACAAATTCGTACCAAATAAATTATTTTTTTGAAAAACTAAACCTGCAAATTTGCTTACAAATCCGTGACATAAGAATATGAAGGAGGACTCGAAGGATAATATAGTCCACTTGTTTATATTTGGTTTTTGTATTACTATACTATTGGCTAATTACAGATTAATTATTTTTAAAAATTATGTAATGCTTTATCTACTTCAATTGAGTAAACAGACACCTCCCATTACATGTAAATATGCATCAGTGACAATTCTCAAAGCAATTTGAAAATTTAGTACTTAACAATCGAAATTCATGTGCCATACGGATTTCTTATGTCATATATGTTGAATAAAAAATATAATAATAATTATTGAAGTTAATCTATTTATTAAAAAAAGATATAGATAATTATAGCTTCATTGCAGTGCAATCTGAAATGGTAATTTCATTCCCTTCGTCTATGAATATGTCAAGGTTGAAATGTATGGATATAGTACTTAACTTGTTTGCTTTGTTGTGGTGTGGCATGGTTGTCATAGTCTCGTATTCAATTCAAAGACCTACTTTCGCTTGTCGCTATAGTTAATATCAAAATCCTATTCGAAATTATATTTCGTATATTGATTATCCATATAATTACGAAATTTTGAATTTATATATAATCAGAAATTTTTAAATTTATACATAATTAGAAAATATTTGGATTTATAATCTTTGTGCTTGATTTGTATTTAAATTCGGAAAAGGGATAAACCGATTTAAAATTTCCTATGCCACATGTCACCCTAAGAATAAACCATGTCATTATATGCCACTTGTCATCTTCTCAATTTTTTAAATAATAAAATTTTATTTAAAAAAATCAATATATATCTTCATTCTTTCCAATTATATTTGTAATCTCTAAAAGTACTAAAATAAAATTTAATATCAACAAGGAAATTTGTAATCTTAACAATAATCCACCTAATCTTTTACATCTTTCCATCATAAGCTAATCTTATATAACCAAATACACTTCGGCCAAAAAAAATTATATAAATTTCCATAATTATATACCATTCTAGTCCTTTTTATTGTTTTATATATCGATCTTATTAGGACCTTAATTTGTAAATTCATTTTCTAAACGTTCATAAATATGTAGTGAGTAAGTATTTAATTAGTAGCTTATAATATGTCAATTATGTGCATTTTTTCTTTGCACTGTAAAACTGCAAATATTTTCAATAAAAAATATTATACAGAATCTTAGAAATAAAGGTTTTGTAAGGATACATTATTACATACTCTATACTTAAATGAAATAAGATATAAATTATTACTTAGGAATGCAAAATTTCTAATAATTAGTTTAGTGTGAAAAAATTATTAAAGGTAGTTTTCAATATTGAGCTATAAGTGTACTAACATTAGTTTTATAAACCTATTTTTGAAAAATCTTATTTATTGTATTTATTTTATACGATCGTGATATGGAAAAGGACACATAGAAATATATATATATATATATATAGTTTATTTTAACAGATATAATCATAAGATACAATTACTTTTTTGTCAAAGTATTATATTATAAATCATTTACTATATATCTACTAAAACAAAACTTCAATATGCCACATTGCACCCAGAATAGCCTACGGGCATTGTGCAAGAATGCAGCCCAGAATAGCATAGGGACATTGTGCAAGAATGCACCGCAGAATAGCCTACGGGCATTGTGCAAGAACGCACCCCATAATAGCATACAAACATTGTGCAAGAACGCACCCTTTAAGAAAAACAAGACACGCCAACCAAGTCATAGACCGTGCAAGTCATTCAGGCTCTAAACAAGTCATTCTTCGAATCCTATAACCTTTACACAGCTTAAAGGATCCGATGGGCATTTATGGAGGTAAAAAATATGTTATTTAACTTTATCATAAGTATACCATTAATGGTATTAAAGAGGAAAGAAGCTCATTAAAGACCATTAGGGTTAATTATTTGTCCCACAAGAAAGAGATAGGCTATTTAAAGCCTTTTTTTACATTGATAAAGATGATTGAATTCTCTATGAAAAACCGTAACATCCATCTCTACGAAAGGAGATCTGACTTGAGCTCGAAGGGTCTTCCGGGGGAGAAAGACCCGGCCTTTGACTGTCTTTCTATGTTCGTAGGATAACAGAAACAATATCAGAGGGAGTCTAGATCGCCGAAGTTGCAGGTTTTCGTAGTCATCAACGACAATTTATTATGGTACAGATTTATGCTACCACGAGTTCTATCAAAATAACTGGCAACATCTGACATATGTTAAACATACATTTTGCAAATGCTTGCCTCAGATTTGTATGGTCTGGAGAGGCTTATTTGTCTTTGGTTTTGCTTTTGGTTGATTTGTTTGGCTCAATAATACCTCTTATCACTAGTAGAAAAAATGATTTTTATCACGGTTGTTTTGCAAAGGTTACCACGGTTATAAACTGTGGTAAACTTGGTCATGGTAAACATGTTTACCACGGTTGCATGTTTATCACGGTTCAACAATCGTGGTAAATGTGACAACCGTGGTAAAAATGTAATGTTTTATTAATAGAATAAACCGTGGTAAAATTGAACAACTATAGTAAAATTAAATCATAGTAAAAAATTTTGAATTGTGATAAAATTGTACAACCGTGGCAAAATTGAACCGTAGTAAATTTGATCCAACCGCATAAACCGAGGTAGATGTGCACCTCTTTTAATACCTAAATTATAATATATATTATATCATACACATAATCGTCAATTATCAAAATGGATTAAATAATGTCACGATATCATACATCAATATATTGTAAAAAATTCAGAACGTTGAAATCTTAGAAGCATAATTTGGAAAACCTAGTCATATATTCTACTAAGTTAAGTGCAAAATGTTGCAAAAAAAGTATGAAACATTACACAAACTAGTGTATTACCCGGGCCATGCACGGGTATGGTGAGAAATATAAAATTTAAAACATCTCACAAGATGTGTAGTTACGTTTAATTAATTTAAGTTTAACATTGTTAGAACATTACATTTATTTCGTCAAAAAAGTTATTGTATATTTGTATGAAAAAAGAAAAACACACTTCTTCTTGTTGTTGTTGTTGTTGTTGTTGTTGTTGTTGATGTTGTTGTTGTTGATGTTATTGATGTTGTTGTTGTTGTTGTTGTTGATGTTGTTGTTGTTGTTGTTGATGTTGATGTTGTTGTTGTTGATGTTGTTATTGATGTTGTTGTTGTTGTTTTTGTTTTTGTTGATGTTGCTCCCCCTGAAGTCTTGTTTTTTCCTATTTCAGATGGAAAACCAAACAAGATCTGCCCGTCACAGAAGGTGGAACGTTGTCCGTGAGGAACAAGAAGATGATCGTATAGTATATCGAAGGAGGCAGCAGAAGAAATCCAAAAAAGGCGACGAAGCAGGACCGAGTACGGTCCATGACCCTCCTGCTGTACCGGTGTATGCAGACCCGCCACTCGACAACATGGCGCTTAATGATCCACCTATATACCAGAATAACCCTAATGTGGTAAGTAACTATACATAGTCTTAAACTTGTCGGTTATTTAATATTTTTTCTAATAATTTATTTTATAGGATCCGACATGGTATATAACTTCTGCATCTGAGGAGCCTAGTGGTTGTTATATACCTCTTGCACCTCAGGAGCCTAGTGGTTGACCCATGTGGCAAGGAGGTATGAGTGGGCAAGCATGTTGGCCCGCTCAACAGCCTCATTTCGAGGAACCGGCGGAGGAAGCGGCGGAGGAACCCGCTGCTCCTAGACAACGTAGACAGCCTAGGCATGCTAGATAGGCTGGAGGTTGGAATGCTATCGATTCGAAGTTGATAGGACATGTACCGGGAGGTCCAGAGATCCCGGATCTAATGTTTAGTTTCACTGCCCACACAGCATATTTCATTTATCAGGGCATTGTAAGTTATCAAAACTTGATGTTGTTATTAAACTATTTCCCTTTTTTTGTATCTAACATATTCTTTTTATAGGAGCGTGAAACTCTAACGTTTCAGCTCAGACATGAGCAACTAAAGAAATGGAGGCTTGACGATGACTCTCTGTGGTGCCATTTTGCCAGAAACAGTGGCATCACACATTTGCAGGACCCGATCTACACTTTTGTAGATCAGACTTTGATTTCTGCATTTGTGGAACGATGGCAGCCGGAAACCAATTCATTCCATATGCCATTTGGAGAGATGACGATCACTCTCCTGGATGTCTACATGATTTTGGGTCTCAAGATTGATGGGCACGGAATGGGACTTCCTCTCCAAGATCGCAGCAAGGGCAAAAATAAATTGTACAATGAACAAGCGCTGAGGGCAATAAAGTTATTTTCCTTGACGGACGAAATGGCTACACATGGGCTCACTGCAGACAACCTGAAAAATCACTGCTTGAACACAAAGCTAGATGATGAGGAGATCGCGTCGGGTTATCTGTTGTACCTGATGGGCTCGACCCTCTTTCCACACAAGTCCCAACACATGTTGCACATGTCTTATCTGGCCTACGTGAGTGACATTGGTGATACTTGCAATCTTTCTTGGGGTTCTGGCACATTGGAATTCATGTATCGGTCATTGGGCGAGTGTTCACGGCATGAGTGTCGTCAGATGTTGACCTGCTACACGTTCTTGTTGGTAAGGATTGTGTTGCATATTATTTTTATATTATTTAATTAAATTTATGGTATAGGTTGATATGTTTATAAAAACATATTTATGTACAGGCTTGGATCTATCTATACTTCCCTAACTTTCGTCCACAACAAAATTCCTGCTTCGGAGACGCTGTGCCATATGTCAGCCGATGGAACCCTGTGCAAACTCATAGTAGACAGAGAAGAAACTACATGGAAGAGCTGGATTTAATGCAAGCTTGGCATGTAAGTATCATACGATGTGGTTTATGTCTCATATTAATGTATTACAATTGTGTAAAGTTACTTACTATTGTGTTAATTGCATCTTTTTTTTGTGTAGGTTGACTGGTAGCCCTATGGCTACGTTAATTACAATATCCCGGCGTTGGCTCCTGCCTTTTTTCATGGGGTCATATCATTTCTGAGAATTACCGAGCCCTATATGTCGGATCGGTATCGAGGCAATTTGGAGTGGTACAGGGGATTCCCCGACCGGTTATAGAACCCATCAAAGCGCAGAGACATCCGAGCATCTGGAGTTATATAGTACAGTATGACTCTGCTTCAAATTGGAGTTGGGATGCAAGAAGTCAACACTCCATTTGGATCACACATATGGGCCCTCCTACTTCAGAAGAAAATGAGTGCAGTGCCGACTACATGGAGTGGTACAAACCTCGTACACACCCATGTGTCAGGCCTCAGGATGCTGGCATCAAAGATCCTGTCCAGGTAAAAATATGTGTTGGATATTTGTTTTTACTTTACATATACAATTAAATCGATTCTTTTTAATTTATACGTATTTCTGTAGGTCATTGGACAAGCATTACATCGTCTAAATCCTTTCCATGATGCGGAGGAAGAGCAATTCTACAACATGTGCGACGTTGTGCGACACTACATTCAAGACTTCAGACCGTACGATCATGGCAATGATGAGGAGGACGAATATTAAGATGCATTCAAGTTTTCATTTGGTACTTTGGTTATATTTTAGGGAGTGTCGCACCGTTTATGGAATTGTAGTTTCTTGACTAGTTTTATGATGATAATCAAACTAATTTGCATGTCTTTGCTATAACTTTTATATCGCACATTTGATACTTTGTTGTTATTGTTGGTCGATGCAATGGATCTCTACAAATACCCTTCAAACATGGAAATGATGAGGGTGGCACATAGTGGTCCGTCACGCATGGTTTGGCTTCGTCCGTGACGGACCAAATGAATCCATACAGCTGTATACAGCTATATACAACAGTTGTCAAACAGCTGTTTATTAGTTGTCAAACACATTGCCTTTTTTCACTATATAAGAAGCATTAGGGCTACTGTAAGAAGCCAAACACTATAACAAATAATGACATCTTCATCAAAACCATCAACAAACATAGATAGACTGTGCTACTGTAATTTGAAAGTTGTTGTCCGAACTTGGGATTTGCAATGGAACTACGGAAGAAGGTATTGGGGATGCCCAGAAGTGGGGTGTCGTTTCAGGAAGTGGATTGATCCAATGTACGAGGAGAGGGCACATGCGGTTATTCGACAACAATGGAAGGAAAAAACAAGATATTGTTAACATTCGTAGGTATAACTTCAATCTACTAAATGATGTACATCGTAGGTGATTCATCTGCGTATCTTTTGTGTAATGTTGTTTATGTACTATCAACCTTTGTAGGGAGCAAGCAAATTTAGCAAAACAGAGATATCATATGAAGCGAACGTTCACACGAGACTACCCTAATGCCTCACAATAGTCGGCTCTTACAGACTGGTCCTCTCGGGGCGAGCAATGTCATAAAGTCGTGAGACACGTTTTTCTTGATCATCTGCTGACAGATTGGGGAACTCATCTGTATAAAATTGATCCATCAAAGATCTCGCGACTTTGCGCTTCACCTCAGCCTCACCTTTGTCTTGCACTTCTGACAAACTCAATTGTCTCTAAAAAGGATGCAACCTTGAAAGCTTAATAGGGATTGAACTCGTCACATATCTAGCGATATCATGCACACACGGCAATCCATCTCTCACCCTCATCTGGCTTGTGCAGGTACTGTCATAAAATGGATTTTCCCCTTTTCTGTATTCCTCAGTCAAGCGGTCAAGTGCAACTTTAGATACTTTGTACTTCAACAGCTTGAAAACATCAGTCACAAGTGCCATCATGTTCTGTGCACTCTCATTAAAGGTCTCCTTGATTTCCTTCACTTGGTTAACCATCTTTGAATGATATTGACCGAATATCGTGTCTAGACTGCCATGTGGAGTAGTCAAGAAGTCTTTCAAACTAGAGTGTGCTCCTTTAACCCTATATTTAGCACAAAAGAGTTTAAAGTTTGATCATAGAAAATGTTTCTGTTATCTGCATAAGTGGTTCATCACGTATGGTTTATCTTCATACGTGACAGATGAAACTCTTTCGTCCGTCATGTATGAAGAGAAACCATACGTGACGAACGATAAACTTTAGTCCGTCATGGATGATGTGAATCCATACATGACGAACCACATATGCAGATAATAGAAACAGAAAGATGTACAGATAACAGAAAGCCCCCCAAAATATATCAAATTAGAATGCAATACAGATTCAGACGTGGCCACTAACCTGTTTGTCGTTGACGTTCCAAGCGTGAAAACATTATCTGTCCAAGCTGACACAAGTCTTTCCCTGTACGGGATGAGCCAGTTGTTTCTTACATACTGATTCAGACGTGGCCAAACCCTCCATTCCGACTGAATTCTACGCAAATCCATCTTGTACTCGGATACAGTTGTTTGCTTGAATAAATTATAGTATGCATTTGCAAACCTTGTACCCAAGCTTTTATCCTTCATCTCCTTCTTAGTATTGTCCTCTATGTTCTTCTTCACATGGCGCCTATAGAGGATAGACTTGGCACTTGAAAAGAGTTTATCTAACGCATTCATCAAGGCCTTTTCACGATCTATCACTAGGCATGTCGGTGTTACTTGACAATTTGTGCACATTTTAAGAAGTTGTTGTGCGGCCCACACGTAGTTGTCTTCTGTCTCACGCTTTAGAAATGCCCCTGCCACATTATAGTTCTTCTATATAGACGTGACTCCTATTATTTTGAGGAAAGGCAAGTCATACCTATACAAGAAGATGTTTCATGCATAATGAATAAACATATCAATAAATAGATGTAGTAAGTAGATGTGTTACACTAACCTGTTAGTGTTGTATGTGGAGTCTAGCAAAAGGACGTACGTAAATGCATTTAGGAGTTTCATGGAATCTGGACTGACAAAGAAAATATCAGTGATCTTATTCGTCGTTGGATCCGATCTATGCTCCATAAAGTAGTGTTCTCCTTGCACTTATGGAAGAACTCTTGGACCACGGTTCTTCCTTCCATTCCACTATGTCAGACATTGTACACTTCATTGTAAATCTGATTCATTTTAGTGCAGTTGTTCTGGTCTTGGTTAAGTGTTGTTGCAATCTTTGATGGTTTACTATGATTTTCTGTCATGACCTTAACCAACTTCTTCTGCTCAGGTGTCATCATGCCAGCAACTGCATGCCCGTACAAGTCATCACCAATGACATGGTTGTGGGTTCCAACAACTACCTTGATTGTATATGAGTCCCTCGGATTTTCTTGACACAACAATCTGAATGGACAATCACATTTTTTGCTCCTTGTTCTTTGCCTTACACTGTTTTCATTTTTAGGAATGTAAATTCCCGCTTTTTCACACAACAACCATGACTTTCGAAGGCTTCCTCCACTAAAGTTTCTATCCCGACCAATAGTGAGGCAGAAGTGATTATCAAAGGCAATCTGTCTAGCTCTTTTAATTGCATCATCTCCGGAGCCGAATACTTCACCCGTGGTAAACTTCTCTGAATAATCTTCCGAAACAATCACTTCTTCCGGTGTAGGATAAGAAAACTGCGGTTGTGTGTGTAATGCCGGAAATCCAAACTTAGGTGGAGTTTTCCACCATACGGACGGAATTCCAGTACGAGCAAAACAATCTAATCTCGACATATGAGGTTGTTGAGGCGGCATAGGTTCCCCGAACAACCCAAGTGAGAAGGACGGTGGTGCCATTTCCCAGGCATCATTCAGGGATAGATTGTTAATACCGTTGTTCACGATATTGTTCTCCTATTGAAGTAAAAAAAAAAACAAGTTAGCGAAACATCTAGTTTCTGTCAAACACATCGATACATGACGAATAAACACATTACATCCGTCACGTATGGGTTTACCTGGTCCGTCACGTATGAAGTAAATCCATACGTCACGGATGAGGTGAATCCATACGTGACGGATGGAGGACATCCATCCGTCACAGACTGTTTTTCTTTCAAAAAACAGTCGCCGAACAAAGATGAATTCTTGCAGTTTTGCGCTCAATATAACAAAGCCCAAACAATCAAACATGCAGTTTTGCACACAAATTCTACAACTTTTTAGTACAACTTAATCAAAGATGAAGTTTTTATGAACATATACTCACAACTATTGAAATTACCTTAAGAAAGTGTTTGTTTTAGGGTAAGAACAACTCAATCATATACATTTAGAAGAAAGAACCATAAAAACTCTTAACTTTTACTAACATGTAAAGTAAAAGCTTAAAAAACATACCTCATTGTAATTATAACTCCGAAACATCTTCTACACCATTGAAGTTGAAAAAATCATCTTTATTTGCCATGGAAATGAACTCTTGGAAGATGATGAGAATGGAATATATGTTGTGGGAGGAAAAGGGAAGAGTGATGGAGAGGGTTTAGGGTTTAATTTTGGCCGTAATATTGATGAGATATGACGGGGTAGTTAATGTAGTTAGGTGGGGACAAGTAACATTCAACTTTCTGATTTAGGGGTTTGTCCGTCACGGACCATGTGCATCCGTCTGTGACGTACCAAATGAATCCATACGCCACGAACGAATTCATTTGGTCTGTCACGGACGGATGCACATGGTCCGTGACGGACGAACCAATGCGTGAAGTAGTAATTTTGCCGGTACGTGAAATAGAAATTGTGAAAAAAAATCAAAAATATGGTTGAAGTTATTGTAAGCACCAAAACGAATAATATAAAACGTTTTAAAAATGAATTTTCACATGATCGAAGAATCAAATATTGTTAAGATTTATGCTCAAAAAAATATTGGGAAATGAACTCTTGGAAGATGATGAGAATGGAAGATGTGTTGTGGGAGGAAAAGGGAAGAGTGATGGAGAGGGTTTAGGGTTTAATTTTGGCTGTAATATTGATGAGATATGACGGGATAGTTAATGTAGTTAGGTGGGGACAAGTAACATTCAATTTTCTGGTTTAGGGGTTTGTCTGTCACGGACCATGTGCATCCGTCCGTGACGTACCAAATGAATCCATACGTCACGAACGAATTCATTTGGTCCGTCACGGACGGATGCACATGGTCCGTGACGGACGAACCAATGCGTGAAGTAGTAATTTTGTCGGTACGTGAAATAGAAATCGTGAAGAAAAAAAATCAAAAAGATGGTTGAAGTTATTTTAAGTACCAAAACGAATAATATAAAACGTTTTAAAAATGAATTTTCACATGATCGAAGAATCAAATATTGTTAAGATTTATGCTGAAAAAAATATTGGGAAATGAACTCTTGGAAGATGATGAGAATGGAAGATGTGTTGTGGGAGGAAAATGGAAGAGTGATGGAGAGGGTTTATGATTTAATTTTGGCCGTAATATTGATGAGATATGACGGGGTAGTTAATGTAGTTAGGTGGGGACAAGTAACATTCAATTTTCTGGTTTAGGGGTTTGTCCGTCACGGACCATGTGCATCCGTCCGTGACGTACCAAATGAATCCATACGTCACGAACGAATTCATTTGGTCCGTCACGGACGGATGCACATGGTCCGTGACGGACGAACCAATGCGTGAAGTAGTAATTTTGCCGGTACGTGAAATAGAAATCGTGAAAAAAAATCAAAAATATGGTTGAAGTTATTGTAAGTACCAAAACGAATAATATAAAATGTTTTAAAAATGAATTTTCACATGATCGAAGAATCAAATATTGTTAAGATTTATGCTCAAAAAAATATTGGAAAATGAACTCTTGGAAGATGATGAGAATGGAAGATGTGTTGTGGGAGGAAAAGGGAAGAGTGATGGAGAGGGTTTAGGGTTTAATTTTGGCCGTAATATTGATGAGATATGATGGGGTAGTTAATGTAGTTAGGTGGGGACAAGTAACATTCAATTTTCTGGTTTAGGGGTTTGTCCGTCATGGACCATGTGCATCCGTCCGTGACGTACCAAATGAATCCATACGTCACGAACGAATTCATTTGGTCCGTCACAGACGGATGCACATGGTCCGTGATGGACGAACCAATGCGTGAAATAGTAATTTTGCCGGTATGTGAAATAGAAATCGTGAAAAAAAAATCAAAAATATGGTTGAAGTTATTGTAAGTACCAAAACGAATAATATAAAATGTTTTAAAAATGAATTTTCACATGATCGAAGAATCAAATATTGTTAAGATTTATGCTTTAAAAAATATTGGTAAGATTTATTTAATTATTGATATAATAATAGAATAAGAAAACTAAAAACAAAAAAAATGGGCCTAGAAAACATT
The DNA here is from genome assembly GCA_027886185.1 of Rheum nobile. NCBI lineage: Eukaryota > Viridiplantae > Streptophyta > Magnoliopsida > Caryophyllales > Polygonaceae > Rheum > Rheum nobile. The sequence continues at coordinate 3,849,425 of WOAB01000540.1, read as the reverse complement.
AATACGTATATATTCTTAAATGATTTTAGTTCAATATATCTAATTTAATGGCGTGATAAGAATTTGAAAACGAATGAGAATTGAATAGTGTCATGATTTACTAAGTTGATAGCTTAATGTACATAAGTTTTCTACATATAGTATGTTAACAATCTGGACTCAAGAGTGCTTTGAAACTATAGTAAAATTTCATTATAAAACAATGACAAATGCAAATCAAATATGAGATTTGAAAGACCATCTAATGAATGAAATTCTTATATTTAGAACTCTTTTCTCCTAATACTCAAGAAAAAATGGTATTTATCAACATAATATATTAAAATATATATTGTAAATGAAGGGGAAATGTTAAAGAATGTAGTTGATGGCATAATAAAACGATTAAAAAAGAAATAATATAACACCTAAGACGCTCTAAGTTATAACTTATTTCACTTTATCTATAAATGAATCACCTATTTAATATCAAAAAGATCTCAAAAATTAATGACATGCATATTAATTTTATATATGAACTTTTCTACTAAAATAATTGGTGGATTAGATGTTAACATATATGTAAGTTTTAGTATAAATTCATAGTTGACAATCTAAAAAAATGTTATTATGATTTGTTGGTTAGAACTTGACAAGTCTTGTTAATAGGTGGAAAAAAAGTTAATTAATATTATTAAAGTCAATTATTATAAGATCAATCATAAAATATCTATATATAATCTCAACCTTGAATCTCAAGTTTAATTTTTAAATTAAATATGTTAAAATTACGTAAGTTTGGTTGCGTTAGCAAAAGGGATTAAAATAAGTTTGAATTTTGAATTAGAAATAATAATTCAAATCCACAATATCTATATGTTGAGACTTGATTAAGAATTATGATGTACATTTTTTTAAATTATTAATATAATAATAAATTAAAAATTAAAAAAAAAACCGTAATAACTTGGACCTAAAAACACTTTCATGGCTCAAAAAATGTGAGCTTTAATATATATATATATATAGATATTATAATGGATTTGGGTAAATGATTTACGATTTAATAGAAAAAAAAAGAAAGGTAATATTGATGATGAATGATGAGATTTGATCGATGAAGATAATATAATATTTAGAAAATTATAAAAAAATGTGTCAATGTAATTAGTTGATGTCGCAATCTCAACAACAATTGTATATTTTTTCGGAAGCTATTGTGATGAAGATTACAATTATGTATCGAACACTTAATATTCTAAAATTTTAAAAGCTAAAAATATAAAATTATAATTTTAAATTTTGATGCACAAAAATAACGGGTGGGAACTTTTTTATAATTTAAAAATGAATTGTCAAGTCAATCAATATTCGGGTGAGGATTTAATGAGTATAAGATGTCTTTTATATATAAGTTTAGTAGAAAATCTATCATATATTATTTTGACATATATTATAAGCTTATTGTATGTGTAATTTGTAGAAATCAAATTGTATAAAAAAGTTGTATATAATATTTGAAGTTAGTTGTAAATAGATTTTGTGATTTAAAATTTTAAATATTTAAAGTTAGTTGTGATTAGATATTGTGATTTAAATTAAATAGAATTATTAATAAAAAAAGTGGATTAATTATAAATTGACACATAGAATTTGTGGGGCCAAAATTAATATGGTGGCTCTAAATTCTTTTGCTTTAATATATATATATATAGATGTTCTACGTACAAACTAGACCTGTCAACTGGGTCGGGCGGGTCGGGTTCAGGTCATGTCGGGTTCGGGTCAAATAGGGTTCGGGTCGATCGAGTTGATAAAATTTTCGGGTCGGGTTCGGGTTGACCCAGCGGGTCGAACATGCTTTTTTTTATGATTATTATTATGATTTTTAACTTTAATAAAATAATTATAATAATATAAATAATATTATATTATTATTTAATAAAGTATATTAAAATATTTAATATAAATGAAATAAAATATACAAAATAAAGAGGACCCGCGAGCTCGAATTTGCGTTCGGGTTGAGTCGGGTCGGGTTCGGGTCCTTAGGGTTCGGGTCCTTCTTGACCCAGTGAAGTTCGGGTCGGGGTCGGGTTCGGGTCCTTTCGGGTCGGGTTTTCGGGTTGGGTCGGTTTTTGACAGGTCTAGTACAAACTAATCTATGAAGCTCTGCACAAACGTTACCCATTGATCTCGAATCTCATTTATCTTGTCCTCTGAATATGGTATACACCCACTGAACTCTGGATAGTACAACCATATATAAAATGAGATTAGATATGATTTAAAAGATTAATATATAATTATTTATTAAAAATTAGATATACCTTTTCAGGATAGAGTACGTCTTGTCCTTTACGGATGATCTCGTGTATAAATCGAAGAACAAACTATCCACAATCTCTATTATTGGTCTGCTTGGGGCACTACAAAGAAAACAATCCTTAAATAGATCAGGCGGGCCGCATAGAGCAATGTATTATTTGTTGTAGAAATTCAAATAAAAGAAGTGTTTATACATCACAAAATGCAACTAACCTTTATCTCAACCCACTTTGTCGGCATGTTAGGTTTATTTACACTGTTTCCAGCAATCCATATTTTCAAAGACCTAGACAAATATATAATTAAGCAAATGATGTTATTGGTATTTTCTTCACCCATTTCATCTTCATGATCACTTGTGGAGGACATGTCTATTAAACATATAAAAAAGTTCTATAAATATAATAGCATGATGTGGTAATAGATGTTAATACAAATATATGAAAAAAATCATGAAAGAAAATGACTACGGGCTCGTTCGGTTGAAATTTATTTCAACTAGTTGAAGTTCCATTTTGCCTTGATTTGCTTCAACTAGTTGAAGCAAAATGGTAATGTCCTCCCCCAACATTACCATTTTGCTTAAACTTCAACTAGTTGAAGTTTCATTCTTTCTTCTACCGAACGAGCACTACACGGTAGAAACCTAAGAGTTCCACTGCTTTTACCTAAGAAACATATAAAAGGTACTATAAATATAACATCAAACAAATGAAATTAGAAGAAAGAGGAACATAACTCCACACTAGCTCATATAGGGGGAAGAGGGTTCATATGTCCACCTCAGTCAGAAACCTAACAACTCTACTACTCCCTCCTATGTCTCAAAACCAACAAAGTTCAAACTCTCTTCTCAATGCAAATAGAAACAGTAGATTGTAGTTTAAAGTACCTAAAAATACAAAAAAGTAAGCATACAAAGCAGTTCATAAAAAAGATGAAAATATACTACCTCTCACATTCTTTAAAATCAGTTTAAAAAGACCGCTGCTATATACACGACAAACTTGTACGCCAAAATATGGCGTATAAGTTTTTCGCCTGTACGCCACATTTTGGCGTACATGTTTGTCTTGTTTTTGCATGTACGCCACTTTGGCGTACAGGCAGTGGCGGAACCAGAACATTTTAAAAGAGGGGGCCCAAAGAGGAGAACTGAAGACAGCGGCAGCGATAGCGAGCGAAGAAGACAACGCTGTAGGTCGATCGGCTTAACTTTTAATTGGATTTTTTTGAGTTTTTTTTTTATTTAAATATAAATCAAAACGACGTCGTTTTGATTAAAAAAATAATAATAATAATAATCTGGAATAAAAGGAGGGGCCGGTGCCCCCCTGGGCCCCCCTCAGTTTCGCCTCTGCGTACAGGCGTCGTGCGCATGTAAAAATTTCATCGTGCATATAGCAGACACATTTAAAAAAGCCAAAACATATTTAGTAACAAAGAGGAATCTTATCCTACAATTTTAAAGTTGTACATTTTTCATGCCATTGTTATTTTAATCGGATGAAAGCTGTCAATATAATCTTTCGACTCTAACTACTTAGCTAAATATTAAAGAGTATGATGTTAGTAATTGTGACTTGTGTGACATTGTTTACTTGATTATTTATCAAGGACGCTATTTGGCTATTTGTTGAGTTCTACTGGTTGAGGCTTGAAGTAACGGGCACATGTTTAAGTTTATGCAACTATAGACCCAATAAGAGGATTTTAATTTTTTTTTTTCAAACAAGGAACATAACATTTTCAAAAGGTTTTGACACTAACTTGAACAAACAAGCAGACCATAAATTCCTTTCAACAACTAAACCCAAAAATGATTTTCACTGGCAGTCTATTAAAGATGCCTAGAAATGATTGATGTAAACATGATTGTCCAGGAAAAGAAAAAGCAATTACAAATTGTCTTTTTTCAATAACTACATGATCTCAAAAAATAATTAGCAAAGGAAAACTGAATGAAAATTTCCAGAACAAAAATGAGAATATTACAGTTCAAACAAATCCAATACTAGTTATCAGCCATTCTATAGTTGACCACCATAATAACCTAAAGGGAAGATACTAAAGACTATCTACAAAGGGTCGAGAAACTCAAGTTAAAATGTAAACTACCCGACTATGAAAACACTTCCTTATTGGTGGGGTCTAAGAAGATATTGACAACCTTTCCCCTACAATCACAATTTTATAAAGGCAATTTCCATGAACCATAGAGTTGATACATGACGTTTTTAGTAACAATAGGTTGGATAAGCTTGACTTCTTAGTGTTAAGGAGCTTGACTTCTTAGTGTTAAGGAAACGAATGATAGCAAATTAAGCAACATATAAGCAAGCAACTTTGAAAGACCTTGAATTTAATATGAGGATATAAGTAAGGGCAACCCATAGCACACAAGCAAGTGCCAAACGTATGAGCAGTTCAATATGAGCAGATAAGCAAGGGCAACCCATAGCAGAAAAAACACCCTGATATTATATAACTAAAGGATATTACAAACACTTGTGTAATTATATATTTGTGTAGCCTAAAAATGTAATGTTGTAAAGAATTTATGAAAATGAATTCAGAGTAATTATTGCATATCAAATTGAGAATAGGTATTGTATTATTGAGGAAATTGGATAGCAACACAACAATATCATTCAACAAAAAATTCACAACTATCTAGCCCTAGTAGCACAATAATCTCAAATTGGGTAGCATAAGCAGCACGACAGTAAAAAATTAGATAGCACTAGCAGCATAACAATATAAAATTAGGCCCTAGCCGATCAACCTCAAACCAATGGGATAGCACTAGCATCACAACAATATGAAATTAGCACAAACATGAAATTCACAATAATAATACAACAACTGAAAGGCTGAAATCTACACAAAGGCTGAAATTCGCACTCAACTACTCTACTCAGCGACGACAGTCGACACTAGTGCACCACCTTGTCCGCTCGTCGTCCTACGCGTCGCCTCATCCGCACACCGACATCTTCTCTTTGTCCGCACACATGCGTCCTCGCCTCGTCCGCACGCCGTCGTACTCTCCTTCGCCGGCGTCCAACCTATTGCAGAATGTAGAAGGCAATTGCGGGCTGCGGGAATGCTAATTAAGGAAAAGAACAAAGAGGGGTGAAAGAGAAGGGAGGGCGGCTGAGTAAAGCTGGGTTTTAGTTAGGTTTATTCTAATGTTTAAAAAAAAATTAATCTACTATATAACTACTAAATACAAACATGGCATTTTCTGGGCCAAAATTTTCTATGCACATTCCTTACAAAAGTTATGCACATTCCAACATGATTTTATGCACTTTTTACTGATATAAAACCGGTCAACTTTTTTTTTACCGGGCCAACTTTTTTTTTCTTCGGACGATTTTTTTGTATCCGACCCAAAATTTTCTATGCACATTTAGTGCATAAGTTATGCACATTCCCGCAAGATTTCATGCACTTCTAACCGTTCAATCTTTTTTCTCCTAAAATGTTATTTTCGGGGTCTAGATTTTTCCCACACATCCAGTGCAAACATTATGCACATTCAAACATTATGCACATTCAAACATTTTGCACGCACATTCAAGCCATTACGTGTGATGTGCATACGTCTATGCATGTATGTACATGAATAATGGCTTGTATGTGCACATGATTTGTACTAGCACATACAATGCAAACATTATGCACATTCAAGCCAATGTGCATGCACATCCAGTGCAATACGTGTGAAGTGCATACATCTATGCGTGTATGCAAACATTATGCACATTCAAACCAAATTTTTTGGCTGCCATGTGGCATCACGATATTTAATTTGCCACGTGTCGAGCACTCATTTTTTCGTTGATTTTTCGAAAATCAAATAAAATCAAAGAAAATTTCTCATATTAGCCGGATATACACCCTAATATGAATATTTTGTCTCATCTATTCCTTCCAAAAATGTAGCAAACAAAATATTCACATATTAGCCAGATATGCAACCTAATATGAATATTTTATAATGATAAGTTTATTATGGAATAAACAATTATTATGGATCTAGTAGATTATAACTTTTGCAAGTAATGTCTATGCATACGTATTGGCTCAAGAATATCCATAATTATAATTATCTTACTTAGAATTGTAATAATTGTTTATTCCATAATAAACTTACCACTATAAATTTTCGAATTGTCTACTATAAATAGGATTTGTGAAAATAATTGTATACAAAACTATAAAATACCATAAAAAATCTTTCTACAACGACGAATAAGAAACAATTGTAAAAGTTGTGCTGAATCTTATAACCTCTTTGATAATTTCTTTTAAAATACATATATAATTTGTTATAAGTGTAACTTTAGAAGAAGCCAAGATCTAAATATTAATCATAAAAAGATGGAGACAGCTCATCGGACTAGGATATTGTATGCTTGATCTACATATTACTTGCAGAGTTGCAAGACCTAAGCCTACCATGTCTAATTTACTATATATCTACTAAACAAGAACCTAATTACCCCACATGGCACTCCCTCATTAAAACTGCCATATGTTATTTTCTGCTCTTTTTTAAATTTTTTTAAAATGAATCTAATTATTAATTCAGGATTATTATCCTAAACCTATCACTCACTTTTTCCTAATTTAAATACAAATCAAGCACAAAGATTACAATTTAGTCACAAAGATTAAAATCCGAAATTTCCTAATTATATACAAATCCAAAATTTCTTAATTATGTACAAATTAAATTTTTCTTAATCTACTATATATCTACTAAACTAGAACCTAATTACGACATATACATGACACTCCCTCATTAAAATCATCACATGACACTCCCTCATTAAAACCACCACATGTCATTTTCTGTTTTTTTTTTAAATATATTATAAGTCAAAGATTATTATCCTAAACATATCAATCACTTTTTTCTAATTTAAATACAAATCAAGCACAAAGATTACAAATCCAAAATGTCATAATTATATACAAATCCAAAATTTCCTAATTATGTACAAATCCAAAACTTTCTAATCTACTATATATATACTAAACTAGAACCTAATTACGCCACATGACACTCCCTCATTAAAACCGTCATATGACACTCCCTCATTAAAACCGCCACATGTCATTTTCTGCTATTTTTAAAAAAAAATCTAATTATTAGTTAAAGATTATTATCCTAAACCTATCTCTTATTTTTTCCTAATTTAAATACAAATCAAGCACAATAATTACACGTTAATCACAAAGATTACAAATCCAAAATTTCTTAATTATATACAAATCCAAAATTTCGTGATTATATACAAATCCAAAATTTCCTAATCTACTATATATCTACTAAACTAGAACCTAATTACGCCACAAGACACTCCCTAATTAAAATCGTCACATTATACTCCCTCATTAAAACCGTCACATGTTATTTTTTGCTTTTTCAATTTTTTAAAATAAATCTAATTATAAATAGACAATTATTATCCTAAACTTATCACTCATTTTTTCCTAATATAAATACAAATCAATCAGAAAGATTACAAGTTAGTCACAAAGATTACAAATTCAAAATTTCCTAATTATATACAAATCCAAAATTTCCTAATTATATACAAATCCAAAATTTTCTAATCTACTATATATCTACTAAAGTATAACCTAATTATGCCACATGACACTCCCTCATTAAAACCGCCACATATTATTTTCTGTTTTTTTCAATTTTTTTAAAATAAATGTAATTATAAATAAAAGATTATTATCTCAAACCTATCACTCTTTTTTCTTAATTTAAATATAAATCAAGCACAAATATTACAAGTTAAACACAAAGATTATAAATCAAAATTTCCTAATTATATACAAATCTAAAATTTCCTAATCTACAATATATCTACTAAACTAGAATCTAATTACGCCACACCGCCCACATGACACTCCCTCATTAAAACCGTCACATGTTATTTTTTGTTTTTTTTTCTTTCAATTTTTTAAAATAAATCTAATTATGAATAAAAGATTATTATCCTAAATCTATCACTCATTTTTTCCTAATTTAAATACAAAACAAACACAAAGATTACAATTTAATGACAAAGATTACAAATCTTAAATTTTCTAATTATATATAAATCCATTTTTTTAATCTACTATACATCTACTAAATTAGAACCTAATTACGCCACACGACAATCTCTCATTAAAACATCCATATGACACTCCATCATTAAAACCGTCATATGTCATTTTATGCTTTTTTCAAAATTTTAAAATAAATCTAATTATAAATCAAAGATTATTATCCTAAACCTATTACTCATTTTTTCTTAATTTAAATACAAATCAAGCAAAAAGATTACAAGTTAATCACAAAGATTACAAAAGCAGAATTAGGAAAAAGACTAATAACCACGCAGCTCGATAGTCATGTCAAACAAGGAAGAATATTTCAGGCAACAATATTGGATATACAATTTTGATTACTCGCATGATTATGTTATCATCAGACACTTCATACCCGTTTAAGTTTCAATGAAGACAATTTTCCTTGAGTGTCTGTTTTACTATGACGATAAACAAGAGCTAGGACCATTCTATTGCAAATGTCACTTTGTATCTTTCACGCCCTGTTTTCACTCATGGTCAGTTTTTTGTTGCATCATCAAGAGTTCCTAGCAAGAAAGGTTTGTAGATTTTGATATATGACAAAAAAAACAAAAAAGATCTAATACTACAACCAATAGACATAACTGTGGTAAAAAAACCACAAAATTACCTCCGTTATAAGTAGAACAGTGGTATTTTGATTGTCGTAGTAAATTGGTATGCATAAATATACCGGTTATAGCTATAATTGTGGTAAAAGAACCACAAAATACCTCGGTTGTACGTAGAACCGTGGTATTTCAACTGTCGTAGTAAACTAGTATGCATAGATACTCCGATTATAGACATAACCGTGGTAAAAGAACTACAAAATTACCTCGGTTGTAAGTAGAACCGTGATATTTCGACTATCGTGGTAAACTAGTATGTGTAAATACACCGGTTATAGATATAACCGTGGTAAAAGAACCACAAAATTACCTCGGTTGTAAGTACAACTGTGGTATTTCGATTGTCGTAGTAAATTAGTATGCATAAATACATTGGTTATAGACATAACCGTGGTAAAAGAACCACAAAATTACCTCGGTTGTAAGTAACACCGTGGTATTTCGACCAATGATGTAAAATTACCATGAAAAAACACAGAACCGTGGTAAATGCATCCGTAGCCAAAGCCTATTTTTCTACTAGTGTATCTTCGTGAGTGTTGTGGTCCCACTAGACCAGAAGCTTCTCAAGCATTATGTGTAGAGCCAACCATCGCACTGTAAAATGGGATAAGTTCAATATATGGTCATTGGTCCTCCTAAAAGATCTACTAAATTTATTGAGAGTTTTTTAAAGAATAAAAACGGCCAGATATTAATGAAATTCCTTGTTAGCTCTCTGTTAAATACTCATTTGGTCGAGGGCTTATGCACACATTGTAAGCTAAACTCGTGCTGGCGAATAACCAACCAGCAATGGTAGTAATATCCATAATAGAACGTTCTCTTGAGCTTCCGAACATGCTCAACTGGAAAAATCAGAAGAAACATTTCAAATATCTTAATTTTATTTCTCAAAGCTAGAGATCCATGAATCTGAATCATGATGTATATAGATACAAAAGGTTCACTAGAGTATATATCGGTGCACGAAGCCTCAACGAGGAAGGTGCTAGTGGCTTATCATTGGGTCAATACCCGTTGTCGAATCTAATGATAACTTGCTCGAGTCCCCTTACAAGACTTTAGTTAATATCTTAGCCATACACTTCATCAATTCAAGCTTGAGCCCACACTTTGCTGAAGTTGAATCCTTTTTTCTTTCTATATTTACAAATATAAGGTTAAAAGGGAGAAAGGAAGGGACATTAGTCACATATAGTGGATCCTATCTATAACCTTTGTTACACCCTTACATGTTAATAACTACTATGACAAAAGAGGAAAGTTAACGCGTTTAGGAAAAAAAATTGATTTATATCTATAGCCTTGCTAAATACGGAACCATAAAGTACTTAATATTGGTGCCAAAAGATCAACCATTTGAAATTTGACCAATCTATACCATACATTTTATTTGTATTTTTTAAAAGATATTTAAATGATATAAGATTTTCGATTTCTTTATAGTAAAAATAAAAAATAGAATAATATAGAAATAAGAACAAAAGAGAAGATTTGATAGGAATTCAACTCAAGACCTATTGATATTTTTTGTACAAATTTCAACACAAAAATCATTAAGCCAAAATATTTTTCTTATTGTTTTTCATTTTTTTTAATGTTTATAATACATAAATAAAAAAAATAAGGGATTTAAAAATCCGACAGGATTTAAGCAGTTCAAATTTTTTGTACCTTTTAGTGTATCATCTTTGTGTACCCTTCTTTTAATTGATCCACCTATGCAATTATTTTTATTAAAGGATAATGACTAAATTAAAAGATATTGATATTTCTTTTCTTTCTTTGGTCAAATAATTCTTATCCCTTTCCCCTTTCCCCTTTCCCCTTTCCCAACCAGTTTGAATTCCCCCCTCACCCAACTTAGCCCAGAGAAAGCAATCGTTCAATTAGTCCAATCCAGATGTCCCTTACTCAATTTTTATGATCTTGTTCCAAAAAAATCTTCTTCTAATCGATCGATAAAACATCAGTATTTGCTTAATGGCCTTCACATTCGTGGAACCTAGGATCACCATCGTCATTCATGGAATCCAAAACCCTAATGTTCGTTGCTGATTCGAACGAGCAATCCTCGATTGTATTGTCTAATTCCCCCTCTTTTAAGCCCGTAAATAAAATTTACAGTTAGTAATTTGTTAATTAATCGATTGTATTTTCTAATTTCTCTTACATATCATGTACTCTAGATTTGATGCAGGAAATGGTGGTTGATTTCCACATTGATGCTTGTTGCTGTTATTGTCTATGAATTGTCCAAATGGGATTTCATATTGTGTTTTTGTGAAGAGTTTGAAAAGGGGAAATGGGGGCTGCTGAGTTATTGTTGATCTCTCATTGTTAGAATCAGTGGTTGGTTGGTCTTCGCCATTCAATTTTGTATTCTTATTGCTACATTCAAAACCGTGTTTGGAATTTTCTATAGGTAATCAACACTAATCTACAAGCCTCTTTTTGCTGAATTCCCATCTGAAGATAATTCCAATTCTTTGCTCAAAATTTTCATCGGAACATGAGACACAACTAACAATTACACTATTGCAGTGGAGGTACATTCACTTTTTCCCCCATCAACTAAACTCTTTATATGCATTCAATTTGGTTTAAAATTCCAAGTTTAACGATGCTGGTGCTTAGTCATTTTTTTTATGTTCTGTAGTGCTTATCTGTTGTGTTGTTGTGAGCTTGTGTTGTGATTGTGCTGCTGTCGCACTGTGTTGTTCCTAGTTGTTGTGACGCTGAGCTACTGCTATGTTGCTCTCATGTTGCATTGTTGCTATGTTGATGTCTTCATGGTTTTGCTAATGTTTTGGCGTGATGCGATTAATATTGTGTGCTTTCTCGTTGGATTTGTTGATGTGTTTTTGACGTCTTATTCCTTGGTTGTTATCGTGATGGTTTATCCCGATGCGTTGATGTCCTGATGATGAATGATGAATGTTGGCTGCAATATTGGTTTTGTTGGCCCACTCTTTGGCTTGCTGTTTTGCTGAAAATGTGACTGGAAGATTGTTTGATTGCCTGCTAAAGTGAAGAGCAATGAAGAAACAGTGTTCTAATTTTAATGGTGTATTTTATTTTATTGTATTTATTTCTTCCTCCTAAACATTTGTATAAAGGAGGATGTTCAAGAGTGTAAACAAAATTATCAATGAAGAAGCTAAGGTTATTCTTATTTTCCCATTCTCCTGATTTTCTTTTGCTTATATGTCTCTCTTCAATTCCACAACAGTCTCATGGATAAAATACAAAAATGTAACACCTACACTAATTAAAACAAAAAAAAAATCTGCTACATAAAGACATTTTTAAAGAACATCAACCAAAGTGAAGTACCGAGCTACTATATGAATTAACACCTGCACTAATAACAAAGAAATCAACACCTGAACTAATTAAAACAGACGAGTAATAAGATCATATCTATGAAAAATAACATCAGCAAATAGATCTTTCGTGTATCTAGCATTAACAAAAGAAAAGTTTCAAGCTATAATATGAAGTTTCCATGATATGGAGTTGGGATGACACGTCTCCAACTAGTTCGGTGTATGGTTGTTTGTCCATCATCTAGTATGTAAAAAATAGAATATGGACAATAGACAATACATTACATATAAATATCATGTATTGGAAAACACATGCATTCAACTAGTGAGAGTTAAGACATAGTTTCTTTAGTTTTACATTCACCTAAAGGCTGGGGTAGGGCTGAAAATCACCCGTGGGTGACCGACCCACCCGGAAAACCCGATCCAAATATATGGATGATCACCCGAAGTTAATCGGGTGACGGATGGTTGGTGGGTCGGGTGAAACTGATGACAGGTGGGTGATGGGTGATGTAAAATCGCACCCATCACCCGATCCATCACCCATATTTCACCCACCCATCCGTTCACGCGTCGATGATTGTAGTTCCAATTCTATTTTATTAAGATGTATGACTTCAATTTTAGTTTGTTTATGCTTAAAAGTTGAATATTTTAAGAATATTTTCCATTAACATCCATCAAATCATGTATTTAGAACAACTATTTGCATATTTTGAAGAAAATTAATTATTTTTTACACTTAATTATGTATTTTATTACATTTAAATGATTATAAAATATTAATAAAAATGTTATACGGATGACCCGACCCATCCGAATCACCCGTTGGATGATGGATGGACGGATGTGGGTGAAACGTTTCGCGGGTGACGGATGGGTCAGGTGGAGGATTTAACTTCACGGGTCGAGTGATAAAATAGCTCCAACATCCATCTCCCGACCCATTTCCACCCCTAGAGATATTCCAATGCTTGTCAACAATGCCATATAACTAGGCTGAAATTGTTGATTAGGTTGAACATGTAATGGATCAATATACATGTTACCATGTCCATATTCTAATGGTGTAGAGTTGTAATATCCAGATTGCTCATGTGAATGAATAAAAGAAGCTCATTGTTGTGCATCACTTTCATCTAGTTGAACACTTTGGTTTGCCTGCATTGTAAACAAATGTTTCTACATAAAATGTATACTATTAATGAAGAAGCTTTAATGAAAGCCTATCAATTGAGAGTTGACCTCAAAATTTAAACTCTAAAATCATAGACAACACAATACCAAAGACAACCACAACCCCATTAAATACCAGTCATGTCAGCAAAAATTCGGCAAGGTCAAACGCAACAACAAGCAAATTTTTTGATATACCTGTAGAGCATGAGAAAGTCCTATATGTTGCTCTGCATGGTCATCAGCTAGACAACACACATCATTATCAAGCAATGTGTTACGCTTTGATCTTTTGTTTCTTTTTTTGGTTGTTTCAAGAGCACTCTTCAGCCTTTTGCTTGATCGAGCTCCAAGTTTTGGCTTCAATTTCAGACCATTAACTGCCTTTGTTGTGCAATCCGCGTTCAAGGGCATATCACTATTTGGATCACTTCCTGACAGATGATAACTTGGCAACCTAGATTGTGTTGATCTTTCTGTTGACCTTAAATCCAAATCTTTGGACAGTTTAAGACGAACCACTTTCATAAAATGGTACCCATTTTCAAATTTTGCAGCTCTTGTAACTAGACGAGTAGAAAAATGACATAAACGAACTCATATTTCCTACAATTACGCCATATATTATTTCTATGCAATCATAAGAGACAATAAAATCGTATTTCTTTTTATGAGGTGTAACCTTATATTTCAGAAGTGCCCCCACCTCACCACAGACTTCAAGCTGACAGTTATAAGATATAGATAATTCTTTCTGAAAAACCTTGGGTGTATAGACACTCGCAGCATGCTCCAAAAGTGCTACAAGAAAGGATAATGCTATTTTAGTTTGGCTAGCATTAAAATCTGCAACCATCTCATCATAACAACGATCTTCTAATAATCGTTGAAAGTTGTCAAAAAATATTCTTATGTCTTGCTTAGGACTTACATAGTTCTTGGTCAAGCTATTCATGATTTCACTTCGCTGCGTAGTGGTCATGTCCGCAAAAAATGTATCTCTCACATAAACCAATGCCCACTTCTTATATGCTAAATAGTCTCTTCAACCAATCATTATTTTGTTGTTCATACTTATCAAGCATATCTCTCCAAGCATCCAAAAAATCCTACTCACATTCATAGTCATAAATACAACTACTAAAATCCTTTGAAAAATCTGTATAACTTGAGAAAACATCATTCAAATGAGTTGTTGCGTTCTGAAAGATGTGCCAAATACAAAGCCGATGATAAGTTTTTGGCCATTGGAAATCAAGTGTTTTTGACATAGCAGCATCTCGGTCAATCAATATTGTCTTAGGTAGCTTTCCACCCATAGCCCTTGAAAATGTGTCAAACAACCAGAAAAAGGTCTCTGTTGTCTCATCATATCATATAATAGTGCAGCACCAAAGATAGTACTTTATCTATGATGATTCACTCAGACAAATAAAGCAATTGGTCGACCATCCTTATGCTTGCGATATGTAGTGTCAAAACAAACGACATCACCAAAATATTTGTAGTCAGCCATCATCTTTGCATCAGCCCAAAAGATATTAGTTATCATAGCATCTTCATCTACTTGAATAGCATAAAAGAAACTCGGATCTTCAACTTTCATACCTTGCAAGTACTCTAGAACGCCACCAGTTTCACGAGGATCCATTTTCATAGTACACTTACTTTGCAAATAATTCTTATAATCCACATTAGAAAATCCAAGATTTTCACAACCTCATTCTTGCGTAGCCATGAACTCGTATGCATTTTTTAGAGCAATACCTGAAATATCAGCCATATCAACTTCTGCTGCTTGAGAGAATGAGATCTTTCGATGCGATCTAAACATATGGGACTTACTCGAACTTGCCAAATTGTGACTATGCTTAGCAATAAATTTCGTAAAACGATATTTGTCGGTTTGATGACAACTTATACTTAGCATGGCTGAACAACCAAATCTTGTTTATGTCCTGTGATATTTGTAAACATTCTCTCATTTATCACTACCTTGTTGACCTTGAAATGAACAAAGAAATCTTCTATCTATGAGCATAACTTTTTCGAATTGAAAATCCAACTCTTAAGCATATGCATTGTAGAAATCATAAGCCGCATCCTCGGTTTCAAACTCCATACCAATTCTTGGAATTTCCTCCTTAGAAACCTTTGAATGCAGTGTTTCTATCGTGTCATCGTCTAGAGATAGATTAGTTTGATCTTCCTCTTGATCAAATTCTTGTCGGCGACACAATTTTTCTTGTAGAGTAGTGTCCATTACCTATAGAAAGAGAACTAATATTCGATTAAATTTGCATGAAGAATGCATTCCAAATACATCATTGAATTGAATCAGTTCTAAGTGTTACAACAAACTACATGTCTCCTACTACCTTAAAGTGCCAACTTCACTTATTCATGTGGTTTTACCCATTTAAATATATGCAATGAATAGAAAACTGAAACAATTTTACTCATTGAAGGCAGTATCTAGAATGATTACATCCTTAAAAACGATAAATCCACAAGAGTGATTAAATCCACAACTTCACTTTCATTGAAGAGGTATTGAATTGTTTTCACATAGTATAAGATTTATTTACTTTTACAGATGTCAATTGAGCACGAGAATGATTATATCGAAGCTTCTATTTGCTGATAATGAAGTTATACTAATTCTACGATCAGGGTTGGATGCACCAAAAAAACTCTACAATCAGGGTTATGGAAGGGATAAAAGAGATGATTATTATCTTTTTAATTTAGTTAATTAGTATTTTTTAGTTTAAGTTATTTTTCATCTAGTATAACTAATTGTATAGGTGGACAATTAAAAGAAGGGTGCACAAAGAGGGTGCAGAAATTCCAACTGGAATCTAAAGGGTTTGTAAGAGGGGAGCGGGGGCGAAAACCCCCTAGCTCCCCATTGACTCCGCCACTAGTGGCAATTTGTTCATGAAGTGTGAGCCATTAGTTTAAAGAGAATTTGGGATAGTGGGTGCCCTTCCAGATCAAGGAACACCAATTGACTTGTGGAAGATAGGTGTTGTACCTACACAACGGAGAGGAGATTGTACCGAATTCGAATGATAACTCTCTTGCTCCAGCGATCAGTTGTTTTGGGCTGAGCAATCCAGATAGTTGATCCTGCTGAAAGGTGAGTACTTGCCCATGCGGCCAAATACTTGCGGACATGGTATAGATGTCAAGGATGGGTTTGTCCATGGAATTTTTTTTCCAAGATAAAAGATCCTTGAATCCTAGACCCCCTCACTTTTTGGGCTTGTATATGGATTTCCATGTGACAAGGCTCTGTTTGGAATTGAGGTCACCTGCCTAGGAAAAAGATCTTAAGATGGATTAGACGTATGATACGAATGACTAAATATGGGAAGAGCATAACTTTGCACCATATAGTTTGGATCCCGTAAAGCACATACCGGATGTATTCCATTCGTCATGCGTAAGAAAAGTGCTTGGTGGATCAAGAACAAACCTTAGAGGTCATATTATCAATAAAGAGGTTGAATCCATTGTTTCTTGGCCACTTAGACCCCACCGGAAAGCCTAGATATGTCATAGGTCAGAAACCTTCCGCAAAAGGAGTGCTTTGCAAGCTTAAGATCTTTGAGATCCCGTTGGCAACGACCTCATTGGCCTTAATAAACATGTCATGACCTTCGTCGATATTACTGGAGAAAGTTGAAGTTGTCAAGCAAACTTCAATCCGGGAATCTGGTAAATTGGTTAGGGAAGCCAAGGTGTTTGAGGGTTGTAAGTATGAAAGACTAATTGAGAGTGAAAATCAATTTTCATGGAACATCTGTCTTGGATTGACTGCAAAGCATAATGCTTCAAAACGTTGTTGTAGAGAAGGAGATTGTGCTATACCGAATGACAAACAATAAAAGCTCCTTGTTCATAATTTTTAATTTTAGGGAAAAACTTTCTTCATACGATCAATTTTGATCTTTGTAATCACCTTTTAGATCATGGTACAACATTAGATAGGTCGAAAATCGTTTATATTTTTTGATTTTGCAACTTTTGGCATGAACGCTTTATGATTTATATGTTTCATCATCTGCTCATTATGAAATAAGTCCATAACCTCTTTGGTCAAATCGTCCCCAATAATACTCCAAGCATGTAGAAGAAGTGTGCAGTCCACCAGGTCCAAGAGACTTATTTTTGTCCATAGAGAAAAATTATCTTCGAACTCCTATTGTCGAGACTGGTCTTATTAATTCATCCATATCATCAATTCATCCTTATAATATAAAGAACACTTAATATACACGTATATTTTTGAAAAAGTGTGTTACATTAAATGTTTATATAATGCATTAATATGTATTTTTGGTGCTTAGATATGCACAATCGGTGCTTAGACATGAACCCCAAGCATAAATTGTAACCATGGCGCATTGGTGCAATCGCAAGAAAATATCGCAATATTTACTATTTTTCACTCTATCTCATTTATCACTTTTCATCATAGCTTTACATTTTTATTGGATGGATTATTTCCTTACACACATCAAAATAACAAAAAGTGAACAAATTTAACACGTACGTATGAACATAATCACTTAGAGTACAAACCCTAGCTAACAAATATTAGTCAACCAGACTACAAATCACTAACTTCTTTTGTTACCTAACAAGATTTCAAACGGGTATATGTATCTGATTGATAATAACGAACTATGAAGGTTAAGCTATGATTCCAATGCAAACTAGACTTTCTTGTAGAATACTCTCCTAAACATATCAACCCTTAGGATGTAATATCGGCTAAAAAAGAAAACCGAAACCACAAGAAAGCTATCTTTACACCTTAAAAACATTGACCTCTACTCAAGCTTCTACAGATTATAAGTTTCCTTCATACCTCTCCCAGACTCCCTAAGAACACGTATTGCTCTTCTTTAAGCAATAAACTTTGAAGCTCTTTTGGACTCCAAAAGTTGCATTCTTCTTTTATTGGTTGCTTAGCAATCTCTACCCGAGCTCCTTAAGCGACATTTTCACTCAGCCCATCGACACCTTTTCCTCCTTGTAGATTCTTTACTCTAGGACAATTGTGAAACCTATCTTGGCTAAAAAAAACATTTTAAAATTTAAAAACACCCCATATAGACATATTGATAATTTTTTGGAAAAATGACCAAAAATAATCCCAACTTTCAATAGTAGACCAAAAATAATCCCAACTTTCAATTCAACCAAAAATAATCCAAACTTTCAACCCATGAACCAAAAATAATCCCAATAATTTTTTCGGTTGAGATTCCGACTAATTTGATGACAACATGACACCTAATAAACGATATTGTACTAAGAAAAATCATTTATCACATCCAACTAGAAAGAAACCTCGAATACACATAGTCAAATTAGTTATAATCTCAACCGAAAAAATCATTGGGATTATTTTTGGTTCATGGGTTGAAAGTTTGGATTATTTTTTGTTGAATTGAAAGTTGGGATTATTTTTGGTTTACTAATGAAAGTTGAGATTATTTTTGGTCATTTTTCCTTTAGAAAAACTCTAGACACCTTGCAGTATTAAAAAAGACCATGACAAACAAAAATAACGTTTTTCTCGTAAAAAATCTGGATTCATGAGTACAAGGGTTATTATCCCAACTAAATCGACAATTTTAAATTGTAGGAACGTTATTTTCCTTGGGTCCAGTTCCTTTGAGTGCTCTCTTTCTCAGTTTTGTTAGTTTTGATGCTGATACGATCAAGGTGTTTATTATTTGGTTAAGTTTAACTTCTCACATTATAAATGTTCAAAGAAAATCAGATATTAAAAAAGACACAATAAAGTTACACATATCTACAATTAGGAACAAATAGAGGAACTATGTCGTAGAATAAGGCCAACTTGGATCGTCTTCATCTAGGGTTTATACATGATGGTGTGATAAGATATCTTGTAAAGGTGTGCAAGGCAAGATGTTAACAAGCCTATCATAAAACTGGACGCATATCTAAAGGATACGATTTATTGTAAAACATTTTGTTTGATATCTTGCAAAATATAACAAACATTATCTTTTGAATATTTGATTTGGTGGTAAATATGAACATTTTTATTGTTAAGGATTTGTTTTGTTTTGAGAATAATATCTCATATATTATTCTTGAAACTAATAGCTCTCTTAACACTCTTTCGTACATGTAAATAGTTGAATCAAATCATATAATACTTTATAACGGTAGTAGGAGGATCTTTCCCTAGAACTTTTTATGAGGCTAAAGTCGTGGTGCCTATCAAAAGTAAAACTCAAAAACCTAACTAATATAGTAGGGTAAATAAGGATCGATCCCACAGGGAGGTAAGAAATCTTCCTAAGTGCAAAGGTTGTATGCCAATAGTAACAAAATGGGGCTTTTGGTTTGTGTCACGTAAACAAAGTAAATCAAAGCAAAAAGGTGTAATCTGTGGGTGAGAAGTAACTTAGCCAGACAAATATCCACACTTCAGTTTGATTGATTGATCCTAGATTATCTCCAATTCCTACCAATGAATATTCTTGTCCCGATCTTATGTATATAGACAGGTCAACTAGCCCTGAAAATACTTACCATTAAACAATCAAGAAACTATCAAGATTCAATATAACGGCAGCAGTAAGCATAGGAATTAACCAGGATACATGCAATACTTAATAACTAGTCAGTACTCGACATGTAATCAATTCTCTTCACAATAAACATTCACAACCAATTCCTGTAAATTGCGGTTGCTACACAAGATAAGGGATTTCAACCAGAAATATCCAAACCCTAGCAATAGATAATCACTAATATAAACTAGATGATCAAGCCAGTCAAATCAGCAAGAATCAATGGGATTAAGCTCAAAGAGAAAATATATAATCAAAGGAAAGGAAATAGAGTTATAATCTCACAACCAAATACAAACGAAGGCTTCAATCATCGGACTAAGCAAAGGTTGCTTAGTTCTTCATAGTCTTCAAAAGCATAAAAACTCTAAATGAAAAACTGAACGATAATGTGATTCTATGAATAATGAAAAGGCTGCTACCTAACTAATATGAAAAACCTAGCAAACCCTAGTTTCCAAAAGATAGGAAATAATATCCTAAAAGGAAATAAATGGAAATAAAAGAAAAGAAATAAAAAGAAAAGAAAATAAACAAAACTCGGACGAAAAGAAATCTCGGATCCGCGCGTGTGAACAGTAGCCGTGACCGCGGAACGAAATCCGTGACCGCGGAAAAGTCTCTGAAGTGCTTGCTGTCTGTCGTCAAATCCGCGTCCGCGGAAAACCTTCTATAACGTCTTCTTCTTCTCGCTTTCGGTCTTCTCTTGTGGCTTCGCCTCTATCTTTAATATGTCTTCATTTAAGCACTCAAAATCACCAAATCAATACTTCTTCTCCACAACTCCATTCTCCTATATTGTGTTCTAAACCCATACAAACAGTACCTAAAACTCCGGTAACAACTCCTAGTTACGCACTACAAAGTAAAGCTGATCAAATTCCCCCATGCTTAAACCTTGTTCGTCCTCGAGTAAGCTAATAGAAACCTACTCCTCCAATGAAATACCCAAGGTCTCATGAAGCACAACAAAACTATCTCCACTAAGAACTGCACCTAATCATGAATCTCTAAGGTACCAACACAATCAACACAACACATAAGCTTAAAGGAAAGCATAGTACTTCCCCCAAGCTTAACCCGAACACCATAGAGTGAAAGTAACCATCTAGTCCTAGCCTCCATCTATCTTCTTATACCTCCCAAAGTGACCTTGATAGGCGTTGTCGTGACACCTATACAAAATAATCCAAAACAAACCTAACTAATGTAGTCTGGTAAGTAAGGGTCGAATCCCACAGAGAATCAAATACTATTCCAATGATGTAATTGTATACCAACAAGTAACCAAGGGGGTTTGCTGATTAAAACCAAAATAAATAAAAACAAAGACTTGAAATCAAATTGGAAAAATAACTCAGCCAAACAAATATCCACACTTCAGATTGATAGATCGATCATTGGTTATTCCTAGTCCTCAATACTCATGAAAGTCCTAATCCTTGTTCTGAAATAGTTACCAGTCCAACCAGTCTCGATAACCCTAACTATTAAACAAATCCCTACTAACCTTCACGATTTAATTCAATAGCAGCAGGAAGTTCAGGAATAGATAGGTACATGCAAGTGTAGCAACCAGTCATACAATTGCATGCAATTAATTCTCTACACAAACTAAGGGATTTAGATTCTCAACCAGTATCCTCTAATCCTTAGCAGTATGATCAATAACAATCTTAACAGGTTGTATGGAAAAGGGGAACCAATAGCATAATACTAATTTCTCTAGGTTGTCAGACTAGAGGGAACTACTATTAACAATCTAATTGATTTCCTAATCAACAAATCAAGGGGAATCGATATATGATCAATGAGATTAAGCACGAGAGAAAATTAATACAATCATAGAAAGAGTAAAGGAATAACCTCACAATCCAATCAATCCAAAGGCTTCAATTGTCTGCCTGAGCAAAAGGGAAAAACAACGATGAATGAAACTAGGTCTAACTATTTTCTCTGTGGCAACTAGGTTTAGAGAATTGGATCCTCTCTAAAAAGTCTTAAACCTAACTTAAATACTAAAGTAATAATTCAGAAATAAAGAAAAGAAAAATAACAAACTTGGAAATAAAGTTTCGGAAATAAAATAAAACGGGAATAAGAAAACTCGTAAAAGACTTTCAGCGCGTCTCCACCGCGGGTGCGGTGACTCCACCGCCGGGTGCGGCCATTTAACAGAAACTCCAGTTCTCTGACGACCTCGCCGCGGGTGCGGCAGTGCCCACCGCTGGGTGCGGTGGGATTCCAGTACTTCAGCTTCTGCGACACTTCAGTAAAAACGCCATAACTTTTGATTCTCAACTCGGATTGCGCTCATATTTTGAGGACTTGTAGTAGACTTCAAGATCTAACTCCTCGAATTGGAATCACTCCATTTGGACATCTGAGTAGAGAGAACGAACCATTTAAATTCAGCCCACTGTTCTTCTACTCTTCTCTTCACTTCCTTGGCGTCTTCTCCTTGTGGCTTCCTATGATCTCCAAAATAGCTCAAACACCTCCAAAAACACCAAACTTCGCCCCCAAACGCCATACACATGAATGTGTCTAAATCTACCCGAATGGCACCAATAAACCCTCTAATAACTCTTACTTAATCCCTACAAAGTAGTGCTTATCAAACTCTCCCATGCTTAGAACTTTGCTCGTCCTCGAGTAAACTAAAAGAAAGTCCACTCCTCCAATGCAGCACCCAAGGTCTCAGGAAGCATATCCTCCAACTAAGAGTCACCTAACCCATGCCAAAGCTCCTGGCACCAATCTCATCTACAACACATCCATACTCAACAAGCTTAAGGGGCAAGCAGAGTACTTCCCCCAAGCTTAACCCGGACATCCAATAGTGTGAGTAACCTCTAATCCTAGCCTCCATCTATTGCTCCTTATGCCTCCCAGAGTGACCTACCCGACAATCCTTCTTTGACTCCTCTTCTTATGACGCCTCGCCAAGAATAAAGAGAAATCCTAAAATCACTCTTCTTCTTTTTCGCTCATTTTGCCAAGGCGCCCTTTCGGGTTTTCACCAAGCCACTCATATTTTTTTTTTTCAAAGATGTGCTCACATTATGCTCACGTCACTCTTGACCTCATATTACCCCAGCCTAATGCTGGTCCAAGCCACCTGCTTATTGCCTAGGCCGCCCTTTCGGGTTTTCGACCTATCCCAGGATTTTTATGTATGCCTTTTTTCAATTTTTGGCTTTTTCAATTTTTTTTTTCCCTCAACAACGTAGCAAGTATAGAACTCTCCCCCATGCTTAAACATTGCATTGTCCTCAATGTAATGAAAGACAAAAGAATAGAAGTACAGGGAAAAGCAAAAAATAACTCACAAACGTCGCCAAGCTGCTTGGACACTGTAGGTGTCGCTGGCGGTCTTCCCAATAAATGCCTAGGTCTCTGGTGTTGGGCGGGTGTCTTCATCAACTCTATAATCTTCTCCTACCGTGCAATCAAAAGGGAACCACTTTGGTGAGTAGTGGTAAAACAATGATATTAGGATTGCACGGCCGTCTAGGAACACATGGTGGAGCCCAGATGTAATCATGGTGTGGGTTCTAGTGTTCCTTCTCCTCAGCTGTCAATTGTAGGGCCATCATCGTTGCCAAATCAAGTGTAAGGCAATGTATCCTCCTTGACAACATGATACGCACCTTCTCCATGGGAAATTCTGGACAGCTGGCCTTCGGTAAATTTTTTTAAATTTTTTTTTTTTTTTTTAAATTTTTTTGCTCCCCGTTTAAGGTTTTTTCGGGGGGTGACTTAGTGCAGGGAAGGAAAGACTTACAATGGTGGTAAACACTTTCTTCAATAGGCATGGGTCTCCTTCCTGCAGGTTAGTCGGAAACAAAAACAAGAACAAAAACACACCAAAACAAATGCAAAAATAAGGAAAGAAAAACAAGAAAAGAAAAGCATACCTCGGGTTGCCTCCCGGATAGCGCCTTAGTTATTGTCATGGCTTGACATTGTGCTACTATGATCATGTGATATCACTCAATCCAGAACACAGCACAGACTTACTATCAGGAGGGTGTTTCTTATGATCAAATATCTTAAATGTCACCCTATCACCCCCATACTTCACAGACACAATACCTCTACTCATAATGATTCGGATGTTAGCAGTCTTAAGAAAAGGCCTACCTAACAGTATAGGGGGCACATGCATATCATAACCAATGTCTAACACCACAAAATCCACAGGAAAAATCATCTTATTAACCTTTACAAGAACATCATCAACTATTCCTTTCGGAAAAACTTTGGATCCATTCACAAATTGAATAACTAAATCAGCTTCAAGCAAAGGTCCAAGATCTAGCAATTTATACACAGAGTAGGGTAACACATTAATAGATGAGCCCAAGTCTAACATGCAATGATCAAACCTGGAGTAACCTATATCACAAGGAATACTAAACATGTCAGGATCACTACACTTTTCAGGCAAATGTCTTCCGAATGCAGCAGACACATGTTCATTCAAATTAATTACTCTTGTCAATTTCTTCCTCTTCCTAGGCCAGCATAAGCATTTCATGTATTTAGCAAATTTAGGCACAGCATGCATCAGATCAAGTAAAGGGAGATTTACCTCATGCTCACCTATGGAGCTGCGCGGCTCCATATTAAGCACCGGCTTCTTCTTCACTTTTAGCATCTTAGGAAGGTGAGGAGGTGGCTTCCTAGGATCACGAGGTGGAGGAGTGTAATCAACAGGAATCGCTTCCAAAGGGTATACTCCAAGAACTGATCCGCAAAATTTTGTCCAAACTTGCGGACGCTGGTTCTCGACTTTCTCCTCTGTCTTTTCTCCTTTCAGTTGTGATATGCCACTCACATTAGCCACTGGGGTCGGTTGGGGTGGTGGCTTTTCAAAATCCTCATTCATATTTGCCACAACTTGAGCCAACCTTCCAAGCTGAGTTGCCAAACTTCCAACTTGAGTTGTTAGAAGTTGGATGTTGGAGTTTGTCGCCTGATGAATAGTCATCATGCTCTGTACAAGTGACTTGAAGCCCTCCTCCATTGACGTATATGAACTTTGGCTCGTCTCTTGAGGTTCAGGATAGTAATGGGGCCAGCCTTGCTGCTGATAGTAAAAATCAAATGCTTCCATCTGTCTGGATTGAGATCTCAATGAAAACAATTAGTAACACAGGTGTGGACCGTAAGATAGGTCCACACAACAGTTGGTAAACAAACACACAATTAGAATAGTAAAATTGACTCCCCGGCAACGGCGCCAATTTGATAGGCGTTGTCGTGACACCTATACAAAATAATCCAAAACAAACCTAACTAATGTAGTCTGGTAAGTAAGGGTCGAATCCCACAGAGAATCAAATACTATTCCAATGATGTAATTGTATACCAACAAGTAACCAAGGGGGTTTGCTGATTAAAACCAAAATAAATAAAAACAAAGACTTGAAATCAAATTGGAAAAATAACTCAGCCAAACAAATATCCACACTTCAGATTGATAGATCGATCATTGGTTATTCCTAGTCCTCAATACTCATGAAAGTCCTAATCCTTGTTCTGAAATAGTTACCAGTCCAACCAGTCTCGATAACCCTAACTATTAAACAAATCCCTACTAACCTTCACGATTTAATTCAATAGCAGCAGGAAGTTCAGGAATAGATAGGTACATGCAAGTGTAGCAACCAGTCATACAATTGCATGCAATTAATTCTCTACACAAACTAAGGGATTTAGATTCTCAACCAGTATCCTCTAATCCTTAGCAGTATGATCAATAACAATCTCAACAGGTTGTATGGAAAAGGGGAACCAATAGCATAATACTAATTTCTCTAGGTTGTCAGACTAGAGGGAACTACTATTAACAATCTAATTGATTTCCTAATCAATAAATCAAGGGGAATCGATATATGATCAATGAGATTAAGCACGAGAGAAAATTAATACAATCATAGAAAGAGTAAAGGAATAACCTCACAATCCAATCAATCCAAATGCTTCAATTGTCTGCCTGAGCAAAAGGGAAAAACAACGATGAATGAAACTAGGTCTAACTATTTTCTCTGTGGCAACTAGGTTTAGAGAATTGGATCCTCTCTAAAAAGTCTTAAACCTAACTTAAATACTAAAGTAATAATTCAGAAATAAAGAAAAGAAAAATAACAAACTTGGAAATAAAGTTTCGGAAATAAAATAAAACGGGAATAAGAAAACTCGTAAAAGACTTTCAGCGCGTCTCCACCGCGGGTGCGGTGGCTCCACCGCCGGGTGCAGCCATTTAACAGAAACTCCAGTTCTCTGACGACCTCGCCGCGGGTGCGGCAGTGCCCACCGCTGGGTGCGGTGGGATTCCAGTACTTCAGCTTCTGCGACACTTCAGTAAAAACGCCATAACTTTTGATTCTCAACTCGGATTGCGCTCATATTTTGAGGACTTGTAGTAGACTTCAAGATCTAACTCCTC
The DNA here is from genome assembly GCA_027886185.1 of Rheum nobile. Taxonomy (NCBI): domain Eukaryota; kingdom Viridiplantae; phylum Streptophyta; class Magnoliopsida; order Caryophyllales; family Polygonaceae; genus Rheum; species Rheum nobile. The sequence continues at coordinate 3,822,748 of WOAB01000540.1, read as the reverse complement.
GAATTGGAATCACTCCATTTGGACATATGAGTAGAGAGAACGAACCATTTAAATTCAGCCCACTGTTCTTCTACTCTTCTCTTCACTTCCTTGGCGTCTTCTCCTTGTGGCTTCCTATGATCTCCAAAATAGCTCAAACACCTCCAAAAACACCAAACTTTGCCCCCAAACGCCATACACATGAATGTGTCTAAATCTACCCGAATGGCACCAATAAACCCTCTAATAACTCTTACTTAATCCCTACAAAGTAGTGCTTATCAGACCTACCCGAATCCTCCTTATATCACCTCTTCTTATGTCACCACGCCAGGAAAAATGAGAAATCCTAATAATCACTCTTCTTCTTTTCACTCATTTTGCCAAGGCGCCCTTTCGGGTTTTCACCAAGCCAGTCATTTCATTTTTCTATAGATGGGCTCACAAAAACTCACATCACTCTTGACCTCTTATTACCCTAGCCTAATACTGATCGAAGCCACCTGCTTATTGCCTAAGCCTCTCTCTCGGGTTTTCGACTTATCCCAGGATTTTCTTTGTCTTTTTTCATATTTTTGACTTTTTTAATTTTATTTTTTATTCAGACAACCAACAAGTATAGATCACTCCCCCATGCTTAAATATTACATTGTCCTCAATATAATGAAAGACAAAAAGATGAAGCACAGGGGAAGGAAGAAAAGTACTCACGAACGTCGCCGAGGTGGCCTGGATGTGGATGTTGGGGCTGGTGGTAAAGCATTGAAACCACATGTCGTTGGTGTTGCGCGGTCCCACTCAAGCAAACTCCCGTGCAACCAAATAGATCCACTGTAAGGGAAGTGGCACATAAGAGAAAACGGGGTTGCACGGGCCTTCAACGAACACAGAATAGGAGCCCAAATGTAATCGTATAGCGGGCTCTGGTGTTCCTCCTCATCAGCTGTCGAATGTCGGGCCATCATCGATGCCAAATAAAATTGTCAGGCTATTGTCTCCTCCTTGGCAGCATGATGCGCACCGTTTCTCAACATGTAACTCGGACAGCTGGGCTGCGATCGCGGTTTTAAGGCCGCAATCGTAGAAAATCTTCGAAATAAATTTTTTTTTTGATTTTTTTTCTCCAGATGAGGGGACTTAGAGTGGATAATCCGCGGTCGCTATAAAATTTTCCGCGGTCGCGGATTCGCGTTTGTTGCGAGATAAACACCGTCTTCGGACTCCCACCTGCTTTTTAGTCTAAACCGAAACAACACAAATAAAAACTTGAAAATGAAAGATATGGAAAGAGTTATATACCTCAGGTTGCCTCCCGAGCAGCGCCTTGGTTAGTGTCGTGGCTCGACATAGTGCCCTTTGGATCAACTTGGGTTGCTCACATCAACCGAATACTTTGGGTCACAATCAGGAGGGTGTCTCTTTGCATCATCAATGTTGTGCTCGACCCTCACCCCATCAAACTACATAGTGAGCGAACCACTACTCACATCAATCTTCGTATTCGCCGTTTTCATAAATGGCCTACCCAACATCACAAGGGCTGCATGTTTGTCTTGTCCCGTATCCATCACAAAGAAATACATAGGGAAAATCAGCTTATCGACCTCTACCAGAACATCCTGCACGACTCCTTTGGGATACACATAGGACATATCCGCTAATTGAATCACCGTCTTCATCTTCTGTAATGGTCCAAGCCCCAAAGATTCGTATAGTGAGAGAGGCAGTATATTTATAGATGCACCCAAATCCAGCATGGCTTTATCGAACGTGGTATCACCTATCTTGCAAGGAATACTGAACATGCCTTGGTCACTGCACTTCTTGGGCAACCGATTTTGCAGCATATCGGAGATATTCTCACTCACCTGGACCTTCTTCTTCGCTTTCACTGTTTTCTTTCTCTTAATTTTGCACAATTCCTTCAAAAAATTTGCATAACGAGGAATGCTCTTAACCATCTTGATCAAAAGAATGTTTACCTCGCAATTACTGAAGGTCTCGAATATTTCCTTGTCGTTGTCCAGCCTTCTAGTGTCTTTCAGTGCCTCGGGGAAGGGAACGGGTGGTTTCAGCGAACCGAGCGGAGGGAAATTTGGACGAACGTAATCGTCGTGGGCCTCATCAGAGAAACCGCGATCGCGGAATGGAACCCACGGTCGCAGTTCAGCTTCGAAAGAGTCTGGGACACCAGTCGGTAATCCGCGGTCGCGGATTTCCTTTCACGATCGCGGATTGTCTTCATAATCTTCCCCTTCAGAAACTTTTCCGCGGTCGCAGAAATCCGGCCGCGGTCGCTGAAAATCTTCGGAAAAGTCACCGCCTTCAGGGATGACTCCGCGGTCGCGGAAATCGGGCCGCGGTCACGGTTTTTCTTCTGCAACATCCTTCACTTCCTTCATTTGTGTTCCACTCCTCATCGTCATTGCACATACATTCTCCCTCGGGTTTGCTACCGTTTGAGATGGTAGTTTTCCCGAAACCCGGGCCTCCAGTTTACTCACTGCAAGAGAAATTTGCCCCACTTGCTTCTCCAAGTTCTGAATACTAGACTTCATCTCTTGATTTTGTTGGACCATAGTGGTTGCCAACGTCGATACACTCTGAGCGAGAGACTTAATCATGTCATCACCGGACATAGATGAACTTGCGCTTTGGCCTTGAGGTCTAGGGTCATATGGAGCTCTAAATTATTGTTGTTGTTGTTGACCTCCAGGCCGCTGAAATTGTTGTTGCTGCTGTAAGAACTGTGGCGGCCTCTGGTGGAACTCTTGATCATCTTGGCCCTGAGGAGAATTCTGCTCGTTCACGTACCTTAAATTAGGGTGATCTCTTTGATCAGCGCTACTTTGTAGGGTTTAACTAGGAGTTGTTACTGGTGTTTTGGGTATCATTTGGAGAGTTTAGAGCATTATTGTGGAGTATGGAGTTGAGGAGAAGGAGTATGATATTGGTGGCATAGAAGAGCTTTAATGAAGATATAATGAAGATGGAGTCAATCCACGAAGAGAGAAGCTGATGAACGCTACAGTGAGATTTCCGCGGTCGCGGATCAACAAGCCACGGTCGCGGAAATAAATCAAACAGCGAAGACGCGAAGACCTTTACAGAGACTTTTCCGCGGTCGTAGAAAATCATTCGCGGTCGCGGAAATCAGCATTAGACTCGCGCCGAGATTTTCTTCCGAAGATTTGCTTTTTACTTTTATTTTCCTTTTATTTTATTTTCGTTATTCCGATTATTTTATTTCCTTTTTGATTTCAGTTGTTATCTTTAGCATTAGGTTTGGCTAGGGTTATTTAACCTAGTTCCTAGCAGCCTCCTTTAATCTATCTTTCATTATCGAGTTTCAACATTGTTTTTTCCCTTTGAGTTTTTGTTTCAAGACTATGAAGAACTAAGCAACATTTGCTTAGTCCGACAATGGAAGCCTTCATTTGATATATGATTGTGAGGTTATAATTTTATTCCTATTCCTATTGATTATATCTTTTCTCTTGAGCTTATTCCTATTGATTCTTATTGATTTGACTGGATTGATCACCTAGTTGATATTAGTAATTGTCTATTGCTAGGGTTTGGATATTTCGAGTTGAAATCCCTTATCTTGTGTAGTAACCATGATATTCTAGGACTAGTTTATTATGAAAGAGAATTGATTATGTGTTAAATGTTGCGAGTTATGATGTTGCATGTATCCCGGTTAATTCATATGCTTCATGCTGCTATTGTTCTAAATCTTGATAGTTTCTCGTGCGTTCGATAGTTAGGGTTGCCAGGACTAGTTGGACTGGTAACTATTCCAGAATAGGGATATGAATATTCATAGGAAGGAATAGAGATAATCTAGGATCAATCAATCAAATGAATGGTGGATATTTGTCTGACTAAGTGTTTTTTTCCAATTGATTACAACCTTTGTTTTGATTTACTTTGTTTACTTGCAAACAACCAACAAACCCCCATTTGTTACCTTTGACATACTACTTGCATAAAGAAAGATAACTCCTCCCTGTGGGATTCGACCCTTGCTTGCCTATTCTACTAAGTTAGGTTTTTAAGGATTTACTTTGATCGGGCATCACGACTTTAAAGTCCTATCACTCTCCACCCTGGATTGTAGGTGTTGGAGTACGGGTCATATCTCGGCCTTGGAGGGCCGAAACCTCCAATAGCATTCACTTCAGTAGTAGGCTCCTGCAGCGTGGGACACGCATCAGTAGGGTGCATCGTGTCATAGCAGATTCCATAAGACTTGACTTGCTATTGGTTGCCCTTCATCATAAACCTCCTCATCATCTCCTTCATCTCAGTCATCTCAGAAAGTAGTGAGGATGATGGTTGAGAGTCTGCGGCCTTAACTGCCTGGGTGCTCGCCCTCTTGCTAAACTGTCTTGAGCCCTCAGATAACTCAAAGAATATCTCAAATGATGCAGCTGGCGTCTTGTTCAGAATATTACCACTGCAGGCTGCGTTCACCATCCGGCGCTCATCATCAAGAAGTCCACCATACAAATATAGCACGAGGTCTTGGTTAGAATAACCATGGTATGGACAGCTTGAAATCAATCTCTTGAACCTCTCATAGTACTCATACAACGTCTCAGTAGCATGCTGTTCTATGTTGCTGATGTTCCTCTTCAGGCTATTGAGCTTCGTTGCAGGGAAGTACTTCTCCAGGAAAGCTTTCTTCATCTTTGACCATGTATCTATGCTTCCTGGGGCCAAATAGTAGAACCAATCATTGGCCGAATCCTTCAGAGAGAAAGGAAAGGCTCTCAACTTGATCTGGTTCTCAGTAATGTTCCTTGGCTTCATACTGCGGCAGACAGCGTGGAATTCAGAAAGATGTTTGTTGGGGTCTTCTCCACTCATCCCATGGAAGTGGGGTAATAAGTGAATAAACCCAGATTTTAGCTCAAAATTCACGCCATCCGTCAACTCTGGAAATTGCACAGCAAGCGGCTGCTGCTCTAGATTCGGCACAGTTAACTGCCTCAAAGTTTGTTCCGCATCCATCTCGAGTTGCTCACGAACTTCCATGCGGTTCTTGGAAAGTGTTCTTTCAATTTCTGAATCAAGATCTAAAGTAGGAAAGTCAGTAGTATGGATGTGGACCATAAGATAGGTCCACACAATAGTTGGAACAAAAACAAACAAAAAGAAAAATTGAAACTTGGTTCCCCGGCAACGGCACCAAATTTGATGAGGCTAAAGTCGTGGTGCCTATCAAAGTAAACCTCAAAAACCTAACTAATATAGTAGGGTAAATAAGGATCGATCCCACAGGGAGGTAAGCAATCTTCCTAAGTGCAAATGTTGTATGCCAATAGTAACAAAAGGGGGGTTTTGGTTTGTGTCACGTAAACAAAGTAAATCAAAGCAAAAAGGTGTAATCTATGAGTGAGAAGTAACTTAGCCAGACAAATATCCATACTTCAGTTTGATTGATTGATCCTAGATTATCTCCAATTCCTACCAATGAATATTCTTATCCCGATCTTATGTATATAGACAGGTCAACTAGCCCTGAAAATACTTACCATTAAACAATCAAGAAACTATCAAGATTCAATCTAACGGCAACAGTAAGCATAGAAATTAACCAGGATACATGCAATACTTAACAACTAGTCAGTACTCGACATGTAATCAATTCTCTTCACAATAAACATTCACAACCAGTTCTTGTAAATTGCGGTTGCTACACAAGATAAGAGATTTCAACCAGAAATATCCAAACCCTAGCAATAGATAATCACTAATATCAACTAGATGATCATGCCAGTCAAATCAGCAAGAATCAATGGGATTAAGCTCAAAGAGAAAATATATAATCAAAGGAAAGGAAATAGAGTTATAATCTCACAACCAAATACAAACGAAGGCTTCAATCGTCGGACTAAGAAAAGGTTGCTTAGTTCTTCATAGTCTTCAAAAGAATAAAAACTCTAAAGGAAAAACTGAACGATAATGTGATTCTATGAATAATGAAAAGGCTTCTACCTAACTAATATGAAAAACCTAGCAAACCCTAGTTTCCAAAAGATAGGAAATAATATCCTAAAAGGAAATAAACGGAAATAAAATAAATAAAAATAAAATAAAATAAACAAAACTCGGACGAAAAGAAATCCCGGATCCGCGCGTGTGAACAGTAGCCGCGACCGCGGAACGAAATCCGCGACCGCGGAAAAGTCTCTAAAGTGCTCGCTGTCTGTCGTCAAATCCATGCCCGTGGAAATCCATCCGCGCCCGCGGAAAACCTTCTGTAGCGTCTTCTTCTTCTCGCTTTCGGTTTTCTCTTGTGGCTTCGCCTCCATCTTCAATATGTCTTCATTTAAGCACTCAAAACCACCAAATCAATACTTCTTCTCCACAACTCCATTCTTCTATATTGTGTTCTAAACCCATACAAACGGTACCTAAAACTCCGGTAACAACTCCTAGTTACGCACTACAAAGTAGAGCTGATCAGAGGATCTTTCCCTAGAACTTTTGGTCATGACTATACCGTTATTCGAATATAAGTGGTGGTGCACTTAGCTAGTGCCATTTTTTGGGATTCGTCCCATGATGATTCTCATATCGAGAAAGTGCGGATTAAAAGCTCTAACTTAAATGCAAGTTTTGGAATTAAATAAGATAAGTGCTCTTTATGCACATAATTAATAAACTTCGTGCGAGAAGTACAATTTAGAAACCGATTGGGCTCCTGTCTAAGTAAGTCATCTTTCCAATATGAATTCGCACAACACGTATGTGGTGAGGTTGGTCGTGGACCCAATTATACAAACGAGTCTTTTCAAAATATTGGTGTGTAATATTTATAAATGTTTCCGAAAAAAGACATATAATTCCTATAAAACTCAATTTCATTGGAATCTTCTCTTGAATCATACATTTTTCTTATATTTTGGTACAAGTGTCTTAGTTATCTATCGTCTATCAGCTTTTATTCGAGACACGATGGTAGTGGCTAGATACAAATACATAGAACCTCCCATAAATACCATTATTTAGTCTTTCATTAGACTAATCAACTGCTCTTTTTCCCTGCATGGTTAGTTGGTGTCATTCGCCTCATACGATACATCAAGTAATTCTTCTCTAGTGTGAAGAACTAGATTCCTGACAATGGAGGCATCTAATATTTCAAGTGTTTCGCTTAATAAGGTTGAAGATCCAGAAGTTAGATTTTAGGTGTTCAAGACCTATTATGTAGTTTTGGTATTTTCTAATAAGCCTTCCGCTACGATAATTTCTATAATTTTGGTATTTGGGTTCAATTGCTATTTCTTTTCTCAAAACGTCAAATGTAAAAACATTATTACGAAATTCATGCAAGTATTATGTTCATTATTTTGTATATGTGATCAATAATGTAAGCCTTATATGATTTTGGATATGTGGTCCGAGGTCACTGGCAGTAATATTTTCAAGGTAATTTGGGGGGTATTACAATTATGGTATCATAGCCGACTCTGGGTTACGAGTGGACTTGGCCTGGATGTCGGTCACTTGATCCAAAGGGCGGTCTTTGGGTCTTGCCGGGGTCGTTAAGGGTTTATGGGGGGGGGGGGGGGGGGGGGAGATTGTAACAACCCGAATCTGTGATCCCTTATAAGGATTAAAAATGATACCCACGTCAACAACAACTCTTCCTTTTCAGGGTTTAAGTGAGGACGAAGAACTCTAAAGTTAAGGGTGCTAGGGAGAGAGTAGTATCACGATGAGTGACTTCCTGGGAAGTCCTCGGATTGGCATGAGTTGGCGCTTCTAAGACATCGGGCCTTACAAATGGTATTAGAGCTAAAAGTTCTAAAACTCAAAATTTTAAAACTTTTTGTGTGTTTAACGGAGTTTTAACAATATACTTGGTGTGAGATTTTTCTTTTGATAAACCTTAAGATATGTTATATAATTTAAAGATTTATAAATCGTGAGAGTTAATGACATGCTACAATTATTTGGTGGGGACTATTTCATAAGTAAATCTGTATAGTTTCCTAAAAAGGGGTTTCAAAATGGAAGACAAAGTCATGTTAAAAAGACGAGTCAAAACTTTAAGAAGTTGTGATTTCATGTGAATTTTTAAACTTCTGTCAACTATAGTAGCGCCTTATACTCATTATCTTATTATATAAAGATTAGCTTCTATATTTGAAAAAGTTATTACCTTTCCGTGTCTCTTTCCATACAAAGTCATATTATATAAAGATTAGCTTCTATATTTGATAAATCCTTTGTCTCGCAGAGGGAAGAATCCAAGTGATGATCCAGTAGGTGCAGTCCAGGAAATTTCGTCTTCCAGTCCCTGTCGTACCACCATCCAATATGTACTCGCCCTTGTCTCTAACTGCCTACGAAGAAAATGGGTTGTCTGATGCTCAATGGGAGGAATATGACCCCAAGACACCTCTATCTATGCAGGTTCCCTCCCCTAAGTACTCACCTAGTGAGCCAATAATGAGTGTTTCCACTCAACGTGTGCTTGTTGGAGCATAAAAGAGTTCTTTTAAGCCTCGTCGCTTGGTTGATGAGATGACTGAGCAGATGAGGATGCGGGCTAGGCCATGGTAAGCGCATGTTTCTTCTAGGAGTACCGCGCCACAACAAATCAGAGCTCATGTGTTAAATGAGCAGGTGAAGGAATGGATGATCTCACTGGTTTAGATGGAGAATCATGCTCACGATGTTGAGTCGGGCATATACCATATGTTGGATAGTGTCCAAATGTTGAAGCAAGACATCAGACAAACGAAGCAACTCATCGATCTCAATTCGGAGCATGAGTTTGACTTGGAGGATTTTCACTCAATTTTTTTGGATAAGTTCTGTTACCCACCAGTTCACTTGAGGGGTCGAATTTCCCTAATTCCAAGAACTTGAAGAGGCCGACATTGAAATCGGAGGATAAACCACCCTCGAAAAAAACCATGTCAGCTAATGCTTATAGAAACTTATTTCAGGATACTAAGAAGAAGCTTTAGCTTATAGATTCTTAGTTATCATTTTCCATTTTTTTAAATTTGTGGATAATAAGGGGGAAATTGCCTCTTATTGTTTTATTTTGGAGTATTATTTTCGATATTTAAGGGTGGTGTGGAACCTTATTACGTTTTCATCAATAAAATTGCAAGTTTGTTAAATGTTTATCTATACTTAATTAGTGCATTTAATGTGTATCTTGAAATGGTAATTAATTGGATTATATCTAATAAATTTGAGCGCAACAAGATGACGAACACCACAACACTACTCGTCCAGACGCTAGGCCAAGTAACGCCTCTCGGATTCAATTGTTGCGCTAATCATGAGGCTGAGACTGGATCTGGATCCCATAACAACCAAGTTGGAAATGTTCCAATCGAGCTATTCGGAAACATTGTATGCACTGAAGCTCAGAAGGTGCACATTGCCTCACCTCAACTGAAGGACGGGGCTAGTAAATGGTTGTAAGGAACGAGATTAGCTGAATATCCCGAGCTGACTTGGTCCATGTTTTAGACCAAGAAGACTGATTGTTTCTTTTCTTAGGCTATGATGGAGGAGAAACACAAATAATTCATTTTGCCCGAAGACTAAAGGGTTGAAGGTAACTGCGTTAGCTTCTAAGTTCAACCACATGCTAGAACGGAGGTGACTTCTGAAGAGCATAAAATTTGTCTTTTTAATGAGTGGATGAACCCGGACATTAAGCATTTGATGGTACATCACGGTTGCACTACCCTAGAACAGTATATGGATGGTGTATACAAGCTGGAGGTGACTCTAAAGGAGTCAGCTAAGAAACATAACCGATAGACATAATTTTGACATAACTTAATAGAAAATAGGGGTAATTTTGCCACAACTTCAAAAAGTTGGAATGTTTTATAAGTTTGGGATGTTTTATAATTTTAAAACTTAAAATAAGGATAATTTTTCCACAACATCGAAAAGTTGGGAATTTTTTTTAATTAAGTGGGACATGAGGGAGTTCGTGCGTGAACCCACTCCTTCTTCTCCCTCTGTTCTGGCCAGTCTAGCATTTGTGTTCATGGGGGAAATTCGAACCGGTCAAGGTGAGTTGGACCCGATTGAGGTTTGATATTTGTAGATATGGATGAGATGATCAAAAGCCCTCAATTATCGGAATCCAAATCATATAGATTTGATCGAATTTCGACCGAGATGGAAGGTACACATCAGACTTACATGTCATTGAGTGTTTGCAGAAATTCTCACACTATAAAGTCATCCTCGTCCCATTCGATTTCATCACCCAATTTCGAGCAAATACAACCGTTTCTTTGTTCTCGTTGGTGCTTGTTCAAGACCTATTATGTAATTTTGGTATTTTAAATAAGTCATCCGCTACGACATATTCTATAATTTTGATATTTCAGTTCGGTTGCTATTTTATTTCTCGCAACGTCGAATGTAAAAACTTGATTACGAATTTTATGAAAGTATTACATTTAATATTTTGTATTTCTGATCAATACCGTAAGTCTTAGGTGATTTTGGATACGTGTTCCGAAATAACTAGCAGTAGACAGTAGTATTTTCAAGGTAAATTGAGGGTGTTACATAACACTCAAGAACGAAGTATATAGAGATAACATATCACTTTTTACATGATTGTATGGAAAATGGGTTGCTTTTTTTCACTGACTTTTGTAGGACAAATGACATCTTCACCAATGCACTGAATAGAGAACCCATTGAATAATTTCGAATGGAACCGGATAAGATCTCCCTCAACTAATTTACTGTCCTAATTTATCCTCTCAATGATTGGTTGAAATTACGTACTTAATTTAGGAGTTTAAGAGTCATAACTAGTTTAGCAGTCAGATTCTAGTTCATCAGAATGTTTGCATGTCTTATATACTTGTGCTTACTTCAGAAAAATTAAAATGCCACATGCTACTCTTTGCTTGCATGCTTTCATGTGGAACAATATCTATTTCAGCCCAAAAGAAAGCAATGCCTTATCTGTTCTTCAATCATTTGTTCACCTTATACAGACTCATTTTCACACCAAAATCAAATCATTCAGGGCAGATGCTATTGGATTTGTTGATTCTACTACCAAAGCTTTCTATTCCAAACATGGAATTCGTCACCAAACTTATTGTGTTGAATCTCACCAACAAAATGGCATTGTAGAACGCAAGCATAAGCACCTTCTTAAGGTTGTCAAAGCTCTTTTCTTCCAGTCCCACATACCATACAAGTGTTAGGGTTATTGTATCCTAACTTGGCCACTTTTATCATCAACTAAACACCCCTACCATCACTTAAAAACACTTCCCTTTTGAGCTCTTATTTCACAAACCTCCATATTACAATTTCATGAAATCCTTTGGATGTTTAGCCTTTGTTTCTACTCTTAAAAATAGCTAGAGACAAGTTTCAGTCACATGCCTCTCCCTGTGTTTTCTTAGGCTACACTTTTGGTGAGAAAGCCTATACTTTAACAATGCTTTCTTACATGGTGTGTTGGATGAGGAAGTTTTTATGCGCATGCCAGAAGGTATTCCCAATCCACATCACCTTGTTTGTCATTGATCAGCTCTACTTTGTAGTACTTATCTAGGAGTTGTTACCGGTATTTTGGGTGTCATTTGTATGGGTTTAGAGCACAACTGTGGAGTATGGAGTTGAGGAGAAGAAATGTGGATTTGGTGGTCTGGAAAAGCTTAAACAAAGATTTATTGAAGACGAGGAGTAGACCACTCGAGGAGACGAAGAAGAAGCCACATAAATGAGAGAAGAAGAAGGGGAGCCGCGACCGCGGATGAAGAGGAAAGAGATCGCGGAGAATTCGAGACAGCGGAGCCAGAGACATCATTTTCCGCGACCGCGGAAAATCCCCCAGTGAGCACAAGTCGAGAGCAGGATTTTAATTTCCGCGACCGCGGAATTATTTCCGCGACCGCGGAAATGCGCGGCAGCGAATCCGGAGTCCCACTCCGGAATTTTCGTCTGGAGTCCCACTCCGGAATTTCGTCCGAAGTCACTTTTACGATTTTCTTTTCTTATTTCGTTTACTTTATATTAATTTCCTTTTATGATTGTTTTCGTTATCTTTTCACTTTATTTCTAGGGTTAGGTTATTTAACCTAGTTTCCTTTTTCATTGTTCATCATCGTTACATTCAGTTTTCCATTCAGTATTGTTTTTCATTCGAAGACTATGAGGAGTAATGTTTTCCATTCAGTATTGTTTTTCCTTCGAAGACTATGAGGAGCTAAACACCTTTGCTTAGTCCGACAATTGAAGCCTAAGTTTGTATTTGATTGTGAGGTTATTCCTTTACTCTATCCTTGAATGTTATTGATTCTCTTATGCTTCATCTCATTGAGTTATATTGATTTCTCTAGATTGGCCACCTAGTTTTATTGATATTATTCATACTGCAGGGTTAGGATCTTGAATATTATTGATTGATCTAGTTCATCAATTGTTGTGATTAGTATTATTAATATTAGTTTTCCTAGCCTGACAACCTAGTTGAGATTAATATTATCTATAGTGCTAGTTCTCCTAATCTGATTAACTTGTTGAGATTAATATTATTCAAACCTAATTCAGAGTAGCAAACACGATTTACTGGAACGAGTTGTGAAAGTTTATTGTGAAGAGAGTTAATTGCATGTCGAGTATTGACGAGTTGTTGAGTATTGCATGAGCCTATCTATTCCTGAACTTCCTGCTGCTGTTAGATTAATCTTGATAGTTTCTTTATTGTTTAATAGTTAGGGTTACCAAGACTAGTTGGACTAATAACTATTTTAGAACAGGGATTAGGACATTCATGAGGATAGAGGACTAGGAATAATCAATGATCGATCAACCAAACTAAAGGTGGATATTTGTTTGGCTAAGTGTTTTTCCCAATTTGATTACAATCTTTGTTTTTGTTTATTTTTTTTGCTTTGTTCTCATCCAATTCAACTTCAAAACCCCCATTGTTACTATTGCATGCAATCTACATAAAGAAAACAACTTCTCCCTGTGAGATTCGACCCTTGCTTGCCAAAACTACTAGTTTAGGTTTGTTAGGATTTATTTTGACCAGGTAACACGACTAAAACCTGCTGTCAGTCATCTTAAAAAGTCACTCTATGGTCTCAAAGAAGCATCCATGCAGTGGTTTCATTGCTTGACCTCTACTGTTACTTCTCTTGGCTTCCTACAGTCCAAGAATGACTACTCACTTTTTATTAAGAAGTCTGACAACTCTATTACCATTGTGGCCATCTAGCTGGATGATCTACTTGTCACCGATTCAAATGCTTCATCTATTGCATCTCTCAAGGTTATTCTTCACTTTGAGTTCATGATCAAAGACCTAGGCATGCTCCACTACTTTCTTGGTCTTGAGGCTTCTTACATTGCTTCTGGTGTAGCTCTCACTCATTATAAGTTTACTTAAGAGCTTCTCTAGGACATTGATTTGTCTTTAGTTAAATCAGCATGCACTCATTTGTCGCTTAACTACAAACTTTTTCCCAGTGATGGTGTCCCATTGGATGATCCTACTTCTTATAGGATTCTTATTTGCAAGCTTAATTTTTGACTCAAACACGACCTAATTTATGTTTTGATGTCCAGACTCTTAATCAGTTCATGCAACATCCTCATATATCTCACTATACTACTCTTCTTCACACACCGAAGTATATTCATGGCACATCTAGTTGTGGTATTGTGCTAAATGGTTGTGACATTAATGTATTATCTTCTTATTTAGACTCAAATTGAGCTTCTTGTCCAATTTCTCGATGGTCTGTCACTAAATACATAATTCTCTTAGGTGCTTCTCCAGTGAGTTGGAAATCTAAGAAACAAAGTGTGGTTTCTCCCAGCTCTGTTGAGGCAGAATATAGAGCAATGGCTCAAGCTGCAAATGAGGTGACATGGTTGGTTCATTTACTCACTGAACTGGGAGTGGATTCTTCAAAACTTGTTGTTCTTCATTGTGACAATAGCTTTGCCCTTCAGATTGCAAAGAATCATGTGTTCTACGAACGTACCAAGCACATTGAAATAAATTGCCATTTTACTAGGGATAAAGTCATGGAAGGTCTTATTTAGTTGTCCTATAACCCCACTGCTCCGCAGTTAGCCGATGTCTTCACCAAAATTTTGCCTTCTTCACAACATCACCTCTTCATGTCCAAGTTGGGCATGTACTTGCCTTGTGACCAGTGCCGGTCCTAACATTTTCAAGGCCCGGGGCAAAATTTAATTAGGGGCTCTTATATAAGCTCTTATTTATAAAAAAAAAAAAAACAAAGATGCAAAATTCTAAAAAAAATAAGACAAAAATGCAAAATTCTAGAATCGAACCCATGACTTATTGGAGAAAGGTGTGCTCTAAGACCACTAGACTATGCTGGTTTTTTATTATCCATATTTAACACATATATACATATCTAAAAAAAAAATTTTGAGGCCCCAAAAATTTGGGGGCCCTGAGCCGGCGCCCATGCTGCCCCCCCTCTGGGCCGGCCCTGCTTGTGACCCTGCTCCAGCTTGCGGGGGTAAAGACTACAGCTTCTGTGATGTCAGGATCCACGTCATCATAACAGAATTCGTTATGCCTTGCTCATTCATAAGCTAGTGGTTACTGATTTGTTATGACTAAGTTCATTGTATTTCTTAGTCTATAAATACTCTCTACAGAATAAAAGTAACACTTAGTCAATTGTGAATGAAATTCTCTCTCTCATCTCTGAACATATAATAAATGGTTCACCCCCAGAAATAGAATCTTATATATAGAGGGATGTACGTACGCTAGCTCTCTTGTTACACACTTTCTTGGCTTCTTTTTCTCATATAGATATACACATAAGAAAATGGAAACGAATATGTTATCTACATGGATCAAGTATACGAAGCTTCCAGAGAGCTACAAATAGCCTGAAACACGACGCCCCCAACTCGGCAAAGAATCGTCTGAGACCGTCCCCATCATCAACCTCTCTAACCCTAATCGGTCATGGGTGCACTGGCGGATTTAGGATTACTCGGAAGAGGGGCGGAAGTACGAGTAGTCAAAAACGCTCTCTTCTATTTGATGCTTTATATATTGATGTTATTATTAATATTTTGACTCATTAGGATTATTTAAAGCTAAATATATGAAAATATGACATCTTTGAAAATTTAATTTAATTAATTCCTAATTACTTTAATTATAAATAAATATAGTCAAGTTTTATTTAAAAAAATTATAACAAACTAAATTAGGTGTTTAGAAAAAATAGAAAATCGGGAAAGCTCTTTTGATAAAGAAATGTTGTCTAAAGGTATTTTGAAAATGTTGAAATTGTGAAAGCGGTTTTTATAAAAAGCGTTGTAAATAGTGTTATTTAAAGTATTGTAAGAGGGATATGAACATCACTTTTTTGAATTAACCGCTATCCCACTTAATTTTTCCGAACCAAACTTTTTTTCCGAACTATACTAGGCTCAGCGGATCCTAGCGGGGGCGGCCGCCCCCTCCCTCCAGATCTGCCACTGCATGGTGGTGGGGCAAAACTGAGACGCGTGCGAGTCGTACGGGTTCTTCCAGGTGGTGGGCACGAGGTGTCGAAGGAGGGGATGGTGGGGACCACCGAGGAGTTCTTCGGGCTGCCGGTGGAGGAGAAGCTGAAGCCGGTGTACGACGAGGCAGAGGGAAGGAAGGGGAGCTATTGGCTGGCGACCAGCTTCGACATGAAGAAGGAGGAGGTGCACAACTGGAGGGATTACCTCTTCCTACATTGCTGGCCTCCTCATGAACACTCCCCACAATATATGGCCCTTTCTCCCCTCTTCTTTCAGGTCTCTTCTCTGTAGGAACATAATTTCCTATATGCATACAAAAGCTTTAGACTGCAAATATACGAACATGGATTAAGGAAATCTGAAGTTTAGAAATACCGAACGAAGAACGGATGCAGAGTCGAGACCAAAATCTCTTTCCTTAATTCTGAAAACGCCCCGTAGTGTGACGGTTGTTGACGTTCCGAATCCCAGGATACAAATGCGACGATCTCTTGAACCGCACAACCCAGTAACAAGAGCTAACGAACCCACGGATCTGCGTGTACTCTCAGACACGAAAAAGAGAAGGAGAAGTGAAAAAACGAGAGCTTTTGTGGGAGAATGTTTTTAAGAAGAAAAACGAGAGATTCTTCTCTTAGAGATTACTTCATTGTTAACGAAAAGTCTCTTCTTGCTGGAGTTACACATTTGTAAAATGTAACTTATGGAGTTAACGGAGAGAATTCATTGAGGGAGTTAAAGCTGGGTCAAAGCCCACTAATGGGCCTTTTGGATCGGCCCAAAAGGATAGGGCGTTGGCTGGCCAGCCCAAGCCCGATCCGATCCAACCCAACCCCATCCGAGCTCGGCTCGCTCGCTCGCCCGCCCACCCGACCCGACTCGACTCGGCTCGGCGCGCGTGTGGGCTTGATGAGCTAGGTCCTCTCCCCATTGAAAATGGGTAATGACCCAAGGCCACAACCTTGAGTCCATTTCTCCTCTATATATGCTAGGAGATTTATCTCCAAACTTTCAATGTGGGACAAGTTCTTGCCCCCACATTTGCCCAAGTTTTGCACTTCATGCAAGCTACATTGGCCTCCATTTCTTATTCAAACGGAAATCATTTTTGTCGTATGAGTACACTATGAGAGTGTGCTCGCGTAGATGAAGCCAATGCTCCCACTTTCCGGTGTTGACAATGGCCGGAGCCCACCGGAATTGTGCCCGGAAAAGAGCCCGGCGCCACATGTTAAAATGAGTTCCAACAATCCCCCACATGAATAGAAATGATTCTAAACATTGGTTTTAAAAACAGAAAGACTTTTGAGAGTACAGTCGAAAAATCACTGCATCTGGGCTGGTAGCGTGTTTCAGCCTTGAACCACCCATAGTGAGTAGCTATCGGATTTACTCGACCAGGTAGTGAACATGATGTCTTGAACCACCCGGGCTTTGATGTAAACCGAGACAATAACTATCACACAGTTTCATCTTCTCACAGAACTAGGTTCTTTGTTGTGTTCATTTTGGCCTTGAACATCCCTGGTTATTCATGAGTGAACTTGGAGAATTCAGCCTCCCTTAATTCTCCTAGAAACGGCCCCATTTCACACTCATAAGGTGATTGCCATGAAGAGTATCCTGTCATACCCCACTTTTATTTTAAAGCTATGGAATCATTAAAAGACAAGCTTAACCTTAACTCATACAGGTAACACTGTTCATCATCCTAGGAACTGGGACGAGACTTTAGTCTCCCAGTGCTCATCTTGATTCAGCTTGATTTAGTTTTCCCTTTGAACCTACTTCTTGGGATCTCCAGTCAGGTAGGTAGGGTTAGCCATCAAGCGTCCTCTTTAGTCATAGGCTTTAAACCCATTCCTCTTGATGATTTAACAACTTGATCTCGTGACAAGCCTTTAGTAAACGGATCCGCTAGGTTGTCAGCCGACTTGATGTAATCGTTTGAGATTATACCATGCGAGAGTAGTTGTGTAATGGTTTTATGTCATCTTCGTGACTTACCATTGTGCAAATGACTCAGTGCCCGAGCTATAGTCGATTGACTATCACAGTGTAAACTTACTGCTGGCACTGGTTTTTCCCACTTCGGGATATCTTCCAACAAATTCTGAAGCCATTCAGCTTCCTCGGCTTCTTTTGTCTAAAGCAATGAACTCAGATTCCATATTGGATCTGGCCAATAGTGTTTGTGTGGAAGATTTTTATGATACTGCTGCACCACCAAGTGTAAATACATATCCACTTGTGGATTTTGAGTTTCTGGAATCGGATATCTAGTTGGAATCACTGTATCCTTCCAAAACTGCTGGATATTTCCCATAATGCAGCCCATAACTTTGAGTATAGCGCAAGTAGTTCATTACTCTAGCTATCCCTTTCCAGTGTTTGTGTCCTGGATTACTTGTGTAGCGACTTAGTACATTTACTGAGTGCGCCAAGTCAGGTATTGTGCAATTGGTCAAGTACATGAGACAACCAATCACCCGTGCATACTCCAATTGTGACACTACATCCCCCGAGTTCTTAGTCAAGTGGAGATGAGGATCTACAGGACTCTTTGCCATTTGACATCATGACATTGTCAAAAATGCCAATGCTTTGGATCTTGTTTGAGTCCATATAAAGACTTCACAAGTCTGCACACTTTGTGTTCCTGTCCAGGAACAACGTAACCCTCAGGTTGTTTCATGTATATCTCCTCTTCTAATTCTCCATTTAGAAAGGCAGTTTTCACATACATTTGATGGATTTTGAGGTTTCGTAATGCTGTTATTGCTATTAGCATTCTGATTGAAGTTATTCTCGTAATTGGAGAATAAGTGTCAAAGAAATCATGGCCTTCTATTTGCTGAAACCCTTGCACCAGAAGCCTCGCCTTGTGCTTATCTATTGAGCCATCGATTTTCAATTTGGTTTTGAAAATCCATTTGCTCCCAAGTGCTTTACACCCTTGTGGCAAATCAACTAACTCCCATGTATGGTTCTGTATAATGGAGTCGATTTCGCTTTTTTCTGCTTCCTTCCATGAAGGTGCATTAGGTGTAGACATGGCTTCTTTGAAAGTTTCTAGGCTCATTCTCTAAGAGAACGGCCGTTATGAACTCTTACCCATAGGTTTTTTTCTTTCGAGCTCTTTTGCTTCGTCTAGGTTCAACCTCTGGTTCATTTCAAGCACTCTTGCTCTGTCTAGGTTCATCTTCTGTTTCATTTACAGAAGTGGCTGTGTCACTTTGTTCACGAGTTCGCTCGGATGTTCTTTATCCTTGCATGGAAACACGTTTTCAAAGACAGACGCATTCAGTGATTCCATTATTGTATTGACTTGTATATCTGGTATATCAGAATTATGTACCAGAAACCGATAAGCACTAATGGTATGTGCATATCCTATGAAAATACAATCAACGGTTTTAGGTCCAATTGTGACCTTTTTAGGAGGTGGCACTACCACTGTTGCTAGGCACCCCCACACTTTGAGGTATTTGTACGATGGTACGTTACCTTTCCAAAGTTCGTATGGCGTATTGCCAGTAACCTTATGCGGTATCTTGTTGAGGATATAACTGGTGGTAGGCATCGCTTCCCCCCACATCTTCTGGAGTAACCCAGATTCCTACAACATTGCATTCATCATCTCTTTCAGAGTTCGGTATTTTCGTATTGCCAGTAACCTTATGCGGTATCTTGTTAAGATTGTAGGAACATAATTTCCTATATGCATACAAAAGCTTTAGACTGCAAATATACGAACATGGATTAAGGAAATCTGAAGTTTAGAAATACCGAACGAAGAACGGATGCAGAGTCGAGACCAAAATCTCTTTCCTTAATTCTGAAAACGCCCCGTAGTGTGACGGTTGTTGACGTTCCGAATCCCAGGATACAACTGCAACGATCTCTTGAACCGCACAACCCAGTAACAAGAGCTAACGAACCCACGGATCTGCGTGTACTCTCAGACACGAAAAAGAGAAGGAGAAGTGAAAAAACGAGAGCTTTTGTGGAGAATGTTTTTAAGAAGAAAAACGAGAGATTCTTCTCTTAGAGATTACTTCGTTGTTAACGAAAAGTCTCTTCTTGCTGGAGTTACACATTTGTAAAATGTAACTTATGGAGTTAACGGAGAGAATTCATTGAGGGAGTTAAAGCTGGGTCAAAGCCCACTAATGGGCCTTTTGGATCGGCCCAAAAGGATAGGGCGTTGGCTGGCCAGCCCAAGCCCGACCCGACCCGGCTCGGCTCGGCTCGTCGCGCGTGTGGGCTTGATGAGCTAGGTCCTCTCCCCATTGAAAATGGGTAATGACCCAAGGCCACAACCTTGAGTCCATTTCTCCTCTATATATGCTAGGAGATTTATCTCCAAACTTTCAATGTGGGACAAGTTCTTGCCCCCACATTTGCCCAAGTTTTGCACTTCATGCAAGCTACATTGGGCCTCCATTTCTTATTCAAACGGAAATCATTTTTGTCGTATGAGTACACTACGAGAGTGTGCTCGCGTAGATGAAGCCAATGCTCCCACTTTCCGGTGTTGACAATGGCCGGAGCCCACCGGAATTGTGCCCGGAAAAGAGCCCGGCGCCACATGTTAAAATGAGTTCCAACATTCTCTCCCTGCCTATTTGATTTCTTAAGATATATAGAGTTTGTTGATTTCTTCGGTTCAGTACTGATTTTAACTAATTACTACATGCGTACATTCCATTTACTCACCAATAAATTGCACACACTTTGCTTATATAATTGGTTGGAATGTCAAACTTCATATGAAATTAAATCTCAGTGTTCTGTTTAAATCCAAATTTCATATGAAATTAAAAATTAACAGAATTGTTATTATAAATGAGCAATTTGGATAATTGGATAATTTCTACTTTCTAAACAATTTTTATATATTTTAGGAGAGTTTGGATCATATGAGAAGAAGAGTTAGGTGAATAATGATGAGGAAGGGTGACCACTAGATTGATGAAAGGGAAAGTCAGTATTAAAAGACATGAAGTGACAAAATCGTAAATATGATATATTTTATTATTATTTATTTACTAAATTTTTTTATAATTTTTTTAGTATCATTGATCAGCACTACTTTGTAGTGCTTATCTAGGAGTTTTACCGGTGTTTTGGGTGCCATCTGTATGGGTTTAGAGCATAACTGTGGAGTATGGAGTTGAGGAGAAGAAGTGTGGATATGGTGGTTTGGATGAGCTTAAATGACGACATCCAAAAGACGAGGAGTAGACCACAAGTGAAGATAGAAGGAAGAAGGAAGAAAAGAAGCCATATGGAGCAAACAAGGAGCAGCCGCGACCGGAGCAGCCCGCGGACGACGACCGCGGAAAAGTCGAAGACACGGTGCCAGAGTTTTCATTTTCCGCGATCGCGGAAAATGTTCCGCGACCGCGGAAAATCCCTTCGTCGAGGCTGTTCGAGAGCACAATTGATATTTCCGCGACCGCGGAATTCATTCCGCGACCGCGAAAGTGCACGCCAGCGAACAAGTTGTTCTTTCCGACTTTTATGTTAATTTCCTTTTCAGTTGTTTATTTTTATTTCTTTATTCCGTTTAGGTTATTTTGTTTCCGTTTATATTATGTTTGTGATCTTTGGTTTTAGGTTTGATTTAAAACCTAGTTCCAATAGCCTTCATTCATCATCTAGATCATCACGTTTTAGCATTCAGCAGTTTTCCCTTTGAAGTTTATTTGTTTCCAAGAACTATGAGGAGCTAAGCACCCTTTGCTTAGTCCGACGATTGAAGCCTTCAATTGCTATACAGTTGTGAGATTCTAATTCTATTTCTTTCCCTTTGAATGTATTGATTCTCTTGTTCTTCATCCCATTGATTATTATTGATTTCACTTGTTGGATGCAACTAGTTGTTATTGGTAATTGTCTATTGCTAGGGTTTGGTAATTACTGTTTGAGTTACCTAATTCATGTGTAGCAACTGCAATGTTCTAAGAACTGTTTGGGACTAGTTTATTGTAGGGAGAATTAATTGCATGCAATAGTATGACTGTTTGCTACTCTTGCATGTATCTATCGAAATTCTTGTGCTCATTGCTGCTATTGAATTGACGCGTGAGGTTTTCATAGTTATTTAGTAGTTAGTATTCTCAGAGTCTGCTTGTCCTCTTTATAACTTATGAAAAGGAATATGAACATTCATAGGAAGGAATTAGAGAGAATCTAGGATCAACCAATCAAATGAATGATGGATATTTGTTTGGCTAAGTGTTTTTCCCTATTTGATTACAAACTCGTTGCTTTTGTTTCCCTTGTTTATTTGTTTGACAATCAATCAACCAAAACCCTCCTTGTTACCTTTGACATACAATTGTGCACTTAGAAAGATTACTTCATCCCTGTGGGATTCGACCCTTACTTGCCTATTCTACTAGTTTAAGTTTGTTTAGGATTATTTTATTTAGGCGCCTCGACAACGCCTATCAAATTGGCGTCGTTGCCGGGGAGGCAAGTTTTAATTTTTCTTTGTGTTTGTTTGTGTGTCAACTTTTGTATGGACCTATCTTACGGTCCACACCCATGCTACTGATTTTTTTTTCTTTCTCTTTTTGATCTTGATACAGGGATGGAGAGATTTCCCCAATTCCGGCAGGAGCCGCAATATGACCCATACTCATACGCATATACTCCAGGGAGGGGATATCACCCCAATTCGAGTGCAGCAAGGCCAATTAAGCCCTGCCGAATCTATCATGATCCGCTGCATCCCACTGATGAGTGCCCAACACTCGGAGACCCCGAAGCTGAAGTGAACGTTGTAAGAGGTTTTGGTCCGCAGAGGCCGAGACATAAACCGTACTCAAACACCTACAACTCAGGGTGGAGGGATCACCCCAATTCGAGATACGGAAATCAGCAACACCCTCCATATGGTCATGACTACCAGGAGTTCTACCCGGGCCGCAGTCGTTCTATCAGCAGGGTACTCTACAACAATACTTTCCAACCTACGAGCAGAGCCCACCGGTGTCCAATCCAAATTACTATGTCTCCCAGTCTACTGCGGATTTAGTCTGGAATTTGGAGAATCAGTTGGGGCACAATCCAAGTATCTCCATGTCTACTGAGGATATGTTTCGTTCTCTTACGCAAAACATGATCCAACTTGAACAAGTGACGAAGTCCAATATCCAGCACCTGGAGAATCACACTAGGCAAGCGGTTCAAGCGATGAGCAGAATGGAGAACATGGCGTCGGCGCAACCACTATCTCACCCAGTGGTGCACCGGCCAGAGTATGTCCAAACCTTGGAGAGTCAGATGGAGAAAATGGTTCAAGCAGTGAGCAAAACGGAGGCCATGATGAAACTGCTATTGCACCCAGTAGTGCACCAGGGAGAGGATGTCTTTTCAATGACCCTCTGAAGTACTGAGCAGCTGCATGTCGCCCCCTTAGCTGAAAGGGAAGAACAAATTGGTGAGATGGGTGTAGAATACAATGAGATATCTGTAGAAGAGAACCCGAGACCGCAGGAGGTATACCTCGACCGCGGTTTACTCACTGAAGAGATGGGCATTCCAGACGATGCCGCGACCGCGAGAAGGAGGAGAGTCACGACCGCGGACTGGTCACTGAAGCAGATGATGAAATCGACGCTATTCCGCGACCACAGATGGAATTCCGCGATCGCGGAAAAATCTGCCACGAGGAGGCCCTGTTCGAGAATATTCCGCGACCGCGGCCACAAAACCGCGATCGCAGAGACTCCCCTGCAGCTCCAGTTCCCCTCGAAAATGCCCGTGATGATTATGTGCGCCCCAATTTCCCTCCGCTGAACACGTTGAAGCCTCCCGCTCCCTTCCCTGAAGCTCTGAAGGACACAAGGAAGCCAGCGAATGATAAAGAATTTTTCGAGACTTTCAGTAAATGCGAGGCAAACGTCCCTTTGTTCAAACTGGCAAATAGCATCCCTCGCTGCAAGGAATTTTTAAAGGCGCTGCGCAAGATCAAGAAGAAACCGAAGGGGAAGCACAAAAAGGAAACGGGGATTCAAAAGTCAAAATTCTATAAGCTGGATACGGGGCAGGGCAAGCATGCAGCCCCTGAGATGTTGGGTAGGCCATTTCTGAAGATGGCAAGTACAATCATTGATATGAACAACGTTCCACCCACCATGAAGTGCAGAAGAATGGGGGAGAGGCTCAACATAGAGCACACAAAGAGGCATCCCCCCTGATATAAATCCCAGGAATTCAGTTGCTATGAGCAACCCAAGTTGAGTGGAAGGGCACTAGGTCGAGCCACGACAATAACTAAGGCGCTGTCCGGGAGGCAACCCGAGGTATGTATTTCTTTCCTTGTCTTTTCAATTCATGTTTTTATTTGCATTTGTGTTAGTGTGTTTTTGTTTTGTTTGTAAACTAACCTGCAGGGAGGAGGCCCGAATCATACTGAAGACGGTGTTAACCGCACCAATGTAAGTCCTCCTATTGTCCTGCACCAAAAAAAAATCAAAAAAAAAATACAAAAAAATAATAAAATAAATAAGTAAATAAAGTTCTACCGAAGGCCCGCTGTCCAGGTTCCCCATGGAGAGATGGTGCGCATCATGTTGCCAAAGAGGAGACATTAGCCCCATACTTTATTTGGCAACGATGATGGCCCTACAATCGACAGCTGAGGAGGAGGAACACTAGAGCCCCCACCACGATTACATCTAAGCTCCACTATGTGTTCGTTGAAGGCCGTGCAGCCCCGACATCTTTGCTATTCCACTACTCCTCACAGTGGTCCCCGTTGGTTGCACGGTATGAGTTGATTTTGCAGACGCCCCCGCAACACCAGAGACCTGGGCTTCTATGGTTTTACCGCCAGCAACAACTTCCAAATCCAAGCCAACTCGGCGATGTTTGTGAGTTATTTTATTTCCTTCCATGTGCTTTATTCTTTTTTGTCTTTCATTACATTGAGGACAATGCAATGTTTAAGCATGTGGGAGGATTTTATACTTGCTATGTCGTTGAGGAGAAAAATAAAGAAAATGAAAAAAGCCAAAAAATTAATAAAAGGCAAAAGAAAAATCCTGGGATAAGTCGAAAACCCGAAAGGGCGGCTTAGGTAATAAGCAGGTGGCTTGGACCAACATTAGGCTGGGGTAATATTTGGTCAAGAGTGATGTGAGTTATATGTGAGCTTATCTATTGAAAAATGAAATGAGTGGCTTGGTGAAAACACGAAAGGGCGCCTTGGCAAAATGAGCGAAAACAAGAAGAGTGATTTTTAGGAGTCCTCATTGTTCATGGTGTGGCGACATAAGTGTTGGAGATATAAGTAGGATTCGGGTAGGTCACTTTGGGAGGTATAAGGAGATAGATGGGAGACTAGGATTAGTTTATATTTCACTCTATGGTGTTCGGGATAAGCTTGGGGGAAGTACTCTGCTTTCCTTTTAGCTTAGTTTTGTGTGGTGATTTGGTGTTATGTGTTGTGTTGTGTTGTGCTTATTGTGTTGGTGCCTTGGAGTTTCATGTTAGGTGCAATTCTTAGTGGAAGGAGTTTTTCTATGCTTCCTGAGACCTTGGGGATTTGATTAGAGGAGTAGGTTTCTTTTAGCTTACTCGAGGACGAGCAAGGTTTAAGCATGGGGGAGTTTGATCATCACTACTTTGTAGTGCTTATCTAGGAGTTTTACGGTGTTTTGGGTGCCATCTTTATGGGTTTAGAGCACAACTGTGGAGTATGGAGTTGAGGAGAAGAAGTGTGGATATGGTGGTTTGGAGGAGCTTAAATGACGACATCCAAAAGACGAGGAGTAGACCACAAGTGAAGACCGAAGGAAGAAGGAAGAAAAGAAGCCATATGGAGCAAACAAGGAGCAGCCGCGACCGGAGCAGCCCGCAGATGACGACCGCGGCAAAGTCGAAGACACGGTGCCAGAGTTTTCATTTTCCGCGACCGCGGAAAATCCCTTCGTCGAGGCTGTTCGAGAGCACAATTGATATTTCCGCGACCGCGGAAGTGCACGCCAACGAACAAGTTGTTCTTTTCGAACTTTTACGTTAATTTCCTTTTCAGTTGTATATTTTTATTTCTTTATTCCGTTTAGGTTATTTTGTTTCCGTTTAGATTATGTTTGTGATCTTTGGTTTTAGGTTTGATTTAAAACCTAGTTCCAATAGCCTCCATTCATCATCTAGATCATCACGTTTTAGCATTCAACAGTTTTCCCTTTGAAGTTTATTTGTTTCCAAGAACTATGAGGAGCTAAGCACCCTTTGCTTAGTCCGACGATTGAAGCCTTCAATTGATATACGGTTGTGAGATTCTAATTCTATTTCTTTCCCTTTGAGTGTATTGATTCTCTTGTTATTCATCTCATTGATTATTATTGATTTCACTTGTTGGACGCAACTAGTTGTTATTGGTAATTGTCTATTGCTAGGGTTTGGTAATTACTGTTTGAGTTACCTAATTCATGTGTAGCAACTGCAATATTCTAAGACCTGTTTGGGACTAGTTTATTGTAGGGAGAATTAATTGCATGCTCTTGCATGTATCTATCAAAATTCCTGTGCTCATTGCTGCTATTGAATTGACGCGTGAGGTTTTCATAGTTATTTAGTAGTTAGTATTCTCAGGGTCTGTTTGTCATGTTTATAACTTATGAAAAGGAATATGAACATTCATAGGAAGGAATTAGAGAGAATCTAGGATCAACCAATCAAATGAATGGTGGATATTTGTTTGGCTAAGTGTTTTTCCCTATTTGATTACAAACTCTTTGCTTTTGTTTCCCTTGTTTATTTGTTTGACAACCAATCAACCAAAACTCCCCTTGTTACCTTTGACATACAATTGTGCACTTAGAAAGATTACTTCCTCCCTGTGGGATTCGACCCTTACTTGCCTATTCTACTAGTTTAAGTTTGTTTAGGATTATTTTGTTTAGGCGCCTCGACAACGCCTATCAATCATGCACTTTAAAATCTTAATCATGCAATTTTAGCATACTAACACATGCACTTTTAGCATACTAAATATGTATTTTAACATACTAACACATACACTTATGCACACTAGCATATGCATTTTAGCATAATAAACATACACTAGCTAGCATGTTTGCATAAATGTACCTAAGGCTATAAATAGCATCAAGGGGTGTCACTGAATGGTATGCAATAACAGAATGTCTTCTCATGTAACAAACTTTCTTCTATATATCCCTTCCTTAATTTATATCTCTCTCTTCTCCCTTTTCTTCTCTACATCCCCTATTCACCTTCCTGGACATACACGACAACTGGTATCAGAGCACTACGATTCTTGGAAAAGGTGGATGGAACCAGATTAAAGACAATGGAAGAAAACATTCGGTGAATGGAGGCACAAATTCTAGAGCTCCAACAATTCGCAGGAAGCAGCCGCAAATTCATGACCTCGACGTAGACGTTTGTGGATGCCGCAAAGAAACAACAAGAAGACCAAAGGTATCCTTAGGATGAAAACAAGCGTTTATTTGAGGATATGAGGAGAGAAATCAATCAAAGATTTGAACAATTCGCACAAATGATGCGGTATTTTATGCCAGCAGATCATTCCATTCCAACGACAAATCAAAGGTTGTGTTCGACAAGTCAGAGCCTTCTTGGAGTTCCTAATGAAGAGGATCGCATTCCTGAAGCGATTCCAAATGAAGCAAGAAGTGCAGCAAATCCGCAACCGACTTTTCCACAAGATCAAAGTGATCATAGCATCTGGAGCTAGTGATTTCAGAGTAGGTACCAATCGCTTTCCTAAAATTCATTTTCCCAAAAATGATGGTACTAACCCTAGAAGTTGGTTCAGAAAGCGGGAGAAATATTTCACAATTTTTGCAATTCCTAAGAACCAATCAAAGGATTTTAATCATAACTCTGAAAAAAAGCTTAAGAAAAAAACCTAAAAAAAAGTTAAAAATATTTTTCTATATAAAAATTTATCATATTTACAATTTTGGTACCCATATATTTTAATCATAATTCTTCATGTCCTTCAATTCAATAACCACTATTGCATTTTATTGTGCACCTTAAGCTTGCTATGCATGTGAACATCACTCAATCAAAGGATTTATAGTATTTTTTCTAAAACTAAATTTAAAACACTTGAAGTTTAATTTGAAATTTCAAAAAATCTGAAAGAGCTTAAACACGAATGAATGTACGCCAACAATCTTAGTGAAAAGATATTTGTAGTCCACTAATAATTAGGGCATGTTTCGTTTGAATTTATAGAAACGGTTGCGAAAAAAAAAGCGAATCTAATCCACTTATTGTCATTATTTATTTATCAAAATGTTAGTCATGATTGGGAGCTCATTATTTTCCATACAAGTGTGAACATATAGCTCACAATGATGGAAGTATTCATTTCTCCAATACTAGGGTGAGTTTTGAATTGATAAAATCGTTCCCTTCCTTCTCTTGACACAAAAATTAATTTTAGAGACCTAAATCAAGATTAAATTTTTGATCAATGTATTATGATATTAAAGTGGACTAGATTTGTTTCCATTGCATTACCGTTTTCATAAATTCAAACCAAACGGACCGTAAACATTAATTCTTTCTAGGTTAGCTGATAAATTATCTTCTCCATATATAACACCCTAAGTACCTCGTATAAAAAATATTATTAAAACTATTACTTTGTTCATTTGGTTTCCATTAAATGCATTATATATTTCAAATTTTCAATCAAACGGATAATTAATGAGAAAAGTTTTGAATCAAACGGCTAACCAATTATAAAAGTTTTCCATCAAAGTGTGGGTGAAAACTAATCACTCCTTAGACCATCTTTAATGATGGATTTGGGAGTGCCATTCCTATTTAAAAAAGTGAAAATAAAATTAAATGTCAGAATTTGGGTGGAAATCAAAAACATTATTAGAGAGAAGTATCACACATATGGTATTTGGGCTGACAAATACCACTACAATTTCAGCCAATAAAGTGTTACTTGGACACTCTCAAATAGCCCATTTTGTATTCTCAACCAAAATCAATTCAAAAAGTATTTTAATGGGTTACACATCCAACAAAAGTAAATATCATTATTGTAGAATATGAGTATCATAAAAGAAATAAAATAATAATAAAATATTTATGATACTTAAGGAGAGTATCATTAATAAAGATGCTCTTAGTTAGTGAATTGGAAATTGGGAAAAGAGAGGCTCTCACACGCGAGTTGTTGCTGTCTGTTTTAGTTGGAAATTGGGAAAAGAGAGGCTCTCATACGGATTATAGATTAGTATTGACTATATCTCTTCTGTAACTTCTGATATTTAATAAATGTTTTAAATTCAAGACTCTGTTTCTGAAAATCTTAGACTGATTTGAACGTATTGATTTTGTTTTAATGGTTTTATTTTGTAATCTAAGGGGGATATCATGGTTTTAAATAGTGGTTTAATTTTGTGTTCAATGGCGAACGGGGTAGATCGCGGTATTTTGTATGTATCCACATATCTTTTTAAAAGGTTGCTTCTCTCCTCCATTAACGCTCAGAAAATCATTCTCTCTTCTTTGTTTTTCAACACATCAAACTCGCCCTTCACCCCTTCTCTTACTAGTATGATTTTCTTTGATATCTTCTCTTCTTACCTAATATACACAAATTCGAGGAGAGATATGCTAATTTTGAAGGACTTACGCCATTTCCAATTTGCACCAGCATCAAAGCGATTTATGTCTAGGGCATTGGCTTGTACCATGATACGACAACAGTCGACGTCAACTTCAAATTATTCGACTTACATTTTAATTTCTATTCGTCCCTGACGTGATTTTTTTTCTTATACAAATTATCAAACTAATATATTCAATATCATTTTTAGAATTTTCATGTTCCTGTAAAATTCTTTTTTTTTTTGATAATGGCAAACATAATGACCCTTTCAAACAGAAAGGCTATCCTAAATCATCCAATTGGACGATCTTTACAAACTGGGAACCAAATTCATCAAAGGTAGAGTTCAAACTGTTGAACTCATATCTACTTTTGCGGATACAGTCCGTATTAAAAGAAGAATGCAATGGAGAGAGAAGATGTTGATAAGCGTGAAGAGCCTGAACGAGAATGGGGTGAGTAGCAAGGAAGTCAGTGGCTCGATTGGCCTCGCGGAAGCAGTGATGTACCTGAAAAGAGACAAAAGAAGAAAGTAAAGCAGTAATATCATTGATAATGTTGTGAATTTCCCAAGGAACTTTCCAAGTGGACCTGATAGAGTTAATGAGCACAAGATTGTCGCCCTCAATATCAAATGTCGAATCTGACGTTGAGCAGCACATTGAATACCATGTAGTGCAGTGAGTGCCTCTGATTTGAGGACAAATGTAGAGGGGATATATTCACGGTAGAAGGAGATTATGTTACCGTGATGGTCACGCAGAAGGTAGCCCAGATGTGATGAGTCATCTTGTTTCTTGGAACCATCAAAATTTAGTTTGACCTAGTTCACAATTGGTTTCTTCCACGTCCGGTTCGTTGCACGTAGACGGCTACGCTTAATAGGTGATTGAGTAACTTCTTGAATTGAAATAGTCCAATCATGGAGATGTAAAAAGGATTGTTGCGCTGGACACGTGGTAAAGGTAAGAGTGTTGTGTCTAAAGATGAGGTTATTTCTATAATTCCAAATCGACCACCAAAGGAAAAGTAAGGGAACTATTGCCTTATTCGAATGGCTAAAATAATCAAAATTGAAGATGAAGTCTGAAGTATATTGAAGTGAAAATGAAATGTGTAATTTATTTTCCAAAATGGAGATCATGTGTTGTGTGAAGGGGCAAGTAAATAATAAGTGATTCAAGTCATCGTCGTTATTTTGGCAGAGGCTACAGGAGGCAAGAACTCTAGAGAAATGACGGTTTAGACGTTCCTTAGTTGGTAAACCGTCAGCCAGAGCTTTCCAGAGAAAGTTTTTTATTTTAGGTGGAATCTGAAGTTTCCAAATCCAGGAGAAAGGACTTGAACTCGGAGTAGGTGATTGGGAATGGAGCAAAGATCGGCTTGATTTAACAGTGACGTTTCCATCTGTGGTCAATTTCCAAATGATCTGATCTTCAAAGGGTGAGGCAGGGATGTGAATCTCAACAATTTTGTCGGTAATAGTACTGGGTAGATGTTGTTGGAGGAGTGGGACATTCCATTGACTGGAAGTTGTAATGAACGTTGAAACTGTGATGTCAATGGGAGTAGATTGTCTGAAATAAGAGAGAAGATTACCTTCTGGAAGCCAATTGTCAGTCTAGAACCTAATGTTGTTCCCATTTCCTAGTTCCCAACGAAGGCCACTGTGAAACTCATCTCGTAAATGAAGGAGCCTAGAAAACTACCAAGACTGCTTAGGCTTCGACTTATAAGAGAAAAGGTCATCGGTGCGAAGGTATTTTTCTATAATAATATGACTCCATAAGGAATCCTGTTTTGTTAGTAATGTCCATAATAATTTCAGTTGGAGTGCTTTGTTCATATCTGACGCTTTGTATAGACCAAGACCACCGACTGACTTTGGTCAACATATACTATCCCAACTAATTAGGGGTCGGAAGTTTGGTTGAGGTTTATTCCAAAAGAAGTCTTTGTTAATTTTATCAATGTCATTACAAACGGAGTGTGGAAGTAAAAAACTTTGCATTAAATAATTTACTTTAGATGACAAGTTGGATTGAATGAGAATAAGTTGTCCAGCCTGAGACAGAGTATTGGCTTTCCATCTGGACATTTGTTTTTTTTACTGTTGAGAACGTAATTAAAAATTTCCTTCTTCATGCGGCCTCGAACTATAGGAATACCAGAGGTAGCACTAAATTCACGGAGGAGTTGTTGAATGTAGAGCATATTTGTTTGTGTTGCATTGGAAAATATGAGAGTGTCATCAGCGAAAGTGAGGGAGTGAATGCAAGTGTCGTTACGAGTTAGTTGAATACCGACCTTATGGTTATGTTGTCGTGATTGAAGTGCAAGGGTTCGAGTAAGAAGCTCCATTGCAATGATAAAGATAAATGGAGCAATATGGTCTCCATGTCGCAGGCCACAAGAATGATGGAATAAGGGACCAGGTTCATTATTAACAAGGACAGAGAATGTGGTGGATGGGATACAAGTCATTAGCAGTTTAACCCAGTCCTGAGAGAAACCAAATTTGAGGAGAATTGACTTGATAAAATTCCAATTGAGTTTATCGTAAGCCTTTTCCATGTCTAATTTCAACGCCATCCAACCTTTCTTACCATTATTTTTTGTGTGAAATGAGTAGAAGATTCCATGAGTGATTAGAATGTTTTCTTGGATAGAGCATCCTTCCATAAAGGCCCCTTGCGAAGGACTAATGATTTTGGGCAGGATAGATTTAAGTTTGTTTGCCATTATTTTAGTGATAATTTTGTATATTGTATTGCATAAGTTAATCGGCCGATAGTGATTGATAGTGAGAGGATTATCATTTTTAGGAATGAGTGCGATAAAGGAGTGCGCGCATTCTTTATGAAGTTGTCCGGAATGCAAGAAAGCCTGAATGGCATTGGTTAGGGATTTACCGACAAAAGGCCAGTAAGTTTGATAAAATTCTGTCAGGAATCCGTCTGGGCCAAGAGTTTTATTGGGTGGTACCTTGAAAACAACTTGTTTAATTTCTGTATAAGTTGGAGGAGTCTGTAACCTTAGGTTGTCATCAGAACTGATTAGGGAAGGAATAATGTCTAAGGTAGTTGGAGTTATTTGTTGCGAAGGTGATGTCGTGAAACGAGATTGAAGTTCTTGGGTAATCCTTTGCTGGATGAGATAGTGATCTTGGAAAATGCATCCATCCCGAAATTGGAAAGATGAAATTCGTTGTTTATAGGTTCTTATTTTAGCCACTGAATGAAAGTATTTTGTGTTCTTATCCGTGTTTATGAGATGAACAGTTTTGGCTCTTTGTTTTCAAAATAACTGTTAAAATTCAAGCAGTTTATTATATTTTAAAAGATGTCTTTTGTAAAGAGCAAATATATGTTGGTTACCATTTGTTTGCAGAATTTGATTCTGAATATCAGATAATTTTTGTTCTGTATTCTTGAGTTGTTCAAAGTTGTTGTGGTTCTTTGATTTTGACCATGTTTTGGAGTATGATTTCAGTATTTTTTGTTTCATGTAGAGTCTAAACATAAAAGATCCTACAAGCTTATATTTCCAAACATGGTGGACGAGGGACTTATAGGTTGGATCTGTGGTCCAAGCTGGTTCAAAACGAAAGGGAAACTTTCTGAACGGTTGTAGATGACCTAAAGAGGTAGTAATGATGCAGTGGTCAGATGTAGTGAATGGGTGATGATGAATTGTATTGGAAGAAAAAGTAGTGGTGAAGACAGAATGTAAGAAGACACAGTCCAGACGTTCGTAAGTTGTATTAGATGTTGCGCTCGATTTTTCGCCAAGTGAAGGGAAACCATGTATAGGTAGTGTCAAGAAGTCCGAAATCAGAAATAAAATCATTTAATCTGCTGAATCTGTAATTAGAGGGTATTAGTCCACCAAGCTTATCTGATGGAATAAGGATATCATTTAAATCACCTATTAACATAACTGGAGGGTTAAATGAGCTTATAAAGTTACCAATCTGTTCCCAATAGTCATTTTTCAGTGCTTCACGACTAGGTGCATAGAGGAAGAGTAGTAGGAAAGAGAGATCTTTATGAGAAACTTGTAATAATATAATGTTGGAGTCGTTGAACAGTAACTGAAGAGATTGTAAGATTGGTGAGTTGGTGAGAAGGAGCCAAAGGCCACCCTTAGATCCTGTGGGAGGAGATGCCACGACAGATTTGAAGCCTATTTTATCAAAGAAAGTTTGGTTCGACAAGTTATAAGTTTTTGTTTCAGCTAAGCATAACATGTCAAGGTGATTATGTCGTTTCATAAAGGCAATTTATGTCCAGAAATGGGGTCGACGAACCCCTCTATAATTCCAAAATCTGATCTTCATGTTATATGATTTAAAGTTGAGGTAACGTAGGTAAGTTTAGAATTGTGATTGAATTTGTGGTACAAAATGAATTGCGTGAGGGTGAAATTTGATTTCTTAGGGGATAAAAAACGATATTGAATTAATTTGAAGCGACTTGTAAAGGAACGATTAGATTGAATAATGAGAGGAATGACAGGGATCGTAGTACAAGTGTTAACATGAAGATTTGAGCATATTTGTTGTAGCCGAATTACATATTTAAGATAAAATTCATAAGGAGTCATACCAAGTGTCAAGTGTCATGTTGTGGGAACCAGCAAATAGGCCGAAGCCCAAACTGGAAATGCCAAGCAGGAAAGAAGATCTCAGTGAAAGAAGCCTTCAAAAACTCGGCAAAAAGCACGAAAAACCCTAAACAAAGTTGTAGTGGAAATCAAAACCCACCAAACAAACCAAAGGAAACAAAAGGGAAGCAAAGAGAAGAGTGCTTTCCAAAAAGTAAGTCAGTAAAGCGGATGCAATTATGAATGAGAAATAGAAAATGATAATTAACAGTGAAATTGTGAAGAAGGAACTCATAGAAAACAATAAGCAAGAGCCAAAAGGTGTGGTAGAGCAGTAGTGAAGGCAAGCCAACAAAGTAGATATAGTCGCAATATGTTTTTTTTTTATAACATGAAAATATTAGGACCCGTCTAAAATAGATGGATGTCCTAAATCATCCAAATGGATGATCTTTACAAATTGGGTACCAAAACAATTAAAAGTAGAGTTCAGATGTATGAACTCATAACTGGCATCAAGCAAAGGACAATTGGAGCGATCATCTGTAGATGGTGAGATTAGCTGTTGGAATTTATGAAAAGCAATATCCGGAATGGGATGCGTGGCCAAGAAATCAGATGTACGGTTAGCCTCTCGAAAATAGTGGAATACCTGAAATGAATCAAAAGATG
Organism: Rheum nobile; assembly: GCA_027886185.1. Classification (NCBI taxonomy): domain Eukaryota; kingdom Viridiplantae; phylum Streptophyta; class Magnoliopsida; order Caryophyllales; family Polygonaceae; genus Rheum; species Rheum nobile. Next base: position 3,788,289 of record WOAB01000540.1, on the reverse strand, counting down.
AAAGCAAAGAAGTAATATCCATAATAATAGAATGAATTTTCTAAGGAATTTTCCAGATTCCTCAGATGGAATTAATAACCAGTAAATTATCTCATTGGATAATAAGTTGTTTGATATTGAGTCTAGCAGCAACTTGGATACCAGAAAGTGCTGCCAGTGCTTTGCTACGAAGTACAAAAGTTGAAGGAATTTGTTCACGATGAAAGGAAAAAAGTGTCCCATTATGGTCTCTTAAATTATATCCAAAGTGTGATGTGTCGTCAGTTTTCCTGGAGCCATCAAAATTTAATTTAAACCAATTAGCAGGTGGTTTCTTCCAAGTGCGGTTAGTGTGGAGTGCACGATTCCGTCTAGTTGATGTTGTTTTTGTGAAAGTTGTTGTGGTCATCCAATCTTGAAAGTGCCGATAGGCTTGGTCTGAGGGGCAAAATCGCGAATATTATCGAGTTGTCTGAAGATGAGTGAGTTTCGATGAGTCCAAATTGTCCACCAAAGAAAAAGTAAAGGAATAAGAATGTGGAACTGTTTCCAGATATAAACAAAAAGGCAACACTAGTCCAAAAAAGGGTAAAGGAGGTGTAGTATAGTGACAAGTGTAGACAGTGATAAGAAGCGGAATGATAAAAGATATATATTTGTGGATAACATTGAAAGCTATGGGTTCCAATACGGAGTAAAGAAATTGGAAATAAAACATCACAATTAATAATATATTGTAAATAACTAAAAAGTATGGATTAAGGTTAAACGATAAATCACTAACTACTTGATCAATATTCAGAAGACAAATATAAAACGTTTGATTAGCGGGAATTTGGAGGGGCAACAAACATATATAATTAAGATGATAACTAACAGGATAGAGAAATTGATGAACTATTAAGCAAAAATTTATACCACAGATAAACAACATATTAAAGTAAACGTAAGAATTAAGGAGTGGAGCTTTCAGAGATATGCGTGTAGAGACAAGTGAGAGTAAAGAATTAGTACTTGTACATGTGTGAGGAGTGAGGGAAGAGTAGTCACGATGTAAATAAATCAGCCAGCAGCAGGACCAAATTCTGACTGGTTGAGTTGAATAGGTACGAGCCAGACCAGGTAACAAAGAGAGACATGTGGTGGTTCGAGCGACATAGCAAAATCTGAGATCTTGTGCAGACCACATAGCCATGGAACGGAGCGCAAGAGAGAAGCGGGGACATCGACACAGTAGATTCATTCTCGGGTGGGTCTGGGCTCGGCGGTACATCGAGTGCTCAAGATTGAAGAGATGAAGTTGATGAATAGGCCGATTTGGGCACCACCCAGGTTGGAGATCTCCATATTGGAATCGGTGGAGACGTTGGTCAGGGCACCTAGCGGACAACATGGAGGTCGGGTCAGTGGAAGGGATGAAGGCGGCGACGGTTCAAGATTTGACGAGCATATGATGGTTGTCGGAGCTGCCTTCATGTAAGGGCGAAAGAGCAATAACTGTTGTCGGATAAACTTTCATAAAATTGGTGAAGGATTGGTTCAGATTAGAAGCTTCATGGTAGATTTCATTGTTGAATTTGAACAAAAAACAAGAAAAAAAAGGGGGAAGAGGGGGAGGAGGAGACGAGTAGAAGGCGGTGCACCAGGTTCTATAAGATTTTTGAAGAGAGAGAAAGAAGAGAGAAGGCAGAGCCTATCCACTAATCACCAGAAAACGATCTGTTCCTATGAAATTCTTGTTAACTAACGAGCATTGTCAAATAACTTTTATCAAGATCCTCTCGCTAAAAGGAATATAATTTCAATGTTAATAAAATCTATACATATTTTATTTCAATGGTGTGATAATACAATATTTGATCTCTTACCATCTTTTTGTTCTTTTCTCTTTTTTCCAGTCCTCGTTCTGTCGGTGAACAAGACTTTGGCTTTTCACACGTGGTTCATGGTGCAATCATGTAACACAAAGCATAAATTAAGTAATTAATGACAATGGTCTTATCATGGTGATGGATAGAGACAGTGGCGGAGCTAGGGGGGCGGCCGCCCCCGCTTACCTCCGGCGGAACGCCTAGCCGGAATGGTGAGCCCCCGCGCCGGCCAATCAAAAGCCCCCCGAAGAAGTCGAGTCGCCACTCCGTCTCCACTCCCACTCGCCATTGATGACATGCTCTAGTGCTCTACAGTGGCTCTGTTTATGCCCCGGCGAGATCTGTTTGAAGAAGAAGACGACCTCGTCGTTTTTTTTTTTTTTAAAGTATCAAAACGACGTCGTTTTGTTAAAATTTTAAACACAGTTTTTCTGTTTTTTTTAGTTGACCTGTTAATCTCTTATTTTAATTTTTCAGGTCAAAGGCAGCCAATATTCTACAACAGCCGACAACCCTTCTCCGGGCTCCCCCTCAGGCCCTCAGTACGCCATTGTCCCAATTCCGGCGCCGTGCAGCCGCTCCGCCGCCCCGGTCTGTCGCATCCTCGACCTTGCCCGACGCCCACACGTCTGTTGTCCGCTCGAGTGGCTCGATTTTCACATTTCAATTGTAAGTTTTACTTATTCTAGGGTTTAAGCACAATTTTAGGATGGATTATATTTGCTAAAAAATTACATTAATAAGTTATAGAATCTATAGTTAAAATGTTTGTTTATAGTTATCTACTTATCTATGTAGTAATTAATTAGATAGATTGAAATGGACCAAATGGTGAACTTTGGTTGAACATTGATTAAATTATTGAAATGTTTATATTGAATTGTTTATGTTTAGGAAAAATCCAAAATGGATAAATATGTTATCCGGAGTAAAAGGGCGTCAATTTCAAATTCAAGTAACGTTGATATGAATGTGGGTGGATTAAATGATCAAATTGGTATGGATGTGGGTGGATTAGATGAGCCTCAAGTTGACATGAATGTGGATGGATTGAATGAGCCTCAAATTGATGTGAATGTAGGTGGATCGAATGAGCCTCAAGTTGATGTGAATGTGAGTGGGTCGAATGAGTCTCAAAATATTGATAACAATGTGGGTGAATCTAGTCCCAAAAGAACTCGAATGGAGAGTATATGTGAAGAAGATATTGTTAGTGATCCGGCATTGCGAAAACCCATCAATGAATATGATCCTCGGATTAGAGACGATGTTAGGAGAGGGTATGTGGTTAAAGATCCATGTCAACCAATTTCTCATGATTTTAAACGAAGTCAATTTGGTAAGACTTCGAGGTGTTTTCAAGTTGAGTGGTTCAAGAGATGGGATTGGTTGGAATTTAGTGTTTCTAAGGATGCCGCATTTTGCTTTTGGTGCTATCTTTTTAGAGGGGAGGTTGGCAAAAGACATGGAGATGATGTGTTTGTGAAAACGGGATTTTGTAATTGGAAGAAGGCTTGTGATAAATTTAAAGAACATGTGGGAGTTGTCGATAGTGTACACAATGATGCTCAAACACTATTTTTGCTTTCAAAGATCAAAGACAAAGTTTGACAAGAAAGGTGATTTTGGGAAAGCAAGTATTGGGTGAGGAATATCGTACTCGTTTGACCGCAAGTGTGGATGTTGCTAGATTGCTAATTAATCAAGGGTTGCCTTTTTGGGGTCATGATGAGACAACAAACTCGCGAAATAAAGGGAATTTTCTTGAAATTCTTGATTGGTATAGCTCACGTAATGTTGAGGTTGGGAAGGTGGTGAAGGAGAATGCGCCGTCAAATCACCAACTTACTAGTCCTCCCATTCAAAAGAAAATTATTAGTGCTTGTGCATCGGAGACAATAAATGCCATAATATGTGATATTGGAGACAAATTCTTTTCTTTGTTGGTTGATGAAGCCCGTGATAATTCGGTGAAAGAGCAAATGGCTATTGTCTTGAGATATGTGAACAACCATGGAGTAGTGATGGAAAGGTTTCTTGGGGTTGTTCATGTTGTTGACACCACCGCACTATCTTTGAAAAGAGGTATTGATGATTTTTTTGCTAGACATGGATTATCTATCTCTAAACTTAGAGGTCAAGGATATGATGGGGCTTCTAATATGCGAGGCGAGCTTAATGGATTGAAGACTCTTATATTGAATGAAAATCCAAGTGCAAGGTATATTCATTTTTTTGCTCATAAACTCCAATTAGTTGTCGTGGCGGTTTCACAAAAGAATCGATTTGTGTGTGATTTTTTTGAATATATGTGCATGATTACTAACATGGTTGGAGCTTCTTGCAAAAGAAAAGATGAGTTTCGGCAAAAGCAACATGAAAACATGGTGCAAAGGTTGCAAAATGGGGAAATTGCTAGTGGGAGAGGATTGAATCAAGAAAGTATCTTAGCTCGGCCGGGAGCTACACGTTGGGGTTCCCACTATACTACCATTGTTCGTCTCCTATCTATGTGGTCCTCAACCACTCAAGTACTTGAAAATATATATGACGATGGCGATGAAAAAATTCGAGGAGTGGCCGGTAGCTTGGCGCAAAAAATGGAGAACTGTCTATTTGTTTTTATTGCTCATTTAATGAATCTAGTATTGGAGATGACAAATATTTTGTCACAATTCTTGCAACGAAAAGATCAAGATATTATCGAGGCCATGAGTTTGGTTCAAAGCGCTAAAGAGAAATTGCAAGATTTGAGGGAAAATGGATGGGATGAGTTATTAGAAGTTGTCAACGACTTTTGTGCTAAGAACGATATCATCATTCCCAACATGGAAGATAATGCTCCGGGTCTCTTTCGTAGACGCGTTGGACATGCTATTACATATTACCACCAATTTTGAGTTGATATATTTTATCAGGTACATTATTTTATTTTTTACTTGTTTAACTAATTTTTCATATTATTAGAATTAACATTATACTACATTTTTAGGTTATTGACCAAGTTGGTATACAAATGGAGAGTCGTTTCAGTGAGATAAGCACGGAAGTACTCACATGTGTAGCATGCCTTGATCCAAAAGATTCATTCTCTCATTTCAGTGTGTCAAAGCTACTTCGACTTGCGGAATTATATCCACAAGACTTCTTAATGTGCGATCTAATGGAGCTTAAAGTGCAATTGAAGTTGTGGATTCATGAAATGAGACGAAATGAAATTTTTTCAAACTTGCAAAATATTGGAGCTCTTGCAAAGAAGATGGTCGAGGTAGGAATTCATAGCGCTTTTCACTTGATATATCGTCTTATTGAGTTGTCTTTAGTGTTACCTGTTGCGATTGCCACTGTAGAAAGAGCATTTTCCGCGATGAATATCATTAAGTCAGATTTGCGTAACAAGATGGGAGATGAGTTTCTCACTGATGCTCTAGTGTGCTATGTGGAGAAGGATGTTTTCAGAAACATTGATAATGAAGTTATCATTCAACATTTTCAGACAATGAGAACCCGTAGGATGGATTTACCGCCTTTGTAATTTGAAGAGTCCGAAACGATAATTTTTTTTAATGGAGCTTCTTGTGTCGCTATTTTTGTAAATCTCAACTAATTATATTTAAGTTTTCTTTAAGTCTTTATAGTTTCAAGAGTCGGAAGCGACAAATCATGTAATGAACTTCTTGTGTCGCTATTTTTGTAAATCTCAACTAATTATATATTTAATTTTTCGTTAAGTCTTTGAGCCCCCCTTACGAGATTTTCTGGCTCCGCCACTGGATAGAGATGGCCTCAAAACTCTCTATCAATCGCCTTTTACATGTTTTAGTGATCATTTGATAAAAATGAATTCATGGTGCTACTACAGTGAAAAACATAAAAATAGATACTAACGTTAGATTTTGGTTGAAAGTAATTTCATGATTTCTAGTCATGAAATTAACCTTTAAAAAGTTTAATGATCTAGGTAATGGCATATCGAATTACTAATTTTATTACTCCGTATTAATTTTAATCCATATTCGATAAATTTTAACAGTGAAATCAATTTTTCAATATAATTTCCTCCTTCTTACCTATCTTTAATTTACTTCGCGATGGATGGAAGCCCTTCTTTCAATTTTTTTTTTTAAAAACACCAACAATGTGATATCTCCTTTTGTTCTTATGTGATGGAAGAAGAGGAAACAAAATGGTTAGCTAATTTCAAGTTGGTTGCTTCCATATATATAGGGGGCATTTCGATAAGAATGTCCCCGAGCGAGAACGGTTCTCATCGTTCTCGCGGTGACATGTGGTACTGCAATGTCCTCATTTTTTTATTTTTGTCTTACAAACTTTTTAATATTTTGTTTAATTTGTTAAACTTTTTCGAACAATTTTGTTCAGACAAATTTTTCCAGGCCTAATTTTCCTCAAATGCAGATTACATTATAAGCAAATGCACATATAGTTAAAAACTTAAAATGTACATTTGATATTATCTAAATGCACTTCACGTTATAAGCAAACACAACACATGTCACGTTATAACCAAATCACATTCACGTTACAACCAAATTGTTCGCCAAATGCACATCACATATCATGTTATAGCCAAATGCACTTTCACGTTCCAAATGCACGTAATTGTGTTCGCCAAATCCACATCACATATCACAATATAACCAAATACACATTCACGTTATAACCAAATGCACATTTACGTTATAACCAAATACACATAATGATGTTCGCCAAATGCACAAATGGATTGGTAAAAAAATGGCATGACAAATAATATAAAAAAAGGAAAAAAAAATTGTTCTAAAAAAATAAAAAATTAAAGTTGAAATAAATTTAAAAAATAAAAATGTGAAGTGGCACACGTGGCGAAGCCCAAATGCACATAATGGTGTCCGCCAAATGTACATTCACGTTATAACCAAATGCAAATAATATTGTTCGCTAAATGCACATTCACGTTATAATCAAATGCACATTCATGTTCTAACAAAATGCACATTCGCATTATAACCAAACTCACATAATGGTGTTCGTCAAATGTACAAATTGATTGGCCAAAAAAATGTCCCGATTTTTTATAGAAAAGTTTAAAATATCATTTGTAGCTATTTTGGGTTTATAATATAATTATTGCACATTCGAGATTTCTTGTGTAATTAAAATAAATAGAGAAAATGAAAAATTAAATAAAATTAAAAGGGGAGTGGGGGACTCGAACACGAGTAAACACATACAACCCCTCACCCTTGTACTAGTTGCACTAAATTGGTTTAGTATTTTAAAAATACCCATTTACTATTGGGCTTTTTTCTGAAAGTTTACCAAATTAAAAAAAATGTCACAATGTGGCTTTTCTCCCGATACATAGAACGTTCTCGCGCGACAAGGGGTTCTTACCCGACTGGTTTCCTATGTATATGTTGCTTCAAAGAGTAACTTCCCTTATATACTTTAATGAAAATACATTAATTATTCATTAAGCATGAGTTAAAGAAATTTAATGACTTTAATACATCTCTCGGATTCTAATGTCATTGACCAAAATGGATCTAGCATGGTATCAACTTTTATATTAAAATTCAATCATATAATATGAACATAATCCTTATATCTAAACTGAAAAACACATAGGCCACATGAATGTTTATTTAATAAATATCTAACATTCCACCACTAGGCCTTTTTGTTTACTTGATGCTTCAATAACACTTTTATTCAAAGTCCATTTATCCTTAACAACATGACTTAAATCATAAATAATTGGATCATGGCGGTCACACGTCATTCAACGGCATGACCCCTTCCATGTATCACAAACCTATCTGAATTCGATGCCGCCTTTAAATTGAGAAGTATCATAAGTCTCAAAATAGTTATATGTCACCTAAAATCCGTAAGTGTATACATATACCATAATGATATTATGTTTTGTAAAGCAAAAACATAACCATAAGTGAATCCAAAGTATCATAATAATGAGCATATCATAATTAGAATAGCAAGGCTGTATATATAACACCCATACGTTCTACACGGCTAATGAACGACTTATGTGGTAGTCCCATAGTCAACGGATCCGCTACCATCATTTATGTCCTAATATGCTCAAAAGACACTCTATGCTTTTACAGTGCTTCCTTAACCGACAAGAACTTTAGCTCTATGAGTTTAGCACCCTTACAGTACTTGTCATTCTTCGAGAAGAAGACGGTTGCAGAATTATCATTATATATTATCAACGGCCTGACTGTGTTTTTGACAATCCCAAGCCCTGAGATAAGTTTCACATCCACAATACATGAATAATTGCCTTCATGGTGGAAGTAGTAATGACATGCCGGTTCCAATCTTCCATGATATTGCCTCTTCAGCTAATAGTATAGATAGCCAAACGTCAATTTCTTTCTTTCAATGCATCCAACATAATTTGAATCTGAATATCCAATGACCTCAACATGATCGAATCTCTTATATGTAAGCATGATCTCATTGGCACCTTTCAAGTACTTGAGAACTTTCCAATGGTCCATTCTAGGATTACTTTGATATCGACCCAACTATTTCTACAATGAAGTTGATATCAAGTTGAGTAGAAGTATAAACATAGTTCAAACTCCCAACCACTGATGTATACAAGATTATTTCGATTTCCTTTCGTTCCAATTAATTTCTAGGATATTGCTGAACTTGTCCCAATTCTATATTGGAACTATTCATGTGGAACTTTTCCATTCTATATCTCTCTAATATCTTATTGATGTAACCCTTTTGAGACAATTCTAACAATCCTTGCTATCTATTTCGATATATTTCTATTCCAATCACAAAAGTTTGAAGGTAAAGGTTTTTCCTTGATTACTTATTTGAGTAATTGGGGTTTTTCACTCTAAATCGTGAGTATTGCATTTCATCTTTCTTGTGTTTCTGATGAGGTAAAATATTATTTATTATTATCTTTATCTATTTTCCTTGTATCTATATATATATTTAAAAGTTAGCATTTTAGGTCATTGAATGCTAACTTTTAAAGATGAATTAGTTTTTATTTTCATTTCATGCCTTATTTATTTAGCACAAAATTTAAACAATTTCTCAAATCCAAAAAGCACTAAAGTGACAATTTCATATATTAACACTTATATCTAATCTATAATCGTCTATATAATATACAAAGTTTTTGATTCACAATTATATACAATTACTACATATTAATCAATTAAAAAGTCTTTATTTTCATATCGTTGTATAACTCTTATATCTTCACGTTAAATTTTCAACATAGTTCAATTTATATTTCTATTAAGCATGAAAAACAACCATCTATATATATTTAAAAGTTAGCATTCTAGGTCATTGAATGCTAACTTTTAAAGATGAATTAGTTTTTATTTTCATTTCATGCCTTATTTATTTAGCACAAAATTTAAACAATTTCTCAAATCCAAAAAGTACTAAAGTGACAATTTCATATATTAACAATTATATCTAATCTATAATCGTCTATATAATATACAAAGTTTTTGATTCACAATTATATACAATTACTACATATTAATCAATTAAAAAGTCCTCATTTTCATATCGTTGTATAACTCTTATATCTTCACGTTAAATTTTCAACATAGTTCAATTTATATTTCTATTAAGCATGAAAAACAACCATCTATATGTATTTAAAAGTTAGCATTCTAGGTCATTGAATGCTAACTTTTAAAGATGAATTAGTTTTTATTTTCATTTCATGCCTTATTTATTTAGCACAAAATTTGTACAATTTCTCAAATCCAAAAAGTAATAAACTGACAATTTCATATATTAACAATTATATCTAATCTATAATCGTCTATATAATATACAAAGTTTTTGATTCACAATTATATACAATTACTACATATTAATCAATTAAAAAGTCATCATTTTCATATCGTTGTATAACTCTTATATCTTCACGTTAAATTTTCAACATAGTTCAATTTATATTTCTATTAAGCATGAAAAACAACCATCTATATATATTTAAAAGTTAGCATTCTAGGTCATTGAATGCTAACTTTTAAAGACAAAATCAAAGGCTTAAATAGGCCTAAAGGTATAGTTTGCATGTAGGGTTAGTTTATCACCCTTAGTATATAATATGTTGGATTTTTCGATCGGTTTTTACTATAGGGTTTATAAAACAATATAAAATACATAAGTATAATTATAGACTACTTTGTAATCTAAGTAATTAATTTTTCTTTGTTTATTTTAATATACCATAGCATAATTATGTGTATATATAAAAATGAGCACTATTTGTAAGTAATTATTCCCTCCCTCCCACACTCTTTTTTCAGTTAAATCTTGCCTCTACGTACAGACTAATCTTTAGGTTATGACTCATTTTTTAACCTAAATCTCAATTAGTGATAGTTAATACATACTGTATACGTTATATTTTGCTCTCATTTACTCCTATTTTAATATTATCCAATTACTACATGTAACTCTCGTATTTAGTACACAATGAATGGTTGAAAACAAATTATAGTCAAGATGTCTAAACGGTTATATGGCAAAATGGCTTCACTTTCCAAGTAACACTTTTCATCTATAAAAGGGCGAAAACGGTGGTATTCCGTTCATTTGCCCTGGGCATCCATCATATCATTCTTCTACATGGAAATTACCTTTAGAAAGCCATATAGTGAAGCTTGGGAGATAGTGGGCAACACCTTAAAAAGACATGGTCACTGAAGTAAGCATAATTATTAAGTTAAAGATGTGAATGAGGATTCCCGATTGTCAATGATGCAAGTATATATCCACCTCACGGTAAACTATCCTTGATTATATGTATTTGGATCTCTTTTGTAGTCTACAATACTTACATATATCGGTTTAAATTTATTAATATAATTGTCTTTTGATCGAGATAGGTTAATTTTATGTGAAGATGTCAGAGAATTGGATAATCTAATATCACTATTGAGGCATCGATTGTTTACATCATGCACCGATATCTTTCACTAGAAGGAGGACAAAGACAATCGATTTAGGATGACTGATTTTTAGTAACGAATAAAGCAAACTATTTTATGGACGATGTAAACCCTTCAACTATTGGTAGCATAAATTCAATTAGGTTTGTATTTTTAGTTCCTTTTTGTACTAAATCGTTTTAGGTAGGTGTGTTGTTATTTTGGTTAAAGATGATTTTTATTGTTTTATTTTATACATATTCATTTTACACTCATCATGTATATATACTAAAGATGGCCTCATTTGTGTTGGTCTAGAGGAATTAATCAAGGATGAAAGCCGAAATAATAGACATGTACTCACTCTCACATATGAAATGTACAAGGAAGAAGTTATGAATTATAATTTCGCTAAGAAGAGTAAACATGTACCGATAAAATAACTAATATACTTCTATATAAAATGTAATAAGGTTTAAGAATATACAGAGTCACCAATTATTTATATTACTCCGTATTTAATAAGAATAGAAAATAATGACTAATATTTATTAATTAAAATGATATATATCATAGTATTTTAATCACCAATTATTTAGATTAAACTTCTGACCAAAATAAAAAAATAGAATTGTACTTTGTATAATCATAGCATTTTATACCTAAAATACTTAGATATTACATTTCTTTTGTCAAGACTTAGATATTACATTTAAATCCATATCAAACAATATATCGTCTAAGATAAAACATGAAACAACAATCCATATAAAAAACTCAAATTTAAACCGTGACACTATATATACACAAAAGGCCCGTGCGAAGCACGGGCTTCGATTTCTAGTTATACTTAAAATTTCAACAAGCATGGTTATGGGCTTTAATGAGGGAAAGCCCAACAAGGTAAATTAATTCCTTCACATTAATTGACCTAAAAAATCCCTAATGAGGGGCTTTTTTTTTTCATACGTACATGAGATTGGGTGCCTCCATTGATTGGTTTTTGAGAGTTTTTTGCCTGACTTGAGCGTCAGAGGGGCTTTAGGAGAGATTCAGCCCTCCCGTTGACTCGTTTTGTGATTTCAGGAGTATCTGAAAGGTCATATTCCTCATCTGGAGTGCGGAGATCACCGAATACAGTCGTTCCAGTTTGAATCCGCAGGGAAGATCAAATTCCTGCTTCAACATTTGGCGTCGTTTGTGGGAACGACGACAATGGTCGCCGCTAGGAGGAGTGTTAGCACATCCGGATATGCGAACCCGGGCGCCAACGAAGTTGTTGTGGCTGAGGCCGCGTGTCACCAGGCAGATTTGGAGGCGACGGTTGTTGAAAAGGATCGCCAGATGGCAGAGCTTGCGGAAACCTTAGCAAGTCGGGATCGCGAGATGCAATTGATTCGAGAAGAGTTGAGCATGGTGCACAGGAGGGCAGAGCGCTCTGCAGGGAAGCGTCCGATCGGTGATTCAAACATTGCTAGGGAGGGGCATAGGCTTTCCGGTGTGCTTGAAGTCCTAGAGGGTCATGTGAGCCGAGACGAGGAGCGTCGGCGGGGACATGCTAGTAGGGTCCCCAGGCAAGGCAGGGAGCCCAATCGCGATAACAATTCACATGGACTGCAACGTGATGATGAAAGAGGGTGTTGGAGAGGAGTTCGGACTTCGTCATCGGCGTCCAGGCAGAGCCGCGACCGCTTTGAATCGCGTCCGTCCCAGGTGCACGCCCGGGAGCGTCGACGGTCACGCCCGGCGCATGGAGATGGGCGAGGAGCCGAACACTTAGGGGGACGGTTGCATCGGTCCCTGTCCCGCTCGTCCGTGCGCAGGGAGAGGTCAGTGTCTGCTGAATCAGGCCGTAGATCCCAGCATCATTCAGATCGAATGGTTGAGGCAGAGCGGCGTCTGCTTCGTCTTCTTGATAATCAGGGAGAGTCCTTAGTTAACGCGCATGAGCAAGCAGAGCAAATGCTCGCTCGGATGACTTCCACGCCATTCGCTAGGGACATCCGAAATCAGCCCCCACCAGCTAAGTTTTCGTCCCCTTCTTTCGAGTTATATGATGCAAAATCAGACCCTGTTGGACATTTGCTATGTATTCGCACAAAATGGCACTGTGGATCTCAAATGAGGCGCTTATGTGTAAAATGTTTCCTGCTAGTTTAGGTAAAAGCGCTGCTAAGTGGTTTCATTCATTGGAATCTGATTCAATCCGGTCATGGGATCAATTGGCAAAGAAGTTTGTGTCCCACTTTATTACAAACAGCAGGGAACCCGCATCTGTGGATTCGTTGTTCGCTTTGAGAATGCGCAAGGATGAAGGACTAAGACAGTTTGCTTCAAGGTTTATGGAGTGCCATTCTGACATTGATGAGTGTGACGAAAGGGTCGCCGTCGCTGCTTTCAGGCTAGCCCTTGCGCCAGGCAGCAAGCTTAGAGAAAGTCTAACATTGAGGCAACATGCAAGCATGTCTGAGCTGCAGGAACGATTGAGGCAATATGTCAAATTGGAAGAGGATTCCAAGACATCCCGACATAGAAGGTCACAGTCCCGAGTGTGTGAGTATGGAAGAAATTTAGCTTCTAACGATCGCCAAAGGCCAAATTAAGATCTTAGCGTGGATAGAGGGTCATCACCTACCTCAGCGTTACAGGCCATACACACGGTGCTTAAAGAACCGATCTACACGATTCTTCCCCAGATAAAGAACAAGCCCTATTTCAGCTAGCCACCGAAGCTAAAGGGTCATTCTAGTGGTGGAGACAAGAGCAGGTTTTGTTCCTATCACCGAGACAGGGGGCACATGACTGAGAATTGTTTCACTAAAGCATGATTTAGAGAACTGGGTCTCGTAGGGGCACTTGCGTAATTTCGTTGATCTTGAGGTAGAACCAGGGGCGTGTCAAGCAATAGAGCAAACCCCCACGACCTCCGCAGCAAAGGAGAAGGAGCCTGAGAGACGTGTGATACACTTAATAAAGGCAAGAAAGTGCATGGGATGATATGAAGACAACGACGCACACTTAATTTAAGGGAGTTTTACAATTAAATCTTGAACTTCATTTTCTTATATTGAACTTGTCACAAGGCACTCTTTTTCCTCTTTGTGCGGTTTTCTCCCACGTGGTTTTCCTGCGAAGAGGTTTTAACGAGGCCTTCTAGTTTCTTTTCTCCTATATCAAACCGACATACTTTTAGTATCAAAACATCATGATTTTTCACAATTAATGCATCTTGTTTGGAAATTATGGGAAACTTGTTCTTAGCAGCACAAGTTGAAAAGCCAAAGATTAGCCAGTGGCATTGTGTAAGAATGCACTAAAGATTAGCCTAGGGAAATTGTATAAGAATGCACTAAAGATTAGCCCATGGGCACACTACCACAAAAATGATATTTTAACTCGTGATTTAATAACCCGGATATCATATATCCGATATAATAGAGGATCAAAACACTAAAAAATCTAATTTTCTTATAAAACTTTCAATAATAATATCAAATAACCCGGATATAAGGCAACACGTCCGGCTTATTTAAGTACACAGCTCTTTGAGCCATGTACAAGAATAACCCGGGCGTTTTTCACTTAATATATCTGGGTTATTAAGTCTTGTAGTTGAAGAATACATCCCGGATTTTTGTATTTGAATCACGCCTGGGTTATTTAGTTATGAAGTGGGATCATAATATAACCCGGATTATTTATAAATTAGCTTATAGTATAGATCCCAGGTTTATAAAAATCCAGAGAAAAAAAGAAGTTTAATTATCAAATTTGCCTCATCTTCGAATATTGTTGCGCTTTGTTGTAAACCCTAACTCATGAAACGATCAATTTTCTACTTCGATTGCTACTCCGCTTTTTCGATTGCTTCATCTGGTGCGCAATTGCTACTCGGAATTTTGTTCTTCGATTCCTTCATCTTCTTCGATTGAATCCATCCTTCATCTACTACTGTTGTTGGTCTTCGATTCGTATGGGCTCCTGCTCTCCTTTGCTACTACTCGTGTTCAAGGTGTTGTACTTCTAAAGCACTCTTCCTTATGGTCTTGTACTTCTCAATTTCGCCTTTGTTTGATCTTTCGATTATCGCCATGAATTGGATCTTTCTAAAGGGATTGGAGGCCGAATTGGAGGTTACGGTGGAAGACAGGAGCATGAAAGAGAAGAGGAGAGCTCTTCGAGTAGGTTTGGTGTGCGGCGGTCCCTCCATCGAGCGTGGTATCTCGTTAAACTCCGCTAGATCGGTTCTCGATCACATCCAGGTAAAATTCGAACACCAATTTTTGAGTTGTTTGCAAGAGAGTTACTATAGAATATGATACGTTGGTGTTAATTTGAGGATATGTGACGTTTTCTGGGGAATGATTTGATTGTGAGAAGCTATTATATTGATATTGCGCTTACTGCCACTCTAAGAGGTTGAATCTTCCTGATTATCGAGTCTCGAAAGAAGGCCCCGACCTCAAGGCCGTGGTTGTTGTAAATGGCATATCCTTCGCTACAGATTTTCTTAGGTCGATCAAGGAGGCCCAGAATGTTGCTGCTGAGTTGGCGTTCGACCATTTCTCTGGTAACGCTCTTCTCTCCTCCCTGTGAGAGTTAGGAACAATTAGATATGTGAAACAAGAATACGACATGTGTGTTCAAAGGTGATATTCTTTTTTTAGTGTTATACCACTGGGTTTTTTCACCACTGGGTATTTTTTAAATATGTGTTGTGAATGATAGAAGTCTAATCGTGCTATTATAATTTGGTCTTGTGTTGTGAGAAACATGTGCTATTTATTTTTGAGATTATTAGTAGTTAGTTGAGAGTGCTTAAAATCTCGTATGTGAATTTGTGTGTTTTTTGTTTTGTAGGTGCATCATTATTTTTACCGATTCATTGCGATTTGTACCAGAATCTCTAGTCAATCGAATCATTTATCATTTATAAAAAAAATAGATCTTGAATCGTATCGTTTGATGTTCGATTCTTTAATTAAGGATTTCAAATTTCTGGTTAATTTTAAATAGCTTTGATTGTTATTGTTTTCTAGATGGTGCAATTCGAAGAGTAGTGCAGACAAGATAAGCATGGTTACTTTTCGGACGTCTGAGCAAAAGAATCGACGTGGTATGGCTATCCTTGTAATTTTCTTACAAGGATTCAATTTGTATTTTTGGTCTATCCATATTTTCTATTATTTCAAGAATGTTTGGATTTTTTAGGATGTTCGTGCCATGGCTGGTTGTTGGTTTGACTGTGTAGGTGATACCACTGGGTCTATTTTCACCACGAGATCCACCAGTTCGGCTCTATTGCTCGTAATTGATCCCTTTCCATCCATGTTCTGCTATTTCTAATCTCTATGTAGCCAAAATTTTAGCTGTTTCTTGCTCTACTTGGTTCTGCTATTTCAAATTTCTATTGCTCTTGTAATGTTCCTTTGAACTAGAAATTCAGTTGAGGACATGCTTATATATATTCCATTTGGAGGTACAAAATTTCTACCTTGGCTTTTATAATAGTGCTTTCCTATTTCTTATTATAATAAACTTTTTAATTATACACTTTTAGCCTAATTATGATGGTGGAAGGGGTGGGTAGTTGAAAGTCATACGTATAGATATTTTTTTATATGAAATCGGATTTTTTAGCCCGGACCTGCAAAGGTCCGGGTTAAAATGCCCTTTTTTTTGAAAACCTACTACACTTTATAACCCGGATGTGTAGAGATCCGGGTTAAAAAGTCACCCTTATTTAACCCAGTCTTTTCCGTCCGGGTTATTTGATCTATTATCCCCTCAAGATGATACCCGAACCTATTTTACCATATGTGTAAAGGCCTATTATGTAGTAGTGGCATTTGTGTAAGAATGCACTAAAGATTAGTCCAGGGAAATTGTGTAAGAATGCACTAAAGATTAGCCCAGGGGTATTGTGTAAGAATGCACTAAAGATTAACCCAAGGGAGTTTTGTAAGAATGCACTAAAGATTAGCCCAGGGGTATTGTGTAAGAATGCACTAAAGATTAGCCTAGGGGAGTTGTGTAAGAAAGCAGTAAAGATTAGCTCAGGGGCATTGTGTAAGAATGCACTAAAGATTAGCCCAGGAGAATTGTGTAAGAATGCACTAAAGATTAGATTAGCCCAGGGACATTGTGTAAGAATGCACTAAAGATTAGCCCATGAGAGTTGTGTAAGAATGCACTAAAGATTAGCCCAGGGAAATTGTGTAAGAATACACTAAAGATTAGTCCAGGGGCATTGTGTAAGAATGCACTAAATACTAGCCGAGGGGAATTGTGTAAGAAAGCACTAAGGATTAGCTGAGACGCATTGTGCAAGAACGCACTAAAGATTAGCTTAGGGGCATTGTGCAAGAATGCATAAAAGATTAGCAAGCCATACGAAGAGGAAAAATTGAAAAATGTCCGACTGCACGGCTGTGCGTTTTACCGCATAGGCCGTGCAGTAGCCTCGACATAAGGCAAGAAAAATTCTTCGGAAAAATGTCTGACCGCACAGGCCGTGCAGTAGCCTCGACATAAGGCATGAAAAATTCTTCGGAAAAATGTCTGACCCCACGGCCGTGCGTTTTATCGCACGTGCATGGCCTCGTAAAAATAAATTAAAATAAATAAATTACCGACTACACGGTTGTGCGTTTTACCGCATGGGCCGTGTGTTGGCCTCGACTTGCATTACGCTATTTGTTTTCAGAAGAACGGACCGAGGATACCGGGCCTTAATTAGGTTTGGTTATATTCGGCCTCTACGAGCCTTCAAAGCCCGAGGGACAAATTGATGAGGTAAAATATTATTTGTTATTATCTTTCTCTATTTTTCTTGTATTATGCTTATAATTTCAGCAAATATGGTTATAGGCTTTAATGAGGGAAAGCCCAACAATGTAAATTAATTCCTTCACATTAATTGACCTAAAAAAGCCCTAACGAGGGGCTCTTTTTTTTTCATACGTACATGAGATTGGCTGCCTCCATTGATTGGTTTTTGAGAGCTTTTTGCCTGACTTGAGCGTCGGATGGGATTTAGGGGAGATCCAGCCTTCTCGTTGATTCGTTTTGTGATTTCAGGAGTATCTGAAAGGTCACATTCCTCATCTGGAGTGAGGAGATCATCGGATACAGTCGTTCCAGTTCGAATCCGCGGGGAAGATCAAATTCATGCTTCAACAATTTCATTCCATTACATATTCTTTGGGAACAAAGCATTTATTCCCTCAGATATAACACTAACGATCCAACATTAATCCTAATCTATATATTATATCTACTAATCATGTTTATATGCATAATAACATCATATGGTGTGATGATCCGTAGGGAAATAGTGAGCAACTACTGCCTGGAGGTTGGAAGCCTGGGTTCCGAATCGAAGAGTTGATATCGGAGAGCTTAGGGTTAGAGAGGGATTACATAACAAAAGTGATGGGGGAACATGGGCAGCGCATGGCCATCAACTTCTACCCGCAAAAGTGATGTGGGCCTGTAGCCCGAATGTCATTTCGGACTACACGGACTACAGGCCCACACCGACCCGAACTCCCTCACTGTCCTTCTGCAGGACTCGCGAGTGCGCGGCCTACAGGTGCTCAAGGATGGACACTGGCTCACCGTCGAGCCGCACCCAGATGCATTTGTCATCAACATTGGAGACCAGCTCTGGGTAATTTTTCATCGCCATTATTGCCTACGAAAAGTAGCTAGAATGTAATTTAGCTATGAAAATATTAAGGCGGATTGAATTCGTTGAGTTTTGAGCTAGATATGGGCAATTATTATAATTATTACAAGCTGCACATAATCACGTAATTATTATACAGTGTCAAAACATGATTAAAGTTACACTTGTCGGCAATAGTTATTCAAATTGATCCTTTTGTTCATTTGAAGTGACAAAAATATAACAAACTAGATAAGCCAACCACATACTAATGTCATAAAACGATCAAAATTAGTAATATTGTCGGTCAATAAATGTGCTATTTTATTAACCTTGCAGGCATTGAGCAACGGAATTTACAAGAGTGTGTGGCACAGAGCGATTGTGAATGCGGACAAGCCTCGAATCTCCATAGCGTCGTTCCTTTTCCCGGCAGATGAAGCCCTCATCAGCGCCCCACAACCCCTCACGACAAATGGCTCACCTTCTGTGTATCGCAACTTTACTTATGCCGAGTACCAGAAGTTGTTCTGGAGCCGAGTACTTGACCAGGAGCATTGCCTCGAGCTCTTAAAGAATTAGACAATTGGCTAGCTACACAAATACTACTACTACAATAAAAAGGAGCTTGTACAACTACAACCTAAGACTCCTCGAAATCATGTGACAATATTTTCATCCAAAATGCATCCTATGGCGACTATGATTTATATTGCTCTTGTTTTTGTTGATACGTATCATGCAAAGTTGGGATTACTTCTAGCACTTTGCCCTTTTTATAATGAAGGTTTTTTTCCGATCACGTAAGAATTCGATGTACCAGAGTAACAACTTCGGTAGATCGAGAGGTCAAATAAATCGACAGTCGACCAAACCGGCATGAAAAAAAAACAAAATAAAATAAAATAAAAAAAACAAAGGGGAATAGAACAAAACAATTGAGGAGCCTAAGCGAGCTAGAGAGTATGATGAGTAAAACACTAGCAAAAATCAGCATCGCTTGAAGCAGGTACAATGAGACATCTCCTACAGAAGTGTAAATTAGACCATCATGACGTTCGCTCCACCGAGATGGAAAATCTTCAGGAGTTTCGGGCACAACCACGACCTCAACCATGCTTAAAAAAATTATTGAAGGTTTGAATATTCCTATCTCATGCTAACAAGCGAAATATTCTTATCTCCAACATATTGTATGTGTTTGAGGCCCATTTCTCTTCATATAATTTTGGGCTTGGTGGCAAAGTAACAGAAAGCCCACGCTGGCCAGTAACAAATTTAGGCTTTTTTTTTTGAAAAAAGGTAAATGCAATATATTAGGAGGCAGGATATACAAAAGGGGCTCAGAGAGTCAATGTTCAAACTCCTCTAGGAACAAAAACAGAGGGAAATGATCAAAAGGGATTCAAACCAAAAGGAGCAAACAAAGATTACATAATATAAAGCTCACAAAACCAACTTCTGATGGCATCATCGTTCTTGTTCCATTTGGAGAGAATCCCGAGAGTGACAAGACGGGTGATATCAGCTACATAAGCTTGGACATTCGGAGAACCACCTTGAAAGATGATTTTGTTGCGCATGCTCCAGAGAAAGTAGATAAGCATGGTAATGGCCATGGTACGAGTACAGGTAGTGATGCACTTACGTCCAACAGTAGTAGAGAGGAAAGTGGTGCAATACAAAAATGTTGGCCGCAATAGTGGGGATGTCCCAATTCAGCCAATTCACAATCTTAAGAAGACAAGCCTTGACAAAGGTACAATTCAACAAAAAGATGTTCATTAGATTCATCATCTTGGCAGTAGAGAACACAATGCATGTCCGAAATAGGAGTCCACTTGCTAACACGATCCTTGGTAGGGAGCCGCTGGTGGTGAGCCAACCAAGAGATGAAAGAGCACTTAGGGTAATGGAGGCCACCCCAAATACTCTTAGACCAGTCACAAGAATCTCCAGGAACTCTAAAAGAGTTATAAGGAGCTTGGGTACAAAAAGTTCCAGAAGCATTAGTTAAGGCAGAGGGGAGTACTGAGAGTAGAAGAGTTGCTGGAAGCAACCAAGATATCATCCCGAATAGGCAGAATGAAATATCACAATGAGGTGCGTATTGATATTTTATTTCGGTTAGTAATCCTAATATATTTTCCTACTACTAGTTGTAGTATGAATGTTGACGAGTGATACAGACACAGATTAGTATCGACGCTAGAATTATTTTCGAGTAATCAATAGGGTATTTCAATCATATATATATATATTATAATTAAAAATAATCAAATACACAAAAAGACAAATTAGGGATTAATCCTTATCTGTTTAAGATATTTCTTTCCATGCTTATCCCTAAATTACTAGAAATTTCTTCCTCTTTTTTTACCACCCCCACGGACCTCCTCCTTGGCTGCCTCTCCATCCTCACGTCCTCTCCTCCTCCACCTTCACCTCTCTTGCCCACGCCATAGTTGGAGGCCCTTGCTCTCTGCCGTCGTCGTCGTCGCCAAGGAGTGCTCGCTTCCTCTGTTTTCCTCCACCATGCAGCTCCGGTTCAGCTGAGTTCTTAGCTGCTGTGGACCAGCTACTACTGTAGTACAGTTGGGAGTGATTCAACCTCACCATAGGAGCTTCAATCTCCTTCAAGCCTCTTGCACCCTCCCTTGTTAAGAACTTGTAAGGTGAAACTTTCTTAGACTTCTTAAACCTAATTCCATGATTTGGATATTATTGTTCAAAAGAGGTACTTAGGGTGCCATTGATAGTTAATTAGAGATTAATTGATGTTGTGAAAGGTTTAGGTGGATTGGATTTAAAGATTGGAAGTGGAAGCTTGAAATTTGGGCATTTCTGTGCACTTCTGGAAATTTCTTGGCACATTCCGTAATTACTAAAAATTTATGGCTGAGATTATAAGGTGAGGAATCCTCTTATGAGTACGTGGAATTTTACGGATCTTGATTTGGATAAATATATAGGAAGTTATGCACAAATCTGCGTTGTAATGTAGATTCGGGAATTCAACGACTACGCGAACCGGGGACGTCAGACCGCATAAATAATTATAACGTGAGAATTTCTTGGCGTAGAAATTCACAAAGACAAGTTATTTGTGAGCATTCACGTGTCATAGCTTAAGTTTAGGATAACGGATTACGCATGTCATCAAACCATTAATTTTGCATGAGTAATTATATCAAATTGATGTGCTATGCCATATCATTTTTGTTGTTGTTGTTGTCGTTGTGCGCTATACCTTGTTGTTGTTGTCGTAATTGTCGTTGTTATTGTTGTAGTTGTTGTTATTGTTGTGTTTATACCTTGATCATGGATATATAGAAACCTTACATTGAGAAATGTCTTGAAATTCTAAAATCTTGATAAGTTGATGATGAATGAAGGCTTGTAATCGTTGTATATGGTTAAATGATGTTTATTGCTTGACTACGATGTGCTAAGTGAGTTCAGCCTAAGATACGGGCAGGTTTAGCTCGATACGGGCAATAAGGTACCTTCGGGTCCAAGACAGGCTGAGACTCGTTTTCGAAATGTTTTCGTATTTTGAATTTGAAACGCTTCCTTCTAAAATGGATATTTGTTTGTGTGTTGCTTGTAAGTTGTTGCTTTCCTGCTTGCAAATTTATGATTGGATGGGAAGTTGATTGAAGTACATCGTGAAGTGTGATTGATCGATATATGAATATGATGTATCTATGTGTATCTATTATCGGTAAACCGTAAGCATTAGTGATCGAGATTGTTAATGCTTTCATGCTATAATCTGTCTATCTGTAACTTTCTTGTACACTTGGAATCATGTGGATCAATGCATTCATAGTAGATTATGTCAATCTGGGTATTCATTAGAGTTGATAACATGTCAGGGCACATTAATCTGTAACTCCTCCTATACATATGCAAATAAATGAAATAATGCATACTTGATATGTTATATTCATATATATATATATAATCATATATGCATGTACGAATGTTCATGTGTGCATGGTTGTATGTCTGCTAAATTGTGACCGCTTTATTTTTACTATTACACGTTTATTGCTCATATAACTTGCTTAGTCTGGATGTATACTAACCCCCGTTATGTGGGGACTGGTTGTGTTTTTGCATGACCAGGGCCGTAGGCAGAACCAGAGCGTGGAGGAGGTCATGCGACATGATGCATATCTAGGATGGGGTTTTGGGTTTCTGTTTAAGGCTTTACAGTTGTGTTGTATATATTTCTGATTAAACTCTTATAATCTTCCTACTCATATGATTTTGGCTAAATTAGTAACGTGAGCTCGTGCTAGACTCCTTTTGATGGGTCGTGGATGCGTCTGTGTACGCCGACCCAAGTATATATTGACTTTTCGTAGTAATCTTCTCTTGGACATATGTTAAATTATGGATCTGTCATTACTTAGGTGATGTGACCCTGCCTCCCATGACGGCCCAAGACGAGAAAGAAGCCATGAGCCTACGCTCAGAGGGCCCAGTGACAAGGTCTAGGTCCAAAGCCATCGCCGCCATTGCGTCACTTGTCGCACGCGTCGTCACCGGCCAAGGAAGCCCAGACGCCAACCCAAGACTCGTCGTCGTCTCCACCATCGGCATCGAAACATCGCGTTCATCGCAGCCGGCATCGCGTGTACCCACTCGCGAGGCCATCGACCCTTCGTCGCCGTTCCTCGTGGTGTTTGCATCCATGCCTTCGCCGCGTCGTTTTTGAGACGCTTTCTATAATTGTTATTATTGTTTTTTAGATAGTTTTCTTTTGTAGTCATTTCTATTTTAGGGTTTGTGCCTTTTGCATGCTTGCATGGGCTAGCCTACTAGGCTCGACTCGGCCCATCCGATGTCTCGCCCTAGTATTTAAGTCAAACTATGTTATTTGTTTCAGCACGTTCAATTTTAATCAAGGTTTCAAGTAGAGTGTTTATCCTCCTTCCCTTGATCGGACGTCACCCTTTATCTTCGCATCCCCATTCCCTCCGCCGCCGACGCTACGACAATTGCTTGAACCCTCAAGCCAGTCTTCCTTCGCATCTCCCTTCATCCGCAGTCGATGCTACGACACCAAAGACTTGTCTTTTCAAGTCATCTATCCCTCATCAAATCGCTTCCTCCATCACTATCCAGTCGCCCCATCCATCGCTTCCATCGTGTCCACCATCGCCACCAATTCCATCGTGTCCACCATCGCTACCAATTCCATCGTGTTCGCCATCGCCTTCACCATCGACGTCGTCTTCGCTGTTGTGACACTCAACGTGACACTCAGCCTCGCCGACACCGCGATCTTCCAGACCACCTCCACCGGGTTCGCTTCGCCACCATCTTGTCAACCTTTCGTGCAAGACAACGTGACTTCTCGCCCAAGACTAGATCCAAAGGTGTCGCCTTTGACAATTGGCTTGTCATCGGAGGCAAGAACACATCAACTGGCATCAGAGTCCAGCAGTCTTGTAAGTCACGAACTCAAGTTTGCATCTTGTTCACAAAAAAATTTTCTTGACCCCCCACGTTTGTTTTCGTAAGATCTTGAGAAAAATAAAGTTTCCATCTTTGCAACACCTAATCGGTATCTTTGTCAACCTTTCGTGCAAGACAACGTGACTTCTCGCCCAAGACTAGATCCAAAGGTGTCGCCTTTGACAATTGGCTTGTCATCGGAGGCAAGAACACATCAACTGGCATCAGAGCCCAGCAGTCTTGTAAGTCACGAACTCAAGTTTGCATCTTGTTCACAAAAAAAATTTCTTGACCCCCCACGTTTGTTTTCGTAAGATCTTGAGAAAAATAAAGTTTCCATCTTTGCAACACCTAATCGGTATCTACAAGATAATTCTTGGCCGATTTTTTTTTCTTCTTCCCTAAGTTTTGGTGTGTTAGGTAATTTGTTATCTTGCATGCTAGAATATTTTGTTTCCTTGTTTCACGCGTGGATAGAGTTTCCTTGTTTGCTAGATTTTGCTTTTTAGTTAAGTTAACCGAATTTCCTTATAAGATATCACCTCAAATCTTATCTTCTCTCTCCTATCTCTAAAGATCACACTTGTGATATTCTTGTTACTTAGACCGTTTTCTTTTGTTTCCTTTTGCAATCCAAAAAGATCAAAAAAAAAAAAGATCTCGGATATTATAAAAATAAAAAATAAAAAAAGATATTCAAAAAAAAAAGTTACCAAAGTTAGGTAAAGCCAAAATAAGGCAACCCTAACCCACTCTCGGTCTAAGCTCATCTTCTCAACCTCTCCACCGTCTAGGTCAAGCTTCCTAGAATGTATTTTCTTGCTTATTAGGTTGCTTTGTTTACGTTTGTTTTAGTTTGGCTTGCCGTGAGGGCAAGCCAGACTAGCCCTACCTACGTGAACTTTGTGACTTGACTAGTGACTTTCTTGGTTGTTGTTCTTTGTTGTCTTTTGGTTCGTTTTTACTCCCATGTCTGGCCATATTGTTATAGGTAGCATGACGGTTGGACAACGTGAAGACCAACTTGGAGTCGACAACACCAATCCAAATCCACCGCCGTTAGGTCTACCCCAAGACCAACCACTGATTGACCCCCCACAACAAGACCCCATCATGGAGTTGTCCGAGGAGAAACGACAGATCCAAGCTCTTCGTCAACGCGTTGCTCAATTTGAAGCCAAAGAACGCGCGGCACAACTCGTGCCCACTCCAACACCCCTGAGTACTATGGACGCGTCGGCTCAACCACGAGCCACTGACGCTGGTCCATCGAAGACAAGAGTCGACAAAGGCAAAGGAATCATGCCTTCGACATCTCATCCTCAACCACAACTCAATCGTATGCAAAGTGTCATCGAGAGTCGCCAAGGCTTCATTTCGCACATGGACCGCTATGTGCCCAGAGCCACACCCGTTGGCTTCGACACCGGCTCCGACAATGACCGCGACTCCG
Source organism: Rheum nobile (assembly GCA_027886185.1). Taxonomy (NCBI): domain Eukaryota; kingdom Viridiplantae; phylum Streptophyta; class Magnoliopsida; order Caryophyllales; family Polygonaceae; genus Rheum; species Rheum nobile. Next base: position 3,762,888 of record WOAB01000540.1, on the reverse strand, counting down.
AGGACACTCAAGGTGAGTTTTCTGAACCATACAACTTTGATGATCACTATGCCTCTAGGAGAACCCAGAGACGCGTACCGGGATCAGCGCCTCGCGAAGGCCGCCCTCGACGAGCCGAGCAAGCCGACGCGACGCCAAGGAGACACAGTCGCCGACCCAGTGGGCATACGCGACGCGATGATCAATTGCGGACCCCAACTACCCAGCCACGAAGTCATGATGTGCGCGATCATCTTCGACACCAAAGTGTTCGGACGCCGCGTTACGGATCTGATGGCTACGCGTCGATCACACCCAATGTCCACGACGACTTCGATGAGTATGACGACGAGGAGATCGAGGACTCAGGTATGGTCAACCCTATTTTTTTTCACCCCCTCTTGGAGATCCACTTGAATTGCAGGATCACCCTTCGGATTGGATACCTCCACCGCGTCTCCAGCCCCAAGGAGAACGCGTTCGTGACATTGGCGGTGAGCGCCGCGATGTTATACCAAGGGACATTCACCGAGCCGACTACGATGACCAGCCGCGAAGTCGCCGACGCGACGACGCCTACGCGCCAAGGGATGAGTTTGCTCGCGGAGAAGATCACCAAGATCGCGATAGACGCCAGGTTGGACGCGATAGACCACATGGTGTGCGCGCCTACGAGAATCCTCTCTACGCCGCCGCGCCAAACAACGCGTTCAACCAAGCACCTGCCTAGCCTCGATACCAACGACATGAAGTCAAGGTAAAGATCGAGCATTTATTTGGTGAATACAATCCATCTGTTTTTCTTGAATGGGTGCAGGCTATGAAGTACACCCTACGCTATTGCCGTGTTCCTCCTGAGGAGCATGTTTACGCCGCAACACTTCACTTTTGAGGAGCAGCCCGAGTGTGGTGACATCGCTTCGAGGATGACTGCGTGCGTCTCCACAGAACACGAGTCACAGAATGGCATCAACTAGTCTACGTGATGACCAAGAAATACGTGCCTCTAGACTATAGGAATCAAATGAGAATGGAGATAGCCATGGCTCGCCAAGGGTCGATGACTCCACTCGAGTTATTTTCCAAGCTTGAAGACATGTATTACATTGCCAACATCTCCGTTGCACCATCGACTTTGAGGACAAAATTCTTGAGTGGCTTAAACACAAACATCCGTGATCAACTAGAGATTTTGCCCATCAAAGATTTGAACACACTCACACATACAGCGATGCAAATTCATGCACAAATCTCTCGTCGAAAGTCTTACACTTTTCCAAGTGGCCCACAAAGGTATTCTTCTAACCCTAGTGGATTACCTTATACTCATGTTCGCCCTACTGTCTCTGCCATAGCCGTATCGGGCCAAGCCCCCAAAGTGAAGCCTTCGACGCCAAGCATCGCGCCGCACCAGAACGCGTCTAGACAAGCTCCAGTGGGCACAGATCGCGCGCGCGACCTTGAGTGTTACAAGTGTGGTGGAAGAGGCCACTATAAGAAGGATTGCCCAAACGCTCGAAAGGTTTTGTTCTCCACGGACGCCGTCGGCTACGAGTCTTGCGACGACGGGGATCAAACCCTAGAGGCCATCGATGAAGGCATCGAAGAGGAGGAAGACGCCTATGACTGCGAACCCGCTTCTCTGAATGCGGACTGATAAGTGCTATTTTGTACCACTTATCTAAGGATTATTACCAGGTTTGAGGCGCCATTTGGTTGGATGTTATGCACAATTGGAGATTATGGAGTTAAAGTGGAGAAGTGTGGTTTTGGTGGTCTGGAGGAGCTAATTGAAGACATCCAGAGGAAGAGGAGTCGACCACCTGAGGAGACGTTGAAAATCTATGAAGACACCACAATAAAGAGTCGAAGAGCTGAAGAATGCCGCCCCGCGGTGGGAAATGCCGCCCCGCGGCCATGAGCTGAAGCAAAGAAATTAATTAGAAGGCCCGCGTGGTGAAGCTGGAATTGGAAGGCTGATGGTGGGCTGCGAGTTGAAGAAATTAGGCCCAAAAGAAGTCTAACCCATGTGAGGAGCTCGGCCCGCGTAAAACGAAGAAGGAACAGCTTCCGCGTGAAATTGGAGCTGGAAGGAGAATTGTGATGACATCGCCGTGATGTCAGCGCTGAGAAGAATTGGAGTGGGCCGCTGATGATGCTGCTGTGATGGGCCGTGCGAGAGAAGTGGGCCGCTGATTGCTGATGCTTGCAAGAGTCTGCCGAGAAGCTGCTGGACGCGAGGCGGGGACGATGCCGAGCGTGATTGCGGGAATTTCCTTATTTCGATAGTTTATTTTCCTATTATTTTATTATTGCTATTAATTTCCTTTTTTTTTCCTTGTAAGCTAGGGTTTGTGATCTTGGGCTTTAGGTTAACTCTATTTAACCTAATTCCCACAGCCTCCATTCCCTATGCTGATCGAATAATATTCTAGTTCGTAGTTTTAGTTTTGCCTCCGGGGTTCCAACCCATGGAGAACTAAACACCTTATTCTACTAGACGTTTGAAGCAATACAGTTGATTATGTTGTGAGATTTCTATTCCTTGTTCTTATTCTTATGTATGTTGGATTGATTCTCTTGGTTATATTGAATATTGATTCATTGTTATTCCTCATAGTCTGGCCAACTAGGTTGAGTATTTTTTTATCAATTGCTAGGATTGCATATAGGGGTTCCGAGTGTATATCTAGTGGCAAACACAATTGTGCGTATAGGGATTCCGAGCGTACAATTGTGAGTGAGAATCATTGCATGTTAAGTAGGGGAGTGAGTACTTGTACGTCTCTCTACTTGCATGTATCCTATATCCTTGTGTGCATTGCTATTGTTGTGTTGGTGCTAAAGTACGCTGACAACTGTGAGAATCAGTGGTACTTTATCATTGGCATAGTAATAAGTCTTTCGACAACTGTGAGAATCGGTAGTACTTAAGATCAGGGTGGGAACAACCATAAGAATAGTTAAAGAACTTGGATTTATAGATTTCAGTGATCGACTTATCTCTGTATTGTGGATCTCGTTCTAGTAGAACTACTTTCCCCATTCTTATTTTCTCATCAACTACACTTGTTTGCTTTGCTCTGCTTGATAACCAAAACCCCCCTTTCCTGTTACTTTGCATGCTTATAGACACATAGATTGATTACTTCCTCCCTGTGGATTCGACCCTTGCTTGCCTCTACTACTTGTTTAGGTTTGTTAGGATTATTTTATTTGTTTAGGTGTCACGACGACAATGCCTATCAAATTGGCGCCGTTGCCGGGGAGGCAAGTTTTGATTTTTCTGTGTGTTTGTGTGTGTGTTACTTTGGTGTAGACCTATCTTACGGTCCGCACCTTTGCTACTGATTTGCTACTTGTTGAAGTTGATACAGAGACATGTACGAATGGCTTAGACACTCCGACAATTGACTGCGCCAGATCTGATACAGCAGCCCTTGGCTGTAATCATTCCACCCCTTGCTGATGGGGTAACTTTTGAGCTCAGATCAGGAGTAATACGGTTACTCCCGAGATTTTATGGACGAAGTGGATAGGATCCCATTCTTCATTTGAATAAATTCCACAGCGTCCTTATGAGCATTAAGCCAGCCGATGTCACTGAGGATCAAATTAAAATGAGAGCCTTCGGGTTCACTCTTAAGGACGATGCTGAGGACTGGTACTATCATCTGCCTGGCGGAAGCATAAATTCATAGGTTGAGCTACTTAAGGCTTTCCTCACACAATATTTCCCAGCCAAGATGGTGAACGCTTTGAAAAGGGAAATTGCCAGTATTGAACAAGGAGAGGAGGAGATCCTTTATGAATATTATGAGCGGTTCACACGACTGTGCTCTAGCTGCCCGTTCCATGGCTTTGACAAGAAAGCTCTTGTACTCTATGTCTACAATGGGCTGCTGGATGATGAAAGAAGAATCATAGATGCTACGTGTGGTGGTAGTATCTTGAATATGACCCCTGATGCAGCCATGACTAGACTTCATGATATGGCTGAGAGCACAAGAGATTTTGATGAAGCCCCAAGGACCAGAGGAGTTAATACTGTCAACTCCAATGATGCACATTTATTGCAAGAAATTGCTTCATTGAAAGGCATTATTGCGAAGACGGGTAGACAAGAAGCACCTCAACCCCACCTTGTTGAGCTACCAGTAGCTCCCCATGCTAGTAACTCCCTGTCAACTGAAGAGATGCTCAGGACCTTGACTCAACATTTCACCACTCATGTGCAGAATACCGAGTCAAGCATCAAGGATATAGTAGGTCAGGTGAACCAGATGGCGGAGTCAATTCTACAGCTCAAAGCAAGGAGGTCGGGGAATCTACCATCTCAAACGGTAGTAAACCCGAGGGAAAACGTTCCTCCCAGTGTTGTAGAGGAGGACGATTATGAGATGGAGAACATAGATGACCGCCCCGCGTCACCCATCACCGCGACCCGGCTCGACGTCCCAGTTATCTCACCGCCCCGCGGCGAGAATGACCGCGACCCGGCGACGTGCCTCAGTATCTCCACCGCGACCTCACAGCCCCGCGGCAATGACCACCGCCCCGCGGTGAGACCAGAGCAACCCAGCGTCCAAAATCCTAGCTCTGTTGATGAGGTTTGGGTTGATCATTTTCATCGTCAAGAGATGCTGACTGAAGAGGAGTACTTTTTGAGATATGAGGAGGATTGGAGCAACGATGAGGAGGAGTGCCATGTTCGCGAAAATACTCCAGAGATAACCGCCCCGGCAGTCCCCGATCCTCTAGAGGCTGCCTATGATGAGTTTACGCATCTCAACTCCTTCCCGCTTATCTCTCCGCAACCCGATATACCATTCCCTGCGGCTCTAAAGGACACCCAAAAGGTGGAGAGCGACAAAGGCGTATTTGAAACCTTCAGTAGCTGGAAGGCCACAATCCCTTTGGTCACACTGGCTGGCAGCACCCCTCGCAGCAAGGAAATGTTAAAGGTGTTGGGCTTGATCAAGAAGAAGCCGAGGGGAAGCACAAGAAGGAGGTTTTGATTCAAATGGTGAATTTTTCTATGCTGGATTCGGGGCAGGACATACATGTAGCCCCTGAGATGTTGGGTAGGCCATTTATGAAGATGGCAAGTGCGTTTATGAATATACACAGCGGTCCACCCACAAAGAAGTGCAAGAGCATGGGGGAAAGGCTCAACAAGGAGTATACAAAGAGGCATCCCCCTAATATGGACCCCAGGAGTTTGGTTGCTATGAGCAACCCAAGCTGAGAAGATGAGTGGTATGTCATGCCATGAAAATAACTAAGGCGCTATCCGGGAGGCAACCCGAGGTATGTTTTTCTTTTCTTTGCTTTTCATTCTTTATTTTTGCATTTTCTTTAGTGTGTTTTTGCTTTGTTTCGTTCGCCTGTTACTAACATTTCAGGTACGAAAGTAAATGGAGAGAATGGTGTTCTCAGCTATCCCACCGCCCCGCGGTGGATTTCTGGTATATTTTCCCTCTAAAAAAAAAATAAAAAAAATAAAAAAAATTAAAGGGCCCCGAAAAAACCTTAAACGGGGAGTAAAAAAAAAAAAAGTTCTACCGAACGCCAGCTGTCCAGAGTTCCCCATGGAGAGGGTGCGCATCATGTTGTCACGGAGGATACACTTGCCCCACATTTTTGATTGACAACGATGATGGCCCTACATTCGACAGTTGAGGAGGAAGAACACTAGAGCCCCCACCATGATTACATCTGTGCTCCATCATGTGTTCCTAGAAGGCCGTGCAACCCCGACATACTATGCTATACCACTATTCACCAAAGTGGTTCCATTATGGTTGCACGGTAGGAGAAGACGATGGAATTGATGAAGACACCCGCCCAACACCAGAGACCTGGGCAATTATTGAGATTACCGCCAGCAACACCTACAGTGTCCAAGCAGCTTGACAACGTTTGTGAGTTCTTTTTTTTGCTTTTCCCTCTGCTTCTATTCTTTTGTCTTTCATTACATTGAGGACAATGCAATGTTTAAGCATGGGGGAGAGTTCTATACTTGCCACGTTGTTGAGGAGAACAAAATTAAAAAAAAAAAATGAAAAAGCCAAAAATTGAAAAAAGGCATACATAAAAAATCATGGGATAGGTCGAAAACCCGAAAGGACGGCCTAGGTAATAAGCAGGTGACTTGGACCAGCATTAGGCTGAGGTAATATGAGGTCAAGAGTGACGTGAGCTTATGTGAGTACATCTATTGGAAAATGAAATGAGTGGCTTGGTGAAAACCCGAAAGGGCGCCTTGGCAAAATGAGCGAAAAGAAGAAGAATGATTTTAGGATTTCTCATTATTCTTGGCGAGGCGTCATAAGAAGAGGAGTCAAAGAAGGATTGTCGGGTAGGTCACTCTGGGAGACATAAGAATATAGATGGGAGATAGGATTAGATTTTGTTTCACTCTATGGTGTTTGGGATAAGCTTGAGGAAAGTACTCTGCTTTTCTTTTAGCTTGGATGTGTGGGTGTTGAGATTTATTGATTTTGGTGTTGTGTTGTGCTGAGCTTATTTTGTATGGTTGCCTGGAGTTTATTGTTGGGTGTGATTCTTGGATGATTGAGTTTTCTATGCTTCCTGAAACCTTGAGGATTGATTAGAGGAGTAGGTTGACTTTAGCTTACTCGAGGACGAGCAAGGTTTAAGCATGGGGGATTTGATAAGTGCTATTTTGTACCACTTATCTAAGGATTATTACCAGGTTTGAGGCGCCATTTGGTTGGATTTTATGCACAATTGGAGATTATGGAGTTAAAGTGGAGAAGTGTGGTTTTGGTGGTCTGGAGGAGCTAATTGAAGACATCCAGAGGAAGAGGAGTCGACCACCTGAGGAGACGTTGAAAATCTATGAAGAAACCACAATAAAGAGTCGAAGAGCTGAAGAATGCCGCCCCGCGGTGGGAAATGCCGCCCCGCGGCCATGAGCTGAAGCAAAGAAATTAATTAGAAGGCCCGCGTGGTGAAGCTGGAATTGGAAGGCTGATGGTGGGCTGCGAGTTGAAGAAATTAGGCCCAAAAGAAGTCTGACGCATGTGAGGAGCTCGGCCCGCGTAAAACGAAGAAGGAACAGCTTCCGCGTGAAATTGGAGCTGGAAGGAGAATTGTGATGACATCGCCGTGATGTCAGCGCTGAGAAGAATTGGAGTGGGCCGCTGATGATGCTGCTGTGATGGGCCGTGCGAGAGAAGTGGGCCGCTGATTGCTGATGCTTGCAAGAGTCTGCCGAGAAGCTGCTGGACGCGAGGCGGGGATGATGCCGAGCGTGATTGCAGGAATTTCCTTATTTCGATAGTTTACTTTCCTATTATTTTATTATTGCTATTAATTTCCTTTTATTATTATTATCATTATTATTTTTCCTTGTAAGCTAGGGTTTGTGATCTTGGGCTTTAGGTTAACTCTATTTAACCTAATTCCCACAGCCTCCATTCCCTATGCTGATCGAATAATATTCTAGTTCGTAGTTTTAGTTTTGCCTCCGTTGTTCCAACCCATGGAGAACTAAACACCTTGTTCTACTAGACGTTTGAAGCAATACAGTTGATTATGTTGTGAGATTTATATTCCTTGTTCTTATTCTTATGTATGTTGGATTGATTCTCTTGGTTATATTGAATATTGATTCATTGTTATTCCTCATAGTCTGGCCAGCTAGGTTGAGTAATTTTTATCAATTGCTAGGATTGCATATGGGGGTTCCGAGTACATATCTAGTGGCAAACACAATTGTGCGTATAGGGGTTTCGAGCGTACAATTGTGAGTGAGAATCATTGCATGTTAAGTAGGGGAGTGAGTACTTGTACGTCTTTCTACTTGCATGTATCCTATATCCTTGTGTGCATTGCTATTGCTGTGTTGGTGCTAAAGTACGCTGACAACTGTGAGAATCAGTGGTACTTTATTATTGGCATAGTAATAAGTCTATCGACAACTGTGAGAATCGGTAGTACTTAAGATCAGGGTGGGAACAACCATAAGAATAGTTAAAGAACTTGGATTTATAGATTTCAGTGATCGACTTATCTCTGTATTGTGGATCTCGTTCTAGTAGAACTACTTTCCCCATTCTTATTTTCTCATCAACTACACTTGTTTGCTTTGCTCTGCTTGATAACCAAAACCCCCCTTTCCTGTTACTTTGCATGCTTATAGACACATAGATTGATTACTTCCTCCCTGTGGATTCGACCCTTGCTTGCCTCTACTACTTGTTTAGGTTTGTTAGGATTATTTTATTTGTTTAGGTGTCACGACGACAACGCCTATCACGGGCGCACCATTGAGTTTGGTAACGCGTCGTCTCCTCACAGTCAAGGAAGCGAGCCTCCACGACCAACGCGAGAACTTGTTCAACACAAGGGCTCTCATCCAGATGGCTTCCTTGAGTGTCATAGTTGATGGAGGATCATGTGAAAATATTGTGAATGAGAAGGTCATGTCACACTTCAAGTTGCCTACGACGCCTCATCCCCAACCTTATGCCCTCCAATGGATTTCTTCAAGTCCAGGTAACACTGTCTCACGATAGTGTCTTATTACCTTTTCCATTGGTCTATACATTGACAAAATTTTATGTGATGTGATTGCAATGGACGCCACCCATCTCTTGTTTGGGCGTCTATGGCAGTTCGATCGTGGCGTGCTTCACGATGAGTATCTAAACACCTATGTGTTTACCTACCATGGGAAGCGCGTGACTCTCTTACCTATGTCTCCCCATGAGATTTTACAGGCTCAGGTCGAGCGTGATCGAGAAAGGACTATGGAAGCAGCAAAGCCCGCGTCAAGATCAACATGACGCCACTCAGATCCTGGAGATGCTTCCAACACCGCCAACCCAAGTAGCCGGACAACGCGTTCTTCCAAAGGGCACAAAGTCGTTTGTAACGACCAAGAGCCAGCAACGCGATCTAGAGGCCAGGACGGTGCAAAGACCGCGTTACAAAGAACCTTAGTGCACAACTTGCTTCTTGGACCTCCTCGCGACCTCCATGCTACCTTTCAAGGCAACACGCCATGTTTCCTGTTGGTGCCAACGCGTTGCACTCCAGAGACCCCCATCAGGGAAGCTTTGCCAGAGGCGCCTCCCCAAGCTCTACCAGCCTTGCGTGGCATTCAAAGCACAATCGACTGGTGCCTATCTGCACAAACGCGGCCGCCGTCAATTCGTGTTCGACACCGAAGACCTCCATTGGGTGCACTTGCAAAATGACAGATCCCAATCACGACGCAAGCACCACTTGGTTCCATGCGGAGAGGGGCCATTCCGCGTCGTGAAAGCCATTCGAGATACAGCTAACCAGTTTGCGTTGCCCAGAGACTATGGCATCCACGCGACCTCCGACTTCACGGATTTGGAGAAATATATGGAGCACAAGATCGATGTTGGTGAAGCGTGGACGCTTCACAGCCAAGTGGGGGAGGGTGATGTGACCCTGCCTCCCATGACGGCCCAAGACAAGGAAGAAGCCATGAGCCTACGCTCAGAGGGCCCAGTGACAAGGTCTAGGTCCAAAGCCATCGCCGCCGCCGTCGCGTCACTTATCGCACGCGTCGTCACCGGCCAAGGAAGCCCAGGCGCCAACCCAAGACTCGTCGTCCTCTCCACCATCGGCATTGAAACATCGCGTTCATCGCAGCCGGCATCGCGTGCACCCACTCGCGAGGCCATCGACCCTTCGTCGCCGTTCCTCGCGGTGTTTGCATCCATGCCTTCGCCGCGTCGTTTTTGAGACGCTTTCTATAATTATTATTATTGCTTTTTAGACAGTTTCCTTTTATAGTCATTTCTATTTTAGGGTTTGTGCCTTTTGCATGCTTGCATGGGCTAGCCCATTAGGCTCGACTCGGCCCATCCGATGTCTCGCCCTAGTATTTAAGTCAAACTATGTTATTTGTTTCAGCACGTTCAATTTTAATCAAGGTTTCAAGTAGAGTGTTTATCCTCCTTCCCTTGATCAGATGTCACCCTCTATCTTCGCATCCCCATTCCCTCCGCCGCCGACGCTACGGCAATTGCTTGAACCCTCAAGCCAGTCTTCCTTCACATCTCCCTTCATCCGCAGTCGACGCTACGACACCAAAGACTTGTCATTTCAAGTCATCTATCCCTCATCAAATCGCTTCCGCCATCGCTATCCAGTCGCCCCATCCATCGCGTCCACCATCGCCACCAATTCCATCGCGTTCACCATTGCTGTAACACCCCCAAATTTCAATCCGTTTGGAAAGGTATTACCGCCAGTGACCTCGGTTTCCACACCGAAGCCACCCCAGGCTTTACCGGTTTAAACACAATTCATAAACAACGATTAAGATATAAACATCAAAACCTTTAATTAAAACATATGTCTGGGGATTACATCCCAATCCTCATGGGACAAAACAGAGTATTTAGCGGAAGTCTTTATAAATATAAATACATGGGTCTTGATCATAAAGATCACCCGCCAAGGATAGTAGCCTGATAAACCATTAAAACACCGTTTACTTTTATAGTCGTTCTAGCCTTCATTCCTTGGATGCTAATCTGATGTGCCAAATCGAACGGATGACACCAGCCAACCATGCAGAGAACAATTACGGTTGGTTAGGTTAGACTCATCGCTCCTCGAATAATAACCGATGACGATAGTCAACGCTCATACTCCTACTGGAATATATCAAAAGATATGATCAAGAGATGATTCTGGAAGACCAAGTCTTACAACAATCGACCCAAAAGAAGACTCCAATGAATTGAGTCTTATCGGAAGCATGACAATGTTGGGGAACATAATAATTTCGTACAAGCGTTTAAAACGACTTGATGTTTCGGTTCACGACCAACCTCACCGCTCAAAGCGAATCCAGATTGGAAAGAGAACTTTACTCTGATCAGAGTTAAGACGAGTTTTCCTAGATGCACTATTCCCTAGCTGCACTACTCGTCTGAGGTTTATTAATCATGTGCGCTCGGGCACTTATCTTATTTAATTCCAGAACGCACACCACGTTATAGGCTTTTAATTATATGCCTACCGATAGCGGGACATACTTCTGATAGGGACGAATCCCAAGTTTGTAGCACCAGCTTCGTGCCACCATCTCCATACCAAGTACAGAGAAAGGTCATGACCCACCAAATGGTCTTTGAGTTTAGAACCCTTAGCACCATTTTCATTATCAAGAAACGACTAGACCTCAATTAGTCCATCGCTCCTACGAATACTCGTGCTAACTAAACAGTCCAAGCACAATAATAATCATATCAAAGCCCTCAGGCAAAAATATATATCTATAATAGCGTTGTTCTAACAGATATACAACCTATTATAATATCATATTCCTTTTATATCATTTAGTAAAACTGTTCCCAACAATTCAATAAATCATTCCAAATTAATTAACAATTAAGCAATTGATAATCAATGGAAATATGGAATGATAAGCAAGAGCGAACCGCCACTTGCCTTAGATTGAAGAAAGCTTAGCGAGCTCTAAAGATGACGATTTCCGGTCTGAACAGGGACAGATCTTGGATCTCAAATCCTTTTGGAACGACCCATAATAAGACCTTAAGTTAGATTCAATATCTACATATATGAATCTAAAAGAATAAGGTAAGACTCAAAGGGTCCAAGCCTCGCCCAAGAGTCAACACCCAAGACACACACACACACCACGAACCCATGCTTGCCGCGGGGTGCGGTGGCACTTGGCCGCGGGTGCGGCGACGAACAGGGTTCGAATCCTTCACAAAACACCTCTAAGGATCACCTTTCTAAAGCTCGAAAAGGGGTTCGAATCCTTCACAAAACAAGCTCCCAAGCTTGAACAACAATGGCTTTTCTGAGGAAGGAGATGGACTTGCAGCTGATTTTGAGCCCAATTCACATCCGCTTCTCCTCTTTAAATAGCCCAAGCAAGATGCTCATGAGCTGGAGGAAGCAAGGAGGAGGTGGTCTGGCCTATAGGCGTAGCCAAGTCGACTCACCGAGGCTATGCAATAGCCTTGCCAAGTTGCACTGCAACTGTCGAGTGACAACAGCCCACCGCGGGGTGCGGTGGGGGTGCGGCAGGGGTGCGGTGACGATACCGAGCTGCCTCGCTTCTGGCCTTTGCCGCGGGGTGCGGCATGCCCTCACCGCGGAGTGCGGTCAAGGCCAGAATTGCCCCCTCCGACTCCTTTGTCGTTTTTACCTTAAGTGGTAAAATATCTTTAACTCCGGGTTAAATATATTTGTACACGAACGATCTTTTAGCCCGAAAATACCTTAACTGTATTTTATATTACCCAGAAAAATATTACAGAGGTCAAACATTACACAGAATGTTCATACTTCCCTGAAATTAATCTGCCTCGCAACATGGGCTTAAGAAAATTCAAAATTTACCCTTACAAAATGTGGGATATTACATTACCTCTCCCTTAAAAGAAGTTTCGACCCCGAAACTTAGGTCGTAAACATCTCGGGAAAGTGTCTACGCATATCTTCTTCAGTCTCCCAAGTCTCCTAGGTAACTTCCTCGGTTCCTGACTTGGACCACAGAATTCGTACCAACGTACGATCTTGTTGCGCAAGTGCTTCTCACGGCGTTCGAGAATACGCACCAGTATCTCTTCATAAGTACCATTTGCTTGAATCTCGATGTCTTTATAGCTCAGCACATGAGACTCATCTGATACGTACTTCCTCAACAAGGATACGTGGAACACATTATGCACTGGGTGTGCCGATGGCGGCAATGCCAAACGGTATGCTAGAGATCCCACTCTATCGAGAATTTAAAATGGTCCCACGTAGCGAGGGTTAGGCTTCCCACGCTTACCAAATCTGAATACGCCTTTGGATGGCGAGACTCTGACAAAGACCTTGTCACCAACTTCAATTCAACATTCCTACGCCTTGGATCGGCGTAAGACTTCTGTCGACTTTGAGCGGTCAACATTCTTTGTCTGATCAAAGCAATATCTGAAGCTGTTCTCTCGACCAACTCTGGTCCGAGTAAAATCTTGTCGGCATTCTCATCCCAACAAATTGGCGATCTATACTTTCGACCATACAAAGCTTCAAATGGGGCCATCTTGATAGTAGCGTGCCAGCTATTGTTGTACGTGAACTCGATTAGACTTAAGGTGTCCTCCCAGCTAGTCGGACGGTCAAGTACACATGCTCTCCACATATCCTCCAGGGTCTGGATAGTCCACTCAGACTGTCCATCCGTCTGAGGATGAAATGCAGTGCTGAACCTTAGTTCGGTTCCCATGGCCTTGTGGAGTTCCTTCCAGAATCTCGATGTAAAACGACCATCACGATCCGATACAATGGTCTTAGGAATACCATGTAAGCGGACAATGTCGTGCAAAAACACTTCAGCTAGCTTTTGGACTCCCCAGGTTGACTTAATGGCCACAAAGTGGGCACTCTTCGTGAGCCTGTCAATGATCACCCAAATAGCATCCTTCTGAGTTCGAGTCTTGGGTAATCCTGTAACGAAGTCCATTGCGATATCCTCCCATTTCCATTCCGGAACAGGTAGCAATTCATCACCTGGTCTACGGTGTTCTATCTTGACTCTCTGACAAGTCAAGCATTTCGCCACAAATTCTGCTACATCCCACTTCATGTTGGGCCATCAGAAATTCTTCCGGAGGTCCTTGTACATTTTGCTAGAGCCTGGATGTACAGAATAGGCTGATGAGTGGGCTTCCCTCATCACCAATTGGCGAAGACCATCAACGTCAGGCACAAAAACTCGGTTCTGAAACCAGAGTGATCCGTCCTCCTGAATCACAAAACCGGGAGCTTTCCCGTTCAACGCTTCACAGCTCAATTTTACCAAAACTATATCATTAATTTGTTTTTCTCGAATCTGATCAAATAGTGTAGCCTGAATTTCCAACATACTCAGGTATCCTCTACGTTGATCATACAAGATTTTAGCTTCACACACCATTTGATTCAGTTTGGCTTGAGTAGTGAGGAGAGCTACTACTGTCTCGTGCGGTGTCTTCCGGCTCAGTGCATCGGCTACTATATTAGCCTTGCCCGGATGATACAGCAATTCAAGATCATAATCCTTGAGCAACTCTATCCAGCGTCGTTGCCTCATGTTCAACTCTTTCTGAGTGAATACGTACTTGAGACTCTTGTGGTCGGTGAAGACTTGGCATTTCACACCATAGAGATAATGCCTCCAAATCTTCAACGCGAACACTACCACCACTAGTTCCAGATCATGCGTCGGATAGTTTTCTTCGTAGGTTTTCAATTGCCTTGATGCATAAGCAATCACCTTGCCTTTCTGCATCAACACGCATCCTAAACATTCTTAGAAGCATCACTATAGACTACATATCCGTCATTTCCTTCTGGTAATGCTAACACTGGTGCCGAGGTCAATCGTCGTTTCAATTCTTGAAAACTGGCCTCGCACTTGTCAGTCCAGACAAACTTCTTATGGACCTTGCGGAGTAAACCGGTCATAGGTAGAGCGATCTTGGAAAATCCCTCTATAAACCGTCTATAATATCCGGCAAGTCCAAGGAAACTGCGTACCTCTTTCACATTCTGAGGCCGCTTCCAGTTGGCTACCGCCTCAATCTTCTGGGGATCAACCATCACCCCATTCTCATTGATCACATGGCCTAAGAAAGCCACTTCCTTAATCCAGAAGTCACACTTAGACAATTTAGCATATAGCTCATTTTGTCTAAGGATTGACAACACAATCCGCAGGTGTTCCTCGTGAACTTCCTTGTTCGGGGAATAAATCAAAATATCATCAATGAAAACCACCACAAACTTATCTAGGTACCAGTGAAAGCATCGATTCATCAGGTCCATGAAGACCGCTGGAGCATTGGTAAGTCCGAATGGCATAACTACGAACTCATAGTGGCCATACCTTCTCCGGAATGCAGTCCTTGGAATATCTTCCTCACGAATTCTGAGAAGATGGTAACCATATCTCAGATCGATCTTGGAAAAGACTTTAGCTCCTTGTAGCTGATCTAGCAGATCGTCAATCCTTGGCAAATGATACTTGTTCTTGATCGTGACTTTATTCAACTCTCGGTAGTCGATACAAAGCCGAAACGATCCATCTTTCTTCTTGACAAACAAGACCGGAGCACCCCAAGGCGATGCACTCGGTCTTATATAGCCTTTGTCGAGAAGATCCTCTAACTGCTTTTTCAATTCTTGCATCTCAGCAGGGGCCATTCTGTATGGTGCTTTAGAAATCAGAGCAGTACCTGGTTCAAGATCAATTGAAAACTCTACAACACGATGCGGGGGTAATCCAGGAATCTCTTCCGGAAAGACATCCGGAAATTCCCGAATCACAGGAATATCAAGAACTGATGGTTCATCTTTCGTGGGCTAGTCTAGATAGCAAAGGTACCCGACACAACCCTGACGAAGTAGCTTAAACGCAGCCATTGCGTTTATAAGCCTACCATTATCAGCGTCATTCCGACCTTTAAACTTGCACACACTCGGGCCCCCAGATGACACCGTCACTGTTCTCGAACTAAAATCGATCACTGCCCCATGGCGTGTCAACCAATCCATACCGAGGATAACGTCGTAGGGATCCATGGCAATACAGATCAAATCTGCCTCGAATTTCTTACCCTGGATGGTAATCAGAAACTCGGACAGACACTTAGTTCCTACTAAGCGTTCATTATTAGGAAGATTTACAACGAAAGGCTCACAAAAATCGTTGCAAACTAAACCTAACTTACTAACACAATTCTCTGAAATGAAGGAATGGGTAGCACCCGAATCAAACAGTATGCATACTAGAGTAGAGTGAAGGTATATGGTACCTTGAGCAATCGGTGCGTTAGGTCCATCAGCCTCACGCATCTCATACAGACGCTGACCCTGATGGGTGGTTGATTGGTCCAAATCCTACCCCGCAAGTGTACGGGTTCGGTTGTAGTACCAAGGTGTCGAACTCTAGGACTATGTAGTACCAATTGTCAATTCAACTAATAGATTAAGTCGTAAACAAGAAAAGGTTGCAATTCGGTTTGGTTTCAATGGTAACAATTATCAAGCAAAACAAGATTATCAATCAAGGAAAAAGGCTTCCAAGGTTAGGCTCCCCACAATGGTGATACGATAGATTCTAAGCAATATTTAATTATATTTCAATGCAAATGTAAATTGAAGGTCTCACTATCTAATATCAACACTACTTCATGGTCAGACAATAGTGTATGTACCTAAATTCGATTAGCAATCACTTTCGCATAAAGCTAATCCGATTTAGGTCCATTAAGTTCTACATAGATCAATGGACAAGTAGAAACAACATCTCCGGTCGGTCTCAGCGGAATCTACTCATCCAAAAACCTAATCGATAGTCAAGCACCACAAGGGGTTAAATCGATGGTCACGCAATTAACCCACAAGTTCTATCCTAGGGATCCATTTAACATCAATCTCCAATTATCATTATCTCCGGTCGGTCTCAAATTCTAATTAGAAATCCCAATTACAAAGTAATTAGGTCATTAAGCAACCTATGATAGAATCAATTCACATTCACATAACCATACAATCAAACACCACCAATCAAACCTTATCAAATCACCATTGGGTTCACCCAACCTTAGAAAAGAGGATTTAGCTAGACATGAGAGAAAGAGAAATCAACTTCATTGAAAGAAACAACATACCAATTGTCTTCTCCAAAGAGATACAAGATTCCAACAATCGAGGCTAGCCAAAATCTCCAAGTTTTCCCTAGGGTTTTTTTTTGAGAGTTTAGAAACGTCTAAGGCAGTTACAAGATATCAGGAATAGCAGTTTCCACTTTGCTTTTATACCCCCTACGAATAGAAGGCAAAACGCTCGGGATAAAACGAGCCAGAAACGAAACGGCGTCCCGACCCGGTCTGAAACCCGGCCGGGTCACGGCCCGGGTGACGTTCAGGTGACATGACCCGGTGTGTCATCCGGGCGAATTCCTGGGTGCTGATCCGGTGTGTCATCCGGCCGGGTCACGGCCCGGGTGACGTTCAGTTGACATGACCCGGTGTGTCGGCCGGCCGTGTCACGGCCCGGGTGACGTTCAGTTGACGAGCCGCTGTGCTGGCCAAGGGCAGGGGCGTGATCCGGCCGGGTAATGGCCGGATTTGGCTCAGTCTCCTTTTTTAGTTCTTGGCTCGGACACTCTCTTTGATCGGCCTCGGTCCCTGCTCCTTCTTATCATCCGCGCCCTCGAGCCATCCACTCGAACATCATCACATCAACGCCATCATTCTCCAAAAATGCCTCCAAAAGATCCTGAAATGGGACAAACGCAAGAGTAGACCCCGAACTCTACTAATCTACTAAAACCAAATAAAACTAAAAGGAAAAGGAGCAAAACAAACCACAATGACGGAAATAAACGTGATCTAAACTAGTCTAAATGCATGCTATCAAAATCTCCCAAGCTTGAACCTTGCTTGTCCTCAAGCAAGTACATGACAATGAGTACACAAAATATGCAAAAGCTGTTTCTATCCAAAAGACATATGACCAATAACCATGAAAGGCCAAACAAATGACAAAGTCCGTCATAGCATGCTTCTCAATCAATGACAAGAGTACAATCAGTTCCTTCACTCAAGACCTCACCAGGACCAAAGTCACTCACACTCATGTGTTTAGGCATGTGTTTCCACTCAATATTAATTCTCAACTTTGAATGCTAAACTACCATAAGCTTGCAACAGTGTTCTTAATCTCCACCACTAAAGACCATGCACACAACAAAAATCATGAGGGCTTTTCGAAGGTTGTAATGGGGCCAAGGTATAACATAGGGCATAGGGATATTTAGGCCATGAGGAGCTAAATCCGGGGAAGAGGATCTTACCAAGACAACGCCAAGCAAAAATAACCCATACAATGAATTTTAACCTTCAAACCCATACAACTTAACCCTTACATATGATATATAGTGTCTAATCCCTTTTATTTAATTGCTTCTTCTTCTTTTCAGTTTTTTTTTTTTTTTTTTTTTTTTTTTTTAGAAGAAGAAGCATCACAATAGAGAACAAGGAAAGGAGACAGCATACAAATTTTTGCACATTTCTAACCACCATGATATAACCTCCCCCAAGCTTGACTTCCACTCTAGCAGCAACAATTTAACTATCCTAATCCCCGGATGGGAAGGATGAACTTTTAGGCTCGGTATGCTTTTGTGGAGCTTCCAAAGAATAGGCAATGAGGCACAATGGGCTTCAAGCAAAGGATACATAAATAGGGTGGCCAAGGATGAAAAAGGTTAATAAAAACAATGCCTCAATCCTTTTAATGTCATGCACATAAGTCGTGAGTGTGGCCTCAAAGAAGATATTAATGCAAGTTCTAGAGTTAGCACACAAAGAGAGTTCACACACGTGAAGAAAACGAGAGGACTTTTGCAAAAGTAGTCCAAGAAAGGCCACAAAGCTCACCAGGACATTTTTGTCTAGAGTGTCGGTTCTAACATATCTTAGTCAAAGTCCACATGCAATTTCAATATCAACAGCCAAGGCATATTAAGAGGACTCATGGTACATGCACCGTTACAAGAACTTACAAAGGATCGAGCAGGGAGAAAGTGCTACTAACACAAAATAAAATAAAATGAAATAAAATAAAATAAAATGCGAATGCAAACAAAAATGCAACTAATCATGCAAACTATATGCAATGCAAGATGAAAATACACCCCGCCCCCAAGCTTAAATCCGACATTGTCCCCAATGTAGAAAATAAAGCGTAAGGAAAAAGGAGTACTCACAATTATTCGACCACTGTACAAGGGATGAGGAGGAGTCTACTCTTGTGGGGGTTGGTCTCTGGGGGAGCGCCAGCTATGAAACTCATCACGCAATTGGTGGACCTCATCATGGATAGTGTCCAGGCGGGAGTTGACCGCAGAAAATCCGCCCGTCACATTCTGGTTCAGGGCCCTTAGCATGGATTGGATTGTATCGAGGGGCTGGGAGCGCCCAGAAGCGGAACCGGACGCTTCAGCCGCACCCTCATCGTCATCTTCGTCTTCCTCGAGCTCTTCTTCTTCCATAGGGGCGGCCCTAGATTTCTTTTTGCCGGAGTGAGGAGGGTCCGACGGTAGAGGGCGCACATTCCAGTTGGCCCGAACCCGAAGGGAAACTCGCGCTGGATTGGGGAGTCGTAGGAGCCGCGAGTCCCCGTCGGGCGTTGGGAGCACCCAATGCCAAGAGGAACCGCGCTGGACCGCCACCCACATACTTGCGAGCGTGGAGGAATCAATGGCGCAGGAGGGCTGATAGTCGGGGCGTCCCGCCAAGGGAATGCCAAAATGCTGAGCCAAGGCAGTCACGAGCCCCCCAATAGCAATGGTTCCGGTGGGCTTATGACCCACGAAGCGCAAGTGACCCATCAAAAATCCAGCAGAGTTGATCTCGTGGGTGTTCAGAGCAGCGCAAAGGACAATCATCTCGTTCTTGGAGGCGCTGTTCTCAGATCCCGAACCGCGCCCAAAGATGGTGTGCGCCATGAACCTGTGGAATAGGCGGATGGCCGGATTGGTGATCCAAGAGGCCTTGGTCTTGGCGGGGTCATACCATCTAGAGGCCGCAATCTCCCTCCAAAAGCCGGAATAGTCACAGAAGTGAACCCGGCACTCAGCGCGAGGCGCCTCTCGACTAGCAACGGGAAAGCCGAAGATGGTGCTCACTTCGGCCAGGGTGAGAGCCCTGGCGACATTCCCCAGCCGGAACGTGCAAAGCCCCTCATCGCGGTGGTCTCCGTTGATGAGGTCACACTCCACACTACTCAAGAACTCCAGAGTGAGGTGCTGGTAGGTGGGCTGGTTAAAGTGTAAGAATTGTTGCCACCCTAGCTGTGCTGCTAACCACTCAACGTCCTCAGCAAGCCCGAGATTGGTGAGCAGCTGAAAGTCCAAGAAGCGCGTGGGCATGAACGGTCGATCCTTAATCTTTCGGAACTCTGTGCGGTGATCATCAGAAGCGAAGATAATTCCCATCGCGTTAGCAGCGGCGTCCGCGCCCCCCCGAGGGTTGGCGCGGGACCTAGAAGAACTCGCAGCTGCTGGCCGTTGTCTTTTGGAAGACATTGTGGTTTCTGAGTTCCCACACACACAAAAGAACACGCAAAACCAAGGTAATGCATACCCACATAATTATCGTTCCGGCAAGAACGATCCACAATTTCAGCACAAAGGGGCAAACATGCTTATTCCCAACTAGTTTATATGCACATTCACAAGCATAGCACAAGAAGTGACACGAGCCACTAAGTAACAAAGAGTGTATGCTAGCAAGAACAAGCAACAACTCGAGCACAAGAAACGCAAGCGCCGTTGATAGGTCCAAATCCTACCCCGCAAGTGTACGGGTTCGGTTGTAGTACCAAGGTGTCGAACTCTGGGACTATGTAGTACCAATTGTCAATTCAACTAATAGATTAAGTCGTAAACAAGAAAAGGTTGCAATTCGGTTTGGTTTCAATGGTAACAATTATCAAGCAAAACAAGATTATCAATCAAGGAAAAAGGCTTCCAAGGTTAGGCTCCCCACAATGGTGATACGATAGATTCTAAGCAATATTTAATTATATTTCAATGCAAATGTAAATTGAAGGTCTCACTATCTAATATCAACACTACTTCATGGTCAGACAATAGTGTATGTACCTAAATTCGATTAGCAATCACTTTCGCATAAAGCTAATCCGATTTAGGTCCATTAAGTTCTACATAGATCAATGGACAAGTAGAAACAACATCTCCGGTCGGTCTCAGCGGAATCTACTCATCCAAAAACCTAATCGATAGTCAAGCACCACAAGGGGTTAAATCGATGGTCACGCAATTAACCCACAAGTTCTATCCTAGGGATCCATTTAACATCAATCTCCAATTATCATTATCTCCGGTCGGTCTCAAATTCTAATTAGAAATCCCAATTACAAAGTAATTAGGTCATTAAGCAACCTATGATAGAATCAATTCACATTCACATAACCATACAATCAAACACCACCAATCAAACCTTATCAAATCACCATTGGGTTCACCCAACCTTAGAAAAGAGGATTTAGCTAGACATGAGAGAAAGAGAAATCAACTTCATTGAAAGAAACAACATACCAATTGTCTTCTCCAAAGAGATACGAGATTCCAACAATCGAGGCTAGCCAAAATCTCCAAGTTTTCCCTAGGGTTTTTTTTTGAGAGTTTAGAAACGTCTAAGGCAGTTACAAGATATCAGGAATAGCAGTTTCCACTTTGCTTTTATACCCCCTACGAATAGAAGGCAAAACGCTCGGGATAAAACGAGCCAGAAACGAAACGGCGTCCCGACCCGGTCTGAAACCCGGCCGGGTCACGGCCCGGGTGACGTTCAGGTGACATGACCCGGTGTGTCATCCGGGCGAATTCCTGGGTGCTGATCCGGTGTGTCATCCGGCCGGGTCACGGCCCGGGTGACGTTCAGTTGACATGACCCGGTGTGTCGGCCGGCCGTGTCACGGCCCGGGTGACGTTCAGTTGACGAGCCGCTGTGCTGGCCAAGGGCAGGGGCGTGATCCGGCCGGGTAATGGCCGGATTTGGCTCAGTCTCCTTTTTTAGTTCTTGGCTCGGACACTCTCTTTGATCGGCCTCGGTCCCTGCTCCTTCTTATCATCCGCGCCCTCGAGCCATCCACTCGAACATCATCACATCAACGCCATCATTCTCCAAAAATGCCTCCAAAAGATCCTGAAATGGGACAAACGCAAGAGTAGACCCCGAACTCTACTAATCTACTAAAACCAAATAAAACTAAAAGGAAAAGGAGCAAAACAAACCACAATGACGGAAATAAACGTGATCTAAACTAGTCTAAATGCATGCTATCAAAATCTCCCAAGCTTGAACCTTGCTTGTCCTCAAGCAAGTACATGACAATGAGTACACAAAATATGCAAAAGCTGTTTCTATCCAAAAGACATATGACCAATAACCATGAAAGGCCAAACAAATGACAAAGTCCGTCATAGCATGCTTCTCAATCAATGACAAGAGTACAATCAGTTCCTTCACTCAAGACCTCACCAGGACCAAAGTCACTCACACTCATGTGTTTAGGCATGTGTTTCCACTCAATATTAATTCTCAACTTTGAATGCTAAACTACCATAAGCTTGCAACAGTGTTCTTAATCTCCACCACTAAAGACCATGCACACAACAAAAATCATGAGGGCTTTTCGAAGGTTGTAATGGGGCCAAGGTATAACATAGGGCATAGGGATATTTAGGCCATGAGGAGCTAAATCCGGGGAAGAGGATCTTACCAAGACAACGCCAAGCAAAAATAACCCATACAATGAATTTTAACCTTCAAACCCATACAACTTAACCCTTACATATGATATATAGTGTCTAATCCCTTTTATTTAATTGCTTCTTCTTCTTTTCAGTTTTTTTTTTTTTTTTTTTTTTTTTTTTTAGAAGAAGAAGCATCACAATAGAGAACAAGGAAAGGAGACAGCATACAAATTTTTGCACATTTCTAACCACCATGATATAACCTCCCCCAAGCTTGACTTCCACTCTAGCAGCAACAATTTAACTATCCTAATCCCCGGATGGGAAGGATGAACTTTTAGGCTCGGTATGCTTTTGTGGAGCTTCCAAAGAATAGGCAATGAGGCACAATGGGCTTCAAGCAAAGGATACATAAATAGGGTGGCCAAGGATGAAAAAGGTTAATAAAAACAATGCCTCAATCCTTTTAATGTCATGCACATAAGTCGTGAGTGTGGCCTCAAAGAAGATATTAATGCAAGTTCTAGAGTTAGCACACAAAGAGAGTTCACACACGTGAAGAAAACGAGAGGACTTTTGCAAAAGTAGTCCAAGAAAGGCCACAAAGCTCACCAGGACATTTTTGTCTAGAGTGTCGGTTCTAACATATCTTAGTCAAAGTCCACATGCAATTTCAATATCAACAGCCAAGGCATATTAAGAGGACTCATGGTACATGCACCGTTACAAGAACTTACAAAGGATCGAGCAGGGAGAAAGTGCTACTAACACAAAATAAAATAAAATGAAATAAAATAAAATAAAATGCGAATGCAAACAAAAATGCAACTAATCATGCAAACTATATGCAATGCAAGATGAAAATACACCCCGCCCCCAAGCTTAAATCCGACATTGTCCCCAATGTAGAAAATAAAGCGTAAGGAAAAAGGAGTACTCACAATTATTCGACCATTGTACAAGGGATGAGGAGGAGTCTACTCTTGTGGGGGTTGGTCTCTGGGGGAGCGCCAGCTATGAAACTCATCACGCAATTGGTGGACCTCATCATGGATAGTGTCCAGGCGGGAGTTGACCGCAGAAAATCCGCCCGTCACATTCTGGTTCAGGGCCCTTAGCATGGATTGGATTGTATCGAGGGGCTGGGAGCGCCCAGAAGCGGAACCGGACGCTTCAGCCGCACCCTCATCGTCATCTTCGTCTTCCTCGAGCTCTTCTTCTTCCATAGGGGCGGCCCTAGATTTCTTTTTGCCGGAGTGAGGAGGGTCCGACGGTAGAGGGCGCACATTCCAGTTGGCCCGAACCCGAAGGGAAACTCGCGCTGGATTGGGGAGTCGTAGGAGCCGCGAGTCCCCGTCGGGCATTGGGAGCACCCAATGCCAAGAGGAACCGCGCTGGACCGCCACCCGCATACTTGCGAGCGTGGAGGAATCAATGGCGCAGGAGGGCTGATAGTCGGGGCGTCCCGCCAAGGGAATGCCAAAATGCTGAGCCAAGGCAGTCACGAGCCCCCCAATAGCAATGGTCCCGGTGGGCTTATGACCCACGAAGCGCAAGTGACCCATCAAAAATCCAGCAGAGTTGATCTCGTGGGTGTTCAGAGCAGCGCAAAGGACAATCATCTCGTTCTTGGAGGCGCTGTTCTCAGATCCCGAACCGCGCCCAAAGATGGTGTGCGCCATGAACCTGTGGAATAGGCGGATGGCCGGATTGGTGATCCAAGAGGCCTTGGTCTTGGCGGGGTCATACCATCTAGAGGCCGCAATCTCCCTCCAAAAGCCGGAATAGTCACAGAAGTGAACCCGGCACTCAGCGCGAGGCGCCTCTCGACTAGCAACGGGAAAGCCGAAGATGGTGCTCACTTCGGCCAGGGTGAGAGCCCTGGCGACATTCCCCAGCCGGAACGTGCAAAGCCCCTCATCGCGGTGGTCTCCGTTGATGAGGTCACACTCCACACTACTCAAGAACTCCAGAGTGAGGTGCTGGTAGGTGGGCTGGTTAAAGTGTAAGAATTGTTGCCACCCTAGCTGTGCTGCTAACCACTCAACGTCCTCAGCAAGCCCGAGATTGGTGAGCAGCTGAAAGTCCAAGAAGCGCGTGGGCATGAACGGTCGATCCTTAATCTTTCGGAACTCTGTGCGGTGATCATCAGAAGCGAAGATAATTCCCATCGCGTTAGCAGCGGCGTCCGCGCCCCCCCGAGGGTTGGCGCGGGACCTAGAAGAACTCGCAGCTGCTGGCCGTTGTCTTTTGGAAGACATTGTGGTTTCTGAGTTCCCACACACACAAAAGAACACGCAAAACCAAGGTAATGCATACCCACATAATTATCGTTCCGGCAAGAACGATCCACAATTTCAGCACAAAGGGGCAAACATGCTTATTCCCAACTAGTTTATATGCACATTCACAAGCATAGCACAAGAAGTGACACGAGCCACTAAGTAACAAAGAGTGTATGCTAGCAAGAACAAGCAACAACTCGAGCACAAGAAACGCAAACGCATGAATCAACCACCCATCAAGGATCACATAGTATCAAGAACAAACCAAGAGTACACCACAAGAAGTCACCCAAACCACCAACCACAAGCAATTGCAAAATGAAATTTCACCCTCAAATTAACAACACTTGAACACAATCTAACATTGCTAGGAAATCTTCAAGCTCGGAAATTTGACCCAAATAATCACCCAATTCAAGCAATTCTCCAAACCTGGAAATTAACCTAACAATGTTAGGGAAACAACAAGCTCGAAATTATGCCCAAATATTCACCAAATCCGAATTATCTAGCATCCAAATCAACAAGACAAACATCCATATACCCAAAATCCAATAGTGTAAACTAGATTGAGGGTTAGAAATTATACCTTGAGTGCTTAAGGATGGATAGAGGGTAAACGAAGGAGGGGAGGAAGGAGCGGTGGACGCGGTGCAAGGCGCTAGGCGGTGGCTCGGTGGCTCGTCGGTGGGTGCGCGGGAGGAGCGGTGGCTGGTGCGAGCGAGAGGGAGACGCGAGAGACGAGAGGAGAGAGAGAGAGAAGAAAGGTTTGGGTGTGGTACCCGGTCGGGGTTGGGAATAAAAGGGGAGTTAAAGTCTGGGCGTAACCCGGGCTGAAACCCGGTCGGGTCGAGGCCGGGTTACGTTCAGTTAACCCACACTTTTTTTTTTTTTTTTTTTTTTTTTTTTTTTTTTTTTTTTTTTTGAGAGAAAGAGAGAGATAACTGGGCGTAACCCGGGCTGAAACCCGGTCGGGTCAAGGTCGGATCACGCTCAGTTGAGAGGCATAAAGAAAGAAGAAAGAAGGGAAGAAAACGTACCTGATGGGTTGCCTCCCATCCAGCGCTTGTTTACGGTCATTAGCTTGACCTTTCGTCGACTCTCAAGGGACCGGATCGAGAAGGAGGACGGAAACGGTCATCTTGATCGGGGCACCCGCGATGTACTTCTTGAGCCGCTGCCCGTTCACCTTGAATTGTCCCGTTTCTTCACTCCATATCTCAATTGCACCGTGAGGGTACACCTTCCGTACTTGGAACGGACCATACCATCGGGATTTCAGCTTTCCCGGAAAAAGTCTCAACCTAGAGTTGTATAACAAGACGAGATCGCCTTCATGAAATTCTCTAGGGAGAATGTGCTTGTCATGCCACCTCTTAGTTCTCTCCTTATAAATCCGGGCATTCTCATAAGCATCTAATCTCAACTCCTCAAGCTCTTGTAATTGCAGCATCCTTTTCTCACCGGCTTCCTTCATGTCGTAGTTGAACAATTTGATTGCCCAATACGCTTTGTGTTCAAGTTCCACCGGTAGATGATAAGACTTCCCATAAATCAGTCGGTAAGGAGTTGTGCCAATGGGAGTCTTGAATGCTGTCCTATAAGCCCAAAGAGCGTCATCAAGCTTCATCGCCCAATCTTTCCGGGATCGGGATACGGTCTTCTCTAAGATAGCCTTGATCTCTCGGTTAGAGACCTCCACTTGTCCACTAGTTTGAGGATGATATGGAGTTGCAACCCGGTGCGTAACCCCATACTTCTTCAGCAAAGCCTCAAACTTCTTCTCAATAAAGTGGGATCCTCCATCACTTATCACAACTCTTGGAGTCCCAAACCTTGGAAAGATCACCTTGTTAAAGAACTTAGACACCACTCTTGAATCATTAGTCGGTGAGGCAATGGCTTCCACCCACTTGGACACATAATCCACCGCCACAAGAATATACTTGTTAGAGCATGACGGCGGAAAAGGTCCCATGAAATCTATTCCCCATACATCAAAGATCTCAACCTCCTGAATGTTGTTAAGAGGCATTTCGTTCCTCCTTGAGATGTTCCCCGTACGTTGACATGCATCACATGAAGCAATGAAACGGTGCACATCCTTGAACATAGAAGGCCAATAGAGGGCTGAATTCAGAATCTTCGTAGTAGTCTTTGAGGACCCAGCATGTCCTCCACATGGTAGAGAATGACAATGAGTGATGACACTCTCTACCTCCTCCTCAGGAACACATCTTCTAATAACTCCATCAGCACACCTCTTGAAAAGCAAGGGCTCATCCCAAAAATAATGCCGAACATCAGACAAGAATTTCTTCTTCTGTTGGAATGAGAGCTTAGGAGGCAACTCGTTGCAAACCAAGTAGTTGACAAAATCAGCATACCACGGCATTCTTGAATTTGCAAGAGTCAAGACTTCATTAGCAATCCTGAAAAGGTGATCATCAGGAAATGAATCATCAATAGGTGGCTCTTCTTTTGTGCACTCCAATTGCTCTTGAGTCAACCTAGATAAATGATCAGCAACCAAATTCTCGGTGCCCTTTTTGTCTTTAATCTCTAAGTCAAACTCTTGAAGAAGAAGAATCCATCGGATCAGTCTAGGCTTGGCCTCCTTCTTACTCAAGAGATACTTGATTGCAGCATGATCGGTATAGACAATGACTTTGGCACCCATCAAATAAGATCTGAACTTCTCAAAGGCGAAGACAATAGCAAGCAACTCTTTCTCAGTCGTGGCATAATTCACTTGGGCCTCATCAAGAGTTCTACTAGCATAGTAGATAGCATGTAGCTTCTTGTCCTTCCTTTGTCCCAGAACAGCCCCTACAGCATAGTCGCTGGCATCACACATGAGCTCAAATGGAAGGTTCCAATCGGGGGGTTGTATAATAGGTGCTGAAATCAAGGCCTCCTTTAACCTGCAAAAAGCATCCAGACACTCCTTCGAAAATTCAAAGGAGGCAGCCTTCAAGAGCAAGTTAGTAAGAGGTTTGGAGATTTTTGAAAAATCCTGAATGAACCTCCTATAGAACCCGGCATGTCCTAGAAAACTTCTTATGCCCTTGACCGAGGTTGGAGGTGGCATCTTCTCTATGATCTCAATCTTGGCCTTGTCAACCTCAATCCCGCGGTTAGAAACCAAATGCCCTAGCACAATACCTTCACTTACCATGAAATGACACTTTTCCCAATTCAATACAAGGTTAACTTCCTCACACCGCTGTAAAACTCGAGACAAGTTAGACAAGCAAGCATCAAAAGAAGTACCATACACGGAGAAATCATCCATGAAAACCTCCATGATATCCTCAATCAAATCAGAAAAAATAGCCATCATGCATCTTTGAAAGGTGCCCGGAGCATTACACAAACCAAATGGCATTCTCCTATAGGCAAATGTGCCATAGGGGCATGTGAAAGTGGTTTTTTCTTGGTCATCCGGATGAATAGGGATTTGAAAGAATCCACTATAACCATCCAAATAACAAAAGTGTGAATGCTTGGCCAACCTCTCTAGCATTTGATCTATGAAGGGTAGTGGAAAATGGTCATTCCACCCTTCTTAGGCACAACATGAACAGGACTAACCCATGCACTATCAGAAATAGGATAAATAATGCCTGCATCTAACAATTTCAGCACTTCTTTTTTCACTACTTCTTTCATGATAGGATTAAGTCTTCTTTGATGCTCAATGGAGGGTTTATGGTCATCTTCCATTAAAATCCTATGCATGCACATTGAGGGACTAATTCCTTTCAAATCATCAATAGAATATCCAATGGCTTTTCTATGCAACCTAAGTTCATGCAACAATTTTTCAATTTCACAATCACTCAAACTAGCATTGACAATCACCGGATAAGTAGAATCGGGTCCAAGGAACTCATACCTCAAATTAGATGGAAGTGACTTCAACTCCACCTTTGGTGCCTCTTTGGTCTCCTCCTTAGGAGTAGGACCGTCTCTGGTAAGGGCTTCAACAAATGCTTCAGGCATCTCTTCAGTGGACTCCAAGTCAAAGAGCACATCAGCAAGTAGCTCCAGATTCTCAGCTTGGGTCGCACTCTTCATCAAGTAACGCTCTGAAGGGTCCTCAATCATGAGAGACATCACGGACTCTTGAACTTCATGAGCAACCACATCAATCCTGGATACATCATCCTCAAAAGAAGGTCGCTTAATAGCCTTGGACAAATTAAACTCAATTCTCTCATCCCCAATAGTAAAGGAAAGAATACCCTGTTTCACATCAATTAGTGCACCTGCAGTAGCTAAGAAGGGTCTTCCCAAAATAATAGGGACAAGAGAGTTAGCATCAATATCCAAAACAATGAAGTCAACAGGAATAAAGAACTTACCTATCTGGATGGGTATGTCCTCCAAAATACCTACGGGGCGAGTTGCGGACCTGTCAGCCATATACAAAGTCATCCTCACTGGTCTCGGCTCCCCCAAGTCCAAGTCCTTGCAAATGGAGAGCGGGATGATGCTCACACTAGCCCCCAAATCACACAAGGCATCATAGGTGCAATCACCTATCACCATGGGGACATTGAAACTACCAGGATCTCCAAGCTTAGGAGGCAACTTATTCTGAATTAGAGCACTGCACTCCTGACTCAAAGAAACTGATTGGCAGTCATCCAACTTCCTTTTGTTGGACAAGATCTCCTTCAAAAACTTCACATAAGACGGCATTTGCTTGAGAGCATCGGTGAAGGGGATGTTGATGTAGAGTTTTTTTAGCACCTCCACAAACTTGCCGTACTGTTGATCCAACTGAGCTTGGGCCTTCCTCTGTGGGAAGGGAAGGGGAGGCTTGTAGGGTGGAGGTGGGACGTATGGAGCCTCCTTCTCTTTGATCACAACTTCTTCGGGCTCTTCAGCAGCTTTGCCCTTTTGCTTGAGATCTACAACCTTTGGATCTTCAAGTTGTTTACCACTCCTCAAGGACACAGCATTGATTTGTCCTTTTGGATTAGCCTCAGTTTGACCGGGAAGTTGACCTTGGGGCCTAGGAGCGTTCAAAGCATACTGAGCATGCAAGCTATCATGATTCTTCAATACCTTGTTGATGTTCTGAAGCTCTTTCATGATCAAGTCAAACTTGGACTCTCCAGACGTTTGGGCACGCTCTTGGCCTTGGGGTTGAGGAGCTCTTTGTTGAAAACCAGGAGGCGGTCTCTGAGCAGCTTGGTTGTTGGCATAGGAGAAGTTAGGGTGATTCCTCCAACCGGGGTTATAGGTGTTGGAATAAGGATCATTCCTAGGACCCCGATTGAAGTTGTTCATGTAGTTCACATCTCCCTCTCGTGGCTCATCCTGTGCAGCAAATAATTGACAAGTTGATATAGTGTGATCACCTTCCCCACAGAACTGACAAACCACATTTGAGACAACCTGAGCAGGACTCTCTTCATTCTTCAGCTTAGCTCTATTCATAGTCAACTTTAGTTGCTTTATCTCATGAGCCATAGCCTCCATCCTAGCTTGTTGAGAGACCTCATTATCAACCTCATAAAGACCAGCTGTCCTCTTAGTGCTTGGAGTCGATCGAGCATCATTATAGTAGTGGTTGTGTTGGGCAATGCTCTCAATCTTCTCCCAAGCCACATCAACATGCATATCCATGATTGTACCTCCAGATGAGGCATCAATGAGCATCCTATTAGTGCTGTCCATAGCGTTGTAGAAGGTGTGCAGCAACACCCACTTATCTTGCCCATGGTGAGGACATAGCAACAAAAGCTCTTTGAATCTCTCCCAACCTTCATACAGAGACTCCCCATCTTTCATCTGAAACGAACTAATCTGATTCCTCATCTCAGCTGTCTTCTTTGGGGGGAAGTACTTGGTTAGGAAAGCCTTAGCCAACTCATCCCATGTCGTGATAGTGCCCTGAGGTAGAGCCTTGAACCAAGCCTTAGCCCTGTCTCTCAAAGAGAATGAGAAGGCGCGCAAATAAAGCGCGTCATTAGAGACATCATGAATCTTCACCGTGTCCATAAGCTCCAGAAAGGTGTTGAGATGCAGGTGAGGATTCTCAGACGATAGGCCTCCAAACTGATTCTGCTGAACCATATTGATCAAAGACGGCTTCAGCTCAAAATTCCTTGCAGCAACTGGAGGTCGGACCACACCAGATGTGGGCCCTTGGTGACGTGGCAGCACATAGTCACCCAATGTCATTGGCGGAGGCGCATTCAACAGCTGTTGCATCTCCTGTTGCTGATTCAGTACTTGTTGTTGCAACTCTTGCAACTGTTGCTGTTGTTGTTGCAACAACTCTTGTTGTCGCTGTTGCAATTGTGCAGCCTCGTCCATTGCTCGGGTCCTTGTTTCTCTTTGCTCTCTTCTTCTTCTGTGAAAAGCGCGCTCGGGTTCGGGATCGTGTGGTAGTTCACCGGTGCTCAGGGCTCTTCGCATATGAATGAGAACAAATCTGAAACCAAAGACAAAGGAAACAAAGTCAAAAACAAAAATGAGACCTAATCTATCGGTTGCACGTAACAACCAATACTAACAATAGTCCCCGGCAACGGCGCCAAAAACTTGATAGGTCCAAATCCTACCCCGCAAGTGTACGGGTTCGGTTGTAGTACCAAGGTGTCGAACTCTGGGACTATGTAGTACCAATTGTCAATTCAACTAATAGATTAAGTCGTAAACAAGAAAAGGTTGCAATTCGGTTTGGTTTCAATGGTAACAATTATCAAGCAAAACAAGATTATCAATCAAGGAAAAAGGCTTCCAAGGTTAGGCTCCCCACAATGGTGATACGATAGATTCTAAGCAATATTTAATTATATTTCAATGCAAATGTAAATTGAAGGTCTCACTATCTAATATCAACACTACTTCATGGTCAGACAATAGTGTATGTACCTAAATTCGATTAGCAATCACTTTCGCATAAAGCTAATCCGATTTAGGTCCATTAAGTTCTACATAGATCAATGGACAAGTAGAAACAACATCTCCGGTCGGTCTCAGCGGAATCTACTCATCCAAAAACCTAATCGATAGTCAAGCACCACAAGGGGTTAAATCGATGGTCACGCAATTAACCCACAAGTTCTATCCTAGGGATCCATTTAACATCAATCTCCAATTATCATTATCTCCGGTCGGTCTCAAATTCTAATTAGAAATCCCAATTACAAAGTAATTAGGTCATTAAGCAACCTATGATAGAATCAATTCACATTCACATAACCATACAATCAAACACCACCAATCAAACCTTATCAAATCACCATTGGGTTCACCCAACCTTAGAAAAGAGGATTTAGCTAGACATGAGAGAAAGAGAAATCAACTTCATTGAAAGAAACAACATACCAATTGTCTTCTCCAAAGAGATACGAGATTCCAACAATCGAGGCTAGCCAAAATCTCCAAGTTTTCCCTAGGGTTTTTTTTTGAGAGTTTAGAAACGTCTAAGGCAGTTACAAGATATCAGGAATAGCAGTTTCCACTTTGCTTTTATACCCCCTACGAATAGAAGGCAAAACGCTCGGGATAAAACGAGCCAGAAACGAAACGGCGTCCCGACCCGGTCTGAAACCCGGCCGGGTCACGGCCCGGGTGACGTTCAGGTGACATGACCCGGTGTGTCATCCGGGCGAATTCCTGGGTGCTGATCCGGTGTGTCATCCGGCCGGGTCACGGCCCGGGTGACGTTCAGTTGACATGACCCGGTGTGTCGGCCGGCCGTGTCACGGCCCGGGTGACGTTCAGTTGACGAGCCGCTGTGCTGGCCAAGGGCAGGGGCGTGATCCGGCCGGGTAATGGCCGGATTTGGCTCAGTCTCCTTTTTTAGTTCTTGGCTCGGACACTCTCTTTGATCGGCCTCGGTCCCTGCTCCTTCTTATCATCCGCGCCCTCGAGCCATCCACTCGAACATCATCACATCAACGCCATCATTCTCCAAAAATGCCTCCAAAAGATCCTGAAATGGGACAAACGCAAGAGTAGACCCCGAACTCTACTAATCTACTAAAACCAAATAAAACTAAAAGGAAAAGGAGCAAAACAAACCACAATGACGGAAATAAACGTGATCTAAACTAGTCTAAATGCATGCTATCATAGCACCCGAATCAAACAGTATGCATACTAGAGTAGAGTGAAGGTATATGGTACCTTGAGCAATCGGTGCGTTAGGTCCATCAGCCTCACGCATCTCATACAGACGCTGACCCTGACCTCCTGAAGTTGTTGGGGCTTTTCCTTTGTTCTTGGCAGGTGTCTGCATCGAAGGACTAGGAGTCGTTGCTGGTTTGAACCTGTGTCGGTTACTTTGACTAACAGACCCTTGTTGCGACTCTGATCCTTTCTGCTTTCCCTGCCAACAGAACTTCTGCAAATGCCCCTCAGTCCCACAGCCAAAACACGTCTTCTTCTCCTTTGTACATGCGATGCTTTTGTGCCCAGCGGCACCACAGTTATAACACTGAATCGAACTCTTGCCCTGACCCGATTGTTGTGTCGACCCACCTTGCGTTCCACCCGTTTTCGCCTTGCTGGATTTGGCAAAGTTGGATGGTGGCGCAGGACGTTTGAATCCGCTCGCCTGAGGTTGATTCTGCGTCGACCTCTGGCGATTCTTCCTCTTGATCGACTCTTCTAGAGTTGCCTCTAGCTTATAAGCCGCATCCACATATTGTTCCAGAGTAGAGCAATTGTGGCTTAACATCATTGGCTTAATCTTTGGGTTCATCCACTCATGGAAATGCCAAATCTTTTGTTCTTCAGTGGATACATCCGATCCGGCGTATGGCAACAAGTGATTAAACTTAATTGCCAATTCAGCCACCTTCAACCCTTCAGTCTTAGGGTAAAGAAACTCCTTGCGCTTTTCCTCTCTCATTGCCCGAGAGAAGAACCGGTCGGTCATCTTAGTCTTAAACATCGCCCAACTCAAATCCGGGCTATCCACAAGGCCGGTGTTTTCCCACCACTCACTGGCATCTCCCTTTAATTGTAGAGAAGCGATGTGCACCTTCTCGATTTCCGTGCACTCCACACTGCGGAATAACCGCTCCATGTGGGAAAACCAATGCACCACTTCAACTGGTTCACCTTTCCCGTTGAAGCTGTCGGGCCTCATAGAATTTATGGCCTTTAACGCTCGGCCACAATCATTCTTGCTTCTGACTACAGTCTCCTGATGCCGAGGTACATGAGTTTCTTGTTCCTCAACTTCCGGGGCTGCTGAGGATGCCGGCACATCCTGTGCCTGAGACACACTCGGGTGTAAGACATCAGTCATTGCTTGCATGAAAATTTCCCGAATTTCAGCAACGGCCGCCTTGTCAAATATCCTCGGAGCATTGTCCCTGGGATCATGTTGAGAATTGGACTCACGTACATTCTCAGGAGTTCCAGCGCTCCTCTCGTTGTGTCTGGGATGGTTACCAGCATCAGAACGAGTGTTGTTCCTTGTGTTCACCATCTGTTTACCGATCAAATTCCAAGGATTTCATACATTAATATTTCTCCCAAAATACTTAATGTAATAAAAATCAACTCAGAATAGATCAACTTGGTACTTATATAGATGAACTTGAACTATTTTACAAACTGCACATTAGCCGATCTCCCGAGCGTCAGGTCAAAATTGCTCGGAGATTGTAGTATTTCACAAAGTACATGCCGCAATACTAGAATATTTACACGGTACATGCTGAAATACTAAGAAAAGGAAACTACTGCTACAGGCAACGTCGGTCCTTATCACGGTGCTTCGAAACGTTTCCTATACGGTAGACTTCCCATGCAAGGCTTCTTCGGACGGGGTTCTCCATCGGATTCTGACGATGGACTACGCACCCTGCTTGGCCCTGGAACACATGATTCTGGTGTCCCTGGCCTTATCTCAGTCATGGTAAAGTATGGATCATCCACGTTTGGCTCTTCTAGTCCAGCCCTTCTCTGAGCACTGGCGATCATTTTATCCATCTGATATTGCTGTTCAGAAGAGATTATCTCGCTTTGGTGAAAGATCTCTCGTAGTTCAGATTCCGTCCTCCTTCTCCTTTGAGTAGGGATAGTCTGAGATTCTCTGCCACTTCTTCCAATACCGTACTCGGTATAAAGTATTTCCCAGTCAGCATCAGACATGAGTGCGTACTCTGGCACTGGTGGCAACTCTTGCACATGTGGTAACTCTGAACTGGGGTGAATAAATTG
Source organism: Rheum nobile (assembly GCA_027886185.1). NCBI lineage: Eukaryota > Viridiplantae > Streptophyta > Magnoliopsida > Caryophyllales > Polygonaceae > Rheum > Rheum nobile. Next base: position 3,728,109 of record WOAB01000540.1, on the reverse strand, counting down.
CATCCCCGGTTCCTGACTATCCACCAGCAAGTGCCTCAAGTCATTGGACTCCTGGTTCTGCCCGTTGAGGTCCATCTTGGTATCCTCCTCGGAATCATCCTCGATGGGGTCCTCTTCCTCGTCGGGGTCTTCCTCTATGGGGTCCTCTTCTTCATCTTCCTCCTCGCTCCCTTCAGGAATTATTTCTATCTGGTAATCGTCATTATAGTACCCTCTCGCGTACCTAGACGATTCATCTTCATGCATTGCTTCCTCCCTTGGTGGCTCAACTGGTGCTGCCAGAGGACCTACAGCATTCCTTGACACCAGGACTACCGACTCAGGAAGCACATGCTTGATCTCCTCAGGTGGGCTGCTTGGTTCTCCAACCTCGAAGCACCCCTGGGGTATTGAGAAGTCGAGCCTTCCTGGAGATGGTGACTCCATTTCGGCATCTACCGAGTCCCTCTTATGAGAAAGACATGCACCCATATCCTACAGGATAACGAGGAAGGAATTAGTCTTTCTAGACATAGAAGCAAGCTTACTACATCAGAATATAGATAGAAGACATGACTATGAACGATGTTTTTATTTTCAAATTCTTTTCATTTTGAAAATTCAGAGCCCTTTTGAAAATACTTTTCAATTGAAACGAGTAATTGGTTTTCAAATACCCAACCCGTTCTAAAACTTAGGCTCTGATACCAGATCTGTAACACCCCCAAATTTCAATCCGTTTGGAAAGGTATTACTGCCAGTGACCTCGGTTTCCACACCGACGCCACCCCAGGCTTTACCGGTTTAAACACAATTCATAAACAACGGTTAAGATATAAACATCAAAACCTTTAATTAAAACATATGTGTGGGGATTACATCTCAATCCCCATGGGACAAAACAGAGTATTTAGCGGAAGTCTTTATAAATATAAATACATGGGTCTTGATCATAAAGATCACCCGCCAAGGATCGTAGCCTGATAAACCATTAAAACACTTTTACTTTTATAGTCGTTCTAGCCTTCATTCCTTGGATGCTAATCTGAGGTGCTGAATCGAATGGATGACACCAGCCAACCATGCAGAGAACAATTGCGGTTGGTTAGTCTAATGAAAGACTATGCAAGGGTACAAAGCAGATGGTTCGAGTAGTCGTATTAGGTTAGACTCATCGCTCCTCGAATAATAACCGATGACGATAGTCAACCCTCATACTCCTATTGGAATATATCAAAAGGTATGATCAAGAGAAGATTCTGAAAGACCAAGTCTTACAGCAATCGACCCAAAAGAAGACTCCAATGAATTGAGTCTTATCGAAAGCATGACAATGTTGGGGAACATAATAATTTCGTACAAGCTTTTAAAACGACTTGATGTTTCGGTTCACGACCAACCTCACCGCTCAAAGCGAATCCAGATTGGATTACTCGTCTGAGGTTTATTAATCATGTGCGCTCGGGCACTTATCTTATTTAATTCCAAAACACACACCACGTTATAGGCTTTTAATTATATGCCTGTTGACAGCGGGACATACTTTTGATAGAGACGAATCCCAAGTTTGTAGCACCAGCTTCGTGCCACCATCTCCATACCAAGTACAGAGAAAGGTCATGACCCACCAAATGGTCTTTGAGTTTAGAACCCTTAGCACCATTTTCATTATCAAGAAACGACTAGACCTCAATTAGTCCATCGCTCCTACGAATACTCGTGCTAACTAAGCAGTCCAAGCACAACGATAATCATATCAAAGCCCTCAGGCCAAAATATATATCTATAATAGCGTTGTTCTAACATATATACAACCTATTATAATATCATATTCCTTTTATATCATTTAGTAAAACTATTCCCAACAATTCAATAAATCATTCCAAATTAATTAACAATTAAGCAATTGATAATCAATGGAAATATGAAATGATAAGCAAGAGCGAACCGCCACTTGCCTTAGAATAAAGAAAGCTTAGCGAGCTCTAAAGATGACGATTTCCGGTCTGAACAGGGACAGATCTTGGATCTCAAATCCTTTTGGAACGACCCATAATAAGACCTTAAGTTAGATTCAATATCTACATATATGAATCTAAAAGAATAAGGTAAGAATCAAAGGGTCCAAGCCTCGCCCAAGAGTCAACACCCAAGACACACACACACACACCACAGACCCATGCTTGCCGCGGGGTGCGGTAGGCCCTCACCGCGAGGTGAGGTGCCTGGCCGCTGGGTGCGGTGGCACTTGGCCGCGGGTGCGGCGATGAACATGGGCGAGATGGACGAAAGAAGATCGGGAAGAAACTTACCCAAATCGATCCTTTCGGCTTTGATTTGTTCTTGGTTTAGTCTCCCACCTTCTTAAGCTTTAAAACACCTCTAAGGATCACCTTTCTAAAGCTCGAAAAGTGGTTCGAATCCTTCACAAAACAAGCTCCCAAGCTTGAACAACAATGGCTTTTCTGAGGAAGGAGATGGACTTGCAGCTGCTTTTGAGCCCAATTCCCATCTGCTTCTCCTTTATAAATAGCCCAAGCAAGCTGCTCATGAGCTGGAGGAAGCAAGGAGGAGGTGGTCTGGCCTATAGGCGTAGCCAAGTCGACTCACCGAGGCTATGCAATAGCCTTGCCAAGTTGCACTGCAACTGTCGAGTGACAACATCCCACCGTGGGGTGCGGTGGGGGTGCGGCAGGGGTGCGGTGATGACACCGAGCTGCCTCGCTTCTGTCCTTTGCCGCGGGGTGCGGCATGCCCTCACCGCGGAGTGCGGTCAAGGCCAGAATTGCCCCCTCCGACTCCTTTGTCGTTTTTACCTTAAGTGGTAAAATATCTTTAACTCCAGGTTAAATATATTTGTACACGAACGATCTTTTAGCCCGAAAATACCTTAACTGTATTTTATATTGCTCAGAAAAATATTACAAAGGTCAAACATTACACAGAATGTTCATACTTCCCTGAAATTAATCTGCCTCGCAACATGGGCTTAAACCCTTACAAAATGTGGGATATTACAATCGCCTTCACCATCGACGTCGTCTTCGCTGTTGTGACACTCAACGTGACACTCAGCCTCGCTGACACCGCGATCTTCCAGACCACCTCCACCGGGTTCGCTTTGCCACCATCTTGTCAACCTTTTATGAAGACAACGTGACTTCTCGCCCAAGACTAGATCCAAAGGTGTCGCCTTTGACAATTGGCTTGTCATCGGAGGCAAGAACACATCATTAGGTTTTGGCTGTCACGGGTTGAGTTTCTTTCTTAAATTGCCTGAGGGAATTTCTACAGGAAATTCCTGGCACTGTGACTCCCCATTAAAGGTTATTTTGGGGCGTTACACAGAAGACCTTTCCAAGACCGGTTGTCAGTAATATGCATGTCACAGGTCCATAAGGAAGAGCTTTTAAGAAGGTTGGTGGAGGCCCAAGTGGTCCAGATATTGGTCAAACCTGAGGCAATCTCATAAATAGGTTTACACATTGAAGCTCGGTTCCAGGATAGGAGCTCCTTAAAGCCTAATCCTCCTTCTAACTAGGCATGCAGACCGATTTCCAAGAGATCAGGCTACATTTAGAATTGAGGTCTCCACTCCAGAGAAATAATCCGAGGATACATCGGACTTGAGTGATAATAGAGGAAGGGAAGATGAGGACCTTACACCAGAAATTTTGAATCCCATAGAGGACATAGCGGATAAGTTCCAAGCGACCCGCATAAGAGAGGTGCTTGGCGGTCCAAGACTTAATTCTGCCCATCATCTTATCAATCAATGCAACAAATTCCCCACTCTTGGGTTTCTTAGAGCCAATAGGGACTCTCAAATAAGTCATTGGGAGAGAGCCTTCAACAAAATCAGTGTCACAGAGAATAACCCCTTTACAACTCGAAGCATTGCCGCCAAAGTAGATTTGAGTCTTGGATGAGTTAGCAAGGAGTCCAGACATACTCCCGAATTCATCAAGCACAGCCTTAATAGTACCAACAGAGGCAAGGTTTCCTTTACAGAAAATCAGCAAGTCATCAGCAAACGTACGATGGGAGAGTTTTGGTACCTGACAACGCGGATGGAACTGGAAGGAGGGATTGGAATCAAGACCTTTCAGCATCCTAGAGAGAAATTCCATGACGATAGCAAACAGATACGGTGAAAGGGGGTCACCCTGGCGCAACCCCCTCTTACCTTGGAAAAACCCCTCAAGGCTCCCGTTGAGACTGAAGGAGTAAGAAGGAATGGTGATGCAGGCTTGTATCCACATGATGAAAATACCAGGAAACCCCAGGTGATGCAGCAAGGAGATAATGAAGGACCAATTCACAGAGTCAAAGGCCTTGAAAAAATCAACCTTAATGGCACATCTTGCAGGAGTTGACTGCCATCCATAGTGCTTCAAGAGGTCACTGCAGATGAGAATGTTATGCTAAAGAGACCGACCTGGAATGAATGCTCCCTGGCTAGGATCAATAATAGAAGATAAACTTTCTTCAGCCGGATGGTGAGAACTCTGGAGATAGCTTTGTAGATAGTGGAACAACATGAAATAGGACAAAAGTCCTTAGCGTTGGTAGGATTAAGCTTCTTGGGTACAAGGGAGATAGAGCAGTGGTTGAGCTGTTTGAGGAGAATACCATTCTGGAAGAAGGTCTGCACAGCAAGGATGACTTCGTTACCAACTACAGGCCAAGCTTTCCTAACGAAGTGTGAGTTGAACCCATCAGGACCCGGGGATTTGTTTGCACCCATGGAGAAGAAGGCCGCACGAATATCTTCTCCAGTAACTAGCCTAATAAGCTCAAGAGCCTCAGCAGAAGAGATATCGGGGCCTCAGGACAAGTGGTGTGCCTGAAGTGGGGTGCAAGGCACTGCAGTCCCTAAGAGGCCTTTGTAGAAATCGACAAAGTGATCAGCGATATCAGGGGGGTGAGTGAGGTGCCTCCCGACATCATCTACAATAAGAGTAACTGAGTTCCTATGCCGCCTAGCTTTAATCTGGTTGAAAAAGTAAGAAGAGCAGTGGTCTTCAAACTTGATCCACTTAAGCTTGGCGTGCTGACTAGACAAAGAAGCAAGGGAGTCCATTTTTTTTTCCAGGTCTGTACGGCAAGATCTTTCCTCACAGAGAAGGGCTTGGTCGAAAGGACTAGCTTGACACTCAATTTGAAGATGAGACAATAGAGCAGACTTTGCCATAACATTTTTTATTGAGTACTTCAATACTATGCTTGTCAAATCTCTTCAGTCTAGACTTAATGAGCTTTAGTTTCGAGGTAACTGAGAACATGGAGTGGCCAGGGATAGGAGTGCTCCAAGCATCAGCAACTGTAGAGATGAAAGAATCATGTTAAGTCCAGTGATTGCAAAAATCTGAAGGGGACACTGCGGCGAGCTATAGGGCTACCCATAAGAACGATAGCAGCACTGTGATCAGAAAGACGCTAAGTGGTGAAGAAAGCAGAGGATTGAGCATAAGACAACAACCAACAACTATTAACAAGGACCCTATCAAGTTTGCACCAAATGCGATTCCCATCAGTTCGGTTGTTACTCCAAGTGTGGTAGCAACCACTGTACTTCAGATCAAAGAGATTACAGTAAGAGAGGCAGTTACTGAGTTCATTAGAAACAGGCCCAGTGAAGTGGTGGCCTTCAATAGCTTTCTCAACATATCGTAAAATAGAATTGAAATCTCTGAGAACTATCCATGACGATGTAATAGTAGAGCTGATACTGGACAAGGAGCTCCAAAGAGAAGCTCTACCCTGGCGATCATTCAAAGCATAAACGAAGGAGACAAAAATTTGTTCTGCAGAGTGGATAAAAGAGACTTGACAATGAACAAGTTGTTGGTCAGTAGAGATAGCAGACAGAGAGACATGAGAGGGGTCCCATAGAACCCAAATCCTGCCATTGTGACAAAGGTGGCTGTTAGACAACTTCGACCAGCCAGGGAGAATTTTAGAAAAGACCTTGTCTTCATTAGGAGCACGAACTCGAGTTTCCAAAATGGAAATCACATTCAACTTAAACTCTTTAACAAGGAGGTGCAGATCATATTGCTTAGGGGAACGGTGGAGTCCCCTAATATTCCAAGACGCAATATGGACCTTATCCATAAATAAACGGTGGAGGTGGTAAGACAAGTCTCCTTAGGCCGTCTTTAGCAAGAGATCGAGGGGTTAAGGGAAGTTGAAGGTGAAGCTGAGAGAGGGGCAGGGGGAGAACCCGGAAGAGGAAGGATGGGTGGCAAGGGGCCAGGAGGAGTGAGGGTACTTTTGTGGGGAGTGGGGGGTCGGCGGGCAGGGACGCGAGTAGCCCGGCGATAAGAGTGAAGTCGGTGGTTCCGCTTACGAATAGTATTCTAGGGGTGGGTGGGGATAACAGGTGGAAGAGGAATGAGGGGAGGGGGCGACGCCTCAGTAGAAGCAAGAACTGCCTGCTGAGAAGGGCCGGAATGGGCCTCTGTAGAGGGAGGAGGGAGATTGGAGGGGGCAGCAGGAGAGGGAGTCCCAAGACCAGTAGAAGAGGGAGCTTGCAAGGCACAATGACTGGCCTTGTGACCAAAATCTTGGAAGGCTGAGCAATGCCAAGGGACCCATTCGTACTGGATTTTTTGCTTAACAACAGAGCCATTAGGACCACATAGGATAATTTCACGACGGAGAGGTTGTTTAGCAGACACCTCAACCATAATCCTCGCATAGGAGACACGGGAAGCAGAAGCAGTAACATTGTCGATGAATAGAGGTCGACCAATTGCAGAACCTATACGGCGGAACAAATTTAGGCTTTATCTATAGAAATTTGTAGCTATTTGAGTTACCAAGAGCTTTTTTTATATATCAGTTACCAAGAGCTATTCTTACTATTCCGACAAAAAAAGAGAGCAATTCGTGATATAATAAGTAAATATTTTAATATTTGTATTTAGAAAGATTAATTTAATTTTTTTTATGGAAAGATTAGTTTGATTTTACTTACATAGAATTATTTGATTTTTTTAATAGAATTTATCATTTCCTTTTCACGATTTAGTTTATAAAATTAAAATTCTTAACCTGTTTTTTTTAAACATAGGTAGAAGAAGTAAGTAAAAAAGGATGCCACATTCGAATAAATGGAAAAGGGAAATTTTGTGTTTGATGATACTTTAGCTTGTACTTGCAACCCGTCCTATAAAACGCAACTATCCCAAAAGTTGGGTTTATTATCAAAGTTATTGCTTATACAAAAGGTTAGTTTTAACCTATGTATTATTTCATCTATAGCTCCAGGGTAACAGATTTGTCAAATTTTGTGTTGTTTATTAGTACCTACGTGGTTATATATCTAAAGGGGTTTATCAGGTGTGCACGACTATTTTCGTGCCAACATGCGCACGGAGGTGTACAATTTAGTGAACACTAGTGCACATCCAACTCCAATATACTTTTTTTGTGTAATTTGATGCGCATTTTGGTATAACATGATCCATATCTGTCTTAGTGCATAATTTATTACAACATAATGCACATCGTCTCAATGGACATTTTGTTATAACATAGTGCATATCAATCTTAGTGTAGATTTTGTTATAACATGGTACACATCAATTTCAGTGCACAATTATTTGTAACATGGTACACATTCAGTTTTAGTGCACTTTGGTGTAACCAGATGCACATTTTGTTATAACATGATGCACATTCATCTTAGTGCACAATTTATTACAACATGGTGCACATCGTCTCACTACAAATTTTGTAGTAACATGGAGCACATCAATCTCAGTGCACATTTATTTGTAACATGGGGCACATCTAACTCTAGTGAACCTTAGATTTTTATGCAACTCAGTGTATATTTCTTTATAATATATTTTATTAAAACATGGTGCACATCCATCTCAGTGCACAATTTGTTGTAACATGGTGCACATTTATTTGTTTTATATTGCACATTCAAAAGTGTGCACATGCACAATTGTATGTAACTCTTGTGCACTGACCGTTCAACGGTCGATCAACGTCGGTCGATGATTGGTCAACACCGGTCAACTATGATCAATGTCGGAGACCAATGGGTCAATGTCGGAGACCAATTGTACACCAATACAGTGTACAATTGTGCACCAATATATTTGTGCACCACAATACACATAAAATGTGCACTACATTACCCTTGTGCACCTCATCACAAAGGTTTGTGCACCTCCATTTGTACTTTAACGTGGTTCGCACCGGAACGGCCTTTCACACCGGATACAACTCATATATATATATATATATACTAGTGTAGTACTCGTGCCTTGCACGGGATTTGTTTATTTTTCCTTACATTTAAAAAATAGTATATTAAAATTATACACTTAATTGATATAGAATTATGTAGGTAGTGACGGTTATAGAAGTAGATGAATGATAATATAAAAAAGAACTAATTGAATACAAAATATTAAAGAGATTGACAAAATATTATCGAAAGAGAGGCGAAACTCTCTATAACTTTATTAATAGTAAAAATTGGCTAAGTAATTTTGAAATGGGGATAGTCACATCCTTAATATCAATACTACTAAAACGATAAAACATAATCAAAATGTTCATCTAATACATGAAAATGAAACCCTAAATATAAAATCTCGTAAGATGTTCAAAATTGCTAGAAATGTTTTAACAAAAACTTAGTTATATACTACATTGGTTGTAGTATTAGATCATTTTTGTTTTTTATCGTATATCAAAATCTCCAAACCTTTCTTGCTAGTAACTCTTGATGATGCAACAAAAAACTGACCATAAGTGAAAACAGGGTGTGGAAGATACAAACTGACATTTGCAATAGAATGGCCCTGGCTCTTATTTTTATCGTCATAGCAAAAGCAAAACTAGGGATGCACAACCGGGTCGGACCGATAGACCGGTGTTTTATAAAAAAGTGACCCGTGGACCGGACCGGAGGACCGGTGTTTTATAAAAAAGTGACCCGTGGACTGGACCGGACCCGATCTATCCGGTCCGGTCCTTTTCCGGTCCGGTCCATGGCCTGGACCGGAAAGCCCGGATTATCATTTTTAGGGTATAACTGTCCATCGTGTTGACGGCCCGGCCGGGTTTGGTTCTATTCCTATGAGTCTACGATGTACTTGTTTGAAACTTTGAATTGAATAATTGATTATTTGTATTGCATATTAAGCTAAAAGTTCATCACAATCTCATTACAATTAATAATTTAATATAAATAGTCTAAATAGATAATGTATTATAGTGGGAAAAACTCCAAAACCCTTCAACAAAATACTGTATTAAACGAAAACACAAAGATAATCAAAAGTACAATAAGTTTTTAGTAGTCTTAAACTGGGTATATATATATATTTTTTAAAGATCCGGTCCAATCCGGTCCGGACCGGAATTTGCCGGTCCGGTCCAGACCCGACCCGAAACCCGGTTTTATGAAAAATCATGACCCGTGGACCGGACCGATAATAAACCGGTCCTGGACCGACCCGGAAAATTCTCCGGTCCGGGTCGGACCGATAGACCGGTGTTTTATAAAAAAGTGACCCGTGGACCGGACCGGAGGACCGGTGTTTTATAAAAAAGTGACCCGTGGACTGGACCGGACCCGATCTATCCGGTCCGGTCCTTTTCCGGTCCGGTCCATGGCCTGGACCGGAAAGCCCGGATTATCATTTTTAGGGTATAACTGTCCATCGTGTTGACGGCCCGGCCGAGTTTGGTTCTATTACTATGAGTCTACGATGTACTTGTTTGAAACTTTGAATTGAATAATTGATTATTTGTATTGCATATTAAGCTAAAAGTTCATCACAATCTCATTACAATTAATAATTTAATATAAATAGTCTAAATAGATAATGTATTATAGTGGGAAAAACTCCAAAACCCTTCAACAAAATACTGTATTAAACGAAAACACAAAGATAATCAAAAGTACAATAAGTTTTTAGTAGTCTTAAACTGGGTATATATATATATTTTTTAAAGATCCGGTCCAATCCGGTCCGGACCGGAATTTGCCGGTCCGGTCCAGACCCGACCCGAAACCCGGTTTTATGAAAAATCATGACCCGTGGACCGGACCGATAATAAACCGGTCCTGGACCGACCCGAAAAATTCCGGTCCGGTCCGGTCCGGGTTTCCGGTCCGGTCCAATTTTGTGCATCCCTAAGCAAAACAGACACTCAAAGGAAATTGTCTTCATTGAAACTTGAACGAGTATGAAGTGTCTGATGATGACATGATCATGCGAGGAATCAAAATTGTATGTCAAATATTGTTTCCTGAAATATTCTTCCTTGTTTGACATGACTGTCGAGCTGCGTGGTTATCAATCTTTTTCCTAATTCTGCTTTTGTAATCTTTGTGATCAACTTGTAATCTTTGTGCTTGATTTGTATTTAAATTAGGAAAAAATGAGTGATAGGTTTAGGATAATAATCTTTGATTTATAATTAGATTTATTTTTAAAAATTGAAAAAAGCAGAAAATGACATGTGACAGTTTTAATGAGGGAGTGACATGTGAAGGTTTTAATGAGGGAGTGTCATGTGGCGTAATTAGGTTCTATTTTAGTAGATATATAGTAAATTATAAAATTTTGGATTTGTATATAATTAGGAAATTTTAGATTTGTAATCTTTGTGATTAACTTGTAATCTTTGTGTTTGATATGTATTTAAAATGAGTGATAGATTTAGGATAATAATCTTTTATTCATAATTAGATTATTAGATTTATTTTAAAAAAATGAAAAAAGCAAAAAATAACATATGACGGTTTTAATAAGGGAGTGTCATGTGACGTAATTAGGTTCTAGTTTAGTAGATATATAGTAGATTAGGAAATTTTAGATTTGTATATAATTAGGAAATTTTGGATTTATAATCTTTGTGATTAACTTGTAATCTTTGTGCTTGATTTGTATTTAAATTTGGAAAAAATGAGTGATTCGTTTAGGATAATAACCGTCTATTTATAATTAGATTTATTTTAAAATTTGAAAAAAACAAAAAATGACATATGACGGTTTTAATAAGGGAGTGTAATATGACGGTTTTAATTAGGGAGTGTCATGTGGCGTAATTAGGTTCTAGTTTATTAGATATATAGTAGATTAGGAAATTTTAGAGTTGTATATAATTAGGATATTTTGGATTTGTATATAATTAGGAAATTTTGGATTTGTAATCTTTGTGATTAACTTGCAATCTTTGTTCTTGATTTGTATTTAAATTAGGAAAAAATCAATTATAGGTTTAAGATAATAATCTTTAACTAATAATTAGATTTATTTTAAAAATTGAAAAGAGCAAAAAATGACATGTGGCGGTTTTAATGAGGGAGTGTCATGTGGCGATTTTAATGAAGGAGTGCAATGTGACGTAATTAGGTTCTAGTTTAGTAGATATATAATAGATTAGAAAATTTTGGATTTGTACATAAATTTGGAAATTTTGGAATTGTATATAATTAGGAAATTTTGGATTTGTAATCTTTGTGCTTGATTTGTATTTAAATTAGGAAAAAATGAGTGATAGGTTTAGGATAATAATCTTTGATTTATAATATATTTTAAAAAAACATAAAATGACATGTCGCGGTTTTAATGAGGGAGTGCCATGTGTCGTAATTAGGTTCTAGTTTAGTAGATATATAGTAGATTAGAAAATTTTGGATTTGTATATAATTAGGAAATTTTGGATTTTAATCTTTGTGATTAACTTATAATTTTTGTTCTTGATTTGTATTTAAATTAGGAAAAAATGAGTGGTAGGTTTAGGATAATAATCTTTATTTAATAATTAGATTTATTTTAAAAAATTAAAAATAAAAACAGAAAATGACATGTGACGGTTTTAATGGGGGAGTGTCATGTGGCGTAATTAGGTTCTTGTTTAGTAGATATATAGTAGATTCGACATGATAGGCTCAGGTCTTGCAACTTTGTAAGTAATATGTAGATCAAACAGACAATCTCCTAGTTCGATGAGTTGTCTCCATCTGTTTATGATTAATTTTTAGATCTTGGCCTCTTCTAAAGTTACAATTATAACAAATTATATATGTATTTTTAATAAATTATCAAAGTGGTTATAAGATTCAACACAACTTTTACAATTTTTTCTTTCTCGTCGCCGTAGAAAGATTTTTTATGGTATTTTATAGTTTTGTATACAATTATTTTCCCAAATCCTATTTATAGTAGACATTTCGGAAATTTATAATGGTAAGCTTATTATGGAATAAACAATTATTACATTTCTAAGTAAGATAATTATTATTATAATGGATATTCTTGAGCCAATACGTACGCATAAACATTACTTGCAAAAATTATAATCTACTATATCCATAATAATTGTTTATTCCATAATAAACTTATCTTTATAAAATATTCATATTAGGGTGCATATCTGGCTAATATGGGACTATTTTATATGCTACGTTTTTTGAAGGAATAGATGATACAAAATATTCATATTAGGGTACATATCCGGCTAATATGGAAATGATTTTTATTTTCTTTGATTTTATTTATTTTTGAAAAACCAACGAAAAAATGAGAGCTCGACACGTGATAAATTCAATACCGTGATGCCACGTGGCAGCCGGAAATTTTAGTTCATTTTGGGGGCGCCACGTGACATAGTAGATATTCTATTTTAGTAGATATATAGTAGATTATTGAGTCTGAGTAAAATAGAGTGTTATGATAAGACGTAAGTACTGATTGTATCCGTTGAATAAGGAAAGCATTAACGACCGAGATATATATCTAACCCTAATGGGTGCAAACTAATAGATTAAGCATGGATGTATTTTATTTAGGCTAAAATCACGATTTTATGTCTTTATTTTTTCTTTCCTAAACCTAAACCGTCTCTATCTCTCTCTTCTATAAAACACGTTTCACGCTCCCATTATTCACTTTCTTCGTCTCTCATACGGACCATTTGGTTCTCCAATATTGTTCACGCCATCGAAGAATTTTCGTGGGAAGACATTTCTGAAAGCTGACTTTTGTTCTTACACAAATAGAAACCCCAAAGAAGAAAGGAAAACAGGAGGAAAGCAGAAGGTATGTTTTTCTATAGCACCGGTTGGTCAGATCTTCGTCTCTTTTATATTATAAAAGTTGCAATTTTTTTTTTATTACAACTAACTTATAGGACCCATGACAATCCTAAATTATCCAAATGAATGATCTTTACAAACTTGGAATCGAAAAAATCAAAATTAGAGTTCAGATGTAAAAACTCATATCTAGTCTCATGTAATGGAGAACGGGATGACTGGCGTGTTGAGGAAAGTAAAAGTCGTTGGAATTTATGGAGGGCAGATGGTGACAGAGTGTGGCGAGCAAGGAAGTCGGTTGCACAATTTGTCTCGCGAAAGATGTGGTGTACCTGAAAAGAAACGAAAGACGACAGTAGCGCAATAATATCATGTATCATTGTATGAATTTTCCAAGGTATTTTCCAGATGCCTCTAATGAAATTAATAATTACTAAGTTGTCACCCTCAATAATGAGGTGAGGGATATTAAGTTTGGCCGCTTGCTGAATACCAGAAAAAGCAGCAAGGGCTTCAGTTCGTAGGACTGATGTGGCTGGAATGGTGTGGTTATGAAAACAAATTAATTTACCATGTTCGTTGCGAATTAGATGTCCGATGTGGCTGGTGCCATCACGTCGCTTTGATCCATCAAAGTTCACTTTATACCAATGTGGATGTGGTTTCTTCCAAGTTCGATTGAAAGGACACATTCTATTCCGTTTAAAAATATGTGTTATAGGTGGTGAGTTTAGTATTAACCAGTCTTGGTAATAGAAAAATCCCTTGATAGCTAGGCATTGGGTGGGAGAAATGTTCCCTTTAAAAGTTGCAATTTCTTGTAGTGGGGATTGGTTTCAAATTTAGTATTTAAAAAGATTTATTATAATTTGAGTATTTAATTTCGAAGGTATACTTTATTAAAAAATAAATAAATAAAATTTGAAGGTATACATATGATTTAATATTTAGTTTGGTTTGGTGGTTTTGGATTTTTTCAATTGTTAATTAGCCGTCTGTCAGACTTTATAGTCAAATTGAATTTTAGACGTTTCGTAAGTGTGAATCTCAATGAGTTCTACAATATTTGATCGATACATACAATACCATTGGCTTATATTAAAGATCGAATTTGATCGGGAGTAATTTTCATTAATTGATATTCACGTTGATTTGTTCAATTTATTTGATATAGTATTTATTTTAACATGACTTATTTTCATATGAAGGTTGAAGATTATAAAAAAGTCCGACCACATCAGTTGTGCGAGCTCAAATTACGCGCAACAACACCAATGTTAATTGTCATGGATTGAAGACTCGAAAAAAGTCGACTGAAAGATGATATTCACGATATTGGATGATAATATTTGTGTAACTAGAAGATGATGTTCATGTAATTGGGTGGTGATATTTGTGTGATTGTGTAGTGATATTCATGTAATTGAGTGTTATATTCATGTAATTGAGTGTGATATTCATGTGATTGAGTATGATATTCATCTTAACAAGTGATGATATTCATGTTTTAAGTGGTGATATACATGTCTTTAAGAAATTAAATATTCTCATATTAAACAAAGACATTCATACAAATATGGACGATATTAAAAAAACAATGGCAAAAGCAACAAGAACGAATGTACAGATTTGCCAATTTGCAGAGGATTAGAACGCACTTGATCCATATTCATAAACACGTGATCGATATTCATGAATGTTGTAAAAATTGTTGAACCATGAAAATGAATTTGCATTGCCTTTGGAGAAATTTACAGGTGCAATATAGAGGTTTTTGCAAACATTCAACGTTGGCAAAACGATTTTTAAGAAGATCTTGGTTTCTCTATCATCCATTTTTATCCTTATTATTTAAATAGCTAAGATATTGCTAATATCTTGTAACTACCTTGATTGTAGCATATTCCCATGTAAACACACACACCATAATCCCCCCAATTCTCTCTTTAATCCAGCCGTCCATCATCTCTCATCCAACACTCCCTATTTATAACTTTGTTTTACCATAACACTCGTTTTACCTCAACACACATAATGTGGAAATTGGGGACATAACGTCGCAATTGGATAGTGTGAGAGTAGGGGTGAAAATTGATAACATCCATTTCATACATGTTTAGGACATGCATTTAGGCTATAGTTTAGGCATTTTCATGTTAGTATATTGCATTTTTTGTTAGTTGCATTGCTTTCTTTAGTATAGATGTCTACACGAGTCTTTCCATGTTTTCAGGTACTTTAGCGGGCAAAGGAGGTGCATTTCGAGGCATGGACGTCATAGGAGATGTGCACGGTCGAATACAAAGAGGAACGACGACGAAGAACTCGCCTTGGCACGCAAGAGATCTTTGTTTTCTATACCGTCTTTGGAGAAGTATAACTTTTGCTACGTAACTCCGAATTGAGTTATTCTAATGACTAATTAAAGATCAAGATGTCAACTATAACTTCCCCAAATTTCATCGCGTTTGGACCAGGGAATCAAAGGTTATGACAATTCTAAAATTGTGTCGCAGCTTCTGTAAAGTGGCACGGTCTGTGACAGATCGTGCCACAAACCGTGCCATGCTCCGCTTGACTTTCTATAAATTTGCACGATTTGTGACAAACCGTGGTGCTCTGTCACAAACCGTGCCGATGCCCTGCGGACCAGACTTGTTATTTTTTCGACCCCTTTTATTTTAGGAAGGTATAAATACTTTTTCTAGGATTTTTTGGCACTCTCTTATGTTCTTTTCTGCCTCCATTTTCCACTCTCTCGAGCCCTAGGTGTTTTTGGAGTTCTATTGAAGATTGGAGATTGTTTCCCTGGATTTGATCAAGTATTTCTCTTTTTCTAATCTAGTTGAATGATTTTTATTGTTCAAATGATGTTTTTGATTGTTTCTCCAAACATGTCTGGCTAATCTCTTAATTCTAGGGTTGGGGTGATCCCAACAATGGATTGGTAGACTTGTGCATGATATTTACCTGAATTGAAATCTGGAACCTTGTTTGATTCAATCCTAGAGTTCTTAATGCAATTGATGAACATTGATTAGCTTTCTATTAGGTTTGAGTCTGAAAGGAGATGACTCAAATAGGGCATGAGTCTGAAAGGAGATAACTTTATCAGATTTCTAGGTATTGAACCTGAGTGTTATTTGTGCGACAACAACCTGACTACTCTTGTGGAATCCTAAGCTATCATAGAAACCCTAGGTTTGCCTGGACTTAGCAGAGCACGACAGTGAATGTTAACCCAGTTTGATCCTAGATTCTAAGTGCCCAAAGGGTCTAGATTTGATTAGCTTTGCGCAACAACGATTGTTAGTTATAATTTAGGCACATCTATTATCGTCTGAAAGGATTTAATAGTGATTTTAGATAGCTTACGTTCAGACAGGTTCAGACTAATTTCAGACAGATATCTGTAAGTTTACCAAGGCATTGTTGCGGGGATCCCTGGTCCTAGGATCTTTTCCCTAATCGTATACAACCATCTTTTGCAATTCTTGCTTCTTGTATTCTTATTTTCTTAGTCATTAGATAAACGAATGTTTCCTTTTACGACTTAGCTTACCAGTTTAAGTTTACAAAAGATACTACATAGTCCTCGTTGGGAACGACACTTGAAAAGCTACAACTGATCTCATACACTTGTGGGTAGGTTTTTTTTTTCTATTAGAAATGGGTCGGGTGATGGATGGGTGGAGCCATTTTATCATCTGACCCGTGAAGCTAAATCCTCCACCCTACCCACCTGTCACTCGTGAAACGTTTCACCCGCATTCGTCCATCCATCACCCACGAGTGATTTGTGTCGGTCGGGTCATCCACATAACATTTTTAATAATATTTTACAATTATTTAAATTGAATAAAAATAAATTACATGATTAAGTGCAAACAATAATTACTTTTCTTCAATATATTAAAATAGTTGTTCTAAATATAGAATTTAATAGATGTTAACAGAAAACATTCTTAACATATTCAACTTTTAAACATAAAAAACGGAAAATTAAAGTCATACATTTTATTAAATAGAATTAGAACTACAATTGTTGACGGATGAACGGATGAGTGGGTGAAGTACGGGTGATGGGTGAGATTTACATCACCCATCACCAACCCGTCATCCGTTTCACCCGACCTACCAACCATCCTTGCATGGTTGGTGAAGTGCATTTAAAAGATTGAGCAAACCTTCTGAATGGCAATGGATGATGTTGTAGAAGATACTCGTAAGAAAGATATGAACTGCCTTGCATGGATGAGTTTTTCACAAAGAGGGTGTATGGTAAGGAAGATCCTAAAACTAAATATAAGAATGACCAAAGTAATGAAGGGGGGGAGTTGAAAAAGTTGTTGGTCAACAAGAGAGTGCACCAGAGAGTGTTGAAGAGATTGAAAAGACTTATGCATTTTTTTTAATATCAAGACGAGGAGCAAGACAATGATGGGAAGAAGAACAATGAGAAGGATGACAGTAATGAAGAGGACAATGCTAAAGTTGACCGGAATGAAGAGGATGAAAATGACAAGAATGACAATGCAAATAATGATGAAGATTACAAGAATTCTGACATAGAAAGGACAATGATGAAGATGGAGGTAAGAATGAAGGAAATGATCAACATAATCCAGATATAGAGGAAGGAAAGGATGACGAAGGATAACATGGTAAAAGGAAGGATCTTGATGAACAAAGAGAGGATAAGACGGAGGAAGATGCAAGTAAGTAGGATGACAATGAAGTGAATGGTTAGATGAATGATAAAGTGAACGATGATAAAAATGAAGAGAATGATGATATTGCAAAGAAACTCATTCGTGATAAAAATGTTGAGGTTGACACTAAAGAAAATGAAGAGAAGTATGAAGGAAAAGGACAAAAGAGGGATGGAAATGTTGGCACTGAAGACAAGGAGGGAGAGGTAGACAAGGTTTCCAACCAAAACGTATGTCATGTCCGAGAGATTTCACCCCTCCTTTTGATTTGGGATTCATATCACTATTGAGAATGTTATGGACATTGCGAAGGTACGTTATGAATACTATCATTAATTAGAAATGTATGCATCATGTTTTATTTGTGCACCATATTATGTGTACCACGTCCCTTTTGTTTATGCACCATATTTTTATATGTTTGTGCATCATGTTTCCATGATTTTGTTAGTGTTTTTATTTGTGCACCACATGAACTTAAGTGGTTCAGCACATCCTCTCCATTTGTGCGCTATTTTTATATATATTTGTGCACCAGGGTTGATCTGAATTTTACTTATAGCATTTTGCATATGTTTTAAGGTTCATATACAAGTAATATGTAGATGCATAAACACAAAGGAAAAGTTTTAATTTGTTTACATGATGAGTATAACTGAAAGAGAAACATAATAGGGTGTCTAATCCGGGTCTATCACTAAAATCTACTCATGTCAAAATCTAACTCTGGATCTTACGATTCTAAGATCCGAGTGAGATCCTAACGTTGAACTTTTACGAGCTACTAACACCTCGTTTGATAGCCAAATTTGTCCAAATGTCAACCTCTCTCACACTTACGCTCTCCCTATATGCGTCGTTCTCATGTAGTCACGTTCGAAATCCTAAAACTCATGCGTGATAAAAAGCAAAGCAACCCTAATAGAGATTGTTCAAAATCTTCAAGTCTCATTTGCGCATGTCATAAATCCAACTAGTTTTGACAATTTAGTGTACATGACCTGAGTTTCGGTGAGTCGTTAGCCACTTAAATCAATGTTCTAAAGTTTTATATTTACACTTTGACCAAAAAGAGTTTTATATTTACAAATTCAAATACTTATATGTATTTTTATTATACGGCGTCCATATTATATTCGTAAAATAATTTTTATTTGCTTACAAAATCTGACGATTTTATTATCCAATCCGGAGGGTACCCTGTGATCCAATCCTATAATCTCGATCTTGATAACCTTGCTTACATGCTTAGTCATGGATGCACTGCGATAGGTCGAGAAATTGATCAAATTAAATGGCAAAATGGACTCTAAATGGCAAAAAATGGTGATATCGTGAACAAACAAAAACCAAACATTAGATCAATTCTGCAAAAGAAGGCGTGAATCCAAAAAACTTTTAAGTAAAATCAATGGACAAACAAAAGAGTAAAAATCAGCTTCAAGCAATGTTCTAAAAATCCCCGCCTAGGGCCGCCTAGGCCCCGGCTAGGTGCTAGGCGGTCACCCTCCGCCTAGGACCCGCCTAGATCCGTCTAGACAAGAAGAATCCTTAAATGTTGTGGAAGCTGCAACATCTTAGAAGATGACGGATGCGTTAACATATTTTGGGTTAGGCTTTGTACAATAAGGCCCATAATATAATATCAAATCTCATTCCAACATAGTTTTATAAAGATTAATGGGTTTGGAAGAACATAATCAAATAATAACATGGATCATGCATTAATTTTTAGTCCGCCTAGGCCCCCGCCTGCGCTAGGCCCCCCTCACCGCCCAGCTCCCGCCTAGCGACTTTTAGAACATTGGCTTCAAGCAATGGACAAACAGAAATCAAACACAATGAAGCAAAACAATGTTGAATTGGAGCAAAAGTGATGCTTGAAAACAATACAATGAACCACGAATCAAACAAACAAAATAAAAAGCAAAACGACTGATTTAGGGTTCAAATTGAAGCGAAACAAAATTGTGATTTTGACTAACTTGAATCCATGGTGATGGAAAATACAAAAGCAAATCGACAATAACGTGGGAAAAAGAGCAGAAACAAGCACCGAAGCGAGCAATACTCGAGCATGAGAAAGTCAGTGATAATGGCATAGCGTAGAGAAGTCACAAAGAAAGGAGACACCTTGGGGAAGATAGAATGAAGATGCAGAATGACTGAAACACCCCTCATGCTATAAAAAGCCCCCAAATGCTGAAATTAATCGCGGCCACACGATGAACGGCAAAGAACTACCACGATTCATCCGCATGTAACACCATCTTACCCATGCGCATACGATGTGACTTCTAATAAAAAATATGAACATCCTTAATAAAATATCTATAACTGTATATTAAAGCTCTCACATTTAGAACTACGTGAGCGTTTTTAGGAAAAGTTGTTGAGATATTATTATTTAATTATTTAATTTATTATTATATTAAGTAATCAAATTTTTTATGTATCTATATTAAAGCAATTTATTTTTAAACCACAAAAAATATTCTGGACCCACAGTACTCATGTGTCAAATTATAAAAATTAACAAAGTTTGATGTTAACCAACCAAGTATCTGAATTTTAAATAATATATCTTACATTATTTATGTTTTATTTACATGATTATCAAATTTAATCTTAACCAACCAAAATTTTCAATATAATGTACGGTATAAGTGATTTTTTTTATTGTTAAATATAACAATTCCATTTAATATAATATTTATTTATTATTAAAATAATATAAATCATAATCTCACTATTTTTTTAGCAATACCTTTTTTTCTAAAAACATGACAATTTTATTTTATTTCTAACAACATGGCAAATCTTATCATAATTTCACTCTTCTTTCCAATATAAATCGTAGTATTAGCTACGTTACTACTCCAATGACAATTTTTACAGGACATTGCTATTTCACGCCCCGGGTAAATTGTTATTTACCGCCCTGGTTCATCCATGATGGACCAAACACATCCGTCTGTCACGGACGGATGCCTTTCGCCCGTCACGGACGAATGCCTTTCGCCCGTCACGGACGGATTGCCTTCGTCCGTCACGGACGAAGTTGCTGCCCATAAATACAACAACTTCGTCCCCTTCGTCATTTCATCCCTCAAATTTCCGTCTCTCTCTCGCGCAACACTCTCTCGTCCCCTTCCTTTCCATTTGTCACGTATCAATCGAATTCGTCCATTACGAACCATCAGGTTAGTTAAATCTTTACTAGTTATTGGCTTAGTTTAATGGTGGTAAAATTATTGAATGTTATTTACAATTTTTTGATGAAATAGGTTTTAGGGTATTAAGTGTTTAATGTTGGATTTGAACTTGTTTGAATGTTGTTTCAAATGGAAAAATGCCTTGAATATGGACAAATATTGTCGATTTGTTTGTTTGAATTTTAGGGATCTCGGCATGGTTGATTGTGTGGAAGAACCTGAACAAATTGTCCGTGACGGACGGATCTGTTCAATCCGTCACAGACGGATCTGCAGTTTAGGGACTTTGAGTTTAGGGTTTGTTATCCGAGTTTATGAATGTTTCAATTCATCTTTTTCAACTGAAATTGATGATATTGAGATGATAATTTTGTTGGATTGAATGTGCTGATTATTGTGTCAAGTTTTTAAGAAAAAAATATTTTAAATAATCTAAACTATTCCCAATCAACCCAAAATAATACAAACTTAGAAAATTACTAGCAACTATACCAACTATACACCCATATACCGATAGTAACACAATCATTTTTCCGGTGAAGATTCCGGCGAAGTTGCTGACATGGCTCTCGATAAAGTTGACTAGGCATTGATGACTAGGATTGTTAATGAAAAAAAAATGAAAAAAATTAAATCACTTTAATTAATACTCGTAACTAAAACTATTCAAACTATTCTACCAAAAACTAATTAAAATCTAACACGAACTCCACATACGTAATATACTAATTAAACTAATTAAAAGTATAGGAACACATATACGAAATATAAACTGCAATAAGAAAGTGTGCAATAACGAAACGAAATTATACCGAACAGAATTACGAAGCAGAGTCGAGAACGATATCTCTCTCCTTAATTCTGAAAACGCCCCGTATTGCGACGGTTGATGGCGTTCCGAATCCCAGGATACAACTGCTTGAACAACTTCGGGCTTGCGCAACCAAAGGACCGAAGGCTACGAACCATTTCTGTGGAGCACTCTCAGACTCGATTTTTTCGGAAAACAGAGAGGAGGGAGGAGGATAGCTGTGTTCGATGAGTGTCTTCTGAATGAGAGGAACCCCGCTCTTATATAGAGCTTCGGAAGAGGAGCCGTTGTAGATCTTCTGCATTCATGGAGGAAGCCGTTGCAAATCTTCAGCATTCAAGGAGGACGTTACGGATCGTCCGGATTAATGACGAAGATCTCCGGGTATTGATGGCGGTAGATGTGGTCTGCAGCCCATATCTCCCCATGTACCAAAATCGGCCCAGATGGCTTCCAAAAAGAAGCTTAGCTGCTGCTTGGGCCTTCGGCCCATTCCACAAGCCCACAAGCCCACAAGCCCGACCGGACCGGACCGGACCGGATCGGACGGACGGCGCACGTGAGTGGTCAAGCTCTTCTCTCCATAGTCACCAAGTTCTTACCTTGGCTTGGGTGATAGTGGTATATAAACCACTCAATTCTACTCCCACATTTCCGATATGGGATGTAGAATTGCACCCCAAACTCCATTTGGGTGTTGCAACCAACCACCTTTGAGTCCTCATTTCTCATTCAAACGGAACCCGAATTTATCGTATGAGCACACTTCGTTGTAGAGCTCGCGGAGGCGAATCCAACGCTCCCATAATCCGGCACAACCGGTGACCGGAGCCCACCGGAAAAGTGCCCGGAAAATTCAGTTCCAACAATCCCCCACATGAATAGAAATGATTCTAAACATTGGTTTTATGAAAACAGAAAAAAACTTTTGAGAGTACAGGCGAAAAATCACTGCATCTGGGCTGGTAGCATTTTTCAGCCTTGAACCACCCATAGTGAGTAGCTATCGGATTTACTCGACCAGGTAGTGAACTTGATGTCTTGAACCACCCGGGCTTTGATGTAAACCGAGACAATAACTATCACACAGTTTCATCTTCTCACAAAACTAGGTTCTCTTGTTGTGTTCATTTTGGCCTTGAACATCCCTGGTTATTCATGAGTGAACTTGGAGAATTCAGCCTTTCTTAATTCTCCTAGAAACGGCCCCATTTCACACTCATAAGGTGATTTCTATGAAGAGTATCCTGTCATATCCCACTTTTATTTCAAAGCTATGGAATCATTAAAAGCCAAGCTTAACCTTAACTCATACAGGTAGCACTGTTCATCATCCTAGGAACTGGGAGGAGACTTAAATCACTCAGTGCTCATGGTGATTCAACTTGATTTAGTTTTCCCTTTGAACCTACTTCTTGGGATCTCCAGTCAGGTAGGTAGGGTTAGCCATCAAGCATCCTCTTTAGTCATAGGCTTTAAACCCATTCCTCTTGATGATTTAACAACTTGATCTCGTGACAAACCTTTAGTAAATGGATCCGCTAGGTTGTCAGCCGACTTGATATAATCTATTGAGATTATACCATGCGAGAGTAGTTGTCTGATGGTTTTATGTCATCTTCTTATGTGACGAGACTTACCATTGTACAAGCGAATCAGTGCCCGAGCTATAGCCGATTGGCTATCACAGTGTACACTTACCGATGGCACTGGTTTTTCCCACATTTGGATATCTTCCAACAAATTCCGAAGCCATTCAGCTTCCTCTGCTGCTTTGTCTAAAGCAATGAACTCAGACTCCATAGTGGATCTGGCCAATAGTGTTTGTTTGGAAGATTTCCATGAGACTGATGCACCACCAAGTGTGAATACATATCCACTTGTGGACTTCGAGTTTCTGGAATCGGATATCTAGTTTGCATCACTGTATCCTTCCAAAACTGCTGGGTATTTCCCATAATGCAGCCCATAACTTTGAGTATAGCGCAAGTAGTTCAATACTCTAGTTATCCCTTTCCAGTGTTTGTGTCCTGGATTACTTGTGTAGCGACTTAGTACATTTACTGAGTGCGCCAAGTCAGGTCTTGTGCAGTTGGTCAAGTATATGAGACTTCCAATCACACGTGCATATTCCAATTGTGACACTGCATCCCCCGAGTTCTTAGTCAAGTGAAGATGAGGGTCCACGGGACTCTTTGCAATCCCGCTTGAATAGTTCTTGAATCTCTCAAGTACCTTTTCAGCATAATGAGCTTGGGATAGGATAATTCCTTCAGAATGTCTAGTGATTTTAATCCCTAGTATGACATCTGCTAATCCCATATCTTTCATGTCAAACTTCCCACTAAGCATGTTCTTAGTTCGGTTGATCATGTCCTTATTGCTTCCAATAATGAGCATGTCATCTACATACAAACACAACAAGATGTAACCACTTGGTGTGTCTTTGAAGTAGATGCATTTGTTACATTCATTGATGCTGAAGCCATTTGACATCATGACATTGTCAAATTTTTCATGCCACTGCTTTGGAGCTTGTTTGAGTCCATATAGAGACTTCACAAGTCTGCAAACTTTGTGTTCCTGTCCAGGAACCACATAACCCTCAGGTTGTTTCATGTATATCTCCTCTTATAATTCTCCGTTTAGAAAGGCAGTTTTCACATCCATTTGATGGATTTCGAGGTTTCGTAATGCTGCTATTGCTATTAGCATTCTGATTGAAGTTATTCTCGTAACTGGAGAATAAGTGTCAAAGAAATCCTGGCCCTCTTTTTGCCGGAATCCTTGCACCACAAGCCTCGCTTTGTGCTTATCTATTGAGCCATCTGTTTTCAATTTGGTTTTGAAAATCCATTTGCACCCAAGTGCTTTACACCCCTGTGGCAAATCAACTAACTCCCATGTATGATTTTACATAATGGAGTCGATTTCGCTTTTAACTGCTTCTTTCCATGAAGGTGCATCAGGTGTAGACATGGCTTCTTTGAAGGTTCTAGGCTCATTCTCCAAGAGAAAAGCCGTTATGAACTCTTGACCAAAAGTCTTTTCCTTTCGAGCTCTCGTGCTTCGTCGAGGTTCAGCTTCTGGTTCCTTTCGAGCTCTTTTGCTCTGTCCAGGTTCATCTTCTGTTTCATTTATAGAAGTTCCTACTTCACTCTGTTCACGAGTTCGTTTCGGATGTTCTTTATCCTTGCACGGAAACACGTTTTCAAAGAAAGACGCATTCCTTGATTCCATTATTGTATTGACATGTATATCTGGTATATCAGATTTGTGTACCAGAAACCGATAGGCACTACTGTTATGTGCATATCCTATGAAAATACAATCAACGGTTTTAGGTCCAATTGTGACCTTTTTAGGAGGTGGTACTGCCACTTTTGCTAGGCACCCCCACACTTTGAGGTTTTTGTACGAAGGTACGTTACCTTTCCAAAGTTCGTATGGCGTTTTGCTAGTAACTTTATGCGGTATTTTGTTGAGGATATAATTGGTGGTAAGCAGCGCTTCCCCCCACATGTTCTGGGATAACCCAGATTCCTGCAACATTGCATTCATCATCTCTTTCAGAGTTCGGTTCTTTCGTTCCGCAACTCCGTTAGATTCTGGTGAGTAGGGAGCAGTTGTTTGATGAATGATCCTATGTTCTCTACAGAACGCGTTGAACGGTTCAGCGTACTCTCCTCCTCTATCACTTCGGATAATCTTTATGGTTTTACTAAGTTGGTTTTCAACCTCCAACTTGTATTCCTTGAACTTTTCCAAGGCCTCATCCTTGCTTCTTAGCAAGTATACATAACAGCATTTTGTGCAATCATCAATAAAGGTTACGAAATACTTTTTACCGCCTCTAGTTTGCACATATTTTAAATCACATAAATCTGTGTGAATTAAACCTAGAGGTTCGGTTGTTCTCTCTACATGTGGGGATGGCATTTTTGTGAGTTTGGCATGTACGCATACTTCACATTTGTCTTTACTTGCTTTGCATTTTGGAATCAGGTTCATGTTCATTAGTCTTTGAATAGACTTGTTATTCACATGCCCTAATCGTTCATGCCAAATATTAAAAGACTCAACAACATAAGCAATAGGATTAGTCTTATTCATTGAAACCTCAGTTACAATAGTTTTTGGGATGACTGTCATTACATTCATTTTGACCAGTCCATCCTTTATATATCCTTTGCCCAAATACACCCCATTCTTAGAGAGAACCAACTTGTCAGACACGAAGTTGGTCGCGAATCCGTTCTTGCTCAGCAGAGTGCCGGAGATCAGATTCTTCCTTATGTCAGGCACATGCATGACGTTGGTGAGAGTCAGCTCCTTTCCAGAAGTCAGCTTCAGCACCACTTTCCCGTAACCTTCCACCTTGGATGTGGACGAGTTCCCCATAAACAGATGCTCGTCCGTCTTGCTCTGCTGATAGGTAGTGAAGCATCCATTGTCAGAGCAGATATGTCTGGTAGCACCTGTGTCGTACCACCATTCCCTTGGGTTGCTTCCAACCATGTTGACTTCAGACACTATAGCACACAGATCAGAATCCGAGAGCTTGCCTTCAGTCATGTGGACTTGAGATTTCCCCTTGTCCTTGCGTGGATCAGCCTTGCTACGACAGACGTCGGCTTTGTGACCCATCTTGCCACAGTTGTGACACTTCCTACTGAACTTCTTAGCGGGTTGCTTCTTTGAGTTGTTGGAGCTCTGGGGTTGGAACTTTCGTTTCTTCCCCCTGTCCTTGTGCTCAGCCAGATTAGCCTTCTGTTCAGCCGGCTCTTTCCCTTCTGCTTTGAGGTGGTCAGACTCAACCCGTAGCTTGATTATCAAGTCTTCCACAGTCATGGCCTTTCTCTTGTGCTTCAGGTAGCTCTTGAAATCCTTCCAGGATGGAGGAAGTTTCTCAATGAACGCAGCAACCTGGAACGTCTCACAGATAGACATTCCTTCAGAGATGATCTCATGCGTAAGGAGTTGTAGCTCTTCGACCTGTTTCATGATGGGCTTAGAGTCCACCATCTTGTAGTCCAGAAACTTCGCCACGGCGAACTTCTTCGAGCCTGCATCCTCAGACTTGTACTTCTTCTCCAAAGCAGTCCAGAGCTCCTTGGAGGTCTTGACCTTGCTGTACACTCTGTACAGTGGGTCTATCAGGCGGCTTTGAACCCACCCTTTGCACATGAAGTCTGCATGAGTCCATGCCTCAACACTGGCTAGCAGATAAGCATATGTATTGTCAGGTGACAGCACAGGCTTGTCCTCAGTCAGATACTTCTCAAGCCTTAACGTGGTCAGGAAGAAGAACATCTTCTGCTGCCATGTCTTGAAGCCAGTTCCATCGAACTTGTCAAGCATCAAGCCAGCGTTCACAGCCTCAGGCAAATGCACCGTTGGTACAACAGTCTGAAGTGCAGCTGGATGGACAGTCTGACGAACCTCAGAAGTCCCAACCACTGCGGGTTGCAGATTAGCAGCAGGCATGTTTGCAGCTTGCAGATTAACTGCTTGCACATGCCCCATTGGCAAACTCACTACTGGCAGACTACTCCCAAACTGAATTTGGGGCGTCGACTCAGACGAGTTCCCAATGCCAGCTCCAGCGATCTCGGTGTTATCACCCATGAAAACAGAATTTGTTCACAGAAACACAACCAGAAGTCAGAGATTAAATCTCGAATTTAAAAATTCGAAGTAAAATATTTTAAGATGTAATTTTCGAAATAAATTCGAAAAGGCCAAAACAGTCGAAATTTAATTCGAACAAATTTCCAGATGCGATTTTTCCTGCAAGTACACGTTAGAAAATACACATACAGAACTGAAATAATTCGAAATATTATCCGAAAGGATTTCTGCATAGAATTTCTACGAACAGAAACAAAAAACTGTGAAGCCGAATGATTTCCTGCACAGGGAAAAGATACAGAAACGAAAATTACAGAATCTGCACTGTAAAATTATAGGTTAGATCCGAAATTGTACTGCACAGAAAAATTACGAAAATGGAATTTTCAATTGTTCCTGCGAAACCGAACTCAGAAAAGCAAGTTTCGTTAGTACGACAATGCAGTTGAAACGCGGTTCAGAATTAAGACTATAGGAACGCATATACGAAATATAAACTGCAATAAGAAAGTGTGCAATAACGAAATGAAATTATACCGAACAGAATTACAAAGCAGAGTCGAGAACGATATCTCTCTCTTTAATTCTGAAAACGCCCTGTATTGCGACGGTTGATGGCGTTCCGAATCCCAGGATACAACTGCTTGAACAACTTCGGGCTTGCGCAACCAAAGGACCGAAGGCTACGAACCGTTTCTGTGGAGCACTCTCAGACTCGATTTTTTCGGAAAACAGAGAGGAGGGAGGAGGATAGCTGTGTTCGATGAGTGTCTTCTGAATGAGAGGAACCCCGCTCTTATATAGAGCTTCGGAAGAGGAACCGTTGCAGATCTTCTGCATTCATGGAGGAAGCCGTTGCAAATCTTCAGCATTCAAGGAGGACGTTACGGATCGTCCGGATTAATGACGAAGATCTCCGGTATTGATGGCGGTAGATGTGGTCTGCAGCCCATATCTCCCCATGTACCAAAATTGGCTCAGCTGGCTTCCGCCTTCGGCCCATTCCACAAGCCCACAAGCCCACGAGCCCGAGCCCGACCGGACCGGATCAGATGGACGGACGACGCGCGTGAGTGGTCAAGCTCTTCTCTCCATAGTCACCAAGTTCTTACCTTGGCTTGGGTGATAGTGGTATATAAACCACTCAATTCTACTCCCACATTTCCGATGTGGGATGTAGAATTGCACCCCAAACTCCATTTGGGTGTTGCAACCAACCACCTTTGAGTCCTCATTTCTCATTCAAACGGAACCCGAATTTATCGTATCAGCACACTTCGTTGTAGAGCTCGCGGAGGCAAATCCAACGCTCCCATAATCCGGCACAACCGGTGACCGGAGCCCACCGGAAAAGTGCCCGGAAAATTCAGTTCCAACAAAAAGAACTAATCAGAATCTAATATCAAACCGTAATGTGCAAGACTATCTCTGAAGAACCCTAAACCGTTCACGAAGGCAAGGTTTGGATTGTCGAACTCCACAGGAGATGCTACGCGAGGCTACTTGAGGTGATTCCGGCAAGGATTTTCAGAGGCGAGGCAAGGAACTCCAAAGGTGAGGCGGCGAGGAACACCATAGGCGATAAACTTGATGCAGTGAACAAGAAATCGATAACTTTCAGGTACAATCACAAAATTGAAATATGATACCAAAAGTGAATTGACTAGTTATCAATTTGTGTTCCATCTCTTTGTTTCTTCGTGGGCTACCGGGACGAGATCTACTATCGATTCTACCTGAGATGCTATTAGAGCTGTCAAAATTTGACCCGATGTGTAAACCCGACCCGACTCGATCCGCGTTTTCTGGGTTAAGACCCGACCCGAAAAGTATTGGGTCAATACAAATGTGTTTATATTTTATATATTAAATATTATGATATATTTTATTATTAAAATATTATATAATAATAATTTTTTGATTTATTATTTTTTGTTTTAATTAAAATATTATTTTAATATTTAGTTTATAAAATTTTGACAAGGCGCTCTCGACCCGCTGGGTTGACCCGAACCCGTACCTGACCAGCAATGACCCGACCCACAATCGACCCGACCCGTAAATGACCCGACTCGGTACGCTTAAACCCGAACCCGACCCGTTTGACACCTCTAGATGCGATCGGGGTCCCAGATATGCCTCGCCTTGCTTCGCCTATGTAACTCATTGCCGGAATCGCCTCACATAGCCTCATGTAGCATCGCCTGTGGAGTTCGACGATCCGATCCTTGACTTTGTGAACGACTTAGGCGTTAGGGTTCTTCGAAGATTTTCTAATATGGATATACAGTTTGATGTTTGATGTTTTATTTAGATTAATTAATTAGCAGCGTAGTGATTTTTATTTGTTTTAGTTACTAGTATTGAATTATTAATTAAAGTGTTTAAATTTTGGGTTTTTAAATAAATTTTCTTTTTCAATTTTTTTTTTTTTATAAATCCTAGTCATCGAAGGCTACTACACTTTCCGGGAGCCATGTCATCAATCTTACCGGAATCTTTGCCGGAAAAATGGTTGTATTATCATCGGTAAATTGGTGTATAGTTGGTACTACTACTAGTAATTTTTAAAGTTTGTATTATTTTGGGTTGATAGTGGAATGTTGTCCGTGAGGGACAAGAACAAGATCAGGATCCCATCGTATACCGAAGAAGGGAACCTGTGAAGGAAAAATCAAAACAAGGCGACGGAGCGGGACCGAGCACGGTAAATGAACCGGTGGAGGAATCGGTATATCCAGACCCGCCATTGAACACCATGCCGTTTAACGATCCACCCATATACCAGTCAGTTAACCCGGATGTGGTAAGTAACTATATATATGCTTACTTAATTAAACTACTATTACATTATTTAATAATGTTTCTAATAATTTGTTTTATAGGTTCCGACATGGTATGTATCTCCTGTACCTGAACAACCTAGTGGTTGACCTATGTGGTTGGGAGATATGACTGGGCAAGGTGTTTGGCCCGCTCAACAGCCTAGCTTTGAGGAACCGGCGGAGGAACCGGCTACTTCTAGACAGCCTAGGCAGGCTAGATAGCGTAGACAGGCTGGAGGTCGGAATGCTATCGATCTGAAGTTGATAGGACCTATAGCGGGAGGTCCAGAGATCCCATACATGTTGTTTAGCTTCACTGCCCACACAGCATACTTCATTTATCAGGGCATCGTAAGTTATCAAAACTTGATGTTGTTATTAAATTATTTCCGTATATAATGTTGTATCTAACATTTTCTTTTATATGAGCGAGAACCTCTCACGTTTCAGCATATTCACGAGCAACTAAAGAAATGAAAGCTAGACGAAGTCTCTCCATAGTGCGATCTGGACCGAAACAGCGACATCACACATCTACTGGACCTGATGTACACTTATGTAGATCAACCTTTGATTTCTGCTTTTGTGGAGCGATGGCAGCCAGAGACCAATTCATTTCATATGCCATTTGGAGAGATGACTGTAACTCTCCTGTATGTCTACATGATTTTGGGCCTCAACATTGATGGGGATGGAATGGGACTTCCCCTCCAAGATCGTATCAAGGGCAAAAATTACTTGTTCAATGAACAAGTGCATAGGGCAATGGAGTTCTTTGAGTTGACATCCGAAATGGCACAACGTGGACTCACTGCAGAAAACCTGAGAAATCATTGCTTGACCACAGCGCTGGATGATGAGAGGATCGCGTCGGGCTATCTGTTCTACCTGATGGGCTTGACCCTCTTTCCCGACAAGTCCCAACACTTGTTGCCCATCCCTAATCTGACCTACGTGAGTGACGTTCATGCTACGCGTGATCTTTCTTGGGGTTTCGGGACGTTGGCATTCATGTATCGTTCATTGGGCGAGTGTTCACGCCATGAATGTCGTCAGATGTCGACCTGCTACACAATGTTGCTGGTAAGAATTGTGTTATATATTGTTTTTATATTATTTAATTAAATTTATGGTATAGGTTGATATGTTTATTGATTACATTTATATGTACAGGCTTGGATCTATCTGTACTTCCCTAGCTTCCATCCTCCACAGAATCCCTCCTTCGAATTCATTGTGCCATATGCAAGGCGATGAAACCCTGTGCAGACTCGTAGTAGACAGAGAAGAAACTACAGGGAGTAGCTAGATTTAATGCATCCTTGGCAAGTAAGTATCATATGATGGGGTTATGTCTTATATTAAAGTATTACAATTGTGTTACGGCTATGTTGATTGCATCCAATTCTGTATAGGTTGACTGGCAGCCCTATGGACATGTTGATTACAGTATGCCGGAGTTGGCTCCTGCCTTTTTTCATGGGGTCATCTCATTTTTTAGAATTACAGAGCCCTATATGCCGGATCGGGTAGCGAGGCAGTTTGGACGTGAACAGCGGATTCCCTGACCGGTTATAGAGCCCATCAAAGCTGCCAGACATCCAAGCATCAAGAGTTATATAGTACAGTATGACCCTGCTTCAAACTGGAGTTGGGATGCAAGAAGTGAGCACTCCATCTGGATCACACATATGGGCCATCCTGCTTACAATGGATATGGTAGCAGTGTCGACTACATGGAATGGTACATGCCTCGTACACACCTATGTGTCAGGCCTCAGGATGCAGGCATCAGAGATCCTATCCAGGTGAAAATATGTGTTGTATGTTTGTTTTTTATTTACATATACGATTCAAGCTTTACCTTAGTTATTTTTTTGTGTTTCTGTAGTGCATTGGACAAGCTTTTCAGCGTCTCAATCCATTCCATAATGCGGAGGAAGAACAATTTTACAACATGCGTGAGGCTGTCCGCCACTGCCTTGATGACTTTATATCCTTTACACACGGCAATGATGAGGAGGACGACGAAGATTAAGATGCATAGGTTTGTAACAAACCGTGCAGAATTACAGAAGCCTTACTTAGTTAGGACGTATTTGCTTCTTTGATGTTTTCATTTGTTAGGGTTTAATTGTGGATGTTCTTAAGTTTGTTGGTAGTTTGTTGAGAGTTTAAATTAAACCTTTATATGTTCTCTTGTTTGGTAATTTTATGACTTTACAAATCTCCAATGGATCTCCACAAATACCTAGCGGTCGAAATGAAATTTATACCGTCCTAAAGTAAAAGCTAGAGAGAGGAAAAAAGAGGCAGAAGGGAATTACATAAGCTAAATCCTAAAATACCGTCCTAAAATAAATCCTCTAATCTTTAAGCTAGAATTACAAAAGCTAAAGCTCCAAGCTGTTTATGACGAGATGGTCTGTGATGGATGGCGGGGCTCCGTCCGTCACGGACCAATGGCATTCGTCCGTGATGGGCCAAAGTGCTCCGTCCGTCACAGACGGTTTGGCGTCGTCCGTCACGGAGGGGTCGGTTGCGTCCATGACGGGCGGAGCTTGGCACAGTTTGTCACAAACCGTGCCACTTTACAGAAGCTAAATCTACATCTCAGTAAGGGAGCATGGTCTCTTCAAGTTCTCAGGTACAGTTGTTTTCTTGAATAAATTATAGTATGTATTTGCAAACCTTGTACCCAAGCTTTTGTCCTTCATCTCCTTCTTAGCATGATCCTCTATGTTCTTCTTCACATGGTGCCTACAGAGGATAGACTTTGCACTTGGAAATAGTCTATCTAACACATTCATCAAATCCTTTTTACGATCTGTCACTAGGCATGTAGGTGTTACTTGACACTTTTTACACATTTCAAGAAGTTGTTGTGCGGCCCACACGTAGTTGTCTTCTTGCTCACGCTGTAGAAATTCCCCCGCCACATTGTAGTTCTTCCATGTAGACGTGACTCCTATAATTTCGAGAAAAGGCAAGTCATACCTGCACAT
Organism: Rheum nobile; assembly: GCA_027886185.1. Lineage (NCBI taxonomy): Eukaryota > Viridiplantae > Streptophyta > Magnoliopsida > Caryophyllales > Polygonaceae > Rheum > Rheum nobile. The sequence goes on along the minus strand of WOAB01000540.1, from coordinate 3,694,850 downwards.
GTAGACGTGTCATTGCATAATGAATAAACATATCAACAAACAGATATAGCATATAGATGTGTTATACTAACCTGTTTGTGCTGTATGTGGAGTCTAACAAAAGGACGTACGGAAATGCATTTAGGAGTTTCATGGAGTCTGGACTGGCAAAGAAAATGTCGGCGATCTTATTGGTCGTTGGATCCAACCTATACTCCATGAAGTAGTTGTTCTCCTTACACTTATGGAATAACTCCTGGACCATGGTTCTTCCTTCCATCCCACTATGTCGGACCTTGTACACTTCATTGTACACTTGCTTTATTTTAGTGCAGTTGTTTGGGTCCTGGTTCAGTGTTGTTGCAATCTTGGATGATTTATTATTATTTTCTGTCATGGACTTACACAACTTCTTCTGCTCAGGTGTCATCCTCCCAGCGAATGCATGCCCGTACAAGTCATCACCAATGACATGGTTGTGAGTTCTAACAATTAACTTGATCTTCCATGAATCTCTCGGTTGTTCTTGACACAATAATCTGAATGGGCACCCATATTTTTTGCTCCTTGTTCTTTCCCTTAATCTGTTTTCATCTTTAGGAATGTAAGTTCCCGCTTTTTCACAAGCCACATGTGTCTTCCGAAGGCTTCCTCCACCAAGATTTCTATCCCGACCAATAGTGAGGCAGAATGGATTATCAAACGCAATTTATCTAGCCCATTGAATTGCATCTTCTCTGGAGCCGAACACTTCACCCGTGGTAAACCTCTCTAAATAGTCTTCGGAAATAATTACTTCTTCTCTGGTAGGAAAATTAAACTGCGGCTGTGTGTGTAATGTCGGGAACCCAAACTGAGGTGGAGCTTGCCACCTTACGGACGGAATTCCACTAAGAGCTAAACTATCCATCAACGGTATATGGGGTTGTTCAGGAGCATAACTTTTGCCGAACAACCCGAGTGAAAAGGACGGTAGTGACATGTCACATTCATTCAGGGACATATTATTAATACCGTTGTTCACCTCCTATTGAAAAAAACAAGTTAGCATAAAAACAAGTTTATGTAAAAAAAAAACTCGTCTGTCACGTATGGATTGAATCCATATGTCACAGATGGATGTATCTGTCTGTCACGCATGGATGTATTCCATACGTGACAGACAGATTTGTATTCAGAAAACAATTATCGAACAAAGTTTTGCACTTGTAACGATCTAGTAAAATCTCCTATTGCAGTTTTATACACAATATCTCCTACTTTTTAGTACGACATAATCAAAGATGAAGTTTTTATGAATATATATTAGGGGTTTTTACAGCAAACCAACCGTGATATGTCACTATTTGCACGAAACCACCCGTTATATCGATATTTATTTTAAACCACCCAATTATCTATCTCCGTTAACGCAAAACCACCCAGAGTCATCTGCCGTCCACTTTGCCGTTAAATGTGTAAAATGTCCCATTTGCCCTCGCTTTTTTTTAAAAAATCTTTTATTTCTTACATCCAAAATTTGGCTAAGCTATGTAAATAACTTAAATTTTATTTATATAAACTAATGGGAATTTTAGATATTAATTAATTTTTTTTTAGATTTTAGGGGCAAATTTTACACTTTTGGAAAAACAAGAATGTTTTTGTAATTAGGATCAAAAGAGATCTAAATCATGTTCAGGCCAAGAACACGAAGAGCATCTTATGAACAACATCTCGTGTGAGGTAATCGGAGGTATTGAACAACATCTCATGAACGTCCACCGTCCCCTTGGGCGCGAGTCCCAGCGCCGACAGAACCACCGTCTCGTTCCCCAACGGACGAGCCCAACCCCTCTCGCCTCCAACCTCGAACTTTTGGCTCACCATTAAAATAGAGGCTCCATTTTAATGGAGATTTCACGCCTTACTTCGACTCGAATCTTCGAATTAAACATCGGGCATTGAAGAGGAAGATTTGGGGAATTCATTTCCTCAATCAATTTGGATTAAATGTGGGCAAGATCCCCGTGATTTGTCCAAGAATCCAAAGCTCCGTTGCGAACATCGAATTGAATTTCTTCGAAATTCGATTACACCGGATTGAATTGGGAGGAGTGGATCACGGGATTGTGTCGAGGGCTGTTAATGTTTCAAAAGCCCTATATATACCCCTTCGATTGACCTCCCAATTCATCCAATTTCAACCGAGAATCCACACACCCTAGAAAACCTCGACAGCGGTTGTTCTTAGCGTTTTCCGGCCACCATCGTGCCCCACCGCCGAAATTGATGCCACCATTGCAACCATCTTCTCGTCCCCTTCAAAAGCCCCATAGTCTCGCACCTGGAGTCGCATCGACGAGCCACCACCGAGCCGGATTGCGACCGCATGAATAGTGCCAGCCCAAGGTTGAAGCCAATGGCAATTTTGTAATATTTGCCACGAGGGCAAAAGGGACATTTTATACATTTAAACGGAAAAGTTGACGGCAAATGGCTCTGGGTGGCTTTCCGTTAACGGAGATAGATAATTGGGTGGTTTAAAATAAATATCGATATAACGGGTGGTTTCATGCAAAATCGGCCATATAATGGGTGGTTTTCTACAAAAACCCCTATATATTAACAACTATTGACAAGAAAGAACCATAAAATTCTTAACTACCACTAACTTCCACTAACATGTAAAGTAACAACTCAAACATATAGACATTCACAAGAAAGAACTATAAAATAGATATTCACAACTAATTGACAAGAAAGAACCATAAAATTCTTACTAGTTTTTATGAATATATAGTATGAACTAATTACCTTAAGAAAGTGTTTGTTTATTCAAAGAACAACTCACAAATATAAACATTCACAAGATAGAAACATAAAATTCTTAACTTTTAATAACATGTAAAGTAAAAACTTAAAAAACATACCTCATTGGGATGATAATCTCTTGAAACATCTTCTCCACCATTGAAGTTGAAAAAATCATCTTGATTTGCCATGGAAAAGATTCAAAGTAATGGAAGAGAATGGAAGAGAGTGTTGTGGGATGGAAAGGAATGAGTGATTGAGCTTTAGGGTTTAGTTTGGCCGTAATATGGTTGAGTATGACAGGGTAGTTAATGTTGTTATGTGGGGACAAGTAACATTCAATTTTATGGTTGTTAACCTCGTCCGTCACAGACCAATGGCATCCGTCCGTGACGGGCCAAAGTGCTATGTCCATCACGGACGAAATGCTTTGGCCCGTCACGGACGGATGCCATTGGTCCGTCACGGATGAAACGGAGCGTGAAATAGCAATTTCACCGGGCGGTAAATAGAAATCGTGTTTTTACATCATAAAATAATTAAGAACATGTTAAATACAAATTGTTTTCTAACCTATGATTATGGCATAGGTTAAGCACTTAATTTTAGAAGGATTTTATTAGGTGTAATTATATGAGATATTTTAATATTTTGTAAAAGGGTTTAAGCATTACTTTTTAGGGAATAGTTTTTAAAATGAGAATTCTTAACATATGCCTTGAGGGCATAGGTTAGAAAAACCGATATTAAAATTATTAGCATTAATTATTGGGTTTTTGCAGGAAATCACCCGTTATATGGCCGATTTTGCATGAAACCACCCGTTATATCGATATTTATTTTAAACCACCCAATTATCTATCTCCGTTAACGGAAAGCCACCCAGAGCCATTTGCCGTCAACTTTTCCGTTTAAATGTATAAAATGTCCCTTTTGCCCTCGTGGCAAATATTACGAAATTGTCATTGTCTTCAACCTTGGGCTGACACTATTCACGTGGATGCAATTCGGCTCGGTGGTGGCTCATCGGTGCGACTCCAGGTGCGAGACTATGGGGCTTTTGAAGGGGACGAGAAGATGGTTCATGGTGGCATCAATTTCGGCGGTGGGGCACGATGGTGGCCGGAAAACGCTAAGAACAGCCGCTGTCGAGGTTTTCTAGGGTTTGTGGATTCTCGGTTGAAATTGGATGAATTGGGAGGTCAATCGAAGGGGTATATATAGGGCTTTTGAAACATTAACAACCCTCGACACAATCCCGTGATCCACTCCTCCCAATTCAATCCGGTGTAATCGAATTTCGAAGAAATTCAATTCGATGTTCGCGACGGAGCTTTGGATTCTCGGACAAATCTCGGGGATCTTGCCCACATTTAATCCAAATTGATTAAGGAATTGAATTCCCCAAATCTTTCTCTTCAATGCCCGATGTTTAATTCGAAGATTCGAGTCGAAATCGGGCGTGAAATCTCCATTAAAATGGAGCCTCTGTTTTAATGGTGAGCCAAGAGTTCGAGGTTCGAGGTTGGAGGCGAGAGGGGCTGGGCTCGTCCATTGGGGAACGAGATGGTGGTTCTGTCGGCGCTGGGACTCGCGCCCAAGGGGACGGTGGACGTTCACGAGATGCTATTCAAGACCGCCGATTACCTCACACGAGATGTTGTTCACAAGATGCTCTTCGTGTTCTTGGCCTGAACATGATTTAGATCCCTTTTGATCCTAATTACAAAAACATTCTTGTGTTTCCAAAAGTGTAAAATGTGCCCCTAAAATCTAAAAAAAATAAATGAAATTAATATCTAAAATTCCCATTAGTTTATATAAATAAAATTTAAGTTATTTACATAGCTTAGCCAAATTTTGGATGTAAGAAATAAAAGATTAAGAAAAAAAACGAGGGCAAAAGGGACATTTTACACATTTAACAGCAAAGTGGACAGTAGATGGCTCTGGGTGGTTTTGCGTTAACGGAGATAGATAATTGGGTGGTTTAAAATAAATATCGATATAACGGGTGGTTTCGTGCAAATAGTGACATATAACGGGTGATTTGCTGCAAAAACCCCTTAATTATTTAACGTATATTTCAATTATTCCAAAAAAATTCAATTTAAAAACATATTTCTTTTTTCTTTAAATACAAATACACATCTAAATAAACTCATCATAACAAACGTGAATAATCTTTGGTATATTTTAACTATCTCAAACTTTATTACTTCAAAAAATTTGATGTTTTTTAGCTTATGATTTACAATTAGTTATTAAATTGTTTCTATTTTTCTTATTTTAATTTTGGGCTAATATGATTGATATTTTTGAATAATTAATATTAACCTAATATATTTTTAATATAGCATTTCAACATATCACTTTTAAAGCTAGAATTTTGTTATAAGTACACATATTTATGTTTAAATAAAATTATGACTTATAATTATTAATATTAAAATATTGACAAAATTTAATATTATATGTTATAATAATATAGTTTATTGAAAATACACGATAAATGATAGTGGAATACATACACGACTTTAGCAAAAAATATACTGTGTATGACAATAATTGCATGATTAAAAATAAAAATGATAACTGTACGAGAATAGGTACGAATAAATTATAATACATTTATACAAGTTATATAATTAATAATAAAAATTTGAACATATTGTTATTTCAATCTTCTATTCATATAATTTTTATCTGTATAAGGTATGGGTAGTGCACTAGTGAGGGTTAACATAACTTGGTATAAATTTCATACCGCTGAATCATGCATTCAAAATTTTCTTTTAACATTCTAATTATATGGCCTATGTGTTTTCTATCAGGCTAAGATAAAACATTCAAGTATTATTATTTCATGTCAACAACATATAAATAATTCAAGAGCAAAAGTACAGGCAATTTTGTTGGAAGCTATCAAAAAATAAACCGAGCAATGCCTAATTTGCCCAGAAGCAGTATAATAGCAAAGATGAACGGAGCAAATACAGTAGAATAACAAATATAAGCCCACAACAAGCAGTGACTTTTTAGGCAAAATGAAATCTAAGAATGAATTTTAAACAGATTACCTATAGCAGTACTCTCACCATTTTTTCTAGCTCCCTTTCACAACACAAACATGACGAGTGCAGGTGATCACGAAGCTCGTCTAGCAGACGCATGAGCTGATGCGCTTGTGGAGCTCATTCTCACCTCATTCGGCTTCCCCGCCATGGATTCTATCTGCTGCAAAACCTCAACCACTTCCTTCATGGATGGTCTGGTTTTATGGTCTGCCCTCAAGCATTTTATGGTAAGCTGAGCCGCCTCTTGTGTTGCCTTTTGTGGATAATGCCCTTCCAATTTCTGGTCCATTATGGAATTTAGTTTCTTCTTGCTAGACAGCTTTGGACTTAGCCATTCAACCAGGTTTTTCTGCCCCTCTGGGCGGTTATTATCTACCGATCTCAGGCCCGTCAGCAGCTCCAAAAGCACCACTCCGAACCCATACACATCGCTCTTCACATACAAGTGCCCTGTCCAATGTACAAGAAAGTCATTAATTTCATGCTGCCAATGAATTCAAGCAATGCTGGTTTAAATTAATGTTAGCTTCATAAGTTCACAACCCTTTAAGTATTGCTAGAATGTGAAGAAGGGCGTATCACCTGTGGCGACATATTCAGGGGCAGCGTAGCCATATGTCCCCATAACTCGGGTTGTAAGATGTGACTCCTCTGATGACGGTCCAAACTTGGCTAACCCAAAATCCGATAACTTGGCATTGTAGTCCTGCAAGCAACAAGGGATGTTAACAAGTAAGATAAATGGAAAGGACTTTAGGACATGGCGTGCACAAGTATTATTAAGTTCTTACTCCATCAAGGAGGATGTTTGAGGCCTTGAAGTCTCTATATATGACTTGTTTATCCAATGTATGAAGAAAAGCCAGGCCTCGAGCCGCTCCCAAGGCTATGCTAATCCGCCTGCTCCATGAAAGAGGATCCGCGGGCCCTGAAAAGCCGAACAAAACATAAGTACAAGTCATTGAAGTTGTTATATACTTGATCAAAGCATGACAAACACCGTACTTACTTCCAAAGAGGTGGTTTTCCAGGCTTCCCTTTGGCATGTGCTCGTAAACGAGAAGAAGCTCCTTGTCCTCCCAACAATATCCGAACAGCCTTACCAAGTGAGGATGCCAAAGGCTTTCTAAGAAATTCAGCTCTGACTACATTTCATTTCAAAATAGTAACAAATAAATGACTTAACAATAAGTCAATAGCCATTGTAAACTCCATTTATTTTAAATTATGGAAACGGTGACGGAAATCAAATGAATCTAGTCTAATTTATATGTCACTGCTTAATGGAAGCAAACGAATCAATGTATCATGATGTCAAAGTGGAATAGATTCATTTTCTTTCTGTTACCGTTTCCAAATACTCAAACCAAACGGACCCTTAATGGAAACAAGCAAGCTACAAAATTATAAATAAGCATGTCCTATAAAAGGATTTTCAGACCTGCCATTGCTCGAATCCTTGTACGCTATCCGAGCTGAGTTTCTTGACAGCGACGACAGTCTTGGACGCGTTCTTGGAGGACACGGCTGCTTGCTTATCATCGACCCAGCCTTTATAGACCTTGCCGAAACCTCCTATGCCCAACACGGTGTCGGGCTTGAAACCTTTGGTGGCAGTTTTCAGCTCAGCAAAGCTAAAAATTCTCAAATTGGGTGTCTCCAACATCGCTCCATTTGGATCCCTCTCATCAATGCTACCACTCGCAGCAAGCGAGAATCGACTATATCCTCCGCTACTGCTACTCTCTGAGACTCCCCTGTTTGTGCTACTATTACTAGGCATAGAAGTTCCTAGGAAGAGAAACAATTCATGCATTCCAACATCCAATCAACCAAAATGCAGGAATTTTAATTGGGGAATCACATCAATAGCATATGCCAAAAATAAAACAAATTGGAAGTTGATTGAGCACAATTAGAAGTAAACAATTTCATGTACAAGTAATGCTAGGTCCTAAGAAATCCACAAGTAATAATCACAATTTCATAAGATCAATGAAAAATCAGGGGAGATTTTGCCAAGAAAAATGAAAGACCTCGAATGAAAAATTCTGATATTAATCAGATTTTGGGTTACCTGAGGATGATAAAGTGGGTATAGTGGCATGTGATTTGTTTTCATCAGAAGATGATGAACACATACAATTGCCCATGAGAAGGAATATTCTTTTGCAGTTGCTTTTGTTTACAATCAGACTATATGGGATCAAGACATCTGAAAATCAAGATATTGAAATATGGGTTTTCGTTCAAACTGTGTTTCTTGCTGATGAGAAGAAGGAAAAAATACTAGCAAGAATGATTGTGAAGAGATCATTGAGCAAATTTCTTCTTCTTTTTTGGTCGAAAGAGCAAATTTCTTCTTCAGAAGCACTTTTCAGCTTGACTTCTGATGACTTTGTTGTTCATTGTAGACCATTTCTTTTCTTTTTTTATTATAATTATTCATAAATTTTCTTCTGTACGGTCATCATTGCATACCGTTAGTAAGGGGTCAACGACCAAGTCAACGAAAAAAGATAATCCAATCCACTTAATTTGGCCAAATTTTGAAACAATAATTCCTTTCGTTTTATTTATTCATAATACTTTTCAAAATAATGAAAACCTTGAAATTATTGACCATACGCAATGATCATTTATCATTTAAGCGATATAGTCAAAGTTGTGTTACATTTTTTGGGTCAAGAATGTTGTGTTACTCTTCAATCCCAATAATATTCAATGTGAACATGAATACTATTAAAACAGACAAAGGAGTAGTGTATGAGTTTATCCTAGTGTAATACCCATATCATACACGGATGCAGTGTCAGATCTAAAACTTAATAGAAGGGGGCGAGTTTCATATATTTTCTACTTCATAAATCGATATTTATATTAATATTTTAAACTATAAAAAAATATGAGATTCACCTTTTGAAATTTGATTAATTCATGCAATATTTACTCTATTTTTAGCGTTTTGATTTTTTTTTTAAAATAATGTAAGATTTTTGATTTTTGTGTTAATAAAAAAAATAAAACATGGAAGGAAAAATAAAAAAACAAAGAGAAATAAACATGCTTAATAAACACAAAGATTTTAATAATAGACTCAAAATTTTAACAGTAGAAAAAAAAGGGTTGGGGAAGGGATTGAAAAATTGAACCCATGACCTTTTGCTATTTTTCACACAAGTTCCAAGACAAATACCACTAGACCAATGCATTTTTCTTGTTATTTACTTATCATTTTATACATACATAATGAAAATTAAAAATTCAAAGAGGGACTTAACAAAAAATTCAACATATTATAAGGGATTTACCGGGGGGAAGCGGGGGTTGCCCCCCCCCCGGTCGATCCGCCCCCTTACGGATGACATGGATGCTTAAAACAGACAATACATATTAATTTAAAAATAGTTTTACTTGTTGACAAATAAGAAAAATATAAATGTTAATAACAAATAAAGTTAATGAATACTAAATTTATTGAAGACTACTTGTGCATCATATTATGGCGAATCTCTTTATATACAACAACTAGGATACTAAGCCCGTGCTTCGCATGGGCATGCGAGTTTTTTTTGTTTTATTTGGGTATACGGGTTGTACTACTAATAAGCGTTAGTGCAAGTTTTCTTGTGTCATGTGTTATTAGTAATAAGTTTTTTTTGTTGGTCCATACTATTAGATGTTTCCAATACTCTAGCATGCAAACGATGAATGAACCACATCATGTAACAGAAGTGGCAATATGTTGCCTAATTTAAAAATGAATTTGTTATGTAAACATTTCCATGATTTCTCACGATTATCTAATTGAAAATGATAGGTGTAAACCCGTATTTTGATACATTATATATGAGAGTGTATCATATGATCATATAAGGCCAAATTGACAATAGAATTTTGGATGATTGTCCATTGATAGGGAACTGTTTCAAACGTGGCGATATCTCCCTAAATGGATGATGATGATGATGATGATGATGAGACTTTGGTAATTGCATTTGGAAGCAAAAGTGACTCCATTAGAGTCATGTGGCTCAAGCAAAATGACATTTACATAATGATAATGATCATGGGAACTATAACATGATCATGTATTCAACCTTTATTTGGGTGAATGAAAGGTGTTATAACCTTTGGATATATAAAATAAACATATGACATGTGATATGTTAATTATCCTAGATTTGAGGATGATGGGGATTTGAGGATGATGTTAAAGAATCCATACTTAGCTTAATTAGGAGTCAAATTTATAGGTTTCTGTATTATTAATTAACTTCCTTACTGAACCTTAGAAATGTTCTATTTTTTTATTGATTCTCTATTTCTAGGGCTCGAGCTTGAGAAGTATTTGAAGTACTTGAATGAAATATGTTTTTGGTGAAATTCAATCAAGGATCATATTAAATTTTCATTAGAACACTTTTCCAAGTATAATCTAATGGTTGAACCGTAGAAGATTTGAGACGTTTGTTTGAGAAAATTGAAGGGTTGTCCAAAAGATAAGACTCGTATACTTTGGGTGTAAATTGGTGAAAATCAAAGGTAGGGGTTTATTTCGAATTTAAAAAAATAACGGATGAATTCGTCCCTATCGCTTTGAAGATGAAGACAATCTGCTTTGCCGACATCATAAATACAACACCCTCCTTTATCCCAACAGACTTTGAATCAAGCTTGGAGTAAGGCAGCTTATTAAGAGCATGTACTGCAATCAGAAAAGGAAGTATTTTTTGTTTAAGATATGTATCAGTGCTGATGCAAAACAAAGGCAAAGACCATAAGTTCTAGATCAAAGGCTAATATGAAATGCTATGATGAAAAATAAAACTAATTTTATATCACATTTTTTATGCCTAAGCTAAATTAGAAGTTTATGTCATATCACATTTTTAAACTACCAAAATATCAATGCAATTTGAAACATTACAAGTTAACGATTTAAACAAACAGAAGTTGTACCTTTCACTTAATGCGTTTACTGTTTTACAGTAAATGATGCCTCTTATTATTAGTTCACTGTTTGAAAAGTTTAAGAGCACTAATAATTAAAAACCTACCTTCGACGCATGATGCACCTACATCATCCAGATCTCTTCTTGCGTCATATACCAATTGCATCAATTCCATCCCAAAATTTGCAACAATACTCCACCAAAAAAACAGCAGTGGTGGTACTCCAAAATAAGCTAAAAAATTCAGCAAATTTAGTAACAAATTCAGCAGCAAAACGTGGACACCAGCACCGAAAAATTCAGCAAACCACCCTCCAGGATCCCATTGCAACCCTTGGTCAACAACAAAGCCAATTATGAACAGGTTTGTCCTCTTGTGATCCTTGTTTTTTTTTTTTCTGTCCTGTGATCCTTGTTAGAACAAAGAAATGAATTAGACAAATAATTCTTTGTTTGTAAACCGTCAGAACTTAATAAATCTTCTGCTACTGAATTGCAGTGCTCCAGAATAGTGCAGAGGTGCTTGTCTAAGGCTTCTTCCCTGCTAGTTGATCGTTAGTGGCTTTTCTTGCTTCCGAAATACAGTTATAAATAATACATTATTCGTGCTTCATTTTTTTTAGTACCTGTGTAACCAGAAGCCAGATACACACCTTAGAAAATCTGACAATAGTAAAACTTAATCCCCAACGCCAAAAGAACAAAGCTAGAAGTTTTTTAGTACCTGTGAAGTCCACTTGTAGTGGGGAAACCGGAGCAGTTGGTGTAGCTAGCCACAAAACATCACTCCCAGTGTCAATCTGCACATGGAATTCCTGAGTTGGAGTTCCCAATTTTATTGTTGTGAAGTAAAGCCTGCGCAGATGACAGTAAAAAAATCAGCACACCTTCAAATGAATACATAACTGCCAACGACATTTATTACTCCTATATTGTAATTCCAATAGTCAATAAAAAAAGTGGTAAAATGAATCATGGTATAACAGAAAAGCAAAGAAACCAAATTTGTAAAATTGGGAATCAACCAAATCACAGTTATGCAAAATGAGCAAAATTGGGGAAATGGGGGGGGGGGGGGGGGGGGGGGGGGGGGGGATCAGAGGGAAAATTATTTAACCAACCAAATAAGGGTCACAATATATGACGTAGAGCAAACATTCAAGTTTCAATAAGTCATAACTTGCAACTGAAAATGTCAAAACTCCGTTGTAATGAAAAATTTGTTCTACTTGCTTAATATTGGTTTACTCTTCAAGACTAAACCAAAGCAAAGCCCCAAAACAATCATACTCAATTCCAAAACCCCAAAGACTGCCTTTGTCCAAAATCAGGGGAGTAGAATGATCAAGCAACTGGAGAATATCTATAACAGCTATTCAAACAAATGCACTATTGAACAAACAGATATACAAATAAAAAGCAGATTGTTATTCAGATACTTGACATAGACAATAATGGATCATAACTGTAGTAAAAAAAATTGAGAAGGGAATCACTGAAGTAACAAAAAGAAATCAGGAGATTCATTTCAATGATCATAGAGCATCGAACGATCTCTAATCAAATTAGTATGATAGTTGATAATTGAAAGAGGACACAACACGAAATGGAAAAAGTGACGGGCATACAGATAGTCTTGATCCTAATGGCACTGTTTCGAGCAATCGTTAAACTCCACCGTTCTTTATCCTTCTGCTTCTTAAGCCTTGTATTTTCTTCTTCCAAGTTTGAAGCTTTCTGCTCCAACTCTGTGGTGTAGGCTTGTCACATTAATCTTCATAAGGACAACAGAACAATATTCTAAAAGAGTTCAAGGAGATGATGAAGTAGTTCATTACCAGAATACACCCCTGGAATGAGAATGGTTGCTCCCAGTACTTTCCTTCCCCGAAAGTGGGCTTCCTCCACAACTAAATCGTCAACCTCATTCCCTAGAATGAACAACAGAAACAGATGAAAGGGTCAAAAACAAACTCAGTATCATCGACTATATAATCACCTAAAAATAAGAAAGCTTTGCTTTCAACACCCCTATTGGTCAGGCAGTGCAAGATAGCAACCAATTCACCTATTGCTTTCAACACCCCTATTGATCATGCAGTGCAAGGAATTCTATTGCTTTAAAAAATTATTAATATTGCAAGTTCAAAATTCTATTCCATATAAATTAGTTTTAACACAAACAACCAATTTACTTTTTACAGGAAAAAAACTCAGTATCATTTCTATTTGGTTGTTGTTGGTTGAGCTCGATACTTCTCATGTTTCCTCCAATGCCTCCCATCATTCTATTTTATAGGGCTCAATTGTACCAAAATATATTTTGAATATAAACATACTAAGCAGAAGTGCAGAACTGTGGATCACTGCACCCTCAATTTCATTCATACATCAAATGACCAAAACAGTCCGATAGGGCTCAATTGTACACAATATACAACTACTGATTTGGATTATGCAGTAAGAAGTTAGATTAGGAAGCGAAATTGAAGGGAAAAAAGCCCTAAAAGAGGAGAATTGAGAGAGAACCTGCAATTGAGTATCATCTAAGAGGAGTGAGGTGGAGAAGGAAGCTGCGAATCGTCGATTCCTGGTGAGAAGCATAGGGGATACTACCGTCCTCGCTGCAAACAACCTCTGCATCTTCTTCTTCTTTTATCTATTGGATTATAACAGAGAGTGATGAAAGGAAGATTGAATTGCTGAATCGCAACACGCGGCTCCTGCAGTATTAAAGGGAGAGTAATCCGGACGGTTTGCAGGTAGTGCAGGCGAAGGGTTGCCACTTAAGTGCAGCCATGGCAACCAAATCCGGACGGTTTGCAGCTAGTGCAGTGTGAAGGGTTTTTCCATTCCAAAGTCAATAAATTATTGAGGGTGTGTGGCATCTGCTGGGCAAGGCCCATTCAACTAATAAACTGGTTTTCATTTCATCATTTTAGGGTTTTAAAGTTTAGCATTAATTATCTTAGAATCCTAACTTTATAGTAGATATAGATGTTTTGGTATTTGATGTACAATTAATTATGTCATAAATCAAAATTGTCAATTAGTCTATGCTGGTACACAGTTTCAGACCCGAAAACCAGTTGAGTACCTTTGTCAAGTACGAGATTAGATTTAGCAATTTTTTTTTATAAAATTTATTAAACTTTATAAAAATACAATAAACTTTAAAATTTTAAGTGCACTTTAAATGTACATGTTGTACTTTTTTATCATGTTATTATTATAATATATAGTATGTAACATTTCTTACATAATTGTATATTACTCAAAAAAATCAATATGCATTATCAATTAATAATATATGATTGTAAAATATTATAACGAACAACTTACAGATATTGTGCTCATAATATAAACATCGCAATGTATAAACATCGCAATGCGTAAACATATATGTATATTTAGGATTGAGGATATTAAATGAATTTTAGTATTATTCCCGTGACATGCTTTTCAATTAAACATTGTATGAAGTATTTTATTCATTTAATATTGCTTAAACAATTATATATACATAAAATTGATAAGAGAATGACATTTTGATTAACCCATGTAAAAAGACCAGAATTTCATGGATTATGTAATGTTTTGTAAGTCTTAAATTACATGCTAAAAAGTATTTTTTAAATTTATGATAATCGACGGGAACAATTCTATAACATAGTAATATAATATAGAGAAAATTAATCTTAAACTGTGGTTCTTGTGATTGTGATAAACAACTATAGTCAATGTTTGGTTCAACTTATTTAATCACGACAACATGTGACAAAATACACAAATTATTTTTTGATACTAATATAATCAAATTAGTTTACACGGGATGGAATGAAATAAATTGCTCAATAATTGATGAAACAAAATGGTAAAAATTTAGATTGTGAAAAGAAAAAAAATCAAAGTCAGCCCAATTTTATGCTAAAATATTGTTTTTTACAAACAATACTTTTCAAAATTAATCTTATACTTTCGTTATTGTGGTATAAATAAATTAAACTAATAGATTTAAATGGTAAAGGGATTACGCTCTAAACTAATATATCAACCTAAGTACTTGACAATGATTGTCATTCTCAATGATTGGATTCTTGAGAATGGTCTCTCTGGTGCTAAAAGTGAATGATACACACAATATAAAATTTAATTTTAGACAAAATATTATGCATTTCTGAAACTTAAATTGAATAATTTGTTTGCCTAAATGTGCATATATATTACATCGTATGTACATGAATT
The DNA here is from genome assembly GCA_027886185.1 of Rheum nobile. Classification (NCBI taxonomy): domain Eukaryota; kingdom Viridiplantae; phylum Streptophyta; class Magnoliopsida; order Caryophyllales; family Polygonaceae; genus Rheum; species Rheum nobile. The sequence continues at coordinate 3,679,801 of WOAB01000540.1, read as the reverse complement.
TTGAATTGCATATTTTTTAATCTAAAAATATACATTTTTTTAGATGCTTGTCTAAATGTACATATAATTTATAATATATGTACGTTATTCATATTTTTTAGCATGGGAGCAAGACTTTTACATATAATCCCATCTTTATAACCATAAATAAATAAAAAAGATCTTAAAAATCAATAATAACTAAAATAGGTTGTTAATATTTTTAAACCTACCTAAATAATAGATACATTCTTCATAAATGAGATTAAAGTTAGAATATTTTTATGATTAAAAAGCTTCGCATCTCATAACATGGATGAATATATTAATCTTGAATAGACCTCGATCGATCAATGCTAGAAAGAAGAAAATGATGGGTATAATGAAAGAATCAAATTTGTTTATATTGATAAATTAACGTTATATATAGTTAAAAAAAATTACATTTTTCATATTACATCATTTGGTAAGAAATATTACGTAAGTAGTAGAATCTATATTCTAATTTCATATTCATTTATGTAAAATTAGCTAGATTTAAATTAGGGTATCAAAGTTTGTAAATAAATATAAAGGAGAAAAAATTTAAAAAACACAGGAGAGAAGGAGAGGAAGTCGTGAAAATCACGATTCTTTTTGCAAATTTTGATGAAATTAATATTTTTAAACTCACATAATTAAAACATGTGTTTTATACTAAGTTGAGTAGAATGTATGAATGAATGAATGAATGAATGAAATAACAATACTAATTAATAGCCAATCAAAGTTAGCAAATTCAGTTGGAAGATTTTACAAAAAAAATCTACTTTAAATAAGTTGGAAATAAGGTCAAAAATAGAGCACAAAAGATTTAGGGTTTGTTTGGTAAAGTCAATTATAACGGCTTTATCATTTATAAAGAGGTTTATCAAAAATAAATATTTGTGATGCTTTAGAATTTGTATAATAACTACTTCATAATTTACTATAAAAAGAGGTTTATAAATATATTTAACTGAACACCATTATATCTAAAAAGCCTTTAACCACAACAATGCCATTATAAATTAATATAACAAACAAACCCTTAATGAAAATGTATACTAAATGGAAAAAGAAGAAGTTGATCTTAATCGATGGTGTAAAATAAAATAGGTTGATAGAATTGAAGGAAAATCAATAGAAATTTATTATTCTAAAATATATTTGTTATAGGTTGTTAAGAATCTTAATAATTCGAATGGAACAATTCTATAAAAGTTAAATTTATGTTTCTTTTACCCATCAATAGAATAACATATGCTATATAGGTGGTTTGAAGACATAGAGATTTAAAATATCTTTGTGAATTTATATTTTATTGATTGTTTAATATAATAATAAATTAAAATTTAAAAAATAACACCTCAACAACATGGGTCTAATATATATATTTATGTGCACGCTCCAGTAAAACGTATATTATGGTAAAATAGGGATGAGTTTCGGTCCAAAACCGGACCGGACCGACCCAGACCAGACCGAATTCTGAAAAAGTATGGACCGAAACTGGACCATCAAATACCGGTCCGGTCAGGTCTCGGTCCTAGGGCTGTTCATCGGGCCAAAACCGAACCGAACCGAAACCGAAACCAAAGTTCGGAATTTTGTGAACCAAAAACTGAACCGAAGTATTTCGGTTCGGTTTAGTTCGGGTTCGGTTCGATTTAAAACCGAAATAACCGAACGTGTTGATATTAGGTTTAGGGATGTGGTCAATTCCGGTTCTGGTGAACCGAACCGAAGTGGACCGATGTGGACCGAACCGAAGTGGACCTAAGTGAACCGAAATGACCCGAATTGGACCGAAGTGGACCGTAGTGGCTAGTATGATCCGAACATGTACCTGTTTGTTTTCAATATATAACATATCTGCAAATCTAACTAGACAAACTCGCTCAAGAAAACCAAAACGACAAAAAGTTACTATAATCATAAGAAGTTTAACATATCATATGTTTTTAGAACAAAATGAAAATAGTACGAAATTTAAACCAATCTAACAATCAAAGTACGAAATACAGAATGTCACCAAACAAAAAGTTACATATTCAACTTCACAATCCCCACACCACGTACTAAATGATGTTCACCAATATTCATTCCAGTATTCCACAATCCACATGTTCAAAACTCCACCGAGATATGAGCACCTTGTAAAACAACTATATTGAATTAGAACTCATTAAAACCATAAATAATTCAAATCAAATTAGTAATTTATACCTTGACCCTCGTAAACAAACGGAAACCGAATTCTTTCTCTTGGATCTTGACTTTAGTCTTTAAAGGTGCAGGTTGTCGATATCTAACAAAAAAATTACACCATTGAAAGTTAAACATCATTAATTAAATGTTGTGTGCAAATAAGTTTAAACAAATTGTAAAAAACATAAACAATAAGATATATATACCTTCTGAAACCTTCTCTGTCTCAATATAACGTTCAAGTTCATCCCATGCAACTTCACCATTTTCACGAGACCTTAGATCTGCGCAAATCCAATCTTGTGTGCAAATAAGTGCTTCAATCATCTACTCACAATAAGAAATAATTATGATTGCAGTTTGTTAATAAAAAATATACAGTTAAAAGGTCTACAAAATTACAAAGGTTAAAGACATCACCTTAGGAGACAATGAGCTACGAAAATGATCAACAGTACGGCCTCCTGTGCTAAAGGCTGATTCAGATGGAACTGTAGTGACTGGAATGGCTATCACATCACGAGCCATTCTAGCAAGAATTGGATATCGAGGCCCATTCATTTTCCACCATGTTAAAACATCATATTCTTGACAATTCAGCTCATGGAAGTAACGATTAAACTCAGTTGTGTTCATTGCACCACCAGATTCACCAAGCTTAATCAAATCAGAAGTGACACCTCTCCAAAAACACGGTCGACTACCAACTCCAATACTTTTCCCTGCCAACGGGCCGGACCCCATTCCCGTCCTAACGGACCCAACACTAGAACTCGAAGGAGCATATAAGTTTTTGTACTCATCAAATATTTCCTTTGCAGAACTCCTTAGCTTTGTGGCTAATTCCAATCCTTTCTCTTCACCATATAAGCATTGCAGTGCCAATTTCAGCCCATCAAACTTATACATCGGATCAAGCATAATCCCAACAAAAATGAACAAATTCATCTTCTCAACTTCATCCCAATACTTATCACATTTCTTCTTCATTTGGACAGCCATAGATTGACATATTGGATCACTACTTTCCACTGCTTGATTCAACAAACTCACAATATGGCCAATGTACAAATATACGTTACTCACTGTCACATAAGAGGACCTAGATACTGTATTTGTGAAATCACAAAACTCTTTCAAGAAACTTACAATGACCTCAATTGTGGCCCACTCCTCTGCAGAGATATGTCCTATATGCTTCCCATCATCATCTCTAGGAAGTTCTAACCGAGGGAAAACTTTGATTAAATTTCAAGGCAACATCCAACATCACATAAGTTGAATTCCATCTAGTAGGAACATCAGATACCAATGAAGACTTGCATTCAATTTTCAGCTTTTGAACTTCCTCTTTAAACATGCGCAATCTACTAGGAGAGCTCCTTACAAACTTGACAACAAGTCTAACTTTATCAATGTAATCAATATGCTCCTTTAAACCTTCCCTCACAATAAGATTAGCAATGTGTGCAGTACATCTCATGTGCAGATTCTTCCCATCATTAATGGTACTACCACTTGCTACAATCATCTCTTTTAGCTTAACACAAGCTAAATCATTGGCACTCGCATTGTCTACAGTCAGTGTAATAATCTTATCACTTAAATCCCACGACCTTAGACAATCTTCAACATCTCTAGCAATTTCATCACCCTTATGACCACTAATTGTACAAAAGTTCAGAATTATTTTCTGTAAATTCCAATCATTATCAACAAAATGAGCAGTCAAAGCCATATAATTCAGCTTTTGATTGGAAGTCCATGTATCAGTAGTCAAACAAATTCGTTGAGAATTCTTCCCCAGAAACACTTTCAACTTCTCTCGTTCCTCCGTAAACATTTTATAAGAATCACGAGTAACAGTAGAACGTGATGGCACTTTAAAGGTAGGGCAAGCAGATGCAAATAAATCTCTAAAAATAAACTTTTACACAAAGTTGAATGGTAACTCTTCTCCAACTACCAATTCACACATCTTCATTCTCACCTCTTCTAGATCTAGCACCCAATTTTTCACCTTGCAATTTCCAGCTTTATCAAATGGTTCTAAAAGAAGTTTAGATTGGGTACCTTTGCTCTTGTTTTTTGGATTTTTTACACAGCTATCCCGATGCTTGCTCAAATTGCGAGTACCATTTTTGGAGGAATTTGCTGCATAGCTTTTCTTGCAAAATATACATTCATCCCTTGCTGTATCTCCATTGCTGTCCTTTATTTCCTTACAGTGTTTCCAAAATTCTGCCCTTTTTTGAATTTTCTTGGACTTTGACTTGGCGGAAGCTCTCACTTCATTCGCAACCTTCTCTCTTGCATTCTCATTAGTGGGAAAAGTGTCGTCATCTTCATCAATACTTGGATCCCCTTCTTCTTCCACATAATCATCATCAACGAAATCAACCTCAGGTGAATTTTCAGATGCGTGTGAATGTAGCATGTCTCGAGACTCTTGTCGGGTTCTAGATGAGGGCATTGTGGCTGATTTTACACGCTTTCTTTTGGATTGAGAGCTCGACATCTATATTAAGAAAAATAAAAAGAGATAAGTTCAAGTATATAAACTATATTTTCTATGAAATACACAAGACATTGACCATGATATATTTAAAGTACTCACATTTGATGAATGTCTATCCGTGATTTTCAGTTCTTAATCTTTTGAAGAATTTACTAGTTCAATCACTGTTTCACTCATTAAGATTAAGTTAGAAAAACAAAAAATGCTAAAATGAATCTAAAAATTATAAACATATAGCAAATATGCAGAAACTCTTGAAAATGCTAAAATGAATCTAAGTCCAGCAAACTAATGAAGATAAGAAAGGCCACACAGGGAAGTAATTAACTTAAACATATAGCAAACATATGTTGTTTTCAATGAACAACGTACCAATTAAAGCATAAATTTGGTTTACTATATATTAAAATGCTAAAATGTTCAGACTGTCAAACATCCACAATATATTAAATATCCCTTAAATGTGCACATTACAAGTTAAAATAACAACCTTCCTAACACCTTAACTAGTAAATGTGCACATTACATGTGAATGTATCCTACTACCCATTATCAACGAAAGATTTATACTTGACGGTATCTAACTAGCAGCAGTTGTAAATTGATTTACTCTCTGGTACATGTTATTTGGTCATCAAAGAATTATGGCTGGCTTTCAGTTATTCTAAGCACTCTTCATCCGCTGGTGATTCTTCTCCCTTAATTCTTGTTGATGGAGGAAAGAACAATACTCGGGACCATGCTCTTGGTATGGGCTCATTGGTTCTTTCAAAAGAACTTTTGAGCTTGCCAAGAAAATCTAACTAGACAAATAGAGAAAAGTGGTGACAAGAGGCTCTTACAAAAAAAACTTTAAAAAAATTATATTTTAAAATTTATTTACTATATATAAAGATCTCGATTACAGGACCGAGAAGCTATGACTGGAGGGTTAGGGGAATCACTAAACCTTATTGTTCACATGTTTCATTCTATTTATTCTCGGTTAGACATTGAGTTCGAGGTTCGATTCCTGTGGTGAGGGTCTGGTGTCAATCAGTCCTTGGCTACTGGTTGATGGAATATGTGTGTTCGGTTCATAAGGGAAGGGGAGAAAGAATAGAATGAAGGGAAGGACTTGCTGAATTAGAATTTAAACCCTAATTAATAAATAACTTCAAATCAAAGGTTGTTGCCACTAGTGCTATTGTCCTGGGACTTTCTCGCTCTAGTTTCATGTCCCCTATTCAATGATTTGAGTTTGGTTGTTGAAGAAAGTCAAAGTGCTTTCCTTCACGCTGAGTGTGAATTGGAGATTTCAGGCTGCTCTTAGACCAGGAAGATTGTTTATGACATCAATCAGCTAGAAGACTTCTTTTAGGCTGTCGAATCATTTTTCAATGCATGTGATCTTTCGAGTAGGAGTAGCTGGCTTTCGATTTTATCCTGTCTTTTTAGTGTGATAAGTATGATCAGTCGTAGGGCTCCAATCTACTTTTGCTGGAGTTTACTTTTACGTCTCGTAGGAAAGATCGTCTTATAGTATGTAGGTTAGTCAAATCCGTCAAGCATGCCAGTCCAAGGCACTGAGTCCTTTTTCTAGCAGTCATTGCGTAATCGTAAGCAGCCCTTTCAGACAACAAGTGCTAGTTCTCCGAGTGTAAGTAGTAAAGTAGGCAACCCCTTTCTTTTTGAAAGACTATTCCTTGCCATTAAAGTCATTTTTATATACTATAATTGGGGTTTCTTTCCCATGTCAAGCTAGTTATCGTGGAGTCCATGTTAAGTGATTTTTCTTTATTTTCTTTTCCGGTAATTTGATAAGGCACAGAAAGCACTCTTTCAAATAGCAAGGAGAAAAGCGTAAAATGGGCAGGAGATTAGCTCTAAGAGCGAGAGGGAGACAGCCAGTGAAAGTAGACCAAGGGGGAGACTAGTTCTTAGCTTGATTGAACTCAGCATAGTTAGAGATTATAGGAGATAGCCTTTCTTTCTATTGCTTGAGTTGAATCAGTTGGCAAAAAGCCCTAGAACCTAACCAAGCAAAGCGCGGATACCATGTAGAAACTTAGGCTCCCCCTAGTCGGAAAACATGTCTTTAAAAGAATTCATAAGAGTTACAATTACAACAATGACCTATTATATAAGTAATATATAAATACAATAATGGCACAAAAATCTCATAAGTGTATGGGCTCTAGCCCTCTCCCAGCGCGTAAGTAGTGCCGGCTATATTCAATGGTAGGCTGAATCACTGCTTTCTCCTTGGCTCCATTAGGGTTCGTAGTCTCATCCTGCAAAGTTTTTTGTCCAAAATGAAAGGTTTGGGTTTGCCATTGGATTTTATGCTTCTGAATAGGTGGCATACAAGCCTCTTTTTGACCGCACATGTATTTATGGTCCCTCCTGGATTATTGACTCCACATTCTCTATTCATTAGGCTTTGATGCTTTAAGGGCAAAAGGGTATATCCGAAGACAAGCCTCACATTGCTTCTCTATAAAAAATGTACTTTTACATTCTTCGAAATAGGTGCTTTGTTGCAATTCGTAACTTAGGGACCTTTACACTTCACTTTGATTGCTTCAGCTCCAGTTAACTAAAAGTTAGCACCATTAACATTTGCGGTTAGACACTTTTACCGAATGGGACACTTCCTTTGATGCTAAGGGTGACCATAGGACCATAGCTATAATCTCGGTCGTGAATATCTGAATAGGGCGACCGCCCCGTGGATATCTTTGCTTCAGAACAAAACAATTAGAATTAGGCTCAGTCAACTGGAATGTGTATTATCCATATAGGGGATCCTCCAGTTGAGAAGATCCATCTCCCTTTGCTTTGCCAAATAGAGACTGAAAGAAGCTTCTATTTATAGGCCTTGGAGGCCATTAACTCTTTCTTATTTTTTAATAAGTGGTGTCCTGTCTTGCTTATGACGACGGGCCGACCCCTGTTTTTCACGGGTATCGAAACATGGATTGACACCGATGAGAATTTGTCATACTAGTACTCCACCAGGAGCTGCCAAAGTACGTTCAGCCAATCGTTACTCGTCCGTCCTTGATTAACTTGATTGATCTGATCAGACGCTTGGTTTTTCCCATCCGTTTACAGCTCAATCCGTAAGTTCACACTAGTCAGTACAACTTTTTTTTGAGTTTAGTGAAGAAGCTTATAAAAGAAGAAAGTAACAAAACAACTTGGCGGAAAGCTCTATGGGCTTACGCCTTTTGATGGCTGTCATTTTCTGGGCTATTTGGATGGACTCAGATCCTTTCATGTAGGAGATAGGTGGGCGCTTTCCCTTCTTTTTTGGCATAGATCGGGGATTCCTTTATATGATATGGTCTTTTCCTTGAGTCAGGACCTCGGGCTATGGAGCCTGGTTTGGTCCTAGACTTGTGCTCGGTTTTCGGGACCTGTGTTCATGATCGGGCGTGTGGGGACTGGTTGGACATATTCTATATAGAAATAGAAGGCACCGCACCAGGGGGGAAGCGAGTAAGAACCACACCGGGTATCAACAGCGTAAAGAAGCTTCTGACCGGCCCCATTAGTTGCAAACGGTTGAGTTACGAGCTATGGAGCTAGGGCAGCTACTTTGACTACTTCTTATAAAAAGAAGTATTTGGTGCTCCGACAAAGGCTACCCCTAATCTGAGATTGTGCTAGACTATCATTTCCGGCTAAGACCTCTACCAAAGGTCATGTTCCGACTTCCTGTTCTTCTTTTTCCTTTTGATTTTCTTGCTGAATTGACTTATTATAGGTTGCCCTTCCTCCCCCACAGCCTCTTGGTTCACGATCTAGGAAAGCAAGAATCGAAGCGATCCAAGCACGCTGGGGTTCTTTTGTTTTGAGCAAGCTCTAAATCCTATGTCCTCGTGCTTGAGCCAAGCCAATTTTGAAGCCAGTCGTGGAAGATGTCGCCCTGGCTCTAGAAAGAAGCTATGAAGCAAGAGCCTCTGAACCTATGTTAATTGTGGATGGGCGTTAAGGTCATATGGCCATTGATAGAAAGAAGTGGTCTTCCAGGCCAATGGTAGAAGCGATAGAAGCATTGAAAGTAATGTTCCTGGTAGAGAATGGATCTTCTAGACTGGGGAAGCGTACAAAATTGAGCAAAATCCGGCCTATACAGATAGAAGGTAGCGGTCCGAATGTCCTGATTCTATGTCCGTCGGAGAGCGTATGGGCCTCTGAGACAAGGAAGCCTTGCTTGAAAGAGTCAACATGGCAATGGATTATTTGAATCCCCGTTACTTTATTAATAATAAAAAATGATGACCACAACAGGATGGGCTTGTTGAATGGCAGGCTTAACTGGAAATGGAAAGGATTTGGCTCATCCAAATCAGATGATCCTGAATCAAATACTCTTAATAGTGGTTCGCTTAAAAGATCTGTACTAAAAATATCCATATTCCTACCGGGAAATCACACATGAAAAAGAGTATGCAAAAACAACACCTTTAGGTGCCAGGAGTGCGGCGTCGAGCCACATTTGCTTCGAATCGAGTACCAGCACCCGCGGATGTCCTATTTCGTCTGATTCAACAAGTGGATCCTCCTATCCCGGACCAAAAGAAGTGGCTAGTGGATTTGGATAACCTTTCTTCCCTTCTACTTTTAGTAGTCGATGTTATACTGGTACTAAAGAGAAGTAATTGAATTGGCTTAGAAGCGGCTTCAACCTGAGAGGCCCGAATTCTTCTCCCAGAGTCCTAAGAAAAAAGACTAATTAGATAGTCAGGGCTAGCTTCCTCAACTCCGAGATGCAGGAACTAGTCAATCAATTTCCCGAGAAATGATGTTGATTGATGTCCTTCCCGCTTTGTGAAGTCAATAATCTAAGTAATAGGTAAGTGGTAAGACCAGAAAGAAGTAGCATTTTACCTGCTGGTGTAACCTTTCGTTGGCTAACCACGCTGCGGATTCGAACCATAGGTTTTCCTTACGTGGTAAATGGTCCCTGTAAAAATCATCTTCCGTCAACCCGAATCCTTTCTTTTTACCTTATTAGTGCCCTATGCATAGTGAATACCCCACCCGAGCTATAGCGGTCTCCCCGTCCCGCTATTAGGAACTAATGGGATCTTCTTTCAACTATAATTTTTTGCATTTTGCGTAAGTGATGTTCGATATCGCTTCTATGCGGTGACTCCTGAGTAGCGAATGGAATTGGAACCTCTACTCACACTAAGTTCATGAGCTTCGCCTGCTCGCTTTGACTGCTCTGGAGGACAGATACCTGATCAGTAAAAGAGGCATACTAAAAAGGTTGATTTCGATAAGAATGTTGGGCAGTCCATGATTAATAAAGTAGCAAGCTTCCTCTGACTCGATAGTCGAGCTTGCCTTGGTTTCGTTCCCTCCCTTAGTTGTTGTCATCCATATCCTAGAAGTCGACCGGCCTCATCCAATCTTACTTGATAAGCTCAGGGCAGCACCTTTCTCTATTCAAGCAACTGTAACTCTTATTCAATCAAGCAAGGAAACTCTAACTCTTATTCTTTCTTGATTGGTGGTATAACCTACTGTTTATCTTTCTGTGCCTCTCATTGCACTCTCTCTTAGTAGGTTTCTGCACCTCTCTTTCTTAGGATCAAAGGTTTATGTAACTCATACAAGGAAGTATAAGGGCTGGGAGTTGTATTATAGCAGCTCGACTTGTAATTGTTGTTGTTAGGGAGGCATCGCTTTCTATCGTACCCCTACCCGTAACCTACCTTTGTGAAGGGGCTGCTCAAGTCGAATGAATCAGAATAAAGCCATTGCCAGTTTACTTAGATGATCTTTCTTTCCTTACCTATCTTCCTGGCCGGGAGGAATCCAGCTTTTACCTCTCCTAAACAGTCATTTCAATCTTTCAACTTCTATCTACCCGGGGCTGCTGACTTCTGCTTTCTTGTCTTTCTCATCATAGTACCCTCATTTCCACTCTTTGTAAGGCAAAGCAACTTTCTGATCCCCAATGACAATATCGTTACTAGTGGGATGGATTAGGGGCTATGAGTTGAACTAAACTAGACCTGTAATCAAAACTGTGGACATGGGCGAACTCCTATCCTGTATGTAGGGACTATCCCACATTGAATCGACAATAAGTATCTTTCAAAGATTGCTGCTTGAAACGAACTATTCCGTATACGCAACGCCCCCTTCTGGAGGCCTTACGACGGCTACTTTTATTGAAGAATTCGGCGTAACGACATCTTTCGATGGCAATCCTTGATTGAATTCGGGAGCTTTTGGGAAGAAGTAGATTTCATAATGGATATGTGTACCAACAGGAAATTGGGCGAAGAGGTAGAACTCTCTTATTTCGTTAGAACTGGAAATAGCGTATATAGAGGCGGGTTCGGTGAGTGAAGTGGAGGCCAAGGTCCTCCAGTTTCTCAAAGATAAGGAAATAACTAAGGTCGTTTACTTCCAGAATCGGGAAGCTGTACAAAAAATGGCCTTGAATTCAATCAAGCAAGGAAACTCTAACTCCCATGAGGGGATGCTTGAAAAGGAGAGACTTTACGCTTCGCTAGAACGTCACCTGCACAAGTACAATGACGAAGCGGCTGTGATGGCTAAGTATCCTCAGCTGTGGGAGGCCGATTTTTAGAATTTGGTCGAGAAAATGGCCTTGAATTTGGACATGGATTTTTGATCTACGTCCGAGATTCGTACGCTTGCCTCGGGGCCCTTGCATCCGTACACCAGATGCAAAAGCTTCTTAAAGAGCTTTTTAGAGGACCTACTAGCTGAATAGGCATAAAAAAGAAAGCTAGCTGAAAAAGGCAAGGTGTACCTAACTTACCTACCCACTCATCAATCACGGTGTTCAGCTGACTTGCACTGATAGACCTTTATTGTACTGGAATTAGGCGCTCATCTTTTTACTATTGTTAACTAATCTTTTCCATGTTCGATTTGACTCTATGTTAGAACATTTCTGTGAATGCTATTCTGATCTAAGTGGTCCTATTATGTGTCCCGTGTTAGGAAGCATTACTCTTCTTTTCATTCCAAATTCAAGAATACGATCGATACGATTGATTGGTCTGTGCGCTTCTCTTATTACTTTTTTGTATTCTCCTGTTCTTCGGATATAATTTGATCCTTCTACGGCCAAATCTCAATTTGTGGAAAGCCTTTGATGGCTTCCTTATGAAAATATCAATTTTTATTTGGGTATAGATGGTATCTCTTTACTCTTCGTGATATTGACCGCATTTCTGATCCCTATTTGCATTTTAGTGGGTTGGTCTAGTATGAGAAGTTATGGGAAAGAGTATATTACATCATCTCTAATTCATGAATTTATAATGATCGTCGTGTTCATTTGCTACCACACTTTCATGGGTTGAGTGGTGAAGATCCCAACAAGCATCTTTCTGAGTTTCACGTTGTCTGCACCAGCATGAAGCCGAGAGGAGTTACTGAAGATTAGATCAAGCTAAGGGCCTTTCCTTTTTCTTTGAAGGATTCGGCCAACGACTGGTTTTATTACTTAGCTCCGAGAAGCATTGATACATGGGCAAAGCTGAAGAAAGCTTTTCTGGAGAAGTACTTTCCTGCAACAAAGCTCAATAGACTGAAGAAGAACATCAGCAACATTGAACAACATGCTATTGAGACTTTGTATGAGTACTATGAGAGATTCAAACGCCTAATATCAAGTTGTCCGTACCATGGTTATTCTGATCAGGATCTCATTCTGTATCTATATGGATGGCTTCTTGATGATGAGCGCAGAATGGTGAACGCAGCCTGTAGAGGTAATATTCTGAACAAAACGCCTATTATAGCTTTTGAGATGTTTTCTGAGCTTTCTGCTCAAGGCAATTCAGCAAGAGAGCAAGCTCTCATGCAGCCAAGGCAACCGACTCTCATCTATCATCTGCACTGCAATCTGATGTGAACGAGTTGAAGGAGATGATGAAACGTTTTATGGTGAAAGGTAACCCGCAACAAGTTAAGGCTTGCGGCATCTGTTATGACACGCTCCGTCCTACAGACGCATTTCTGACACTTCAAGAGCCTGAAACTGAAGTGAATACCATGTCATCCCCCGTGGCATCCGACAAGCCCATTTAATTAGCTTTTCTATGTATTTCAGTACTTTTCGTTTTTAGTAGTTCCTTATATAGTAGTTTCTAGTTTTAGTGTATTTCGTGTTTTGGTATGCAAGCCCATCTGCGTATGGACTCGGCCCATTAGGTTAAATAAGGACCATCAAGGTCGTGCACTATTTTGGCTATATATAGCATTCACTTGTAATCGTTTTAATCACGTTGAAATTTATGCCTAAGCTTCGTAGTTGAGTTGAACTCCTCCCCTTAGGCCTCGGCGTCATAAAACTGGTTAGACCCGATTGAACAACGGCACGGTTCACAAACATAACCTTCACTGTCACCCCACCCTCGCCCAAGCGAGCATAAGAGAGCCGCGGACCATCCTTCCCGGTGGTTCGTAGTTATCCGATTACCAAGAGAAAGATCCGAGACCATTTCCTACCTAGATCCGACTTCAGACGAGATCCAAACCATCGGAATCGTATCAATTGGTATCAGAGCGCCAGGGGTATGAGGTGTGTCTTTCCTTCTTTTTCCTCTCTCCCTACCCATCATCACCATTAAAACTCCCAAAACCGAACTCGACTTCTGCGCAGATTTCGTCCAAATATTTTTCGTCTTTCTGCAATTTTCTATCATAATCTTGTAGAGCTTCTCGATACGAGTCCGGGAATATAAAATTCTCCTAAAACGGACATCGTTTGATCCTTCAAAAGGCCAAAATACGAATCCTTCCCTGCTGCCCAAACCCTAGCCGTCGCCGCCCCTAGCAACCCTAGTTCGGCCTTCTCTTCCTTATTTCTTCCTAACCGTGCCACCTAGCCCACAACCTAGCCAACCTGGATCACCCTATCCGAGCCAGCACCCGCCCATGGCTCACCGACGCCTCACATGGACCTTCAACCCCTACCTCTACGCCGATGAGTGGAACGACGACGAATGGTTTGGTGGCGTGAGTCTATATGACGCCCATCCAGACTATATCCCGCCGCGCCGCGACTATGACCCCTCATCCCGACACCCGTACTCTCTGCCCCGACATCCATACTACTCACCCAGGCACCAACACAACTCACCACCGCGCCGCGAATACGCCCCAGTGCGGTACCTTGAGCACCCGCACGTGCGCCGTCCCGAGCGTCCTCCTGTGTCACCGGTTCCAACAGTCGCCCATGAAGCCACCAACAAGCACCTGGCCGATGTCGCAGCAGAAGACGAGGCTTATGCCAAGCGCATTGCGGACCTCGAGGCCTAGTTTGCGGAGGTCAGAAACAACAATTCTGCACTAGCCGCGACCGCGGCCGCAACAACCGCGACCGCGGCTACAACAGCCGCTCCCTCAATGGCCCCCAGCACAGCAGCCCCCTTGTCAATGGCAGCGGGTCCGTGCCCCAGTGCGCCCGCTCCCGAGACTGATGTTTCCAAGCCTGCGCGCAAGCCCGACGTGCCTACGTCGGCCCTTCTCGAGGTTGTCGACTCCAGATCCGGGCTTCCGCGTGATGATGATGACCAAGGCACCCAAGCCCGCTCCTGTATCCTAGCCATTCTTGCTGAGATTTGTGATGCTGAGAGCCGGACCCGAGCCCTACTACGACGCCGCACTCTCACTAGCTGCCGAGCGCCTGTTCTCCCTGGCCCCACCCAACTCAAAGCGGGGATGCTTCGATTCTAAGGGAGGGAGAATGATGCGCTCCTGGCTAGTCCTGAACCAGGCTTCCGCGAGCCACCGAAGACCAAGATCGTGGCATCCCCCGTGGCATCCGACAAGCCCATTTAATTAGCTTTTCTATGTATTTCAGTACTTTCCGTTTTTAGTAGTTCCTTATTTAGTAGTTGTTAGTTTTAGCTTATTTTCTGTTTTGGTATGCGAGCCTATCTGCGTATGGACTCGGCCCATTAGGTTAAATAAGGCCCATCAAGGTTGTGCACTATTTTGGCTATATATAGCCTTCACTTGTAATCGTTTTAATCACATTGAATTGAAGCTTAGTGCAGCCGTTGAGCATTGCTCCCGTTGCCTTGCTTCGACTAGACCGAGCCCTCCCTTGCCGCCGTGATCGCCGACTGTCCCTCCCTTGCGAGCACGCCGACGAGCCCACTAGCCTTGCTTGCGTCTTCTCCCATGAACGTCTCGGCCACTGTCGAGGCCCCCTTCAACAGCCCCGAAGCCAAGTCGTTTGGCTTGGTTCGTATTCGATTCCGGAGAGTTTGTCAAGTCCGATCCGCCTTCTACTTAGATCCACCCTTGATGACTCGTTTAGGAGACGAAAATGCATCAAGAAGCTTTTGCCCTTATAGTGCAGACACCTGTGGTCGAATTGAAGCAACTTCCAGCCCACCTGAAGTATGCTTTCCTTGGAGCTGAGGATACACTGCCAATGATCATCTCGAACAAGCTCACCACGAGTCAGGAAGAGAGGTTGGTGGACGTGCTCAAAGAGCACAAGACAGCTATTGGATGGACTATTGCAGACATCAAGGGGATTAGTCCCACGACGTGTATGCACAGGATCCTACTGGAAGGAGAAGCCAAACCTTCCAGACAGCCACAAAGAAGGCTGAATCCGCCCGTGATGGACGTAGTGAAGAAGGAAGTTATGATGCTTCTGTAGGCTGGAAAGATATACCCCATCTCCGACAGCAAGTGGGTGAGTCCCACACAGGTTATGTAACACCCCCAAATAATCCCTTGAAAGTATTACCGTCAGTGACCTCAGAATACACTTTTTGGGGTGACCCAAGGCTAAATCATTTTATAACAACCATATAACAACACAAACTATATTATATATCATAAAGATTATCAAATATTATTCAAAACAATGCCATGGTTTACAACTGTTCGAAACCAAATACAAACCAAATACAGAAAATTGTTTAACACAGCAGAAGACTTGAAAACTAATAAATGCCACGTAGGGTCTTGATCTGAGCAATCTCATGCCTAGGATCTTCAACCTTGGAAAACTCTTTAAAACATCATCTGCCCTTATCGTCGTAATCTGGCCTTCATGGAAAGGGACGTTTACCTGATGTGCCGTATGAGACGGATGACACCAGCCAACCATGCAAAGGAAAATAACCGATTGGTTAGTCTAATGAAATACTATGCAAGGGTAAAATAGAAAAGGTTCTAAGTAGTCGTATTAGGTTACACCCGTCGCTTCTCGAGTAGTAGCCGATGACGACGGTGAACCTCAACATTTCTACAGAAACGTAAGAAGAGGTATGATCAAGAGAAGACTCTAAGAGATTGAGTCTTATGGGAAACGTATGAAGAGAAGACTCCAAAAGATTGAGTCTTAAGGGAAAGTATGACAAGTGTTTGGGAACGTTATAGTTTCACACAAGCTTTTAAAACGACTTGATCATTTGGGTCCACGACCAACCTCACCGCGCAATGCGAATCCAGATTGGAAAGAGGACTTACTATAACCGAAGTCCAGGCGGGTTCCAAGTTGTACTTCTCGCCCGAAGGTTCATTAATTATGTGCATAGCCGCGATCTCGCCCCTGGGTCTTCTCGCGGGTCTTTGCTCGCGGATCTTTGCTAGAACTTTATTTTTAATACCTTTCAAAATATTCTAAGACCCAAAAATACATCAAACGTATATTATTACGTTCAAAAGAATTATTACAGAGATTACAAAGTTACAGAAATTGCCCATTATGTCCTTTTTACAAAATGACAGTTCGGGACTTTTAGGTTATTACAGGTTATCCCTAAGAAGGAGGGCATTATAGTTGTGGAAAATCATCAAGGCGAGTTGGTCCCAACCCGAATGCAAACCGGGTGGCGAGTCTGCATTGATTACCGTAAGCTGAATGCGGTAACTAGGAAGGATCATTTCCCTCTACCTTTTATTGACCAGATGCTTGAGCGACTTGCTGGTCGTTCCTACTACTGTTTTCTAGATGGATACTCATGTTATTTTCAAGTAGCCATTGCACCAGAGGACCATGAAAAGACAACATTTACATGTCCTTTTGGCACGTTTGCATATCACAGAATGCCATTTGGGTTATGTAATGCGCCTGCAACTTTTCAGCGGTGTATGGTAAGCATCTTTTCTGAGTATGTTGAGCACTTTATTGAGGTATTTATGGATTATTTCACGGTCTATGGGGACAGTTTTGATGCATGCTTAGATCACTTGTCACTTGTTCTTAAGAGATGTGTAGACACTAACCTGGTTCTAAATTATGAAAAGTGTCATTTTATGGTAGGACAAGGTATAGTGCTCGGTCATATTGTCTCCTCTCAGGGTATTGAGGTCGATAAGGCAAAGATTGATGTCATTCAGTCTTTGCCTTATCCTATTAATGTGCGTGAAGTGCGTTCTTTTCTAGGCCATGTAGGTTTCTATCGCATGTTTATTAAAGACTTTTCCAAGGTCTCTTCACCCTTATGCGAGCTGTTGAAGAAAGATGTGACTTTTGAGCTTACTGACGAGTGCAAGAAGGCGTTTGATGAGTTGAAGGCACGCCTCACAAGTGCCCCGATTATTCAAGCTCCGGATTGGGCTCTTCCTTTTGAGATTATGTGTGATGCCAACGACTATGTTGTAGGCGTAGTTCTCTGCCAGAAGGAGGCATGAGCTTCCCACGTGATTCACTATGCATCTAAGACTCTGAATGGTATGCAAAAAATTACTCCACAACCGAGAAGGAGCTGTTGGTCGTCGTTTTTGTGCTGGAGAAGTTCAGATCCTATCTTCTCGGCATGAAGGTGATCGTGTATACAGACCATGCAGAACTTCGTTATTTATTGACGAATAAAGAGGCCAAGCCGAGACTGATTAGATGGATCCTGCTGCTGAGTGAGTTTGACATTGAGATAAGAGATAATAAAGGGGCTGAAAATTAGTAGGCTCGTTCATGATAAAGACACACCACAAGCTCAGCTGTAGATCCAGAGGACGTTTCATGATCATACCATGTTCGGAGTTCAGGCTTTTCAGCCGTGGTATGCACATTTGGTGAATTTTCTGGTTTCTGGTGAGTTTCCTCCACACTTTACAAAGACCCAGAGAGACAAGCTGCATAGTGAGGCGCGATTCTATGTGTGGGATGACCCTTATCTGTGGAAGCATTGCTCTGATCAGGTAATCCATAGATGTCTTCCAGACAATGAGGTAACTTCTGTCTTAGCCTTTTGTCATTCTCATGCATGTGGTGGTCACTTTGGGGCTAAAAAGACAGCTATGAAGGTATTAGATGTAGGATTTTATTGGCCTCACATCTTTAGGGTTGCATATGGTTTCTGTAAATCCTATGATCGATGTCAAAGAGTTGGGAATATGTCCCAGAGGAATGAAATGCCTCAATCCCCTTTGATCTTTTGTGAGATTTTTGATGTTTGGGGTATAGACTTTATGGGACCATTTCCTAATTCTTTTGGGAACATTTATATCTTGCTTGCGGTGAACTACGTTTCCAAGTGGGTGGAAGCGAAGACCACCAGGACTGATGATTCTAAAGTTGTGGCAGGTTTCCTGAAGGAAAACATTTTTGCCAGGTTTGACATTCCCAAAGCTCTAATCAGTGGCAGAGGGACTCACTTCTGCAACAAAACAGTGAGCGCGTTATTGAAGAAATATCATGTCACGTAGAAAGTTTCCACTGCATACCATCCACAGACAAATGGACAAGCTGAGGTGTCCAATAGAGAGATCAAGACCATCCTTGAGAAGACAGTAGCCCCGAACAGGAAGGATTGGAGTCTGAGATTAGATGATGCACTATGGGCTTATCATACAGCTTACAAGA
Organism: Rheum nobile; assembly: GCA_027886185.1. Classification (NCBI taxonomy): domain Eukaryota; kingdom Viridiplantae; phylum Streptophyta; class Magnoliopsida; order Caryophyllales; family Polygonaceae; genus Rheum; species Rheum nobile. Next base: position 3,661,256 of record WOAB01000540.1, on the reverse strand, counting down.
CGCCCATCGGTATGTCGCCTTACATATTGGTGTTTGGGAAAGCTTGTCATCTCCTAGTGGAGCTCGAGCACAAGGCTTTCTGGGCTATAAAGAACTGCAACATACGAATTGATAAGGTTGGAGAATTCCGCAAGTTACAACTGCAGGAACTGGATGAAATGTGGATAAAAGCTTATGACAATGCAGTCAACTACAAGGAGAAGACAAAGGCTTGGCATGACAAGAACATTATGAGAAAGGACTTTACAACTGGAGACAAAGTCCTACTATTTCAGTCTTGCCTATGTCGAGCCACGACATTAACCAAGGCGCTTCTCGGGAGGCAACCCGAGGTATGAAGTTTTTTCTGTCATTTTTCTCATCTCTTTCTGTTGTTATTTTTCTTTGTTTCGTTATCTAGACTAACTTGCAGGTAAAGGCGGTTTCGAAGGCAAAGCCGCGACCACGACCTACAAACCGCGATCGCGACCAGACCCTGTACATGAAGAACACAACCGTAAGCCATCTCTCTCTTGAAAAAATTAAATAATAATAATAATAAATAATAATATTCGGCTCTATTGAAAGCCGCGGGCGCGGGTGAAAACCGCGATCGCGGGTGAAAACCGCGATCGCGGGTGAAAACCGCGATCGCGGCCCCGCTGTCCCACATATATAAGCCCTTGTTCTCATTTTCTTCCTCACATTTCCCATTTCCAACTCAAACCGCGCCGCCGCCTCTCCCATTTTGCCTCTGCCGTGACCAGATTTGAACCGCACCCTGAACCGCAATCGGATCTGAAACGCCCTCCTCGCTGCTCATTCCTCTAAAGGTCGTGACCGCCGCTCGTTCATCCGCAATGTTCTGTTCTCGTTCAGTTTGTGGTGAGTTTGTTCCACTTTCCTCTTGTGTTGATTTCGAGATCTAAGGTTGATAATGTCTGGAAGAGGTTTGCAAAGGTTGAACAAGAGGCAAATGAAGCGTTGGGATGCACTTTGTCATCGTGAAATTATGCAAACCCGCTTCCTTGATGTGCCCATTTTACATACTTTGGGGTTGTTTGACTGCACAAGGTTGTTGTTTGAGAAGGGTGGTTTGAGAGATTTTGTGCATAAGAGGGCTCCTACTTATCCTCTTTATGTGTTGGAATTTTTGGCTACTTTGGAAAGAGACGAGGATAGGATTACATTTTACCTAAATGATGTGGAGCGGTCATTATCATTTGATGAGCTTAGACAGATTTTTGGGGTGTCCGTTACACCAACTGAGGGGTGGACTGCTGTGGCCACCCGACATTATGAATTCTGGCAGACAGCTACTGGTCAGGTTTTCAACCCGAGGAAAGGGGAGTACAATTACACGATTATGCATCCTTGCCTGAGATTGTCCCACAAGGTGATAGCTATGGCGTTCTTGGGGCATGGAGAGGTCAACAAAGTTTCTGCTGCTGATCTGTCAGTTCTTTGGTGCATGACTCCAGAGAGTGAGTCTGTTCCCGACTAGGTTGCTCTGTTTGTAGCCAGTTGTTTCCAGGCCCGCGACAAGGGATCTGGCAGAATAGCTTTGGGTGGGATGATCACCCTGATTGCTCGTACTTGGGGACCGAAAGCACTAGAGAGTTATACGCAGTTGCCTGGTGCATATGTCTATGATGAGCACTCTCTAAAGAAGGCGGGGTTGTTAGGTTCTGCACAGGGACGTTATTTCTAGAAGACCGGGAAGGGTGGCAACCATCATCTTTCTTTGCCTCGCTTCATTCCCTTCGGACCCACAGCCCGAGAGTTTTATTTACCAGCTGGTGCTGCGGACGATGCAGCTATTGAGGAGGTATTTCCAGGGGCGCCCACCGATATGATGATTGATATGGGGCTCCATGATGAGGCCGCTGACACGGATAGGCAGTATAAGGCGGGCATTTCGAGTGGTCCTACAGGCCATTCCGGTGCGTCTAGTTCTTGGCAGGAGCAGATGCTAGCTGCTATGTCCAGCATGTCTATTCGACATGAGGAGATGGCTTGCCGCCAAGCTGAGATGGACATGACGATGAGAGAGATGGCTGCAGATCAACGATATATGATGGAAGAGCAGCATCGGATTGCTGCAGATGTGGCTGATGTCCGGAGAACCCAGACTCAGCATGGTGAGTGGATTGCCGAGCTAGATGAGGATGTGCAGATGCTCCGGGATCAGTCGCTGGTGGTGTTCTCTTATAGCCAGCATTGGGACGCGTTTGCTTCACACAAGTGGGAGACATATAGGGGACCAACAACCGATGAGCTCGATTTCATTGCCTCCCGCCATAACACCAGAGACTCCTGTTTTGACAATTTTCCACTGCCACGCCAGCCCCGACACCCGAGAGGACGAGGAGGACGACCACCTCGGCGACAATAGTGAGTACTTTTCTTTCTTCCCCAGATTTTATTTTTCCTATGACATTACATTGAGGACAATGCAATATTTAAGCATGAAGGAGGGATTTATACTTGATGTTTGTTTAAAACAAAAATCAGAAAAGTCTGGCTAAGCTGAAAACCCGAAAGGGCGGCTTAGGCAAAATTCAGGGGCCCGGACCAGCATTAGGCTGGGGTAATAAGAGGCTGAAGAGTGATGTGAGGATTGGTGAGCTCATCTGTGAAAAATGAAATGAGTGGCTAGGTGAAAACCCGAAAGGGCGCCTAGGCAAAATGAGTGAAAAGAGAATAAAAAAAAGAGGAGTGATTATTAGGATTCATTCATTTTGGCATGGCGAAATAAGTGGTGGAGCTATAAGGAGGTTTCAGGTCACTCTGGAGTTATAAGGAGATAGACCGGAGCTAGGATTAGAAATTATCATTCACATCTGGAGTTCGGGTTAAGCTTGGGGGAAATACTCTGTTTCTCTTAAGGCTGGTGTGCTGCGTTTCTGTGTTAGTGTTGTTGGGGATTCATGAGTAGGTACGGTTCTTAGTGGAGAATTTTGTTGTGCTTCCTAAGACCTTGGGTATTTCATTGGAGGAGTAGGTTTCCATTAGCTTAGTCGAGGACGAGCAAGGTCTAAGCATGGAAGAATTTGATACGCTCTACTTTGTAGTGCGTAACTAGGAGCTGTTAGTATGTTATTAGGCACCATTTGTGTGGGCTTAGGAGATAATTTAGGATGATGGAGCAGTAGAGTAGAAGTGGAGAAAGTGCTAATTTTAGTGAAGTGTTGGAGCGTAGAGGAGCTGAAGAGGAAGCCGCAACCGCGGCTAAGGAGCAGTAGGCGCGGTCTTGGAAGAGCTCGTTGGGAAGCGGAGAAGAGTAAGCCGCGGGCACGGCCAAGAATGCAGCGGTCGCGGCCATGCAAGTTCGAGAAAGACACGGAAGATCTTCACACGCAGATTTCCTTGTTCTTTTATTTCCTTGTTCTTTTATTTCCTTGTTCTTTTATTTCTTTTATTTTATATTTTTATATTCCGGTTATTATTATTTTTAAAACATTTCATTTAGGTTAAAAAGACTAAGTCTCTTTAAGTATTATTCATTCATGAGAGAACGGCAATTACGTTTTCATTGAGAGCTTTTGTGTTTTGCAAGACTATGAAGAACTAAGTTCTTTTGCTTAGTCAGACAATTGAAGCCTTCGTTTGATTTGGTTGTAAGATTATAACTCTTGTTATTTTTCTTTTGAATGTTATTGATTCTCTTGTGCTTAATCTCTTTGAGTTTTACTGATTTTACTAGTCTGATCAACTAGTGGTTATTGGTATTATTCTTGTGCTAGAGTTGGATTGTTTCTAGTAGAAATATCTGATTCAGAGTAGCAATTGCGATATTCTAGAACTAGTTATGATAGTTTATTGTAAAAGAGAATTGATTTGCATGCTAAAGTAAAACTGGTTGTTTTATGTTGCATGTATCTGCTGAAATTCCTGGAACTTACTGCTGCTATTGAATTGAATCTCGATAGTTTCTTGATTGTTTAGTAGTTAGTGTTATCAGGGTCTGGTTGTCCTGTTAATAAACTTAAGAAAAGGAATTGGAACATTCACTGGTTAAAGAACTAGAGATAATCGATGATCAACCAATTAAACTGAAGTGTGGATATCTGTCTGGCTGAGTTCTTTCGTCAATATCTATTTACATCTTTGTTACTTCTGTTAGTTAATTTCGTAGTTTATAACAAAAAGCCAACCCCCCCCCCTCCCCCCCCCCCCCTCCCCCCCCCCCTTGTTACTGTTGATAAACGATTTTTGCAAACAGGATTGATAGCTTGATTCTCTCTGGGTTCGACCCTTACTTGTCAGACTATATTAGTTGGATTTTTAAGGTTTATTTGATAGGTACATACGACCAAAGTTCTGTCAGTCTCAAACTTAAAGGCTTGGCTAGAAGGCAGAACTCTTTCTTAAGTGGCCACAAGCCCAGAAGAATCGAATCATCGCCCAAAAGCAAGGGAATGAACTCACGATCTACAAATATCAATGGCCTTTCCCAACCCTGAGTCTATTTGGAGTCATAGTTCGATCCACAACCACAAGCCAAGCTGACTTAAAAGCACAGCTGAATGTGCACTTCCTTCCTGGCTTACTGCATACTGAAAAGCACAAGTACAGTGCCACCCCGGCTTCACACTGACCGTACTTCCGGCAAACATAACTAGTTCTTCGAGTAAGATTGGGTTGAAGCGGAAGGATATTTGCTTTATTACCTAAGGCTGATTGAATTGCTAACTGAACTGAACTAGTCGAACTCCATTATTCTTACCCTGCAAGCTTTGATCTTTTTGATTCTCATCGAACTGAAAAGTTTGATTCGGAAGATTTGAAAGCGATTATGAAAGAAGATTCTAGCCTTCCTTCCATATTCAAAGATCAAGGAAGACGAGCAAGAAAACAGATGCACGTTAGCGCAACGGCTTTCGCTAACGTTGTTCAATCCTTTGCTTGTTTCCTTGACCTTTCATTCACTCTGATTGACACTACCCGGTCCACTCAAAGCTTGAAGGATGAAGCTGACCTCTATTTTTGAACAAGTTGGTCAAGGTTCGTTATCTTAAGCATTCCTGTTGGAACGACTATCTAGAAAGGCACTCTAGCTTATGTGATTCACCTTTGAATCATGTGAGACACTCCTTCACTAAGGAGTGATTTCGAAATGAATTGGATTCTGTGAAATGATGGAAGTTGATGCGGATGCGAAAGCATATGATGTTGGTTAGTTGACTTGTGTTGAAGCTTTAAACGTAGAGCTCGCGATGACTTCGAGCGAACTCCACGAGTGTGCCGAAAAAGAAAAAAATATGTGATAAGATAAGTAAGCGCATGCGTTCAGTAAATTGCAATTCTTTTTATGTGTCGGGTAACGCGCCTAAGATTCGTCGCGTGATTGTCCGGGCAAAGTATAAAGCCAAAACAAGTTGGAGTTCCTCGCTATCACCTCGCCTAGATCCGGACCCTAAAGTATTTAAAAATGCAAATAGCAGAGGCAAGTTCCAGCCGAGGTAGGAAATCCATCATATCCAAATGAACAAACCAGCACAGGTAGCAGTGGTCGCTCTTACGTTTATAGGCTGCGTTAAGCAGACCTTTGTCACTATCTCGCCCAACATATTTGCCGGGAGCATGAGCATATCCAAGTCCCATATTCAGTTGAATCAGATCTAGCAGTGCGCACTACTGAGGCGAAAGAAAAGAGCAAGATACGGCCAAAAATCCAGAGATTCTCGTGCAGGAACAAGAGTAGGCCTATAGCGCGCCCTTCACCAATAAGAAGTGCTTTTCTTGGCGAAGTGAGAAAGCATAGTTGCACGCCTTTCCATAGCCCCTCTATACTCTGCTATTAGTACCAAGTGCAAGCGCTTGAAAGCTTGCTGTGTAATTTGATAAAGAAACAAAAGTGTGCGAACCTCAGCGAGTCCGGGTTTTAAACTAGCCTCCTGGACTAAACTGGCATTCTTAATAATAACAGAAAGTAGGAATGGCAGGGAAAGAGATGCACTTTCTGGACTTCTGGACTCAGGATTCAGAGTTTTTTCGAGAAAAGGTCAATCCCTCAATATCATGATTGGGTCAACCAGGCCAACCTTTTAGGTGCACAAATTAGCTCTTCAAAAAGTAGTTCCATGAGCTGATCTATGACCACCCTTCTAAACTATCTGGCTATCGAGAAGATCAAATTAATATGCAAGGGAGTCATTCAATAGGCAAAAAAATCACACAAGGGAAGATCATGTCACTGAAGACCAAGCCAATCTCGACGATCTTATAAAAGGATTTTTTTAGAAAACATCTTCTTTGCTTACTCAACTACCGCCCTAAGCGAGGAGATAGCTATGAATATGTACCGGATTAGGATTCGGGCTGGAAGCTAATCGTCATACTGGTTTTCCCTGGGAATACTGATAGCGTTATTTCAGTCGTGCGCGCTATCAAAGTAATCCTAATATACAACTAGAGTATAGTATGCAAGTAAGGAGTCGAACCCAAGGGAATCAACACATCAATTTCTATGTAATTACTAATTTATCAACTTTAAAGAACAAATGGGGGGGGGGGGGGATTGGTTTTCTACTGAGACTACTCAATTGAAATAACACCAAAATCAAGTTTAAGAAAATAAGAAGAAAAGGGGTTCCACCTAGCAAGTTTCCACACAACAGTTAACCAAGTTGATCTTTGATTCCTCTCATGTTCATATTGATCCTATGGATTGTTCCAATTCTGATCTTGTTTATATTAACAAGCCAACCGGTCTTGCTAACACTTACTAATTGATAACCTAGAAGACCTTCTAAGTTGGTTCAATCAATAGCATAAAGCGTAAGATTAACGGATTGCAAACAAAGACTTAACACCGCAAGTATGTCATGCAAATCAATTTCCTTTTCACAATTGAACTCAATTTACCAATTTCATGCAATTGTGAATGCTACCTATGATTAGGGATTCCATCGTCTATCCCAAATCTAGCACCTAAATCACTATAGATTTAAACTAGGTGATCAATCTAGCCAAATAGATAGTAATAGAAATATGCTCAAGGAAATCAATACCAAATCCAAAGGGATGAACAAGAGAAAAGAACCTTACAACCGAGTTAACTTTGTGCTTCCACGCTAGGCAAAACAAGAAATTAGTTCTGATTCATGTTCTTCACACACAATTCCAAATCCAAAAGAGATAAGACAAACTAAGTGTTCTTGAGAGAAAAGAAAGGAAAAATTATAGTAAGAGGCTAGGTCTGGACGTGCCAAAAACCCTAATCCGAGTCCCTTAAATACCTAGATTAATTAAACAAAACGAAACCGCCAAGCAGTTCGAGAAAATCGGAAGTTGTTCAGTCGCTCAGAAAACCGCGACCAACCGCGATCGCCATGGATCGCGGTTTTGGCTCCCCAAGGTTCTGCTGTCAATCTGCTAACCACTGGTCGCCTGGAGAATAACAGCGATCACGGTTGATCGCGTCAGATCGCGGTTTCCACTCCAGCAGCTTCTGTCTTCTGATCACCAGCTCTTCTACATGGCTTCGGGCTCCGTCTTCAACTCGTAAGTGCTTCCAAGAACATCCACAATACAGCTCCGCACCTCAAACACCAACTTACCTCCAAATCTCTGTGAATCCTATGATTTAACCACTTCTCACATTTTCTCCGGATTACAGAAATATCCCATAAATCAAATCCAAATCTCCTCAGTAATATGCTAGTAACTACTAGTTGCGCTATGTAAAATACCGCTTATCAAATTCCCCCATACTTAAACCTTGCTCGTCCTCGAGTAAGCTAAAAGAAAACTCACTCCTCCAATCAGCACATAGGTTTCAGAAAGTATAAGAAAACATGATACTAGCAATTACAAGACTAAACACTTCGCCTCCAAACAACCAAATATGAGTAATGCAATATAATCTAATCCTAGCTCCTTATCGCTCCATGAGTGATCCTACCCGATCTCCTTATAACACCACTTCTTATGACGCCAACGCCAGAATGATCCTAGAAATTCACTCTTTTTTCTTTGCATTCATTCTGCCTAGGTGCCCTTTCGGGTTTTCACCTAGCCACTCATTTCATTTTGCTAGATATCTCACATATTGCTCACATCACTCAAGTCCATTTTTGCACCAACCTAGAGTCGGTCGGACTACCTGCTTGTTACCTGAACTGCCCTTTCGGGTTTTCAGCTCATCCCAGGATTTTGGTTGCCTTTTTCTCATATTTTTGGCTTTTTCTATTTCAAATTTTTCAAAAATTTATACATATGCCAAACACATAAATACAACACCCTAAAACATGTGAATACATTCTCTCCCCCATACTTAAACATTGCATTGTCCTCAATGTAATGAAAGACAAAGTAGAATCACGGGGAAAGAGAAAACATAAGACTCACATACAAGACCGGATGACCTCTCTCCAATGAAGCACAAGGTGTGGTAGAAGTGGGATGAGCAACAATGATGATCCAATAATGCACAGCTCATCCAAGACAAGGGGTAACATAGAAGAACTCCATATATAGATCCACAAAAGAAGATAATGAATGACGAATACAGCAAATCGCCAACTCCCTAAAGGCTTCTGAGCACATACCTGTGATCGCAGTTTGCAACCTACAATCACAGGCTCTTCTTCTGGAAACCTACCGACAGAGGACCGCTCACCAATCTCGCATCACTCCAAGACTCATTTTTGCCTCAACCTAGTGTTGAGCGAGTCACCTTCTTTTTGCCTATGCGGCCCTTTCGGGTTTTCCGCATATCCAAGGATTTTCTATGCCTTTTAACACTTTTTTTTTGTTTTTTTTTTGAAATGGAAGGACGGACTTACAGTGGGGAAAACTGCGAGCGGCCGCGATCGCGGGAGGTCGCGGTTTTGGCTGCAGACTGCAACTGAACCTGCGCTTCGGGCATCCTTCCCTAACCACAAACACACTAAAAAGGCAATTAAAAAGAACGACAAAAATTTCAAAAAAAAAAAACATCACACACCTCGGGTTGCCTCCCGAGAAGCGCCTTATTTAATGTCGTGGCTCGACATACTACTCGACAACCTCAATCCATAGCATCAGGTTCCTTAGGAACCCTCTCATTTAGCACCTCCTCCTTGAACCATTTATGGAAAGGTTTAAACCTTAGACCATTCCTCTTGATATTCGACTCCTTCAGCGGCTCCTCCATCTTAACCTTCTTAGTCGCCTTCCCCTCATACTTGGATTGATCAGGGGGGTGTTTAAACTCAACTTCTGGGGCCTGCACCAAAGAAGGTAGGAGCTTCGTGCTCGGAGTTAGCACAATGGGGCCAATGCCCAAAAGAGAAATAGGAGACTCACCCTTCTCGCCCAGTAAAGTTGTCACTTCCTGTAGATTAGAGGATACAGTAATATCGACAGGCGAGTCAACTATAGAATCCTCTATCATAGGTTGCAATTCATCCAAAGGGTTAGGACTCATTACATCAACAAAGTTCAAAGAGGTATTAACGAGGGGCTTCATATCATATATGTTATATTCAACTTCATCCCCATCAAATTCCATAGTTAATTTCCCACTATTAACATCAATTTTTGTTTGTGCTGTTTTCATGAAAGGCCTTCCTAACAATATAGGTGCCGTATACTCGTCATGTTCCATATCCAACACAAAAAAATCAGCAGGAAATATCAAATCACCTACCATGACAAGAACATCTTCAACTACTCCCTTCGGATACACATTGGACCTATCAGCTAGTTGAACAACAATTCCGGTCTCATGCAAGGGTCCTAATCCTAGGGATTCATACAAGGAGAAAGGCAAAACATTGATAGATGCACCAAGATCAAGCATAGCCCTTTCAATTTTTGTATCACCTATCACACATGGAATGCTAAACATGCCTGAATCACCACACTTTTTAGGCATTCGCCTTTGAAACACCGCAGACACATGTTCACTAACCTTGACCTTTTGTTTCCCTTTCAATTTTTGATTCCTTTTAATAGTGCATATTTCTTTCAAGAACTTAGCAAACCTAGGAATACTCTTAACCAGTTTAAGCAATGGAATGTTTACCTCACACTTACTGAAGGTCTCGAATATCTCCTTGTCATTCTCCGGTCTTCTAGTCTCCTTCAACGCCTCAGGGAAAGGAGGGATCGGCTTCTGAGAGCACAGAGGTGGAAAGCTTCGACGAACATAATCATCAAGAGGATCCTGGTCCAAACCGCGAGTGGTCGCGGGTGAAGGCGATCGCGGTTTCTGAGTTGAAGTTTCTGGGATGTCTGGCATATAACCGCGAGTGGTCGCGGGCACGGCAGGTCGCGTTTTTTCTTCCAGACTCTCTTCTGCAGAATCTAGTGGGCTTTCATCGTCACAACAGCGATCGCGGTAGGGCGCGGTCGATCGCGGTTTTCCAATCTCACATTCCGCAGAAACGTCTTGCAATTTACCATGTTCAGCAATAGGGCTCATATTCAGCTGCTTTCCACTCCTCAAGGTTATTGCACTCACATTCCCCCTCGGGTTGACTACCGTTTGTGACGGTAATTTTCCCGAATCTCGAGCCTCTAGATTACTCACAGCTTGAGCAATTTGTGCCACTTGTTTCTCAAGATTCTGGATAGATGACTTAGTTTCAGCATCTTTCTGCATAACTGTCTGAGCCAATGACTTGATCATTTCTTCAACTGACATGGATGGTTGAGGGTTGTATGGTGGCCTCGGTTGTTGTTGTAAGAGGTGAGGATTCTGAACATTTTGCTGATTACTCCACCTGAGATTTGGATGATCTCTATATCCTGGATTGTAGGTGTTAGAAAATGGATCATATTTTGGTCTTGGTTTCCATCCTCCTACAGCTTTCACCTCATCATTTGACTCCTGAAGCGTTTGGCATGAATTAGTTGGGTGTCCTACTTCATTACAAATTCCACATGGTCTGGCTTGTGGCGGAGTGCCCTTAAGCATAAAGCACTTCATCATTTCCTTCAACTCATTCACATCGGATTCAATCTTGGACGAAGAACCCACAGGCTTGAGACTCTCTCTTTTGCTAAATTGCCTTGAGCCTTCAGATAGCTCCTAAAACATCTCAAAAGCTTGGGGAGGAGTTTTGTTCAGAATGTTACCTCCACAAGCGGCATTCACCATTCTACGCTCCTCATCCGAGAGGCCATTGAACAAGTAGAGGATGAGATCTTGATCACTGTAACCATAGTATGGGCAACTTGCACATAACCGCTTGAATCTCTCGTAGTACTCATACAAGCTTTCAGAACCTTGTTGTTCAATAGTAGCAATGGCTCTCTTTAGACTATTCAGCTTTGTGGCCGAGAAGTATTTCTCAAGAAAAGCTTTCTTCATTTCGGCCCATGTCGTGATGCTTCACGGGGCAAGATAGTAAAGCCAATCATTTGTAGAATCCTTCAAAGTGAACCCAAACGCTCTCAACATGATGGTGTCAGCAGTAACACCCCTTGGCTTCATGCTAGAACATACCGCATGAAATTGCGCTAAGTGCTTGTTCGGGTCTTCTCCAACAAGTCCATGGAAATGAGGCAACTCATGGATCAATCCTGCTTTCAACTCAAAGTTCACTCCTTCAGCTAACTCGGGAATGGTTATAGCCAAAGGTTGTTGCTCCAAGTTCGGGGCAGTTAACTGTCTCAGCGTCCTATCAGCCATCTCTGGTTGGTTCAGAAGTTCACGGGCTACTCTTCGATTCCTAAAAAATGTCCGCTCAATTTCTGGATCACAATCAAGAATGGGAGAATCAGTAGCACGGGTGTGAACCATACAGAAGATTCACACCAAAAGTTGATAAACAAACATTTACAAAGAGAAAGAACAATTATTAATTCCCCGGCAACGGCGCCAAATTTGATAGCGTTATTTCAGTCGTGCGCGCTATCAAAGTAATCCTAATATGCAACTAGAGTATAGCATGCAAGTAAGGAGTCGAACCCAAGGGAATCAACACGTCAATTTCTATGTAATTACTAATTTATCAACTTTAAAGAACAAATGGGGGGGAGAGGGATTGGTTTTCTACTGAGACTACTCAATTGAAATAACACCAAAATCAAGTTTAAGAAAATAAGAAGAAAGGGGGTTCTACCTAGCAAGTTTCCACACAACAGTTAACCAAGTTGATCTTTGATTCCTCTCATGTTCATATTGATCCTATGGATTGTTCCAATTCTGATCTTGTTTATATTAACAAGCCAACCGGTCATGCTAACACTTACTAATTGATAACCTAGAAGACCTTCTAAGTTGGTTCAATCAATAGCATAAAGCGTAAGATTAATGGATTGCAAACAAAGACTTAACACCGCAAGTATGTCATGCAAATCAATTTCCTTTTCACAATTGAACTCAATTTACCAATTTCATACAATTGTGAATGCTACCTATGATTAGGGATTCCACCGTCTATCCCAAATCTAGCACCTAAATCACTATAGATTTAAACTAGGTGATCAATCTAGCCAAATAGATAGTAATAGAAATATGCTCAAGTAAATCAATACCAAATCCAAAGGGATGAACAAGAGAAAAGAACCTTACAACCGAGTTAACTTTGTGCTTCCACGCTAGGCAAAACAGGAAATTAGTTCTGATTCATGTTCTTCACACACAATTCCAAATCCAAAAGAGATAAGACAAACTAAGTGTTCTTGAGAGAAAAGAAAGGAAAAATTCTGGTAAGAGGCTAGGTCTGGACGTGCCAAAAACCCTAATCCGAGTCCCTTAAATACCTAGATTAATTAAACAAAACGAAACCGCCAAGCAGTTCGAGAAAATCGGAAGTTGTTCAGTCGTTCAGAAAACCGCGACCAACCGCGATCGCCATGGATCGCGGTTTTGGCTCCCCAAGGTTCTGCTGGCAATCTGCTAACCACTGGTCGCCTGGAGAATAACAGCGATCGTGGTTGATCGCGTCAGATCGCGGTTTCCACTCTAGCAGCTTCTGTCTTCTGATCACCAGCTCTTCTACATGGCTTCGGGCTCCGTCTTCAACTCGTAAGTGCTTCCAAGAACATCCACAATGCAGCTCCGCACCTCAAACACCGACTTACCTCCAAATCTCTGTGAATCCTATGATTTAACCACTTCTCACCTTTTCTCCGGATTACAGAAATATCCCATAAATCAAATCCAAATCTCCTCAATAATATGCTAGTAAATACTAGTTGCCCTGTGTAAAATACCGCTTATCAAATACAATACATCCATTCTTATATGATATGTTCTATGCCTATGCCACCCTCTATCTTGTATCTTGCTCCTTTGTCATCCTCGGTAATGTCACACATTTATCTTATGATATCCCCCGTTCTTAGCTTTCGAAAGGAAAAAAAGATGGGTCTTCAGCCGGTCCTTTCAGTTGCAGTTGGAAAATCGGTTGGGAAACTCTTGGGTCGCTGAATTACATCCACCGTCATGTGCCAAAAAAAAGGGTTTATGCCCTGCTTTCTGCTTTCCAATCTAGTTCCAACTTTTTCTGGCCCTAAACTTGATTACCTGGTTGCATGTGACTCGAGTGAATGCGCAAAGGGCATTTAGGAGAAGTTGAGGCGCCGTTTAGGCGACGGCTCTTTAGATAGGTATAGTGAAGCCGGAAGCTTGCCTCTAAGTCTATGGTGGGCAGTTTCTCAACCGATATGTAGTTTAGGAAGCTCAAGGGTTAGAAGGAATGAAGATCGACAGGTTACGGATGGTGTATTGGCTCTGTTAGATAGAGTCATAGCCTTGTAAGACTTTCTTCTCCAACTCACTCAATCGATAGGTTGAGGGTGGTCGTAGATCAGGCAACAACAGATGAATCAGCTTTATTGAATGTCTATCAACCACAAAAGAAGGGCAGACAAGAGGAAGTACCAAATCTGGGATCAGATTTGAACTAAGCTTTTACGGATATCAAAGGTAAACCTTTCTATTCTAATAAAGTTTTTTATGATGGAAGTGAACAGCAGGAGCACCCAGGATGTTCTGGAGAACGAAGGCGTAGTAGATGGGACAGACAACCTGAAGGAGATGGTGAATTAGGCGAAGGTGATAAGACTAGTAAAAGAAGGAAAACTAGGTGGTCTGGTGACGATCCTCAATGGAAAGCCCTTGGTCCGCTCCAGCTACCTGACTTCATGAAGGATTTCAAATTGGAATACGACTTGGTTATCTCCGATAAAGGTAGTTGTTAGACTAATGGAACTAAACAACAAGTTGCCGAACTCAAACCTTCGTTACAATCTAACGATTGCCTCATGTTCGTCATGCTATGAATATAGGTAGGCAAATCAGGCTATTTCTTTTGAAGGATAGCGTTCATCTGATATAATTTACTTTCATTTCACTTCGAAAGCTTCTTTTGAAATCATTTTCTCAATTGTTGTTATCCATCAATCGAAGAAAATTCATAATGAAAAAGAATTTTTGAAGTCTATTGTCCTCCAAAAGAAATATATTTCTAGTAAGCAGCACTACTAATTGAATTCCCGTTCGATAGGAATTCTATTAAGGAGCTTGGAATGCTATCTAGCAATCATAGTACAACGGAGAAAAGCGATATTTTGACTAACTTATGTTAAACCAAGATATTCTTGACCTTTGCTTTCATTAGCATTCTTCCTAGGACAATGAAGTTTAGCCATTCCTATCTTAAATGAGTCCAGTAGGCTTCTTCTTCTTCAAACAAAGGAAAAATGAGGGCTCATCTTTATGATCCAACTTTCTCTTCAAAAATGTCTTGAGAGCCTCAGTACTATCCTTATTATATATATGCCAAAAATGCCCTAATTAGGTTCTATCCTACTCTTCTACCCTCACCCAAAATCCATCAAAGTCAGCCTTAGCCATGGGATCCAAAAGCTTGTGAGGTAGAGAGAGACCTTCCATTTGTTCTCCTTCTTCACTTCTCTTTCCCATCAAGCCTCTTCAAGGTTCTGCAAGAAGACCGTCTGGCGGATCAAGACGACGGACAAAAGGGGGAGAAAGGACAGATCACCTGCCGATATGTAATCAAACAAAAATATACCTTAAGAATGGGATAAAGATTGACCGGCACAAAAGCCATCTCTATCAATCTACGCTCATTGATGAGACGGCTACAAAAGTATACCCCTTGTCACCCTCTTCACTTAAAAGTAAAGAAAAGATACACACTTCGGAATCCAAATTTGGTGGGGTATGGTCGTAGATAAGATGACGAATGCACTTGTGGTTAAGACAGGTCCTGCATCTCCTACCCAATGCAATTTACCGACCCGTCATCTCTTTCCTTCAATAATGCCTTCGCTTCAAAAGGCTATTTACCTATTCTTTTAGGTAAACTTTTTTTGAAATATATAATTACATTAAAATATCATATAGAAATATATAATTTACCTATTCTTTCCTTCAATATTTACCTATTCTTGTAGGCTATATTCATATAGAAATATATAATTACATTAAAATATATTTATACTATATATATAATTTTAATTATATAAGTATTTTTAGAAAACAAATCGGTCCAGATGAACCATGGTGAGTAGATCCTTCATTGGTTAATTTTTTATTTCGTAAGGATTGTAGGTTCTATTGATGTGATTCGTTCGATTCCTTACCGAACTGTTTTTTTTTAGTTTTTTCATCCTCTAATTTTAGATGAGTAAGGTTGAAGACGATACGAACATGGTTTCCTATGTGATTCTTCGTATCTCGATTACTCATGTGATATTCATACTTGTTCATTTGTTGCTACATGTGCATTGTATTCTGAATATGGATGATCCAAAGTTGAATATCAAATCGAATGCAACATGTCATTATTAATATTAATTATGTGAATATCCTTTACTAGATTATTAATATTCTGATGTGATTAGCTAGGTTGATTTATAATGAAATTTGTGCTTGTTTAACGATATTCAAAATTTTGTGAATGATATTCATGTACTGTGGATTGGTATTCAATCTTTTTTTTTTTACTAAAGTGAATATCGTCCATGGAAATATGAATAACATTTCCTCTTAAGCTAATTCTAAATGCTTCACGTGCATATACATGAATCTGTGACTGATATTCATATATTATGTATCGATATTCACAATTTCTTGCACATGTCAAGGTCGCGCAAACAGAATGTTTCAAGCGAAGATATTATGTTAGAAAGCTAAGAGGAAGACATTGATGTATCCGAAAATTAAATATCAGAAGAAGAAGATACAAAATCAAAGATTGACACAGAGTGCGTTTTTTACGAGGATGATACAAAATCAAAGTTTTGCAAAGAAGAATTGTAATCTCGTTATTCGTATTCTGTTCCTAGATATTCATGTTTCGCAAGTCAATATGCATGTGTTTAGCATTAACAACATTTAGCTTGGTTTGGATGTAAATGAATTTCTAATATTGGAATTCCACTTATAGATATTCATGTTCTTCGACCAGTTATTCATGCTATGCATTACATAATTCGTAATTTTTGTAAGGATATGAAGAGATTTGTGTTATATTTCTAATCTTTTTATAAGTCATATTCATTCAGTCAATTTGGTATTAATACTTGTAAGGATTTGAAGTTATTTGTGTTTATCGACTAGTTATTCATGGGAGTAAGTTGTAGCTTGTGGCTAAATTGGTGTATCTATAAACATGAATATCATTCTATACTTGTATGAATATCACTATGTTTCACCATGAATATCATAACCCCAAAAAATAACACTTCACACTAACACAAATAGCTATATACGAAAAATGTACATGAATATCAGTATTGATTACATGAATATTAAGAATAACAAACCTGAATATCGCTATTATGTAATGCCATGCTTTTTTAGACGAGTATACAACTTCAACTGTCTCTTCACTGGTGGAATAGTCCCATCCGGTTTATATTGAACATCAACTCACTCGAGTATATTTTCATTAATAAGGTTTTCGTTCATGTGTGGGAATACATTGTCCTCAATGAAATCATGTGCTTTGAATAATTAGGCCTGAAAACAATGTAGATATTCACATTCGATTAGTTTTGGGATTTTTATAGTGCTGCATATCGAGACATACCTAGGTCAAAATGCAAACAACAACAAAAACACACCAATTGTTCCACCATGAATATATATGTATCAACAACATGAATGTCACATAATACAAAGTGATTATCAATCATTAACAAATCATACAACACCATTAAAAAACGAAATTTCAGTCAACATGATTATTAACATTGATATCATGAATATCACATAAATCCTAAACTCTAAACTCCTATATCCTAAAACCTAAACCATAAACCCTAAATCATAACTCCTAACTCCTAAGCCCATATACCCTAAATCCATAAATCCTAAACCTTAAATCCATACACACTAAACCCTAAGCATAAATAAAAGCACCAAAACTGATCGAACATAGATATCAAAAGCATTTGTATGAATATAACATCAAATAATTTGAATATCAATTGTAAATAGTACAAACAACACCAACAAAACACCAAAACAGATCCAACATGAATATCAACAACATTATAGTGAATATGACATCATCAAATTTAAATATCAACTACTCAGCGCATGAAACCTACATCCAACATGAATATCAAAAGACTTTGTATAAATATCACATCACAATTTGAATATCACATATAAACATGATATCAATGATTAACAATTTGTATTAATATCACATAATACAAAGTGGATATCAATGATCAACAAATCATAAAACACCATTAAAAAATGAAATGTCAGCCAACATGATAATTAACATTGATATCATGAATATCACATAAACCCTAAACCATAAATCCTAAACACTAAACTCCTAAACCCTAAAACCCTGAACCATAAACCCTAACCCCTAAACTCCTAAACCCATATACCCTAAATCCATAGCCCTAAACTCTAACTCTAAATCCATAAACCCTAAATCCTAAATCCTAAACTCTTAAATCCATATACCCTAAATCCATAAACCTTAAATCCATACACACTAAACCCTAAGCATAAATAAAAGCACCAAAATTGATCGAATTTGAATATTCAAAGCATTTGTATGAATATCACATCAAACAATTTGAATATCAATTGCAAACAGTACAAACAACACCAACAAAACATTAAACTTGATCCAACATGAATATCAACAACATTATATTGAATGTCACATCATAAAATTTGAATATCAACTACTCAGCACATGAAACCTACATCCAACATGAATATCAAAAGCAGTTGTATGAATATCACATCAAAGAATTTGAATATCAAATATAAAACTTGAATATCAATGATTAACAACTCATACAACATCATCAACAAATAGAATCTAGATGACGAGGCTAAATTCGTTATGCCTTATCAAAGTAAATCCTTAAAAACCTAACCAAGTATAGTAGGCAAGCAAATGGTCGAATCCCACAGGGAGGTAGCAATCTTTCTTAGTGCAACAGGTTGTATGCCAAAGGTAACAAGGGGGGTTTTTGGTTTTGTTTGCAAATAACAAAGTAAATCAAAGCAAAGGGTGTAATCAATTGGTGAGAAAATATTTAGCCAGACAAATATCCACCATTCATTTGATTGATTGATCCTAGATTATCTCTATTCCTTCCTATGAATATTCCTGTCCCTATTCTGAAATAGTTATCAGTCCAACCAGTCCTGATAACCCTAACTATCGAACGTACAAGAAACTATCAAGATTTAGAACAATAGCAGCAAGAAGCATAAGAATTAACCAGGATACATGCAATACCACAACCCGTAGCATTTAACACATAATCAATTCTCTTCACAATAAACTAGTTCAACCAGTCCTAGAATATCATGTTTGCTACACAAGATAAGGGATTTCAACTCAAAATATCCAAACCCTAGCAATAGACAATTACCAATATCAACTAGATGATCAGGCCAGTCAAATCAGCAAGAATCGATAAGAATAAGCACAAAGAGAAGAGATATAATCAAAGGAAAGGAAATAGAGTTATAATCTCACAATCAAATGCAAACGAAGGCTTCAATCGTCGGACTAAGCAAAAGTTGCTTAGTTCTTCATAGTCTTGAAAACACAAAAACTCTAAGGGAAAAACAATACGTAAACTGAATAATCTCTGAATAATCATAGGAGGCTGCTAGCTAACTAGGTTATAAACCCTAGCAAAACCTAAAACTAAAGATAGGAAATAATATCTTTCCAAAAGGAAATAAAATGGAATAAAAGAAATAAAAGAAAAGGAAATAAAATAAAAAGCAGATCTTCGGATGAAAATTTGCGCGCGTCTGATGAACAGATTTCCGCGACCGCAGATGAATTTCTGCGACCGCGAAAAACTTCCTGTAAAGCCTCGCGTCTTCGGTGTTGCTCTTCTCGCTTCGTCTTCGTTCCGCGACCGCGGCGGTGACTTCCGCGACCGCAGAAAAGCTCCTATAGCTTTAATTCAACTCATTATTCGGTCTTCTCATGTGGTTTTCTCCTCCATCTTCTTAATCCTTCATTTTAGCTCTTCAAAACCACACATTCAACACTTCTACTTCTCAACTCCATTCTCTACAATTATGCTCTAAACCCATCCAAATGATACCTAAAACTCTGGTAACAACTCCTAGTTAAACCCTATAAAGTAGCACTGATCACTAGATCCATATGAATATCAACAATAATATAATGAATAACACCACATATAAACTGAATATCAAATATACAATATCTGAAACATAAATATCAAAACACACAAATTGTAACACTGTGAATAACAATACTGTTAACATGAATATCACAACACGAAATATTACTGTCAACTAATAATAGCATCAAAACTTTTCTTTAACAAGTTTTCTACACTTGTCAAGCTTTCTCTTCATGGACATTTTTTCCTTTCCCATCAGTCCCCTGCCATGTACAAACCCTGACAGAGAAAAATTGAAAAGATTGAGAAACCGAAAGGATTTAGGGTTCAAAAAATTAGAGTAAGATACTTGTGGAGAAGTGAGGGACGAGGATAATCAAATTCAAAGACGGCGCCGACGATGATAAAGTGAGGAGGCGACGAGGAGAAGCGAGCAGCTCATGAGAGAGAGAGAGAGAGAGAGAGAGAGAGAGAGAGAGAGTTGTTAGGATTCAACGTAGTAATGAGAGAAATTGAAACAAAGAACACGAGAATTGTTAACACAGTTTGTCAAGAATTGACTATGTCTGGGGGCATTGCCAAGCCATGGTTTTTTCCACTATTTTGTGATAACGATTACAGTAATCAAGCGGGTATTTAACCTAAGTTTCGGTGTACAGTCCATCAGGCTTCATAACCCAACAATCTCCCACCTGGAGACTGATTCCAATCATAATCGTCTTCATCTTCAACAACAACCCACATCCGGCAGCAACTCCAGGCCTTCAACTCAGTTAATTACCAAGGCCAGTTGAAGCAATCAGAGCTTTAACTTCTCTAAGGTCACAACCATAGTCAACATGTTTGTAGGGTTCTCACTCCCTCGAATCTTCATCAGTTGCAGAACCTTTCTCTCCAGAAGATGGCGTATGTAATGATACTTCTGCTCTATGTGCTTAGTCCTCGAGTGAAAAGTTGGATTCTTAGCCAAGTGAATGGCACTCTGACTATCACTGTATAGAATGTTATCCCCCTGCTCCTTCCCTAATTCACGCAAGAAATTCTGCAACCATGCCATCTCCTTACTAGCCTCAGTCACTACAACATACTCAGCTTCCGCGGTAGACAAAGCCATGGTTTTCTGCAACTTAGAAGCCCAAGAAACCGCAATACCACCCAATGTAAAGACATACCCGGTTGTACTTCTTCTCTTATCGAGATCACTTGATGCCAAATCTGCATCAACATACCCTGTTAACACGACTTTCTTACCTTCAAAACATAAGGCTTGTTCAGTAGTATCCCTCAAGTATCTCAAGATCCACTTCACTGCTTCCCAATGCTCCTTCCCCGGATTGCCTATGAATCGACTAACTACTCCCACCGCATGTGCAATGTCTGGCCTCGTACACACCATTGCAAAACTGCCAATTATTGAAGCGTATGGAGTCCCTTGCATCTGGACACGTTCTTCTTTACTCTTAGGCGAGTCCCAATTAGATAGCTTGAAGTGGCTACCCAATGGGACTTTAGCTGGCTTAGCATCTTGCAAACTGAACCTCTTCAAGACCTTCTTGATGTACTCAGCCTGCGACAGATACAACTTTCCAACCTTCATAACTCGATCAATCCGCATACCCAGAATCTGCTTAGCCTCTCCAAGATCCTTCATATCAAACCGTTCAGACAATTGCTTCTTCAACTTGCTCACTTCTCGAGCACTAGAGCCTGCTATCATCATGTCATCAACATATATCAGCAATATGATGTAGCCGTTGTCAGACTTCTTGAAGTAGCAACAATGGTCAGCTTCACTTGTCACGAACTCAATTTCGTGCATGAATCCATCAAACTTCTTGTACGTACTATTGTCTAGGAGCTTGTTTCAGACCATACAAGCTCATCTTCAACTTGCACACAAGCTCAACATTACTTTCAGACCATATAATTTCATAATGATAGTGACGATCGCGAGTTATTTTATGTGTTCATTTAAGGGCACTAGTGAGTAAATAAATTACGTTAAGTTGGTTAAGCTTCCATAATGTTTGGGGGGTCACATTAAAAATTAAACCCAACAAAATTAAGATACATTCATCTACAATAAGCTTGTTAAGCTAGATGATTTTTTTATTTGCCAAACACGCAATAAGAAGATGAAAAAAATAATTGAAGCTCCGTAAATGTGCAAAAAGTTCTACCGAACGGAGCCTGTTATAATATGATAAACTTGCACGTGAGATTTATTTTAAACAATTTATTAATTGAATAGGCATAATCTATTTGATCTTATATAAAGTTAGACATTATTTTAAAATAAGATATTTAGTTTCAAACCTAAAATGGGTAGCACGTTTACATATATTGTTTAAAATTTATTTAGTTTGTTGGTGAAGATTTGATTAAATTTTTAATTTGAACTAAAACTAAAAAAAGTAATTATAGAATGCAATAGGCTCAGAACCATTATGATGACTCAAAAAGAGTGAGCTCTAATATATATATATATATATATAATAAAATGAAAAATGACAAAAATTAAACTTCAACAAACTAAGCCTAAAAACGTTCTGGTGACTCAAAAAAGTGAGGCTTAATATATAGTAATAGATAGGAAAAAGACGTTATAATGCTTATTTAAAATGGATTTTCTAAACTATATCCCATTATTGAAAATAATACATTAGTAATTCCTCTAATAAAACTAGACTATCTCTCCTCCTATGTACCTATTTCACAAAAAATAGGGAAACCTCCGTTTACTTAAACATATTCTCCTTCTTTCTCAACTTTATTGGAGTCAAAATGTTCAATCGTCACTACGAAACTGCAAAACACGCACCACCACCCTCTCACCTCTCCCATCGTTCCGCACCAAAGATCTGTCCCCGCAACCATCACGCCAGATCTGCCCCTCGCACACTCACCATCGCGGCCATTGCGACGCACATCGCACCTCACTGCATATATGCCCCTCGCACAGCCATCCTCTCACCACCTTCCTCTTCGCGCCGCCTCCTCTCCGCGCCAGTACGTTTACACGAACTCCATGTTGCGAAAGTGTACAGATCTAAATTACATGAACTATATGATCTGAACTCCATGATCTAATTTACATGAAGCCATGAATATAATTTACATGAATTATGCGTAAATTATGTAGTAGCCATGGGTATGGTTTCCACGGACTCCATTGGTATAAAGAACTTTTATAGAAGCGGATATTAAATTATGTAATAGCATACACGAAATTATATAATAGCCTATATGTAAATTATGAATTAATTAGCCTACACAAATTTATGTAATAGCTTATACGGAAATTATGAAGAAGCTTACCCGGAATTATGCAGTAGCTTACATGAATATTATATAGTAGGCTACACAAAATTAGGTAGTATCTTACACGAAATTAGTTTATGTAACATGTTATAATTTCTTGTAAACACAATTAGGTACTAGCTTATGTAGCTTACATTAAGTGAATAAGGTTACACAATTATTTTATGTAACATACATTATGTGACACGAAGTAATTCCTTTTAAAAAAAGTAAACATGAATCGACATAAAAACAAGTTTACTTATACAATATTAACACACGAAATTTGCTTACACTAAATCTTTCTTACACTAAAAAAATATAAATCAACATTTAGTCATATAAATCAACCAATTTCAACAGTCTGAAATTGATTTCAGAAACATATATAGTCATAGAAAACAAACGTCATATGAAACAATATATATAATCATCCAATTTGATTTAACAAACAAACGTTACAGAATATAATAATATATACAAATCAACCACTTCAATAGTGTGATGTAATACGAACGATGGTCATGGTGGGTCTATGCTGGTGATGACAATCGACTTCGGCAGCGACAAAGAAGGGTCGAAACTATCGACAACAACAGTGGATAGCGACTCAGCAAAGCATGGCGACGCCATTACACTACACCGTGGAAGTGAGCAAGGTGGTGATCACGGCGGTGGTAGCGGTGGGTCTTTGCTGGTGATTATGGATTGGCAACGAGGGGAAGTCTGGTACTGATTAAGGGTCCGTTTGGTTCGCAGATACTGAATTGAACTGAAACTGAAGTGAGTACTAAATTGAACTGAAACTGTAATGTAAAATTTAAGGTGACGACTGAACTGGACTGAAACTGAACTGAAATAGATGACTGAATTCAATAAAACGCGTTCGGTTCGTCTCGACTTATCCAAACTGAAAAATCATTAAAATACCCAAATTATCCTCAAAATTAAAATGTTCAGGGGCAACACATGTTAGGCACGTGATGTTTGATTTGGGGGTTTGCCTCTTATGAGTGGCTGCTTCCTCTTCCCTCCATTCATCAACAACTCGACTAGGGTTGCCCTCTTCTCCTCTTGCGGAGTCCGGTCCGTTCGTGCGAGAGTCGTCTTCAAGTTGAGTCGTCTTCAAGCTGTGTCTTCCTCTTGCGTCATCAATAGGCGGAGCGCCGGAGTAAATTAGTAGAAGACGAAAAGACAAAGAGGAGGATGAGCTCTCTAATAGGCGGAGTGCCAGAGCTGCTGGAGAAGAAGGAGTACGAGGAGACGAGGAGAAAGCTAAACTCTAATCGCCGGAGAAAGGAGGACGAGGAGACATGGAGGAGAAGACAAACCTGTTTTGGGCAAGTCGTCGGACGAGGAGAGATGCAGTCGACTGTCGGAGAAGAAGGAGGACAAGGAGATCGATGAGGAGCTCGAGAACGATGATGGAACTGATGAACAACGAGAAGGATGAAAGAACTAAGGTACTGAAGAGCCAGGGATATCGGGTTGTAAATTATGGGGGTTTGATGTTTTTTTTAAGTTTAGTCACCTCAAAACAAAAAAGTCAGGATTCCTAGCTTTAAAATTTTGAGTAAGTTCAGTCGTTTTAAGTCACTTTAAGTCGACTTAAATTTTTGGCAAACCGAACAAGCTTTATAAGTAAGTTCAGTCATCCTGACTTAAATTTTTGATTAAGTTCAGTTAAGTCACTTTAAGTCGACTTAACTGGCGAACCGAACGGACCCTAAATATTTTTAGGGTGCTACTTTGCGCACCCCACTAATTTCATTATACACCCCCATATAGACAATTATACCCTTATTAGATTTAGAAATTATCCTAGATCGACATTCTTAAATCTCATTTACAAATCAAAACGGATTTCTCTCCCCCTTAATCTCTAATGGATACCAAACACCGCGGCAGTTAACCGTACCTCCATTGTCCTCCCTCCTACAACCTTTACTTTTGCTATCTATATACAAACTGCTAGTTTTCAAACAACAATTTTTTAAAATTAATGATACAAATAGATTAAAAATATAAAAATGAATCTATATAGGAAAAGAGGTAAAGTGGTACTGTATAAGAAATTGGGAGATTGTAAAACAGGTGAAGTTGTACTGTACAGGAAATTGGGAAATTGGGAGGTTTGAAATTTTGGCATTTAAAGGGGTGACCATTTTAACAAAAGGGTAAATCCGTCATATTTCTGGAAATGGAGGTGTATAAAGAAATTGTGGAGGTGCACCCAAATCGTCCTTATTTTTATTAGGATATTGAAATCAGGGGCAATTTAGTCCTTTAAATAATTAGATATAAATCTGGAAAAGATTAGTGAAGGGGTATATTTAAAGAACAACAACATGAAAAGAGGACTTTTAGAGGATTCTTCTGAGTTTATATTAAGCTTAGGATGTAAAGTTATGAGTAATGTTGATTATTAAATTTAAAAAATTGAGGGTTAGGATTATAGTGGCAAAATCATAAATATTATATTTTTTTCCTTTTGAAAAAAATCAAAAAATAAATCTTTTTAATTAATTTGTTGAAATTATTTATTTTGAAAATTATTTTTTTGATATTTTTTTTCAAAAATTATTTGTTTTGAAAAGTATTTTTTTCCGGAAATTTCGTATGGCACTCCTGAAATTATGCAATTTTCACATAATACCCAGAGGTATGATAATTTTCGCATAATACCCTTGAACTTTCTGCATTTTCTGTCAAATGCCCTTCCGTTAATAATGAGCTAACAGCCCGTTAAGTTAATAAAAAACAGAAAAATACGCTCACCTCTCTTCTCTTCCCAGCGGCATAGACGTATCGTTTTGGGAACGTGAAGCTGGTGGCTGGCAATGGCGATTTGAGCGAGCTAAGGCTGGTGCCTAGTCGGCGGTGGCTGGGCGTTTTCCCGAGACGATGGAGCGTTGGACGAAGCCTGGCGGCGGCGGTTGGGCGACAAGCGACGAAGGCTATGAACGCAACCAACGAGGGAGACGAGAGAGAGACAGCCACGGTGGAAGCGATGAAGGCTGCTTGTCCTTTCAAGTAAGATTCTTTCAACCCCTCTTATAAAATTTAAGAATTAAGGTTTGAATTTATAGATTTTTGAATGGATTGGAATTTGGGGATAAAATTGAATTTAGGGTTTTAACTGAAATTTGAGAATGAATTTAGGGTTTTCAATTTTGGAATAAAAGTTAGTGATGAAATACAAATATGGGACATAGAGGAGTATGTATCATAAATTAACTGCATTCATTATATCAAGAGGTAAAAAAAAGTTTGCATCTATAGGCACTTTCACAAAATTGTTGATGTTTGTCTCTATTATATATGATCTTGTATATGCTAGTGTGTGCATATTCTGTTTCTTGACCACTTCAGTGTAAGGTCAAATAGGGACTTATAAATCCCTTTGTTGGAAGGGGCACTTCTTTATCCCTACTTGGGTGACCCCAAAATCAGTTTCTCAACTATATGCTCAATTAAAATTTCTCTTCAGCTCAATACTACTTTTCTGATATTTTGGGTAGATTACTACACATCACCAGGATGTATAATTCATACCATCTTATGTCTATTTGATATTTTGGGTAGATTACTAATTTACTACACATCACCAGGATGTATAAATCATACCATCTTATGTCTGTTTGGTTAATATTCATTTGTCATACAAGGCATTCGTGTCAGCTCAATAACACCATATTAGGTCTTATTTGTCTTCTTAGTGTCTGCCAACTATGGTTTGATACCTTCTGTGGGTGTTTAGCATCCCAACTTGCAAAGCTAGTTGCAACTGAAAAGGTAGTAATGAATATAAGTTGCTTTCAGCTTATAAACTACAAGTAATCTAAGATAACATTTAAGTATTTAATAATTTATAGCTTAAAGCCTTCTTAATAAACTACTAGATAAATCTTTAACTTCAAGCTAGCTTGGTTCTCACAATACCTCTTCAGGCCTGATAGTCCAGAGAACGAGCATGTTTGGTACTCTCATTTAACAATTCAAAGGAGCACCTCAAGTTATTTTATATTCAAGTGGGAGATGCATGATAGAAACCACCTGATATGTGTTGATTATAGTTAGAAACTTATACTTTAATTATAAAAGTGAAAGATACAAACACAAACAGATATATGAAAGGAAATTTAAGCTTGATCTCTTCCTATTTTCACATTTTTATTGACTTTAGAAAACATACCTAAACTGATAAGTGAATGATACAAATATGGGTGTTTGTTTATATGGTCTTACCTACATTTGTCCTAGTTTTTCTTAAATGCAAGTTGAACACGCTATACACTATATGAATATAAAATCTCTTAGCATATTAGCTCAAATGGTAGAGCAATGTGTTCAATACACAAAAGATATGGGTTCGAATCCCACATGGGCTACAAGCATTTTAATGTGATTAATACATTGAAAAGGCAACATATACATGCAACAAATAATCATTATCTTAAATAAATGATGCAATATCTTAATTTCTTTCATAATTTAGAAGCCTATGTGGGATTCGAACCCACATCTTTTGTGTATTGAACACATTGCTCTACCATTTGAGCTAATAGGCTAGTGTTATTACTAGCATTCAAAAACATATAAAAAGTGTCCAAAACAACATGCATAAATCTCTAGAAAGTCTGGAGAATCGCTATCATAGGAAATTTGGATTGAACATGTTTTAGTGTTAGACTAGAAAGATCTTTCACATTGTAAAGCCATAATACAAGACTGCTTCATGGTATCCTTTCAATAAAATCCAAGTTTTCTAAACATTCTGGTTAATTTAAAAATCTCAGAAAGCCTCTACTACCTTGTCCAACGTATTCCCCATAAAAGTTTGAACATTCACAATCATCTTCTTCTATTACTCACTAATAGTACTACAAATTTTACATCTAACAAAATAGATCCACCATTTTGTGTGATGCAAGCATATATATAGTATCTGTTGAAATCTTCTAATTATATAACCTGATCCAAGAACCTCAAAAATATAAGATAGGATCTGCCATCTGAGTGACCATGATCTAATAATATATATGACATATGAGTATAAGATTTGCATACATTTGAACAAAATACTAATCAATTAATAAAATCAAATTAAAAAAGAGATCAGAAATCAATTCAAGTGCTAGATTATAGAGCTAGTTTTGACACACCTTATAAGAAAAACTAGAGCTAATTTTGACAAAATTTCAGAGCTATTTGAAACAAAATGCTCAAATTTCACCTAATCCCTAAATTTCAAATCATCAAACAAACTCAAGCACATAAGTTAAGTTTGTTTCTGCAAAATTTTACAATTTCCAATCCCTAATTAGATTGAAGATCCCTAAAAAACCTAAAATTTTCAAACCTTAAATGCAAATCCACAAGCCCCAAAATGTACCTCAAATGGCAGCATCACCTGAACACCAAAAGCACGTCGTCGGACCATCGTCTTGTCGCGTTGTCGGCCTACTGGTGCTTGCCCTCCAGCAACAACTTCATCCTCCCGCAGTTCTCTTGCCATCAACGCCTTTGCCCTCGCCTCTAACAACAACGT
Organism: Rheum nobile; assembly: GCA_027886185.1. NCBI lineage: Eukaryota > Viridiplantae > Streptophyta > Magnoliopsida > Caryophyllales > Polygonaceae > Rheum > Rheum nobile. Next base: position 3,632,857 of record WOAB01000540.1, on the reverse strand, counting down.
CGACCTCTACTAGTGTTGCATCACATAGCCGGCCTTCAGCAACGTCCTCTCCGAAGTCTTCTCTAGCCACCAGCGTCATCTTATTCTCGCCCCCACTTCTTTTTTATGAAAGAAACACGTCAAAGGCAAACAAAAGCTATTTTCTTTTCTCCTTTTTTTAACTTAACGTTTGCTTAACGATTTACTAACGCTGGGCACGCGGCGAAATATTATGAAAAGTGAGGGTTATGTCGTGAAAATGTACAAACTTGTGGATATTTTGCAAAAATTGCATAATTTCAAGGGTACCATACAAAATTTCCGCATTTTTTTATACAAAAATTAATATTTTGCGAGAAAAAATAGTTTATTTAATTTACATACTTTTTTTGAAATTTATTTTCAACGTGGTACAAATTTTCCTCATTTGAGTTGGGGAGAGTAATGAATTTTTCTTATTATCTATGGTATCAAGTGACCAAAATAATTTCACTTAGGGATATATGGTGAGCATTTGTATTTTGCTCTTCAGAATTTTAACCCCCACCAAATAAAAATCATGCGTCTACCTCAACGTGGTACAGATTTTCCTCATTTGAGTTGGGGAGGGTAATGAATTTTTCTTATTATCTATGGTATCAAGTGACCAAAATAATTTCACTTAGGGATATATGGTGAGCATTTGTATTTTGCTCTTCAGAATTTTAACCCCCACCAAATAAAAATCATGCGTCCATCTTAACATGGTACAAATTTTCCTCATTTGAGTTGGGGAGGGTAATGAATTTTTCTTATTATCTATGGTATCAAATGACCAAAATAATTTCACTTAGGAATATATGGTGAGCATTTGTATTTTACTCTTCAGAATTTTAATCCTCACCGAATAAAAATCATGCGTCCACCCATGATGTTTAATAGGCTAAAAAAAGTCCATATGTAATTATGTTAAAGTCGTTGTTTAGTGTGGTAAAAATAAGTGCATGTATTAAATTTTTGGGGAAAAAGTTTTTTTGTAAAAAAATATTTTTTTATAAAAATAAGAAAGTTTATTATATTTACAAGTTTATCACTCTATTTTTCTTTTTGATTAGAAAAGGAATTAGGGGGGCTCCTCTATCTCGAGCTAGGCCGCCCTAGAACATCCTTGCGGATGAGATCTCTAAGATCTGGAATGGCTGCAATATTTGGTGAAATTAATATGTGGTAAAGTTTTGCAATAAAATCGGCCACAGTATTAACTTCCCGGAAAATGTGGGAAATGTGACATGATGAGAAGTGTCGCAAGTCAATCAAGAAATCAGAGATGATGAGTTCAATTTCCCATGGGCAGTCCCATTCGTCGTTTAGGGCATTAATCAGGCAGAGGTTGTCGCCTTCGATCTCGATATTTGAGATTCCTAGCTGAATTGCATCTCGTATGCCATTACGCATTAAGATTGCTTTAGCTAGCAGTGGGGAAATGATCCCCAGGGCACCATTGGCCATGGAAATTGGTTTTCCAACATGGTCCCGTATAATGTAGCCGAAAGTAGTGCGTCCTATGGTGTTTTTGCATGCGTCTGAATTTAGTTTGTACACATTGGTAGGCGGTTTTGTCCAGTGATTGTTTCTTCTTTTTCTTTTAGTTGCTTGCCCAGTGGTTCTAGTTATCTCCGTACTATGTTTTTCCATTTTGGCATTTTTCCAATCTTGTTGCTGTTTTTGGATAAAACTGGTGAGGTTAGGTATTGTGTTTCTGTTTTGGTATTCAAAGGTTTTTAAATTTCTTTGGTACCAAATGCTCCACCAGCATATGGATAGTGTTTTCATTATTTTCATGCTGGATTTGTCCTTGACTTTGTTTAGTAATTGTGTAGCATTTTTATTGTCTATATCCATGTTGATGATTATTTGTTGTATTTGTGGGTCAATATTTTGAAGTGTTTGATGGGTGTGGGGGCATTTGAATAATATGTGTGGAAGATTCTCCACTGGGTTATTGCATATAACGCATTCTAGGGGAACAGGGATGTGTCTTTCATAAAGTTTTTCTTTTGTTGGTATTCCATTTTTCCTTACCTTTCATATGAAGTGTTTCACTTTGGGGGTATATCGAGTTTCCAAATCCAGTTTATATTGGAGTCTGTTAGTCCTTTATTCTCATAAACCATATTGATTGCACTTTTGGTGGAAAACCACCCATTTCGATTGTGTTTCCAGTAGAGCCTATCTTCAATAGCTTTATTAGGGATTGTTTTGCTGGCTATAGTTGTGGTAGTATGTTGATCAAAGTGTTTTTGGAGTTCCTCTATTTTCCAGGATTTGTCATAGTTTATATATTGGTCAACTGTTTCTTGATTGTTTATAAGATTTATATCTTTTGCAAAATTGGTTAGTATTCCAATTGGGAGCCAGTTATCCTGCCAAAATTGGTTAGTATTCTATTTGTAGAATTTGAAATGTCAAGTGATATGGGACAGTGGTCAGAGGATGTGAAAGCATGGTTATGTGTAACTAGGTTGGGGTACCATTGTAGAATTTGGTCATTCACCAGAACTCTATCCAGTTTCTCTAGAATGTTGTCTTGTGAGTTTCTTGATTTTTGCCAGGTAAAGGGATTTCATGTAGTTGGAATATCTAGGAGGTTGCATGTGTTTTTGAAATTATTTAATCTAGTGAATTTACTTGGGGATGGGGTGTTACCTCCTAATTTCTCTTGTGTATATTGGATCTCGTTTAGTTCTCCAATGAGTATGCAAGGTTAATTTGTTAATCGTTGTGATATAATTTTGGAGTTTGTCCAAGAATTCTGGTTTGTCTTTTTCTTGTGCGGTGCGTACGCGAATATGATCATACTTTCTTTAAGGTTGTTAAAATCCTTGAGTTCGAAGCTTATGAATCGTTGTTCGATTATGTGTAGTCGGAGGGTTTCGTTTTTTATTTGGTGGTCTTTCCATAGTACAAAGACTCCTCCAGTCAGGCCTATTGCTGGTGAGACAACGATATTGTCAAACCCAGCTTTTTTCCATTTCTTTTCACTTGGGATTTTGTCTGTTTTTGTTTCAACTAGTACCATTATTTGAATATAGTTGATTTTTATAGAAGGTGTCTATGTTAGTCCAGATATTTTTACGGCCTATACATCTAACATTCCATAGGCTTTAGCTAGAAACTACTCTAATAATATTTGTCTACCACCCCTTTTACTTGGGGGTGTTCATCGGGTTCGGTTTTTCGGTTTTTTGGACCGGACCGAACCGAACCCGAACCGATTATATTCGGTACGGTTTTCGGTTCTTATAAAAATAATATTCGGTTCGGTCAAAACCGATTATTTTTAAAATAATTAAAAAAAACATAGATTTCTAGATAAATTAGTCCAACCTTATTCGGTCCGGTCCAGTTCGATTCGGTTCGGTCTAGTTCGGTTCGGTTCGGTCCAAGTTCGGTTCGGTTCGATCTAATTTGGTTTTGTGCACTAAAACCTCTAAATCAACATAATTTCAAAATATTCGGTTATTTTGGGCCAAAACCGAACCGAGAATGTTCGGTTCGGCTTTCGGTCCACAAAATTCCGAAATTCGGTTTCGGTTTTGTTCGGTTCGGTTCGGTTTTGACCCAATGAACAACCCTACTTTTACTACAATCAACATCTGATTTTAATTTGCTTCAACTCAATTGTTTTATCATTTTAGCTAGTAGCCATATGCTCTAATATTTTTTACTTTATATAATTTGTGATACGGTAGAGATTGCTCCAGGTTTTGTTTTGATCAGGTCTTAAACAAGTTTAATCATCTACTACCCGGTTGGCTTTAGTTCACCACTAACAATCTCTTTCTTAGCCTTTAGTTCATCCAAATTTGTGATAAAATTGTACAAGAAGAAATGACTTTATTACTCTTACACTTATTCACTTGTTACTAGGATTACATCAAATGGGATGTTAATCACGATAGACGTTTTGAAACGGTTTGAAATACATCAAATGGGTGCTAAAAAACCTTCATAAATGGATATTTAAAAGAAGAGATTCACATGAACAACCTGAAGGGTTTAACACTCCATGTCACAAAATAAAAGTATGTCGTCTTGTCAAATCTGTTAATGGATGGAATCCCCAAAGCAATGGCGTGCTCGCTAAGTTTGATCATATCATTTTAATTAAATGGATTCAAAATTAATGAGTGTACATTAAGAACACCCATATTGGATTTGTCATTGTGTGCTTGTACGATGACGACATGCTAATATTAGGCAGCAACATTCAAGTTACCACATATACTAAATCTATGTTTATTTATACATTTGAAATGAAAAGATATGGGAGTTACATATGTCATCCTAGGAATAAGATCCAAAAGACAATTGATGATTATGATTATCCCAATCTCATTATATTGAGAAGATTCTTGAAAAATATAAGAACCTACCTTGATGTAAAACTTGTAAAAACACCCATAGATGTAAATATACATCTTTCAAATCACAATAGTGAGAGTAAGGAGCAAAATCAGTATGCTCATATTTTAGACAGTTCGATGTAAATCATAAAATGTATTAGACTAAATATAGCATGTGTAGTGAATGAGCTAAGCCAATCTACGAGTAATCCTAATGACCTTCATTGGAATTAAGTGCGTATTTGAGGTATTTAAAACATAACCTAAATTACGCTTTGCATTATACTGTATATCATCCAGTTCTAGAAAAATATAGTGATACCAACTAATAACTGTCGACACCAGAGATACTAAGTCCACAAGTGGGTATGTGTTCACCCTTGAAGGGGGTTCAATTGTTAGGATTCGAACGTAGTAACGAAGGAAAAACGAAGCAAAGAACACGAGAATTGTTAACCCAGTTCGTCAAAGAATTGACTACGTCTGGGGGCACTACCAAGCCAGGGTTTTCTCCTCTCAATAATGTGATGACAACGATAACGACGATTAAAGATTACAATTGATCAACTAGGGTTAAATAACAACACGGACTAAACCTAATGGGCCCAAGACGCAACACGCGAAAACGGCCCATCTAACTCCCGAAAAAGGTCCTGCACGGTTAACAAACCGTGCCGTTAACCGTGCCCGTCTTTAGGCTTCCTTCCGTGGGGTGTCCACCGCGGGGCGTCCAGTTCCACCGCGGGGCGGCGGCTCCTCTCAGTTGCCTTCTCTGCAAACCGTGCCGGTGACCGTGCGAGCCTTTACGCGTCCTTCCTTTATGCTTCAGGCTCCATAACCCAACAATCTCCCACCTGGAGACTGATCCAATCATTATCGTCCTCCTCATCAACCCATATCTGGTAGTAGTGTCAGGCCTTCAACTCAGTTACCAAGGCCTGTTGAAGCCATGCAAAACTTCAACTTCTCTAAGGTCACAACCTTAGTCAGCATGTCGTATTTCTGCTGAAATCCTTTCACAACCAGCCTTGCCTTGTAACGCTTGCTTCCATTCGCCTCCTCCTTGATTCTGTAAACCCACTTGTTATGCAATACCTTCTTGCCTGTTGGAAGCTCAACTAGTTCCCAGGTTCCGTTGGTCAACAACGAATCCATCTCATCATCCATGGCGAGCTTCCACTTGCTCACATGTTCTCCACAAGATGCCTCTGCATAACACTCTGGCTCACCACCATCAGTCAACAAAAGATAGTAGTTTGAAGGCGAAAATCTATCAGGCGATCCACGCTCTCTGGTGGACCTCTGCAGCGGAATCACTGGGGTGCTCGGCTCCTCCTCAACAGCCTCCTGGTCGTTACGAACCACCTTGCTCCCACCCGAGTTTGAGATATCTAACTCCACAACCTCAGGTCCTGTACTAGCTATTTCTGATGCACCCAGACTATCCTTGTACATCACCTGCTCATTGAACACGACGTCTCGACTGCGAATAACCTTTCTGTTCTGGTCATCCCAGAACCGATATCCGAAATCATCACCACCATATCCAATAAACGTGCACTTGACAGACTTTGCATCCAGCTTGCTTCTCTCAACAAGAGCAATATGAACATATGAAACGCACCCAAATATCCGAAGAAAGGACAGATTTACCTCTTTGCCACTCCAAGCCTCCTCTGGAATCCCATTCTCCAAGGGAGTAGATGGCCCTCGGTTGATCAAGAATGCAGCAGTATTGATTGCATCCGCCCAGAACATCTTCGGAAGCCCACACTTCAGCCTCATGCTCCTAGCACGTTCATTCAGGGTCCTGTTCATACGTTCAGCGACGCCGTTCTCTTGAGGGGTTCGTTTCAAGGTTTTCTCCATGCGAATTCCATTCTCAGCACAAAACTCCTTGAACTCACGAAGCTCATACTCCCCACCATTATCAGATCTCAAACACTTCACTTTAAGACCTGTCTCAGTTTCTACTAGAGCCTTCCACTTTCTGAAAGAGTCAAATGCATCAGACTTTTGCTTCAGAAAATAGACCCATACCTTTCTTGTAACATCGTCAATGAAGGTCATGTAGTATGATGCTCCACCTAGAGATGTCACAGGTGTTGGCCCCCATAAGTCGTTGTGGATCAACTCCAACTTCTGCTTCTTCAAGGTTATGCCGCCCTTCGCAAAGCTTACCCTTTTCTGCTTCCCGAGCACACAGTCTTCACACAATCCGATATCAACGGATTTGAGACCTGGCAGCAAACCCTTCGAGCATAGCACCTTTATCCCTTTCTGACACATGTGGCCCAAACGACAGTGCCACAAATCTGCGTCACAGTTTACTCCTGCAACAGCAATGCTATCCCGGACGTTGCTTGTCATGTACAACGTTCCCTCCTTCTTTCCTCGAGCTACCACCATAGCTCCTTTGGTTATCTTTCAGCTATTGCAGCCGAAGGTTGCTTCATAACCCTCGTCATCCAACTGACCAATGGAAAGCAGGTTTCTTTTCAAACCAGGAATATGCCTTACTCCATGCAACTTCAGCACAGATCCATTTGACGCCTTGATTCGCACATCACCCTTCCCCACGATTTTCAAAGCCTCATCATCAGCAAGATAGACTTTTCCGAAATCTCCAGAGGTGTAGCGATCCAATATATCAGCATTGCTGCATGAATGAAACGAAGCTCCAGAGTCTAACATCCAAGACTCCAATGGACTGCTCGCGCTCAGAATCGATGCATCTGCAGTGGTTCCTATCATTGAATCGCTCAGAGTCAATGCGTCTGCAATATCTTCACTGGCTGAATTCGCTGATTTATCTTTCAACGGTGCCTTACATTCACTCTTGTAATGACCGTTTTCATCACAATTCCAACACTTGATCCTGCTCTTGTCTTGGGGTTTATCCTTCCCTCTAGACTTCGATCTACCACGATTCGACTTCTTAGAGTCTGACCTGCCCCTGTTACCCGTGTTCAAGGCTGATCCTGAAGCAGTACCTGATGCCTTCCTGTGAATTTCTTCGCTGATAATCAGATCCCTGACATCATCAAACTTGATCTTTGCCTTCCCCGCCGAAGCACTAACAACAGTAACTGTCCCGACCCAACTTTCTGGTAAAGAGGATAACAGTATTCGAACGTAGTAACGAAGGAAAAACGAAGCAAAGAACACGAGAATTGTTAACCCAGTCCGTCAAAGAATTGACTACGTCTGGGGGCACTACCAAGCCAGGGTTTTCTCCTCTCAATAATGTGATGACAACGATAACGACGATTAAAGATTACAATTGATCAACTAGGGTTAAATAACAACACGGACTAAACCTAATGGGCCCAAGACGCAACACGCGAAAACGGCCCATCTAACTCCCAAAAAAGGTCTTGCACGGTTAACAAACCGTGCCGTTAACCGTGCCATTTATTCGAGAGCAAATCCGAGGGTCGGCACGGTTAGCAAACCGTGCCATTAACCGTGCTCGTCTTTAGGCTTCCTTCCGTGGGGTGTCCACTGCGGGGCGTACAGTTCCACCGTGGGGCGGCGGCTCCTCTCAGTTGCCTTCTCTGCAAACCGTGTCGGTGACCGTGCGAGCCTTTACGCATCCTTCCTTTACGCTTCAGACTCCATAACCCAACATCAATATCTTGGAAATCATCCCAAAGAACATGCATCGCTCGATCGACTATGTGAGTTGAGTTTATTGTGATAAAGCCAAATAGGAAGATGAATTCCTACGAAATTTCTTAGAAGATATTCCATACAAGCCTCAACCAGTTCTTATTGTATGTGTCCATTCTGATACTCAAGCAGGTAAAGGAAGGGGCTAGGAATGTCATGTACGAGTGTACGACGGTAATATTTGACATATGAGTCGAAGACATGATACCTTGTAAATTTAGAAATATAAAAGTGTGACAAATTAGTTAAAAAATATGATATTACGTAGTCCCATAAAACTATTTTAAATTAATTTTAAAATAATGTTGTTCCACAAACAATAAATATCTACTTAGATTTTTTGAGGTATTTGAATACTATTGATTAAAGTAAAATCTAAGAGGAATTTGCAGAAAACCACCCGTTAAATAGGCCACTTTGCCTACAACCACCAGTTATACAAGTAATTACTTATGACCACCCCTTAAATCCATTCCGTTAGCAAAGAGCCACCCATCAGCCAATTCCGTCCATTTCCACCGTTAACCCCTATAAAATTACCCATATGCCCCTCATTTTTTTCGGTTTGCCCGGTTCTTTTAATTTTCCACTGGTTTGGTTTTTAAAATATTAAAACCGGTTTGGTCCGGTTTAGAGCTGTCAATTTTTAACCCGACCCGCGTTTTCTGGGTCGAGACCCGACCCGAAAAATATTGGATCAAAAGTGACCCAACCAGTTCGACCCGAAAATTTCTGGGTTGGGTCATTGACCCGTTGGGTCATTACAAATGTGTTTTTATTTTATATATTAAATATTATAATATATTTTGTTATTAAAATATTATTTAATTATTGTTTTTTATTTATTAATTTTTTGTTTTAATTAAAATATTATTTTAATAATTATTTTATAAAATTTTGAAATGGCGCTCTCGACCCGCTGGGTCGACCCGAACCCGTACCTGACCATTCAAAATATTAAAACCGATTTGGTCCAATTTAGAGCTGTCAATTTTTACTTGACCTGCAAACCCGACTCGCGTTTTCTGGGTCGAGACCCAACCCGAAAAATATTGGGTCAAAAGTGACCCGACCCGTTCGACTCAAAAAATTTTGGGTTGGGTCATTGACCTGTTGGGTCATTACAAATGTGTTTTTATTTTATATATTAAATATTATAATACATTTTGTTATTAAAATATTATATAATAATTTTTGTTATTTATTATTATTTGTTTTAATTAAAATATTATTTTAATAATTATTTTATAAAATTTTGAAATAGAGCGCTCGATCCGCTGGGTCGACCCGAACCCGTACCTGACCATTCAAAATATTAAAATCGGTTTGGTCCGATTTAGAGCTGTCAATTTTTTACCTGACCTGCAAACCCGACCCAACCCATGTTTTCTGGGTCAAGACCCGACCCGAAAAATATTGGGTCAAAAGTGACCCGACCCGTTCGAACCGAAAATTTCTATGTTGGGTCATTACAAATGTGCTTTTATTTTATATATTAATAATTATAATATATTTTGTTATTAAAATAATATAAAAAAAATTATTATTTTTTGATTTAAATAAAATATAATTTTAATAATTATTTTATAAAATTTTGAAATGGCGCTCTCGACCCACTGGGTCGACCCGAACCCGTACCTGACCATTCGAAATAAAAAAACAATTGGGGAAAAATTAAAATAAGGGGCATATTTGTAATTTCACAAGGGTTAACGGTGGAAATGGACGGAATGGGCTGATGGGTGGCTCTTTGCTAACGGAATGGATTTAAGGGGTGGTCACAAGTAATTACTTGTATAACGGGTGGTTGTAGGCAAAGTGGCCTATTTAACGGGTGGTTTTCTGCAAATCCACTATCCTAGTATATATAATCTATCATTTAGATGAAATATTTATGATTAGATTGAATTTGCAAGTCTAGAAAAAAAAATCAAAAATGAATTTTGATTCGGATATTGTGCTAACGTATAAATATTAATTAAAAATGCAAAAAAATTGATATGGGTTTTAGTTTATTTGGGAAGTATTCGTGGTAGATATCATCTCTCTTAATTTTTGATTTTATAAGATATGTTTTATTTACTCTCTTTTTGTACATAAAGTCAATATAACCAAATCTTTTGACATATCATACCGATTAGGTAAAATGAAAAATAAGTTAGTAGTGTCAAATATTATTCATGTTAATTAAAAACCATAAGATAAATCGGAGAATTATGAAATTGGAAAAATAATCAATCATAAATTTGATATCCTAAGTTAGTTTTAGATATTGTATTTTCAATCTCATATCGAATATATTTTAATTATTTTTCTAAAAGAATAGTTATAACCAAAACTCACGATCTAAATTTTATTTAGATTTCAATCATATATCCACAAATATGTAGCAATTGATTACCTCGATGCTTACCTCAATTTTCTATTACTGTTATTTAATTTTCACTTGATCATTAATCTTTTTTGTTAAGATTTTTTTAGTATATGATTTTCAATTAGTCTCACTTTTTTAAAATGCATAGTACTTGAAATTTTGTATTCCGATTAATGGTAGTACTGCAACTTTAAGGAGTTTTTTGTCAATTAAAACGCATAAAGCCTTTACTGTGACAAACTATGCGATGAACCAGGGATTCCAAGACGGTGACGTGGCATGGGACGTGTAGATCGGCGCTCATCATTTATGTGCAGATTAGTCCAATTCTGAGTTGTTCAGTGTTGTAGAAGTTTTGGATTTGTAATATTTTGTGATCAATTTGTATTCTTTTTAATTGATTTTCATCTTTGTGATTGATTTGTATTTAAGTTACGAAAATATTAGTGCTAGATTTAGGATACAAATCTTTAATATATAATTACATCTATTTTAAAAAAGTGAAAAAGGAGAAAATGGCATGTGACAATTTTAATGAGATGGTGTCATGTGGTATAGTTAGGTTCTAGTTTAGTATATACATATAGTAGATGGGGGCTGATCAGATGTGCACGAACATTTTCGTGCGAACGTGCGCACAGTGCACAAGTCTATGCATTATGGTCCACAGGGTCGGCCAATGAATATTCGAGGCCTAGTGTAAATATAAAAATTAACAAATCAGCAACATATATTTTATATATTAGATTAAATTCCAATAGAATTGTTATCATGGGAGGCAGTGGTTCTCAAAGGGCCTGCTGGAAAAATCTACAAGTACAGAATATGGTTTGAGTGGGTTCCATGGTGTTGTGCTCGTTGCAAGGTATTTGGGCATAATGACAGAGGCTGTTGGCATCAGAGGCGGCAGAATGGGATTCAGAAAACTGGTAACAAGCAAGAGGAGACACATGGGAACAAAGTCTGGGTCCGGAAAGAGAATTCTGATCAGGAGAAGAGTGTTGTTCATGCTAAAGATATGATACCTGAGACTCATGACTGTGTTGAAAATGAAAGTGAAATACGTCATGATGGGAAGTTTACTTCAAAAGATGGATAAAGTATAGGTCATGTGCAACAGAAGTTGAAGACATTTGAGGCTTCTAAACCACTTCAGAAACAATAGAAGAATAAAGGCAAGAATAAAACTCAATCTTATAGCTCTATTTTGCAGACTTCTCAGATTGTGAGTACCTCTATTTCTCCAGGGATTGGGAGTGGTAGCAACTCCAAAGGCAATCCTAATGACTGAGCTTTGTTTTGGTGCTTGGAATACTAGGGGTTGTTGCTCTTCCCCTAGAATAAGGATGGTTAGAGATATGGTTAGGAAGAATAATTTGAGTGTTGTTGCTTTCCTTGAGATTAAGATCCCAAAGAATAAAGAGATGGATGTGGTCAGTCGATTAATGAAACAGTGGCCTTTTGTGACTAATAGTTCCCCTTTGGAGAGAGGTAGAATATGGTTGACCTGGGACTCAACTACTGTGAATGTCTCAGTGCTTTCATTCTCAAGACAGTTGGTTCATTGCATCATTGCTAGTAGAGATGGGCAACTTTCTTTCTCTGCATCTTTTGTCTATGCTTCAAATGCTCTGAGTGGTAGATTGGATCTTTGGAGGGAGTTGGCTAGTATCTCACAGACTATTAATGGGCCTTGGACAATTGTTGGTGACTTTAACTGTGTCCTTAATACAACTGAGAAGCTGTCCTATAAACATAATATTAGAATTGGCAATGAGTTGGCTGTTGTTTTGGAACAATTGAATGTCCAAGATCATGTCTTCTCTGGGGCCAAGTATACTTGGAGTAATTAGCAGGGGGGTGTGGATAGGATTGCTTGCAAGTTAGATAGGATGTTGATCAACAAAGATTGGGAAGATGCTTTTCCTGCCTCAAGGGTGTTCTTCTCTGATCCTAGTATCTCTGATCATTCGCCTTGTGTGGTGCAGGTTAATCCTACCCAAGGATTTAAGAAAATTCCTTTTAAGTTTAGGAATTTCTGGACAGAAGAGGATGATTATGCAGAACTGGTTAGGAATGCATGGCAAAGGCCAATTCAAGATACATCTCAGTTTGTGGTTGCTGCAAAACTGAAGAGAGTTAAAGTTGATTTGAAGAATTGGCAGAAAGGGCGGTTCAGAAAACTTGAAGTTATGGTTGAGGAATGTGTTGACAAGCTTAAAGTTGCAAATGATAACCTGCAAAATGATTTTTCAAGCATTATGAATCAACAAGCTGTTCAAGAGGCTAAAGATGAGCTTAATCTCAGGCTTGAACAGTTGCATAGTTTCACTGCACAGAGGGCAAAGATTGATTGGATCAAGTTAGGAGAGGAAACTTCTTCTATATTCTACAATGGTATTAAAGCTAGCAAGGCTAGGTGTACTATTTTTACATTGAAAGATAGCAATGGTCTTACTCTGGATAAACAAGTTGATATAGAGAAGGAAATTCTTGACTTCTATATTGGTCTCTTTGGGAAGGCCACTCCTCATGTTAGCCTTAATTTTGATAACTATGGGGGTGCTAAGATTCGAGATGAATGCCATGAGAGTTTGTGTGTAGTGCCCAGTCCACAGGTGGTAAGAGAGGTTGTCTTTGGTATGGGAAATCTAAAATCCCCTGGACCTGATGGTTTTGGGAGTTGGTTCTTTAAGAAGGGCTGGGATCTTATTCAGGAAGATGTTTGTGCTACTATTGGTGAGTTTTTTAGCAGAGGGAGACTCTTAAGGCAAACAAATGCTACTTTTGTTTGCCTCATTCCTAAAGTTGATCATCCCTTCTTGGTTAAAGAATTTAGGCCCATTTCCTGTTGTAATACTATGCTGAAAATCATCTCTAAGGTTTTGGTGCTGAAGTTGAGACCTCTCCTTGATGAGATCATTTCTATCAATCAAGGTGCATTTGTCCCTGGGAGGTCTATCACTCATAATATGGTTGTGGCTGGGGAACTGGTGAAAGGTTATGATAGTGTTAGAACATCTCCTAGATGCATGCTCCAAATTGATCTTCAGAAAGCATATGATTGTGTGTCCTGGGATTATCTAGAAGAATGTTTGTTTTTTCTCAACCTCCCTAGACAGCTTATCTTATGGATTATGGAATGTGTTAGAACTCCTTGCTTCTCAGTGATTATCAATGGAGAAGCTAAAGGCTTCTTTGAAGGTAAAAGAGGATTAAGGCAGGGTGATCCTCTCTCTCCATTTCTTTTTGTTATTGTCATGGAAATGTTTACAAGGAAAATGAAATTGATGAGTACTAACAAAGAGTTTAGATTCCATCCGAAGTGTAAACAGCTGCAACTTACAAATATTGTCTTTGCTGATGATCTACTTATTTTATGCAAACCTACCACTCCTTCTCTGAAGTTGATCAAGCAGTGTTTGACTGAATTTGGTCAGAAATCAGGTTTGATTGCTAATCATGCTAAGTCTAAAGTGTTTTTTGGTGGTCTGACTGAAGATAGGCAGAGGGAATGTTCTGCTGTACTCAATTTTAGTCAAGGTACTTTCCCTATTAAATACCTTGGAGCTCCTTTGCACTCTAAGAGATTACTGGCTAGTGCTTTTGATCCTCTACTGAACAGAATTAAGAGTGTGATCCAGAACAGAAGTGCAAGAAAGCTCTCTTATGCAGGAAGAGCCCAAGTTATTAGAGCTATACTTGAGGGTATTGTGTCTTTCTGGATGAAGGTTATTTTCATTCCTAAGAAGGTCATTAAAAGGATTGACTCTATATGCAGAGCTTTCCTTTGGTCAGGAGAGGTGGAAAGTCGAAGATGCCTTGTTGCTTGGGAAGAAGTTTGTAGGCCTTTTATTGAGGGTGGCTTGAACTTTAAGGAATTACTTTCATGGAATGACACTATCATGTTTCACCTTATGTATGATCTGCATAAAGGTAAGGTGAATTTGTGGACCATGTGGGCTAGGAAGCATCTTACTAAAGAGGTTCCAATCTGGCTAGTGGAGGCTCTTCCTTGTAGCTCAGTGGTGTGGAAGCATCTTGTGATGATTAAGAATAAGGTTTTGGAACATAGGGATGATACTGTGATTGAGGAGCAATTTCTTTCCAAAAGCAATGGTAAGATGGATAGTCAGTGCCTTTACAATATGCTCAGGAACCATTCCCAGGAGAGTACCTGGTGTAATGTTTTGTGGAATGGTGTTCATCTGAGGAAGTGGAGTTTCATATGTTGGTTGGCAACCCTTGGTCGTCTTCCTACTGCAAGTAAGTTGCACAGATGGGGTATCCTTCCTTCAGCTAGATGTGTGCTGTGTCATGATGCTGAAGAAATCATCTTTGGTTTGGTTGCTCGGTTATTAAAGAAGTTGTTCAGATTGTTATGCAGTGGCAAGGGGTCAGTACTCGGAAAAATAACTTGAATGAATGGTGGGCTTGGTTTGCTCAGTGTAATAGGAGAAACAACAATATCTACTAGAGTAAACTTTTGGCTTTGACTGGTACTATCTACCATTCCTGGAGGATGAGAAATGAAGTCATTTTCAAAGACAATGGAGCAGCTTCTTCAATACAGTGTGCAGCTAGAGTGATTGAGGAGTGCAAACTTAGAATTCTGCATAAGATGAAGTCTACAGGTAGAAGAGGGAGAGCTCTTCGAAGGAGGCTTCGGATTTGTTGATTTTTTGTATCTTGTTGCTGGTTTTGTTAGCTTGGCATATTTTCTTGTTTCTGCAGGGTTCTTGTTCCTGTCTGCGTGCAGGACCTATTGTGTTGTTCTGTTTTTTTGTTTCTGATTTTTGTCCTTGTATTGTTGTTATAGTTCTTTTTGTTGTTCTTTGTTTGGTTTGCATTGGTGTGTGTAAACAGGACGTTGGGCCTTTTTCCCAACCTATCAATACAATTTACCGTTTGGTTAAAAAAAAACTAAAATTCCAACCTAGTACAATTCATTTAGAAAGTATTATTCTTCTAATGTTATTTGAAACAAAGTGCTCAATCAATTTCAAAACAATTGTTTTGCACTATATAAGGGAATTTTTGGCCAAATATAAAAGAGCGAAGTAACCTGGTTTAATTAGTTCTTCAATTTCAATTTCGATGTAATTTAATTTAATTCGATCTTCAAATTCAAAAGGAATACTTTTCCAAACAAACTGCCTATATAAAAAAGTAAGAACTAGATTTTTTTTACCAACAGAAATCAAGTTTAATACTTTAACACAATCGTAAGTCATATGCTTTGGTTTCATAGTGGTGATTATTAATCCAAACAATAAATCATAGCCGTAAATGAGAATTGCAAAAGGCATGACCAATAAAAAAACCAATTTCAAATTGAGATCAATTACAGTAGCCACACGCCCACACCTACTCTTATTTCAAACAACTTCAACCAATTACAATAGCCAACCTAATTTCAGAGTGCGGTTCCGGTGCGGAGCACTCTTCCCGTGCGGACGTGCGGACATGTACTATAGGGCCTTATTTGTGCACTTTAGAGCTTTATTTGTGCACTTTTGCAAAAATTTTGAAAAATGCTTGGAAAACAATTTGTAAAAGAATTTTTTTTTTTGAAAAAGTGCACAAATAAGACATTAAAGTGCACAAATAAGGCCCTAAAGTGCATGCTCTGCACGTCCGCACGGGAAGAGTGCTCCGCATATGATCCAAACTCCCTAATTTCAACCAATTTCCAGAAAAAAAACTAATAAAAGTAAGAACTTACAAAGAGGGGCGAGAGGCACTGAAAATGCACTTGAAGTTTGACACAAATTTGTTGAATTGTCTAAAATCGAACCAGCAAATCCGCCCAAATTTGCCAAGAATCGAGAAAGAATTAGAGATAGTCAGATTAGGAAGAGAAAAGATAGCAATCTCAGTGAAAATGTAAAAGATTTGTGCAAGAATATATAAGAAGATAACAAACGACTCGGAATACCTGTCAGTCGAGTGCAGAGATAACGAAGAGCCAAGCTTCCATAACTCCATTTTTAATCTTTGGTTGATGATTTGGAAAAGTAAAAGACGAGGAAGCATTTATGTGGATTGTTATATTCCAACGCATTGGAAAGCTGGAAGAAGGAACCAGTAGGTTGTATGAGCAATGGCGGATCTAGAACATATCATAAGGGGGCTCAAAGTCTTATAAAAAAACTTAAACATAATTAGTTGATTTTTACAAAAATAGTGACATAAGAAGTTCATTACAAAATATTGTCACTTACGACTCTTCAAACTACAAAGGGGGTAAACCCATCCTGCGAGTTCTCATAGTCTGGAAATGTTGAAGGATAACTTCATTATCGATACTTCTGAAAATATCATTCTCCACATAGCACACTAGAGAATCGGTAAGAAACTCATCTCCCATCTTGTTACGCAAATCTGACTTGATGATACTCATTGCTGAGAAGGCTCTTTCTACAGTTGTAACAGGTAACACTAAAGCCAACTCAATAAGACGATATACCAAGTGAAAAGCGCCATGAATTTCTACCTCGACCATTTTCTTTGCAAGAGCTCCAGTATTTTTCAAGTTTGAAAACTTGTCATTCCGTCTCATTTCATGAATCCACAACATCAACTGTGCTTTAAGCTCCATTAGATCACACCCTAAAAAGTCTTGTGGATATAATTCTGCAAGTCGAAGTAGCTTTGACTCACTAAAATGGGAGAATGAATCCTTTGGATCAAGGCATGCTACACATGTGAATACTTCTGTGCTCGTCTCACTGAAACGGCTCTCCATTTCTGTACCAATTTCGTCAATAACCTAAAAATATAACATAATATTAATTTTATGAATAAGAAAAATTAGTTAAGCATGTGAAAAAACAAATAGTAAAGTACCTGACAGAATATATCAACACGAAATCGGTGGTAATATGTAGTAGTAGCATGTCTACGAAAGATAACCGGAGCATCATCTTCCATGTTGGGAATGATGATATCATTCTTAGCACAGAAATCGTTGACATCTTTTAATAACTCATCCCATCCATTTTCCCTCAAATCTTGCAACTTCTCTTTAACGCTTTGAACCAAACTCATGGCCTCGATAATATTTAGATCTTTTCGTTGCAAGACTTGTGACAAAATATTTGTGATCCCCAATACTAGAACCATCAAATGAGCAACAAAAACAAATAAATAATTCTCTATTTTTTGTCCCAAGCTACCGGCCGTTGCTCGAGCTTTCACATCTTGTCCATCATCATTATATTTTCAAGTACTTCAGTGGTTGGCGACCACATAGATAGGGCCGAGTTAAGCTACTCTCTTGATTCAATCCTCTCCCGCTAGCAATTTCACCACTTTCCAACCTTTCCACCATGTTTTCATGTTGCTTTTGCCGAAACTCATCTTTTCTTTTGCAAGAAGCTCCAACAAGATTAGTAATAATGCACATATAGTCAAAAAAACCACTTAACAAATCGATTATTTTGTGAAACCGCCACGACAACTAGTTGGAGTTGATGAGCAAAGCAATGAATATACCAAGCACTTGGATTTTCATTCAATATGAGAGCCTTCAATTCATTAAGCTCGCCTCGCATATTAGAAGCTCCATCATATCCTTGACCTCTAAGTTTAGAGATTGATAATCCATGTCTAGCAAAAAATTCATCAATACCTCTTTTCAAAGATAATGCGGTGGTATCAACAACATGAACAACTCAAAGAAACTATTCCATCACAAACCCATGGTTGTTCACATATCTCAAGACAATAGCCATTTTATCTTTCACCGAACTATCACGGGCCTCATCAACCAACAAAGAGAAGAACGTGTCTCCAATATCACTAATTATGACGTTTATTAGGAGCTCCATCATATCCTTGACCTCTAAGTTTAGAGATTGATAATCCATGTCTAGCAAAAAATTCATCAATACCTCTTTTCAAAGATAATGCGGTGGTATCAACAACATGAACAACTCCAAGAAACCTTTCCATCACAAACCCATGGTTGTTCACATATCTCAAGACAATAGCCATTTTCTCTTTCACCGAACTATCACGGGCCTCATCAACCAACAAAGAGAAGAACGTGTCTCCAATATCACTAATTATGACGTTTATTGTCTCCGATGCACAAGCACTAATAATTTGCTTTTGAATGGAACGACTAATAAGTTGGTGATTTTTGGGTGCATTCTCCTTCACCACCTTCCCAACCTCAAGATTGCGTGAGCTATACCAATCAAGAACTTCAAGGAAATTCCCTTTATTTCTTGAGCTTGATGTCTCATCATGTCCCTGAAAAGGCAATCCTTGATTAATTAGCAATCTAGCAACATCCACCATTGCGGTCAAACGAATACGATATTCCTCCTCCAATACTTGTTTTTCCCAAAACCACATTTCTTGTCAAACTTTGTCTTTGATCTTTGAAAGCAAAGAATAGTGTCCGAGCATCATTGTGTACACTACCGACAACTCCCACGTGTCCTTTAAATTTATCACAACCCTTCTTCCAATTACGAAACCCCGTTTTCACAAATACATCATCTCCATTTCTTTTGCCGATCTCCCCTCTAAAGAGATAGCACCAAAAGCAAAATGCGGCATCCTTAGAAACACTAAATTCCAACCATTCCCATTTCTTGAACCACTCAACTTGAAAACACCTTGAAGTCTTACCAAATTTACTTCGTTTAAAATCATAAGAAATTGGTTGGCATGGACCTTTAACCACATACTCTCTCCTAACATCATCTCTAAATCGATGATCATATTCGATGATCAATTTCCTCAATGCGGGATCACTAACAATATCATCTTCACATATAGTCTCCATTCTAGCTCTTTTGGGACTACATCCACCCACATTGTTATCAATATTTTGGGATTCACTTGACCCGCCCAAATTCATATCAACTTGAGGCTCACTTGGTCCACCCACATTCATATCAATTCGAGGCTCATTCAATCCACCCGCATTCATATCAACTCGAGGCTCTCCATCCACATTCATATCAACTTGAGACTCATTTAATCCACCCACATTCGTAGTGGAAATTGCCGTCCTTTTAGTCCGAATAATATACTTATCCATTTCCCTAAACATAAACAATTTAATTTTAAACAACATCAATTAAAATTTTAAGTGTTCAACCAATGGTCCAATGTTTAACATTTCAATTAATTCCCCCAAAAAATAACTATAAACATACATTCCAAACTAGAATCCAATATTATTATAGAAGCTTTAATTAATTAACTTATTAATGTAAACTATATAATCTTTAAGCAAAAATACATATAATTCATACAAACTTTCACTTCTTAAACCCTAAATTAAAACAACTAAAACTCACAAAATTTTGACTAAATTAGAGGCGGTGGGCGGCGGGCTGGTTGACGGTGGCCGGTGGGCGTCAAGCGGCGTCTGGAAAGCCGGAATTTCGCCGAAGAGTCGGAGCCGAGATCGGTGCGGCGTGCTGGAGTGGAGACGGAGTGCTGGACCACCGAGGCATCGACCACTGCTTCTTGTTTTTGTTTGAAAAAGGTATGCACTGTGCAATGTTGAGTGTTGTGTTGGTTTTGTTGGAAGCTTCCCCGAAAAGGTGCATATGTGATAGGTGCATGTTGTACATCTGTTGCTTTTAATTTCTTTATTTAAAAAAAAAAGAAGGGGCAGCTGTTTAAAACTTTAAATCAAACGACGTCATTTTGGCCCGTCCAAAACGACGTCGTTTTGACAATTTAAAAAAAAATTGCATCAACCAAAGCCCCAAAGGGTCGTCTTCTTCCCCTCGCCTAGTTTTTCCAAATCTGACCTCGTTGCAGTCTTCAATGGCGCCGGCCTCCGGGGGGGCTCAGCGCATACGACCTTCTACTTTTCAATGCCGTCGACTGTCGGGGGGGCTCAATGCCGGTCTGGTAGGCTTATCGCTAGAGGAGGTCAGCAGGGGCGGGCGCCCCCTATCCCCCCCCCCCCCCCCCCCCGTAGATCCACCTCTGTGTATGAGCATGTAGCACTAGGGCTGAGCACGGGCCTAAACCCGACCCGAACCGGAAAATCCCGAAACCCCCAAAAAAATTGGACCGAAGACCGAACCGAATGTTCGGGTTCGGTTCGGGCTAAGACAGCATTCGCACATAAAAACAGACTAAAAACCGAACCCGAACCCGAAATCCTAATAAATTCGGACCGAAACCCGAACCGAAGTCATGTGGGTTTGGGTTCGGTTCGGGTTTTTTGGGTCGGGTTCGGGTTCGGTTTTCTCAGCCCGTGCTCAGCCCTATATAGCACGCTTTACTTCCTAACTAATTTAACCAATATTTCTTTTCTTAGGGTAAATATTAAGCTTATGGACTATGGGCCAAAAAAAATATTGGGCACTTTAAATTTGGAGGCCTTGTGCAGGTGTTCACCTTGCACATGCTCAAGGTCGGGCCTGATGGTGCACAAGGGAGTGAGGTGCATAAATATTTCGGTGCATAAGGGGGTGAGGTGCACAATTCATTGCAATCTGATGTACAAATATTGTGGTGCCTAATTTTATATACATCGATACACAATTGGTCTTCCCCGTTGACCCACTGGAGCTTTGGCGTTGACCATTGTTGACCGATTAGTGCACTAGAGTACACATAATTGTGTATTACTTTGAATGTACACCATATTGCACATAAATGTGCACCATGATACAACAAATTGTGCACTAACATGGATGTGCATCATATTGTAATAAAATGTGCACCGAGATAGAGTGTGCACCATGTTACACAATAATTGTGTGCTGAGATGGATGTGTATTATGTTATAAATAAATGTGCACCGCATTAGAAATAATTTTGCACCACATTTCATGTGTTTGTACATTACACATTTCATGTTTCATGTGTTTGTACACTTGTATTTTAATTATGTACAAGTGCACAATTCAATAAAATTCTGATATACAATTTAATTTATTTTGATGCACAAATTGATACAACTTGGTATATAGAATGGTACAACTCGGTGCAAAAAAATTATTTTTTGCCCAGAGAATTTGTATATGCAAATAATACGCATATAATTCGGTCGTGCCTTTTTTTACAGTTTTATTTGATTTGTTGAGATTTGTTCGCACATTAACCCATTAGTGCCAAACACATTCTCTATAGTAGATTATATTCCTAGACTTGTATAATTATTCATAATTTCTCAAATTCAGTTAACATGCCATAATCAAATAATGCTGGTTTCGCTGCAACTCGGCCAACCATTCAGTGGGCTAGAGTCAATAATATAAGCCCAATCTAAAAGATCAATGTGCCCAACTTATTTTTTTTAATGACATGGCCCAACTACAACTTTGTATTCCAAATGCATTAAGCATAGATGTTGACTTTTGCTTCTTCTTTTTCTCTTTTTTAAAATAAATATTCATTACATATTTACATCCTCTTACATCGAACGAGTTTTGCTTTATTTTTATTTCTTAGTAAGAAATAGTTATAAAAATTAAGGAAAAAATATTCGAGTACTTGAACCAAGCAATATTGAATTGAACTTGTTAATTAGTCAAATATAAAAAAAAAATATTTTTTTTATAAAAACTCAACACTTGTTTATAGAAAAACGTTCTTACTTTTTTTATTTCCTTATTTTGAAAATTTTCTTTTTGAAGGTCGATTAGATATTACCTATTAATGTAAAATTAACTATTAAAAATTTTGTCTTTTTGAAAATTGTGTAAAGACGAGTATGTAGAAGCGCACGGGGATTTGCCCCGAACTTGCTTTACTAGAATTCTTAGTGGCGTTCCAGTGTGTAATTGCAAACTCGTGGTTTGACAAGAAGGAGGAGCATATGGTCACCTTTCAGGGTGCTAATGGCAGAACTCAGTTCGACTACTTCCTAGTAAGAGGAAAAGACAAGAGAAGATGCCGGGATTGCAAGGTTATCCCTTTATGAAGGTTTGACAACCAAGATTAATCTGTTGCTCCTAGATTTTGAGTTGTTATGTTGCAAAAGCATAAGGAAGAACAAGTCACAATCCAATATCAGATGGTGGCGTTTGTCAGGCATTACTAGACCTCGTTCAAGGAAAAGGGTCCTTGAGGAGGTGGAGAGAAAGGGTTTATGGTGAGCAAAGGACAACAACGAGGAGACGTGGAGCAATATGGTAGAGTGCATTCGGCATGTGGCAACTGAAGTGCTTGGGTTGTCTAGAGGTAGTAGTGGGCACTTGAGGGGTGAAGTGTGGTGGAATTAAGAAGTTATGGGCAAGGTAAAGTCAAAGTAGGTGGTCTACAAGAGTTTGTGGAGTAGTACCATCGAGGAAGAAAGGGTGGTCGGTTGGCAGAATACAAGGTTGCCAAGAAAGCAACCAAGCAAGTTGTTACAAAGGCGAATGACAAGGTCTTTGCGTTGGCACATGTATTTCTTCGAGTTACTTAACGAGGGACACATGCCTCTAGGGGAGTCCTAGAGCACCAGGCATGGGGCAGAGAGTACCTTCAACAGACATATTTAAAAGGTAGAAGTAAATGATGTAGTCCACATAATGAACAACAAGTGAGATATTGGATCGGAGGAAATCCTCATAGAAGTTTGGAAGTGCCTAGGGGAAAAGGGCTTGCACTACCTTACATCACTATTCAATGTTATCTATAGGACAACCACAATGTCTGAGGAGTGGAGGCGCAATAAATTGGTCCCACTTTAAAAGAACAAAGGGGATGTGCATCAATGCGTAAACTATAGGGGAATCAAACCCTTAGTCATACCATGAAGATATGAAAGAGGGTTTTAGAGTTGAGGATGAAATGGATCATTTGCGTATTTGAAAACCAATTTGGATTTATACCAGGGAGTTCAATGAGGAAGCCATCCACTTGATGAGGCGGCTGATATCGTCAATCTGGAAAAGGCATACGATAGAGTACCAAGGGAGCTATTATGGGAATGAATACAAGCAAAATGGGTGTATGGATGTATATCAAGATTATGAAGGATATGTATGAGGGTGCAAAGACCAATGCTTGCACGCTATGGGGTGACAAGACCTGAGAAAATGCGGGTCGGCCCGCTCGCCCGCCCAGCCAGCCCGCATAAATGGGCGGATATGGTTAGTATATTTAGCCCATTTTGTCCGGATAGCACGGTCCGCCTGTATAAACGGGTGGGATGCAACCACATCTCATTTAGCCCGGATGGTCCGTCCAGAAGCCCGAATAAATTTTTAGAAATAAATATAATAAATATGTTTTTACATAAAATCAAATCCCTCAAACTACATATAAAAATAAATAAGTATTAAAACTAAAACAAACCTAATTCAACACCATTGTTGTACATATATATATGTTCTTATGGGCGTTGGACATGGTTTGTAATCGGCACCATGTTAACCGTTCAAACAAAAAGACAACTTTTTTTATGGGTATTGTGCGTTAGATTGGATTTGTTATGTTTCGTCCTTGACAGGTTTGTCATGTCTCGCGCGCTATATGGTACCCGCGGGCTACCCGGGTTCGGGCGGATCCGAATAGCCTCCCTAGCCCGTTTCCTTAGGTTGCCCGAATTCGGCCCACCCATCCGGGCATGACTTTTTGTCAACGCCCGGCCCGGATCCCTTCCAGATCCGGGTTTGCTCAGGTCTAGGGGTGACACATATTACTTCTAAGTGCATGTAGGGATCAACCTTAAGCCATTTTCTCTTCGCGATAATTTGGATGTGTTATCGGGAATGTAACACCCCGGACTAGTGTTGTCCAAAGGTGAACCGGAATTGGCCCGGAACCGGACCGGGTCAAACCCTGAACCAGACCAGACCGACGGTTCAAGGTCCCGGCCGATACAGGTTCCGGTTCACCCATCTCTTGAACCGGCAGTTCATGCACCAGTTAACCATTGGTTCAACCTACGGTTCACCCCCAAAATAAATAAAAAATCCTAAAATAGAAAAAAATTATACCCTAAACCCTAGAAGGATATAACTATAAAACTATAAACCCTTACCCTTGAAAGTTTGAAACCCCTGAAACCTTACAAAAATCATAAACACATTAAAAAAACGTGCAAACAATAAACTTACAAAAAAAATCCTAAAACTCTACAAAACCTTAAAATACAAAATCTTAGATTACAAACCCTTAAAATAAACAAAAAAAAACTAGCCGTTGTGAATCGGGTTCACAATGGTCAAAACCGATGGTTCAATCGGTTCCAAACGATCAAAACCAACGGTTCAACCGGGTAGTTTTCTAGTTGTTTGACCCTTTTTTCTTCTTTTTTTGTTTTGTTAATTAAACCTCCTCCCTAACCTACCCAAAATTTTCTTAAATACCCACGCCATCCAACAATCTCTCTTATCTCTCTAAATACTCTAATCTCTAAAATGGTCTAAACCGGCGGTTAACTGTCGGTTCAACGGCTAGTCTTAAAAAATCTAGCCGTTGGAAATAAAATATATATATATATATATATATTTGTATAAATCAGCGGTTAACCGCCGGTTCAACGGCTAGTTTTATAAAAACTAATCGACCCAAAAATCTTATAAATACCCACACTCCTCTTCATTTTTTTCACACCATTATCTCACTAGTCTCTTACGGTATTACTCTCTACAAGATCATATTTCTAAATCTTTAATACTTTCTCTAAATATTTTATTAGTTTAATTATATTAGATTATATTGTTTTTACTTAATTATTTGTTTTCGCTTTAATTAGTTGTTTTATTATATTACATTTATTATTACATCTTTTTTAAGTACGAATAATAATAGGACTAGGATGACACTTATATTCAATCTTGTTAGGGATAATTTTACAAAAGGTGCACACCAAGAATATAACCAAATTGATGTTTGTGAAATATACTTGAATACAAGGAGGAAGTTATGTCATCTTCTATAAACATCTTAAATCACACCACCCCGACCGAGTAGTTGGAGTAAAAGACATAGGAGCAAGGCTTATATAGCCAAGCTCTCAGCCTTGGGCCGCAAGATACCTAATGAAACCTTAATGGGTCGGTGCTCTCACATGAGACACACGCACGCCCCAAGTAGAAATATCCCAAAATAGTAAGTGCTAAAAAGATAACGTGCTAAATATGGAAAGTGTCACAAATAGCAAAGTCTAAACATAGAAATGTCAAATAAGGAAAGTACCAAAAAATAGTAATGTCTACTAAAAACCTCAAAATAAGCTAATTAAGTCATGCCAATGAGACGAGCCATGGGGGACGCCAAGGACGCAATCTCCATGGGTGCGTTGCTGGTGTTAGAGGCTGGCTGGTACGCATCATTCTCCCCTTCTTAGATTCGAAGCGTCCTCGCTTCGAGCATGTAGGTATAAGGGAAAACAGAAGATGAACCCCAATGACGCATCTTCCCTTCTTAGAGACGAAGTTGGGGTGGGGCAGCGCGCTAAAGACATAAGCTAGTAAGAGCGGCACCAATGGGGCTGGAGCAAAAGGTGCGTCAAACTCTGGTGCGGTCATCGTGCTGGGCGCCGAGACAATCGTCGCGCAAGGCGTCCAGGCGAGGGCGGTCTCCGCTAGGGAAGAAAGCGCGAGCGCAGGCACGAACGTCCTACTGAGCACCGGGGTGGCCGTCGTTGGGGGAACTGGGGCAGGCGTCACGGATGGCGCCGATGCTAGGACGAGTGCTATAGTGGGAGCTGGAGCCGGCATCGCGGAAAGAGCAGACGATGGAGTCGCGATCGGTGTTGCTGGCATAAGCTCCGTGGGGCGCACTGGAGCGCGCTCATGGGGACGCACTGGAGCGCGCTCATGGGGCGCTTGGGGGAGCGTGCTGGGGGCGCTCGATATAGCGCGTTGAGGAGCGCTTGGTGTGGCGTGTTGGGGCTCTCATGGGAGCGCGCTGGGGAGCGCTCTGTGTGGCGCGTTGGGGCATCTACCGACGATGTGTACGAGCTGCGTGAACCTCGACATCAACCTCCAGGTCAAAGCATCGGGTCATGACGTACACAAGCTGCTCCCAAGTGATGACGGGTTCCTAACCACGCTCCCATCGATCCAACTCAAGCCATGACCACCACTTGAGGGCGTAGCCGGTGAAGCACTGGATGGCAACGTCGAGCTGCTCAAACTCATCATAATTACAGTGGCCAAAAAATTTGCCATGTGCCGATTCCATTCCAGGATTGCGCCGTCACGTCCGGTAAAGTACTGAAGGCGCAAGCTTGAATCGCGGCGAGAGCGATCCAAGGGGGTGGTACCTACATAAGCCATAGCACAAAATGACGATCAAGGCACCAAGGAGGGACCATTCCGTCAAGTCAAATCCTTGACTCAAAGCAACCCAAAAAATCAACTCGGGTGGGTTGAAATTGGCTACTCGTGAGAAGGAGTCAACTTGATTGGTTGGTGTAGATAGAAGCACAAATATGAAATAATTAACAAGAAAAGAAAAGCAATATTAAATAAGGAAATTAATAAAGCAAATTATCTTCTTGTTAATTTAGGAGAGAGAAAATATAAGATATGATTTATTAGGAAAAAGATAAGATTTTATGTAAATCAAATCTTTTGGGAAGGGAAATGGATAGGGGGCCGAATTAGGCTCGGTTAGGGGCGCGCGGCGGGTTAGGGTTTGGCGGTTGAGAATGGTGCGTATTTTGGCATTTTGAGGGGTCAAACGATGTCCGTTATGGATGAATTTTATACGCACGGACTCGTATCGAAGTTATCTACAAGATTATGAAATACATTTGCAGAAAAGACAAAAAAAATTGAACGAAATCTGGGCAGAATTCGATTTCGGCTTTGGGAGTTTTAATGGTGATGGTGGGTAGAGAGATAAAAGCGAGATTTAAAGAGTTAATTGATTGAGAAGGAAAGACTTAACTTGTCAATGGCTCTGATACTAGTTGATACGAAATTCCTCGTGGAGTCGATCGCAAGTGCCTAGGAACGCAACTAAGCCAAGCGACAAGCTTTTGTCTTCGCGAGCCTTCGAGGTTTCTTGATCGCCAAAGTGATGGATTTTCTTTCGTGGATGCCGTGGAAGCGAAGGGAGCACACCCTTGATGAATTGCACGAAATCCTGAGAGAAAATCGGTTGAAGACACTCGAAAAAGATCGAGCGTAGCGCGACCAAAGAGATGGTCGAATGAGATCTAAGAGAGGATCTTGATGACGATCAAAGAGATGATCGCTTCTTGGGCTCAAAGATATGAGCTTTGGACTCGAAGATACGAGTAGGATAGATAGATAAACCATAACAAGATAGGGGTGATGCCTAGGGCTTAAGCAAGGAGATAAACCTCAACTTTGATTAACTTAAGAAAATAAATGTGAGAACAAATGACATAGGAGCAAGGCTTATATAGCCAAGCTCTTGGCCTTGGGCCGCAAGAAACCTAATGAAACCTTAATGGGATGGTGCTCTCATATGAGACACGCGCACGCCCAAAGAAGAAATATCCCTACTTCTGTTTGTACTGAAATGGATAAGATTATTAAAATTTTCTTATGGAACAAATATAACCTTAATTACCGCTCCCTTATTAGTTGGAGCTCCATTTGCCAACCTAAAACATTTGGGGGATTGGGCCTCCATACCACCCACGAAATAAACAAATCCTTTCAGATGAAATTATTATGGAAAATCTTGACCGACAAGAACAACTTATGGGTCCAAATTATCACTGAAAAATATCTTACTTCTACAGACATTTTCTCTTATCATAAAAAGGCCAAACAGTCTTGGCAATTTTCACGTCTTTTACATCTCCGCAATGAATTCAACAAAGGTCTTGGCTGGGAACTCGGAAATGGTAAAACAATAAATTTTGGTCTGACACTTGGGTTCCCAATTGTGATTGATAAGCACTACTTTGTAGGGTTTAACCAAGAGTCATTAGAGGTTTTATTGGTGCCATTCGGGTAGATTTAGACACATTCATGTGTATGGCGTTTGGGGGCGAAGTTGGTGTATTTGGAGGTGTTTGAGCCGTTTTGGAGATCATAGTAGACATTGAGGAGGAAGCCACCAGAAGTAGACGCCAAGGAGCTGAAGAGACGAAGACTTCGGAGGAAGTACCTTACGGAGCCCGCCGCAGAAGCCACGGCGACCGCCGCCTAAACCCTCCCAACAACGATGGCTACGACTTGGCCACGACGCCCGCCGTGGAAATGCGGCGCCCGCCGCAATTACGGCGATCGCCGTGGAGATTGCAGCGCCCGCCGCCGCTGTTCAGAAGTCCGCCGAGCCGTTTCCTTATTTGTTTTATTTTGCATTATTTTATTACGATTTATTATTTTGTTTTAGGTTAATTCAGACTTTGTTTCCTTTAGTATTTAAGGGTAGAGAAAGGCTTTGTTTGCCTATCAGCTAATCTCTCTCTAAACCCTAATTTCATTCTACGTATTTGTTATGAAGAACTAAGTCCCCTTGGCTTAGTCAGACGCTGAAGCTTTCGTTTTGATTCAGTTGTGAGACTCTCGTTCTTAATCTATTGCATGGTTTTTATCTATTCTCTTGCTTGATTGCTTATGATTGATATTGATAATCTTTATCTTGGACGCAACTAGGGTTTGTCGTTATTGATCTATTGCTAGATTTAGATTGTTACTGGTTGAGCATATCTATTTTAGAGTAGCAACTGCATCGTACTAGTATCTGGTTGTGCTAGTCTTATACAGAAGAGAACTGATTTACATTCTAGGATAAAAGCTGGTTGTTTTATGCTAGAATTGTATCCAACTATATTCCTATCCGTAAGGCTGCTGTTAAACTGAATCTTGATAGTTTCAGGGTTGTTTAATTAGTTAGTGCTAATAGTATCTGGTTGTGCTATTAGTTATATCTGAAAAGGAATTGGAATTTCCATTGCATGAGATTTTGAATGAGTATCTAGGATCAACTTGTCATACGAATAGTGGATGTTGTTTGACTAAGTGCTTTTCCCATCACTGATTTCACAACTTTTAGTTTGTTTACTTTTGCATGCTTAGATTCATTAAAACATACAAAACCCCCCTTTGGTTACTTTGGACTGACATACAAATTGCATATTAAGATAGACTCTGTCTCCCTGTGGACTCGACCTTTACTTACCTAGGACTACGATTTAAGGTTTGTTTGGATATTTTGCATAGTAGGAATTAACACGACAAATTTCCTGTTATCAAATTGGCGCCGTTGCCAGGGAGGCAATAATCTATTTTGTGTGTGTGATTTGTGTTCCAATCTTGGTGTGAACCTATCTTATGGTTCACACCCGTGTTACTAATAATCTACCTCTAGTTTTTGATCCAGAAATCGAAAAAACTTTCCTTCAAGCTCGCAGGGCTGCGAATTTGCTACTTCAGGAAGCTGATACAATGGCAGCCCGTGTTACTCTGGAATCTTTGACAGCTCCTAACTTGGAGCAACCAACTCGTGTTGTGCAATTCCATGCCATGGGTGATGGGGTTAAATTTGAGCTCAAGACAAGAGTAGTCCATTTACTCCCGAAATTCAGTGGAACCCCGCTTGAGGATCCTATTCAGCACCTGGATGAGTTCCTTGAGGTCTGCACCAGTATGAGGCCATCTGAGATTACTGAAGATCATATGAGGTTGAGAGTCTTTTCCTTTTCTCTGAAGGATTCTGCTAAAGACTGGTATCATTCTTTACCACCAGGGAGCATCACTACTTGAGTGAATTTGAAGAAGGTGTTTCTTGATAAATACTTTCCGGCAATCAAGTCCAATCAGCTCAAGAAGAAGATCTACAACGTGGAGAAACTGTCTAATGAGTCTCTCTATGATTATTATGAGCGCTTCAAGAAACTGGTGAAGAGTTGTCCCTACCATGGTTACGAAAAACATGATCTAATTCTCTATTTGCATGGAGGACTCCGTGAAGATGATCGTCGGATGGTGAATTCTTCATGTGGTGGGAATATTCTGAAGAGGACTTACGAAGAAGCTCTAGAGATATTTGCTACTCTAGCTGATAACTCTAGACAGTACAGTGGGAGAGGTTCCCAAAGCTTGATAGTTGTTAGTTCTCAGTCAAAGATTGATCAGGCTGATTTTGATGTGCTGAGAGAGGAGGTGAGACGCCTGAAGCTGAAAGGTATGCCTCAGCGGGCTAAGGCCTGTGAGATCTGTCATGACGACTTGCATCCTACTGATTCATGTCCTACTCTATAAGAGGAAGTGAATCATGTAGGAGGATATCAGCAGAGGCCTAGGCATGACCCTTATTCTAATACATACAATCCTGGTTGGAGGGATCATCCAAACTTCAGATGGAGAGACCTAGAGCAAAATCAACCACATGGTAATCCTCAACAACCTAGGCAGCCATTTTTGCCACAACCTCAAGGGCAGAGCTCGAATCCTTCGTCGTCTATGGAGGACATGATGAAGATGCTGATGCAGAGCCATGTAAACCTCAATGAAAATGTTGCTAAGTTGTCTAAGAGCCAATTGCAATTCCAAGCAAATACACAAGCTAGCATTCAGAACTTGGAAAGGCAGGTGGGTCAGATGTCTCAAGTGGTGAATAAACTTGAAGCGAAAGACTCGGGTAAGCTTCCTTCTCAAACTGAGGCAAACCCGAACATTCGTAATGGCAGTGATGTAACTCTGAGGAGTGGAAAAAGGCTTGAAGGAAGCAATACTGAAGCAGCTGAAGAAGACAGTTCGGATCTGGAGGAAATAAAAGACGGCGACCGCTGCCCAGGTGATCCCACATTCGATGTTTCCGAAGAGAATGACGGCGACCGCCGCATAAATGACAGCGACCGCCGTGATTACGGTGACCGCCGTCCAGAGAACGGCGACCGCCGTGACGGTGATCCAATTCTCGAACTTTCGGATGATGTCAACGGCGACCTCCGCCAACCTTACGGCGACCGCCGCCCCTCCGAAGCTGATCCTGAGGCTAAGAAGGAGTATGAACCTCCGATTTTTCCTGATTGGAAGCCTGTTGCACCATTTCCGTCTGCTTTGAAGCGTACCAAGCCACTTGCGCAGGACAAGGACATGTTTGAGATGTTCAGAAACGTGGAGGTCAACATCCCTCTCCTAAATTTGATCAAGTATGTCCCTCGTTATGCCAAGTTCTTGAAGCAGATGTGCACCACAAAGAGGAATCAGGATAGGAACATCAAGAAGAAGGTAAAAGTAAGCGAACATGTTTCTGCTATGTTTTAGAAGCGCTTACCCAAGAAGTGTGGCAATCCAGGTATGTTCATCATCCCTATTACTATTGGAGGTACCAAGTTCAATAAAACTATGTTAGATTTGGGTGCTTCCATTAATGTTCTACCTTCATCTCTTTGTGAATCCTTACGATTAGGACCCATGCATGCCACTAATATTGCCATTCAGTTAGCTGATAGATCTAGTGTGCGTCCTATAGGGATAGTGGAGGATGTTTTGGTTAGGGTTGGTGATCTTACTTTTCCTGCTGACTTTTATGTGCTTAATATGGAACATGATATGCATGTAGCCCCTATTCTGTTAGGAAGACCCTTCCTGAAAACTGCCAACACTAAGATCAATGTGAGTACTGGTTCCTTGACTATGGAATTTGATGGCCAAACTATGAACTACAATATCTATGAAGCCATGAAATTTCCTTCTAATGGTCATTCCTTGTGTGCTATTGATGTACTTGAGCCTGTGGTGCAAGATGTTTTTGATGAGGACCACCTAGATGACACGCAATCTCTCATTGTTGATTCTAGCTTGGTTTCTGCTTCATTTACTAACTCGCAGGAAGTCATCACTGAGTTGGCCGCTGACTATAAGCCTCCTCTGGAGATACCAGGCAAATCGCCTTTACTGCTAACTCCGAGCGAGAAGCTCGTTCCATCTGTGATGCAGGTCCCTGAAGTTGAGGTTAAACACCCCCCTGATCGATCTAAGTATGGGGGAGACACGACTAAGAAGGTCAAGATGGAGGGGCCGCTGAAGAAGAAGAAGAAGGTCAAGATGGAGGGGCCGCTGAAGAAGAAGAAGAATGGTCTAAGGTTCAAACCTTTCCATAATTGGTTCAGGAAGGAGGTATGGATTAAGAAGGTTCCTAAAGAGCCTGACGATATGGATTGAGGATGTTCGAGTAGTATGTCGAGCCAACGACATTAACTAAGGCGCTGATCGGGAGGCAACCCGATGTTAGGTAGTTTATTTTCCTTCCCTTAGTCATTTTCTTTCGTTTTTCCCTTTAGTTTTTCCTTTCTGTGTCGAACTAACCTGCAGGAAGCGTTTCAAAGTGAAGAAGGAGTTCACGGCGCCCGCCGTAATCACCTCCCTCGTTCACTTTGCTTGCGGCAAATGACGGCGACCGCCGTTTAATTACGGCCATCGCTGCCATTCTCAGGTTCGTTTTCTTATCTAAAAAAAAAACCCCGAAAAAAAAACCTTAAACGGGGAGAAAAAAAGAAAAAAAAAGTTTTACCGGGCTGTCCAGATTTCCCACGAGAGGTGCGCATCATGTTGCTAACGGAGGAATACATTCACCCTACATTCATTTGGCAACGATGGTGGCCCTGCAGTCGACAACTGGTAAGGAGATACACCAGGGCCCAACCACGATGACATATGGTTCCATTTTTGAAGGCCATGCAACCCCGTTCCCTTGATCGACCACTCATTCACCACAGTGGTTCATTATGGTTGTATGGTAGGATCTGATGGAGTTGAAGGCCGTGCAACCCTGCTTTCCTACATAACCACCACACCCCACGGTGGATCCCTATGGTTGCACGGTAGATGAAGATTATGGTGTTGATGCCGACACCCGTGACATGGACGTTTATTGAGAAGACCGCCAGCGACACCTTCCGTGTCCAAGCCAGCTCGGCAACGTTGTGAGTTAATTTTTTGCTTTTCCTTGTGCTTTATTCTTTTTGTCTTTCATTACATTGAGGACAATGCAATGTTTAAGCATGGGGGAGAGTTCTATACTTGCCACATCGTTGAGGAAAAGAAAAAAATGAAAAAGAGCCAAAAATTTGATAAAAGGATGAAATTGAAATCCTGGGATAGGCCGAAAACCCGAAAGGGCGGCCTAGGTAATAAGCAGGTGGCTTGGACCAGCATTAGGCTGGGGTAATATGTGGTCAAGAGTGACGTGAGTTTATGTGAGCACATCTATTGAAAAATGAAATGAGTGGCTTGGTGAAAACCCGAAAGGGCGCCTTGGCAAAATGAGCGAAAAGAAGAAGAGTGATTTTAGGATTTCTCATTATTCTTGGCGAGACGTCATAAGAAGAGGAGACAAAGAAGGATTGTCGGGTAGGTCAGTGATCTTTTTCCTTATTTTCACAATAACACTAAACCTGATATAACTATATCCTCATTCATCACCCAATCCCACCAATGGAATTTATCTTACCTACAGCTTTTTTTACCTCAGCACATCATTGATAAAATTACTAATATGCACATTCCGTCAACACCTATGGAAGACCGACTTCTTTGGAGATTTAATTCTGACGGTAAATTTACCGCTTCTTCCACCCATAAATTGAATCATTGCGCTATTCACATTCCCCAAACAAAACCTTACTGATGGATATCCCTCCAAAGATTCAAATTTTTATTTGGAAAGTCGTCTTAGATGCACTTCCCACCACAGAATGCCTTAATCGACACTATTACTATGTTTACTCCACTTTCCAGCTATGCCAAACTGCGGATGATGATCTTAATCATGTGTTCTTCACTTTCCCGTTTACTCAATCAATGATATCTAAACTTGAATCAAAACTTCATTCCTCTTTTTCTCTTCAGTTTACATCGGATTTTCAATTTAATTTGAAGTACTTCAGGCAGTCTAATTATAATCCTATTCCTCTACTCTTTCTCTGGTGGTCCATCTGGACTCGTCAAAATAACCTTATCTTTCGACACTTTAATACCCCTTCTAACTTATGCCCCTCAGAACAAGCTTGCCGATTCTTTCAAGACTGGACACTATCCACTGACTCCATAAAACCAGTAGCCATTAGAAAAAACCGTGCATTGTCTACAAACCAGACATGGGAAAAACCTCTTCCCAACTGGTTAAAACTTAACTTTGACGGCTCCAAAAAAAACGATAACACTTCAGACTTTGGATACATCCTCATATATCATATTGGAAAATCTCTTTCTTTTTATCGGGAACAAATCCCCTCCATTTATGTACTCTGTATCAAGGCGCTAGCAGCACTTTCAAGTATTCAATCTGCTGCTAGGCTCAATATCAAACAACTAATTATCGAAGGCGATAATTTATTGGTTATTAACTCTATCCGAGGCATCTGGAAAATTCCGTGGGAAATCCACTCAATTATTATGGATAATTCTTCTTTGCTTTCGTCTTTTACTTCCTTTCAGGTCTTCCACTGCTCTTGCGAGGCTAATTGATAAGAGGCTAAAGTCGTGATGCACAATCAAAGTAAATTCTTAAAAACCTAACTCAGTAGAATAGGCAAGCAAGGGTCGAATTCCACAGGGAGGAGTAATCTTTCTGAGTGCACACGTGTATGTCAAAGGTAACAAAGGGGGGTTTTGTTTGTTTGGTTGCAATTAAACTAAATAAAGTAAAGCAAAGATTGTAATCAATTGGGAAAAAGTACTTAGCCAGACAAATATCCACCATTCATTCGATTGGTTGATCCTAGATTATCTCTATTCCTTCCTATGAATATTCCTATCCCTATTCTGAAATAGTTACCAGTCCAACCAGTCTTGATAACCCTAACTATTAAACAATCAAGAGACCCTCAAGATTTAATCTAACAACAGCAAGAAGCATAGGAATTAACCAGGATACATGCAACACCACACAACGTAGCATTTAACACATAATCAATTCTCTTTCATAATAAACTAGTCCAACCAGTCCTAGAAAATCATGTTTGCTACACAAGATAAGGGATTTCAACCCGAAATATCCAAACCCTAGCAATAGACAATTACTGATATCAACTAGGTGATCAATCCAGTCAAATCAATAAGAATCAATAGGAATAAGCTCAAGAGAAAAGATATAATCAAAGGAAAGAAAATAGAATTATAATATCACAACCATATATCAAATGAAGGCTTCAATCGTCAGACTAAGCAAAAGTTGTTTAGTTCTTCATAGTCTTGAAACGTAAAACTCCAAAGGGAAAAACTGATGTAAAACTTAGATACTAAAAAACGATGATGAATGTGGATGCTAGGAATTAGGTTTAAATAACCTAACTCCAAAACCTAATGCCAAAAAGATAACAAACATAGTCTAAAAGGAAATAAAATAATCCTACCGGAATAAAGAAATAAAATAAAAGGGAAATAAAATAAAGATAAACTCGGAAGAAAATTATCGCCGCACTGTTGATGGGATTTCCACGACCGCGACCGCGGAAAAAGCTTCCGCGACCGCGGAAAATTAAATCCAAATCTCGTTGCTCTCGACTTTTCCGCGACCGCGGAAATTGGTTTCCGTGACCGTGGATTCTCGCGTTGTTGCTCTTTCGCTCCGTCTTCCTTCCTGTAAAGGCTCTCCAACTCCTTCTTCATCTCTTCTTTCGTCTTCTCTTGTGGTTTTCTTCTCATCTTCTTAATGTCTTCTTTTAAGCTCCTCCAAACCACCATATCTACGCTTCTACTTCTCAACTCCAATCTCCACAATTGTGCTCTAAACATCTCCAAATGGTACCCGAAACACCGGTAACAACTCCTAGTTAAACCCTACAAAGTAGCGCTGATCAAATTCCCCCATGCTTAAACCTTGCTCGTCCTCGAGTAAGCTAATAGAAACCTACTCCTCCAATGAAATCCCCAAGGTCTCAGGAAGCACAGAAAAATCATCTCCACTAAGAACTGCACCTAAACATGAATCTCTAAGGCACCAACACAATACATACAACACAACACACAAGCTTAAAGGAAAGCAGAGTACTTCCCCCAAGCTTAACCCAAACACCATAGAGTGAAAAAACATATAATCCTAGCCTCCATCTATCTTGTTATACCTCCCAGAGTGACCTACCCGAATCCTCCTTATATCACCTCTTCTTATGTCACCACGCCAGGAAAAATGAGGAATCCTAATAATCACTCTTCTTCTTTTCACTCATTTTGCCAAGACGCCCTTTCGGGTTTTCACCAAGCCACTCATTTCATTTTTCAATAGATGGGCTCACATAAAACTCATATCACTCTTGACCAATTTTTACCCCAGCCTAATGCTGGTCCAAGCCACCTGCTTATTACCTAAACCTCCCTTTCAGGTTTTCGACTTATCCCAGGATTTTATATATGTCTTTTTTCAATTTTTTTGACTTTTTCTTTTCTCCTCAACGACTAACAAGTATAGAACATTCCCCCATGCTTAAACATTGCATTGTCCTCAATGTAATGAAAGACAAAAAAGATGAAGCACAGGGAAAGGCAAAAAATAACTCACAACCGTCGCCGAGTTGGCTTGGACACGGAAGGTGTTGCTGGCGGTATAGTACTAAAAGCACATGTCTCTGGTGTCGCGCCGGTCTTCAAACTCAAACTCTATCGTGCAACCAAATAAATCCATTGTAAAGGTGTAGTGGTACATCAAAGAGTCGGGGATGCACGACCTTCGATGAACACAAAAATGGAGCCTAGATGTAATCGTGGTATGGGCTCTGGTGTTCCTCCTCCTCAGCTGTCGAATGTTGGGCCATCATCGTTGCCAAGTAAAAAGGGTGGGGCGAATGTCTCCTCCTTGGCAGCATGATGCACACCATCTCTCCATGTAAAATCGGACAGTAAGGCCTTCGGTAGAACTTTTTTTCTTTTTTCTTTTTTTCGATTTTTTATTTATTTATTTAGATTCAGGTTAAGGAGACTTACAGTAACTTTTCCGCGACCACAGAAAAGATTCTGGTGCGAGGATTACACCGTCTTCGAATTAGCTCAGGTCTCCTACCTGTAGGTTAGTCTAAAGCAAAAACAAAAACAAAAGCAAAAACAAAATAACACAAAAAACAACTAAAGACAAGAAAAGAAATACATATCTCGGGTTGCCTCCCGAGCAGCGCCTTAGTTATTGTCGTGGCTCGACTTAGTGCTCTCCTACTCAACTTGGGTTACTCACATCAATTGAACACTTGGGGTCACCATCAGGAGGGTGTCGCTTTGCATCGTCGATGTTGAATCCGACCCTTACCCCGTCAAATTCCATTGTGAGCGAACCGCTGCTCACATCAATCTTCGTACCTGCCGTGTTCATAAACGGCCTTCCTAGCATCACTGGGGTTGCGTTTTTATCTTGTCTCGTATCCATCACAAAGAAGTCCGCAGGGAAGATCAATTTGTCAACTTCGACCAGCACATCCTGCACCACTCCCTTGGGATACACGTATGAATTGTCCGCCAGCTGGATCACAATCCCTGTCTTCTCTAATGGCCCGACCTCTAAAGACTCATACAGTGAGAGAGGTAAAACGTTGATGGAGGCACCCAAATCTAGCATAGCATTTTCAAACACGGTGCCACCTATCTTGCAGGGAATAGTGAACATGCCTGGATCATTACGCTTCTTGGGCAACCGCTTTTGCAGCATAGCGGATACGTTCTCACTGACCTGAATCTTCTTTTTCTCCTTCACCGCTTTCTTCCTTTTTATTTTGCACAGCTCCTTCAAGAATTTGGCATAGCGAGGGATATTGTTGACAAGTTTGAGCAAAGGAATATTTACCTCGCAGTTGCTGAAGGTCTCAAATAAATCTTTGTCGTTCTCCACCCTTCTGGTGTCCTTCAGCGCCTCGGGAAATGGAGCAGGAGGCTTCAATGTACTGAGTGGAGGGAAGCTGGGGCGCACATAAGCATCATGGATGACTTCGAGACGATCTAGGGCTTCATGAGATTTTCCGCGGTCGCGGAAATCATCAATTATTTCCCCTTCGGCAGAATCTTTTCCGCAGGCGCGGAAATCTGTCCGCGGTCGCGGAAAAGCGTCGATTTTTTGCTCTTCGATAGTAGCAAATCCGCGATCGCGGCCTTCTTCTCTGCGGTCGCGGAAAACCTTATGTTGAGCTCGACGTTCTTCCACTTGTGTTCCGCTCCTCAGCGTTATGGCGCATACTCGCTCCCTCGGGTTTTCTACCGTTTGAGATGGTAGTTTTCTCGAGTCCCAGGCTTCTAGCTTGCTCACTGCTATGGAGAGCTACCCCACTTGCTTCTCCAAGTTCTGAATACTAGACTTTGTCTCTTGCTGATGTTGGATCATGCTCTGAGTGAGAGTCTCCTGATGCTTGACCACCGCTTGAATTTGTGACCCCATGGAGGTCATAGTGCCAACCAACGTCGAGACGCCCTAGGCGAGAGACCAGAACATGTCATCACTGGACATAGATGAACTGGAGCTCTGGCCTTGGGGTATTTGGTCATATAGAGCTCGAAATTGTTGTTGATGACCCCCAGGCTGCTGATATTGCTGTGGGCGGGGTAGAAATTGTGGAGGCCTCTAGTGATATTCTTGATTATCCTGGCCTTGAGGAGTACTCTACTGATTCCCGTATCTCAAATTTGGGTGATCTCTCCACCATGGATTGTACGTGTTGGAGTACGAATCATATCTTGGCCTTGAGGGGCCATATCCTCCAATAGCGTTCACCTCAGCAGTGGGCTCCTATAGCATGGGACATGCATCAGTAGGATGCATCGTGTCATAGCATATCCCACAAGACTTGACTTGCTGCGGGCCACCCTTCATCATGTACCTCCTCATCATCTCCTTCATCTCAGCCATCTCAGAAAGTATGGAAGCATTGGGCTGAGAATCTGCAGCCTTGACTGATTGGGCGGGCGCCCTCTTATTGAACTGTCTTGAGCCCTCAGATAGCTCAAAGAAAACTTCATACGCTTCATCTGGCGTCTTGTTCAAGATGTTTCCTCCACATGTTGTGTTCACCATTCGACGCTCCTCGTCAAAAAGTCCATCATACAAATAAAGTACGAGGTCTTGGTCTGAATACCCATGGTAGGGGCAGCTAGAAGTCATCCTCTTGAACCTCTCGTAGTACTCGTACAACGACTCAGTAGCCTGCTGTTCAATGTTGCTTATGCTCCTCTTCAGGTTGTTGAGCTTGGTCGCAAGGAAGTACTTTTCCAGGAAGGCTTTTGTCATCTTAGCCCATGTGTCAATGCTTCCTGGGGCTAGATAGTAGAGCCAATCATTGGCCGCATCCTTTAGAGAGAAAGGAAAGGCCCTCAGCTTGATCTTGTCCTCAGTAACGCCCTTTGGCTTCATGCTGGTGCAGACGGCATGGAACTCGAAAAGATGTTTGTTGGGGTTTTCACCACTCATCCCATGGAAGTGGGGGAGTAAGTGGATTAACCCGGACTTCAGCTCAAAGTTTACGCCATCTGCCAGCTCAGGGAACTGCACAGCCAGCGGTTGCTGTTGCAGATTCGGGGCAGTCAACTGCCTCAACGTCTGTGCTTCGTCAGCCATCTTTTGATTTGTACGGCCTGCCACACGACTTCTTGAAATTGTTCTCTCAATCTCTGAATCAAAATCTAACAATGGAATGTCAGTAGCACGGGTGTGGACCATAAGATAGGTCCACACAAAAATTGAGACACAAACATACACAAAGAAAAATCAAAACTTGCCTCCCCGGCAACGGCGCCAATTTGATAAGAGGCTAAAGTCGTGATGCCCAATCAAAGTAAATCCTTAAAAATCTAACTCAGTAGAATAGGCAAGCAAGGGTCGTTTTGTTTGTTTGGTTGTAATTAAACTAAATAAAGTAAAGCAAAGATTGTAATCAATTGGGAAAAAGTACTTAGCCAAACAAATATCCACCATTCATTCGATTGGTTGATCCTAGATTATCTCTATTCCTTTCTATGAATATTCCTGTCCCTATTCTGAAATAGTTACCAGTCCTAATAACCCTAACTATTAAACAATCAAGAGACCCTCAAGATTTAATCTAACAGCAGCAAGAAGCATAGGAATTAACCAGGATATATGCAACACCACAACCCGCAGCATTTAACACATAATCAATTCTCTTTCATAATAAACTAGTCAAACCAGTCCTAGAAAATCATGTTTGCTACACAAGATAAGGGATTTCAACCCGAAATATCCAAACCCTAGCAATAGACAATTACTGATATCAACTAGGTGATCAATCCAGTCAAATCAATAAGAATCAATAGGAATAAGCTCAAGAGAAAAGACATAATCAAAGGAAATGAAATAGAATTATAATCTCACAACCATATATCAAATGAAGGCTTCAATCGTCGGACTAAGCAAAAGTTGTTTAGTTCTTCATAGTCTTGAAACGTAAAACTCCAAAGGGAAAAACTGATGTAAAACTTAGAAACTAAAAAACGATGATGAATGTGGCTGCTAGGAATTAGGTTTAAATAACTTAACTCCAAAACCTAATGCCAAAAAGATAACAAACATAGTCTAAAAGGAAATAAAATAATCCTACCGGAATAAAGAAATAAAATAAAAGGGAAATAAAATAAAGATAAACTCGGAAGAAAATTCTCGTTGCGTTGTTGATGGGATTTCCGCGACTGCGGAAAAAGCATCCGCGACCGCGGAAAATTAAATCCAAATCTCGTTGCTCTCGACTTTTCCGCAACCGCGGCAATTGGTTTCCGCGACCGCGAATTCTCGTATTGTTGCTCTTTCGCTCCGTCTTCCTTCCTGTAAAGGCTCTTCAACTCCTTCTTCATCTCTTCCTTCGTCTTCTCTTGTGGTTTTCTTCTCATCTTCTTAATGTCTTCTTTTAAGCTCCTCCAAACCACCATATCTACGCTTCTACTTCTCAACTCCAATCTCCACAATTGTGCTCTAAACATCTCCAAATGGTACCCGAAACACCGGTAACAACTCCTAGTTAAACCCTACAAAGTAGCGCTGATCACTAATCGTGCCGCCGATTTCTTGACAACGCATCCCATCCCATCTTCTGCACTTCAACAGTTTCAACAACTTATTTCCATCTCCAGTGATCATCATCGCACTCGTCCTATTCTTAAAGATAGATATGTGTTCTTACAATTGAACTCTACCTTTAATTCTTTTGGAACTCAGTTTGTAAAGATCATCCATTCGAATGATTTAGGGCAGTCATCGTGTTAAATGGGCCTTAATGTATGCCTATTATATAAAAAAATTGCACGAGAATTGAGAATGCGTGTGAATCTTTGAAATTGAAAACAAATGAACGGACCATATCACTACTTAATTAAAAGACTAAAAAGTTTGGGGAAAGAAACATCATGGTTGTATTTTATCCAAAAAAGTGCACAAGTGTGCGTATATGTGTCATGTTGAGAATAAATCAGTCGTAGGCTCGTGCTTCGCACAGGAATAGGAATAAGGAGTTTTTTTTATAACAGACAAACATTAGGGCCCTTCTAGCAGGAAGGCTAGAGGTGTCAATCGGGCGGTTCGGGTCGGGTTTGGGTCGGGTCATTTCGGATTCGGGCCAATGTCTGATATTATAACAAGTCGGATCATGTCGGGTCAGGTCGGATATTCGTTTTTCGGGTGAGATCAGATTTTCGGGTCAATTTCGGTCGGGTTAATTTGGATTTCGGTCAAACTTAGGGCTATCAATCGGGCAAATTGGGTCAATTTCGGTCGGGTTAATTTGGATTTCGGTCAAACTTAGGGTTGTCAATCGAGCGAATCAGGTCGGTTTTAGTTCGGGTCATTTTGGTTTCGGATTAATCCGGATCCGGGCTATTGCACATATTGACATGTATCTTGACAACTCGATCCAATTCGGGTCGATTGGGTCATATGTTCATTTAATCGGGCGAAGTCGGGTATTTGGGTCAATTTCGATGGGTTATTTCGGATTATGACCGAACTAGATTTTGTGTAAATCATATTTTGGTTGAGTCGGATTTCAGATAAATATGATTTCGAATTGTGTAAATCGAATTGTGGTTGAAATGTATTTCGATGGAACCGATTTTCGAATGAAGGCAAACATAATTAAAATAAATATATATATTCACTATAAAATCTCCTATCATTGGAGTTATATATTTAAATTGGGTTTTGGTAAGGATGATTCTTATGATAAATAGTGAGGATAAACCTAGATATTTGAGTTTATGATCTGACGATAAGAAAAAAAGTCTACACTACGAGATCTATAGTGCGCTTTATCTCACCGTGTAATAATTAACACAATTGACAATTTTTAGTTTCTTTCTCATATCACTTGTTATTTATGTTATAATTGTGAATGTAATACTTGTTCATACTTCAGTATTTAGTTGTTCTTTTATGATAATATACTTGTTCATATTAGAATTATTTTACTTCTTTCAAATGTAGTTGACTAGTTGTTACTTTTTGACCAACTAATTGTTCATTCATACTTAGTTGTTCATTTTATATACTTAGTTGTTCTTTTCTAATAATGCACTTGCTCTTATTAAATTTATTTATCCCTCGATAGTTGTTATTGTTTGACCAACCAGTTGTTCACTCGTACTTAGTTGACCAAGTACTTGCTCATTCATACGTAGATGTTCATTCTTATATATTTACTTTTCTAATAATACACTTATTCATATTAAACTTATTCTACTCCTTTAATAATTATTATTGTTTGGACAACCAATGTTTATTCATACTTAGTTGCTCCTTTCCAATAATACACTTGTTCATATTAAAAGGTGTCACCAATATTATGTTATTACATAGTACTTGATATTAATCTATTCCTATTTATAGTGATATATATTTATATGAACTATACAATAATGATTGTAATGATTGCTAAAATATAAATTGCATATTTATGTCTATTTTTGTTAAGAATGGATGAATACTTATTTTGAGTTTTTCGGATGATTTCGGGTTGAGTGTCTATTTTTTACGGATGATTTAGGATCGGGTGGCATTGGTTATTTATGTGATATCGGACTATCGAGTTTGGGTTTTCATGTGATTTCAAATCAATTAACTTTGGGTTTTCGGATGATTTCGGATCGGAGAACTTCGGGTTTCAGATGATTTCGGATCGGGAAACTTCGGGTTTCGGGTGATTTCGGATTGGGCAACTTTGGGTTTCTGGGTTTTCGAGTGATTTCTGATCGAATAACTTCGGGTTTTCGGGTGATTTCGGATCGGGCAACTTTGGATTTTCGTGTGACTTCGGGTCGGGTGACTTCGGGTATCGAATTGCTAATGGGCTAGCCCGTTCGGGTTATTTTTGCATTCGGGTTAGTCAGTTTGGGTCGGGTCAGCCTCGGATATACATTTTTGTTGTTCTTTTCGGATATCGAACGGGTTCGGTTTCGGGCGGGTTAGGCGGGTCATTCGGATCGGGTCAAGTTTTGACAGCCCTAAGGAAGGCTACCCTAAATCATCCGAATGGATGATCTTTACAAGCTGAGTACCAAAAGAATTAAAGGTAGAGTTCAGTTGTAAGAACTCATATCTATCACTAAGCAAGGGACGAGTAAGACGACACTCAGTGGTTGGGGAAAAGAGCTGTTGAAATTGATGAAGAGCATAAGACGGAATGGGGTGTGTGGCCAAGAAATCTACTGCTCGATTAGCCTCGCGGAAGCAGTGAAAGACCTGAAAAGAATCAAAAGACGAAAGCAAAGAACAAATATCCATAATAATAGAGTGAATTTCCCAAGGAATTTTCCAGATTCCTCGGATATAATTAATAACTACTAAATTATGTCCTTCAATAATTAATTGTTTGATATTGAGGCTAGCAGCAACTTGAACACCCGAAAGTGCTGCCAACGCTTCACAACGAAGTACGAAAGTAGAAGGAGATTGTTCTCGATAAAAGGAAAGAACTTCCCGTTAGGATCTCTCAATATGTAGCCAAAATGGGAAGTATCATCAGTTTTTCTAGAGCCATCAAAGATTAATTTTGTCCAGTTAGGATGGGCTTTTTTCCAAGTCCGGTTTGTATAAAGTGCACGATTTCGTCTTATGGTTGTTGGCTTAGTGTTGTTAGTGGATAATGTCCAGTCTTGAAAATATCGCCAAGCTTGTTCTGAGGGGCATACTAGGGTTGTTCATCGGTCGGCTTTTATTCGGTTTTGGACCGAACTGAACTGACTGGACCAAAACCGGAACCGATCTATATTCGGTTCGGTTTTCGGTTCCCATAAAAACAATATTCGGTTTTCGGTTCGGTTTGGTTCGGTCAAAACCGATTATTTTTAAAATAAAATCCAAGATTTCTAGATAAACTAGTTCAACCTTATTCGGTTTGGTTCAAGTTCGATCTAGTTCGGTCCAAGTTCGGTCCAGTTCGGTTCGGTCTAATTCGGTTTTGTGCACTAAAACCCGCTTTAATAACCTAAATTAAC
The DNA here is from genome assembly GCA_027886185.1 of Rheum nobile. Lineage (NCBI taxonomy): Eukaryota > Viridiplantae > Streptophyta > Magnoliopsida > Caryophyllales > Polygonaceae > Rheum > Rheum nobile. The sequence goes on along the minus strand of WOAB01000540.1, from coordinate 3,588,179 downwards.
CTAATTTCAAAATGTTTGGTTATTTCGGTCTAAAACCGAACAGAATAAAACCGAACCGAGTATGTTCGGTTCGGTTTTCGGTCCACAAAATTCCAAAATTCGGTTTTTGGTTCGGATCGGTTTTGTTCGGTTCGGTTTTCGACCGATGAACAACCTTAGGGCATACATTGAGAGGGGTACTATATTGTATGGCGTATCTAGTGGTTATTAGCATGATTTAGATGATGTTTGGATATGATTTGATGGTAATTCTGTAATCCGGAAGAGAAGACTAGAAGTGAAGAAATCATGGGATTTACAGAGGTTTGAAGTGCATTGAAGAGTAGAAGAACAGTGGGTTGAATTCAAATTGTTCGTTCTCTTTACTCAGATGTCCAAATGAAGTGATTCCAATTCGAGGAGTTAGATCTTGAAGTCTACTGCAAGTTCTCAAAATATGAGCACAATCCGAGTTGGGAATCAAACGTTATGGCATTTTTACGAAAGTGTCGCAGAAGCTGAAGATCCGGAGCCTCTGAAGACCACCGCACCCCGCGGCATGAATGCCACCGCACCCCGCGGTGGAGACGCGCTGAAGATATTTCCGAGTTTTTTTATTTCCCGTTTTATTTTATTTCCGAGACTTTGTTTCCAAGTTTGTTTATTTCTTTTCTTTATTTCTGAATTATTTTCTTAGTATTTAAGTTAAGTTTAAGACTCCTTTAGAGGGAATCCATTCTCTAACCCTAGTTGCCACCTATCTTAGTTTTACTCTCACAAACCCTATGGAGAACTAAACCTCCATTGTTGCACTTGACGTTTTGAAGCCTTCAATTGATTGGTTGTGAGTTTTCTACTCTTGTTCGATTTCCTATCTAGTTGTATTAATTCTCTTGCGCTTGAATGTTTATTGAATCTTATTGGTTTATCTAGACTGATCACCTAGGTTTATTGATATTATCCATATTGCTAGGACTTGTGATTCCGGGTTCGGGTTGCATATCTAGTAGCAAACACGATTTACATAAGCAGGTTGCGAGTGTTCATCGTGAGAGAGAGTTAATTGCATGCTTATATTAACGGGTTGTTTCTATTGCATGTATCTTGTTGAATCCTTGGTTGAATGCTATTGCTTTATTGAGTCTTGAAGGTTTTCGGATTTGATTTGGTAATAAGTACTATTAGGGCTGGTAGAACTAATAGTTACCTATGATCGGGATAAGAACAACTAAAGGAAAGATAAGAACTTGAGATTGATAGAATTCAGTGATCAACCATATCTCTTGTTGTGTGGATCTTTGTCAGGTGTGACGCTTTTCCCCATCATATTCACAACCTTTGTCTGCGAATCTGTTTGCTTTGCTTTAATTGCTTGTTTCGAAATTACTACAAACCCCCCCCCCCCCTAGTTCCTAGTTGGTGACTTACAATTACAAGAATTGATAACCTGACTCTCTGTGGGATCGACCCTGACTTGCTTGCTATACTCTTTAGTAGGTATTTTAGGATTTCTTTGATTAGGCATACGACTTTAGCCCTGTCAAATTTGGCGTCGTTGTCGGGGAGTCAAAATTTCTTTTTTTGTGTTTTTGTTTGTTACCAACTTTGGTGTGGACCTCTCTTACGGTCCACACCCGTGCTACTGATTTTTTGTATTTTCTTTTTTTTTATTTTGATACAGATATGGATTTCTAGGAAGAGCCGCGATATGACCCATACTCCTACGCATACACTCCAGGGTGGAGAGATCACCCCAATTCGAGTTATGGGTACCAACAATACCCTCCATATGGTCATAACTACCAGGAGTTCTACCCGGAGCCACAATCGTTCTACCAGCAGGGTACTCCACGGCAATACAATCCGGCCTATGAGCATAGCCCGCCAGTGTCCAATCCTAGTTCCTCCATGTCAACTGAAGATATGCTCCAAGCTCTGGATAAACATTTCAGCACTAGTGTTGAAACTAGGGAGTCAAGCATCAAAAATCTAGAAAAGCAGATGAGACAAATGGTTGAAGCTATCACAAAGACCGATGCAAAGATTTCGGGACTTCTACCGTCTCAAACGGTAGTTAACCCGAGAGAAAACGTTAGCGCGGTAACCCTCCGAAGTGGAAAGCAATTGTCTGTCGCTCCTAGTGCTGAGAATGGCGATTCAGGAGAAGAAGAGTTTCTGGAGGATCACCGCACCCAGCGGCAAGAGGACCGCACCCGCAGCGAGAATGAAGAAGAGGAATAGAATGCTCTGTCGAGTCCACCGTACCCCGCGGTGGGTGTCACCGCACCCCGCGGTGACGGTACTGTTTCTCGAGATTTTTCTAGGGATGCACCGCACCCCGCGGTGGCTTCTGGCCGCACCCCGCGGCAGCCTTCTGGAGCTATTGACGAGCCTTATGTGGACACCTACGTTCGTCCATACTTTCCTCCTCTCGGTTCAGAAAAGCCACCCCCCCCATTTCCAGAGACACTCAAGGAGTTGGGCCTTCCAGACAATATTTGGGACCGCAAGGTGCTTTCTGAGGAAGAATATTTTTTGGGACTGGAGGAATTCAGCGACCAAGAGGAGAAGAGCCACGATTGCGGAAACGATCTTGCGATGCCCGCCCCTCTCGAAAATGCCCCGGCAGCCCCCGACCCTCTCGAGGCTGCCTATGATGAGTATGTGCATCTAAACTCCTTCTCGCTTGTCTCGCTATACCCCGCTACACCCTTCCCTGAGGCTCTGAAGGACACCAGAATGGTGGAGAATGACAAAAATTTATTTGAAACCTTCAGTGACTGCGCAGAAACTGTTCCCTTGGTCACGCTGGCGAACATCATCCCTCGCTGCACATAATTTTTAGGGGTGCTGCGCAGGATCAAGAAGAAATCAAAGGGGAAGCACAAGAAGGAGACCCTGATTCAAGTGGCGGATTTTTATATGCTAGATACGGGGCAGGACATACATGCAGCCCCTGAGATGCTGGGTAGACCATTTTTTAAGATGGCAAGTGCATTCATAGATATGAATAGCGGCCCAACCATCATGAAGTGCACAAGCATGGGGGGAAAGTTCAACAGGGAGTATACAAAGAGGCATCCCCCTGATATAGACCCCAAGAGTTCAATTGCTTTGAGCAACCCAAGTTAAGTGGGAGAATACCAAGTCAAGCCATGACAATAACTAAGGCGCTGTCCGGGAGGCAACCCGAGGTATGTTTTTCTTTCTTTGCTTTTTTTTTCTTTGTTTATGCTTTTGTTTTGGTGTGTTTTGTTTTTGTTTTTGTTTTTGTTTTTCTTTGTTTCCAACTAACCTGCAGGGATGAGACCTATGCGAATTGAAGAAGGTGTTTCCCACACCATTGTAAGTTTTTTTTTCCCTGCACTAATAAACTCCCCGAAAAAACCTTAAACGGGGAGCAAAAAAAAAAAACAATTTCGGGAAAAAAAAAAGAATAATCGGAATTTAAAAAAAAAAAAAAAAGTTGTACCAATGCCAGCTGTCTAGAGTTTCTCATGGAGATGTTGCGCATCATGTTGTCCAAGGAGGAGTCATTAGCCCCACACATTATTTGGCAACGATGATGGCCTTATAATCGACAGTTGATGAGGAGGAACACTAGAGCCCCCCACGATTACATCTGGGCTCTACAATGTGTTCGTTGAAGGTCGTGCAGCCCCGAATTCTTTGATATACCACTACTCACCACAGTGGTTCCTTTTGGTTGCACGGTAGGAGAAGACTATGGAGTTGATGAAGATCCTGCGCAACACCAGAGACCTGAGCGTTCATTGTTTTACCGCCAGCAACAAACGAAAGTGTCCAAGCAGCTCGACGACGTTGTGAGTTATTTTTTTGCTTTTCCATGTGCTTCTATTCTTTTTGTCTTTCATTACATTGAGGACAATGCAATGTTTAAGCATGGGGGAGAGTTCTATACTTGTTACGTTGTTGAGGAGAAAAATAAAAAAATTGAAAAAGCCAAAAATTTGAAAAAAGGCTAAAATAGAAATCCTGGGATAGGTCGAAAACCCGAAAGGGTGGCCTAGGTAATAAGCAGGTGGCTTGGACCAGCATTAGGCTGGGGTAATATGAGGTCAAGAGTGACGTGAGTTTATGTGAGCACATCTATTGGAAAATGAAATGAGTGGCTTGGTGAAAACCCGAAAGGGCGCCTTGGCAAAATGAGTGAAAAGAAGAAGAGTGATTTTTAGGAATCCTCATTTTAACTGGCGTGGCGACATAAGAAGAGGTGATATAAGGAGGATTCGGGTAGGTCACTCTGGAGCGATAAGAAGATAGATGGAGGCTAGGATTAGATTGTTACTCACTCTATGGTGTTCGGGATAAGCTTGGGGGAAATACTATGCTTTCCTTCTAAACTTGGTTGTGTGTGGTGATTTGGTGTTGTGTTTTTGGTTGTCTTGGAGCTTATTGATGATGTGTTGTAACTACTAGTGTCATATTTTCTTGTGCTTCCTGAAGCCTTGGGGTTGAATTTGGAGGAGTAGGTTGACTTTAGCTTACTGGAGGACGAGCAAGGTTTAAGCATGGGGGAATTTGATATGCGATATATTGTATGGCGTATCTAGTGGTTATTAGCATGATTTAGATGATGTTTGGATATGATTTGATGGTAATTCTGTAATCCGGAAGTGAAGACTAGAAGTGAAGAAATCATGGGATTTACAGAGGTTTGAAGTGCATTGAAGAGTAGAAGAACAGTGGGTTGAATTCAAATTGTTCGTTCTCTTTACTCCGATGTCCAAATGAAGTGATTTCAATTCGAGGAGTTAGATCTTGAAGTCTACTGCAAGTCCTAAAAATATGAGCGCAATCCGAGTTGGGAATCAAAAGTTATGGCGTTTTTACGAAAGTGTCGCAGAAGCTGAAGATCCGGAGCCTCTGAAGACCACCGCACCCCGCGGCATGAATGCCACCGCACCCCGCGGTGGAGACGCACTGAAGATATTTCCAAGTTTTTATTTTCCGTTTTATTTTATTTCCGAGACTTTGTTTCCAAGTTTGTTTATTTCTTTTTTTATTTCTGAATTATTTCCTTAGTATTTAAGTTAAGTTTAAGACTCCTTTAGAGGGAATCCATTCTCTAACCCTAGTTGCCACCTATCTTAGTTTTACTCTCACAAACCCTATGGAGAACTAAACCTCCATTGTTGTACTTGACGTTTTGAAGCCTTCAATTGATTGGTTGTGAGTTTTCTACTCTTGTTCGATTTCCTATCTAGTTGTATTAATTCTCTTGCGCTTGAATGTTTATTGAATCTTATTGGTTTATCTAGACTGATCACCTAGGTTTATTGATATTATCCATATAGCTAGGACTTGTGATTCCGGGTTCGGGTTGCATATCTAGTAGCAAACACGATTTACATAAGCGGGTTGCGAGTGTTCATCGTGAGAGAGAGTTAATTGCATGCTTATAGTAACGGGTTGTTTCTATTGCATGTATCTTATTGAATCCTTGGTTGAATGCTATTGCTTTATTGAGTCTTGAAGGTTTTCGGATTTGATTTGGTAATAAGTACTATTAGGGCTGGTAGAACTAATAGTTACCTATGATCGGGATAAGAACAACTAAAGGAAAGATAAGAACTTGAGATTGATAGAATTCAGTGATCAACCATATCTCTTGTTGTGTGGATCTTTGTCAGGTGTGACGCTTTTCCCCATCATATTCACAACCTTTGTCTGCGAATCTGTTTGCTTTGCTTTAATTGCTTGTTTCGAAATTACTACAACCCCCCCCCCCTAGTTCCTAGTTGGTGACTTACAATTACAAGAATTGATAACCTGACTCTATATGGGATCGACCCTGACTTGCTTGCTATACTCTTTAGTAGGTATTTTAGGATTTCTTTGATTAGGCATACGACTTTAGCCCTATCACAGGTGGTCGTGCTGACTCGGAGCCGCAGTTGTACCCAGATTACAACGCGAGCCCGCTCCATGGTTATTCTGATACGATGGTTCAGAATAACTATTATGGCCCTCCATTTAGTCCGCCGCCCCAGCAGAGCCCTCACCGTCATCATAGCTCGTTGTCCTATCACAACCTTCACCTCCATCAGAGCCCTCACATCCATCATCACAGCCCCGTCTATTATCAGGGCGTAGATGATCAGATGCGGTACAACCCATGGGAGAACTCGGGGCTCTACCAGAACGCACCTCATCCTATGGTAAGTATCCTTAATATATGAAAAGATGAGCGTATGATAAAAATGTAATTACTTATCATTTGTAAAAAAAATATAGGACGAGGATAGTCAGGCTTGGGATCCAAGAGGTCAACCTGATTATGCGGACGAGGAGCCACAGGAAGCCTCTTCTTCGCGGTCAAAACCGCACAGGTCGAAAAAAGGGGCAAATATGACCCTGAATTGGTGGTTGGAGTACTTGGAGGTCCGGAGATGCCTAAACTTCTGAAGGGCTTTGCCAATCACATATCGTACTACCTTTACCATCGCATTGTAAGTTGCAGCAAAAATCTTATATGAAATTTCACATTTATTTTATATTTTTCAAATGGGTTGCTTACATATGTTAAAAATTCAAATATTTAAAGTCGGTGCCAGCGTTGAGGTTTCAGCAACGAGGCAAGCAAACACGTTCATGGCCTTTGCAACGAAATGCCATGTGGTGTCATACTGTCATGTGGCATCTGCGTCAGGGATGTGTCATATACCGGAGTTGATGCACAAGCATGTGGACGAGGCGATGATTAGTGCGTTTCGTTGAGCGCTGGCATCCAGAAACCAGCTCATTCCATATGCCATGGGGAGAGATGACTATAATTCTCCATGACGTATTGTTGATCATTGGGCTGAACATCCATGGAAAAGACATGGGACCTCCACAGAAATGGCATGAGCAGTTGGGAATGAATGATCTGAAGAAGGCCTTTGTGGAGGAGGCGCAGGAAATATTTGAGCTGCCTGTTGGGGCTGTGACATCTGGTACCGTACAAGCTCAGTTCTTTAAAGACTATTGCGAACAACTGAGTGAAGAGCAGCGGGCGTCTGGGTTCTTACTCACTTGTTGGGCTCCTGTCTCTTTCCGGACAAGTCCCAACACAAATTGCCCGTGTACTACACTACATTTGTGTCTGATCCCTCGTCTACCATGGATTATGCATGGGGTGCTGGCGTTCTGGCCCACGTGTACCGTAGCTTGGGCGAATGCACAAGAAAAGAGGCGAGGTTGATGTCGACATGCTACACTCTGATACAGGTAAAAAATTTGTTGTATAGTACTTTATTTACAATAAATTTTGTAAATAAAAATTTTGTTGTCTACCATGAATTTTGTTATAAATGTTTTTATTCGTTGACTCCATTTGGTACACATCATCATTTTCAGGCATGGATCTACCAGTACTTCAACATGTTCCGACCTGCACAGAGTAGAAGCTGGGACTTCAATCAGCCGATCACATATGCTCGTAGATGGGACCTTTCAGAGAAGCCCAACCGGATGAGAGACTACAGAACAGAGCTTGATCTGATGACTGCGGACAGAGTAAGCGCATCTACAGTCTCTCTCTATTAAGTTAGAAATTCGATGATAGGTATGTTTAATTGTTTGGCATCCCATTATGTTTAGGTTGATTGGATGCCAAATTGTCTGATTAACTTCAACGAAGAAATCTTTGATCCTTCGCTCTTCCATGGAGTTTTGTCGTGTCTTTGGGTCACAGAGACGTACATGCCAGATCGTGTGGCGAGACAGTTTGGCCGTGCACAGCAAGTTCCAAGACCGCATATAGTGCCAATAAGGGCATGGAGGGGCCCCAAAATCAGCATATACACTGTGGACTACGACAAAGCTCAATTTCTCTGGGATACCTAGAATATACATTCCATGAGTCTAGATGCGATGGGCCCTCTTGTCCAGCAAGGGCATGAGTGTAGCGGTGATTACATGGGCTGGTACCTCCCACATACACACCCATTCGTCAACCCCCCAACCATTGATGACGCGACACAGGTATGAAATTGACTAATTTGTAGGTTGTTTAATTTCCGGTTAACTCTATCTATATTTATTATACATATCAACGTTTTTGTGTTGTGTGCAGTGCATCGAATATTGCTACAGTCGTCTTCAGCCATATCGCAACCATGAATGTGAAGATGTAGCAGAGGCGCTACGCCTATCATTGGATCGAATGTATCCCTTCCTTCCTAATCTCTGAGGAAACTGTAATGAAATTTGTGTTATTATCGAACTTGTTTGGTTTTTATGGAAGTTATTGAACTTTGAATTATTGCAACAATTCATGAATACATGTGTCTTACAGATTGTGTTGGTCAACCACTATCTCCCATTATAGCTATGCAAATAAATACTCTACTAGTGTAGTCTACAGGACTCGACCACCAACATTACTCTTTCAACCACTTTCGATCCAAAGAAATACTCATGTAGACTGTAGTCTGCATGACCCAAAGAAATACTCTCTATATAAATTTGTAATAACCCATCCCTCCCACCTTTAATTTCATCAACTCTCCACACGTTATTTTTCTTATTTTCCACAAGGTTCTATTTTACAGAAGGCACAAAAACCGCCAGAAACCACATTCTGGCAAGGCACACGATTTGTGACAAACCGTGCCAGGCATGTCACAAACCGTGCCCTTTTACAGAAGGCACAGAAACTGCCAGAAACCACAATCTGGCAAGGCGCACGGTTTGTGACAAACCGTGTCAGGCATCTCACAAACCGTGCCCTTTTACAAAAGGCACAGAAACCGCCAGAAACCACAATCTGGCAAGGCGCATGTTACGTGTGGATGATCTCCACACATAACGTGTGGATACAGTCCCCACGTTAAGTGTGGATTACATCCACACATAACGTGTGGATTTTGTTTCCAGAATTGTATTTTCTGATTCCGGAATTGTAATTTTTTTTTTGTATACCCGGAATTGTATTTTTTGAGATAAAATGGTTTGATTTATTGTTGTAGATGGAGCCCTGTTTCCGATGACACTAAAATCACCAACAGGTCATAAATACAGCGAACATGTGTCTTAACATTACATCAAAGTCATTGCATCATACATATGTCTTAACATAAGATAGTTTCAATGTTTTAAAAGCATTACAATACAATAATAAAACTTTCTTCTTTCCGCGACCCTTTGGTTTGTGTGCTTGGTACTCCGTCAATCGTTCAAGGAATGGATCTACCAAGGCATTCGCAGACGGGTCATGGAATCTCACCCACGCGGTGTAAAAGTCCGGCAAGGGCGAGGTTTCGACAAGGCCAATCTACATATTTTGAATCATAAAAGTTAATTTTGTAATGCATATTACCAACGTGTATTTGTACTGATTTGATTGTATTAACGTACCGCAATGAAATGTTTCTCTTTCTCGACATGGCAAATGCATATCGTCTTAAGCTTCTCTCCAACCGCTTGGTTTGGATTTGCCCTCATAGGCATGTATGTCGTGCCTACACTAGCACCGATGGAGACGAACACACAGTTGAATGTAGTAGCCACCAAACATCCTATATCTGGGAGGTCCAACCACGTCTCCCATGGGGTAGGCATGTAGGGCGCAGGAAACCATGCAAGCTTCGCCTCCATTGCCTCAAGTGTCATCGTAGACATCCAAATTGGCGTGAATAGCTCATACTCTTGTTTCAATGTAGCGATCATGGTACGTCGAACAAAAGCCCACTGCTCCTGCCCTAAACCCAGACCATGCGCAATTGATCTGTATCCGCAGTTTCCACCACCAACTATTTCCCACCATCCTCCCACGTGTTGTTTCATACACTTGGGAAACTGGGTCATTGATCGCCTAGGGTGTTTGATCAACGTCGTGTGACCCAAAGGCATAGGCTTCCATGGTTGACATGGCATGGTTGAAGCTTCCTTAGGTGGTCTTGCTTTTTGCTTCTTCGGAGGTGTTCCCTCCATCTCTTGGTCAGTGTACTCTGATGCTGACGGTTGCCTTTTGGTGGGAATGTTTAGAGATCCTTGAGGCCGACCCTTATGCCTAACTTTAGTTGGCTCTTATAGAGTAGTCCGCTCTGGATGTGCTATACTTGTTAGTACAGAGACAGCTCTGTGTTGATCATGCACTGGCAATGTGGGGAAGACGCTTGAAGCAAATTCATCAAGTAATGACATATTCAATCTACGTGCTCTGGCTTCTTCTTCTTCATCCGTCCGCACTTCTGACAAGGTCAATTGCCTCCAGAACGGATGCAATGAGCTATAGTCTCCATATTTTAGTAATCTGTATGTTCGACATCTTGTCAATTTTTTAATGTAATGCTTCGTATAATAAAGAAATGTTTCCTTGTTCCGGAAATTACTAGATTCGTTACTATTGCTAGTTGTTCATTCATACAAGAATCCTTGAGTGCCAAAAGTAGTACATGTCATGTGTTGATAAAGACTGTTTGGACTCATAAAGGATAGTGTTGGGTTGGGACATGTGTGATTGTTCCCTACCTTGTTAGCGCTAGTTTCGGGGTCGAAACTATTCGCAAGAACCCCTCTATGTTCTAGAAATAATGTCAAGTTAGGCATTGACATTATTTGTTCCCTTTGCTCGAATTCATAAGCATTGTCTCAAGAGGTTAATGTTATAAGGATTCATTGCTAGAAGGATTTGGTGTGTGTAGTAATGCTCTATGGAGTTTGAGGTTATTCCTCATGTATATACTCTGAGCATTAGATAGGGTAAAAATTGTGTAGTGAGCCAATATGAAGCTCAAAATACTTAATTGTGAGTCTTATAAATTATTCATTTAAGTGAATGAACTTATAAGAGAGGTATTTCTTAAGGAGTGATTTTTTTTTCTCTGAAAAGATCGTACTCTATTACGATCTTGAGTAAACTTTAAAATTCGAGGGTTATAGTTATGGGGTGTTACAATTATAAATGAGTGTTTTCGTTGTAGGACCAGTGGTTAAAACTTTTGGAAAGGCTAAGTCTGTAAAATCATAAGTATTATTTTGAAAGACTTATTTGAGGTTTCGTTATGAGGCTTTCTTAAGGAAATGATATAATGATATGAGGAATATTAAGATAATTAAGTCTTGGGTAACTATTAAATTTTGGCAAAGAATAAGGTGTGCTTAATATGGGGATGATGAAATTGTGTGAGGACAATTAAGTGTTTAAGGATTTATGGGTGAATAAAAAACTCAGTCAGTAAAAGTTTGTTTTAATTTCTAGGGATTAACAATATGGGATAACGTAAGTGTATGGATTTTATCAAATGGACTTGGTGAAAAAGTGACATATGTCTATTAAGGCGATCTTATGACACGTTTTGGATAAATAAGGTGATTGATTATAATCGCGTTAAACGGATTATTAAAATCATGTTTGAGGAAAACATGAATAAGATGTCGTGTGATTAATTGAAGAAAATTTAGGATTCTTAAAAGTCTTATGTAAAAGCCTGATTAATGGAAAGATTTTGGAGTAAGATATGGCATAAGGGCCAAGTTTAATTAAGGTAAATCATGAAATGGATGAGATGTATATATAAGGAGTAAGACGATATGACAATTGGGTAGATGATATGACAATTGGGGGTACTAAGTTAGGTTATAAGGAGATAAGGTATGAACTTTGGGAGTCATTTATAAAGAAGAAATTGGAAGAAGAAGGTGCGTTATCATTCTTAAGGTATATTAAGATCGTGTGATGATTTTTGGAAACTATGATTCTAAGGTAATCATGACCTTGTAAGTATATTAAGAGTTGGCACATGAGATAAATTATGGAAACAAGACATATGAGGTATGTCAGGGTTGAGGAAACAAATCGACTTTCCTAGGATTAATTTTGAGTGCGAAATAATCGAGGACACTAAACTCAAATAGAGAGGTTAATGTGGAAACTGATACCTCTACCTTAGTAGTGTTAGTTTCAGGGTTGAAGTGTTAGTTTCGGGGTCGAAACTATTTTTAAGGGGATAGTAATGTAATAACCCTCAATTTTAGTAGGGGTATTTGTGTAATTTTCAAACTTTCGTTTTGTAAGCAAGACGTGTTAGGAATGTTCTGTAACCCTGTAAGAACCATATGAATGTGTGGATACACATTTAATGAAATATATGGGTTTAATTATTGAAGAATTGCTAAATCCGGAATTTAACAAAGACCTGGGATCAAGGTCCGAGAATCCCAGGCACGGCATTGCCCGTGATCGCGGTTAAGCAGCCGCGAGCGTAGCAATGGCCGCGACCGCGGTTTTGAAACTGCGAGCGCGGTTTTGGGAAAGGCCAAACCGTGATCGCGGTTTTCTGCTTCGTCTTCTTCCTCGTCTTTATTTGAGACACCGACGATCCATTCTCCGGTGTTTCTTCTCCGAGCGACCGGTGGAGGGATGCTAATCGGTTGTGCTTCCCCCATTAAGTGGGCGAGCTCCACCCTCATCCTATAAATAGAGGCAATTTGAGCCTTCTTCTCATCACTATCTCTCCCTCCCTCAATAAAGCTTCGTCGTGGTGGTTGTTGTCGGAGTTGTCGTCGCCAGAAGCCGAGGTCGTTGCCGTTGTGAAGTTCTTGGAGTTGTGGAAGTGCGCATTTGTCCAGAAAGCGAAGATCCGTGCCTCCTCGTCGTCGGTATGGCCCCAAAAGTTCGATTTTAGCTCACGTCGGGATGGAGTCCCGTGATCGCGGCTCCATCCACCGCGACCGCGGCTGGGCAGAGACCCGAAATCTCGGCTGGGCATGAAACCGCGATTGCGGTTATGAAACCGCGGGCGTGGTTTTGCCCAGTAAAGCCGCGATCGCGGCTATGCTATCCGCGGCACTGCCTTTTTTCTTCATTTTGCTTTGTCTTTTCGTATCGTAACTAATTAGGGTTTTTGTTCTTAAAAACTCGTCTCGTATGCGTCGTCGGGTTGGATTGTGCTCGTATCCATGGCCGGTTGTACGGATTGGGATCCGGCCCTCTTGGATGGTGATAAATTCTAACGGGGATTTTAGTAGGCAACCGTGCACAAATTCAAGTTCCCGGATCCCGAACCTGATCTCTTGTTCGTTTAAGCTAAGGCAAGTGGCGGTTCGCTCTTGCTCATTATTCCATGTTTCCCTTGATTATCCATTGATTAATTGTTTAATTAAGTTGGAATAAAGTTATTGTTTTGTGTTTGGGAACAGATTTGATAAAACGATGTGTTTAAATATGAATTTATAATAGGTTGTATATATTGCTAGAAACAACGCTATTATATATAATTCTATATGATATTACCATAAAGTGATAAATGGATTTTGGTATGGATTTATATGTGGACTTACATGCTTAGTTAGCACGAGTATTCATAGGAACGCTATGTACCTTGCGAGGTCTAGTCGTTTCTTTATAACTTTGTGTTAGGAGGTTAAATGCCCTAACGCTTTTGGTCATGACCTACCTCTATCCAAATATAGGTGGTGGTGCACTTAGCTAGTGCCAACATTCGGGATTTATCCCAAAGATATCTCTCGTATCGAGATGATGTGAATTAAAAGCCTTAACGTGAATGTATGTTTTGAAAGTAAATAAGATAAGTGCTTTTACGCACATAATTAATATACCCTCGGGCGAGAAGTACAACGTGGAACCCGCTCGGACTCTTGTTAGAGTAAGTCTCCTTTCCAATCTGGATTCGCATTGCGCGGTGAGGTTGGTCGTTGACCCAATTAATCAAGGTCGTGTTTTAAACTTGTGTGAAAACTTAACGTTCCCAAACAATTACATATGTTTCCTATAAGACTCAATTTCGTTGGAGTCTTCTTTTCGATGCATGTCTTCTTCTATCATTCCGTGAAAGTTTCGGGTTATGTATCGTTCCTTCGGTTATTATTCGAGGGACAATGATAGTAAACGGTTACGATCACTAGAACCAATCTACTTGTACCCTTGCATAGTCTTTCATTAGACTAACCAACCGGATTTTATTCCTTGCATGATTGGTTGGTGTCATCCGTCCTATACGGCACATCAGAGGTTGGTCCCCAAAGATTGAAGTAACCAGTCGAAGAGAAGGCTTGCAGTTGAAGTTTGCGTTTTAAGAAGTAATATTTCCAAGGCGTATATGTTTAATTTGAAATAAATGTAATACATAGTCATGTAACAGGGACTACTTTAAAAGGAGTCTTCCGTTGTAATTTAAAAGTCTTCCGATGTCACTATACTTTGTTGTAAACCATCCTTCTCCTTTTACGAGAGGAATCTTAATAAAAGGTTGAGTTTCATTCATTTAAAAAGTCTTCCGCTGATTATTCTTTCGTTATTTAATATTTATGTATTTATTTAAGCTTAATTATTCCGATTAAAGCCTAGGGTGACTTCGGACATTAACGTCTGAGGTCACTGGCATGTGGCACTACCGACATAAGTTGGGGGTGTTACATGATGATTGTTATGTTGAGTGTATAAGTACAGGGAAAATTCTACTCAAAGGGATTTGTGACAACAACGTCTACAAAATTGATCCTGCTTTTTTCCCTGAGAAGGAACTATGTCTGTCGTCCATCGCTGGGACAACAGAACTGTGGCATAAGCGGTTTGGACATGCAAGTCCTCAACTTCTTTCCAAACTTCATAGACAAGAACTGGTGAACGGTCTTCCTAAGATCGAAGCAATGCGAAATGAAGTTTGTGATGCTTGTACCAAAGGTAAGCAGGTAAGGTCCTCCTTCAAGTCAAAGAAGGAGGTAAGCACTACTCATCCTCTGGAACTAATCCACATGGATCTTTGTGGGCCTATGCGTACAAGGAGCCGTGGTGGAAATATCTATGTATTTGTTATTGTTGATGACTATTCCAGGTACACATGGACTCTCTTTCTGTCATCAAAGGACGAAGTGTTCGCTGAGTTTGAATCTTGGCTCAAGTCGATTGAGAAGAGTGTAGGACAGTCTCTGGGGTCCATCCGTACTGATCATGGGACAGAATTTGAGAACTCTCGGTTTCTATCCCTTTGTAGGAACAATGACATTAATCACAATTTCTCAGCTCCCGCGACTCCACAACAAAATAGTGTTGTGGAAAGGAAGAACATGACTCTAGAGGACATGACGCATACCCTACTTATCGCAAGTGGTCTTCCTATGAGCTTATGGGCTGAAGCTTTGAACGTTGCCTGCTATGTGCTGAATAGGGAAACCATTTGCCCACTGTTGAACAAGACTTCCTATGAACTCCTAAGGGGAAGAAAGCCTAATGTGCCTCATCTGCGCACTTTTAGTTGCAAGTGTTTTGTCCACAACAATGGTGATGCGAACAACCCCTGAAGTGTTGTCTGCAACGCAGGATCTTTGATTCCTCAAGCTTGAATTCGATTCCTTCTCTTCCGTAGCCAAAGTGATGGCTTTCCGAGGGCTAAAGAGATAGCCTTCAAACGCGTCAAAGAGATGACGGAGAGATCAAAGAGATGATCTTGAAACACCGAAGAGACGATGTAAGAATTGCTCGAAGCGACGAGCTACGGGATAGACGATCCGTGGGATCGAAGAGTTGACGTTAGAACTCAAGGAAAGGAGCGTACTCAACTTTACTACTCAAATTCAACGTGAAAGATACAAACTAGGGTTTGAAGTCTTAAATAGGCTAAAAGAAATAACATAAAAGAATAACAATAAAATGGTTCATTAAAACGACGAAGATTGAAACCGCTGACGCGGACCGAACTCGGGAAAGGCGGCGGTCGCCCTAATTAAACGGCGGTCGCCGCCATTTGTCGTAAGCAACTTTCTTGCGGAGCCAAAAACGGTGGGCGCCGAAAGCCCTGCAGCGGTCGCCGCCCAAATGGCGGGCGCCGTAAGCCCCATGGCGGTCGCCGCCCCTCAACATCTTCTGCGAGCTCGGCGTCTTCATCTTTTGGTCAGGTTGGATTGGACGAAACTTCGCCTAAGCCTTCATAGGTCACGAGGAGAACCCATTTAGGACTAGATGAAGTCGCGTCACTTGCATACACCCGCGAGACTAAGGATTGTGTGGCTCGTTCCATTGCTCTGGCGCGGGCTCTTGTCATCGGGCCATCCGAGCGCACCTTCATCGCGTCCTTCGCCGTCATCAAGGGGGTCATAGAGCTATCAAATGGGAATGATTCTCTTGGGAAGTTTGATCCAAGAAGTGATGAAGGAACCTTTGTAGGATATTCTCTCCACAGCAAAGCCTACAAAGTATTCAACAAGAGGACTAGAAAGGTAGAGGAAAGCATTCATGTGGTTTTCGATGAATATGTCATGGCTGGTAACAATGTGCAGGCACAAACGACTAATGTTCCCTCGATCACCAGCCTTTCTGAAGATGACAACTTTCAGCTTGTGGAAAACGGTGATGTAAATGGGGTCCCTCCAAATCAAGACAATCATGATGACCCATCAACACCAAGAACCCTTGACTCTGCCAACAATGTTGGGTCAGATGAAGGTGCTTAGTCGTCTGAATCCTCTCTGGTTCCTCCGGAGGAACAGAGCTCAAGACCTGACTCAGTGGAGTCTTCTGAGGAAAGTCATGTTGCTGAAGAAAATGTTGGAGAAGGTCCAAATGATGTAGGGACGGGTGGTGAAGGCTCGACTGCAGGAATCGCTGACTCTGATGGGTTTGACATCAACAATCTGCAAATAAGGAACTACCAGCAGAAGGCGTCTCACCCAGTACATCTAATCCTTACAGACTTTCGAAAGGGAATTCCTCATAGCACTCGCTCTTCTTTACAATTTTTTTATGCTTTCAATGCTTTTCTTTCTTTGCAAGAACCTAAAACTATAGGAGAAGCATTAAAGGGTCCAGACTGGATAAACGCCATGCAAGAAGAACTCCATCAGTTCGAAAGGAACAAGGTTTGGTGGTTGGTTCCTCGATCAAGGAATAGAACGGTAATAGGAACAAAGTGGGTGTTCAGAAACAAGCTGGATGATCAAGGTCAGGTCACAATGAACAAAGCAAGGCTGGTGGTAAAAGGATATAACCAGCAGGAAGGAATCGACTATGACGAGACGTTTGCCCATGTTGCTCGTTTGGAAGCCATACGACTTCTAATAGCATACTCCTCTTTCCACGGTTTCAAACTGCAACAAATGGACGTAAAGACCGCCTTCTTGAATGGAGTTCTCAAGGAGGAGGTCTATGTGGAACAAACACTCGGTTTTGAAGACGCCTCCCAATATGATCATGTCTACATTCTTGACAAGGCGTTGTATGGTCTTAAGCAGGCTCCGAGGGCCTGGTATGATAGGCTCTCTCAATTCCTTCTGTCTCATGGATATGTTCGTGGGAAGGTCGACAAGACTTTGTTCCTTCTGAAAGAAGGAAAGCACACTCTGGTTGTGCAAGTCTACGTGAATGATATCATCTTTGGTTCTACAGATGATAAACTGGTTCAAAAATTCTCAAGTCTGATGGCCAGTGAATTCGAGATAAGCATGGTTGGAGAACTCAAGTTCTTCTTAGGTCTTCAAGTCTCTCAGGGAGAAGATGGAACCAGAGTACATCAACAGAAGTATCTCAGAAAATGTGTTAAGAAATTTGGAATGTATGATGCAAATCCCTTTACGACTCTCATTTCTCCCAACAATCCAATGGGAAAGGATGAACATGAGCAAGGAGTTGATTCATCACTCTATCGAGGAATCATAGGTTCTCTTCTTTATCTCACTGCAAGTAGACCTGATATTATGTATAGTGTGTGTCTATGCGCTCGATTTCAGGCTGATCCCAAAGAGACATACCTCAAAGCAGTAAAGAGGATTCTGAGATACTTAAAGGGAACAAACGATCTGTGTTTATGGTATCCAAGGGGTGGAAACTTCGATCTAGTTGGATATACAGATGCTGACTTCGCAGGGAATAAAGTGGACAGAAAATCTACATCAGGAATGGCTCGGTTCCTTGGGCCATGCTTGGTTTCCTGGGGATCGAACAGTTCCGTATGGAGCTAGGTATGATCTCTCTAAACTAATTGTATACCTATTGTGTTCCCTCGATGATTGGCTAAATTACTTGGTAAATTGTGAAAGTGTAAATATCATGTCTTGATCTGCATTCCTTCCCTTGATCATTAGTTGAACAACTTGCTTAGACTCTTGCTCGTACTTCACTTATGTGCAAAATTTCATGCATGATCATCTATGCTATCATTATAATACATGAATCAGTTTTTCTTTCGGCCCAAAAGAATCAACTTAATGCATTGATCCTTCATTATAAGCTCAAATGATTGTTGACTTTATAGCTTACCCTAGCCATCATGCTTGATGCTTCCTATGAGCACCTCTAATCATCCATATATGGGAGCCTCTCATTCATGATTAAACATTTTAAAAGGTCTCGTACATTTTTTTTTGTGATGTTCTTTGTACCCTCTCTGGTAACGTTACCCCCAACATCGCACGCTTCTACTTTTCTCGTAAGGCGGGAAAATGAATCGTCTCCATGTGGTCTGCAGTAGTGATTTGAATGATGTGATGGGTAATTATGGCCTGCAACTGCACTTGGGGAAGAGTTGTATGCATTTAGGGTTGACGTGATGATTGTGTGAGGTGATGGGCTCAAGAACTGGGCTTCGTTGAATCTGGACAGAATTTACAGAGTTTTGTTTTTGGAAGGTAAAGATATCGGTTGCATATACTTGGAAAAGATAGAAGATCTCAGCGTTATCTTTGGCAACCAAACAGATTTTGTGGATTATAAATATTCGGCACCTCCAGGTTATTTCTCCTCACCATCTTCTTCTCTGCCTAAATCTCTCTCGCTTTCTTGCCTTCTCTCGTCTCCATACTCACAGCCTCACAAATGGCCTCTCACTCAAACCTTCCCACTGTCGGTGTTGAGGATCTCCAAAGCCTCTTTAGCAAGCTCTCGGCCATGGGAACTGACCCCGCCATACTTGCCGCCATCTCCCAATCCATGCCCTCCTCTTCCACTACTCCCTCATCTCCTCAAACGGCCAACACCACCACCAAAGTCACTCCACCTCCTTCACCCACACCAGACAAACTCATCATGGTCCCATACGTCGCCCCCAAATCTCCCTCACCACCTCCTGCCTCCGTAAACCCTAAGCCTAATCCCAACCTCATCGCCCCGACTGCCGCCTCCTCGAACGACAAAGAGGAGGTGCACTCATCACCAACCCACTCCACCCAAGAGGAGGAGATCGATGAATTTCTCGACGGCGCCACCACGGCGACGCCAACGAGAACAAAGGATCATGTTGCGGTCACCAAGAACATCCAGGGAGTTGTGCGTAGTCTGGAGAAAGAATTGATGGAGGATGATGATGATGCCTCACCACTGAAGGTATAGGATCGTGATTGTTAGATAATGATTAAGGAACTAAGAATGTCAACTCTCAGTTCCTTTCGCATCGGAAATAAAAACAATCAAATGCAAATGGACAAGTTCCTTATAGTGGAAACCTTTGATTGCCAACTAGCAATCCAGGATAAAAACCACTACCTTCCCTTCGAAAGGATTTCAAGGTCTACTTCTTGATTTCTTATCTCTTTGGTTACAGCTTATCCTAGGAACAAACACACAGTTTCTTTGCCTTACACACAGTTAGGCAATCCTAGATAACTTAACTCAAATTATAATCAATCCAAGAAACAGACCTTAGCACTTAAGGAACCATCTCACTTACAGTCACAGGAACTAGCACTCAGCTCTTCGATTCCTTGACTGGTTCATTTTGATCTCAGTTTGCTTTGATGATCTTGTTTGAAGGTTCACACTTGATGTTTGCTATTGTGTGTGATTCGTATTTCAGTGCTTAAAGATAACCTTTAAGTTAGTCTTCCTTTTATAGTGAATTCTTTGCAGCTTGATCTTCTCTTGGTTCCCACAGATCGAGCTTGCCCTAGGATGTGTGGTGATCCGTGATCCATGTTGTCTTTGACATGTACCAACAACCTAGGTAGCTCAGAATCTTTCTTTGTTGGTCAACTGCTTCAGCCAAGTTATTCTCCAGTTTCCTTCTTCAGAGGTTCGATAACCTGGGTACTTTGGAACTGTCTTCTGGACAGCGACAGGTTCCATGACAAGTCGCTTTCACCTTTCTTTGTCCGAGGTTATGTGTTCTAGGTGTCTTGTTGTTTTGCTCTGGACAATGACAGACTTTGGAAGCTTCGCACAAGTCATTTTCAACTTTCTCTTGTTCGAGGTTGGTGTTCCCAGATTTCTCAGAAAGCGCAACATCACATGTTGTATTTCTGGGCACACCTGGGTTCCTTTCTTTGGCTTGCTCCTTGGTTTTCTTGTCCTGTTTTTCTTTCATGCCTTCGATGTTTGTCCTGTGGTTCCTTAAGGCACATCTTTGAGATAAAACATTAGTATCAAAATATTTGTCATCTTCAAAAGTAGAGAAACTGAGGAAAGGAACTCGTAGGGGAACTAAAGTTCCAGAGTTCCATTTCCTAACAATTTCCCCCTTTTTGATGATGACAAAAACAAGGAACCTGACAACATAATAGGATTTTGAATTTCATGAGACCAGTTGAATTTAAGGGATTTACAACGTTGTAAGATAATGAGAGAACATTCAATGGTTGCAAATTCCCCCTAAGCAGATGAACGAGTTTATTCGAATTCCCTCTTAGAAGTAGAACGAGTTCAGAGTTCCTATTAGCCCAGTAGTTTCCAAAGTTCAAGGTTCATATCCTTCTTCCCCCTTTTGACATCATCGAAAAGATCAGTTGACATGTTAAGAACAGAATATCAAAGGAAATAAACAATTGCGTCAACCCATAACAGAAACCATAATAGAAATTTGAGGCAAAGACAAATCATTCATAGAGACGTAGCCAAAAGTAGTCATTAAACTTAATAAGATCTTAACATTGTTCAGAGGAAGACAAACCACGAAGCATCACAAAACAACCTACAAAGACAACAATATAAGCAACCTTTAAAGAGGACAACAAAAGGATAGAAGAGGGTAGTAGGATCCTAGGGAAGCTACTAGCACACTGTGAGGTTATAGCACTGGGAACCAGGAGAAGCGTTCCTATGGCAGAGCAGTGGCCTCCTCTTCGTCAGCCTTGTTGTCGTCGGTTCCTTCATTTTGGCACGTGGCTTGATTTGCGCCGGTTGCATCTTCCCATGTTTTCTGTAGTACCTCCACCAGACTTGAGACTGCAGTGCTCATCTTTCCCAACTCATTTACTTGATCACGGAGAGCGACCGTGAGGACAGTCGAGCCTTCCGTGATGGCCTTTTCAATACGATCCAGAGCAGAGAGGATCGCAGAGGAGTCTTGAGAGGGGTTGAGCGGTGGTAGGGAGCTTGAAGGGGCCTGGGAACTGGCCTTGGCTTTGGGCGGTTCTTCCTGAGGGTCAGAGAGAGGGACTTGAGGATCTTTTGTCTTGAGTTTCCGGACAGTGGTCATGGTGAGAAGCTTGCTGTAGACAGTTTCAGGCAAATCATCTGGGTACTGGTGAAGCAGGGAGAGAAGATTTTTGATGAGATGGGGAAAGGGCAGGGCATGAGATTCATGGGACTTGCAGAATTGCATGTGAGCCAACACTATACGGGGGAGATCAACTTGTGCACCAGACAACACTTTATCCATGAGGATAGCATCCGTGATGAGAACTGTATTCCGGTGCTCTTGCCTGGGAACTAGGTTTCGGATGATCCAGAAATGCAGAAGCTTATTGGCGATGGAGAGATCCTTAGTTTGCAGGGTTGAGGGATAGTCGCCGTCGTAGAGTTTCCTCACCACTTCACCCTTGGGCTTGTAACCCTTTCCTTTGGGCCATGTCTTTTTCTGATGCAGTATGTCAAAACCAGATTTGGACTCGATCCCAAGAGCAGACGCGATGAGGTTGGGGGACAGGGGATACATGGTTCCCTTCCACTGGAATATGGCGTCGTTGCAGGGAGAGTTATCTTTGGCGGGCACAAAGGTGAGAGACTGGTAGAACAGACGGACTACTTCATCAGAGGCAGAGAAGGGCTCGACCAAGAGCTCATTCCATCCTTGGTATTGCAGCAGAGAATGAAACTCACTGAGGGCTTCGCTGAACAGTTCCTCATCTTCTTCTTCGAGATTTTGGGTCCAAAACTCTTTGCCGATGATGAGTGGCTTAAGAATCTTCATCTTAGAGAAGGAGGAGGAGACTTGCCCGAGTGAGGAAGAGAAGAGGGTGAGGGATTTGGTTCTTTTTGAGGGTTTCTGCTCTTTGGAGGGAGGGTCATAGGGAACCAAAGCTTGGGAACTTCGTTTCCGTTGTTTCAGCCTTGTGGCAACAGAGGGACCAGGTTTGGAGATGGGTTTAGACTTGAGGCTAGCAGGTGAGGGCTCTGGGCTGAGGATCTCCTGGGTGGTCTTATCTGGGGAGGAGTCATGGGATCCTCCTTCCGAGACAGATTTTGTAGCCGATGTAGAAGTGATTTCCTTCACTTTCTCCTCAGCTTTTGCCTCAGTTTTCTCCTCAATTTTCTTCTCAGGTTGGGGATTTTGAGAGGTGGTGACAGAGATAGGCTGGGTAGACGAGGCTGCCTTCTTTTCTCTATGGGCTCTGAGAAGGGCAGCTTCCTCTTCTTCTTGGATCAAGTTAGGGTTAGGGTTCTTGTCAGCCATTTTTGAGGAGCTAGGTTTATGTGTTTGAGAAAGAGAAAGAGAGAGATAGAGAATCAGAAAGATGGAAATGGCAAGTGTGGGAATAGCTTGGATCAACAGGACACCTTTTAAAAATGGATTGAGGGCTGAAGGGATCATTGGGAGAAATCTGGTCGTTGAGGAGATCAGGGAAGATCTGAAGCATTAAAGGCGGTTGTAGCTTTTCCGAACGGTCAAGAGCAATTCAAAAATCAACCCAATTGGAGAGGGTGCTCTGCCACTGACGAGACGTGACTGACCTCTGTAATTTTGCCATAAATATTGTCTTGGGAGGATCAGGCGCCGAACTAGCCGTTTGAAGATCGTTTCATCCTGGTTCCTTTCTGGCGATATATTCAGTGTGCTAGAGGGATGTATGAGAACTTTGATGTGGGTTAAAAACATGGAACCGAAAAGTACGTTCCCATACAAGGAATCAGGGAGGCCATTTATCGCATTACTCAATAATTCCCAAAGAGGGTTAAGAGATGGATCATAGGGAATTAAATTGAGCAATGAGGCAAGGAAGGTCATAGTACACAATCATCATTTCGGCTTGTATTGTTGGGTTAGAATATGATCAGATTGTGACTTTTGGGCCAACAAAGAAACTTGAACAATGAAAGAGTTGAAAGAATAATGAGGACCAAAGGACACGAACTAAGAAAATTTTATCAAAGCCTTTTTAAGAAATCATTATGGAAAAGAGGGTTTATAGCAAAAGATATAACACAGAGATACCAAGACTTAACAAGTAAAGGATCTTATACTAGTTAATCAAGGGAACTGGAGAAGAGCCTTTAAGCTAAGGTCACTGCTAGGTTATAGGAATCATTCCCAGTTCTAATCTAAGGTTCTCAAAGGGAACTCTATTCAAAGCTTTGGTGAATATGTCTGCAACCTGATCTTCAGTTCTACAAAATTTCATAATGATGTTCCCTTTTTCAACATGATCTCTAAGAAAATAATGTCTTATGTCTATATGTTTGGTCCTAGTATGATGCACAAGATTCTTAAAAATGTTTATAGCACTGGTGTTATCACAAAGAATAGTGAGATGACCATACGACATACCAAAATCCGCGAGTTGTTGCTTTAGCTAGAGGAGTTGGGAACAGCAAGAAGCGGCCGTAATGTACTCGGATTCTGTGGTGGAGAGAGAGACTGAGACTTGTTTCTTTGAGCCCCATGACACAAGGCAGGGGCCTAGGAACTGTGCCATTCCAGAGGTGCTCTTCCTATCCACCAGGTATCCAGCGTAGTCCGCATCGGTGTAACCCATCAGCTCAAAGGGACATTCTTTGGGGTACCAAATGCAGAGTGAGTCAGTTCCCTTGAGATATCGGAGTATCCTTTTTACAGCAGCCAAGTGGGTTTCTCTTGGACAAGATTGGAACCTAGCACACAAGCCAACAGCAAAAACAATGTCTGGGCGACTAGCGGTTAGATACATGAGTGAGCCTATCATACCTCTATAGAGTTTCTCTTCCACTAGAGGACTTGAGTGGTCCTTGTCCAAGTGAGCAATGGTGGAAATGGGAGTGGAAAGAGGCTTGCATGACTCCATTTTGAACTTTTTCAGTAGTTCCCTGACATACTTCTGTTGATGAATTTGTATACCATCTTCCTTTTGAGTGATTTGCAATCCGAGAAAGAATGTGAGTTCCCCAATTAGGCTCATTTCAAATTCACTGATCATCAAGTCGTTGAACTTGTCTACAAGGGACAGGTTAGTGGAACCAAAAATGATATCATCGACATAAATTTGAACCACTAAGATGTTACCTTCTTCTTCTAGGATGAAGATAGTCTTGTCAATAACCCCACGCCTGTAGCCATTTGAGAGTAGGAACTGGGCAAGACAATCATACCAAGCTCTGGGAGCTTGCTTGAGGCCATACAGTGCTTTGTCTAGAAAGTAGACATGGTCTGGATAATCATCGTCTTCAAAACCAGATGGTTGCTTGACATAGACTTCTTCTTGAAGAATTCCATTGAGGAAGGCTGTCTTTACATCCATTTGGAACAGCTTGAACCCTTTGTGTGATGCGAAAGCAATCAACAGCCTTATCGCTTCAATCCTTGCCACTGGAGCATAGGTTTCATCATAGTTAATGCCTTCTTGTTGATTGTATCCTTGAGCAACAAGCCTTGCTTTGTTCCTTATTACAGCTCCTGTATCATCTAGCTTGTTTCTGAAAAACCCATCTAGTTCCTATGATATGTTTGTCCTTGGGGCGGGGAACTAGATACCATATTTTGTTCATTTTAAACTGATGAAGCTCTTCTTGCATAGCTTGGATCCAGTCTGCATCCTTCAGTGCCTCACCTATGTTCTTTGGTTCCACAATAGACAGAAAGACATTGAAGGCAAAGAAGGTTAGATGTTCGAACCTGACTGGAGGCTTGATGGTTCTTCTTTCTCTGTTGGGAGCTAGAGCATTTGATGTGGAGACATTTTGAGTTGAGCATTCAGCTTCAGCTTCCTAGTTGGGATCACCTTCTCCATTGAAGATCATGTGAGAGGATGAATCGTTGATGTCTCCACAGATATTGTCGTCATGTTCATGGTTCCCAGAAATGGATTGTTGTTCATTATCCATGGGAACTGGTGGAGGAGCCAGTGGGGGATTCTGTGCAGCAGGGCAGGAACTGGGTGGAGTGACATCTTCATCTGGATCTTCTTGAGGTGACTTGGGGAACGAATCTTCAAAGGGAGTGGTAGTGTTCTGCATAATTCTTCTAAGTGATTTTTCATTAAAAATAACATGAACACTTTCTTCTACCTTTTTAGTCCTTTTGTTGAAGACTTTGTATGCCTTGCTGCCTGAGGCATATCCAATGAAGATTCCTTCATCACTTCTTGGGTCGAATTTGCCAAGATTGTCCTTCCCATTGTTGTGCACAAAGCACTTGCATCCGAACACCCTCAGATGTGAGATGTTGGGAACTCTTCCTCTAAGGAGTTCATAGGGTGTCTTCTCTGTGATTGAGCGAAGCATGGCTCGATTGATGATGTAGCAAGCTGTGTTGATTGCCTCAGCCCAGAATGATTGAGGGAGTCCACTTGAGATGAGCATAGTTCAAGTCATGTCTTCTAAAGTTCTGTTCTTCCTTTTTACTACTCCATTCTGTTGAGGAGTGTATGGTGCAGAGAAGTTGTGATCAATACCATGCTCACTGCAAAAGGTTAGAAATTCTCCATTTTCGAATTCGGTACCATGGTCAGACCAAATAGAATTGAGTGAGCAATCGAGAGATTTTTCTAACAAATGAACCAGATCTTTAAAGCGGTCAATGACCTCACTCTTAGATTTTATGAAGATAGTCCAAGTGAAGCGAGAGAAATCATCGACAATAACAAAGATATACCTGTTTTCTCCTAGGCTTTGAACTCTCATGGGTCCACAGAGATCCATGTGGATGAGTTCAAGGGGCCTTGAGGAACTTACCATGTTTTTGGACTTGAAGGAACTCCTTGCTTGTTTCCCTTTAACGCAATCTGAGCATGGTTCCGAAGATATACTACTTATATTTGGAAGGCCTCGGACTAGTTCCTTTGAGTGCAGCTTGTGGATCAGTTTGGTGCTAGCATGACCAAGGCGTTGATGCCACAGTTCTGTTTGATCATTCACGGTTGAAAGGAAGAGTTTCTCCTTGGGAGCATATGATGGGTCAACAACTTACACATTGTTGAATCTTTTGCCTTTTAAGATGATTTGTCCCGAGGGGTCTAGGACAGTGCATTCACTTGACTTGAATCTAACTTCATTGTCTCCTTGATCACACAGCTGTGACACACTAATTAGATCAAAGCCAAGATTATCAACAAGGTGAACTTTATTTACCTTAATGTGGTCATTTAGATTCACAGTTCTTATTCCACAAATTTTCCCTTTGCTTTTGTCTCCAAAGGAGATGTTTCCTCCTTGGATGGGTTGAAGAGAGGTCATTTGATTTCTTCTTCCGGTCATATGGCATGAGCAACCACTGTCAATGTACCATAGTCGAGGTTTCCTCTCTTCTTTCTGCACACAAGGGAACTAAGACTTTTGAACCCAGCGAAGCTTGGCTTTACTGGGGGGGATTAGCATTGCGAGTCTGTGAATGACCAGGGAACTGGTTCCTTTCGTGGTAATAAGCTCTTTTATCATTTTCAAAGTTCATTTTCTTAGGACAATCAGTGTTGTAATGACCATTTTTACCACAGTAATAGCATAAGCGATTGTAAACAACATGTCCATACTTTCCTTTTCCTGGCCTAAAAGGTTTTTCAGTTTTTCTTTTGTTAAAATCAACATTCTTTCTAACCTTACTATGAGCCATATCAACATATCTTTTGTGAGCAAAGGAATTAGTGAACCATTGGTCTTTAGGAACCATCTTTTCTTTTCCCTTAGGTTCCCTCTTAGGACTTTGAGAGCTTTCATTAAGACGTTTGGCAACCTCAGCCTTGTTCTCAAGAACCATGATCTTCTCTGATAGGAATTGACTCATATCACGAGAAGTGGCAAGAGCAGTACTGAGGTTCTCATTCATCTCAACAAGTTCTCGCCTAGCTTTTTCATTTTTAGCATCATTGTTCCCTTTGTTATTGACATATCCTATTCCATGACGTTGTCTCACAAAAACAGTTTGATTTATCGTTTTTTCATTTATGGAGTCAGTGAGAATGTCTAACCTATCAATTATAGATTGAAACATGTCATTTCCAGGTAGGTTATCATGCAAGGGAACTTTGACAGAATCTATGCTAGTTTCATCACAAGATTTGCAGATTTTAAGGTGACTAGCATGCACATTTCTAATATCAATGAGTTTGGAATGGGTTTCAGCTAGATCTTTCTCAGTTTCATCAAGTTTCTTACTCCAAACAGAATTCTCAACAGTCAAGCAAGCAATTTTATCTTCACAATCATCAAGTTTTTGTTGAAGGGAACTGGTTTCCTTTCCTAGTTTCTTTATGATCTTAAGAAGTTGTTTCTTATCACAATCAACTAGAGTTTTGAGGAAATCGTCAGAAGTTACCTCAAGGTCTTCTGAGTCGCTTGAATCTCCTTTTGCCATGAGACATCTTCCTCCATAGAAACCACTCAGATCCAGTTCCTCATCTGAGTCTTCTCCCCATGAGGCTACGAGAGCCTTCTTTCTCTGAGGTCTTTCATCTTCCTTGGAATCTTCCTTGTTAGGACAGTTCTTAGCATAGTGTCCTTTTTCTTTACACTCGTAACAGGAGACTTCCTTGAGATCTCTTCTTGGTCCATTATGGGAGGAACTACCCTTTTGGAACCTTCCCTTCACAAAGAATTTTTTGATGTTCTTTGTGAAGAGGGTTGTTAGTTCGTCATCTTCTTCTTCTAGGTCTGAGTTCTCTTGCTCCATTTCAAGCCTTAAGAAGGCTTTGGAGATCTTGATAGCAATTCCTTTCTCCAGTTTCTTATCGGTATTGGCTTTGGTATGCTCTCCTTCTTCAACCTCCAGTTTCCCTATGACTTGAGTCAAGGGAAGAGATTGGATGCCTGGAGTGTTCTTCATGATTCCCTTGAGAAGGGTGAATTTGGAGTTGAGTCTGTTGATGACCACCAGGGACTTGGAAACTTCATCAAGGTCGACTCTCACCGATGTTAGCTTTCCAACCAGTCTGTTGAAGCGGGAGTAATACTCTGAGATGGTCTCAGTTTCCATCATTTTGAAGGTGTGGTATTCTCCTTCCAAAGCAAAATTTCGTCTTTGCTTTAGTTTGTCACTTCCTTCATGCATATCCTTGAGTTCCTTCCACATCTCCTTTGCCGTCTTGATGCTTATGACCTTGTCCATGTCTTCTTTGTCCAATCCATTGAGGATGAACTGCCTGGCTTTGGCATTCTTTTCCATGGTGACATAGTGCTCAGGTTTCCAGTCTTCTTTCTTCATTGTGACATCGACATATCCATCTCCATTTTCGACTATCCTCCAGCATTGGTAGTCGTTGGTCTTGATGTGGCTTTCCATGCACTTTTCCCACCATGTTTATTCTCCCTTCTTTCGGAGATGTGGTTTGTTGGTGGAGATTCCGAGCTCAAACTTGCTTGGTTGAGACATGATCTACAAACTTAACAAAGATATAGAGTTTTTCCTACTCTGATACCAATTGTAGGATCGTGATTGTTAGATAATGATTAAGGAACTAAAAATGTCAACTCTCAGTTCCTTTCGCAGCGGAAATAAAAACAATCAAATGCAAATGGACAAGTTCCTTATAGTGGAAACCTTTGATTGCCAACTAGCAATCCAGGATAAAAACCACTACCTTTCCTTCGAAAGGATTTCAAGGTCTACTTCTTGATTTCTTATCTCTTTGGTTACAGCTTATCCTAGGAATAAACACACAATTTCTTTGCCTTACACACAGTTAGGCAATCCTAGTTAACTTAACTCAAATTATAATCAATCCAAGAAACAGACCTTAGCACTTAAGGAACTATCTCACTTACAGTCACAGGAACTAGCACTCAGCTCTTCGATTCCTTGACTGGTTCCTTTTGATCTCAATTTTCTTTGATGATCTTGTTTGAAGGTTCACACTTGATGTTTGCTATTGTGTGTGATTCGTATTTCAGTGCTTGAATATAACCTTTGAGTTAATCTTCCTTTTATAGTGGATTCTTTGCAGCTTGATCTTCTCTTGGTTCCCACAGATCGAGCTTGTCCTAGGATGTGTGGTGATCCGTGATCCATGCTGTCTTTGACATGTACCAACAACCTAGGTAGCTCAGAATCCTTCTTTGTTGGTCAACTGCTTCAGCCAAGTTGTTCTCCAGCTTCCTTCTTCAGAGGTTCGACAACCTGGGTACTTTGGAACTGTCTTCTGGACAGCAACAGGTTCCATGACAAGTCGCTTTCACCTTTCTCTGTCCGAGGTTATGTGTTCTAGGCGTCTTGTTGTTTTGCTCTAGACAATGGCAGACTTTGGAAGCTTCGCACAAGTCGTTTTCAACTTTCTCTTGTCCGAGGTTGATTTTCCCAGATTTCTCAGAAAGCGCAACATCACATGTTGTATTTCTGGGCACACCTGGGTTCCTTCCTTTGGCTTGCTCCTTGGTTTTCTTGTCCTGTTTTGCTTTCATGCCTTCGATGTTTGTCATGTGGTTCCTTAAGGCACATCTTTGAGATAAAACATTAGTATCAAAATATTTGTCATCTTCAAAAGTAGAGAAACTGAGGAAAGGAACTCGCAGGGGAACTAAAGTTCCAGAGTTTCATTTCCTAACAGAAGGTCACCAAGCTCTCTGGTCGGGTTAAGATGGGTTGTTCTTCAAAGCGCAGAACTCGTGCTCAAGCCCAAGCCGCCAAGGCCATTCCAGTAAGCTCCAATGATGAGTCTGAGCCGATATCTGAGCGAAAATCCAAGCGTGCCAAGGTATTTGCGGCTCCGGTTCGCCAGAGTCAAAGACGCCAAAGTGCTAAGGCCAAGGCAAAGGCGGAGGTCGATGAAGTCAGGGATATGAGTCACAAAGGAGTTGTCAGGGAACTGTTGTTGGATATTGAGTTCCTCAAGCAGAATGCTTTGGAGGAAGTTGCATTACTGGTAGAAGCACAGCAATAGGGTCACTTGTTTGTTACAATAGACGAGGTTAATGAAGAACAGCTTCGGACCTTCTACTCTACGTTCGTCATCGAGGCTCGGCCCCACGTTGTTCTGGGCAGCTACACACTGGAGGGCATTACCCATATGTTCTCCAGCATGGAACTGAGTATCATTATGGGCGTTCCACATGACGTATATGATGAGTACCCAAAGGGGCGCTGGCCAAAGGATTTCCCTTACCAGGAGGCTATTCGTCGTGTTGCTGGGATCCCCAATCCGCCTGAGTCTGGTGCTTTAGATACCTTTGACATGTATGTTGTCAACAAGGTGCTCTATAATTACCTCATCTGCAACATCACTCCTAGGGAACAAAAGCACAACAAGTTGCTTATTCTGGATGTGGTCCTACTTGCTAAGTTGATGAAGAAGGAACCAATCAATCTGCCTCGAGTGATGATGCAGCACATGGCCCACGCCAGGAACACTAATCGCCATGCTCTTCCATATCCCTGTGTTGTCAAACACATTCTAGAGTACCACAAGGTATACCAAGGGTCTACGGAAGCCTGCTTCTTTTGCTCGCCCACTAGATGCCAGTAATTTGCACAAGATGCAGTTTGTATTGAAGGAAGGCGTTGGGTGGGTTAAGGCTGCTACTGTGCCTGTTGTTGCTGTTGAGAAAGAAGAGTCTGAAGGTGTAGACTCTGAGGGGGAACAAAAGGAGGAATCTGATTTGAGGAAGGATCTAAGGTGTTTGTCCCGCGCGGTGTCTATATTGGCGGAACAACAAAGACGTCTTATGGAGGATATGCGTGCCCTAATTGCTCTCAATTCTTCGACTCCCTATGTTGGCACCAGTGGCGCCTGATTTGTCTTTCTCCGCTTACCAACCCCTCTTTTGTTCCCAGCACATCTATCCCCTCGCTGCTTTGTTTCTCTTTGTTTCTGTTTCATGTGTTTGCCTTGATTGGCATGTTGATCATGTGTGCTATCTTTTCTTATTTTGTGTTGTCTTTGCACGTAGTCTATGTTTGTGTGTTTCAATCTAATGCAAAAGGGGTTGTTTGTTTATCTTGCCGTGCTCATTTTCCTTCTACTTTTTACTTATGTTTTTGATGATGCCAAAAGGGGGAAAATGACTGGTAGCTTTAGTTGAGGGGAAACTAATCATGCTTTCATGTTTCAATCTAATGCAAAAGGGGTTGTTAGAGGAAGAAGTTTATATGAAACAACATGAAGGGTTTGTTATGCCCGGACAAGAGCATAAGATGTGCAAATTGATCAAGTCCTTGTATGGGCTGAAGCAAGCACTGAAGCAATGGCATCAAAAGTTTAATGAGGTTGTGTTGTCCAATGGATTTAACTTAAATCAATCGGACAAGTGCGTGTATAGCAAATTTGATAATTCTGAAAATGGAGTTATAATTTGCTTATACGTGGATGACATGTTGATCTTTGATACAGATCAAGGGCAAGTAGACATTGCAAAGGAATTTTTGTCATCATAATTCTCCATGAAGGACATGGGGGAGGCGATGTTATCCTTGGGATTAGGATAAAAAGGGAAGAGGGAGGTTTGGCATTAACACAATCTCATTATATTGAGAAAGTGTTGAAGAAGTTCAATTATGATGAGTGTAATCCAGTTTGCACTCCATATGATCCCTTTGCACGATTGTTCCCTCACAAAGGAACATCCGTGTCACAGCTTGAGTACTCAAGGGTTATTGGGTGCTTGATGTATGCCATGACAAGTACAAGACCTGACATTGCATTTGCAGTGGGAAAACTTAGCCGGTACACTAGTAATCCTGGTGTGATTCATTAGCAAGCGGTCCATAGAGTACTTCGGTACCTCAAGGGGACCATAAACTTTGGTCTTACGTACTTTGGTTCCCCCTCGGTGTTAGAGGGGTATTCGGATGCAAGTTGGATAACGAATGAAGAGGATCATTCTTCTACTAGTGGATGGGTATTTCTACTTGGTGGGGGTGCCATTTCATGGGGTTCCAAGAAACAAACTTGTATTACGAGTTCTACGATGGAATCGGAGTTTGTTGCCTTAGCGGCGGCTGGGAAAGAAGCAGAATGGCTAAGGAATCTGGTTTATAAAATTCCATTGTGGAAAAAACTAATTTCACCCATATCAATCCATTGTGATAGCGCTGTAACTTTGGCTAAGGCATATAGCCATGTATACAATGGGAAATCATGCCACTTGGGTGTGAGGCATAGTGCGGTAAGAGAGCTCATTACGCATGGGGTGATTTCGGTGAATTTTGTTAGGTCTCAACAAAATTTGGCTGACCACTTGACGAAGGGGTTAGCGAGAGACTTGGTTTCCAAGTCAGCTAAGGGGATGGGATTAAGACCCATATAGTCTTCTAGTGGTGGGACACCCAATTCCTACCTAACTAGCGTTAGGGACGAATTCAATGTGGAAAGCCCATACCTAGAAACTAAAGAGCACAAAAGAACAATCCCCAAGTGTGTGCTCAGTTCCTACAAGAGGGAGGTTGAAGACAGGGTCTTCTTAGTAATTCTTTTGAAAAAGTGCAGATTGTAGGTGCACGATTGGGTAACGTTACCCTTAAGGGATCTACCTATGTAGGCGTGAAGTTTGGCCGCTTCATGAAGTTCCGGGTTGGCTTCAGATACGCTTATGAATGGATAAGGACTCAGGGCCGTAAAAGAGTCAAGTTAGACTTTAAGAGTTGTAAAGTAACTTGTGTGTGTGTTATCTTCACGCACCCAAGAGGGATTGATTGGTTCAATCCTTTGGACACCAAGATTCTCGGGTGTTTGAAATGTGTAATTACACTAAGCGGAAATTCAATCCTTGTGATATTTTCATTTATGCACGGGTTGGGATATAGGCTTACTTATTTTGTGAATCAAGGATTATACTAAAATGGGGGAGGATTGTTGGTGATTTTAGTATCATCATGATATTGTTCCTTGGAGAGAACAATGCCATTTAGTGTGATCGGAATTCACACAACACTATGGGAGCTCACTTCGTTATAACACAGGTTTGGGGGGTGTGGAGTACACACTTGTGTAAGCGGATTTGAGTTTTCGGAGGGCAATAATAAGGTATTGTTACTGGTACATCAAGTTTCCTCGAAGGGAACTTTGATGGTTTGTTCCCTCTTAGGGATTTGTTCCCTCTTAGGGATTTGTTCCCTATGAGGAAACTGTACGGCTGGTTGGTTGATTTGAGCGCATTAAGCACGTGGGTAATATACAACGTGTCTTGGAACGTGCTTGTAACTGCAATCACGTCTGCAATGGTAACTCCTATTATAACCGTCATAACTTGTGTAACTACCTTATAACCGTCGATAACCGTTGGGTTCAGTTCCCAGAAAATATAACTGCCTTTGGAGCGGTTGTAACCGCTTGGTAACTGTCGTAACTGCTCGATAACTTCTTGTAAACTGATCTGAAAGTTCCTTAAATCCTATATAAAGGGTTCTAGGGCATTAGTGTTGTGATGGTCGAAATTGATCTCACTTAAGATCAAACCATACGAAGCTTAAAGTCCTAAAACACATTCTCTAAGTTCAATTCTCATTAAAAGCCTTGATTTGAATTGGTTGGTTTGTCTTATCTCACTTCAAATTTCGTGGACTCCCTAAGGCTTGATAAGGAGTAAAATATTGATTTCAAAAAGCTAAGAAACGATTTAAATCTTATTCAGATTGTATTGCCACTTGATCTGTTCTCTAAAAAAGCCAATTTCTACATCAACAGTTTTCTGAGAAGGCTCCGACACCAACATTGTGTGTATCTATAGAACACGTAAAAGAGATCCACTTAAAAAAATCCATAAAGTCTACCAAAATAAATAAATCCATAAAGAGTGACGGACAAATAACAAAAAAAAAGCACATTACACGTAGTAGAAGACTGAAAGCCGCAGTTAACTCATCCAAAACTCATTTGACAAGTTTAATTACGTGTCATTATTTGACTCGCTCAGTTTGGGGGGCCCCACCTTCGTGATCTCCGCATCCGTTCTGTCCTATGAAACAAGTGCTCTGCTGTTTCCCCAGGTCCCACCAGCCGGCCAAGAATGCCCATCAAGACCGTCAAAGAGACGCCTTTCCTTGACACGTGGACGGCTTCGATCTGTTTTCTTTATTTTAACTTTTTAAATAGAAAATGAATTTTAGAAAACGTAATCTACGACTGGGGCTTTTTTGTCATTTCCCATTTTCCATCCACCCAGCAGTTTTAAAAGACAGAGAAAAACAACCGTAAAATCTAACGGCTCCAGTATTCA
Source organism: Rheum nobile (assembly GCA_027886185.1). Classification (NCBI taxonomy): domain Eukaryota; kingdom Viridiplantae; phylum Streptophyta; class Magnoliopsida; order Caryophyllales; family Polygonaceae; genus Rheum; species Rheum nobile. The sequence goes on along the minus strand of WOAB01000540.1, from coordinate 3,553,762 downwards.
CTCTCTTTCTTTCTTCTTCTCTTTCTTTCATCACTCTTTCCTCCTCTCCTCTCTGTCACCGAGCGATCGCCATAGCCAAGACAGCTCGAGTTTCATCAAAATCGCTGCTCGGACTACCGGAATAATGGACTCCTTTGTTAAAAAGCTCGTCGACAAGGCCACGAAGAAGGTAAGTGTTCGTTCCAATCATCTCTCAATCACTGTTCTCTTGATCAGATCGACTCAAATTGAAGCCTGAAACAGAGAGTTCTTGCTATAAAGTTCGTTTTTCTGTGGAGTATAATCTGCTATAGTTTTTTTAGTTTCTTAGTTTGATTTTGAATTCTCGTGCATTTGTACAATTTGACAAGTGAGAGTGATCTGGTTTTGAATTCTCTCTATAATTGTTCTCTGGCTCCAATTGAAGCCTGAAACACAAAGTTTGGTTTACAAATTCCTCGCCTTCTGCTGTGGAATATGATCTGATGTAGTTTTCAATTTGAATTCTTGTGCATTTGTCCAGATAAACGTTTTGATTAGGTGAGAATGATCTGGTTTGGTCTAATGTTGAGGTTTTTTGGTTGGAAATTGGATCTAGATTTGGCTGAAACACTGTATTCAGTGTATTGGTAGAGAATTGATGGTGGTGAAGGGAGACAATCATGAATCACGGATACTTGTTAATTTGGAAATTCGAGATTTCCTTGAATTCCAAAAAAATAAAAATAAATCACTTTCTTTTTTGGCTGGATATACTAAATGTATTAACAAATATAGCTTATTGCGTACAGCAGACATTTATGGGCGTATGGGTGACAGTAATAAATTCAGTATTTTATGTCTTAGGGGATAGGGCAGTTACTATTTGTACCGAGCTTAAATGGTAAGGTAAATATTCCATGTGTCTGATTATAGTAATATGTTTGCTAAGTAACCAACAAAACGTTATGTTAAAAAATATAGAGATTATCTAGGTTTTGAAAAAAATTGTCACATTTTAATTGAAACACATATCTTAGTTGGTTCTTGTATTATTATAGATAGAAGAAAATGTTGAAGGAGATTTTTAATATATTGAGGCCCCAAAACCTGATCGTCTCCTACTTGTGTCATGTCCCACGTGAGCAGCCGGTTATTTCAAATCCCGGTGTCCTGTAAAAAAATAGTATTTCGAATCTGGTTCATTTTTTATCATCAGAATTTTCAATGTATAGTGATATACATTGTATGTAAACCGAAGTAAAGATATTTTGAATTATTAATAGCCAAATAAAGCCAATGATGAACTTTTTCCATGTGACACCCTTTGTGTATCCCATGATGTAAGATTGCTTATAATTTTAGTATATTGATATTTAATTCTGTTGCAGCCTGGGAGTAATTCAGAAGGTTTGAAACCTGAAGATGTGGAACCACTTGTGGCTTTTCATTATGGAATTCCACTGGGGGCTACTATTCTGGCCTATGACCCATTGCAGAAAATACTTGCAATCTCCACAATGTAAGCCTGATAATGACTACTTTAACTAGTTAAATTGGTTTAGGAATTTTTGTATATGATTTATGTTTTCTAATCGAGGGTAATAGTTTCTAAATTGGGATTCCTAAGTTAGAAAGACTGTTAATATAATTATCTGCAATCAATTTGAGGCACTTATTTTCAGTCAATGCACGGGGAAGATGTATAAATGTGGATGTTTTTGACAATGTCTCTAGCTTTGCACTAGTAAACCAATAACTTACCGGTTCTTTTCTGGTTCTAGTGTGAAATTTTCAGTCTAGACAAAATATGGTACACCACAGAATCTATAATCAATCTAAAACACTTATTTCATGGTTTGCTTCTTACAGAAATGGCCAGATCAAACTGCTGGGGAAAGATAACACCCAAGCATTGCTAGAGTCTAAGGAGGTGTTCCCCAGCAAGTTTTTGCAGGTTCTCATATGAATTCTCCTTTCAAATGACTACAAATTCCATGTATCAATCTTTGTATAATTGTTTGGATCGCATATTCCTACTTGACATGGAACCGTTTTTGTTCTTTGATCGTACAGTTTGTTCTCAACCAAGGAGTTCTTCTAAATGTGACGGTCAAAAACCAAATTGAGGTAGAATTTATTGGTAGCAAATTAGTACCACAACTAAAGGTCTTCCAATATCTGGACTTACTACTGAAAATATTTTTCCTAATGTACGGCTTAGGTTTGGGACGTAGATAGAACCTCATTGGCTTGTGTGCATGATTTTCGCAACGAGATCACATCAATGGCAGCACTTCAGCACTCTCCTTTCATGTATGTCACTAAAATACAGGTTCTGTGTTGTGCTTATGTTGTGTTTCAAATCATGATAATTTTCTCAATGTCTATTTTCAGATACATTGGAGATTCCACTGGTAATGTTGCGGTATTGAAACTTGACCAAGAATCCCATACTATTGAGAAAATGGCGTATAGCATACCCTTTTCATCTTCACATGGTGAGATAAAAACAAATTGTGTAAAAGTTTTGTCTCGAGTCTTTGGCATTGAAACCTCACATTCCAGTGGAACAAATCTGTTTTCATGTGGCCGTTCTGTCTCAGGAAGCGCAACTGATTTGGCAGCTGATAATGCAGTTCTACAGATCCTACCTCAGCCAACAGCAGAAAGCAAGAGGTATTTCTTTACTTACTTTTGAGTTTTGTCCTCCTCTGTCTTTCGTGTTCTATTCTATGAAACCATAATCTTTCTGTTTTACACTTTTGGGTGCAGGGTCCTTGTTGTATTCAGTGATGGGGTGGTTGCATTGTGGGACGTCCGAGAAAGCAAAACTGTTTTCTCCACCGGAGGCTCTTTGTTTACGTCTGCTGGTCACGAAACCAAAAAGGCAACTTCTGCGTGCTGGGCGTGCCCTTTCGGTAGTAAATTCGTTGTAGGATATAGCAATGGTGAGATTCTGGTGTACAGCATTTCTTCTACACCTGATCTTACTGCTCCATCCGTCACTCAGAATGGTCCTATTTCTAAACTCAACCTTGGATATAAGTTGGAGAAAATCCCAATAGCATCGTTGAAGTGGGCATATGCAGACGGAAAGGTAACTCGGCTGTATGTTATGGGTGCTTCTGATAATGTTTCCTCAAATTTGGTTCAGGTAAAACCATTTCTAGAAAACCATATGTACTACCAAATATGAAATCTCATTGAACATTTTGGGATCCCAGTTACATTATTTTCTATATTGACTCAGGTGCTTTTGTTGAATGAACACACTGAATCACGGATGATCAAAGTGGGTCTTCAGCTGCCTGAACCTTGTCTGGCCATGGAGATTATTCCAAGCTCCAGTGATCAGAGCAAGCATAATAGACAAGGACTTATTTTATTGCTCGGGAAATCTGGAAATTTATATGCCTATGATGATCATTTAATTGAGAAGTACTTGCTCCAGAGCCAGTCTAAATCCCCACCATCAAACCCAAGCGAGATGAAGATAAAACTGCCATTTGCTGATTCATCTATTATTACATCCGCTTTCCTTATCACGAACAATTCGGGCTCATCTAGCACTTCAGATGAGGTATCAGCACATCTTTCACGGTTTTGTTCTATTGTGCTCTGAAACATACTAACATATTTGAGGGAACTGTGCAGGGTGGCATGATAGCTAAAATTGTGCCTCCGCTTCTTCCAACTGAATCAAAGCAGTTTGATTCAACTGGATTCAATGGTTTTGCAAAAGTAAAGAACTTATATATAACGGGACACAATGATGGATCAGTGAAATTTTGGAACGCTTCATCTCCCATATTTATCCCTCTTGTGTCACTGAAAGAGCAGGTCTGAATGCATTTTTGCTCCTTTGGAGTTAAAATTTTCAATCATTTGTTAACTTCAAAGCAAAAATTCACTCTACCATTAAGGTTTTGATACCAAATCCTTCTAATTTTTCCAGAGTGAGGGTGATTCAGCAAGTTGTGCAGCCATTACAGCAGTTTTTTATGATACAGAGTCACGAGTACTCATCTCTGGAGATCAAGTTGGAATGGTAAAACATCTCTCTTGCAAAGAATAAGTCATTTTTCAGTATATCATTTTTATCTCTTTGATTATGGTTTCATCTTTATGCTCAGATTTGCATATACAAGTTCAAGCCAGAGCCCTACTCCAAAGAAAACAGTTTCATTTCATTGACAGGTAAAGGCACCCCACAGATACGATTTTGGTTGATCTAGCCCCAATATCAAATGAGAGTTTTGTAATTTCATGTCATTTGTTATCAATGAGTAGAAGGACAGGAGTCACAATACACTATTCATTTAATTAGTATGTTTCTAACTGAGAAATTTTCATGATTTCTTGCAGGAAGTTCTAGAAAAGGAAGTCATCATTATATTCAGTCTGTTAAGCAAGTGAAGGTCAATCATCCTGTGCTTTCTATAAACTTCAATGGTAGCTCAAGGCAGGTTGCTGTTGGATCTGAGCAAGGATATGTAAAGTTTCTTCTTGCATCTTTGATTTCCTCTCATCTCCATTTTTCGCTTCTTTTGACATATTCGATCAGATTGACTAAAGCATTTTAATAAAATATGGCAACATTGGCAAGATTAACATTCTTGATATTGATGCTCAATTTTGTGAACTCGGTATCCAAACTTTGAAAGTACATATTTACATTTACAAGCTAAATGGATCTTCATTTGAACTGTTGCAGGTTTCACTGATTGACGTAGAGGAGGCGACTCTTTTATGGCAGAAACAAATCCCAAGCGAGCTATCTCCTGGAGTCATATCTTTGCTGTTTGGATCTAGCAACCTTCAAGGCTTCGAGAAGAATGTATTGGTGGTGACTACTAAGGACTCATCTTTGCTTGCTCTTGAGAGGGATACGGGTAACGTAATAAACAACACGTCAGTCCATCCCAAGAAACCATCAAGGGCTCTTTTCTCAGAGATTTTAGGTAACCAGGACAAACTTGCAATTGCTGATGTTATTATACTAAGTGGAATGCTTAGATCAAGTGAGATTGCAGTACTGGTAACCTTGTATATACATTTACTGTACAGATGGGCAAGGACTGAGTCTAAGTTCAAATAAGGGGGCTGCTGCGGAAAGTGATACAGCCAAGCAACTATTTGTACTGTGTGCCGAAAAAGCTATTTATGTTTATTCATTAAGGCATGCAGTTCAAGGGATTAAGAAAGTGCACAACAAATTGAAGTTTCAAAACGCTTCTTGTTGCTGGGCCTCATCATTCTCCAGTCCCTCTGGTTCAGGACTGGTACTCCTCTTTTCATGTGGAAGAATCGAAATAAGGTGCGACGGGCATTTCTACTTTCATCCTCTAATAGCAAGATCAACTTGTGTGGCTGCTGATTTCATATCTTTTCAAACCACAGGTCCCTTCCAGAATTGTTGCTAGTAAAAGAAATCACGCTAAGAAGTTTCATCCATTCGCCTATAAAGCCAAATTCATACTCAGAGACTTTAGTGTGTGCTTCACTTGATGGGGAACTTCTTGTGGTATGATTCGAATTTTCCCCCCTTTTATTATGCAACATTATAAATTAATTTGCCTTTGACATGTTTGTTTATACGCTGTAGGCAAGGAGTGATCAAGAGGTCACCATTGTATCCCTGCTACCCAAAAAGAGAACCTACAGGTAAATACAAGGACATTTATTTCGACATTTAGTGTTATGATCTGTATTCACTGATTTCATTGGTTAATACTAGGGATCTGGACTTCTTTTTACAAGTCTATGACAAGAATTTGGTGGGTTCATGTGAAGAGATCAATTCCCCCACTGTCCACAAGAAAGAAAGCAAAAAGGTTCTTGTCAGACCCAATTGGTTCTCTAATGATGTTTGGAATATTATTGTATATAACAACCTTTGGTGTTTTAGGGTATATTTGGCTCTGTGATTAAGGATTTGAAAGGAGGCAAAACGAAAAATGGAGCTGATGTAGGAGCCGAGGACTTGCGAGCAAGCTTTGAAGAGCTTCCAGTTATCTTTTCAGTTCCTAATTTTGCTGCTGAGACTGAAACCATTGATAATCCTGCACCTGAAGAAGATGAGGCAGAGTTGGATATTGGTATGTCTTGCAACTTATGTTAGTGTACTTGTTTACCTGCTGCAGAATTGTAGGAACGTTGATTGACTTTAATAATGTGACGATCAATGTCATAACTGCATTTCCATTTTCTGGTTTCTTGATGTTTCATAGATGACATCAACATCGATGATGAAGAAAAAGACAAACCAAAGGGGTTTAATATGATGGCTTCAATAAACAAGCAGAAACTTTCTAGCAAGTTCCAATCACTGAAAGGTCAGTGTGGATGAATATTCCCATAGCAAGTTAGCAACATGTAATGGCTTTGATAGACATATTGTTTGTGTTTTTTCATCGACTGGACATGGCTTTCTGCATAGTAAGATCGCTATGATTTTAAAATTATCAATATTGTGAATTACTCTTCTAGATATCAAGCTTACGAATGTTTTCAAATCTCAGGTAAATTAAAGCATATAAAGCCCAAGCAAGAAAAGGGTCCAGCAAAGGAAGAGCCACAGCAGGAAAAGACTGGAGCTGTTGATCAAATCAAGAAGAAATATGGGTTTTCATCATCTGGTAGTGTAAGAACAAATCCCCTATCATCTTTGTATGTTTTATCCTGCTGCATGATTGTGTTCAGTGGGGGTTTATTTTCCCACATGTGAAATATCATTGTTTTATGAAAATCTAAGCAACATTTAACTTTCCAACTGAATTCATCATTCCATTCTTAGGAGTTCATTTTTTTCCCCTAGCTCTTATTGTAGCCAAGTTTCCCACTCTAATATTTGGTGACCAACGTCAATTTGAATTCAGGAAACAACTTCGTTCGCCAGCGCCGCTCAAAGCAAACTCGCAGAGAACTTGAAGAAGCTGCAGGTGAGTGATCCTCAAAATGAAGAAGCCACTGTTTTCAAGACCTTGAAACACTGAACAGATTAAGACATAGGAATATGTTTCACTCACTGCTCTCCTAATCCAATTTTCTTTGTGTAAAATACCAGGGCATCAGTTTGAGAACAACAGAGATGCAGAACAATGCTGAGTCATTCTCATCTAATGCCAAAGACTTGCTTCAGGCAGTTGAGAAAAATCGTCTGTGATGTAACTGAAAAGTGGGAGTAGGATTTTCCATCTATTCCCACAAAACTTGAAGTTGCTCATGTATATATCATAGTGTTTATTTCATTTTTATTCTTTTGACCTAACCTTGTGTTTAATTTTATTCATTTGATTTGTTCTAGAAACAGAACCCCTTTAAATCTGGTTTTGAGTGGATTTGTTTGTTTTCATTGTAAATTGGTTTCTGAGTGCATTAGAGAGGCAAGGGTTTTATATAAGCTTTGTGTTGTGAGATGCATACTGGAAATATACGGTGATCTTTCTTCAGTGCATAGGATAAGTCTTTTTTTTTAATGGAAAAATGTATTCTTTTAGACATGCTCACAGACATCTGAAGTCATAATATAGTAATTATTTTACGTATTTCCTCTACCAAAGTAACAAAGAAGCATATACCTATTTGCCGAAGTAAAAAAACAGACAAAATGACACTACAAAATATAACTTACCGCAACATGTGTAAGTGAATCTACTGTCATTTGTGCAGAAGATCAACCAATTGGGAGTAAATCCTTTCTCTAAACGTATCCCTGTTACTTTGGTTAAGTGTATAGATGACTGCCCTTGGATGATTCCTCACCCTTGCAACTGCATAACAAATCAAAGGCATTATTGCGTGGAGAACAAAGATAGCAGGCTAATCACAAGTGTCATATATGGATCACCGACATGCTAATCACAAGTTAGCTCTTTCAGTTATGCATCGTCTTTAAACCAACAATTGTCTATGTTTACCTCCAGGTATGTCACGACCCTGCTTTGGAATAGGTAAGGAAGCCAAAACTGGGATGTCCGAGTCCAAAATTCTCAAGAACAGCTCCATTTTGCCGACCTCATCAATGACGAACAGGTTAGTGTCTTCTTTGATCTGAATGGAAAGAGTAACCCACATACATTAAAAAAACCTTCACGTCTTCCTCATTACGAACAACAAGCTTATCTAGTAGCAACATTTGGTCATGTTAGTACCTGTAGTTCTGGCAATGCAACTGATTCAAAGGAAGCTACGTCCACCCTATACCTCCCAACACAAGGCCATCTGACAGATTCAGGGCTGATGAAAAACACATAGTAAAACCATAAGTTGATTTTATACAATACATTGAACGACCATTCCTTTTTTTCAAACAAATTCAATGTTGGGCCAAGGCATCAAGCATCTCCAGCCAGCTAATGGGGTAAACAACAGTCTATCTAATAGTTAGAGAGAAGCGATGATGACATCAAATCTGGTGAAACTAGAGACCTATGGCTTCAAGTTTTGAGGCTTGTTTTTGTGTGATTCACCCTCCATCCATCTAGCAAGCCAACCACACTTATCCATTTAATACTGTGCTGAAGCCAAGGCCATGATATGAAGAAGAAGAAAAAAAAAGGTAAGTTTATATGAACCAGATGCACACCAGTAATGTCTTAAACATCATTTGGTGAACCTATAAGTATGCAAGTGCAAATACATATGCCATCACAGCTGCAATTTTGAATATCTCTACATCATCAAACATAATCTTCATTTCTAGGTGCCAAATGCTACACATCTTCTATTCCCAATGTTGGGTAATGGGAACAAATATAAATCTGAAATTATCTACAGAATAATCTCCAAAAGCATATACCATCTCTTTCAGTCCTGCACCAGAGCTTTAACAACTATTCTTCACTTTATCTCCTACCAAAAGGAACTAAATCAGCACAGCAAATGCAAATTGTGAGATCAAACTGTTAAACATGCTGAATTAAAATCTTTCTGGAGTACGAATGAATCTCCCCTCGATTCATGGGTTTGGTGATCTGTCCTACGGCTTAGGGAGTCAATGAAAGCGCTTGGGGAAGTAGAACATGCAGGAAGAGATAATGAAAGGGTGGGTCTGCTTAATGTCACAAAGGCAGATGTGAAACTGAATCTAGCCGTAGTTTATGTAGTCGTTTTGGAAACACTTTTACGGCCTTCCAAATGGAGTTTTATACTGTGGTTAGCTCTTCTTCAGAGATTGCATAATTGGGGACTCGTTGATGAATCTACTTGCTTGTGTTGTAGAAACGGGCCTGAGGATGAAGATCATCTATGGTTTGGTTGCACTTTTGTCTAGGAAGTGATGGCTTGGAAAATATCAGCGAGGTTTGCTACATTTCCTAGACAGAATAGCATCATTTTTCAAACCAGTTCTCTTGCACTTAATGCTGTGGTCTACCATAATTGGCGAGCTCGTAATGATCTCATTTTAAAGGTGTGGCTGTGAATGCAAGAGTATGTGCTAAAAAAAGTGATAGACAGCTGCAAATTTAGATTGTTGATATAACATCCCCAGCTTATGGTATATTTTGGCATCAGTTACTGGTATTTATTCGTTATATGGACTGTAGGGTGCTACTTTGGTCCTGCTGGAGGGGACACCTTGTATTCTAGTTTTGATGCTTGTTTTTGTGTGATTCTCCCTCCATCCATCTAGTTGATGAGTGTGGTTGGCTTACTAACACAAGAGGATTCAGCGAAAGGGTGACTCATACAATAGACACATGCGCCGCTCTAGTGGATGAGTGTAGTCGTTTTGGTGCACTAACCTAAGAAAAGGAGCCATGTTGGGTAATAGGAGATAAATTTGGTGGCTTTATTAGGCCATTTTGGTGCTTGATTGTAATTTCTAGTCTTAAACCCTTGGTTTGGTAAATCCTTCAAAAAAAAACCTTAATCATCAATCAAATGCAGTTGCAGCTAAGCTGAATGGTAATCAGCATTAATGTGCATGACTAGGATAAGATTAATTTGATAATTTCATACCTAGAACTATTGATTGAAGCAAGGGGGGCCCTTTGACCGCCCACAGTTACAACCTCAAAACCAACCCTCTCATTGCCATGTCTGATTTCACCTTCATGTATCCACATCATGTTGGGGGGAGAAATTCATGTTGGGCCACAACCACCAAGCCCAACACATAAGCCCAATGGGGTTTCATCCTAAAACCAATTGGTAATAGGAGGAGTAACTCATGTGACCCCAATAATCTCCCTCTCACTTGTGAATCCATCACAAACCGGGCCACCACGCACCTAAACCATCAAGAGTCATCATTTGACTTGCACGTCTACACTGCGTGCTCACTCTTGGAACTGAGACCACCACGCAACGGGTCAAAGGCTAATCCGTTGGAGAGCACCGTAATGTCTGTCTCTACCTGGTGCAACCGGCCCATGCCGAACCATCGGCTCTGATACCACTTGTTGGGGGGAGAAACTCATGTTGGGCCACAACCACCAAGCCCAACACATAAGCCCAATGGGGTTCCATCCTAAAACCAATTGGTAATAGGAGGAGTAACTCATGTACTTATATGCTAGGCTTAGAACCTCCACAATTCCAATGTGTGATTCATATGTGACCCCAACACATCATAAGACCAAATATTACAATTGAGATATTCAATTTTTAAATTAGGGCAAATTGAGCTCATAAATTCAATCACCCGAAAGTGTATGAACTGGTCTTAGAAACAGAAGAATAGACTTACGGGTGTAGAAACCCTGGACTTTTAAGCTAGGGTTTGAGGATTTGAGGCTCTCCAGAACTCTGATGATGAGAGTAGTTTTTCCAACACCCTAAAAAGAGAGGCAGATTGAAGCTTTGTTAAGGAAGAACCGCCATTGAAAAAGAGTGAATGGTAAAGGGTAAAAGAAGCTTACAAGTGGGTCAGTGACTAGAATGCACTTCCCTAGAGCTGCCATTGTTCTTCCCCCTTTTCAACAGGGGTGATGAGTAGCGCAACAAATTCCCTCTTCAAGATTTTTTTTTTTTTGAAACAGTTCCCTCTTCAAGATAGAAACACAGAAAGAACAAATTTACCTGGTCTAATAGGGAGATATTGATATTAGGAGGGGTCTATCACTTCGTCTCTCGACTATGGTTTAAACTGGTCAAATCAGCGAAAGAAACAAAAACATTAAACTAGAGAACATAAAATAGGACAAGAACCCATTTACACTTGGTGTAAATGGGAATATTCCTACACCTTTTAAATTAGTCAATAGAAAATTTAGGTGACTGAAAATTAAAAGATTTTAATAAAGGATTTATAGAAATTGAAAAATAAAGTTTGACTAAAATTAAAATTTTGACCCAAATTTCAAATTTGATCCAAATTTCAAATTTGAACCAGATTTGAAATTGGAACCCAATTTTTAGTTAGGGTTTGGCCCAAACACCCCCCAAACACATTTTTTTCTCTGCCCACCTCTCACCCACCCACCCAAACCTGAATCTCAGCCCTGCCACCTCTCACCGGCCACCTCGCCGCTCTTGCTCTCACACCCATCGTCGGTCTCCCCTCTCACCTCGCTGCTCTCTCGCCCTCCCACCCCTCGCCGAGCTCTCGACCCCCACCGTTGGCGCTCTCTCGGCCTCCCACCCTCGCCGCTCTCTCGCCCTTCATCCATTTCACAAACCCAACGAACATGCTCATGGGCGTAGTCGCCTGGTCACCGGGGAAGAAGAACGATTGAACGAAGATGGGACGATCACGATTGCATGAAATTGATGACTAAATGCCACTGATGTAATCTTACAGTGCTGAATGCCACTGATGACTAAATCGATGACTAAATGTCATTTTGTGTTCCCTCAGTCAAGTTGTGTAAAGATGGGTCCAATGGCAGACACGATACAGGCCATTTTGTGTTCCCTTAGAAATTGATGACCATAAGATACTGATGTAATCTTACAGTGCTAAATGCCATTTTGTGTTCCCTCAGTCAAGTTGGGTAAAGATGTGTCCAATTGATGACTAAAAGTATGCAGCCTTGTTTATTTCCCCCTTCGCTTCCATTTTTCTTGATTCTTGAAAAAGAATTGCTAATTTCACAGAGATGAGATTGTGAATTCTGAGATGGATTTTCTCGGAAAAATGGTGCTTTCAAATGGGTTCTTATTATATTTTTAAAACAATGCACTTTACTTCACTCTTCGCAGTAGCTCATTCACCCAATCTTCAACTCTAAATTCCAATACCCAACCCACAAACAGAATTTCAGCTTCTGTGCTATGCTTTGACTTCCACTTCAGTGTAAAACCACACCAAGAATTTCAGTTTCTGTGCTAAATGTCATTTTGTGTTCCCTCAGTCAAGTTGGGTAAAGATGGGTCCAATTGATGACTAAAAGTATGCAGTATGAGATGATTTGTGATCAATTGACATTATGTGATTTTTACACTTTCTGTGACTAAAATTGATGAATAAAAGGATACACTTTCTTTGATTTTTACAGAACATCAAAAAGTATATATACAACTCTTACACAGAAAGTGTGTATTGCAAATCTTATGTATATTAAGTTCAAATTCCTACAATGAATCTTATGTATATTCATTGCTAACAAAAATAAACCTCTCGTATGTCACAAACTCTTGAGTTCAAAGTTCAACTGTAATTCAAAAAATTGGCTCATCTTCGAGACATTAAGAAGCTATCCGCTTCTATCGCAATGACGACATCACTTCAATCGCACTTCCAAGTGGCCATGCCGCTTCTACCAAGGATCTGGCGTACTGAACTTTCTTCACCAATGTGATCTCTTGGGAAACACCTAAGCATGTCAAAGAGATGAGACATAATTCAAAAAACATCATAAACCTAGGCAGTACTGAATAACTAAAATTAGCTTAATACACAAGGCAAAATTAGCTTGACCGGTGGTAGATTACCATTCTCACGAGTAACCTCCTCTAGGTTTGGGTAAATACACAAGGCAAGGAGAAATCAACAGATGGAAAGAAATCAAAATTCCAAAATCAACAAGAAAGAAATCGGAATGGAAAGAAATCAACAGTAAAGAAATCCAAATGGAAAGAAATCAACAGCAAAGAAATCCAAATGGAAAGAAAAATCAAAATTGCAAATTTGATTTACCTAAATCGGAGAGGGCGGTGTGACTGCGAGAGGCCGGCGGCAAGGAGAAATCACCGGCTGCCGCTGGTGCAAGTGGAGGACCGCCGAGGCAAGGAGAATCGTTGAGGAAGGTGGTGACTGGTGCTGGTGACTGCGAGACGCCGGTGTGACTGCGAGAGGCCGGCGGTGACTGCGAGAGGACGGTGCTGCGACTAGTGGCTTCGAACCGTCGGGGAAGGCGTCGACGAAGGCCGGTGGTGTCTGGTGGCTTCGAACCGCCGAGGAAGAAGAATAGAGGATACGTCGTCGAGCAGGGTGGGTGAGGGTGGGTCCCAGCATGCCATACCAAGGAGGTGGGTCCCAGCACGCCATACCGAGAGCTTGTTCCCGCTTCTTCCCGCTCGTTCCCGCCCAACCATAGTTCTCAGCTCTGCAAGATAAATTGACACTTGACAAAGGTGTAGAAGATTCTCTTCTACATCTGGTGTAGACGTAATAAGGTCCCATAAAATAACTTAATTCTCGCAAAACAAAAAACACGAGAGCTGATTTGACAAGTTACCCTCAAAGTCCTGAACCTTAAATTTTGATGTATTTAGTAATTTTCTATCAATGAAATAGATGCTGTTTTAATACCCTGAATAGTTATGGACGAATTTTCATATCTTATGTTTTCACATATTTTAAGGCTGCTGTTTTCGGAAATTGAAAAATGTGTGAATGCAATTTATTTTAAGTTTTAGCAAGGTAAAATATTACATACGTATAATACCATTTTCTTTTGCCAATTAGTACTCATTATTCGAACAAGTAGGCAAAAACCTTTTGTAGACAAAGTCCACTATAAATGTTCCCTTCCCCCTACCTTTACATTTTCTGATTTTCTCCATGTATGATTGTTAGCCTCAAGTGATCGAATTACAATTACTTTCCGTCTTCGGGTGAAACCTTCATTTGTGTTTAGGGGAAAAGTGGAAAGGGTTTTCCCATGATTTCCTTGCAAATTCTGTCCATTAAAAAAAAAGAGTACTTATTATTGTTCATTAAAAAAAAGTACTTATTATTGTTCATAACCCCATCCGTTAATACTTATTTTTTAAGAGTTTTCACATATTCAAAAATTCATTAAATTTATTTTGAAAATATTTTTTCTAAATTTAATCATTCATCATCTTTTAGAATCAATGAATGAAAAGAAAAGAAAATCAATATAACCAAATTCTAAGACAAATTCTATGATTTATACTATGTGATTAATCTACTATATAACTATTAAATGCAAATACAGACTGAGTCACGTGGCGTTCCCAGAATGAGTCTGAATTTTACGTTGTCATGTGGCGTCACGGTATTGAATTGAACACGTGGCGGTGATAACAGGAATTTGCCGTTCTAATTCCTACTATGCAAAGTATCCAAACAAACCCTAAAACGTAGTCCTAGGTAAGTAAGGGTCGAATCCGCAGGGAAACAAAGTCTATCGCAGTATGCAATATGTATGTCAATTTAAAGCAACCAAAGGGGGGTTTTGTTGGTTTGTTTTAGTAGCCAAGCATGCAAATGTAAACAAAGTAAAATATGATGAAATCAGTGATGGGGAAAAGCACTTAGTCAAACAACATCCACTATTCGTATGACAAGTTGATCATAGATACTCATTCAAAATCTCATGCAATGAAAATTCCAATTCCTTTTCAGATATACCTAATAGCACAACCAGATACTATTAGCACTAACTAATTAAACAACCCTGAAACTATCAAGATTCAGTTTAACAGCAGCCTTACGGATAGGAATATAGTTGGATACAATTCTAGCATAAAACAACCAGCTTTTATCCTAGAATGTAAATCAATTCTCTTCTGCATAAGACTAGCACAACCAGTTACTAATACGATGCAGTTGCTACTCTGAAATAGACATGCTCAACCAGTAACAATCTAGATCTAGCAATCAACCAATAACAATAAACCCTAGTTGCGTCCAAATAGAGATTATCAATATCAATCATAAACAACTTAAGCAAGAGAAAGATAAAAACCATGCAATAGATTAAGAACAAGAATCTCACAACTAAATCCAAACGAAAGCTTCAGCGTCTGACTAAGACAGGGAGGCTTAGTTCTTCATAGTAAGTACGTAGAAAGAAATTAGGGTTTCAGAGAGTTAATCGATTCAAGATTATGATAATAGATTAGAAGATCGGCAAACAAGCCGTTTCTTCATAGTAAGTACTAGGGGTGTTCATCCGGTCCGATGGACCGGATTTTTGGGCATATGTGGACCGAAGACCGGACCGATAGGTCCGGTCCGGTCTTAATCCGGTCTGGTCCGGTCTTGGACCGGATTTAATTTTAAAAAATAAAAAAATTAAATTCTTATTTAAAATCTATAAAAAAATATCTAAAAAAATATTTATAAAACATATATACTCCTAACTTATTAAATTTAAAAAAATATCTACAAAAAATACATATAAATCTCTAAAAAAATATAAAACATATAAATTACAAAAAAAAAAAAAAAAATCCGGTCTTCCGGTCCGGACCGGATTTTTTCCGGGTTTAGACCGGACCGGAAACCGATTTTGGGGAAATGGTGGACCGAAGACCGGACCGGAATTTTACCGGTCCGGTCCGGTCATTTCCGGTCCGAAAATCCGGTCCGATCCACCCATGAACACCCCTAGTAAGTATGTAGAAAGAAATTAGGGTTTCAGAGAGTTAATCGATTCAAGATTATGATAATAGATTAGAAGATCGACAAACAAGCCTTTTCTCAACCCTAATATACTAAAGGAAATAAAATCTAAATTAACCTAAAACGAAATAATAAAATAATAATAATTAAACAACCTAAAATAGGGAAATTAATCCCGTAATCTCGCAATTATCGGCCTCCAATCTCGCGTTCAGCAGCTGTTCGGTCTCGGCCTTATTCAATTGGCTTCAGCTTCGGCCCACTCCAACCAGCAACAAATCTCGGCCCAAATTCAATAAAGCACCAGCGCTGACGTCGTGGCCCATCTCCAATCAGCAGAAGCACGGCCCAACAACAATTCATCAGCTCGCTGATGTCATGCTGCATCATCCTCCAATTTGCTTTCCAGCTTCAATTTCACGCTGAACTTCATGTGGGCTCCAGCCTCTCTCTGCAGCATCAACACGGTCCAATTTCAATTCCAAATGCTCGCCCATGTCACCATGACGTCACCTCCAATTCTTCAGCTTACTTTGACGCGGAAGCTTCACGTGGGCCACGCCTTCAATTGGGCCGGCACTTCATCCAATTCGGCCCAATCATCAAAAGCAGCACGCGGGCCTGCTTAATTAAGCTTCTTCGCCCCCATACGCCATACACATGAATGTGTCTAAATCTACCCGAATGGCACCAATAAAATCTCTAATGACTCTTACTTAAGCCCTACAAAGTAGTGCTTATCAGGCGGCCTATGGTTTTTTTAGATTTATTTATTTTAAAAATTAAAAATTATAGTAATAGAATCCTACATTTGCCATACTAATACTATTTATAATAAAATCTTTCCAAAATGTACAACAAAATATTCTGTAATATTTGTATTATAAAATATACTCTTACCTTATATATTAAGATCACGATCTTTTTTTTCTTCTTATCTGTCAATATTGCCTATCCAGCATAATATTGATTAAGTACATTCTCTTACCATATCTGAGATAATTTAATATCTTTACTCTTACTCTGTTAATATCATATATATGATATATGATCCTTTTTATTCTAATATGTCATTAAATATTTAAATATCCTACCTAAAACAGCAAAATTAAGAATTGATTGCGGTCGGGATATTCATCTAGTGAATTTTGAATATGTACGTGCGTTCTAGCTAGCTTACCAATAGAGATTCACAGAAAAAAATTATTTTTAAAATTATTGCGCAGTAAATTTCTTATAGTGATGACGTCATTTGACTTTTAGGTTATCTACTCAATTTACTTATGAGATGGTGAGTTAGTGGTTGAGGATAAACAACGGCATTCCAAATTTATTTATGAGTTAGCGTGGTTCGTTATTGAGCAAATATTTATACATATACTCACACTTACTAATACATATTTTATTATGTTTTTGAAATGAAAATGCATGTGTACGTTTGTGCTTTTGAAGTCATTCTTGTCAGATAAACTAGAAAGACTTAACAGTTTGATCAAACTAGCCTATTAATCTACTATATAACTACTAAACGCAAATACCGACTGAGCCACGTGGCGCTCCCAGAATGAGCCCAAATTTTAAGTTGTCATGTAGCGTCGCGATATTGAATTGGACATGTGGCAGCTTGTGGTTTTTTTAGATTTATTTTAAAAATAAAAAATCTACGGTAATATAATCCTACACTTGCCATACGAATATTATTTGCAATAAAATATTTCCAAAATGTATAAAAAAAATATTCTGTAATATTTGATTATCTTTTTCCAATATTGACCACAAAATATTATGTAATATTTATTTATGCACTATGCGAAAATAAATCTGTAATATTTTTAACATTAATCCTTTCCAAAATGGACCACAAAAAGATAAGACTAGGATCCGAAAGTTAGAGTCACTAAAAGTAAACTTTATACAAAACAAAGGTGAAAACGTGCTATAAGTATAATGGTTTATGTTCATGTCAAATATTTTATATAACATATTATTGGTATGCATAATCTTTTTTTAAAGTCGTTCAAAGCACGGAGTGTAATCTACTATATATCTACTAATCCAAAACCTTATGTGTCGCCATCACGTTTGATTTGCCTACATGTCATCACTCATCTAACCATCATCCACTACATTATCCAACTATTAGGAAAATAAATAAATAAGGATTATCAACTAAAAGAGCTGCAAAATGTTCTGAAAAGATACTAAAAATTATTTTCCATGTATAGAATATAAGATAAGTTTTGATTATAGTAAGTAATCACAACCAATAAGATAGGTTTTTATTAGAGAATCTCAATTTATATGCGTATGGAGTTTTTAACCCTTTATTTTCCTAAGTAATCTTGAATAGATAGAAAATTCTATTTTTCATATATCTTATTTGATGGTCTAAGTAAATATATATCAACTAATCTTGCTATATCATCTTAAAACACTTATGGTTTTTATAAATCTTCTCTATAATTTTTCTACATATTGAAGATATACAATATTTTTACGATCAAGTTCACAAATTGCTTAAAATCATAGATTTCTATCAAGAATATATAAAATATTATTGAAAAGATTCTCTCGAAGTCGATTAAGATAAATCCAATGTTTATGTTGTAGTAGTTTATTTACCAATTTCCATAACTAATGTATTTCGTAGAGTCTATTGAAAGTCATTTAAATACAATTTATACGAACTAAATAGCATATAGTATGTTGTATTTATCAAGTGCATTGTTTATATATGTATTATATTATATTATGATATATATATATATGTGCTCTTTCCTAATGTATTTTTATCTTCAAACGACAACTCTATAAAATAAATAACTCACTTTAACATAATTGTAAACCAAATTTCATATGGGCCTAATCTTCACAACGTATTTGTTAAATATAATTTATCATTATTATTATTATTTTTTAAAGTACTTATTGGTCGTAGTTAATATAGTTTGATCATCTTCATAAGTTATGGTTTTGTTAACTTTACAACTTAAGTTCAGGTACAAAATTATCTGAAGTGATTTGTGATGCCAACTTATTATCTGGGATGAGCTCTGATGACGAATAGATTCTATTTTGAAGCATTAGACATGACTTTATAAGATATTCTATGGGTTACAAATCCCCTTAATTCAGTACAACCTTTTGGAGGAAAAGTCATAGTATTTGGTGGAGACTTTAGGCAAATCCTACCCATTATCACAAAAGGAAGCAAGCAAGATATTATTTTTGTCACCATTAATTCCTCTTATTTGTGGGAATATTGCAAAATTCTTTATTTGACAAGAAACATGAGGATTGAATAAGGTACATCTGATTATGATATCCAAGATGGTACTGTAGGCGATGACAAGATGGAGAAGCATAAATACAAATTCTTGATGAACTATTGGTGAAGGATTATGACTTAGATCTGATTCTAGCAATTATTAAGTTTGTTTATCCCTCTCTTTGGACAATCAATTGTCTCCAAAATACTTTGAAGAACAAGCAATTCTTGCACCACCACATGAAGAGGTAGATAGAGTTAATAACTATATATTGTCTTTGTTATCAGGTAATGAAAAAGTCTATCTCAGTTCGGATAACCTTTGCAAGATAGATTTTATTGCAGACAATGATGCAAGTGTTTATACTTCTGACTACTTGAAAAGTATTAGATGTTTTGGTGTCCCAAATCATGTATTGAAAACTAAGGTTAAGGTCCCTATTATGCTGCTTTGAAATATTGATCATTCTTCAAGTTTATGCAATGGGACAAGATTGATAACCACGCAGCTCGACGGTCATATCATACAAGGAAGAACTATTTTAACTACAATATTAGACATATAGTTTTGAATCATCGCATGCTCATGTCACCATCAAACACTTCATATCCGTTCAAGTTTCAACGAAAATAATTTCTCTTGAGTGTCTGTTTGCTATGACGATAAACAATAGCCAGGGCCAATCTCTTACAAATGTCGGTTTGTATCTTCCACGTCCTGTTTTTGCTCACGGTCAATTTTATGTTGCATCACTCATGGTCAGTTTTGTGTTGTATCATCAAGAGTTACTAGCAAGAAAAGTTTGAAGATTTTGATATGGGACAAAAACAAAAAAATATCTAATACTACTACCAATGTAGTATACAACGAGTTTTTTCATAATTTGAAACAATTTTGAATATCTTACGAGATTTTATGTTTAGGGTTTCATTTTCATGTATTAGATAAATATTTTGATTATGCTTTATCGTTTTAGTAGTATAGATGTTAGGGATATGACTATCCACGTTTCAAAACTACTTAACCAATTTTACTATTAATAAAGTTATGGAGAGTTTTGCCTCTCTTTTGATAATGTATTTTGTTAATCTCTTCAATATTTTGTATTCAATTAGTCTTTTTTTACATTAGCATTCGTCTATTTTTATAATAGTCATTACCTACATATTTCTATATCAATTAAATATATAATTTTTATATACTATTTTTTTTAAATATAAGAAAGAATAAACAGATCTCGTGCACGGCACGACTATTACACTAGTTGTCTTAAAAGCTTATAAAGATAAATAGACAAATAAACTTTATAGCTTATAAAGACAGATATAAATGAAGAAGTTTTATAGCCTAAAAAGACAAATAATACCTAAGGGATGAGTACTTTCTTTTGAACACTTTGCCAACGAGTTGCAAGGACAAGTTACAACGTTAACTATTTGCTATTCATAAATTCAAGCTCCAACAAATCTTCGTAGTTGTTTAAGGGTGTGTTTGGTTATCCATACTATCAACTATCAAGTATGGAAGATGTCGAATTAAGGAGTTCAATTGAATTTTTTTGTGCCATCAAACTGCTGCCCCGAGTCATGTAAATTTAAGTAACCAAGTTTTGATACCCTCCTTTACCTGGGTTATAATGATCTGTTAAAATGAGTGACGATTATGGTGAGTGTTATGTTTAGAATTAGAGTAGTTAAATTTGAACATTAAGATGTTATATCATCTACTCCGTATCTAGTTTCAAATTAATTTGTACGCAATTCCTTACCCACTTTTTGTCAACCCCACCTCCTTAATACTAACTACTCGTTTCAAGATATTTAAATTTTCAATTTGACTAGACGATTGAAGCCCATATTGCACTTATGAAACTCATACTCAATAACAAACAACCATTGGTTTTGCTAATTCTGAATTCCAATGCACCACACAAGCAATCACTCCCACACAAGACAACAAGGCGGCATATTCTACCATTTCTTTAGTCAACTGTATGTGAGTAATGAGCAATACCATGCTGTAATTCAACAGCCAAATCATAAACACAGCAAACAGAATCTTCACAATGATTGAGATGTAGAAATTACCCATGAGACTAAATATTGAAAGACATTCAAACTGTTGATAGAGTAGTAGCTACATATCACCATCCAAACTGAGGGTTAATAAAAACAAGGAAGCACCGAAAGCTAGTAAGTCCGCGTCCTCCCCCCCTTACATAAATGGGCATAAAAGCTTAAAAAATGACAAATCCAAAGTTATGGGTTTGGCAGGGGAAGGAGCAGGCCATTGCCCCGGTTTCACAGTTTTTTTTTCTACCTACAAAAGCTAGAAAGTTGATATATCGCTATGCTAGCAAATCCTACACCAAATTTGCCAAGCTAGCTTTCTTTTGCTTCCATTGTTTGTTGTTGTCTAATCATCATCCTCGTCTTCCTGCACAACCACAAACCCAATTTCCAAAGTCAAAATCAATCATTGCTGTTCAAGACTTCAATTGTTCATACAATCACTGCAAAAAGTTTTAACTTCGACCCACCTCGTCACTGCCATCCTCATCATCATCATCGTTGACTTCAGATTTTGACTTGTCAGACTCCTCCTCGGCATCATCAGATTGACCAGCCTAATATTGCCAAACACATCGGATCATCATAAATATCAAAAGAAGACACCGAGTTCTACAGAAGAAGAAAACGAACAGTTTAAAACAGGGGAAAAAAAAGGAAATTTCCAATACCAGTTTCTTGTTGTAAGCGACCATGGTTTTCTCATATTCCTTCTTCCTTTTCTCTGCCTTCTCAACAAAGGGGGCTTTATCCTAATTATTTTCATAATCAGAGCGTGAGTTTTCCCATCATATCATAATAGCACAATCAGACAAAGTTGATTCTCTTTTAATTTTAAAGAAGCAAAAGTTATTATGGGGATATATACTCACAGCTTCAGACATGGATTTCCATTTCTCACCAGCAGCTTTACCAACCTGTACAGATGGTTCAAAAAAATTACAACACAAATAAAAAAACCGACAAAGTAGTCAGGAGAAGAAAATAATCATATGCACGAAAAGTTGACCAAAATTTTAAGACAGATCCAAAGTGAAATTTAGAAAATTGAAACAGCACATACAGCAGCAACAGATTTGTTGTTTGGATGCTTCTCCTTGTACGTCTTCCTGAATTCCTCCCTGTTGAAAACAGAGACCAGGAACACAAATCAGCATCAAAACCTCCAAAATTCTCAAAAACACAACAAAAAATCAGATCTGCAACAGAAAAGGTAGGACGAAGACAAAACCGACGTACATGAAAACGAAGAAGGCACTGGGAGGCCTCTTCGGCTTGTTCGGGTCCTTCACTGCCTTTCCAGCCTTCTTCACCGACAATCTAAGAAAATCAACAACCATAACAAATCATCAAACTTCTCATCTACTACGAAAATCAAACCCTAGGAGTACCAAATAGGCAGATCTAACACAAACGAAACTCACTTGGTGTCTTTCGCACCGGCCTTGGATTTTCCACCTTTCATCTCAAAATCCTGTAGAGAAACGCGAAAAACGACAGCGGAATCGGTCAGAACCGGCGTAAAACGAAGCGACCAGGTCCGATGAAGCGGCGCAGATGGAGCGAGAGAGAAGAAGAAGAGAACGCGTTTACCTGTCTAGGGTTTGCGTCGAGCAGCGAGAGATATAGAGAGATCGAGGGAGAGAAATGGGTTTTTCTCTTTGGCGTGTATTTGCGAGTGTGGGTATAAGGGGTAAACTAAACAGAAGAGAATAGAGAGACGATTTTTTTTTTAGAAGAAAAAAAAAAGGAAAAGAAAATTAAATTGAAAAAAATTGAGATGAGAACAAGAGAGGAAGGGTTTGGGCGGGATTTCGAATATGATGTGCCACGTCAGCGATCCGAGGGAGTTGGGGCAAATGAAATCCCTGATTTGTTTCTCTCTCTTGTGTTGTATGTGTGGGATTGTGCTTCTGCTCTGCCCTTCTTGTGTTTTCTTCTTTGAAGGATCGAAGATATTTTTGGGTACACGTGAGGTTGGAGTGTGGGTTGAATGACGTTTTTGCCCTTGGCAGCGCTAGGGTTAAGTTTTAGGGGCTTGGTTGTACTTTTGAAGGGCTCCGCAGGGGTAGTTTTGGGTTTTGCTTATCTGAAAAGGATATTTTGAAAAAACGGCATATCTTATTATTTTTTGTATAATAGGTAATAGCTGTTAGCCTGTAATCGAGTTATTATTCTTAATTTAATTATTTTCGGAAGGCATAATTCTTTTTAACTAATCTCCCTGTATATTGAACTTTGTTAAACTTGGTTAACTTTGGAAATGATGTGTGTTCTAATATTTCAATTTTTTTTAAATGTTCGATTTTATTTATGACATTTCTACTTTGTACCCATCTAATTATATATTTTTTTACCTATGAAATTGGATTCCCGGATTTAATATAATTAAATCTACAAAAAACACGTTTATTGCTAAAAGTAAATCTATGAATGGGAAATTAAGATTAAGTAATCATTTTTATTATTATGATTTTCTACATAAAAAAGCATCGATATATTTGACAACAACAAAATCATACATAAAAAATATATCCCTTTTTAAGCAATAAGAACACTTCTGGACTCATTTTATGTATGTGTCATTTTATCGTTAATTCTTAAAATAAAGGGAAATTCTTGTTGGTGTCCCTGAGTTTAGGGTTATTCCTGTTGGTGTCTCACGATTAAGTTTTTTCCTGTTGGTACCCCTAAAGTTTTGGTTTGTTCGCTTTGTAACCGAAATTTTTCATATCCGTATCATTTCGGTTCAAATTGATCAAATAGAAGCTCATCACTATGTTTATTGACCTCAACTTAGTAGGATTCGACTCTTAAAACACTCAAATCCATACTCGAACCATTCCGATTTGAATTCTTAAGGTCGAAACGGGTTGTTGCTTCGGAATTCAAATCGACATGGTTCGGACATGGATTTGGGTATTTTAGGAGTCAAATCTTACTAATTTGAGGGCGAGGAACACAATGGTAGACTTGGATTTAATCAATTTGAACTAGAATGGTACAAACATGAAAAAGTTTGGTTACGAAACAAACAAACTCAAACCTTAGGGGCACCAACAGGAAAAAACTTAATCGTGGGACACCAACAGGAATAACCTTAAACACAGGGGCACCAACAGGAATTATTTTTGTTACTTCATTTATAGTTTGAACTAGTAGATAGGTTCGTGTCTTGCACGGGATCTTGAAAATAAAATTTTGTTATTTATAAATAATAATTAATTATAATAATGTTAAAATTAATAATAAACAATTAACTTCAAAACAAAGCTAAAACGATTAATACCAATTATATCATATATAATATTAATAACCAGAAATATCAAATAGAAACTAATAATAATAAAATGTCTGACAATAATTTGATAAAATATGAAATCCTACAACTATTTGTTTCAATAACTAATAATTTGTATTCCAAAATGCAAAAAACTTAGTCTTCTTTATGCTTCATAGATTTCTTGTTACGAAAAGTGGAAAGTTGATCTTCTGTATCATCTTTTGCATTCTCATCGTATAAAAAAAGTTTTCTTTGGATTGCTTGATAGGAGCAACCATTTCATTGAATGATACATTGGGTCTATAGACTCACATGACGATTTTTTTTGTGAATTTTTTTTTTTGATAAGATAAGAATTCAAAGTTACAAGCTATGCAACTTCGAGAGGCTGAGCACATCGGCTGTCGGAGAGACCAACAAGACAACAAATACAAACAAAGAGCAGGAAAAAAAACAACAGACCACAACAAATACAAACTATGAAAAATAAAACAAAACAACCCAGGAACGAGGGGAGTAAAGCACAGAAAACTGCACTGCCGGAAGGATGGTCATCCTCGACCTTGTCCGGAACAATAACTCGGTTCGCCGCCTGGGAAAGCTCTATCAACATATGGATGTATCGGACGAAGTCAGTAGATTTCTTCTTCTTCTTCTTCTTCCCTTCTCCCTCATCTTCTCTCCCCCAAGCTCACCTCTGTGAACGAGAATCAGAACCCTATTACTGAGAAACCGAGATCCCAAACAAGAGGAAGACAAGCTTGAGAAGGAGGCGGGAGAGATAGATGAAGTCGTCGGTGTCTTCCCGGCGAAGGCGAAGCAGAGATGCAACGCGGTGCTGAGGGAGTCGGTGGGTGTCGGTGAGGCGCGGAGCCGGTGGGTTCGGTTGGGTTTGCGGGATCTGAAAATCCGGTTAGGGGGGGGGGGGGCGGCCATAGGTAGTGGTGTTTAGGGTTTTTTGCTTTTGGCCATTGGGAGCGTTTTCTCTCTCTTGTTGCTGTACTGCAGTCAATTTTCTTGGTGTTAGACTCACATGACGATGATTTGACATTATTGTCTAAACATTCATTACAATTGTACAATTAATTAATTAATGTCATATATACTATTGTGATATATATATAAAAATAGTAAATACTTGGGTTTTTAAAGTCATATATAAAAGAGACATTTTTGGTACATATCTAAAAATAAACATCGGAAAAAATGTATATATAACAAAAACTATAATAATTTAGAAAAGAAGTGGCGTTCCTCTTGAATATTGGAAAGATTAAGTCTCTCCGTATCAACTTAGACCTCATATAGAGTAGAATGTGTTGTTGTATTTTGTATAGATTGGTATTAAGCTAATTTAAATAATAATAATATATATGCAAATAAAATTATTATGTTAATAGTAATTTTTTATATGTTATAAGTATAGATTTTTTTATAGAATTAAGAAAATTATATTCTAAGAAATATAACATTTACCATTACTAAAAATAAAATGCAATATTATGTATATAAAAAAAATTCTTCACTGTTTCGAAAAGATTGATTTTGTATACATATAGGCATGCAACTAACTACTAACCTACTAAAATCAAGCACTTTAGGTTAAATTTTTCATATAAGAAATGCAAATAGAATTTAGTTAGGCATATACGTACACTACTTTAACATTTGGTATAAAAATATACTAATTTAATTTCGGTAGAAAAAATATCCATACTAATACATATATAATATATGATGCATGTATAATAGGAAAGACATATTAAGTTATAATCATACAAATGTAAAATATTGTAAAAATAAAAAATACATTATATTCTATAAATATGGAAGGAAAATTGGATGTAGTAAAAATATAGTAAAAGAATAATCATACCAATGTATATAATTTAGGTAAGGAAAACCGGCTATAAGATATTAGGCATAAATACGGCTAGAGCTATAACTTAATTAAGAATATAATTTAAACCATAATTTAGATAAAAAATATATATATTTAAATAATTTATATGGAATCTTGATAGAAAAGGATGAAGCAATTTGAAGAAAATTAGAAGGGTGAATATGTAAATATACAAATTAAATAGATGACTTGGTATAGCTAGATGTGTGACAAATAGGAGAGAGACTTATGGCTTTAGTAATAGTATATAGATATAGAAAGAATATTATGTTAATAGTAATTTTTTATATGTTATAAGTATAGATTTTTTATAGAATTAAGAAAATTATATTCTAAGAAATATAACATTTACCATTACTAAAAATAAAATGCAATATTATGTATATAAAAAAATCTTCACTGTTTCGAAAAGATTGATTTTGTATACATATAGGCATACAACTAACTACTAACCTACTAAAATCAAGCACTTTAGGTTAAATTTTTCATATAAGAAATGCAAATAGAATTTAGTTAGGCATATACGTACACTACTTTAACATTTGGTATAAAAAATATACTAATTTAATTTCGGTAGAAAAAATATCCATACTAAATTACTAATACATATATAATATATGATGCATGTATAATAGGAAAGACTTATTAAGTTATAATCATACGAATGTAAAAATATTGTAAAAATAAAAATACATTATATTTATAAATAAGGAAAATTGGATGTAGTAAAAAATAGTAAAAGAATAATCATACCAATGTATATAATTTAGGTAAGGAAAACCGACTATAAGATATTAGGCATAAATACGGCTAGAACTATAACTTAATTAAGAATATAATTTAAACCATAATTTAGATAAATATATATATATATATATATTGAAATAATTTATATGGAATCTTGATAGAAAAGGATGAAACAATTTAAAATAAAATAAAAGGGTGAATATGTAAATGTACAAATTAAATAGATGACTTAACATAGCTAGATGTGTGACAAATAGAGAGACTTATGGGTTTAGTAATAGTATATAGATTTCAAATCTAATGTTTGTCATATTTTTTTTTTCACGATTACTTTTCGGCGCATAGGCATTTTGCCGTTTGGCGCATAGGCTCGCACGTAACGTGAGGGTACAAACCACACGTTACGTATGACAGTGCTCCACACGTTACGTGTGGGACCATTTCACACGTTACGTGTGATTTGTACCCACACGTTACGTGTGGATTAGTCAATAGGGTTTAGAATGGTTATAGGGTTTAGGATATTTGTGTATGTCATATTATTGTATATTTTGTGGTATTTATTTGTTGTTCAATGTTAAATTATTATTTATTTTATACATATTATAATGTTACATGTATGAATGTTGTATCATATTATTGTTTATTTGTAGTATTTATTTGTTTATCTAAAATCCTACAAAAAACACCCCAAAATAATCAACATAGAAGATAGAATAGAATTGTTCATTACGTTGGATGAATATAATCACATTTAGCTCACAATACAAGAAATAATACAAGTTCTTCATAAACTTAGAAAACCTAGCACAAAATAAATGACATCGCCTAGTTGCGTTTGAAAAAATTAGGATAGTCTCTTGTAAAACTTCGCGACATATCATGTCTCTGCTTTGATAAAATTGCTTGCTCCCTACAAAGGTTGATAGTACGTAAACAACATTACACAAAAGATACGACATCAAGGCATTATATGATGTACATCATTATATAGATTGAGGTTATACCTACGCATCTTATCCATATCTTGTAAAAGTTCTTGCTTAACAACATCTTGATTCCCCTTAATAAGATATTGTTTTTCCCGCCATTGTTGTCGAATAACCGCGTGTGTCCTCTCCTCGTACACAGGATCAATCCAATTCCTGTATAAACACCCTCGTCTTGGGCATCCCCAATACCTCCTTCCGTAGTTCCACTGCAAATCTCAAGTACGGACAATGGTTTTCAAATTACACTCGCATTGTGGAGCACTTATTTGTTGATGGTGCCTATTTAGGTTTGATGATGATTCAGATGAAGATGTCATTATTTGATGTAGTGCTTGGTTTCCTACAAATCCATTAATATGAAAAGGCCAATTAGGGTTACTAAATCAAAAGAAACTGGAAGAAGAAGCTTACCCACAAATGAATCTTCAATCCCGCTTGTGTTGGAAGTGTTGTAGTGAACAAACAACCCTAATGCCTCTTATATAGTGAAATGATATATACAACTGTAGTAATTAAAGACCACAACCACAAGAATTAAAGACCTCAACCACTAGCATTAAAGACCTCAACCACTAGCATTAAGGACCTCAACCACTCTTACCCTAATAACCCTAAACCCTAAATGTCAACCACTCTCATAAACAATATAACTCGCATACCCAAATTCACCCTTAATAATTAAAGATAAACCCTAAACTCAAACCCTAAACCCTAATCATAACACTAACCCTAAGCCCTAAACCCTAACCCTAACCCTAACCCTAAACCCTAAACTTAAAACTCATTATTCTAAACTCTACCGAAATGCCATAACCCTAAACCACAAAACCTAAACCCTACCCCTATCCATCCTACCCTACCCTACCCTACCCTACATACGCCTAAACCCTAAACCCTAGTAATCACACGTTACGTGTTAGTGTGTTTCACACGTAACGTGCCAATCTACTTCACTCGTAACGTGTGGCACGGTTTGACACGTAACGTGTGGTTCAGTCTGTTGCAAAACGTATTGAATTAACCGTCTTGTCCCCACCTAACTGTAATAATGACCCATCTTCTTTCCCCGCTAACAACCCATTTCGAATCCATTTCGAACCTAAACCCTCATCCTAAACACTCCCAAAATCTTGATTTTCACTCACATTTTTTGTACAAAAAATGGACAATCCGAACAACAACGAGTATTGGAGCAACAATGGGGAAGATATTCCACTTTGAAACGAGGTAATTTCTATAAGTAACCCTAAAGTTGTCTTTTTTATTTCTTGTTTTGAAAATGTTTAAAGTTCTTAGCTTCATGGTTATGGTTTAGAGAAGTTATTTTTGATGGCCCATTATATTTGTTGTTTATGATTTAGGGAAGCTATTTTTGATACTTATTGTTTAATATTAAAGATCTCATTTTATTGTTTAGGGTTTAGGGCTACGAATTTGTTGTTACATTGAAGAACAGTTTCACACGTTACGTGTGAAGAATGTTCACACATAACGTGTGAAGGTGTTCAACACGTTACGTGTGGGTGTGTTTTACACGTAACGTGTGGACACTCTTCACACGTTACGTGTGTAATCACACCACCCGAAACCAGGTTTCATTCTGTAATATGGCACGGTTTGATAGTAAACGTGCTTTTTTATAATCAGTGCACTAATTGATGACATGATTTCGTGTATGCAGACGAACTATCATTTATACGAAGGGTTAAACAATATCTCCCTCAATGACTGGAGCACTCCACAGAAGACATTTCCGATTTGGGAAACGCCTGAAAAACTGCAGGATTGGAGCACGCCTCAGAAGACATTTCCGGTTTGGGAAACGCCGGAAAAACTGCAGGTTTGGAACACGCCTCAACCAGTTATTGATATACCATCATTTGATGTTGGGATACCGTTTCCTCCAGAAGCATTTTCATCTCATGCTACCCCACAACTGTGCTTCCCATCCCTACACACACAGCCTCAGTTCAGTGTACTACCGGAGGAGGATGTGTACGTCTCGGCCGATTATTCAAGGTTCTTCACATCTGATCAAATCTGGGAGTCTAGAGAAGAAGCCTTTTTGTGGGCGCGGGAGATTGCTATGAATCAGCAATTCTGCATCAAAAAGTGGAGGAATAAAGCTTCCACCCCTTCGACCCTCGGGGGGACTTGGTTACCGTGTGATAGGCATGGACAAAACGTCCCTAAAGGAGCTGACCAAGTGAGAGACATCACAAGGTCGAAGAAATGTGGGTGTCCCTTCATGTTGAGGCTGAAAGAAAGGCCGAAGGGATTGTGGAGGATCACTGTATAACATGGAACTCACAACCATGTCATAGGAGACAATTTGTATGGTAGTGCATTAGCTGGGCGACCAACTGCTGAAGAGAAGGAGATTATAAGGGTGATGACGGTCAATCATTGCAAGCCTCAGAAGATTCATACTACAATCCAGTCATCCCCTGGAAATTTGACCAAGATGAAGCAAGTATACAACATCATGCACGAGATAAGAAAGAAGGGCATGGAAGGAAGAACAGTTGTACAACAGTTCTTCTACGAGTGCAATGAGAAGGGATACTTCATGGAGTATAGATTCAACAAGGAGACCAACAAGATAACGGATATCTTCTTTGCAAGCCAAGATCAGTTGCGGTTGCTGAAGGCATTTCCGTACATTGTGCTGCTGGACTCTACATATGCAACTAACTGGTTAGTAACAAACATATGAATTATACTCTTCATTTGTTCATGTCAAGGTTAGGACGCCATTGTATTTTATATATGATTATGTGTGCAGCTATAATTTGCCCTTCCTTGAAATTGTCGGCATCACATCAGTTTGGAAAAACTACAATATTGCCGGGGCGTTTCTGGAGAAGGAGGACGAAGACAGTTACAAATGGGCCATAGAGCAACTTGCTAAGATGTTTGCCAAGGTGCAACGAGCACCCACATGTGCGGTCACTGACCGGGAGAAGGCATTGATGAACGCATTAGAGAAGCAGTTTCCAGAAGCAAAATTCCTCCTATGTAGGCGGCATGTGAGAAAGAATATTGAAGACTTCGGGAAGAAGGCCATGGGCAAGTTTAGGGGCACAACGTTTTCCAACGACTGCATGAAGCTCTTCAAGGAAACGACCATACAAGGGTACGAAAGATCACTTTGGAAGCTGAAGTGTGATTGGAAGAAAGCTCCAAAATGTGTTCAGTACCTACAAAAAAATTGGCTTGACCCCTACAAGGAAAGAATCGTCTCTGTATGGACAGATACAGTGTTCACGCTCGGTACTACCACCACTAACAGGTATGTGCATCAATGGTTTATCTAAATTTAGCTAGTTATTTGAACTTAGTTAGACCTTTACAACAATCAAACAAATTTTCGGATTCTTGATTGTAATACAGGGTTGAAGGGGCCCATTCCAGTATGAAAAGCTTCTTCACAAGCAACGATGGCAACCTTTGCACTGTGTTCGATCAATATGATACATGGTTGCGCAGTCATATTATTGAGATTCGGGGGGCATTGAATGAGAGCATTGGGAAGAGATATACGCTGCTAACAGACGCACATCTTTTTCGTAAGCTGCACTTCAAGGTGTCTGCGGTTGTACTAGCTCGTTTGATTGAGGAATACAGGAAAGGAGAAGCTCCAGTGTGGAGCACTATATGCAGATGCCAGATGAGGGTCAGAGATGGCTTGCCTTGCGTTCATGACATGGCGCAAAATGTTCAGAGCGAGACCCCAATTGAACCTAGCTCGTTGCATCCGTTCTGGAGGCAACTGACCTTGTCAGAAGTGAAGACATCAGAAGAGGAAGAATTCTGTACACGCAACGTGAATAGATCTTTGCTTGACGAATTTGCCCGAAGCGTCTTCCCCACATTGCTAGTGGAGATTCAACAAAGAGCAGTCTGTACACTTAGAAGTATAGCACATCCAGAGCAGACTACTCTGGAAGAGCCAGCCAAAGTCAGGCATAAGGGTCGGCCTCAAGGAGCTCTGAACTTTGCCACCAAAAGACAACCCTCATCATGGGAGCACACTGACCAACAGATGGACGGCACACCTCCGAAAAAGCAAAAAGGAAGACCACCGAAGACGGGCCTACCCTTACCGTGTGGTGCCACGTCATTGATCAAGAACCCGTGGCGATATCTTTCACAGTTCCCCAAGTGTATGAGACCACACTTTGGAGGATGGTATGAGATAGTGGGTGATGGAAACTGCGGGTACAGATCCATTGCGCATGGTCTGGGCTTAGGGCAAGATAAGTGGGAATTTGTTCGACGTACCATGATCGCTACGTTGAGAAAAGAGTATGAGCTACTCGCGCCACTTTGGGTGTCTACGATGACACTTGAGGCAATGGAGGCGAAGCTTGATTGGTTTCCTTCGCCGAACAGGCTGGCCCCACCAGAGACGTGGTTGGAGCTCCCGGATATGGGATGTTTGATGGAAATGGCATTCACATGTGTGTTCGTTACCGTCGGTCGTGGCGTGGGGATGACATACCTGCCTATTAGGGGAAAGACAAACGAAGCATCGATTGGGGAGAATCTGAAGACGGTATGCATTTGCCATGTCGAGCACGAGCAACATTTTATTGCGGTACGTTAATACAATCTTGTGTTAAAACATCTGTTTATACTATCTTGTGTTAAAACATATGTATGATGCATTGATTTTCATGTAGATTGGGCTGGCCAAAACTTCGCCCTTGCCTCATATTTACTCGGGGTGGCTGTATCATCATGACCCGTCTACGGGTGATTACGTAGATCAATGGCTATTAGATCGTTCGTTGGAGTATGAACAAGACAAGGACGAAAAGAAGCCAAAACGAAAGAAGAAGGTCGAAACAATCGATTTATGTAATGAATGATATGATGCAATGAGTACGACATTCCTATAGTATGCTGCAATGAGTACGACATTCCTATTGTTGTCATAATCCAAACAACTTCCCCAAAACATTCAAGCTGAAGTCATAACATTCAAACTGCAACAAAACATTCAAACTCAAGTCATAACATTCAAACTTCAACAAACACATTCAAACTCAAGTCATAACATTCAAATTTCAACAAAACATTCAAACTAATGCTCAAATGACGAAGCAACCAAGTTCAATGGTTCGAAAGGAAGGGATACATTTGCTCCAATGATTGCCGTAACGCCTCGGCTACGTCTTCACATCGGTCATCTCCATGGTGATGATCGCGATATGGATCCATACGTGAATATCAACTATCAAGGCACTGCACAGAAGATAAGTGGATACGATTAATAAACATACACGAAGTCAAAAATAAACAGGATATAATTACATGATTACTTACCTGCTGCTGAGTGTAACGATCCTCTTGAGGGATGATGAATGGATGTGTATGCTGGAGGTACCACTGCATGTAATCATCGGTACACTGGTGGTGTTGACGGACTGGAGGACCCATGGCTTGCAGGCTAATGGAATGTTCATTGCGGGCATTCCATGCATGCAAGGATCTATCGTACTCCACCGTGTAACTGCTAATCTTCACGCCCCTCCATGCCTTAATGGGAACAATCGGTGGTCTTGGACATTGTTGTGCACGCCCAAACTGCCGAGCTACTCGATCCGGCATGTAAGGCTCGGTGACCCACAAACAGGATATGACTCCATGAAATCGCGATGAAGCAAACATCTCATTATTGAAGTCAATGGAGCCGTATGGCATCCACTCAACCTAAACACAATTGAATTTCAAACAACTTATCATGCATATATATTTTAACATAATAGATAAGGACTGTATATGCACTTACACTATCAGTATGCATCCCATCCAGCTCCTCCCTATAATTCCTGGTCCGGTTGGGTTCATGTGACATGTCCCATTTTCTGGCGTATGGGATCGGTTGTTGTGGGTCCCAGTAAACACTCTGTGCAGGTCTAAACATGGGAAAATACTGATATATCCATGACTACAAAATAATTACACATATGTCAATTCCCTACATAACAAACATATAATATATCTATAACAAAAATTTAGATATTTTTATTCAAGCCATTTAATACCTGGATCAGAGTGAAACATGTGGACATGACCCGTGCCTCTTTTCTTGTGCACTCGCCCAAGCTGCGGTACACGTGTGCAAGAACACCGGTACCCCATGCATAGTTCATGACTTTTGTGAGATCAGTCACGAACGGAGTGTAATAAACGGGCAAGCGATGCTGAGACTTGTCAGGAAAGAGGGCAGACCCCACCAAGTACAGCAAGAACCCAGCCGCCAGCTTCTTCGACGCCAACTCCTCGCAATGAGTCTTAAAATCTCCCGCGTGCAAGTTACCGGCGACGATAGCACCATCCTCCAGCTCAAAAAACTCATGCGTCTGCTCCATCAACGCCTTCTTCAAATCATTGCGGCTCAGCTGCTCGTGCCATTTCTTTGGGGGACCCATGTCTTGCCCTTGTATGTTAAGCCCAAGGATCATCCACACATCATGGAGAGTTATAGTCATCTCTCCCCATGGCATGTGGAATGAGTTGGTTTCCGGTTGCCAACGCTCGACGAAGGCACCAATCAGCGTCTCATCCACATGCTCATGCATGATGTCCGATAGATGACATAGCCCGGACGCCAACGCCATGCTATCCCACGCGTCTTCCGTTGTGAGACGCCATGAGCGTAACTGCTTGCCTCGCTGTTGGAACCTCAAGGGTTGCACCGACTGTATATGAACATAATTAAGCAATCATACAGACTTATTTAAAACAAGATTAATAATTAAAAAAATTGTGTTACGTGCAACTTACAACGCGCTGGTAAAGGAGGTACGCCACGTGGTTTACAAAACTCTTTAGGAGTTCAGGTCTCTCCGGACCTCCAGGAACGCTCACCACCAGTTCAGGGTCGTATCTGACATTCTTCTTTGACCGGGGTGGTTTTCCCCGCGAAGAAGAGGCTTCCTGAGGCTCCTCGCCCGGCTCCTCGCCCGCCGTGTTTGGGGCGTCTTCTCTTGGAATCCAGGCATTGCTGGAATGGTCCTGAGTCCCCTGGTCCTGAGTCCCCCATGTACAAGCATGATCCTACATTTATTAAATAGATCAGATGCAATAATGAATTGTAAACAAATACATGTTATACTAAATGTACTTACCATAGGTTGATGATAGGCAGCGTTCGGGTACACTGCCGGGTTCTCCCACGGGTTGTCCTGCTCCATCTCCCTGATAATAATCCCTCGGGCTATGATGAGGGCTCACATGCGGCGGTAGTACCGGCAGACTAAAATTCCGCCCGTAATAGTTATTCTGATCTATTGTATTAGAATAACAATGCAGCGGACTTCCTTCATAGTCTGGGTCCCTCGGAGGCTCAGAGCCTGCTCTACCCCCAATAAACGACGGCACTGCCATTAGGCTATGCACTCCTATCATGCCAGTATCGCCAGCAGCTCCACTACTGCTACCGACTCCAGTTTGAAACCCTAAACCAGCCCCAGTACTGCTACCTGCTCCAATCTGGTATGCGCCGATCTCATCATCCCGGTAGCACACATCCCTCCGTTGCCTCCTTTCCGACCTTTTGACCTCTTCGCCAGTCACATACGACTGTTGGCGTACAAGGTTGCGACGTATCCTGCGTTCAGTTCTTTCCCCAGGTTCCATCTGCGGTTACATATCAACACATTTTAATCAACAAAAATCAACAAACAGAAAATCAACGTTAAAGATATCAAAAAAAATGCAAATTCACACGTTACGTGTGACTTGTTCTCACACGTAACACTTGGTGCACATTCACATGTTACGTGTGACTTGCTCTCACACGTAACGCGTGGTGCACATTCACACGTTACGTGTGAATGCGCACATTCCAATTTCACCGGAAAGCCGCCGACGACTTTCCGGCGATATTCCGGCGACCTTCCGGTCGTCTTCTCCGGCGAGACAGTCCGATTTTTTTTTATATCAAATATACCCAAAATTCAACAACAAATCCACAATTTTTACCAATCTAACAATATCATCACTTCCACTTTCATTTTTCCACACAAAATGTCAACAAACCTAGATCTACCTAACCAAATTCATAAACATCACAAAAACTTCTACAAAACCTAGATCTACCATCCAAATCATCTCCACATCGTAGATCTACCATCCAAACCTAGATCTACCTAACCAAACACTTTGTGTGGATCTACAATTCCTAACAAAACACTTTAAATTTATTAAAAACAAAATCAAATAATTATTTCTAGGAACTAACCTTATGCGGGAGGGGCAAGGAGACGTTACGCGGGAGGGGCAAGGAGGCGCAGCGGCTGAGGAGTGACCAGATGAATGAAGAGGAGGAGCCGAATCTGGCTTTTATAGCCAGATTCCCACACGTTACGTGTGATACAATGTCACACGTAACGTGTGAACCGATCCCACACGTAACGTGTGGAGCCAATTCACACGTTACGTGTGGGTCTTGAATGGGTCAGTATCGACGCATAACGTGGGAAGTCTATTCTCACGTTACGCGCGACCCTATCCGCCAAAAGGCAAAAATGCCTATGCGCCTAATAGTTGAGCCCTTTTTTTTTCTTTCCATTGTTGTATGGTTTACATTTGTTTTCAAAGCTGTAGAAGGTATTTTCAGTTATTAAAAAAAAGCTTTACAAGTAGTTACACCTATTATAAATAGATAAAAGAAGCTCCTAACCCTTAAACGCTCTCGAACTATCACGTCACCTTCCCTTTTATCATCTTCAACTTCACATCTCCATATCTCCCAGAGCCAAAAAAAACGTCAATCAGAGTAGCAAATATGAGCTATACCCTCAGATATACCCAGATCCCTTAACCCATTTTTTTGATTAAGGATCTAGCTAGCACTTTGAAACCCCCTAAATTGGCGTTTTATTTCCCTGGTTTTTTGGTGTCCTTCTTCCGTCTTTGGTACGAGCTTGCTATTTACCCTTGTTTTCTCTCGCCCTCTTCTGTTGCGGTTCATCGGGTTTGGTTGTGTCTCTGCGGGACGCTGATTATGGTTGTTTAGGCTACTGGTCGTGGTTGGTACGTGATGGTGCACTGTTGGTTCCTTTTGTTAGGTGGTGCTTGTCCCTTTATCTCGATCTTGAATCAGTTTTTTTAATACAACGTACCTTGACTCAAGCTCAAACTCTACATACGATGACCCATAATTGTTGTTCGTATCTTGAATTCGAAAGAGATCATTCCTTTAAGATTTGATGACCAAATCGAAAACATGAATCAGATTGAACAAATTGAAATCAATACCTACGGAACGGGCGATGAGTCCATTATTTGTGGTATTCTTAGCTTGTAACACATTTACGAATGTGTTTGATCAAATTCGTATTTTATGGACAATTTTTTACTAATTGGTTTTAAATCTAAACCTACACAGTTTACATACACATCTTTTGTCATGCTTTCATGGGAAAATGTGGAAGAATATATTGCTTATAAATAGAAACGTGAAATTGATAATTCTGGTTGAATTATGAGTACTGAACCAAGCTAATCAAAATAACTCCAGCACCATCAAGGTTGAGGAGACCAAAAGATGGTGCAACTTGATCTGACCTCTAATATATACCTGGATGAACAAATTCGTAAATTTGGCACCATTTATTTGACCAAATACTAAAAAGATGTCAAGACAAGTGAGAAAGTATAATTCACTTAGCCAAACTCGAGCACTAATTTTTAATCCGCTATTTTTCAATCCATAGAGTGTCTGTCGACCCTGATATAAGAGGAAATTGCCTACCATAGAGTTGTACTTTAAAAAAGTATTGTCTAGTCATTAATGTATACTTTAAGATGTAATTTTAATCGTTTTACTTTAGAATGGTTTTAATCTATTTTATTTATATCTACGAATATATTCTAAGATCTTATCACCTAATAATTTCCCTCAAATATTATGTTACTTATATCATTTAATTCACCACATATTATGTTAAGAAAATGAAGGATAATATTAATTGTGAAATACGTGTTCAAGCTTCACGGAAAGCAATAAGCAAATTGATAAGTGAATAATATACAACAAAATTATTATATCAATAGATGAATAATAAATTCAACCAAAAAATTGGACGTATATTATAACGTAAAATGCAAGGAAATGAAGAGAACATATTTCATAAACGTCTCGTAGAAATTTGCAATAGAAAAACATAAATTACTTGCATCTTTCTAAGCTTGTATTTTGTTTGTTTGTGAAAAAAGTTTTTGCATGAATGAATATCTAAATACCTAATACTTTTTTATTACTACTTTACAATTTGTGCTATGTGTAAGTTTGATAATAATAATAATAAAAATAAGGTATCTTTTCCTAGGTTGTAATTCATTAATCGTGTGTGATATATTAACCATAGTCCATTAATTTTCTTAAAATTTATTATATTCTTAATAATGTATAATAATAATAATATTTTTTATTTTTTTTATACAAGGCAAACAATAGGGCCCATTCAATAACAGAATGACAACCCTGAATCATCGAGATGAATGATCTTTACAAATTTAGTACAAAAATTATCATATATTGAGTTCAAACAGTAAAACTCATAACAAAAAGTATGAAGTGCACGCTCCGAAAGAGTAGTAGAAGAGAGGATCCGTTACAACCGGACAATGTGAGTTGAAGTAATCTCATGTGAAGCTAGGAAATCAACTACATGGTTTGCTTTCTAAAAATAATGGTGTACCTGTATACAATAAAAAAAAAGTAGAGAAGAAATGTCAAGAATAATTGAGTGGATTTCCCATGGTATCTTCCAAGTTCCACGAATTGAGTTTATAAGAGTTAAATTATTGCCTTTTATAACCAAATTTTTAATATTCAAATTAAGAGCTTTGCGAATTCCATACAAAGTTGCATAAACCTATGTTTGTAAGGTGGTGGTATTCGGAATGAGGTCACGGAAAATGGACATAATCTTTCCATTAGAGTTGCGTATTATATAGCGAAAGTGCGATGACTGGTTATGCTTTTTGGACCCATCAAATTTAACGTTACCCAGCCAGGAGGAGGCTTTGTCCAAGTCCTATTAGTTCTACGAGTTTTATTGCATTTAATGGATGGTTTGTAAGTAGATGTGGAACTTAGGGTCGAAGTTTACCAGGAATAGAATTTAAAATAAGCTTGATCAGAAGGTAAAAGATTGTGATTACTATTGTTTCTACCGAAAATGATTTGAGTTACGATGGTTCCATATAGCCCACCATAGGAAGAGCATGGCTTTAAGAGACACATTCGGTTGTATGAAGTAGTTAATATCCATCAGAAAGTCTGATGCTGATTGGATGGAAAACAACAACAATAATAATAATAATTAATAATAATAATATAAACTCATACGTAATATTGATAAATTATTAGGATTGTGCAATAACACCAGATTGTGGTCACTAGGTTAATGACATACACAATCGAGGCTAAGATAATAAGAAAAAACATTGGATTTAAGGTTATCATATATATCCTTGCTTGCTTCTCACTCCATCAAATATCACATTGCGTTTTATGTTCCAACAAAGAAAATTTTCTACCATCGTTTATTTTGCAATGACAATTAACAAAACTCAAGGGCAATGTCTTTTATTGGTT
Source organism: Rheum nobile (assembly GCA_027886185.1). NCBI lineage: Eukaryota > Viridiplantae > Streptophyta > Magnoliopsida > Caryophyllales > Polygonaceae > Rheum > Rheum nobile. The sequence goes on along the minus strand of WOAB01000540.1, from coordinate 3,514,155 downwards.
GGTTTGTTTCCCTTAAGAGGCACTATTTGCCCATGCCAACTTTATGTTGTATTTTCAAGAATTACAAGCATAGATAAATTGTCAGTTTTGATTTATAATAAAAACAAGCATAGGTGAAGTAACACAATAAATGTTATATATGAATAAGTCTTCCACTCTTCCACAATATAATGAAGTAGCAATTGTAAAGAAAAATAAGTAATGGTAAAGTTAGTCCATTATGTACAGAAATATTTTGTATTTTAATTATTATCAGCTTAAATATTTTATTAAATATTTATTATTTTTAACAAAATAAGTTTGCAATTATATACATAATAATATAGGAATTTTAAACACTCGTTCTTCTCACCGTTATTACACTAGTCTGCTTATATTTTAACAAATTTATGTTTTATATCAAACTTTTATAAATCAGATAAAAAAGAAACACATTTAAATCATTATATCAATGTTCATATTTTCAAGCATACTTAAACTTTAGAATGGAAGCACAAATATCTTTTTCAGAATCACAAAAACACAGATTAAATTCGAAAAAATATTTATTAAATCGAGAATTATTGACAACTCATATTAATTTGAAGATACGTTACTTATAGATGAGATACATGATAGTTGTAATTATATTTTTATACCAAAATTTTATAATAAATAAATATTGAACCACATATACCACTTTTAAAATTAGTATTGTAGATTAAAAGATGTAAATTTAATTAATTAAACTAGTGCAGTACCCGTATCATGTACTGGTAAACGTAAATCTATAAATCATGAATAATTATTCATGATTGAATTAAATTAAATTATATTTAAGTAGTTTTAATAATTATTCACGATATTGTTTAAGAATTATATAATTGAAAGATTGAAATAACATAAAATTGTTATTTTAAAAGCAATATGTTCAACATTTTATTGTTAATTTTATAACTTGTATAAATATATTTTATTTTATTTAAACCTATTCTCGTACATTGATCCTTTTTTATTTGTAATCATATAATTATTGTCATGCAATGTATATTTTGTTGAAGTCGTGTATGTACTCCACTACCATTTATCATATTTTTAATAAACTATATTATATAACATGAAATATTCAAATTGTCAATTTTTTAATACTAAAAAATTATAAGTCACAATATTAGTTAAACATAAATATGTGTACTTATAACAAAATTCTAGCTTTAGAAGTGATATGTTGAAATGCTATATTAAAAATATATTATTCATAAATATGAAAATATCAATCATATTAACTCAAACATAAAAATATGAAAATAGAAATAATTTAAAGACTAATTGTAAATTATTAGTCTACATAACATTTACTTTTTTAAACTTTTGTTAAGACTGTGTAGTTTATATTTTGCTCAACGATTGATATGGAAATCATAAATTGACATGTATTCAAATCTTAATATTATATTATGTGGCAAATTATGTTGGTTTTCTAATGAAGGTCAATATTTAAAAAAACTCATTTTGGTACTCTGAAAAAAAATGTTATAGAAAATTTCGCATTAAATTATGTAAAATTTGTTTTAGTTAAATCTCATAGAATTATGTAAGAGTCTAAAAAATCTACTATCAAAATTTAATTATACATAACTTTGTCAAATGATTCTAATTTGCATTATCATTGTCTCAAAAATCAAAGGTGTTGCCTTTATTTTAAAAACACCACAACTCAAATTCAAGCTCTATATTATATACCATAACCCATTAAAACTCAAATCAACGTCAGCAAATATACATTTTCTTAATATGTTATATAATAAAAATCAATAATAAAATATCCTCTTGGCCTATATACAATTAATAATCTAAGAAATTCAATATCCATCGATATGTAATGTATAAGAAGAAAAAGCAATCATTCATTTTATACTCTATATAACAATTTATTTAAACATCATATATAATAAAATAAAAATATATATAAGAAATTACGATGATAACTTATCGAATTAATAGAATTAATGATTAAGGGTGATGATATTTATTGTGATAAAGATTGAGATGTATAAATTATGAAATAGTTTATTTTAAAATTTGGTTCAAGATTATTATTTTTTGGTCGACTCGGTTCACGATTTAAACATAATGCAACGAACACAATTAGTTTAAGCTCAAGTACATTCAAACCAAATAATCTTAAGTTGTGCCTTGTATCTACATATAAGTCAAATGAATGAAATGAAGAGATTTAGATGCTTTCAGCGGAATTTCAGAAAACAATTTTCTAACATCCAACTAAGGATCTCATGCATAAACTTGATACGAACCATTAAGGATGGGCATCCGGTCCGGACCGTAAAAATTTTAATGTATGGACCGTGGACCGGACCGGAATTCATAATTTTCGACATTTAAATTGTTTAATTACGGTCCGGACCATAAAAATTACGATTCAGACCGTAAAAATTATGGACCAGACCGTAAAAATTACGCCAAAAAATGTTTTAAACCTTTTTAAAAAAAAATTACGGTCCGGACCGTAAGACCGAAAATGTAAAATTCCCGGACCGTGACGGTCCGGTCCGGTCTTCCGGTCCGGTCAACTTTTGTCCATCCTTACGAACCATATATGAAAGAGTAACATACCTTTTGATGTAAAACTTATTTTCGGAATCACCCTGGAGAATAGAGCCTCAAATTGAGAATGACATAATAGACCCACAAGTAGATTTTGCCTTATCTACTAACCTGCAGAAAACTGTGGCTCACTTGGACGCCTATGGTAAGCCTCATCTTAATCATTTGGGCGTTGGCCCCATTCCACTAACAGTGCCTAGCGAGAGGCTTTTACCTTCCATTGTGCAGGTACCAGAGATTGAGCTCAAGCCGCTACCAGACCACCTTAAGTATGCCTTTCTGGGAAAGGGTGATACATTACCGGTCATTATCTCCAACAAGCTTTCCAGGGACCAAGAGGAGAAATTGGTAGTAGTGCTCAAGGAGCACAAGACAACATTGGGCTGGACCATTGCCGACATAAAGGGGATTAGTCCCACTACCTGCATGCACAAGATTCTGCTGGAGGAAGAAGCCAAACCATCCAGGCAGCCACAGAGAAGACTCAACCCACCAATGATGGAGGTGGTAAAGAAGGAGGTGCTGAAGCTCCTACAAGTAGGTATGATTTACCCTATTTCCGATAGTAAATGGGTAAGTCCTACGCAGGTTGTTCCTAAGAAGGGAGGCATAACAGTTGTGGAGAATCAGCAAGGAGAGTTGGTTCTCACCCGAGTGCAAACAGGGTGGAGAGTATGCATTGATTACCGTAAGCTGAATGCGGTAACTAGAAAGGATCACTTTCCCTTGCCCTTTATTGATCAAATGCTTGAGCGACTTGCTGGTCGCCTCTATTATTGTTTTCTGGATGGATACTCAGATTATTTTCAGGTGTCCATAGCACCAGAGGATCAAGAAAAGACGACATTTACATGCCCTTTTGGTACTTTTGCATATCGCAGGATGTCATTCGGGTTGTGTAACGCACCCGGGACATTCCAAAGGTGTATGGTAAGCATTTTTTCTGAGTATGTGGAGCAGTTTATTGAGGTCTTTATGGATGATTTCACAGTCCATGGTGATAGTTTTGATGCATGTTTGGACCATCTATCACTTGTGCTTAAAAGATCTGTAGAAACCAACTTGGTTCTTAATTCTGAAAAGTGTCATTTTATGGTTGAACAAAGAATTGTGCTAGGACATATAGTGTCATCTAAGGGTATTGAGGTTGATAAGGCAAAGATTGATGTAATTCAGTCTTTACCTTATCCTACTAATGTGCGTGAAGTGCGTTCTTTCTTAGGCCATGCAAGTTTCTACCGTCAGTTTATTAAAGATTTTTCCAAGATCTCATCACCCCTATGCGAGCTGCTGAAGAAGGAGATGAATTTTGAACTTAATGACGAGTGCAAGAAGGCATTTGATGAATTGAAAGCTCGCCTCACTAGTGCACCAATTATTCAAGCACCGGATTGGTCGCGCCCCTTTGAGATAATGTACAATGCTAGCGATTATGCTGTGGGAGCAGTTCTGGGGCAGAAATAAGCAAGAGCTTCTCATGTGATTCACTATGCTTTCATGACTCTGAATGGAGCACAACGGAACTACTCCACCACTGAAAAAGAATTGCTCGCTGTCATGTTTGCCTTGGAGAAATTTAGGCAATACTTACTTGGCACCAAAGTGATTATCTATACAGATCATGCGACTCTTCGTTATCTATTGACGAAGAAAGAGGCAAAACCAAGATTGATTCGATGGATATTGTTGCTGAGTGAGTTTGATGTGGAGATCAGGGATAAAAAGGGAGCCGAGAACTTGGTAGATGTTCACTTAAGCAGGCTCATACTGGACGAGGACAGAGAAAAGAAGGAGGCACATATACATGGCGATTTTCCCGACGAAACATTGTGCGGCATCACTACATAAACTTTTCCGCGACCGCGGAAAAATCACCGCGACCGCAGAAATCTCCCTGAGTCATCACCAGCTTCAATCCCTTCTACAGAAAGCTTTCCGTGACCACGGAAATTCCCCTGGAGCAACTGTCTGTCTCGTAAATTTTTTCGAAAAATCAGCACGACCGCGGCATGAGTTCCGCTACCGCGGAAAGGCCCTTGACTCCTCCGAGTTTGTTTCTGAAGAACTACTTCTTGGGTTCCACACATTCAAGCCGTGGTATGCTAACATGGTGAACTTTCTCGTCCGAGAAGAATTCCCACCTAATTTTGCAAAGGCCCAAAAAGATAAGATACGGCGTGAGTCTCGATTCTATGTGTGGGATGACCCCTATCTTTGGAGACACTGTGTGGACCAGGTAATCCGTCGATGTATTCTGGATAATGAGGTACAATCTGTCTTAGCTTTCTGTCATTCTCATGCATATAGGGGCCACTTTGGGGCAAATAAAACTGCTAGGAAGGTTTTGGACACATGATTTTATTGGCCACACATCTTTCGGGATGCACATGCCTTTTGTAAGTCCTGTGATCAATGCCAAAGGGTCGGGAATATTTCTTGAAGGAACGAGATGCCACAATCGAATTTAATTTTTTATGAAATTTTTGATGTTTGGGGCATTGACTTTATGGGACCCTTTCCTAGCTCCTTTGGGAACCTATATATTTTACTTGCGGTGGACTATGTTTCCAAATGGGTGGAAGCGAAGGCCACCAGGACTGATGATTCTAGAGTGGTGGCAGATTTTTTGAAGAAACGCATCTTCTCTAGGTTTGGAATCCCCATAGCGTTGATAAGTGACAGGGGCACTCACTTCTGCAACAAGACTGTGAGTGGACAACTGAAGAAATATCATGTCACGTAGAGAATCTCCACGGCCTACCACCCACAAACCAATGGGCAAGCTAAAGTGTCCAATAGAGAGATCAAAACAATCCTTGAGAAGACGGTCGCTCCAAACAGGAAGGATTGGAGCCTGAGATTAGATGATGCTTTGTGGGCCTATCGGACAGCCTACAGAACCCCCATTGGGATGTCTCCTTCAGATTGGTATTTGGAAAAGCCTGCCATCTTCCAGTGGAGCTTGAGCACAAGGCATTATGGGATGTGAAGAAATGCAATATGCAAATTGATGAGGTGGGAGAATTTCGTAAGTTGCAGCTGCAAGAGTTGGAGGAGATACGCCTTGACGCGTATGACAACGCAGTTATTTACAAGGAGAAGACGAAGGCTTGGCATGATAAGAACATTCTGAGAAAGGACTTCAACATTGGGGACAAGGTCCTACTATTTCAGTCTCGCCTGAAACTTTTCCCAGGGAAACTCCATTCCAGATGGTTGGGTTCCTACGTTGTTACTCACGTTTTTCCCATGGAGCAGTTGATATATATAATGGGAAGACCGACAGGGTGTCCAAGGTGAATGGTCAAAGGTTAAAACCTTACCATGAGGGATTCAACAACGAGGCGATAGATGAGATGGTTCTTGAGGATCCAATTGCTGAGACCTAGTTGGAGAGCACTGAGTCGAGTCACGACAATAACTAAGGCGCTGCTCGGGAGGCAACCCGAGGTATGACATTCCTTTCTTGTCCTTTCCCTTATAGATTGCTTATTGTTTTGCTTTGTTTCGTTTTCGTTTTTGTTTTGTTTTTTGTTTCTAGACTAACAAGCAGGTAGGAGACCCGAAGCCAAAAATTCGAAGACGGTGTTCCACACCAGAAGTTTTTCCGCGGTCGCGGAAATATCACTGTAAGTCTCCTCAAAAAAAAAAATATATATATATATATATATAAAAATATTAAAAAAAAGGAAAAAGAAAAAAAGGTTCAGCGTTTTTTCGACATTTTATTTGGCACCGATGATGGCCCGACATTCGACAGCTGATGAGAAGGAACACCAGAGCCCACAACACGATTACATCTGGGCTCCACTATGTGTTCGTTGAAGGCCGTACAACCCCGATTTCTTTGCTATATCCAATACACCTTACAGTGGATTCCTTTTGGTTGCACGATGGAGATTGAGTTTGAAGACCGGTGCGACACCAACGACATGTACTTTATTGTTATACCGCCAGCACCAACTTTCACGTCCAAGCACTTCAGCGACGGTCGTGAGTACTTTTCTGCTTTTCCATGTGCTTCATTCTTTTTTGTCTTTCATTACATTGAGGACAATGCAATGTTTAAGCATGGGGAAGTGTTCTATACTTGCTAGTCGTTGAGTAGAAAGAAAACAAATAAAGAAAATGAAAAAGCCAAAAAAAAATGAAAACAAACATAAATAAATCCTGGAATAGGTCGAAAACCTGAAAGGGCGGCTTAGGTAATAAGCAGGTAGCTTGGACCAGCATTAGGCTAGAGTAATAATTGGTCAAGAGTGATGTGAGTTATATGTGAGCCCATCTATTGAAAAATAAAATGAGTGGCTTGGTGAAAACCCGAAAGGGCGCCTTGGCAAAATGAGTGAAAAGAAGAAGAACGATTATTAGGATTCCTCATTTTTCCTGGCGTGGTGACATAAGAAGAGGTGATATAAGGAGGATTCGGGTAGGTCACTCTGGGAGGTATAAGAAGATAGATGGAGGCTAGAATTAGACTTTTATTCACTCTATGGTGTTCGGGATAAGCTTGGGGAAAGTACTCTGCTTTCCTTTAAGCTTGGTTGTAGGTTGTGATTGTGTTTATTGTGTTGGTGCCTTGGAGATTCATGTTTAGGTGCAATTCTTAGTGGAGATGGTTTTTCTATGCTTCATGAGACCTTGGGGATTCGATTGGAGGAGTAGGTTTATATTAGCTTACTCGAGGATGAGCAAGGTTTAAGCATGGGGGAATTTGATTAGCGCTACTTTGTAGGGTTTAACTAGGAGTTGTTACCGGTGTTTTGGGTTCTATTTGGAGACGTTTAGAGCACACTTGTAGAGATTGGAGTTGAAGAGAAGAAGTATGATTATGGTGGTTTGGAGAAGCTAAATGAAGATTTATTGAAGATGAGAAGGAAGCCACCCAAGAAGACGAAGAGAAACCAAGTGGAGAAGTGCTACATGAGCCAAAACCGCGGTCCCGGGGCTGAGGATCGCGGTCGCAGAATCCGCGAAAGGCGAGGAGTGAAGGGCAAGATGAACCGCGGTCGCGGGGACAAAACCGCGGTCGTGGGTTTACGAAGTGCTGCGGTCGCGGAAGTTCAGTGGCAGTTGCGGAAAAGTCGAGAGCTGAGAGATTTGACATTTAATTTTCCGCGGATGCTTTTTCCGCGGTCGCGGAAATCCACATCAGACGCGCCGAAGAGTTTCGTCAGAAGATTTCGTTTTTACTTTATTTCATTTTTACTTTATTTCTTTTAGTTCGATTATATTATTTCCATTTTAGATTAGACTCGTTATCTTTAGTCTTAGTTTTGCTAGGTTATTTAACCTAGTTTTCTTAGTCACTATTCAGTATCGAATCGTTCATTATTCAATATTATTTTTCCCTTTGAGTTATGAAGAACTAAGCACTTTTGCTTAGTCCGACGATTGAAGCCTTCATTTGATATATGATTGTGAGGTTATAACTCTATTTTCTAATCCTTTGGATTATATCTTTTCTCTTGAGCTTATTCCTATTGATTATTATTGATTTGACTGGATTGGCCACATAGTTGATATTAGTAATTGTCTATTGCTAGGGTTTGGATATTTCGGGTTAAGATTTCTTATCTTGTGTAGCAAACATGATATTCTAGGACTGGTAGGACTAGTTTATTGTGAAAGAGAATTGATTATATGTTAAATACTGCGGGTCGTGGTGTTGCATGTATCCTGGTTAAGTCATATGCTTCTTGCTGCTATTGAATTAAATCTTGAAGGTTGGTAGAGGTTGTTTAATAGTTAGGGTTACCAGGACGGGTAACTAATTCAGAATAGGAACATGAATAATCATAGGAAGGAATAGAGATAATCTAGGATCAATCAATCGAATGAATGGTGGATATTTGTTTGGCTAAGTGTTTTTCCCTAATTGATTACAACCTTTGTTTTATTTGCTTTGTTTACTTGCAATTCAAACAACCAACCAAAAACCCCCTTTGTTACTTTGACACACTAATTTACATTAAGAAAGACAACTCCTCCCTGTGAGATTCGATCCTTGCTTGCCTATTCTACTAGTTTAGATTTTTAAGGATTACTTCGATAAGGCGATACGAATTTAGCCCCTATCAATTGCCCATCTCAGATTTGGGTGGTTGTCCAAACCAGTTCATTCCCACCACTCACTTGCTCCATCTTTCATATGTAACGAAGCAATGTGCACCTGTTCAGCCTCGGTGCAGACCACATTCCGAAATAGTCGCTCCATATGGGAAAACCAATAGGCAACCTTGACCGATTCCCCGATCCCATCGTAGCTATCCGGGCGCATCGAATTGATCGCCTTCAATGCCCGGTTGTAATTTCCGTCGTTTCTCTCGGGAACCACCGGATGTGCAGGACCTTTACGTCCCTCTACATTAGTTGCAACTTGAGGGTTGGGAGCCGCTTGAGCTCGCGGTATCCCCTAGGCCGTTAGTACCTCGACCACCTGCCTCACTATTTGCCCAATGACCGTCGCATCCAACACGATCGGGGCATGAGATGGAACTTCCGTCGCAGCTTGAGGGTCCACTTGTCCTTGATGAGCCCCTTGCCGTAGGGTCGGGTCATTGTTATGCGAGCCAGATCTCGCGTCATCCCCTTGCTGAGTAGCACTCCTCAACTGAACTCGGGAACCGTTGTTAGGACCTTCATTAGCTGCTTGGTTGGTGGATCGGACGTTAACCATCTATTGATGAACCATAACGTCAGTTTAGAACTTTTCCAATTTGTACATGATACTTAATCACGTACGTTATGATACGAATTGTAAGGGTCCAACCCAATAACTTTATATTAGTTTGACTGACTCTCCACCATTAACCTTAAAACGATCTTCTTCTCTTACTTGAGAATGGATCAATTAGGAGAAATGCCAACCTTTAAATGACATTAAACCTAAGAAAATATGATATCCTTAAGAATGGATCTAAGGAATAAGTAACAATCCGAAGCTTGTAGAAGTTTGAAAAACCACTTATTATTAAACCTTATGCTTTCAAACTTTATAATTTATACTTTTAAACCTTATATATTTAACTTAATAGAATAATTATTTATAAAGTTAGTTTATCAAACTAATGACACTATTATCACCTAAAACCCTTACTAAGACAAAAAAATCACACTTTTAAAATTATAACCATAAACTTAAATTTGATCATTTATAACACACTATTTATAAAACAATTATAAATAACTATTAAAGTTCGAATAGTTAAACCATTATTTTAAATTAAATTCTAAGAGATCATAAAACTTTAAATTTAATACTAACATTTAAACTCTCGAAATTCCAAGAATAAAATAGTTTCGAAATTAATTTTTGAAAATTCTTAAACCTAACAATAGGCCAAGAATTTTAAAACCATTGCTCTGATACCATAATTATAACACCCCCGACTTATGTCGATAGTGCCACACGCCAGTGACCTCAGACGTTAATGTCCGAAGTCACCCTAGGCTTTAATCGGAACAATTAAGCTTAAATAAATACATAAATATTAAATAACGAAAGATGAATCAGCGAAAGACTTTTTAAATGAATGAAACTCAACCTTTTATTAAGATTCCTCTCGTAAAATGAGAAGGATGGTTTACAACAAAGTATAGTGACAACGAAAGACTTTTAAATTACAATGGAAGACTCCTTTTAAAGTAGTCCCTATTACATGATTATGTATTACATTTATTTCAAATTAAACATATACGCCTTGGAAATATTACTTCTTAAAACACAAACTTCAACTGCAAGTCTTCTCTTCGATTGGTTACTTCAATCGTCGGGGACCAACCTCTGATGTGCCGTTTAGGACGGATGACACCAACCAACCATGCAAGGAATAAAATCCGGTTGGTTAGTCTAATGAAAGACTATGCAAGGGTACAAGCAGATTGGTTCTAGTGATCGTAACCGTTTACTATCATTGTCCCTCAAATAATAACCGAAGGAACGATACATAATCCGAAACTTTCACGGAATGATAGAAGAAGACATGCATCGAAAAGAAGACTCCAACGGAGTTGAGTCTTATAGGAAACGTATGTAATTGTTTGGGAACGTTAAGTTTTAACACAAGTTTAAAACACGACCTTGATTATTTGGGTCCACGACCAACCTCACCGCGCAATGCGAATCCAGATTGGAAAAGAGACTTACTCTAACAAGAGTCCGGGCGGGTTTCACATTGTACTTCTCACCCGAGGGTATATTAATTATGTGCATAAAAGCACTTATCTTATTTACTTTCAAAACGTACATTCACGTTAAGGCTTTTAATTCACATCATCTCGATACGAGAGATATCTTTGGGATAAATCCCGAATGTTGGCACTAGCTAAGTGCACCACCAACTATATTCGGATAGGGGTAGGTCATGACCAAAAGCATTAGGGCATTTAACCTCCTAACACAAAGTTATAAAGAAACGACTAGACCTCGCAAGGTACATAACGTTCCTACGAATATTCGTGCTAACTAAGCACGTAAGTCCACATATAAATCCACACCAAAATTCATTTATCACTTTATGGTAATATCATATAGAATTATATATAATAGCGTTGTTTCTAGCAATATATACAACCTATTATAAATCCATATTTAAACACATTGTTTTATCAAATCTGTTCCCAAACACAAAACAATAACTTTATTCCAACTTAATTAAACAATTAATCAATGGATAATCAAGAGAAATATGGAATAATGAGCAAGAGCGAACCACCACTTGCCTTAGCTTAAACGAACGAGAGATCGAGTTCGGGATCCGGGAACTTGATTTTGTGCACGGCTACCTACTAAAATTCCTTTTGGAATTTATCACCATTCAGCAGGGTCGGATCCCAATCCGTACAACCGGCCATGGATACGAGCACAATCCAACCCGACGACGCATACGAGACGAGTTTTTAAGAACAAAAACCCTAATTAGTTACGGTATGAAAAGACGAAACAAAATGAAGGAAAAATGCAGTGTCACGGATAGCATAGCCGCGATCGCGGTTTCATGCCCAGCCGGGATCGCGGGACTCCATCCCGACGCGAGCTTAAATTGAACTTTTGGGGCCATACGGACGACGACGAGGCACGGATCTTTGCTTTATGGACAAATGCGCACTTCCACCACTCCAAGAACTTCACAACGGCGATGACCTCGGCTTTCGGCGACGACAACTCCGACGACAACCACCACGACGAAGCTTTATTGAGAGAGGGAGAGATGGTGATGAGAAGAAGGCTCGGATTGCCCCTAATTATAGGATGAGGGTGGAGCTCCCCCACTTAATTGGGGAAGCACAACCGATTAGCATCCCTCCACTGGTCGCTCGGAGAAGAAACACCGGAGCACGGATCGTCGGCGTCTCAAATAAAGACGAGGAAGAAGACAAAGCAGAAAACCGCGATCGCGGTTTGGCCTTTTGCCAAAACCGCACCCACAGTTTCAAAACTACGGTCGCGGCCATTGCTGCGCTCCCGGCTGCTTAGCCGCGATCGCGAGCAATGCCGCGCCTGGGATTCTCGGACCTTGATCGTGGATCTTTGTTAAATTCCGGTTTTAGCAATTCTTTAATAATTAAACCCATATATTTCATTAAATGTGTATCCACACATTCATATGGTTCTTACAGGGTTACAGAACATTCATAACACGTCTTGCTTACAAAACGAAAGTTTGAAAATTACACAAATACCCCTAATAAAATTGAGGGTTATTACACATCAGTAGTAAAGACTATCCTATTTTTCTTGTTTTGACACAGTTGAGCGACACTAAAAAGATCAAATCTTAGATTATTCACGAGTATCACGTTATCCACAGTAATATGGTTAGAAAACCTTACCTTACCGAGACCACAAACTTCTCCCTTACTCTTATTTCCAAAGGTTATTGAACCTCCGGAGGCCTGTTGAAGTGAGGTAAACCAGCCTTTGTTCCCTGTCATATGACTTGAGCATGCACTATCGAAATACCAGGAACCTTTCCTCACTTCAGCCTGTATTGAAAAGATTAGTTTTTACGAACCCAGACAAGCTTAGGCTTTTTGGGTGTAGGAGCAACATATTTGATTTTTGAGGGTTTTTCATTCATTTTCTCCCTAGCATTACGAGCAATTTCCTCATTGTGTTTCTTCAGGAGACACTCTTGTTTGTAGTGACCAGAGTGACCACAATACCAACAAATCCTATGACACTTTAGATCCACATACTTGCTCTGTCCAGGCCAAATTGGTTTGTTAGCAACCCTAGAATGAAAATAAATATGATTGGACTTACAGCTTTGAGCTTGCTTTAGCCAAATGGAATGAGCCTTCTGTCCATGGTACCAACCTTTGTTCCCATTAGTCAAATTTGCACAGGTTTTACGATTTTTCCTGCTAGAGGAACTTTCCCCTATTTCCTGCACATACTGTTTTCCTTCGACTTCAGGGCTTTGAGACTTGGTGCCATCAACATGAAGCATAGGTTGGTAACCAACTCCAAAGTGATGCACATGCTTCTTCTCTGTTTTCTTTTAATTCTTGGCTGCTACAAACACAATACCTTTTGGCTTTTCCTTCAGTTCCTCACTGAGTTTAGATAAATCACTAGACAACTTGACATTTCCTAGTTTTAACATTAATGACTCGGATTCAAGTGAGGAAACAGTGGATTCTAGAGACGTAATCTTCTCAGTGAGTTTAGAACACTCATTGCAAGGACTTGGAGAAAATGATGAAACTTTCTCAAGATTGGTCACTTTTTCTTCCCAACCTTTGTTTTCATCGATTAAGCTTGAGATTGATTCATCTTTTTCTTCAATATGCTCACTAAAGAGACTATTCTCATGAACAAGTTTCTTAATAAAGAAGATTAGTTGTTCCTTAGACTTGCTTTTCAAACTTGAGATGAGTTCAGATTCATTTACCTCAGAATCCTGCAGGCAACCTTCAGTCTTTGATTCATCAAGGTCTTCTATGGCCATCAAATAAACATCCCTTGAATGAGAGGATTCTTCATCATCTGAGTCAAAATCACCCCATGTTGCAACCATTGCTTGCTTCCCTTCATGAACCAGAGGGAGACCTGCCTTTTTCTTAAAGCAGTTTTTGGCGAAGTGTCCCTTGTTTTGACAATGATAGCAAACAACATCCTTCGTGTCTTTGTTCCCTTCGGAGGAACGAGGGGTGCCTTTGTTTCGAGACCATATCTTTTTCATTGCTCTGGTGATGAGAGCTACATCTTCATCGCCATATTCATCTTCATCTTCATCTTCGACTTGAGACAAATCAAAGGCACGTTCAACTTTTAGAGCAATGTTTTGAGCCTTCTTTACTCCTTTCTTGTTCATTTGTGGTTATAGACAGAGGCGTGCTTTCAAGTTTAGCAACAACTTCTTCCATAGTAAGAGTCTTGACGTCAGTTTGGGAGTAGAGGGCAAGAACAATTGCATCCCACTGGGAGTTGAGACCTTGCATGAAGTGATGAGTGAGCTTTCAGTCTGGTAGCTCTTCACCGAGAAATTCTAGTTGGCCAACAAACCCCTGAAACCTAGAGTAGAACTCTTGGATGTGTTCACTTTTTCCTTGGGAGATTTGATCATATTCCTTCATTAGGGAAATAATTCGATTCTTCTTAACATCTTCATTTCCATGATGGAGGCGTCTTAAAGCATCCCAGATCTCTTTGGCAGTTTTGTAACCAATGATTTTCTTGAGATCAGTAGAGAGTAGAGCCATGTGAAGGATCTTCTTGACTCTGCTATTTTTCTCCAGCTTTTTCCAGTCTTCATCTGTATAGTCGGCCCTTGGCTTTGGCTTTGTAGCATCTTTCTCATTTGGAATAGCTATGGGGCCTACTTCAATGATTTTCCATATTTGGCCATCAAGGGAACAAATATGGGACTCGATTTGCTCAACCCACCACTCATATTCTCCAGCCTTCAGAATCGGAGGCTTCCAGAATGAATCACCAATAGCATTGCTTGACGACATCTTTCATGCAAAGTCTTAATGAAAACAATTTAGAGACCAGGCTTTGATACCAATTGTTAGATCGTTAGTGTTACATCTGAGGGAACAAATACTTTGTTCCCACAGAAGGTACAACGGAATATTATAGCAAGAAAGATAATATAAAGAACTCACGATGTATAGTGGAAACCCCAATCATTCAAATAACTAATCAAGGAAAAACCACTACCTTCAAGCTTCTCGCTTGGGAGGATTTTGAAGAGTCTACTTGTCTTATTGATTTCTTGATCGGTTACACTTGTAGCCTAGACTTCAAACCCTAGACTTCCCACCTAGATTTGAATCTCTTCTACAACGATGAACATGAACTCACTTTTCTAAGACTCACGGACACTTCACTTTCTTTTCTCTCAAATTAATGCTCCGAGTTCGTACCTTAGAAATGAATCTCACCCTTCTATTTATACAACTCGAAATATTCGTTTAACAAGATAAGATCTCTCTCTCTCTCTAAAATCAGCAACAAGAAGATATTATTTGATTTAAAAGATATAATCTTAACCGCATATATTATCTAAGGAAAGATTTCCTAAGATAATATAATCGGGTCAAGATAAAATCTTTCTCTCTCCAAATCTTCCAATCGGCGTGATCCACCCGATTTCCTTTTCTGCAACCGCATGATCTTCAAAGATAATCTTCATGCTAATTATTCTTCACTCCATTCGTAGCTTGATATTTATTCGGCATTGATGTTCCTTGAGAGGAAACAAAGCATATGGAGAGAGCTTTGTTCCCTATGTAATCCTGCGCTGCTAATGGTTCCCTGTGACAATTGTATTGTTCCTGAAACACTAGATTACCAGATTAGTTGAATGTTTGTTACCATCAAAACCTAAGGAATTCAACAAGTTGGTTTACAAATCTTTTCCCAACCTATAAGAGGTTTATATGATGTGTCCTTATTCTAGAAAAAAAGTTATGTTTAGTTTATCCAGTTCATTATGGGTATGTGTTAGTAGCATGAAACTTTGCATCAGGTAGTTAGGTCTAGATGCAAGATTCGTTTTGATTAGTGTTGTTCGTCCTGCTTGAGATATGGAATTTGCTTTCCATTTAGTTAGTTGTTATTGTGTACTAATCAAAAGATCAACAAAGGTATTAGAATTGACCCTACCATTAATGATAGGACATCCTAGATATTTTTCAAGGGATATCGTGTTTGTTATTGTAAGTATTCCTTGAATTGCCAATTTTTTTGTAGTGGTTACCTTCTTCGTAACTTGGAAAGCAGATTTATGAAAGTTTACTTTTTGTCCAGATATTTTACAGTATTCATCCACTATGTCCTTGATTTCTTTACATTTTTTTTGTTTGGCTTTTGAGAATATCATAATGTCATCCGCAAAAGCCAAAAAAGGAATTCGAGTTCCATGTCTAGAGATTTGAAAGCCGATTGGTTTTCGAGGTCTATCAGATGCTTGTTGTAGTTTTCGAGTTAGGAGTTCAGATCCTAAAATAAAGAGAAAGGGTGATAGGGGGTCTTCTTGTCTAAGTCCTGTTGTTGGTTTGAAAATTTCCGTAGGACCATTGTTGACTAGCACTGAGAATGATACAGTCGTAATACATTCTTTAATCCAGTTGATAAAAGTTTCATGAAATCATGATTTGAATAATAAATTTTCATTCAATTCTATCATAGGCTTTTTCCATGTCTAGTTTAAGAGCTATGAATCCTTTGGTTCATTGTTTTGATTTAAAGAAATGAAAAAAATTGTGAGCTATTAAAATGTTATCGTGAATAGCTCTGTTTGCTACAAAGGCTCCTTGCAAAGGATGGATTAATTTTTCCATAGTAGTTTTCAGTCTTATTGTTAATATTTTCGATATAATCTTATAAATTGTAGAACATAGACTAATAGGTCTATAATGGTTTATAGAGTTAGGATTATCCCATTTTGGTATTCACGATATAAATGTATGATTGATTTGTTTGAGTAATTTGCCTGATAAGAAAAAAACTCTTAACTGCTTGAATCACAGAAGAACCTACAATATCCCAATATTTTTGATAGAATTTTGCTGTCATACCATCTGGTCCTGGAGATTTATCCGACCCAATGTCAAAAATAACCTTCTTGATCTCTTAATTAGAGACATTTCTTGTTAGTTCTATATTTTCCTCTATTGAGATTTCAGATTGAATTAGTTCAAGGTTCTCCCGAAGTAAGCTCTCATTCATTTCTTCACTTCTGAATCTCTTTATGAAATCATTCCTGATTTCATTTCTAATATTTTCTTCACCAATAATGCTAGTTCCTTCTTGGATTTTGATTTCCTTTATGATTTTTCTATTCCTTCTTCCACTTGCTATTTTATGAAAATAGCTAGAATTAGTATCATTGAATTTGATATGTTTTACTTTTACTCTTTGATTCCAAAAAATCTTCTGAAAACAAAGTAGTTTTTTTTCTTCCAAATATTCTATTTTGTTTTTGTATTAAATTGTTATTAGAATTTGTACAAATTTCTATTTGAATTTCAGAGAGTTGTTTCTCAATATTTTGGAGTTGGGTGAACACATTACCAAATGTACTTTTGTTCTAAATTTTAGCATGTTTTTTTAGTAGCTTTGTCTTGGATACTAGATTATACATTCTAGATCCATGATAGTTTGTTCTCCAAGCTTGTTTGACGACGTTTCTAAAGTCCTTTTTGGTCATCCAATTTTTTTCAAATTTGAAGGGTTGATTTTTGAAAGGAGTTGTCGTAGCTAATTCAATAGATATTGGACAGTGATCAGAGCTAGTAAATGCATAATGTTTGGTATAAATATCTGGATACCATTGCAAGATCTGGTGATGAATTAGGACTCTATCCAGTTTCTCATAGATATTATCAATCTCAGTTTATTTTTTCTCCAAGTAAAGGTATTTCCTTGTATTGGTATATCTAGTAATTCACATTCATTTTTAAATTGTCTTAATCTCGCAAATTTATTCATTGTTGGGGGGGGGGGGGAACCCCCCCCCCCAATTTTTCAGTTGGATCTTGTATTTCATTAAGGTCACCCATAATAATACAAGGGTAAGTACTATTTTTAATAAAAGTGGTAATGGTTTCCCAGAACTCATTTTTACCGGCTTCATTCGGTGGGGCATATGTGAGAATAAGAAAGGCTTTAATATTTGTGTGCGGATTTGTATACTTAATACTAACAAATCTTGGTTCGATTTTGTCACGTTCAAGAATTTCATTTGTAAGCTGATACATTTTCCACATGACATAGATTCCACCAGAAAAATCAATGGCCGTGACACAGTGGAATTGGTTAAAACTTGCTTTTTTTTTCAAAGTTTTTCACTAGGCTCTTTGTTTGTTCTTGTCTCAAATAAAACAAGTAATTGAATCCTTTCTATTTTGCAAAATGATTCAATGTCCATCCAAATGTTTTTTTTCCAATCCCTCGAGAGTTCCATGTTGTGATCTTCATAAAAAACAAAGATAATGATAGCCCCATATCCATAGACATTTAAGGGACTTGCTAGTAGGGTTGTGATGTAGATGCATATAGCATATATATACAACGTGAGGTTCATAAATGGTTTGTTGCTCAATAATTTGGTTAATTTGTGTAAGTCCACTGTTACTATAATATAGGTTCACAAGTGTAAAATACTTGTCAGGAAAGCTCACGTAAGAATACCAAAAAAATTGGTAAATGTACAATTTAATATTTCCATAAAATTTTGGTTAAGTATCTTGTCACATAGTCCCAAGACTTAAACATAGTCCCTGAAATAAAGTTTCAGAGAGTAAGTAATCCTAGTACAATTTGGGTTTTCAAGTAATTGTTCCTGCTTGTCCACATACAAATACAAATATGGGTTTTCAAGTTATTGTTCCTGTAATGTAGATTTCTAGTAATATGATACTTGCAATCAATAGTGGTTTTACCAAGTTGAGCTGGTAGCTTGTTGTTCTCAAACAGCGTGATGGCATTCCAAGGTTCAAGATATGGGTAATAAAGATAGATAAGATTCAGCATATCATAGTGTGAACATCTACAGATGGAAACGTTGAAATTAAAAATTTTGAACTCTTTCATGAGATGAAGCACTGAATCAAAGTTTTCCTTGGACTAATTTGTCATCAATTGATTCTTGTTCAATTCTTCAAAATAGTTTAGTAACTGGCTCATATAAATGAGTATGCAAAGACTGTGGTTGTTCAGTTTCCAATCTGCCCATTTTTGAGTATGTTTTCCTTATTGCTGGTGTATCCAAAAAGGAGTCCTGATGCATAAGGCAAGTATATGGATGTCTTGTTTCTGTGCCAAAAATAGTTCATGCTTACACCATAGATACAAGCTAAAAGATAAAGATTTTCATTTTTGTTGCTCCAAAACCAGTAAGCATCACTTTTGAAGGAGCATGCATGACGTTGCAAATCCAAGTCCAAACCTGATTGCACACAAAGGTCATGTAAATGTTTTCACTTGTCTCAGTATCAAACAATAAATTGTTCAAAACCAAATTTAAAGCACAATTGGTCATATAGTTCAATTTCCAGTAAAGATTGTTCATGAGATAGGTTGTCATATATTGTGTGGTTTCCGTAGGGTCACAGTTCCGTGGTGTATTGGTTTGGAAACCAACTCCAGATTTAAATTTCTGATTGTTCAAGAGATCCTGAGGTTTTATCCCAATTCCCTGGTGTATTGGTTTGGTGTAAGGATCACCATTATTATTGGGCTCCTCACCCGTAATGTTGATGTTTGTTTTTCTGCACTCAATGACATCCAACAACATAGCATAAAACTCATTAGTTCTGCAAATCAGGGAACAATGAGTCCAGCGGTTCATGTTCAGTTTGGTATTAATTTCCTTCAGATGAGGTTGTCCTTTGAGCAAATGTGTGTTCCAAAATCCATCTAAGTGCTTATCTTACCTAGTAAAACCAATAGTATCCTGGATAGAAATCCAGTGAAAAGCAAAGTTATATTGATGGTTCAGAAAAGCAAAGTTATATTGATGGTTCAAATCAATGTAATACTTCCCCTTCCCATAGCTGAAATCATGGTTCAAATTGTTAATGGTCAGGTTGTCGGAAGGATTCAAAGTACCAGGGTTCCTAGTATACTCAAGTTCAAAGCAAGGGATCTTATTCAAGATTTCAAAGTACCAGGGAGACAAAACACGAGTCCAAAGAGGATAGATAATCCAAATCAGAACACCAATAAGAATCATATTAAAAGAGATCAGATTAAAGGTATACAGATCAGGATCCGAGATATGAAGGAGAGTAAACAAACCAACAAACACAAGGCAGACACGAGCAAACACAATCAGATAAAGAAGAAAGGGTTCAAGAGAGAGTAGATCGAAAAGACTACACCTTGATTCGCAAAGGGGGTGGATGACGACAAGGAGAATGCCCCGCCAGGCAGTCCTCCAACAGTTCCCGGATGCAAGCCGACACCGAAGGGCATCAAGAGACCTCCTAAGGTCAGAATCTGATGGAGACAAAAGAACGAGAGGATAACAATCCCGACCCCATCTCCAGATCCAAGAGAGGAGGGATGAACAACTCGTAAAATCACCATCACCCGAAGGAGGAAGATGAAACAGGACGAAGACGGCGACATAGCACCACCACCGAGACGACCAAGGCCAACGACTGTTCAGAGCGGCCATATGAAATTGTCAAGCTCGACCTCGACGACTTGAGGATCTGAACCGCTCCACTTCAACATCGGTGTAGATAAGGGTTGTAAAGAGATAGAGAGTAAGATGAAGATGTTGATAAGGTTTGATTTTCAGGCTGAATTTGGGAGTTATGGGTTCAATCTTGAGGGATGAGTTGAAGAAGGCTGTCGGCGGCCTGTAGTTGATTAGGTTTTCAAGGGTTCTCTTTTGCGGGAGTGTTTTCATGTTTTCCGGAAATATGCGAAGACATCTTTATAAATTCCCACTTCCGCCGACTTCTACCAATTGCTCCAGGGATGTGCTCTATTCCTAATATCGTTGTTTCCTTCTAAATTTTATTTTTTACATTAGTTGCATTTAATTACTTTGTGTTATTTTTAATATATTTTGCCCATATGATTGTGAAATTAATATTAAATTCTTCATCCCTTGAAGTGGATGTCGGACGACTGGAAGTCGGGAAAGCCAAAACGAACAATACTCATCGTGGTTGTCGGCAGTGGCAGATCTAGAACTTAATCGAAGTGGGGCAAGTTTCATATATTTTTCACTTTATAAATCGACATTTATATTAATATTCTAAAACTATAAAAAAATATGAGATTCACTTATTGAAATTTAATTAATTCATGCAATATATACTCTATTTTTTAGCGTTTTGATTTTTTTAAAATAATGTAAGATTTTCAATTTTTGTGTTAATAAAAAATTAAAACATGAAAGAAAAAAGAGAGAAATAATCATGCTTAATAAACACAAAGATTTTAATAAAGCAATTAAGACTCAAATTTTAAACAAAAGTAGAAAAAAGAAGGATTGGAGAATAGATTGAAGAATTGAAAATTTAAAATATCACAAGGCCAAAACAATTTTCTTGTCATTTACTTATCATTTTATGTATACATAATGAAAATTAAAAATTCAAAGGGGACCTTAACCAAAAACTCGACATTTTATAATGGATTTGCCGAAGAGAAGCGGGGTTGCCGCCCCCCTAGATCCACCCCTGGTTGTCGGACTGGTGATAACGGACATAAGATCCATATATATTTACGCAATACCTATGTGAAATTCATGGATTGAATTGAAATTAATTACATATTAGAAGAAAAGGAGCAATCAAATGCTAGTAGTGATAGATTACATTCCTTGAAGAGAATGTGCCTATGTCATTTATTATTTTAGGCAATGGCTAAATACACGCGAAATATTGTCTATATCGACGCTATTTTACACGCTTAAGATAAGCGTGTGGTTTTACACGCTTAAGGTAAGCGTGCAGGGGTTGTGGGTATTTTGAAAATACAGCTAAGGGAACCTACACGCTTAACTTAAGCGTGTGTCTACACGCCTAACTTAAGCGTGTAGTTTTTCTTTCTTCAAGTTTTAAAGCACACGCTTAGCTTAGGCGTACAATACTAATCCCCCCCCCCCAAAATTGCACTTTTTTCCATAATCATGTAGAGAATTTCAATACGAGTCCGTACATATAAAATTCGTCCAAAACGGACATCGTTTGCCCCTCCAAAAGCTCAAAAAACGAAGCCTTCTTCTTCCTTCTCCTTTGAACCGCCGCCCATCCGTAAGCTTTTATAAGCTTCAATGGAGGATTTGACAAATTTCTTGGATCCGATTGAAGCCATTAACTATTGGGCATTTAAGAGGACCTTATAATACACGTAATTTCACATTTAATCGGATTAAATGTCGATTAAAATCGTAGAATTTTATCCCCAAAGCCACCGTGTCGTCCAAGGGGCCGATTTGAACAAATCCAAAATTGGATCAAATCGTCTTCAATTGGAGGGCATGAACTATAGGGCCTTGTTGAGGGTATCCTAAGATTCAAAACGCCTATAAAATCCCCTTCAATCGTTGCCCCAATGCATCCAATTTCGAAGTCAAAACTCATGAACCCTAAATCCCGTTACCGGTTGTTCTTGACCGAAATTCGAGCACATGGAAGCATTATTCTTGCAATTGTTGGTACTATTAGCCTTGAAAATTGGTCCTCTTTCAAAACCCTCTCTTTACATCGCCGGAAAAAGACCACTTCCATTCAATTTGGAGTTTTTTCGACGAGGTGTCAAGAAGGTATTCCGGCAGGATTGAATTTGTGCCCATTTTGCGATTTTTGGGGTATTTTTGTTTTGTTTTGTCTTAATATTTGTTAAATTAATTAATCTAGATTAGTGAAAAATATTTTAGGATCAATTTGGTGCCCGATATATAATATGTAAGTAATAAGTTTATAATATTTAACCATAATGTGTAACTATAGTATGTAAATAATAAGTTCATAATATTTAACTATAATACATAGTATATAAGTAATAAATTCATAAATACTTAACCATAATGTTTAACTATAGTATATAAGTAATACGTACGTAATACTTAATTATATAGCATAACTATACTTTATAACTAATATATTTTGTAATACTTAACTATAATACATAACTATAGTATATAAGTAATAAGTTCATAATACTTAACCATAATGTGTAACTATAGTATATAAGTAATAAGTTCATAGTACTTAATTATAATGAAATACTATAGTAAATAAGTGTAACTATATTGTTGGATCGTTAGAGTTACGTCTGAGGGAACAAAAGCTTTGTTCTCACAAAAGGCACAACGGATTAAAATAACAAGAAAGATAACAGAACGAACTCACGATATATAGTGGAAACCCTGATTAGCAAAACTAGCTTCTCAAGGAAAAACCACTACCTTCAAGCTTCCGCTTGAGAGGATTTTGAAGTGTGTACTTGTCTTATTGATTTCTTGTTCGATTACACTTGTAGCATGGACTCCAAAACACTAGACTTCCCACCTAGATTCGAAGATCACTCCTACAACGATGAATCCGAACTCAACCCTCAAAGACTCACAAACACTTCACTCTCTTTTTCTTCTCAACTAAACGCTCTTCGTTCTACTTTTTCTTCTGCGTCGTTCTTAAGTCATCCTGGGAATTGAATCCACATTTTTCCTTAAATACGACTTCGGCTAAACCCTAATTGACACAAAATTAGGAAATACTAGAATCGGATTACAAAGATATGATTTTGTTTTGAAGATAAGATATCACAACCGGTTATATTAATTAAGGAAGGAGTTCCTTAATTAATCCAACCGATTGGATAACGTTCTTCTCTCTCCAATCACCTTATCTTAGGAAAGATTCCTAGGATCAACACGATCGGGTTTTCTCTCTCCATATCTTCGCGCAATCCGGCTTGATCCTTAGAGCCGAAGTCTTCATCCTCTACCGCGTGGCTTCTTGGTTTGTTTCCTTAACTCAGCACGCTGGATGACTTCTTTCCTTTTGCAGCCTTGATCTGGTCCGTCACTTCAGTTCCTTGAGAGGTAACAAAGCGCTAAGCAAGCCTTTGTTCCCTCTGAGATCCTGTGCTGCAAAGCTCTCTGGGATAACTCTTCTTGTCCCTGAAACACTTGGTACACATATTAGTTGAGTGTTTGTAACCATCAAAACCTAAGGAATTCAACAAATTCCCCCTTTTTGATGGTGACAAACACCCTTAACAATGAAGCATATACCAACTAGAACACGACAAAACTGACAAGAAAGATTCTCACTAAAAACACCGTTAGTTCTCCCTTAGTTCAGCAACACGTTTTACCTGTTCTGTTCCCCCTTAGACAATGCTACCTGTCATTTCCCCCCTTTTGGCATCATCAAAAGCACAGTAAAGAGTTAGAGAAGAAAGATCAATGCCAGATAAACAAAAAAAACCCTTGTCATTAATTAAAAAAAACTTAAACAACATGCAAAGATAGCCAAAACATGCAAAACATCAAACATTGTCAGAATGCCACATAGGGAACATAAACCAGATAACAAGAAAACAGAATAAGGAGGGGTAGACAGCAAGGGAACAAAAGAGTGGGTGGATGACAGGTAAACGGTTAGGCATCACTATGACCAACCGATGGAGCTGATACGTGATGGGAGAGAAGCACGCGTACGTCTGCCAAGAGAAGCGTCTGCTGAGCAGCCAAATCCTGCACTGCCTGGCAAAGACTTCTCAGATCCTTCCCCAGAGATGATTTCTCATTCAGTTCCCCCTCAGAACTGTCCGCCTCAGAATCTTCCATAGTCTCAGAAACAACCGAAACACTATCCAGTTTCACCCAGCCTTCGTCACTTTGAAGAACAAACTTCATCTTGTGTAGATTACTGACATCG
The DNA here is from genome assembly GCA_027886185.1 of Rheum nobile. Classification (NCBI taxonomy): domain Eukaryota; kingdom Viridiplantae; phylum Streptophyta; class Magnoliopsida; order Caryophyllales; family Polygonaceae; genus Rheum; species Rheum nobile. Next base: position 3,489,681 of record WOAB01000540.1, on the reverse strand, counting down.
AAGGGGCGGGAGAAGACACTCGATTCCTCCGAGGAGTTGTAGACTTTATGGTACTCAAGAATCTTTTTGACAACTCGAGGGAACGGAAGAGTGTGCTGGTCTGTGTTCCTAGCATGGGACATGTGCTGCATCATAATCCTGGGGAGGCAAATGAGTTCCTTCTTCAATAGCGTAGATAGGAGGACAATATCCAAAATCAGCAGTCGGTTCCTTTTCTGTCCCCTGGGCGTGATGTTGCTGATCAAGAAGTGGTATAATACTTTGTTGACGGCAGACATCTCAGATATGTCAAGATCACCACTTCCCAAAGCATTCTCAATGCCAGCCACTGCCCACACTGCTTCAGAATATGGAAAATCCTTAGGCCATCTTCCTTTTGGGTACTCGCCATACCCCTCATGTGGAACTCCCAAGGCTACTCCCAACTTAATGCTCGAAAACAGATGTACCTTCCCTCCAAGCTTGTAGCTCCCTAGAATGGCGTGGGGTCTGACTTCCATCACATAAGACGAATATAACTCCCCTTATCAAGTCCTCATCCACTCCTTCTTCTTCCACGAACAGCCGACTCCACTTCTGAGCATCCAGTACTACATACACCTCCTCCAGATAATTCTCCTTAAGGAACTCCGGGTCCACCATCAATTCTTTTACCACGGACTTATGGCTCATGCTTTTGACTTCATCAGCCGCCACCTTTCCTTTGGCCTTGGCGGGCTGACGACGTTGACTTTTGCTGAGAGGACCAACAAAAACATTGGCTTTCTTCGCTTTGTTCCCAGTGAGGGGTTCTGACTCCTCGTCAGAACTGACTGTGATAGCCTTCTCGGACTTCTTCTGAGAGCGGGTCTTCCTCTTGGAGGAGTATGCAGTCTTTATCCTTCCAGATGACTTTAGAGAAATAAGTGGTTCCTCCTCATCTTCTTCCTCAACCAATTCCTTGGCGATACACCTTACAACTCCCTGAATCTTCTCCTTCACAGCCACGTGCTCCTCAGTGGTGACTGGAGTGGTCTCTCTAGGTAACTCCTTTATCTCCTCTTCAATTGGGTCAGGATGGGTTAGAGAGGAATAAGCCTCCTCTTTTTCAGTAGAGGATATGGCAGTGGGAACGGCCGGGGATATTTTAGGGTTAGGGTTTTGTGGAGTGGGTTCTGTGTTTGGGGCGATTGGGGCTATGTAGGGGACCATGGCGAGTTGGTCCTGGGTTGGTGATGGTGGAGGGGTAACTTTGGTGGTCGCTGGGGTGGTGGAGGAGGAAGATAGGGACTGGGTAATGGCGGCGAGGAGAGCGTGGTCTGTCCCCATGGAGGACAGTTTGGCGAGGAGGTTTTGGAGGTCTTGGGCAAGGTTAGTGTTTGAGGCCATTTTTGTGAGAGAGAGAGAGCTGGGAAGACGAGAGGCAGAGAGGAAGATAACTTGAGGAAGATAAGAGAATAGTGAAGAGGAGACTTACCTGGAGACCCGAATTATATAGCCATCACAAAATCTTCCAGAAATTCCAAAGATAAAATCTGATCCTTTCAGTTTCCAAAAGATAAAAATTACAATCTTCCACTTTCCCAAAAACTTGCCAGAATCTCGTCCAAATCCAATTGAACCAGCCGAAAGATCTCTTTCTAACTTCTTTCCATCAAATCAACCCTTAATGCACGGCGCGTCCCAACACAAGGTTTCCATTATTACATTCTGCCATACACACGTCATCTCAGACCTGCAAGTCACAGAGGCCGAACCGTTTTCCCGCCAAACCAAAAAGTAGCAGGGTGTGATGCTGGGGGTTAGTTACCAGAGAGGGTACAAAAGACCATCACACCAAAATATATGATATTTGCGATTGATTTTTACATCATGCCTGAGGGGTCTCCAATTGTGGATGATTAGATGGGCTCATAGGAGACATCAAGCATGGCAGTTACGGGTGAGCTGTAGAATCAACTATCATTTGGACTTATGATGAGGGAACAAAACATCAAGTTGATTCTTTTGGGCCGAAATAGAGCTGATTCATGTGACATGTGATAACATAGATGACCATGCAAGACATTCGGTACATAAAGGAAGTAAAAGCACATAGTCAAGCTTTTCGAAGATTAATACCCAAGGAAGCTAATGCATAATAAGGCATGAAGATTCGACTTTTATAGTTTACCGCGTAATCTAGCCAATCATCGAGGGAACACAGCAGATAGACATGTAATTAGGGGAACAAACCAGACTTCGTATGGAACTGAATGTAGAGTTCCCCAACAGGTGTCCTAATGAGAAAAGTGGCATTTGATTCTTTGTTCCACGAGATCCCTTATTTGGCAATCTTTCTCAACACAATTATGACTTTTCTAGATGTACATGGTACCTGAAATTTTCACACAAGGAACAAATTAGTCATTAAGTCTATATCCACATCTCCTTTACCTTTGACACCAGGCCTTTGAGTCTCAAGTATTCCATGCAGAAGTGAGGTGAGACTCGCTTTGTTCCCTGTCAAGTAACTGACCCTTGAATGAATGAAACACTAGGAACATTCCCCACTTTATCCTGCACAGAAAGAGTTAGTTCTTGCGAACCCAGACAAGCTTATACTTTCTGGGTTTGGGAGCAACATATCTAATCTTAGGAGGTTCAACTTCTATATGCTCCCTAGTAGTGCGAGCAATCTCCTCATTATGTTGCTTCAGCAGACACTCTTGCTTGTAATGACCAGAATGCCCGCAATACCAACAGACCCTTTGACACTTCAGATCTACATACTTGCTCTGTCCTGGCCAAATTGTTTTGTTAGCAATCCTTGACTGAAAATCAATATTATTGGACTTACTACTTTGGGATTGCTTCAGCCAAATTGCATGAGCCTTCTGTCCATGATACCAAGCCTTGCCTTCCTTAGTCGAATTAGAACAGTCTTTGTCTTTGTTCCCTCCGGAGGAACATTCCCCCTTTTCTTTTACAGACTGTTTTCCTTCGACTTTGGAGCCTTTTTTCTTAGTGTCATCAACAGAAAGCTTAGGTTGATAGCCAATACCAAAGCGAGGTACTTCCTTCTTTTCAGATTTCTTTTCATTCTTGGCTGCAACAAAGACAATACCTTTTGGCTCGTCCTTTTGTTCCTCACTGAGTTTGGTTAGATCACTAGAAAGTTTTGCATTTCCTAGTTTTAACATTAAAGACTTAGCCTCGGGTGAGGAAACAGTGGACTCTAGAGATTTAATCTTTTCAGTGAGTTCTGGACACTCAGAGCATGTGTTTGAAGAGGAAGATGAACCTTTCTCAAGCGTGAGCACTCTTTCAGCCCAAACCTGATTTTCTTCGATCAGACCTGAGATCGATTCATCTTTCTCTTCGAGTTGCTCACTGAAAAGACTACTCTCGCGAACGAGATTCTTAATGAGAGAGATCAAGCTTTCTTTATATTTGCATTTTAAGCTTGATATAAGATCAGATTCAGTTACCTCATCGTTGATTACCTCTTCCTTTGTCTCGTTTGGAACTTCAACGGCCATTAAGCATACATCCCTGGAATGTGACGAATCTTCGTCATCTGAGTCTGATTCTCCCCAGGTGGCAACCATTGCTTGCTTCCCTTCATTTGCTGGAGGCATTCCTGCCTTTTTTTTAAGCAGTTTCTGGCCATGTGTCCCTTGTTCTGACAGTGGTAGCAAACCACATCTTTCATGTCTCTGTTCCCTTTAGAGGAACTGGGCGAGTCTTTATTCCGAGACCATATCTTCCTCATTTCCCTTGTGCTAAGAACAACATCTTCATCGCCATCCTCATCTTCATCGCCCATTTGAGACAGATCAAATGCCCTTTCTACCTTCAGGGCAATGCTCTTCGCCTTCTCCTCTCCTTTCTTGTTTATCTTATGGTTATAGACAGAGGCGTTGCTTTCCAGCTTAGCAACCACCTCTTCCATAGTAAGAGTCTTGACGTCTGTTTGAGAGTAGAGGGCAAGAGCAATGGCATCCCACTGAGTGTTGAGACCTTGCATGAAGTGATGAGTCAACTTCCAGTCTGGCATTGTTTCACCAAGGTACCGAAGCTGACCAACTAGCCCATGGAACCTGGAGTAGTACTCTTGAATGTGTTCATCTTTCCCTTGAGAAACTTGGTCATACTCCTTGATCAGAGAAAAGATCTTGTTCTTCTTTGTGTCTTCATTTCCTTGATGAAGGCGCTTCAAAGCATCCCAGATCTCCTTAGCAGTTTTGTAGCTCATGATTTTCTTGAGATCTGAGGGAGAAAGAGCCATGTGGAGGATCTTCTTGGCCCTGTTGTTTTTATCCAATTTCTTCCAGTCCTCATCGGTGTAGTCGATCTTTGGTTTTGGCTTAGTCTCATCTTCATCATTCTTGATAACCAAAGGACCGACTTCTATGACTCTCCAGATCTGTCCGTCGAGGGAACAAATGTGGGACTCGATTTGTTCCACCCACCAATCATACTCACCGGCCTTCAGCATTGGCGGCTTCCAGAATGAATCACCGATTGCATTGCTTGACGACGACATCTTTCCTACAAATTCTGTAACGAAAACAATCTAGAGCACCAGGCTCTGATACCAATTGTTGGATCGTTAGAGTTACGTCTGAGGGAACAAAAGCTTTGTTCCCACAGAAGGCACAACGGATTAAAATAACAAGAAAGATAACAGAACGAACTCACGATATATAGTGGAAACCCTGATTAGCAAAACTAGCTTCTCAAGGAAAAACCACTACCTTCAAGCTTCCGCTTGAGAGGATTTTGAAGTGTGTACTTGTCTTATTGATTTCTTGTTCGATTACACTCGTAGCATGGACTCCAAAACACTAGACTTCCCACCTAGATTCGAAGATCACTCCTACAACGATGAATCCGAACTCAACCCTCAAAGACTCACAAACACTTCACTCTCTTTTTCTTCTCAACTAAACGCTCTTCGTTCTACTTTTTCTTCTACGTCGTTCTTAAGTCGTCTTGGGAATTGAATCCACATTTTTCCTTAAATACAACTTCGGCTAAACCCTAATTGACACAAAATTAGGAAATACTAGAATCGGATTACAAAGATATGATTTTGTTTTGAAGATAAGATATCACAACCGGTTATATTAATTAAGGAAGGAGTTCCTTAATTAATCCAACCGATTGGATAACGTTCTTCTCTCTCCAATCGCCTTATCTTAGGAAAGATTCCTAGGATCAACACGATCGGGTTTTCTCTCTCCATATCTTCGCGCAATCCGACTTGATCCTTGGAGCCGAAGTCTTCATCCTCTACCGCGTGGCTTCTTGGTTTGTTTCCTTAACTCAGCACGCTGGATGACTTCTTTCCTTTTGCAGCCTTGATCTGGTCCGTCACTTCAGTTCCTTGAGAGGTAACAAAGCGCTAAGCAAGCCTTTGTTCCCTCTGAGATCCTGTGCTGCAAAGCTCCCTGGGATAACTCTTCTTGTCCCTGAAACACTTGGTACACATATTAGTTGAGTGTTTGTAACACTAGTGGAAAAAACCCTTTTAGAGGCGGGCCTTTTGACACTTATTGAGGCGTACACCGTTCGCCTCTACTGCGGAATTCAACATATATGAAATTTCATGAAATACTATATAAGTCTAAGTATACTAGATTTAATGAAATATTATAGTACATAAGTGTAACTATATGAAATTTAATGAAATACTATAGTATATAAGTCTAAGTATACTAGATTTAATGAAATACTATACTATATAAGTGTAACTATATGAAATATAATAAAATACTATAATATATAAGTTTAAGTATACTAGATTTAATGAAATACTATACTATATAAGTGTAACTATATGAAATATAATAAAATACTATAATATATAAGTTTAAGTATACTAGATTTAATGAAATACTATACTATATAAGTGTAACTATATGAAATGTAATGAAATACTATAGTACATAAGTGTAACTATATGAAATATAATGAAATACAATGGTACATAAGTATAACTATATGAAATATAATGAAATACTATAGTATATAAGTGTAACTATACGAAATTTTATGAAATACTTTAGTACATAAGTGTAACTATATGAGATTTAATGAATTACAATAGTACATAAGTGTAACTATATGAAATATAATGAAATACTATAGTATATACGTGTAACTATATGAAATATAATGAAATACTATAGTATATAAGTCTAAGTATACTAGACTTAATAAAATACTATAGTACATAAGTGTAACTATATGAAATATAATGAATTACAATAGTACATAAGTGTAACTATATGAAATATAATAAAATACTATAATATATAAGTTTAAGTATACTAGATTTAATGAAATACTATAATATATAAGTGTAACTATATGAAATGTAATGAAAAACTATAGTACATAAGTGTAACTATATGAAATATAATGAAATACAATGGTACATAAGTGTAACTATATGAAATATAATAAAATACTATAGTATATAAGTGTAACTATACGAAATTTTATGAAATACTATAGTACATAAGTGTAACTATATGAGATTTAATGAATTACAATAGTACATAAGTGTAACTATATAAAATATAATGCATTACAATAGTACATAAGTATAACTATATGAAATATAATGAAATACTATAGTATATAAGTTACACTTATATAGTATAGTATTTCATTAAATCTAGTATACTTAGACTTATATACTATAGTATTTCATTAAATTTCATATAGTTACACTTATATACTATAGTATTTCATTAAGTCTAGTATACTTAGACTTATATACTATAGTATTTCATATAGTTACACGTATATACTATAATATTTAATTATATTTCATATAGTTACACTTATGTACTATTGTAATTCATTATATTTTATATAGTTACACTTATGTACTATAGTATTTCATTATATTTCATATAATTATACTTATATACTATTGTAATTCATTATATTTCATATAGTTACACTTATATACTGTAGTATTTCATTAAGTCTAGTATACTTAGACTTATATACTATAGTATTTCATTATATTTCATATAGTTACACGTATATACTATAGTATTTCATTATATTTCATATAGTTACACTTATGTACTATTGTAATTCATTATATTTCATATAGTTACACTTATGTACTATAGTATTTCATTAAATCTAGTATACTTAAACTTATATATTATAGTATTTTTTTATATTTCATATAGTTACACTTATATACTATAGTATTTCATTAAATCTAGTATACTTAAACTTATATATTATAGTATTTTATTATATTTCATATAGTTACACTTATATACTATAGTATTTCATTAAATCTAGTATACTTAGACTTATATACTATAGTATTTCATTAAATTTCATATAGTTACACTTATGTACTATAGTATTTCATTAAATCTAGTATACTTAGACTTGTATACTATAGTATTTCATGAAATTTCATATAGTTACACTTATTTACTATAGTATTTCATTATAATTAAATATTACGAACTTATTACTTATATACTATAGTTACACATTATGGTTAAGTTATATGAACTTATTACTTATATACTATAGTTATGTATTATAGTTAAGTATTACAAAATATATTAGTTATAAAGTATAGTTATGCATTATAATTAAGTATTACATATTTATTACTTATACACTATAGTTAAACATTATGGTTAAGTATTTATGAATTTATTACTTATATACTATGTATTATAGTTAAATATTATGAACTTCTTACTTACATACTATAGTTATACATTATGGTTAAATATTATAAACTTATTACTTACATATTATATGTCGGGCATCAAATTGATCCTAAAATATTTTTCACCAATCTAGATTAATTAATTTAACCAAGATTAAGACAAAACAAATCAAAAATACCCCAAAAATCGCAAAATGGGCACAAATTCAATCCCGTCGGAATACCTTCTTGACACCTCGTCGGAAAAACTCCAAATTGAATGGAAGTGGTCTTTTTCCGGCGATATAAAGAGAGGGCTTTGAAAGAAGACCAATTTTCAAGGCTATTAGTACCAACAATTACAAGAATAAAGCTTCCATGTGCTCGAATTTCGGTCAAGAACAACCGGTAACGGGATTTAGGGTTCATGAGTTTTGACTTCGAAATTGGATGCATCGGGGCAACGATTGAAGAGGATTTTATAGGCATTTTGAATCTTAGGATACCCTCAACAAGGCCCTATGGTTCATGCCCTCCAATTGAAGACGATTTGATCCAATTTTGGATTTGTTCAAATCGGCCCCTTGGACGACACAGTGACTTTAGGGATAAAATTCTACGATTTTAATCGACATTCAATCCGATTAAATGTGGAATTACGTGTATGGTAAGGTCCTCTTAAATGCCCAATAGTTAATGGCTTCAATCGGATCCAAGAAATTTGCCAAATCCTCCATTGAAACTTATAAAAGCTTACGGATGGGCGGCGGTTCAAAGGAGGAGGAAGAAGAAGGCTTCGTTTTTTGAGTTTTTGGAGGGGCAAACGATGTCCGTTTTGGACGAATTTGATATGTACGGACTCGTATTGAAATTCTATACATGATTATGGGAAAAAATGCAATTTTGGAAATTTTGTTTTTTAGTATTGTACGCCTAAGCTAAGCGTGTGATTTAAAACTTGAAAAAAAAACTACACGCTTAAGTTAGGCGTGTAGGCACACGCTTAAGTTAAGCGTGTAGGTTCCCTTAGCTGTATTTTCAAAATACCCACAATACCCCTGCACGCTTACCTTAAGCGTGTGGTTAAAGCGTGTAAAATAGCGTCGATATAGACAATATTTCGCGTGTATTTAGCTTTTCCGTTATTTTATAAGGGATGAAATCCCTTCGGGAGGGTACATATATAACACAACCATGATAATTTTCAATTCATGAAGTGCAATAATCTTCAATCCCTAAAATGATAATTTTAATATTCAATCACTGAAATGATAATTTTAATCTTCAATCCCTGAAGTGATAATTTTAATATTCAATCCATGAAGTAGTAATTTTAATATTGAAGTCACTTCAAAAGCCATAATTTTCAATCCCTGAACCGATTATCAATGTCCTAGTAATGACATATACCATTCCTGAAGTAGTGAGTATCATCACCTGTAGATGATGTAAATATAAGATTTTAAGCTTTTTGGAGTCACCGTAGTGACAAGTGTAATCTATGTATTAATGAATTATATTCCCCGAAGCGGATAGAAATAAAAGACTCAAATTACTTATTCTTGTCATATGCTAGTTTTTTTTTTTTTTAAATTATTTTTGTGTTCTTTCATATAGTTCTTAAAGTAAATAGACAATTGACATCCCCTAAAGTGGATGCACAAATAATATATTTGTCTCGGTATAGACAAATCATCCATGTCGTGATAAGTTTTATATCCCGAAGTAGACAAAATAATAAACCCTATTCCTCCTTAAGTGGATAATAAAAAGAAATAACATCTCTGTAAGAAGATGATAAAATATTTGTGTATTTTATAGTAAAGACATAAGTATCATCATTGGCAGTGGATGTATATGTAAAGCAAAATTGTCCTTGAAGTGACATTATTCTTCACACTAAATGAATGACAAGTTCATTTCTTTTACTAGTGTTTTAGACCTTAAATTTATGTTAGAATAATTGCTATAATTACAATGCCAAATTTCAAGGATTTTTAGAAGGAACATTTTAACACTAATTTTAAGTGTTAAGTTTCATTTGGCTAAATATATTTGGGAGAAAAATCTAGCACTTGAAAATTCCTGCAGAATTGTGCTAATCTAATGATTTTATCATACTCTCTTTTCTCTTAGTTTATAACAACTTACTTTTTTGCATAATTGTTTCGTGATTAGTAAACATACTAGCTTAGTGCCGTGCCAAGCATGAGATTGAATTTATTAAATATTTATAATAATTTGATATAAAAACTAAGGGGTTCAAATACGTTTTTTGGTAATAAAAAATGATTGTTTTTTTTTTACATTAATGCTCATGAAAAATGTCATATTGTAAAAAAGACAACAATAACTAAAAAGTGTCATCACTGTTGTAAAATCCAAGGTTAGATGTTAAATAGAAATCACATTCAGTTATCTTAAGAAAAAATCAAATAATGAAAGTTTTATCAATGGGAAATTTTGTTTAAATAATGAAACTACTTCTACTAACTAATGGATATCTATAATTTTATGTCATATTATTAATATAAGATATTTGATCTTATCTTATATTTTAAATCATTCCCATAAGTATGTTCAAAATTTGGCTAAAACTATTTCATGAACTTTGTTTTTATTATCATATGCTAGTTTTTTTTTCTTCTAAAGTATCATATGTTAGTTTATTTTACTATTATTGTATTACATATAAACATTTTTCCAATAATAAATTTTTATTAATGAAATTAGATTACATATAAAGATTTGCTAAAAAGATAAGAATGAAATTGTAAAGTTATAGATTAATTATTTTAACAATAAAAATTAAATTATTTACAAATTAATTTAATTTATATGGAACTCATAATATAAGTTGTTAAGAAATCTAAATTTAATAAGATAAAGTCGTGTTAGTGTAGAGTGGGCTAACAAATAACCTTAAAACAAACCTGTCAAACCTTATAAAAAGTTTAGGTATAAGATTTCATAGGACTCTTAGGTTAAATGGGAGAAAATAAATAAATTAATATGCTAAGTAATATGCTGACTGAATTTAATTTAAACTAAATCTCTATATAAATTAGAGGGTGAATCGATAAGGGGGTGCTCCTATGAGAAATAAGCATAGTTCTCAATCCTTGGATAAGGTTTAATTGAAAGGCTTAGATTAAAAGATCATAGGATAGTAGGATACAGATGAGAAGGGCGAATTATTATGTTGTCAAAAAACTTGTACTTTGTGTTCATAAAACATGTTTTGTTTGTTCATAAAATTTATTCTATGTTAATAAAATGTGTACTTTGTGTTCATAAAATTTATTCTATGTTAATATGTCACTTGGATGATAATAACATATATGAACATATATGTGCGTATCTTACGTGTTCACAAACTTGTTCAGTGTGTTCATAAAACTTTGTAGACGTGTGTTCATAAAACTTGTACTTTGTGTTTATAAAACATATGTACACATAATACAAATACATGAACACATATTACAAAATTTATAAACACGCATTACAAAAAAAATCTCTGAATGTCCAAAGGAAAAAAAAACTTATTTGACCGGTCATGGTGACTTGTTTGACCGGTCATATGACTAGTTACATACCATTTAAATGATGAGTACTTATTTTACATGGAAGCACCCCTCCTCATGTGAACCACCCCTATAAATTAATATGCTTAGAAATAAATTATGATCGAAATTTCCAATTTCGTAGAATACTGTGGATTTGTCAACAACTGCAAGATGCATGGAAGGGACTTATTCGCATGCTTTTTACACTTGTTTATATGAATGAGGTTTGGAAGTTTAAATCAAACTCTTTTAGAGTAGATTCAAACGTATCTTGGAGTTGGAAAGGAGGAACATCGGCCAAAGCTAGATTTGGGGAATTTGGATCGTTATTGTTCGTCTGAGGGAACAAATGTTTTGTTCCAACAGAAGATGCAACATATAATTAAAGCAAGAAAGAATATATTTAGAACTCACGATATAGAGTGCAAATCGCAATCAGTCAAATAATTAATCAGAAAAAAATCACTACCTTCAAATTTCTCGTTTGAGAGAATTTTGAAGAGTCTACTTGTCTTATTGATATCTTGATCACTTACACTTGTAGCTCAGACTTCAAACCCTAAACTTCCCACCTAGTTTTGAATCACTCCTACAACTATGAACATGAGCTCACTCTTATAAGACTTACAAACTGCTTCACTTTTTTTTCTCTCAAGTCTCAATGAAAAGCTCGGAGTTCGTACTCAAGAAATGAATCACTCACTTCTATTTATACAATCCGAAAATCCCACTAACAAATAAAATCTCACTCACTTATTTTCAGTAGCAAGAAGATATTATTTGGACTCAATAAGACAATATCTCAACCGAATATATTATCTAAGTAAATATCTCCTAAAATAATATAGTCGAGATAAGAAAAAATCTTCTCTCTCCAAATCTTCTAGTTGGCGTGATCAAACCAACTTTCCTTTTCAACCGCATGGTCTTCATGGATTATCTTCATACTTGACTTTCTTATGATATTCACAGCTTGTTGTTTGTGACTGCAATGTTGTTCCTTTGGAGGTAACAAAGCGTTTTAGAAAACTCTTTGTTCCCTCTGCATTACTGTGCTACCAATCGTTCCGTGTGACATCTTTGTTTGATCCTGAAACACTTACTCACTACATTAGTTGAATGTTTGTTACCATCAAAACCAATGAATTCAACAAATTCCCCCTTTTTGATGGTGACAAACATCCTTGACAAAATAACACATACTTGAGATAAAGACATTAGTATGAAGAAAGTTTTCCCTTTTAAGACAGTATAGTTCCCCCAAAGAGAAAGTAAAGATGAAAACATGATAAGTTCCCCATCAGCTAGACTACCCATCATATTCCCCCTTTTGGCATCATCAAAAACTTAAGAGAATTGCACAAGGAAAGTAAACACATCTTGATAAGCAACCAACCCCTTTTTCATTAATATAAAATAAACATGCAAAGCTTAAGGCAAACACACGGAACAAAAACAAGGAAAGACAAAGCAACTAAAGAGTAGATGGGCTGGGAACAAAAGCGGGATTGGTTAGCCGTAGATAGACGAATCAAGCACCATCAATGCCTGTGGAGGGAGCAGAAGGACGAGTAGCAATCAAGGCACACACTTCCTCCATAAGACGCCTTTGCTGTTCTGCCAAAAGAGAAATTGCGCGGGACAACTCTCTCACAACCGTTATCATGTCAAAATCCATACTGGGCGCATTCTTTTGTTCCCCCTTAGAGTTTGCACCATCAGACTCTTCATCATCAACATCCACCACTGGCTCAGGCTCGACCTTAACCCAACCAACTCCTTCTTTCAGAACAAACTGCATCTTGTGAAGATTATTCGCATCCAGACCTCGGGAAAAGACAGAACTTTCAATATCGTCCTTGTACACCTTATGGTATTCCAGAATTTTCTTGATTGCGTTGGGATACGGTAATGAGTGTCGATTAGTGTTCCTCGCATGAGCCATATGTTGCATCATCACCCTGGGCAGATTGATTGACTCCTTATCAAGCAGTTTGGCGAGAAGTACCACATCCAAGATAACAACTTGTTGTGCTTTTGTTCCCTTGGGGTGGTGTTGCAGATCAGGAAGTGGTAAAGTACCTTGTTCACGACAGACATGGAGTTGGTATCCAACGCTCCAGATTTGGGAGGGGAGGAGATCTCAGAAACGCGGAGGACCACTTATTGGTAAGGAAAATCCTTGGGCCAATGTCCCTTTGGATACTCATCATAGCCAGAATGAGGAACCCCCAAAATGATGCTTAGTTCCATGCTAGAGAACACATGAGTAGTCCCCTCCAACGTGTAACTACCTAGAATTGCGTGGGAGCGGACCTCAATGGCGAAGGAGGAGTAGAACACCCTTAATTGTTCCTCATCAACGGACTCCGTTTCAGCGAACAAGTGGTCCCACTGCCGAGCCTTTAGAACCGAGACAATCTCCCCCAAAGCATTCTGCTCCAGGAACTCATGATCCAGTAACAGTCCCCTCACAACCCCTTTGTGACTCATATCCTTCACCTCCTCCAAATCAGCCTTCACCTTGGATTTCGCCCCTTGGCAACGTTGGATCTTGCGAACAGGAGCCGCAAACACCTTGGCGCGCTTGGGTTTGCGCTCAAACTCATCGTCCGAGCTCACCGGAATGGCCTTGGTGGCTTAGGCTTGGGCCCTTGTCTTGAGTTTGGGAGGACAACCCATTTTGACCCTGCCCGAGAACTTGAGTCCCCTCGACGACGATCCCTCAGCATCATCATCAACCAATTCCTTCTCCAAGTGCCGCACAACCCCTTTGATTTGGGCCGTGGTGGCAGCATGAGTCTCCGCCGCCGTCGGTGTCGCCGAGACACTCCTCTGTCTCCATCTCAGGGTGGGTTGGGTGGGTGGGAGAGGAAAGTACCTTCTCCTTTTCATTGGAGGAGACAACAGTGGAAGAGAGAGGGGTAGGGTTAGAGTTAGGGTTTGGGAAGGCGGGTTTTGGAGAGGGTGATTTGAGGGCAATGTAGGGTACCATCATGAGATTGGTAGGTGGAGGCGAGGAGGGTGGAGAGATCAAGTTTGAGGCGGTGGCTATTTGTGGAGGATTGGGAGCGTCGAGAGAGGAGGTGGATGGGGTGGCTTGCGAGATGGCAGCGAGGATGGAGGGGTGGGTTCCCATTGCAGAGAGTTTGCGAAGAGGGTTTGAAGATCCTCGGTGCCTTCAATGGGGATGTTTGACGGGGAGGCCATTTGTGGAGCTTTGGGAGAGACGATGGAAAAGGCAAGAGACTTGGAGATATGAGAAGCAATTAGAAGCGGTGAAGAGGAATACCTTGGAGACGCCGAATTTATAGATCCCTAGCAAATCTTTTCGGTTGCCAAAGATAACAATTAATATCTTCTCCTTCCATCTTTTCCAAAGATCACAACCCGATTTTTCTCTTCCAAAAATAAATCTTTGTGAAAGATTCTGTCCAAATTCAACAAAGCCCACAAAATCTCGAGCACATCAAACATCACGTGGCCATCAAATCAACCCTAAATGCCTTCTTCATTTCCCACGCAGTTGCAGGCCATCATTGCACCTCATACCTGTCAAATCCCAACCACAGACCACAGAGGCGACGATCCGACTTCTCGGATTTCTGAAAAAGTAGAAGGGTCTGATGCGGGGGTAACGTTACCAAAGAGGGTACAAAGAACATCACACAAAAATATATGAGAATTTTTAATAATATTTAATCATGAAATAAAGGCTCCCAGTTGTGGATGATGAGAGGGGCTCATAGGGAGCATCAAACATGATGGCTAGGGTAAGCTGTAGAGTCAACAATCATTTGGACTTATAATGAGGGATCAATGCATCAAGTTGACTCTCTTGGGCCGAAAGAAAGCTGTTCAAAGTTTTATTATGAAAGCATAGATGGTCATGTAAGAAATTTGCAAATTAGAGAAGTACAAGCATGAAGCTAAGCATGTTATCCACACAATGATCAAGGGAGAGATTGCAAATTAGGACACGACACTTATACTAAAGAAATTCACCAAGTATTTTTAGCCAATCATCGAGGGAACAAAATAAGTAGACATTTAGTTAAGAAAGATCATACAAAGTTCCATGCGAAACCGTTCAAAGGGTTCCCTATTGAGTGCCTTGGTGAAAATGTCGGCGATTTGATCCTTGGTTCCACAGAAGTCCATGGAAACCAACCCTTTCTCCACACAATCATGTAAGAAGTGATGTTTTATCTTAATATGCTTGGTATGTGAATGCTGTACAAGGTTCTTGGAGATATTTATAGCACTAGTATTGTCACATAGAATGGGAGAAAAGTCAAGAAGAATACCATAGTCACTGAGTTGTTGCTTGAGCCATGGGAGTAGAGTACAACAAGCTGCGGCGGCTATGTATTCGGCTTCAGGGGTTGACAAAGCAACTGAATTTTGCTTTTTCAACCCCCAAGAAACTAAGCACGACCCAAGGAACTGAGCCATTCCTGATGTAGACTTTCTATCCACTTTGTTCCTTGTAAAGTCAACATATGTGTATCCAACTAGATCGA
The DNA here is from genome assembly GCA_027886185.1 of Rheum nobile. NCBI lineage: Eukaryota > Viridiplantae > Streptophyta > Magnoliopsida > Caryophyllales > Polygonaceae > Rheum > Rheum nobile. The sequence goes on along the minus strand of WOAB01000540.1, from coordinate 3,473,929 downwards.
AGTTGCATCCCCTGGGACACCACAGACAAAGATCATCTGTCCCTTCAAGTATCTCAGAATCCTTTTCACTATCTTGAGGTGTGTCTCCTTGGGATCAACCTATGATTCCTCGATAGAGCGTTTGGTCAACTCATTTTTCATGTTCATCCTTTCCCATGGGGTTGTTGGGAGATATGGGAGTGGTGAAGGGCTTTGCATCGGTCATTCCAAACTTCTTGATACACTCCCTGAGATACTTCTATTGATGAACCCTTGTTCCATCTTCTCCCTGAGAGACTTGAAGACCCAGGAATAACTTCAGTTCCCCAACCATGCTCATCTCAAATTCAGGGCCATAAGATTTTAGAATTTTTGAACAGTTTTTCATCTGTAGACCCGAAGATGATGTCATCCACATAGACCTGCACAACCAAAGTGTGCTTTCCCTCCTTTAGCAGGAACAAAGTCTTGTCAACCTTCCCGCAAACGTATCCGTGTGACATGAGGAATTGAGATAGACTATCATACCAAGCCCTAGGAGCCTGCTTAAGACCATACAACGCCTTGTCAAGAATATAGACATAACTAGGTTGAGAGGCATCTTTAAATCCCGGGGTTTGCTCCAAATAGACTTCCTCCTTGATAACTCCATTCAAGAAGACAATCTTCACATCCATTTTCTACAATTTGAAGCCATGAAAAGCTGAGTATGCAATGAGTAGTCAGATAGCTTCTAAATGAGCAACGGGAGCAAAGGTCCCATCATAATCAATCCCTTCTTGCTGGTTATATCCTTTCACCACCAGTCTTGCTTTGCTCCTTGTGACTTTCCCCTGATCATCCAGCTTGTTTCTGAACACCCACTTGGTTCCTATCATAGTTCTGTTCCCTGGACGAGGGACGAGCCTCCAAACCTTATTCCTTTCGAATTGATGGAGTTCTTCTTGCATATCACTTATCCAGTCCGGATCCTTCAATGCTTCTCCTACAGTTTTGGGTTTTTATAAAGAGAGAAAAGCATTGAAGGCACAAATTTTTTGCAAAGTAGAGCGAGTGCAAGTTCCCTTTCGAAAGTCTATAAGGATTTGATCCAGTGGATGAGCCTTCTTTTGCTGGTAGTTCCTTACTTGCAGAGTGATGAGATCAAAATCAGTGCTATCAACACCGGTACTGTCATCAACTGTCCCTTCAGCATCGGGAATTGAGCTTTGTTCCTCTTGAGGGACTTGAGGAGAATTAGATAGCTGAACGCCTTCATCTGACTCAATGTTGCTGGCATAGTCTTGAGCCCTTGGAGTTGATGAATTATCGTGATTGTCACGACCAAGAGAGGCACTGTTCATGTCATCATTGGGCGCGACATCCATGACACTACTTTTCACAAGGTGAAAGCTGTCTTCCTCAGAGAGACCAGTATTTGAGGGAATACTATTCATTTGTTCCTGCATATTGTTACCAACAATAGAAGATTTATAAAAAATAACATGAATGTTTTCCTCTACCTTCCTTGTCCTCTTGTTCAAAACTTTGTAGGCCTTGCTGTGGCAAAAATATCCTACAAAGGTGCCTTCATCACTTCTCAGGTCAAACTTTCCAAGAGAATCTTTCCCATTGTTGTGGATGAAGCACTTGCAACCAAACGTCCGCAGATGAGAGACATTAGGCTTTCTTCCCCTTAAGAGTTCATTAGGAGTCTTGTTCAGCAGCAAGCGGATGATTGCCCTGTTCAACACTGATAAGCACTACTTTGTAGGCCTTAACTAAGAGTTATTAGAGGGTTTTATTGGTGCCATTCGGGTAGATTTAGACACATTCTTGTGCATGGCGTTTGGGGGCGAAGTCTGGTGTTTTTGGAGGTATATGAGCTATTTTGGATATCATAGGAGACACTGAGGAAGGAAGCCACCAAAAGAAGACGCCAAGGAAGTGAAGACAAGAGGGAGGCAAAGCCAAGGAGTGAAGGCCGAGCATTAACCGCGACCGCGGACAAGGGTGCCGCGATCGCGGTTCCTTGGGCAAGTCGAGAGTTTTCCGCAGGCGCGGAGGAATGTGAAGAGCGCAGAGCCACAAGAGGCCGCGATCGCGGTAAATGGCCCGCGATCGCGGGTCATCGACGCTGGAAGTTCTGACTTTTCCCGAGTCTATCTTTTCTAATTTCTTTTCTTATTTTTCCATTTTATTTCGTTTCTTTTCTTATTGGGCTAGGTCATTTGTTAGAGGCCCTATATATACTCTCTTTAGCATTAGGTTTAAGAGGAGGAGTTTTCCAAGTTCTAGTTTTTGAAATTTCAATTCATCGTTGCCACTTTTCATACCTTTGGAGTTCATCATGTTTATGAGGAGCTAAGCCTCTTTTGCTTAGTCCGGTAATGGAAGCATAAGTTTATTCATCTGGTTGTGAGGTTTTGTTCCTATCTATCTTATCCTATTGAGTTATATCTTTTCTCTTGAGCAAATTCTTATTTGGATGTTTGTTGGTTTATCTAGATTGATCACCTAGGTTTATTGCTTTCGTTCATATTGCTAATACTAGGGAACTGTTGGGCTAACGCTCTAGTTCGAGTAGCGAGCATAGATTCTTATCTGCCATTGTGGAATTTATCTATATAGGGAATTGATGAATGCTTCTGGTTGAGGTGTTATGTGTATCCTGGTTAATTCTTATGTTCATTGCTGCCTTTGGGTTGAATCACTAGTGGTGCTAGGGTTATTCATTGGTAAGGGTTCTTATGGATGATTTCCCTATTAATCTACACAAGATCAGGACAGGAATAACCGAATAGGAAGATAGGGCATAATCAAGGAACAACCTTTGAATGACTTATATGGACATTAATTGGCTAAGTGTTTTCTCTCTTTGATATTTTCATCATATACTTTGTTGTGTTTGACTTAATTGTGACCAATCAACCTACAATCCCCCCTTTAGTGACATTGCATGCAACCACCATTAGTTTTGCTCCTTCCCTGTGGGATCGACCTTTGCTTATTGACTATACTAGTTTATTTATGAGGTTTTATATTTGACAGCTAGGAACGACAACACGTCAAATTTTGGCGTCGTTGCCGGGGAAGGCAAGTTTTGAGCTTTTGGTGTTTTTGTGTGTGTTTCGAAATTTTTGTGTGAGTTCTGTGTGTTTGCTTGTGTGTGTGGACCTATCTTATGGTCCACACCCGTACTGCTGACTCTTCCCCTTTAGCTATTGATTCAGAGATTGAGCGGACACTGAGGGAGAATCGGAGAGCAACAACACTTTTGGTAGATCCATCTAGGGCGATACTGCAGGAAGAAAACGACGAAGAAGAAGTGATGGCTGATGATCCACCCACATTGAGGCAGCTGACTGCTCCTAACTTGGAGCAACAGCCACTGGCCGTAGAGTTCCCTGAGCTCCCAACGGGAGTGAACTTTGAGCTCAAGTCTGGGCTTATTCATCTTTTGCCCTAGTTTCATGGGCTGAGTGGAGAGGACCCAAACAAGCACCTCTCGGAGTTTCACGCCGTGTGCACCTCCATGAAGCCACGCAACGTAACGGAGGATCAAATCAAGTTGAGGGCTTTTCCTTTCTCGCTTAAGGATTCGGCCAACGAATGGTTTTATTACCTCACCCCAGGTAGCATCAACACCTGGGGAAAGATGAAGAAGGCGTTTCTGGAGAAGTACTTTCCAGCAACGAAGCTGAACAGTCTCAATCGCAACCTGAGCAACATGGGACGGAGACGCTCTACGAGTACTATGAGCGTTTTAAGAGGTTGTGCTCCAGCTGTCCCTACCACGGGTATTCTGACCAAGATTTGGTCTTATACCTATATGGGGGATTGCTGGATGAAGAACGACGAATGGTGAATGCGGCATATGGAGGCAACATACTGAACAAGACACCTGCCACAACATTCGAGATATTCAGCGAGTTGTCGGAAGGCTCAAGGCAATTCAGTAAGAGGGCGAGCGCCCAGGCAGTGAAAGCCACTTCAAGTGATCATGCTCCCCCATCTATGGTGAAAGACATGAGCGAAATGAAGGAGATGATCAAGGTTTTGATGAGGAAGGAGGGACCGCAGAGGGTCAAGGAATGCGAGTTTTGCTATGCTACTACGCATGCAACTGACGCATGTCCTACACTCCACGAGGAGTCCACTGAGCAAGTCAACGCTGTTGGGGGGTACCAACAAAGACCACGATACGACCCCTTTTCCAGTACCTATAATCCCGGATGGAGAGACCACCCGAATTTAAGGTACGGGAACACTCAGAACATAGAGAACCCCTATGAGTTCCATCCAAGACCCCCTCAGCAATACCAGCAGCAGCAACAGCAGTACCCCCAGAGGCAGTTTCAAGGAGGCCAACAGTTCAGAGGCCAAGTAGATCAAAGACCGCAAGGACAGGGAGCTCCCCGCACCAACAATCTTGAGGACCAGGTCAACACACTAGCGCAGCACATGACTACGCTGATGCAGACCGTGGGAACCATGCAGCAAAACATGGTTCAGTTTTGAGCACGAGACCAAGTCCAGTATACATAACTTAGAGAAACAGGTGGGGCAGATCTCCCAGGCGGTTAGCAAGCTTGAAGCTAGAGAGTCACGAGCACTCCCATCTCAAACTGAGATAAACCCTAGGCAAAACGTCAACTCCATGACGTCAAGGCCCAGATGGGAGCATGAAGAAGAAAAGCTGCCAACCAAAAATTACGAGGACAAACCGCGACCGCGGGTAATTTGCCGCGATCGCGGGTCTGTTGAGCAAGAGAATGGGAAAGATGCGTCGATTAAGCGCGATCGCGGGCAGGATAGCCACGACCGCGGGGCCCCAATGCAAGAACCGCGATCGCGGGGTGAAAACCGCGATCAAATTTCGGAAAACGGGCCATCTCCACTTACTTTTATGACGCGGTATGTCTACCCGGAGGGATATTTTGACATCCCAGTGCCATTCCCTGCAGCACTAGAAGATGACGAACCCATTGAGGGGCTGAAGGGAATGTTCGAGACATTCATGAACTACAAGGTGGCCCCCCAATTGAGCAAAGCGATGCCTCGCTTTGCAAACTTCCTGAGGGAGCTATGCAAGCTCAAGAAGGAGCAAAAGGAGCGGTCGAAGAAAAAGGTGAAAGTCAAGAAGGATGTCTCGGCTGTGATGCAAAAGAAGATCCCGAAAAAGTGTGAAGATCCTGGGATGTTTAGTGTACCCTGCAAGATTGGGGAAACCAAGTTCAGCGAGACATTGCTGGATTTGGGAGCCTCAATCAATGTCCTACCACTGTCCGTCTACAACACCCTCAATGTCGGACCACTAGAAAGCACGGAAATCGTCATCCAACTGGCTGACAACTTCGTCATCATTCTTGAGGGCGTTGTGAAGGACGTTTTGGTGAGCGTCGATACCCTCGTCTTCCCTGCAGACTTCTTCATCATGAACACAGGGAAACAAGGAGGACGAGTAATGCTAGGGAAGCCTTTCATGAAGACCTCCAACACAAAGATCAACGTGGGCATATGTACGATAAGCATGGAGTTTGACCAGAGGAAGGTAGAGCACAAGCTGAAGTCCATTCAAGAGCATCCCCCAGATTCAAGAGTGCAGAGTGCGGTTGCAAGAGGCAACCCAGGCTGAGAAGTACAGTAGGACATCGTGCCGCGACGATAACTATGGCGCTGCTCGGGAGGCAACCCGAGGTATGAGTTGCTGAACTCATCTTTGTTTCTTTGTTTCGTTAGGATTTGTTATTGTGTTTTTTTTTTCCTTTCTTCTGTGGGTTGTTAGAACGAACCTTACAACGGAGCCCAGACCTCAGCGACCCGTGATCGCGGTATCGATCCCGCGATCGCGGTTTCCCCACGGTGTTCCACGGAGTTTAGTTCTAAAAAAAAAAAAAACGGCCCACAAAATTCAATATCAGCGCATTTTTCGAGGCGGTCAATCCTTGTAACTCGCGCCGGCCGTTATGCTGCAGGGTATTAACCCCGCGATTGCGGTTCCTCAGCCCCGCGATCGCGGCCCCTCGTCGCCGAGCTTATAAGAGAGGGGTGTGGCGGAGGCATTTCACAACACCTCCACCATGCTCTCTCCCTCTCAAACCACTCGGATCTCCGACTCCGACCATCGCGACGACACCCTGCAGCCCCGCGACCATCGTTCCGCCACCGCGACGTCGTTTGGGTGAGATCTCCATTTCCCCCTTGGATTTCTCATTGCCTCACGAGCCGCGATCGCCGGACCCACGCCCGAAGCCCCGCGACCACTATAGCACCACCAAGGACCACCAAAGCCATTTTTCTTCGAAGCTTTCTGCTGCCCAGAAACCGCGATCGCCGCTGTCCAGCCCCGCGATCGCGGCCCTTCTTCTCCAGAGGACTTCATTCGAGCATAAACCGCGACTGCGGCCCACACCCCGCGATCGCGAGCCTCTCCGGTATTCTTTTCGTGCCTCTTACTTCTTCTTCCACCATGTCTACTTTCGTAAACAACATGAGAAGCCCGAGGCACCGGCGTTATTTTGAGACGTTCAGCCTGCGGAAGATCGTCCCGACGAAATTCTACGATCGACCGACGCTGCAAATACTCGGTTTGGAGGACTGCACTCAACAGTTGCTGAGCCACGGAGGGCTCGGTAATTTCATTGACTTGTCCGCCCCGACGTCCGACGAACTGACCCTGGAGTTCCTGGCCATGCTGGAACGCCACGACGACGGGATCACGTTTAACCTGCTGGGGCGACAGAGACGGATGTCCTACCAAGGTCTGCGGGACCTTTTTGGCGTTACTGAGGAACCCACCGAGGATTGGGAAGCTGTAGGCACCTTGCCAGAGTTCTTCTGGCAAGATGCGACCCGGGATGTGATCAACCCCAGTGCCGGCGAGTACAACTACAAGCTGACGCACCCCTGTTTGAGGCTGGCTCACAAGGTGCTAGCCATGACCTTCCTTGGACAGGGGGAGGTGAACAAGGTCTCCAGGCAGGACCTTACAGTGCTCTGGTGTTTGACACCAGAGAGTCACAACATCCCCGACTGGGTCGGGCTGTTTCTCTCCAGCTGCCAACGACTGAGAGAGAAGAAGGGCGGTAAGATCTCCATGGGAGGCATGGTGACGCTTATCGCCCGACAGTATGAGATCCTTGCGAACCATTGGGAATTCCCCGACGAGAGCTACACATACAACATCAGGCTCATGAGGAGGTCCCATCTGCTGGAGGCCCGTAATAGAGAGTACACCTGGCTCTCCCTGGCCGGCAACCAACACCACATGAGGTTGCCTCGTCCGATGCCTTTTGGGCCCCGGGCGAGGGACTTCTACCTTTATGTCGATGGGGAGCAGGGGTCGTCGTCCGAAGACGAAGGGGACAACGACAACGACGAGGAAGAGACTGCGGCGGCGGACATGGAGAGAGATGTGCCATCGCCGCCGGGTTTCAGGGTCCCCCCTGTACTTCCTAACTACACTCACCAGGCATCTGGGTCTGGTAGTGCTTATGGCGGGGCGCCCTGGGACCAGCTCCTGGACAAAATGATGAACCTGCAGCTGAGGCAGGATGAGCAGATACGGAGGAGCGCCGAGTGGGAACACGGCATCTCCCAGAGGCTAGAGGAGCATGTGAGGAGAAGCACTGAGTGACAGCGCAACATGAAGGTCAACCTTGCCTACCACGCCAATCGCCTGGACAACCACCTCACCACCGTTGAGGACCAGGTGGTTCATCTGCAGAGGAGAGCTGAGGCTTTCTTCAACGCCTATGGGTATTGGCCTCCACCCCAGTGAGTCCTTCTATTTTTCCCTTATCTTTTATTTGTCTCTCATACATTGAGGACAATGCATGATTTAAGCATGGGGGAGTAGAAGTGCTCACTACCTATCTTGTATATATTTCTTTTCCAACATTGTACTTTGGATTTTCAGCATTTTTTATTAAAAAAAAAATAAAAAATTAAAAAAAAAAATATGAGTGGCTAGGATGAAAACCCGAAAGGGCTCCTAGGCAAAATGAGTGAAAAGAAAAGGAGTGTTTCTAGGATCTCATTTTACCGACGGGGCGGCACAAAAAGAGGAGTCAAAGAAGGATTGTCGGGTAGGTCACTCTGGGAGGCATAAGGAGTCATAGATGGAGGCTAGGATTAGAGGTTACTCACACCATTGGATGTCTGGGTTAAGCTTAGGGGAAGTACTCTGCTTGCCCCTTAAGCTTGTTGAGTTGTGGATGTGTCGTGAATGAGATTGGTGCCAGGAGCTTGGCATGGGTTAGGTGACTCTTAGTTGGAGGACATGCTTCCTGAGATCTTGGGTGTTACATTGGAGGGTAAATTCTTTATTAGTTTACTCGAGGACGAGCAAAGGTCTAAGCATGGGGGAGTTTGATAAGCACTACTTTGTAGGGCTTAACTAAGAGTTATTAGAGGGTTTTATTGGTGCCATTCGGGTAGATTTAGACACATTCTTGTGCATGACGTTTGGGGGCGAAGTCTGATGTTTTTGGAGGTGTATGAGCTATTTTGGATATCATAGGAGACACTGAGGAAGGAAGCCACCAAAAGAAGACGCCAAGGAAGTGAAGATGAGAGGTTAGGAGGCGAAGCCAAGGAGTGAAGGCCGAGCGTTAACCGCGACCGCGGGCAAGGGTGCCGCGATCGCGGTTCCTCGGGCAAGTCGAGAGTTTTCCGCAGGCGCGGAGGAATGTGAAGAGCGCGGAGCCACAAGAGGCCGCGATCACGGTAAATGGGCCGCGATCGCGGGTCGTCGACGCTGGAAGTTCTGACTTTTCCCAAGTCTATCTTTTCTAATTTCTTTTCTTATTTTTCCATTTTATTTCGTTTCTTTTCTTATTGGGCTAGGTCATTTGTTAGAGGCCCTATATATACTCTCTTTAGCATTAGGTTTAAGAGGAGGAGTTTTCCAAGTTCTAGTTTTTGAAATTTCAATTCATCGTTGCCACTTTTCATACCTTTGGAGTTCATCATGTTTATGAGGAGCTAAGCCTCTTTTGCTTAGTCCGGTAATGGAAGCATAAGTTTATTCATCTGGTTGTGAGGTTTTGTTCCTATCTATCTTATCCTATTGAGTTATATCTTTTCTCTTGAGCAAATTCTTATTTGGATGTTTGTTGGTTTATCTAGATTGATCACCTAGGTTTATTGCTTTCATTCATATTGCTAATACTAGGGAACTGTTGGGCTAACGCTCTAGTTCGAGTAGCGAGCATAGATTCTTATCTGCCACTGTGGAATTTATCTATGTAGGGAATTGATTACATGTTGAATGCTTCTGGTTGAGGTGTTATGTGTATCCTGGTTAATTCTTATGTTCATTGCTGCCTTTGGGTTGAATCACTAGTGGTGCTAGGGTTATTCATTGTTAAGGGTTCTTAGGGATGATTTCCCTATTAATCTACACAAGATCAAGACAGGAATAACTGAATAGGAAGATATGACATAATCAAGGAACAACCTTTGAATGACTTATGTGGACATTACTTGGCTAAGTGTTTTCTCTCTTTGATATTTTCATCATATACTTTGCTGTGTTTGACTTAATTATGACCAATCAACCTACAATCCCCCCTTTAGTGACATTGCATGCAACCACCATTAGTTTTGCTCCTTCCCTGTGGGATCGACCTTTGCTTATTGACTATACTAGTTTATTTGTGAGGTTTTATATTTGACAGCTAGGAACGACAGCACGTCAAGCACATAACAAACGACATTCAAAGCTTTAGCCCAATACTTTTTGGAAGACCACTAGCAATAAGCAATGTGCGCGTCATGTCCTCCAAAGTCATGTTGTTCCTTTCCATAACACCATTTTGCTGCGAAATTCTGGGTGCTGAGAAGTTATGACTTATGCCATTGTTATGACACATGGATAGAAACTGAGAGTTCTCAAATTCTGTCCAATGATCAGTACGAATGGAGCCAAGAAACTGTCCTAGACTCTTCTCAACAGATTTGAGCCAAGATTCAAACTCAATGAACACTTCGTCCTTCGAGGATAGAAATAGGGTCCATGTATACTTGGAGAAATCATCAACAATAACAAAGACATATAGATTCCCACCACAACTCTTTGTGCGCATAGGCCCACAAAGATCCATGTGGATTAGTTCCAAAGGATGAGTTGTGCTTACCTTTTTCTTGGATTTGAACGAAGATCTCACCTGTTTACTGATGCGTTCCTACAAGCGATGAAAGGATCGAGATCTTGTAACGGCAGCCGCTGCGACGAATTGGTACGTTCTGGACAAAGAACGCGTTGATTTGGGAGGATGGAATGCGGGGAATTGTGATGATGAGTGGTGTTTGAGTGGATAAGGTGGAGTTGTGTTTGGTAGCAGCGGAGGGGGAAGTGTAGCGAAGAAGTGTAGGCAATGGAGCGGTGGTGGTAAGGTAGGCTCGACGTGGTCAAGTGGTGCCGGAGCGCGAGCAACAGCGGTGAAAGGAAGAGAAATAGACGGTGAAGGAGGTGAGAAGCAGAGATTGTGACGCCCAAATACTCAAAGGGATGAAGCAATGCTTTCAACTCAAGCTCTGAATTTGAATTAGACGTAAAACCCTTTACAATGGTCAAAAGGCCCTATTTATACAAGGCTAATCAAGGTCTTAATGACCCAAATCTATGAAGTAAATGCAAAGATAAGGATAAGATTACATTAATTACACAGATCACGTTTGAATTCAAAAATGGATTCAGCCATTAATGCCGAATATTCTCAATTAATGCTCATCAATGCTGAAGATCGTGATTTGGTTTGAAATGATCGTGTTCATTCAATGGTTGAAAGAAGACGCACTCTGAACGCGATCTCTGTGTTCTCTTGGAGCCTTTGAAGGGAGAACGCGTTCTCTTGATTGGGCTCCCTGTTGCCTTGGCTTGCTTGAACACGTTGAATTATAGAATTCACCACGTTCGCAATGGACTTAGCGCGTGCCCTTGTGATTGGTCCTTCTTGTGGCGCGCGCAAGGCTGTGTCCTCCTCTTCGGCACTTACGCTTGGTGGGATCGCATCACCCTCCCCCACTTGGCTGTGAAGCGTCCCCGCTTCACCATCATCACTGTCGGGCGCCACGTATGCCTCCAAGTCTGCAACGTTGAAGGTTTTGTGTACGCCATAATCCGGGGGCAGATCGATCTCATAGGCGTTGTCGCCAATTGCCTTAAGCACTTGAAATGGCCCATCTCCGCGTGGTGCAAGCTTGGACTTCCTTTTTGCAGGGAATCGTCCTTTGCGAAGATGTACCCAGACCAGGTCACCTGGAGCAAAAATGACGCACTTGCGTCCTTTCCTGTGTTGTTTGGTATATTCATCAGCGCGTTGCTCCAACTATTCGCGCATTCTCTGATGCAACTCTTGAATCCAACGCGCACGATTTGCTGCACTTGGATGTTCGTTGTCCTTCAAAGGATGCGGCAGTAGTTCCAAAGGAGTGAGCGGGTTCCTTCCGTAGACAACCTCAAATGGCGCGAGCTTTGTAGCCGAGTGCCTAGACCTGTTATAAGAGAACTACACAGTGGAAAGTAAGTCCTCCCAACCTTTTGGGTTGGTCTTCAGCATCGTCCTAAGCAAGGCGCCTAGTGTCCTGTTGGTCACCTCAGTTTGACCATCTGTCTGGGGGTGATAACTAGTAGAATAAAGTAATTTTGTACCAAGTTTCCCCCATAATGTTCGCCAGAAAATAGACACGAATTTTGTGTCGTGGTCACTGACCATAGAACGCGGTATTCCATGTAGCCTTACCACGTTGTCGTAAAACAACGCGGCAATCTCGGACGCGCTTTGTGTGGTCTTGCACGCGATAAAATGTGCCATTTTGCTAAACCTATCAACAACCACAAAGATAGAATCCTTACCTCGTTTGGAGACAGGTAAGCCAGTGATGAAGTCCATGGACAAGTCTTCCCAAGGCGCCAAGGGGATTGGCAGTGGAGTGTAGACACCATAAGGATGGGAAGTGGACTTGGCGCGTGGGCAAGTGACACAACTGTTGCAGAAGCGAGTCACCTGGTATGTCATCTTTGGCCAGAAGAAATGCTCGCGAAGAGCTGCCAGTGTCTTATTGACGCCAAAATGACCGCGGCCATGTACTTCTTGTATCAGTAGCTTCCGGATGGGTGAGCTTGGAATGCATAAGCGTCCTGCTTTGTATAGGAACCCATCCTGCAAAAAGAATGTTTCTACCTCGCGGTTCCTAAGGCATTGCTCCAGAATAGGCTTGAAGAAGGAGTCAGACACATACAACTCTTTAATCAACGAAAAACCAAGCAGTTTGGATTGAAGTTGAGAAATGAGCACATACCTTCGAGAGAGCGCGTCGGCGACCACATTCTCTTTACCTTTCTTGTGCACCACCACGTATGGAAATGTTTCCATGAATTCAACCCAGCATGCGTGGCATCTGCTGAGATGTGCTTGGCTCTTGAGATAACTGAGTGCCGCGTGGTCTGAATGAATGACGAATTCGCGCGGCCACAGGTAATGTTGCCAAGTCTTCAGGACCCTAACCAGCGCGTACAACTCTTTGTCGTACGTAGGGTAGTTGAGTGTGGCCCCAGTGAGTTTCTCGCTAAAATACGCGATGGGCCTTCTCTCTTGGTGGAGCACTCTACCAATGCCAATGTTTGACGCGTCACACTCCACTTCAAAATGTTTGTTGAAGTCTGGGAGCTGAAGTAGTGGCGCGTTGCACAGTGCCTCCTTCAACACATTGAATGCGTTGTTGTGGCTCTCTTTCCAAATCACCACAGCATCTTTTTTGGTCAGCTCATGTAAAGGCGCCGCGATTGTGTTGAAATTCCTTACGAACCTCCGATAAAAACCTGCTAAGCCCAGAAAGCTTCGCACCATGGTTGGGGTCGTCGGAGTAGGCCAGTCTCTAATTGCCGCGATCTTCTCTTCATCAACGCGCAACCCATCTCTAGAGACCACATAGCCTAGAAAATTTGTGGTGTCGGAAGCAAAGCGACACTTGCCCAAGTTGGCATATAACTCTTGCCTTCTCAAGCACTGCAAAACAAGTCTCAAATGATTAACATGATCAGCAAAAGATAAAGAATATACCAGAATGTCATCGAAGTACACGACGACGAATTTGCCCAAGAACTCGCGAAGCACATGGTTCATCAGTCTCATAAACGTGCTCGACGCGTTGGTCAATCCAAATGGCATGACAAGCCATTCGTAAAGACCATACTTCGTCTTGAACGCGGTCTTCCACTCATCTCCCTCTTGCATGCGAATCTGATGATAGCCGCTCTTGAGGTCGATTTTTGTGAAGATCATCGTGCCATGGAGCTCGTCCAACATGTCATCCAGGCGAGGAATTGGGTGTCTGTACTTCACCATGATCTGATTGATCGCGCGACAGTCGACACACATTCGCCATGAACCATCTTTCTTGGGGACCAGGATGACCGGAACCGCACAAGGGCTTAAGGACTCCCTTACGTAGCCACGATCAAGTAGCTCCTGGACTTGTCATTGAAGTTCCTTGGTTTCTTCTAGGCCAGCGCGATAAGCTGCTCGATTGGGAAGTGACGCGCCAGACACCAAGTCAATTTGGTGCTCAACGCCTCGCAGTGGTGGCAATCCTTGTGGGAGCTCCTCAGGGAAGAGGTCCTTGAACTCCTCTAGCAGCTGGGTTATTTCGCTGGGCACGCCTTGCAGAATAGGCGCGTCTTCTTGACCTGGTTGTGGCACTAGTAAGAAACAAGGCGCCTTCCCTTGGAGAGCAGGCGTCAGGTCACTTGGTCGTGCCAAGATGAGTCTGTGCTCATAGCCTCATTGCAAATTTGTGCCTGCCTTGGTGTTTTGAGGCACCTCCTTGGATCGTGTTCTTTCCTGAGAAGCCATCTCTTTCTTTTGCTTGGCTTCCCCAGAAGAGCGCGTACTTTGGCTGCCTTGGCTCTTGGTAGCCTCAATAGCCTTTTGCCTCTCGCGCTCTACCTGGTCCTGTAATATCTCATTCGGCGACATAGGTAAGAGCATGACGCGCTTCCCGTGGTAAGTAAACACATAAGTGTTTAAATACCCATCATGAAGAACGCGTCGATCAAATTGCCATGGATGCCCCAGCAACAAGTGTGTCGCGTCCATGGTGATAACATCACACAGAACAGTGTCTGTGTACTGGCCAATGGAAAAAGGAATTAAGCATTGACGAGTTACAGTGTTACCTGAACTCGACGAGATCCATTGTAGTCCATATGGCTGTGGATGCGGGGTAGTTGGAAAATTGAAGTGGTTCACCACCTTTTCGTTGATGATGTTGCAACAACTACCTCCATCGATTATCACGCTCAAGGTCACAGTCTTGACCAAACAACGCGTGTGAAACAGGTTCTCGCGTTGATCCACAAGACTAGCTTCCTTGACTGTGAGCAATCTCCTAGTGACGAGGCTTAGCGCGGTGCCTTCATGCAGCGCGGTTGGTTCACAAGTGTAGGCCTCCTCGTCTTCATCTTCAGCTTCAGCAGCAGTAGTCTCGAAGGCTTCCTCTTCTTCAAAGGACTCATAACCTTGTGAGACTGTGGAGAACATGACCTTCTTCGCGTTGGGACAGTTACGCATCATATGTCCTCTGCCTCTACACTTGTAACACTCCATGTCACACGCTCTGTCTTGGGTAGAGGGAGTACCCTTAGCTTGTGGAGCGCGCGCTGTCGTACCTGGAGTCATCACGATCTTCCCTTCCCTGTTCTGAGAAATTTGGTTGTTTCCTAGGGCAAGACCGCGCACATTAGTAGAAGGTAATGAACTTGAGTTAGAATCATACCTTCTTTGTCCATATGGTTGGTATGGGGCTTGGCGCTTGCGAACGAGTTGATTGTGAATCTTCATCGCGACATGTGTCAAGTCGTTGATGTTTTTGATGGGCAATACCTCCAATTGGTCTCTGATGTTTGTGTTGAGACCACTCAAAAACTTCGTCCTCAAGGTTGAGGGCGCGACACTGATAGACGCCTTGTAGTACATGTCCTCGAGTTGTGAGAATAACTCAAGGGGCGTCTTGTTCCCTTGCTTGGCCATCACGATATTTAGTCGCATCTGGTTCTTGTAGTCTTGTGGAACATACTTCTGTGTCATCACGAACTTAAGCTGGTGCCATTCAGTAAGAGGCACCAGGTTTCGCCTTATCCTGTCATCCACGAATCGATGCCACCAAACTCGCGCGGCACCTCTGAAGTGGACAGTCGCCGCAGCCACGTAATCTTGGGGTGGAATCTGAGTGAAGATCAAGGTGTACTCCGTGGCCTGCAACCATTCAAGAAACACAGCGGGATCATATTCGCCATAAAAATGTTCAAGTTTTACCTTGATGTCATGGCGATTGAGACGCAATGCATTAGGATCACACGTTCTTTGTAGTTGAGCAGGTGGGAACTCCTGTGCGGCATATTGATTGATAGGAGCCTGGTGGAATTGGCCCTGACCTCTGTTGTTCCTTCGCGCGTCTCTGTTAGCGCGTTGATTCTCAGCGTAAAGCTGGTTGTTTCTCCAAAGAACGCGTTGTTCGCGTTGTTGATTCTGAGGGAGTTGTGCTAGAGGAAACCAGTCTTGGGGGTTGTCTTGTAGCTCCGCTGGATCCCCTAGTGGTTGGTGAAAGTTCCCCGGGTTGATCATCCCAGAGTCCTCCATCTCTTCGTCATCAAACTCCTCAAAATCATCCTTGGCAGAGGAGTGGTGGAATAGTACCCATCTGAACCATAGCGCGGAGTGCGCGCACTTTGGTGGCCCAGGTGGTCCTCCACGTTGAAAGGCACTGGGGTGTTAGCATAATGCTTCTGACGCGGCACCATCTGTCTATTGCGACTTGATTTTCGCGCCAACGTGGGATCACATGTGCCCCTTTGTATTCTGCCAGAACGCGTGGTTGTCGCAACCTCGCGTTGATCTCTTTGTTGGTACCTGTCATCATAAACGAGATCGTCAGGGTACTCACCTTGGTCATCGTCCGCATCTTCTGGATATTCCTCATCGCGAACTGGAGTCGCCTGTGGGACATATCTATCGCGATGAGAGACATGGCCTTGTTTGCTCTCGATGACCGACTGGATCCTTTGGAGGTGTGGTTGAGGATTTGAAGTGGAGGGCATCACGCCCTTGCCCTTGTCCACGCATTGCTGGTTCAGACCCGTCTCAGTTGGATTGGGCACGAACATTGGATTCATCGCGACCTGCATAGTGGGGTCTGCTTGTTGCATAGCAGCGCATCTTAGGGCCTCTTTCTCCTGTCGCTCCTCAGCGAGTTGACGTCTCAAGTCTTGGATCTCTCGCTGCTCCGGTGACAGCTCAAGGAGAGGTTGATTTGGATCTTGAGTAAGGTTGGGGTCTTGTGCTTGGGGTGGGGGATGGTTGTTCCCTTGTCCATTGGCACCAATCTGTGCCGTGACATTCCCTACAACATCCTGACCTTCCATTGCAAGTAAAAAAGCACAAAAGACAACGAAGCACAAATAAAGCAAGCACTACGAAGGCACAAGTGTTCACGTTGGTTATAAGGATTGTTTGGCCGTGAGGGCGGCTAACAGGCTAGCAAACAAGTGTGAAGTGCAAGCGTGAAAACCACTTAACCAAACGAATGTTGTCTTAAGATCTTGTGTAAAGAACACGTTAAAACAAGACAGAAACCACGCGAGACACTAGACGGCGGAGAGATTAAGAAATGAGCCTAGCCGTTGGTGGTGAAAGAGGGTTGCCTTATTTTGGCTTTACCTCTTTTTTTTTTTTTTTGAATCGTCGCGATCTTTTTTTTTTTTTTTTGTTGATGCGACTAGTTTATTTTTTTGTATCAAATCCAAGAACTCGTATTGATTGACGAGTGGATCTGAAAAGAAAGCAAAAGAAAAATAAAAATAACGGCTAAGTAACTAGAAGAAAGAAATCACGTTTTTGATGTCGTGATGAGGGAGAAGAAGTTGATGTAGATTTTTTTGGTCAACGCGTTGAATATGTCAAGTATTCACCGCGTTGTTTTTGCAATCACTTACGAAAACACACAATTAATTAAGGAAATTTTCAAACAAGCAAAACACACCAGTTTGCAAAGGTATCGCAATTCGGCCAAGATTTCTCTTGTAGGACCGATAGGTGGGTGAAAAAGAAAGAAAGAAAAAATTGTGAAAATGGGGGTGGCGGAAGCAAGTATGATGGATGAAAATAAAATAAAATTTGTGAACAAATGAGCTTAGTAGCGACTTACAAGATCAGGCTCTGATACCAGTTGATGCGTTCCTACAAGCGATGAAAGGATCGAGATCTTGTAACGGCAGCCGCTGCGACGAATTGGTACGTTCTGGACAAAGAACGCGTTGATTTGGGAGGATGGAACGCGAGGAATTGTGATGATGAGTGGTGTTTGAGTGGATAAGGTGGAGTTGTGTTTGGTAGCAGCGGAGGGGGAAGTGTAGCGAAGAAGTGTAGGCAATGGAGCGGTGGTGGTAAGGTAGGCTCGACGTGGTCGAGTGGTGCCGGAGCGCGAGCAACGGCGGTGAAAGGAAGAGAAGTAGACGGTGAAAGAGGTGAGAAGCAGAGATTATGACGCCCAAATACTCAAAGGGAGGAAGCAATGCTTTCAACTCAAGCTCTGAATTTGAATTAGACGTAAAACCCTTTACAATGGTCAAAGGGCCCTATTTATACAAGGTTAATCAGGGTCTTAATGACCCAAATCTATGAAGTAAATGCAAAGATAAGGATAAGATTACATTAATTACACAGATCACGTTTGAATTCAAAAATGGATTTAGCCATTAATGCCGAATATTCTCAATTAATGCTCATCAATGCTGAAGATCGTGATCTGGTTTGAAATGATCGCGTTCATTCAATGGTTGAAAGAAGACGCACTCTGAACGCGATCTCTGTGTTCTCTTGGAGCCTTTGAAGGGAGAACGCGTTCTCTTGATTGGGCTCCCTGTTGCCTTGGCTTGCTTGAACGCGTTGAATTATAGAATTCACCGCGTTTGCAATGGACTTAGCGCGTGCCCTTGTGATTGGTCCTTCTTGTGGCGCGCGCAAGGCTGTGTCCTCCTCTTCGGCACTTACGCTTGGTGGGGTCGCATCATTTACCTTTGGTACAAGCATCACAAACTTCATTACTTGTTGCTTCGATCTTAGGAAGACCGTTGACCAGGTCTTGTCTGTGAAGTTTGGAAAGAAGTTGAAGACTTGCATGTCCAAATCGCTTATGCCACAAGTCTGTTATCGCAACAATGGACGATAGACACATGTGCTTCTCAGGGATAAAAGCAGGATCAACTTTGTAGACGTTGTTTTCGCAGATCCCTTTGAGCAAAAAAATTCTTGTACTAATACACTCAACATGACAATCATCAATAGTAAAGACTATCCTATTTTTCTTGTTTTGGCACAGTTGAGCGACACTGAAAAGATGAAACTTGAGATCTTTCACAAGAGTCACATTATCCATAGTTATGTGACTAGAAAGCCTTACCTTACCAAGATCACAAACCTCTCCCTTACTCTCATTTCCAAAGGTTATGGAACCTCTGGAGGCCTGTTGAAGTAAGGTGAACAAACTTTTGTTCCCTGTCATATTACTTGAGCATGCACTATCAAAGTACCAGGAACCCAAACAAGCTTAGACTTTCTGGGTTTGGGAGTAATATATTTGATCTTAGCAGGTTTTTCATTTATTTTCTCCCAAGCAATACAAGCAATCTCTTCATTGTGTGTTTTCAAGAGACACTCTTGTTTGTAGTGACCAGAATGACCACAATACCAACAAACCCTATGACACTTTAAGTCCACATACTTGCTCTGTCCAGGCCAAATTGGTTTGTTAGCAACCCTGGAATGAAAATCAATATGTTTGGGCTTGCCGTTTTGTGCTTGCTTTAGCCAAAAGGAGTGAGCTTTCTGTCCATGATACCAATGTTTGTTCCCATCAGTCGAATTTGCACAGTCTTTCCGATTGTTCCCACGAGAGGACTTTCACCGTTTTCTCATAAAGACTGTTTTCCTTCGACTTCGGGGCTTTGGACTTGGGTGTCATCAACATGAAGCTTAGCTTGGTATCCAATGCCAAAGCGAGGCACCTTTCTTCTTTTCATCCTTGGCTGCAACAAACTCAATGCCTTTAGCTTTTTCTTTCTGCTCCTCATTGATTTTGGACAAATCGCTAGACAACTTGGTGTTGCTTAGCTTTAGCATTAGGGATTCCGATTCCAATGAGGTAACAAAGGCTTCTAGGGAAGTAATCTTCTCAGTGAGCTTAGGACATTCATCACAAGAGTTAGAGGAAGAAGATGACACTTTCTCAAGATTGGTCACTTTTTCGCCCAACCTTTGTTCTCATCGATCAAACTTGAGATCGTATCATCATTTTCTCCAATCAGCTCACTAAAAAGACTATTCTCATGAGCAAGTTTCTTAATGATAAAGATTAGTTGTTCTTTAGACTTGCTTTTCAAACTTGAAATGAGTTCAAATTCATTTACCTTAGAGTCATGTAGACTATCTTCAGCCATGAGGCAGAGCATGTTGGAGACAGAGTTGTAGCCTTTCGAGTCATGAGGACTCCCTCTGGCCATCAAGCAGACGTCCCTTGAATAAGAAGATTCTTCATCTTCTGAGTCAGAATCTCCCCACGTTGCCACCATTGCTTGTTTTTCTTCACGAACCGGAGGAAAACCTGCATTTTTCTTGAAGCAGTTTTTGGCAAAGTGTCCCTTGTTTTGACAATGGTAACAAACGACATCCTTCAGAACTTTGTTCCCTTCAGAGGAATGAGGCGCCTTTGCTTCAAGACCATATTCTCTTCATCGCTCTGGTGATGAGAGCAACATCTTCATCTCCATCCTCATCTTCATCTTCAACTTGAGACAAGTCAAAGGCTCTTTCAACTTTTAGAGCAATGCTTTGAGCCTTCTCAGCTCCCCTTCGGCTCATCTTGGAGTTATGGACAGAGGCGTTGCTTTCTAGCTTGGCAACAACTTCTTCCATAGTGAGAGCTTTGACATCAGTCTGGGCGTAAAAAGCAAGAGCAATCGCGTCCCACTGAGGATTGAGACCTTGCATGAAGTGATGAGTGAGTTTCCAATTAGGAAGCTTCTCGCCAAGGAACTCCAGTTGGCCAACTACTCCTTGGAAGCGGGAGTAGAAGTCTTGAATGTGTTCACTTTTTCCTTGGGAGATGTAATCACACTCCTTCATCAGGGAAATGATACGATTATTTTTGACATCCTCGTTTCCTTCATGGAGACGCTTCAAAGCATCCCAAATCTCATTAGCTGTTTTGTAGCCGATGATCTTCTTAAGATCAGCATGGAGCAAAGCCATATGAAGGATCTTCTTGAACCTGCTGTTCTTCTCCAACCTTTTCCAATCAGCAGCATCGTAGTCAGCCATTGCTTTTGGTTTTATTGCATCTTTATCATCCATAATTAGAAGGGGACCAACGTCAAAGTTTTCCAGATCTGTCCATCGAGGGAACAAATGTAGGACTCAATTTGTTCAACCCACCAATCATATTCTCCAGCCTTTAGAGTTGGTGGTTTCCAGAAAGAGTCACCGATAGCATTGTTTGGCGACATCTTTCTTGCAAAGTCTTAACGAAAACAATCTAGAGATCAAGCTCTGATACCAATTGTTGGATCGTTAGTCTTTTGTCTGAGGGAACAAATGCTTTATTCCCACAAAAGCTGCAATGAGATATTAAATCAAGAAATAATATATTTAGAACTCACGATGTAGAGTGAAAACCCCAATCAGTCAAATAACTAATCACAGAAAAACCACTATCTTCAAGCTTCTCGCTTGAGAGGATTTTGA
Organism: Rheum nobile; assembly: GCA_027886185.1. Taxonomy (NCBI): domain Eukaryota; kingdom Viridiplantae; phylum Streptophyta; class Magnoliopsida; order Caryophyllales; family Polygonaceae; genus Rheum; species Rheum nobile. The sequence goes on along the minus strand of WOAB01000540.1, from coordinate 3,453,167 downwards.
AGTGTCTACTTGATATCTTGATCGGTTACACTTATAGCTCGGACTTCAAACCCTAGACTTTACACCTAGTTTTGAATCACTCCTACAACTGTGAACATGAGCTCACTCTTTGATAAGCACTACTTTATAGGGCTTAACTAAGAGTTATTAGAGGTTTTATTGGTGCCATTCGGGTAGATTTAGACACATTCTTGTGTATGGAGTTTGGAGGTGAAGTTGGTGTTTTTGGAGGTGTTTGAGTTACTTTGGAGATCATGAAGACACTGAGGAAGGAAGCCATCAAGAGAAGACGCCAAGGAGTGAAGAGGAGATGGGTTGGTGCAAGGCAAATGACAAGAATGCCGAGCATTAACCGCGATCGCGGGCATGGGTGCCGCGATCGCGGGACTCGGAGCATGTCGAGAGTTTTCTGCGGGCGCGGAGAGATTGAAGGGCGCGGAGCCACATGGGCCGCGATCAAGGTCCACCACCCGCGATCGCGGGTCTAACACGACAGAGGCTCGGACTTATTCCGAATTATCTTTTTAGTTTTCTTTTCCCTTTTCTTATTTCCATTTCAGTTATTTTTCTTAATGGGCTAGGTTATTTGTTAGGGCCCTATAAATACTCTCCTTATGCATTAGGGTTAGGGACACACACACTTTAGTTGCAATTTTCATTCATCGTTGTTTTCCTTTCCTTTGAAGTTTTCACCATGTCTATGAGGAGCTAAGCCTCTTTGGCTTAGTCCGGTAATGGAAGCATGAGTTCGTTCATCTGGTTGTGAGGTTTTGTTCCTATCTATCTATCCTATTGAGTTATATCTCTTCTCTAAGCAAATTCATATTTGAATGTTTGTTGGTTTATCTAGACTGATCACCTAGGTTTATTGCTTTCATTATTATTGCTAATACTAGGGAACTGTTGGGCTAACGCTCTAGTATAAGTAGCAAGCATTGATTGTTATCTGCATCTGTGGATTATATCTATGTGGGAATTGATTACATGGTAAATGCATCTGAGCGAGCGTTCTGTGTATCCTGGTTAATTCTTATATGCATTGCTGCCTTTGGGTTGAACCTTTAATGGTACTAGGGTTATTCATTGGTAAGGATTCTTTGTGGAAGGTTTCCCTCTGAATTTACATAAGATCGGGACAGGAATAACCGAATAGGAAGATAGGACTTAATCTATGAACAACCTTTGAATGACTTATGTGGACATTACTTGGCTAAGTGTTTTTCTCTCTTGTTATTTCATCCATTCTACTTTGTTTTGTTTGTTCTGTTTGCAACCAACCAACCATAAAACCCCCCCTTTGTGACATTGCATGCTACCACCATTGGTTCCTCCCTTCTCTGTGGGATCGACCTTGACTTACTTACTATACTTTGTTTAGTGAGGATTTTAGGATTTACTTTTGATTAGGGGTACGACGACTACCCCCCCTATCAAATTTTGGCGCCGTTGCCGAGGAAGGCAATTGCGGATTTTTGGTGTTTTGCATGCTTTGTGTGTTTTCGAATTTTTCGTTGTGATTTTCGTGTGTTTGCTTGTGTGTGTGGACCTATCTTATGGTCCACACCCGTACTGCTGACTCTCCACCTTTAGATCCAGATCCAGAGATCGAGAGAACTTTCTCCCAAGGACGCAGAGTGAATCGAGCTTTGGTCTTTGAGAATCCCACTTTTGAGATGGCGGACGAGGTACCACCACCTACGTTAAGGCAGCTGACTGCGCCTAACTTGACGCCGCAGCCACTGGCCGTACAATTCCCTGAGCTAGGCACGGGAGTGAACTTTGAGCTCAAGTCTGGTCTTATCCATCTTTTGCCTCAGTTCCATGGGCTAGCTGGAGAGGACCCAAACAAGCACCTCTCGGAGTTCCACGCCCTGTGCAGTTCCATGAAGCCACGGAATGTCACTGAGGATTAAATCACGTTGAGGGCTTTTCCTTTTTCACTTAAGGATTCAACCAACGACTGGTTTTACTACCTTACCCAGGAAGCATCAACACCTGGGAGAAAATGAAGAAGGCGTTCCTGGAAAAGTACTTTCTAGCAATGAAGCTGAACAATCTCAAGCGCAACCTGAGCAACATTGAGCAGCATGGGACAAAGACGCTCTATGAGTACTACGAGCGTTTCAAGAGGTTGTACTCTAGTTGTCCCTATCACGGGTATTCAGACCAGGATTTGGTCTTATATCTGTACGGGGGATTGCTGGATGAAGAGCGACGAATGGTGAACGCGGCGTGTGGGGGAAACATACTGAACAAAACCCCTACCGCTGCATTTGAGATATTCAGCGAGTTGTCGGAAGACTCAAGACAATTCAACAAGAGGGCGAGCGCCTAGGCTGTGAAAGCCACTTCAAATGAGAATGTTCCCCCATCTATGGCAAGGTAAGTGAGCGAAATGAAGGAGATGATCAAGGTTTTGATGAGGAAGGAAGGACCCCAGAGGGTCAAGGAGTGCGAATTTTGCTATGCCACCACGCATGCAACTGACGCATGTCCTACACTCCATGAGGAGTCCACTGAGCAAGTCAACGCTGTTGGGGGGTACCAACAAAGACAACGGTATGACCCCTATTCCAGTACCTACAATCCGGGGTGGAGAGACCATCCTAACTTGAGGTACGGGAACACGCACAATGTGGAGAACCCCCCTGAGTTCCGACCAAGACCCCCTCAGCAATACCAGCAGCAGCATCAGTACCTCCAGCGACCATTCCAAGGAGGCCAGCAGTTCAGAGGCCCAGTAGAGCAGAGACCGCAAGGACAAGGAGCTCCCCGCGCTATGAATCTAGAGGACCAGGTCAATACACTGGCGCATCACATGACCACGCTGACGCAGACAGTAGGAACCATGCAGCAAAACATGGTTCAGTTCCAACATGAGACCAAGTCCAGTATCCATAACCTGGAGAAGCAGGTAGGGCATATCTCCCAGGCGGTCAGCAAGCTCGAAGCTAGAGAGTCACGAGCACTCCCATCTCAAACTGAGATTAATCCAAGGCAAAACGTCAACTGCATGACGTCAAGACCAAGATGGGAAAATGAAGAAGAGAAGCTGGAATTAAAAGAGAAGTACAAGGCAAAACCGCGATTGCGGGGCGACAGCCGCGATCGTGGGTTTACGGACCCAAAAGCCGAGAAAAACTCGAGCATTAACCGCGACCGCGTGCATGACACCCGCGATCGCGGGGAACCAGTGCGAGAACCGCGATCGCGGGTTGACACCCGCGATCAACTCTCGGAAAGCGCTCCGCCTCACAAGACATTTATGAACAAGTATGACTATCCAGAGGGATATTTTGACATCCCGGTGCCATTCCCTGCAACATTAGAAGATGAAGGGAATACGGAAATATACTGCGAGATATACCAGGGCTACCCGGAGAGCCCCTTCTTGAGAGAGCTACGCAAGACCATAGCGGAACAAAAGGAGCGATCTAAGAAGAAGCCAAAGGTCAAGAAGGATATCTCGGCTGTGGTGCAGAAGAGGATTCCTAAGAAGTGTGAGGATCCTGGAATGTTCAGCGTGCCCTGCAAGATTGGGGAGACTGAATTCAGCGAGACATTGCTGGATTTGGGAGCTTCAATCAATGTCTTGCCACTGTCCGTCTACAACAACCTCGACGTCGGACCATTAGAGAGCACGGAAATCGTCATCCAACTGGCTGACAACTCCGTCATCACTCCTGAGGGCGTTGTGAAGGACGTACTGGTAAGCGTCGATACCCTTGTTTTTCATGCAGACTTCTTTGTCATGAACACAGGGGAACGAGGAGGACGAGTAATGCTAGGGAGGCCTTTCATGAAGACCTCCAACACAAAGATCGACGTGGACAGAGGCACAATCAGCATGGAGTTCGACAAGAGGAAGACAGAGTATAGGCTGGAGAACATTCCAGAACATCCTCTAGATACAAGAGCAAGGAGTACGGTTGCAGGAGGCAACCCCGGATGAGAAGTACAACAGGACATCGTGCCGCGACGATAACTATGGTGCTGCTCGGGAGGCAACCCGAGGTATGAGTCGTTGAACTCATTTATGTTTTTACCTTTCTTAGGACTTAGATTTTATTTTTCTTTCTTTGCAGTTGTTTTTCTTTTTCTGTGGGCACTAGAACTAACTATGCAGCGGAGGCCAGAATTCAGCACCCGCGATCGCGGTTTCCCCTCGGCGATCCATGGCGAGTTCTAGCAAAAAAAAAAAAATCATCAAAAATAAAAAATAAAAAATCGCCCACGGTCTAATAAAACCGGCGCATTTTTCGAGGCAGTCAGCGCCTCGTAACTCGTGCCGACTGTTACTGATGCAGGGGCATTAATCCCGCGATCGCGGGCCCTCAGCCCCGCGATCGCGGGTATTCATTGCGGCAATTACAAAAGGCGAGAGGCGGTGGAGGCATTTTACAACACCTCCACCACCACCTCTCACTCTCACCAGATCGGATCTCCGACCCCGACCACCGCGACACCCCCCTGTAGCCCCGCGACTATCGTTCCGACGCCGCGACGTCGTTTGGGTGAGATCTCCATTTTCCAACTCTTGGATTTCTCATAGCCTCACGAGCCGCGATTGCCGGACCCACGCCAAACCCCGTGACCACCGCAGCGCCACCGCAAAGCATCGGAACCATTTTTTTCTTGAAGTTCGCTACAAACCCAGAAACCGCGATCGCCGGTATCAACCCCGCGATCGCGGCCCATCTTCTCCAGCGAGCTTTGAGTCGAGCATAAACCGAGACCGTGCCCCACACCCCGCGATCGCGGGTCCCGCCGGTACTCTTTCTGTTGTGATTTCTCGCTCCTTTTTCCCACCATGGCAGCCTTCGTAGGCAACATGAGGAGCCAGAGGCACAGGCGCTACTACGAGACATTCAATGCACGGAAGTTCGTCCAAACGAAGTGCTTCGATCGGCCAATGCTGCAACGACTCGGACTGGAGGACTGCACACAACAGTTGCTGAGCCACGGAGGGCTCGACAACTTTATTGACCTAGCCGCCCCGTCCTCGCACGAGCTGACCCTGGAGTTTCTGGCCACGATGGAGCGCCACGACGACAGGATCACGTTCAACTTGCTAGGGCGGCAGAGGATGATGTCCTACCAAGGTCTGCGGGACCTGTTTGGCATTACTGAGGCTCCCGCTGAGGATTGGGAGGCCACATGCACCTTGCCAGAGCTCTTCTGGCAGGATGCGACCCGGGAGGTACTCAATCCCAGCGTCGGCGAGTATAACTACAAGCTGATGCACCCCTGTCTGAGGCTGGCGCACAAGGTGCTCGCCATGTCCTTCCTGGGATAGGGGGAGGTGAACAAGGTTCCAACGCTGGACCTTACAGTGCTCTGGTGTTTGATACCGGAGAGCCACAACACCCCCGACTGGGTCGATTTGTTCCTCTCCAGCTATCTCGGGCTGAGGGAGAAGACGGGCGGCAAGATCTCCATGGGGGGCATGGTGACACTTATCGCCCAGCAATACGAGAACATCTCGGACCATTGGGATTTCCCCGCCGACATCTACACTTACAACATCACACTACTGCGGAGATCCCATCTGTTGGAGGTCCGTGGTGGAGAGTATACTTGGCTCTCCAAGAAGGAAAGGACCCAATGAATGAGGCTGCCTCGTCCGATGCCTTATGGGCCCCGGGTGAAGGATTTTTACCTCTATGCCGATGGAGAGCAGGGGTCGTCGTCCGAAGACGAAGGGGACTACGACGACAACGAGGAGGAGGAGGAAGCGACTGCAGCGGTGGACATGGAGAGCGATGTGCCATCCCCGTTGCGTTCCAGGGGCCCACCTATTTACCCTGACTATACCTACCAGGCTGTTATCTGGGTCTGGTAGTGGATCTGGAGGGGCGCCCTGGGACCAGCTCCTGGACAGAATGGCTAACCTGCAGCTGAGGCAGACCGAGAATATACAAAGGAGTGCCGAGTGGGAATGCGACATCTCCCAGAGGCTAGAGGAGCATGAGAGGAGAAGCGTTCAGTGGGAACGCCAAGTCTCCACCCGCCTGGATGAGCAGGAGCGGCGGAGCGCTGAGTGGCAGCGCAACATGGAGGTCAGCCTTGCATACCACACCAACCGCCTGGACAGTCACCTCACCACTGTTGAGGACCAGGTGGTTCAAATGCAGAGGAGAGCTGAGGCTTTCTTCAACGCTTATGGGTATTGGCCTCCACCCCAGTGAGTATTTCTATTTTCCCCTTATCTTTTTCTTGTCTTCCATACATTGAGGACAATGCATGATTTAAGCATGGGGGAGTAGAGTATTCACTATCTATCTTGTGCATATTTCTTTTCCAGCATTGTACTTTGATTTTTAGCATTTTGAATTTCAGCATTTCTTTTCAAAAAAAAAAAAAAAATATTTCGAAAATCCTGGGACAAGCTGAAAACCTGAAAGGGCGGCTTGGGTAAAAAGCAGGTGGCCCGGACCAGCACTAGGCTGGGGTAAGAAGGTGTCTGAGTGACGTGAGCTTTGTGAGCACATCTATGAGAAAAATATGAGTGGCTAGGATGAAAACCCGAAAGGGCTCCTAGGCAAAATGAGTGAAAAGAAGAGGAGTGATTTTAGGATCTCATTTTACCTGGAGGGGCGACATAAGAAGAGGAGACAAAGAAGGATTGTCGGATAGGTCACTCTGGGAGGCATAAGGAGTCATAGATGGAGGCTAGGATTAGAGGTCACTCTACACTATTGGATGTCCGGGTTGAGCTTGGGGGAAGTACTCTGCTTGCCCTCAAGTTTATTGAGTTGTGGATGTGTTGTAGATGAGATTGGTGCCAAGAGCTTTGGCATGGGTTAGGTAACTCTTAGTTGGAGGATATGCTTCCTGAGACCTTGGGTGCTACATTGGAGGAGTAGACTTTCTTTTAGTTTACTCGAGGATGAGCAAAGGTCTAAGCATGAGGGAGTTTGATAAGCACTACTTTGTAGGGCTTAACTAAGAGTTATTAGAGGTTTTATTGGTGCCATTCGGGTAGATTTAGATACATTCTTGTGTATGGCATTTGGAGGCGAAGTTGGTGTTTTTGGAGGTGTTTGAGCTACTTTAGAGATCATGAAGACACTGAGGAAGGAAGCCATCAAGGGAAGACGCCAAGGAGTGAAGAGGAGACGGATTGGTGCAAGGCAAAGGACAAGAATGCCGAGCATTAATCGCGATCGCGGGCATGGGTGCCGCGATCGCGGGACTCGGAGCATGTCGAGAGTTTTCTATGGGCGCGGAGAGATTGAAGGGCGCGGAGCCACATGGGCCGCGATCAAGGTCCACCACCCGCGATCGCGGGTCTGACACGGCAGAGACTCGGACTTATTCCGAATTATCTTTTTAGTTTTCTTTTCCCTTTTCTTATTTCCATTTCAGTTATTTTTCTTAATGGGCTAGGTTATTTGTTAGGGCCCTATAAATACTCTCCTTATGCATTAGGGTTAGGGACACACACACTTTAGTTGCAATTTTCATTCATCGTTGTTTTCCTTTCCTTTGAAGTTTTCACCATGTCTATGAGGAGCTAAGCCTCTTTGGCTTAGTCCGGTAATGGAAGCATGAGCTCTCGTCGGGAATTCCCCGACGAGAGCTACACATACAACATCAGGCTCATGAGGAGGTCCCATCTGCTGGAGGCCCGTAATGGAGAGTACACCTGGCTCTCCCTGGCCGGCAACCAACACCACATGAGGTTGCCTCGTCCGATGCCTTTTGGGCCCCGGGCGAGGGACTTCTACCTTTATGTCGATGGGGAGCAGGGGTCGTCGTCCGAAGACGAAGGGGACAACGACAACGACGAGGAAGAGACTGCGGCGGCGGACATGGAGAGAGATGTGCCATCGCCGCCGGGTTCTAGGGTCCCCCCTGTACTTCCTAACTACACTCACCAGGCATCTGGGTCTGGTAGTGCTTATGGCGGGGCGCCCTGGGACCAGCTCCTGGACAGAATGATGAACCTGCAGCTGAGGCAGGATGAGCAGATACGGAGGAGCGCCGAGTGGGAACACGGCATCTCCCAGAGGCTAGAGGAGCATGTGAGGAGAAGCACTGAGTGACAGCGCAACATGAAGGTCAACCTTTCCTACCACGCCAATCGCCTAGACAACCACCTCACCACCGTTGAGGACCAGGTGGTTCATCTGCAGAGGAGAGCTGAGGCTTTCTTCAATGCCTATGGGTATTGGCCTCCACCCCAGTGAGTCCTTCTATTTTTCCCTTATCTTTTATTTGTCCCTCATACATTGAGGACAATGCATGATTTAAGCATGGGGGAGTAGAAGTGCTCACTACCTATCTTGTATATATTTCTTTTCCAGCATTGTACTTTGGATTTTCAGCATTTTTTATTAAAAATAAAATAAAAATAAAAATATGAGTGGCTAGGATGAAAACCCGAAAGGGCTCCTAGGCAAAATGAGTGAAAAGAAAAGGAGTGTTTCTAGGATCTCATTTTACCGACGGGGCGGCACAAGAAGAGGAGTCAAAGAAGGATTGTCGGGTAGGTCACTCTGGGAGGCATAAGGAGTCATAGATGGAGGCTAGGATTAGAGGTTACTCACACCATTGGATGTCTGGGTTAAGCTTAGGGGAAGTACTCTGCTTGTCCCTTAAGCTTGTTGAGTTGTGGATGTGTCGTGAATGAGATTGGTGCCAGGAGCTTGGCATGGGTTAGGTGACTCTTAGTTGGAGGACATGCTTCCTGAGATCTTGGGTGTTACATTGGAGGGTAAATTCTTTATTAGTTTACTCGAGGACAAGCAAAGGTCTAAGCATGGGGGAGTTTGATAAGCACTACTTTGTAGGGCTTAACTAAGAGTTATTATAGGGTTTTATTGGTGCCATTCGGGTAGATTTAGACACATTCTTGTGCATGGCGTTTGGGGGCGAAGTCTGGTGTTTTTGGAGGTGTATGAGCTATTTTGGATATCATAGGAGACACTGAGGAAGGAAGCCACCAAAAGAAGACGCCAAGGAAGTGAAGACGAGAGGTTAGGAGGCGAAGCCAAGGAGTGAAGGCCGAGCGTTAACCGCGACCGCGGGCAAGGGTGCCGCGATCGCGGTTCCTCGGGCCAGTCGAGAGTTTTCCCACAGGCGCGGAGGAATGTGAAGAGCGCGGAGCCACAAGAGGCCGCGATCGCGGTAAATGGGCCGCGATCGCGGGTCGTCGACGCTGGAAGTTCTGACTTTTCCCAAGTCTATCTTTTCTAATTTCTTTTCTTATTTTTCCATTTTATTTCGTTTCTTTTCTTATTGGGCTAGGTCATTTGTTAGAGGCCCTATATATACTCTCTTTAGCATTAGGTTTAAGAGGAGGAGTTTTCCAAGTTCTAGTTTTTGAAATTTCAATTCATCGTTGCCACTTTTCATACCTTTGGAGTTCATCATGTTTATGAGGAGCTAAGCCTCTTTTGCTTAGTCCGGTAATGGAAGCATAAGTTTATTCATCTGGTTGTGAGGTTTTGTTCCTATCTATCTATCCTATTGAGTTATATCTTTTCTCTGAGCAAATTCATATTTGAATGTTTGTTGGTTTATCTAGACTGATCACCTAGGTTTATTGCTTTTATTCTTATTGCTAATACCAGGGAACTGTTGGGCTAATGCTCTAGTATAAGTAGCAAGCATTGATTGTTATCTGCATCTGTGGATTATATCTATGTGGGAAGTGATTACATGGTAAATGCATCTGAGCGAGCGTTCTGTGTATCCTGGTTAATTCTTATATGCATTGCTGCCTTTGGGTTGAACCTTTAGTGGTACTAGGGTTATTCATTGGTAAGGGTTCTTTGTGGAAGGTTTCCCTCTGAATTTACATAAGATCGGGACAGAAATAACCGAATAGGAAGATAGGACTTAATCTATGAACAACCTTTGAATGACTTATGTAGACATTACTTGGCTAAGTGTTTTTCTCTCTTGTTATTTCATCCATTCTACTTTGTTTTGTTTGTTCTGTTTGCAACCAACCAACCATAAAACCCTCCCTTTGTGACATTGCATGCTACCACCATTGGTTCCTTCCTTCTCTGTGGGATCGACCGTGACTTACTTACTATACTTTGTTTAGTGAGGATTTTAGGATTTACTTTTGATTAGGGGTACGACGACTATCCCCCCTATCACTCTTCTAAGACTTATAGACTGCTTCACTTCTTTTTCTCTCAATGAAATGCTCGAAGTTCGTACTCAAGAAATGAATCGCTCACTTCTATTTATACAATCCAAAAATCCCACTAACAAATAAAATCTCACTCACTTATTTCCAGTAACAAGAAGATATTATTTTGACTCAATAAGATAATATCTCAACCGAATATATTATCTAAGGAAAGATCTCCTAAAATAATATAGTCGATATAAGATAAAATCTCCTCTCTCAAATTCTTCTAGTTGGCGTGATCAAACCAACTTTCCTTTTCCAACCGCATGATCTTCATGGATTATCTTCATACTTCACTTCCTTATGATATTCGCAGCTTGTTGTTTATGACGGCACGGTTGTTCCTTTAGAGGTAACAAAGCGTTTTAGAAAACTCTTTGTTCCCTCTACATTACTGCACTACCAATCGTTCCCTGTGACATTTTTATTTGATCTTGAAACACTTAATCACCACATTAGTGAAATGTTTATTACCCTCAAAACCAAAGAATTCAACAATAAAACTCTTTACGATTGTATGAGTAATGAGTTAGCCAATCTAATGATAACTTTTATGATTATTTGATAAGAGTAATTAAGAAAACAACTTTTATTTTTAATTAAAATGTTCCCACTGTCATAATTTTCTTTAAAGGTTGGATGATGTGACAAATGTGGCTTATTTCAGAGGCTGACACGTATACGAATTAAATATGATAACGACACATAGGCGAATTAAACGTATGATCGACACATAGGATTTAGGCCTCCTTTTAGTATATATATAGAATTAACCACAATGGTAGTTCAAGGCATTATCCAACAATATTTTTTCTTTTATATTGATTAGAACTTATACGTAGTAATTAACTTGTTTATAGTGGTATTAATAGTCACTGATGTTCCTTTTATAAAATCTTTACAAAAAAGTACTATTATAAAATAAAGTAATTAGCACGAAAATAAAATTTCACGGGTAGAATTTGGTTTGAATTGTTGCAACTTGCTCGTTGTTTCCCGTCTCCAATGCTGGTGTGATTGGCCGTACCATCTCCCTAAAACATTGAAATCAATTCCATTTATAGATTGATTTGAAGTTTTGAGTTTTAATCTATTATATAATATCTAAAGTAAAGTTAGTTAAGATCAATGGTTATTTTGAGATTGTGCTACGTCAACTTTTTATCACATATCTACTTCATATCGTGTCACATCACTAAATTATATTTTATTATTATATAAAATATTTTAGATATGATCCTGATTGATTTTTCAATATATAGAATATTTACATTTGATCATGATTTTCATATTACTAATATGTATGTTTGGAATATTCTTTTTATTTTTTTTTTCATTTAATTAGTCACATTTTAGTCAAATTTCTTTAAATTCATTTATTTCTAGATATAAGACCCCATTCAATATATTGCGTATTTACAAAATTACATTGATCTTTATTAATTGATTATTAGTAGATATTTATTTATATTATCGTACTTATCTTAATTTCGTATATATGTATTGTTACTAATTAGATATATCTTTCATTTATTTAATATTTTCCAAATGTAAAATATATATTTTTAATAATTAAAATGAATATTAATATAAATTTTACCCAAACTTCGTGAATGGCACAAGAACTAAGCTAGCTTTGTGAAAACTACAACAAATAAATCTCTATGGATTGGGTTGAGCCAGTCACATAAGCTAGTTTAAAGGTTTTGCGACTTGCACCAAATAGATGATAAATTCAAATTTGAAATTTGTCACTGGAAAATGGGTTCCTAGTCATTAAATGAGGGAGTTTCGGGTACAATTTTGTCTTAAGGTACAAAATACGAATCTATCACATCCGTTCGATTGTTGGAATGGACGGATAAGATTAGAAGCCAGAAAAAATAAAAACAAAGACGCGCGTGCCTGTTGTATAATCTTTAATGACATTTTTGTAAATTCTGGAAAAACCCAATCATTCTCTCAAAATATCCCTTTCTTTTAATTTTCAAAAATAGACATCGATTTTTGCACCCCATATACTCTCTCTCTTCCTTTTCCTTCTAAAAACACAAACCCACATTTTTACATCTCATGCATTTCAAGATCTCTATTAAAGTTCTACCTAAAGCTTGAATATGAAGACTAATGGACGGCTCGACACACAACAAAAGTAAAAATCATCTTTACTACTTCATTTTTACTGTTAATGGTTTGAATTTTCGAATTGCTTGAAATAACTTGAAATTTGTGTGAATAAACATACTTTTGGGTTCATTGTCAAATTGAAAAATCAAAAACTTGTAATGAACTATTGTTGGTGAAAAATGCATTTAATGTAGTGTTTCTATGGTTCATAGGTACATTAAATCTGATTTGTTGTACAAACTTTGGAATTTCCAAGATTCAAAATATTCTGGGGTTTATCTGAAGGTAAAATAAACCGTACGAATGATTGAGTTCATGTCTTAAGTATGAGTGTTCATATATAATCCTCTAAGGTTCATATATAGTCATTTTAAAATGTTCATGTTTATTTCCATATTTTGTGCATCGTAGAAAAAACTTAGGGTTCATTTGTCATATGTCAATGTTTAAATCTAGTCTTCTAAGGTTCATACTTAGTCTTTTGAAAAATGTTCATGTTTTCTGCAACATAAAAGACTAAAGGTTCATGTGTTACATACCCAAATAATTGACTTTGTCAAAGCCTATTAGCTCAAATGGTAGAGCAATGTGTTGGTACACATAGATGTGGGTTCGAATCCCTCATAGACTACATATTGTGTTTGTGAAAAGCCTCAGTTCAAGTCGGGTTCACGTATATCATGTTCAAGTTCATATATATTCCCTTTAAGTTCATATTTTTATCATACTTTGGAGCAATAGAAACGTAAGGGTTTATATCTAACACGTCAATGTTCATATATAATCATCTAAGATTCATATTTATTTTTCTAAAAACTTTATATTCTTTTCCATACTTCGTGCACTATAAAAATAAATTAGGGGTTCATATTTTTTGTTTCGAGGTTCATATATAGTCATATAAGGTTCATATATAATCGTGTCAATGTTCATATTAAGCCACTATGTTTCCTTTCATTTTTTCTCGTTATCATGTATATCTCATGTTCTACTTGTCAAATGTCATAAGAAGATGTGGAAACAAATTGATTTATCCACCCTATAGGGCATTCCTTCATGTCCAACTCACCATATGTCATTCATGCATTTCATCAAACACCTTGTGGTCTCAAGAATAATCATTCGAAGGAAAAGAATTGAATAGAACAAAAGCAAAGAGCAAGGAGATGAGAGCAAATTGAACATGATGAAATCAAGAATGAAGATGAGGACGAATTGAGCAGAATAAAAGGAAGGACCAAGAATTCCCTTTTCAACATGGAAGAATCACCAATTACAATTAGCATATGGAAAGATTTCCATAAAACAAAAGAAATGAAAATAACTTGATTTCAATTGTAGAAGAATCCACAAGAACAACCTAAGGATGTGCTGATTGTCTCCAAACCAAATGAACTTGAGAAAGATCAATAGCCATGGGAGAAATAAACAAAAACCAAGGTGCAACCTGTATAAAAGAGACTAGGACTTTAGAAGTGTTTTGGGGAGAAGGGTTTCAGAATATAAATTGACAAAAATACCTCTAGTTAATTAAAAGTAATCCTTAGGCGCATTGCATCATAGCCACAAGATGAAGCTAATCTAATGGTCGAGGTCACTTCGTACTTTTCACCAGAAATGTGATTTGTATCTGATCCCAAATCGTCATTAAATAATAAAATCTACACCTACCTTAGTAACGACAATAAAACAATGATTTATATAGGTACATCATTTCGCAAAAAGAGTTTGCATAAATACCCAAATCTTTTTTTGGAGTTGCAAGGATACATCAAATTGGATATATTTGCAAATGGATAAATCTGTTTTTAAAAAAATTTAAAATTAGGTAAAAGGTAGAAAATTTATCAAAAGAAACACAAGACATAAAAAGGTAATGATTGTACTTTTTATTTTTCCCTCCCAAAGTACACAACTTTTCCCTCCCATTTCTCAAATCACACATTACTTCCCTTCCAATTCCCAAACACCTTAACAACTAAAGCATCGTAATACCCACTCATCTTCAAATGAACATTATATTTATTCCTCTGGAAATCAATGTCCTTGGGCTAGAAGAATTGAACATTTGTAAATTATGGGTAAGTTGAAGTCTTACTTTCCAAATTAATCCTCTTTGAAAGACTAGAACAATAAAGTATTGTTCGTATAAAATTGGATTGTGAAAATTATGCCGGTAAAATTGATCAGAGTTTCTAGGGCGATTTTTAAACTTTCTTGCAATGGATTGTGATTTTTTTAAGAACATAGGAGAAGAATGACATGTACTTAAAATAGTAATGTCGGAGGCTACGTTTACATCTTGCAAATATGTATGAATTTAATTTTTCTTGTGTTTGATTCTTCTCTATATAGCAGGTAGAAGATCACACTACTTGACTTTCATAACCCATGGTTAATTGATTTATGATGGAAGTAAGTGGTTTTCCCATGGAAGAAAACGACAAAGGCACTTGTTGTGTCTGAAGGTATGAATTACTCATTTGTGAGGAAAAAGTTGGCTGAGATAAATTTCAATGAAGAGAGATAAGAAATGTAGCTGGAATATCTTTCACCGGGAAACTGAATTTACCTCCATGTCCAACATAGGCTTTCGGTTCGGTTTGATCCAACCCGATAACTCTGTGTGTGACCTCATAGGACCCGGTTATTATAGCCATGGACCTAACCCGATTAAGCCCATTAATCGTAGTTGGCTTCTAGCAAAACACTACGACTCCTAAAACACCCGGATAATAAATCTCCATTAATAGTCCTATTTCATGTTCGGTAATTGCACATTTGATTAAAGGACACAATTCCTTCAATCTCCCACTTGTCCTTAAAACAAGTGTGCAATGTTAAATCCATTTGTCTCTTAGTGTCTTATTTGATGATATGATGACATTCATATCTCTTATCAAATGTGTTCCTTGAACTCCTGAGTTTGAACTGTCAAATAACGGATGATTACAAATAATCCATCCGAGCATGGCCATGCATTTTTCAGTTCTCGCTCTTCAAGTGGACGAGACACCATTCTTGTCCATGTATCACTGTATACATGAAGAATGAGGACTTCTCCAGTCTTGTATGACTATAGCTCCCACTCAACTTTTGGCAATCCCAATAACTGCCTTTATAACTGCCTATTACGGTCAGCGTTTGACAGCGTCAAAGACATACCAATCATAAAGAGAAACCATATCACACTCATGTCTGAGGAATCTACCAATCATGGTTTGACTTAAAACTCTTCAATCCCTTTTAGAGAGTCTTAAGGTGGGTCAGTCCTATATGTATCATCCATACATATCTATGTAATTGACTAGACATCTCCATGTCCCTATAGCCCATGAAACCTGGCGCTATCAGTCAACTTACAATATAGTCTTCAATGAAGTCATTTATGTCCTAGTTAATGAATTAGACTATGGACTTTCAATAACTCATAACTTCAGTTCACTTAATGAGGTTTCATTCACCAAAACACTTATGATGAGCTCATTTGCGAATTACAAGTTATTTGGACATTTTATTTAATTCCAAGCAATGATTAAATAAGAATGATAGTTGTATCATATAATCAAGCATAAAACGTGTCTGACATTCATAAAACAAGGTTCATAATGTAAGACAATGCAATCTCAAATCCATTCTCCAATGTGCTTGAGGCCCTTGGCCCTAGTATGACTTTCATGCTTGGACCTAGGCATAAGCTTGGTCAGTGGATCTGCAATGTTGTCATCTGTGTGCACTTTGCACATCCTTACGTCTCCTCTATCAATGATATCCTCGAACGACTAACTCGTCATCACCCCCAAATACCAAGAAATCATCCTTGGTCCTTCTCAAGTACTTCATGATGTTCTTGGCCGCACACCAGTGTGCATCTCCTACATTTTGAACTTGTCAAGAACCTTATCTATATAAGTTCCTTGACTTAATCCAAGCAAGCTCTTGGATCTATCTCTATAGATCTTGATACCCAATGTGTACTCTGCTTCTCCTAAGTCCTTCATTGAAAAATATTTCTTCAGCCATCCCTTAACGGACTCTAGCATCGGAATGTCATTTCCAATGAGAAGTATGTCATCCACATACAAGACTAAGAAGACCACTTTGCTCCCACTAAACTTCTTGTAAACACAAGGCTCTTCTTCGCATATGATGAAGTCAAACTCTTTGATAGCTTCATCAAATCGAATGTTCCAACTCCTGGATGCTTGCTTAAGTCCATAAATGGACTTCTTAAGCTTGCATACTTTCCTAGGATCTGTTGGATCTTCAAAACCCTCTGGTTCTATCATGTACACATCCTCTTCTAAATATCCATTTAGAAAAGCGGTCTTGATATCCATTTGCCAAAACTCATAATCATAATAAGCGGCAATAGCTAGGAGTATCCTAATGGACCTGATCATTACGATCAGTGAAAATGTCTCATCATAGTCAGTACCATGAATCTGTTTAAAACCCTTTGCAACTAGCCTTGCCTTGTAAACAAATACATTTCCATCTTTGTCTGTCTTGAGTTTAAAAACCCATTTGTATCCAATGTGTTTTACCCCATCTAGCAAATCTGTCAAGTCCCAGACTTGATTTTCAGACATAGAATCCATTTCAGATTTCATGGCCTTAAGCCATTTCTCGGAGTCTGGACCCGTCACTGCTTGCTTATAGGTGGCAGGCTCTCCGCTTTCTAAAAGCAGAACATTAAGGCTTGCAGTCAAGATGAAATCATTATATCGTCTTGGATGTACCGTTGGCCTGTTTTATCTACGTGTGGGTTCAACAACTGGAGCATTTTCCACAATTGTTTGTGGGTCCTCATTCGAATCTGGTTCTTGAGGGATTGATTCCCGTACTTTGATGACTTCCCTATGGGAATATATATCTCTAGATACTGGCATCTCCTTGTCGGCATCGTCCATGTCGACCTGTTGTTGGGTTTGTTGCTCATCTTGAACCACTTCAAGATGAACATTTCTCCCACTTGGCTTCTTGGAAACAAATTATTTTTCCAAAAAGACACTATCCCTTACAACAAACACTTTGTGCTCTGTGGGATTGTAGAAGTAGTATCCCTTGGTTTCCTTAGGATATCCTATAAAGAAGCATTTATCTAATTTGGGTGCAAGCTTATCTGATAGTAAACGCTTTACAAAAGCTTCACATCCCCAGATTTTCAGGAAAGACAGACTTGGAACTCTTCCAGTCCATATCTCATATGGTATCTTGTCTACAGTCCTAGACGGAGTCCTATTTAGTGTGAACGCAGCGGTTGTGAGGGCATATCCCCAGAAGGATACTCGAAGGTTAGCAAAACTCATCATTGAACGGACCATGTCCAACGGGTACTGTTCCTCCTTTCAGACACACCATTCAGTTGTGGTGTGCCTGGTGGAGTCAGTTGTGTTATGATCCCACAACTTCTCATATGATGATCGAACTCTTGACTCAGATATTCACCACCGCGATCTGATCGAAGTTCCTTTATCTTCTTGTCAGTATGAGTTTCTACTTCATTTTGAAACTCTTTGAACTTTTCAAAGGATTTAGATTTGTGCGCCATTAAGTAGATATTCCCATATCTACTCATGTCGTCAGTAAATGTGATGAAATATCGATAGCCTCCTCTAGCTTCTGTGCTCATTGGTCCACAAACATCAGTATGTATTTAGGGCCAGTAGCTCAGTATCCCTTTCACTAGTCCCAGTGAAAGGTGACCTTGTCATCTTGCCCATTAGTCATGACTCACATGTCTCAAGTGATTCACAATCAATTGATTTGAGAATTTCATCTTTATGGAGTTTCTTCATGCGGTTCAAGCTTGTGGCCCAAGCGACAGCGCCATAGATAGGCTTCACTCAAATCATTCGTCTTTTGCCTTTTGGTATTAACGTTATAAATTTTAGACTTGAGGTCCAACACATAGAGTCCATTACTCATATAAGCATTGGCATAGAAAATATCATTCTTGAAAATAGAATAGCATCCATTCTTAATGACAAATTCAAAACCCTCAACATCCAAAACTGAAGTCAAAATAAGGTTCTTAGTAATTAAAGGAATAAAATAACAATTATTCAATTCTAATACTAAGCCAGAAGGTAAAGACAGACTATAATCTCCTACGGCAAGTGCAGCAACCCTTGCTCCATTTCCAACGTGCAGGTCTATCTCTCTCTTCTCCAACTGCCGCCTACTTCTTAGTCCCTACACATTCGAAATAATGTGAGAACCACATTCGGTATCTAATACCCGAGTAGTAGCTTTGGTTGTTAAGACTTCAATAACAAAAATACTTGAAGTGGAGCTCACAGTTCCATTCTTATTGTCTTCCAGGTACTTAGGGCAGTTTCTCTTCCAGTGCCCCTTGGCCTTGCAGTAGAAGCAGTCATGCTCAGCAACCACCTTTGGCTTCTCAGTTGCCTTGGGTTAGGCAACTCTCTTGCCTTTCCCTTGGTTTTGTTGCTTACCTTTAGGCCCCTTCTTGAACCCTTTCCCTTTGTTGATCAAAAGAACTTCTTTCTTATTGTCAACTTGGATGTTTTGCTCAGCTGTTTTGAGCATGCCATGGAGTTCATTCAAGGTTTTTCCAATTCCATGCATATGGTAGTTCAATCTAAATTGAGCGAATCCATCATGCAAGGAGTGCAATATGATGTCAGTAGCCAACTCTTGGCTGTATGGGGAACCTAGTGCTGCCATTTGGTCAAAGAGACCAATCATGTCAAATACATGTGCACTTACTGGTTTACCCTTCTCAAGTTTGCGCTCCAATATGGCCCTGTGTGTCTCATACCTCTCAATCCTGGCCTATTCATGAAACAACACTTTCAGGTTGGTCATGATTGTATGAGCATCCTGGCGTTTAAACCTCTTTTGAAGGCCATGCTCCATAGCAGTGAGCATAAGGCAGGTGACATGCACCGAGTTAGCTCTCATCTCCTTTTGTTTCGCCTTCTCCTTAGCAGAAGAAGCGACAGTTGATACGCTCTACTTTATAGTGCGTAACTAGGAGTTGTTACTGGATTATTAGGTGCCATTTGTGTGGGTTTAGAAGACATTTTAGGAGAATGGAGTTGTAGAGAAGAAGTGGTAGAAAGGAAGATTTTAGTGGAGTATTGAAGCATTAAGGAGCAATGAAGGCCACCACAAGAGAAGACCGCAAGCGCGGAAGAGCAGATGGAGTCGCAGCAGAGAAATCCGCGTGCGTGGAAATAAAACTATGGGCACGGATTGACGACAGTAGCAGCGAAGCAAGACACGACAAAACCGCGGGCGCAAAAATATTTCCGCGGTCGTGGATCCTTTCCCAAGCGCGGAGCGCGTCGACGATTCGTCCGAGATCTTTAGTTTATTTTATTTCCTTTTAGTTTATTTCCTTTTAGTTCGTTTATTTTATTTTTAGAAGATCGTTATCGTTATCTTTAGAAATTAGGTTTTTCTAAGTCTTTATATTCTTCCTTTAGAACATCATATTGGAGAGTTTGTTTTTCTCCTTCTTCCTCTTTTCCCTTTTCTTTGTTTTTATCTTTGTTTTGTTTTTGGCTAGACAATTGAAGCCTTGGTTTGAATTTGATTATGAGACTATTCCTTTACTCTATCCTTGAATGTTATTGATTCTCTTGTTCTTCATCCCATTGAGTTTTATTGATTTCTCTAGCCTGATCAACTAGTAGTTATTGGTATTATTCATACTGCAGGATTAGGGTTTTGAATTCTACTGGTTTATCTAGTTCACCATTTTGTTGTGATTAGTATTATTAGTATTGGTTTCCCTAGCCTGACAAACTAGTTGAGATTGGTATTATCTATAGTGCTGGTTCCCCTAATCTGGTCAACTTGTTGAGATTAATATTGTTCATCCCTAATTCAGAGTAACAACTACGATATTCTAGAACTGGTTGGAATAGTTTATTGTAGAGAAAATTGATTGCATGTCGAGTACTGACTGGTTGTTAAGTATTGCATGAGCCTATCTATTCCTGAGCTTACTGCTGCTGTTAAATTGAATCTTGATAGTTTCTTGATTTTTTAATAGTTAGGATTATCAGGACTGGTTGGACTGGTAATTAATTTAGAAAATCAATGATCGATCAACCAAACTGAAGGTGCATATTTGTCTAGCCAAGCTATTTATGTTTTATTTATCATTTTCTTAGTTAGATTCATATAAACTCCCCCATTTGTCTTTGTTATCAATTGGTGAACGTTTTGGCAAACAAGATATATAGCTTGATTCTCTGTGGGATTCGACCCTTACTTACCAGACTACATTAGTTAGGTTTTTGAGGTTTACTTTGTTAGGTGCATGCGACAAAACGCCTATCAAACTTGGCGCCGTTGCCAGGGAATCTAAAGTCTGTATATTCTCGTTTGTGTGATGATTTACCAATGTGATCAACAAGACACTATGTCGAGCCACGACATTAACCAAGGCGCTGCTCGAGAGGCAACCCGAGGTATGTAATTCTTTTCATGTCTTTTCTTTTCAAGTTTTGATTATTGTTGTTTCGTTTTAGACTAAAACGCAGGTGGGAGTTCGAAGACGGAGTCTGTAGAGTAATAGACACGAAACCGCGATCGCGGCCTAAAAACCGTGACCGTGGTTTCACCATTATAAGTCCACTTTTGCAAAAAAATAAAACGCGGGCACGGGTGAAAACCGCGATCGCGGCCCCGTTGCCCAACTTTATTTTTGCTGCTGAGGAGGAGAAGATTAGCTTGAGATTTCTATTTTGTACCTCATGAGACATGATGTGATAGCTCCATAACTCCCTTGATGACGGCGCAGGACGAAGAGGACGCAATGAAGTTGCGCTCGGCTGGTCCGATGACAAGAGCCCGCGCCAGAGCCATGGAACAAGCCACACAATCCTTAGTCTCACGGGCTTACGCAAGTGATACGGGTTCATCTAGTCCTAAATGGGTCCTCCTCGTGACCTATGAAGGCTTAGGTGGGGCCTCGTCCTAATCGACCCCACCAAGAAGACGAAGACGACGAGTTCGCGGAAGCGGAGCAACAGTGAAGAACTCGGCCCAGAACTCGACCGAGTTCTGGACCGAGTTGTCGACGAAATTGCCGTGCCTAACCGAGTTGCTGCTACAGTGAAGAACTCGGCCCAGAACTCGACCGAGTTGTCGGCGAATTTCCGTTTCTGCTCGAGTTGCATTTACAGACAACAACTCGGCCCAGAACTCGGCCGAGTTCTGGACCGAGTCGCGGCCGCGTCAGCAAAGCCACTTCGTCGTCTCTTCGTTTTCTGAACAATTTTAATATTATTTTATGTTATTTTATTTGACCTATTTAAACACTTTAAACCCTAGTTTGTATTCTTTACGTTGGATTTTAGTTTACAAGTTGAGTTCGCTCCTTAGAAGTTGAGTACGCTCCTTCCTTGAATCATCCCGTAGCTCGTCGCTTCGAGCAAATCATTCACCGTCTGTTCGGTACTCAAGGTCATCTCTTTGACCTCTTCGTCATCTCTTTGACGCGTTAGAAAGGGTTATCTCTTCAACCCTAGGAAAGCCATCACTTTGGCTACGGAGGAGAAGATTCAACCTAGCTTGAGGAGTCAAGATCCTACATCGCGACATCGCCCAGGGGTTGTTCGCATCAACTGGCATCAGAGCCTTTTCCAAGCTAAGTTTATTCTTCTCTCTTTTGTGATTCTTGAAATTCTCCCGCTAGCAAACCCTAGAATTTTGTTTTTCTACCACCACCACCACCGTTCGCAACCATCGCCGATCCCCACCACCACCGTTCGCCACCACCGCCGATCCCCACCACCAACGTCAAACACCACCACCACCATCCGCCGCCGCCTACTTCACCTTCACGACCAAATCCTAATTTCATCTAGGTTTTGTTTACTTGTTCCCCACTCCTACAATATACCCTCTAGCAATTCTTGTTTCCTTTGATTGCATATTTGTTTCCTTGTTCTTGTTGATCTCGTCTTGCTTCATCTTTGGTTTAATTGCTAGGTTAGTTGTTGATTTCTTCCCTGCTAGTTGCTTGTCTCTTCTTTCTTTTCCTGCACTCGCTTTGTGTGGTTCTTTCTTGCTTGATTCACAATCATATCAAGTCAAAAAAAAAGAAAAAAAAAGTAGAAGGTTTGACCGTACAAAAATCGAAAACAAACATACTATTCTCACCTTCCATCAATCAAAAAAGGGCTGGGAAGACGGAAGCCTTCAAAAATTAGGCAGAGAACGCACCATACGGTCATACTCCATCTTCTCATCTTCCATGTCTCTATGCAACTCGGAGTAAAAAAAGGGCAATTAGAAATTTTCAGCTCTCTTGTGATTAACCCTGAGAAACTTGATTTGATTTGCTTGCACTTGGAAACTTGTGTGTTGTTTGGGATTTGAATTGCTAGCTCTTGTTTTCTTGCCTTACGTTCAAGCCTCTCCCTCCTCACGAGCAACCCAAATTAGTACGCCCTGCGGAAAATTTCTTAGGTCACTTTTGAGACAAGGACTTGGCTTGGACTTGTTTCTTTTGCTTGGTGCAACTTACTTCTTGTGGTGTATGCTGCGTATAGGTTCTATGGACGTGCCGACCACACACACCTCTCGTTCTACGGGCAACCGCAGCCCTGGACCCATCTTCGTGGACTCCACGTCTGAGCACATCGACTCCCTTCACGCTGAGATTGACAACTTGCACGCTTCAAATGCTGAGCAAGCTGCTGAACTTGCTCACCTTCGTTGGGCCTTGAGCACCTTGATGTTGCCCACCGCTGATCCCTTGCTGCATCCTACGGCCTCCACAAGCCAGCCACGAGACCGCAAGGGGAAGGGTGTTTTGTCTACTCCGCAGGATCGCCTTCGTTCGCAAATTGCAGGATACCCCACCAAGCGTGGCGACTCCCGCGTCCGGTACAACCCCACCTTTTCTCAGGGGGAGGACGATCACACGTCGGATCGCTCACGTCGTAGTGTTCGCGTTTCCAAGGATCCCCTCCCGTATGTCAACACCAAGAACCGACGGACCCGAGGTCGGCAACACGACCGGTATGACGATTCCGAGTCCGAGCGTGATGATGATGCTGATGATCGTAGCTCAGACCACTCCCAGGACAGCCTTGATGATCACGAGGCATATGAGATGGAACGCCACGAGGATTTGCGCCCTATGCGACGCGGCTACCGCCGCCACTCGCGAGACCGGCGTCGCCCGAGTCCCGGTCGGCAAGGCCCACGGCGCCCTGACATTAAGGTAAAACTCCCTACCTTTTCTGGCGAATTTGATCCTCTTAAATTTCTTGATTGGCAGCAGTCTATGGAGTATGTTTTGAACCACTACCAATACCCGGATGAGGAACGGGTTGCTAACGCCGCTCTACACTTCGACGACGCCGCCAAGGCCTGGTGGCATCGCTTCTACGCTGATCGTGTGCATTACCGCGAGCCTCCAATCACTTCTTGGCGCCAGCTTATGCGGATCATGAGGAAGAAGTATGTCTCCGAGGACTTTACTTCCGAAATGCGCCTTAAGATACAACTCGCTTCTCAAGGTAATCGCTCTCCCATTGACTTCTATGCTGAACTTGAAGAGTTGTCCCATAAGGCAGGTATCCATCACACTGACGAGGACTTTCGGAGTATGTTCCTTCGTGGCCTGCATGAGCCCATTCACAACCAACTCAGGGTGCTTAATATTCCGGATCTCCAAAAGTGCGCTCATACGGCACAAGAGATATGGACACAGGCTCAAGCGGCTAAGCGAGCGTCTTGGTCCCGCACCAATTCCAGGTATGCCCCCTCTAACTCGTCTGGTTCTTTTCCTTCTAATGTGCGCCCCTCTTCGCAGTCCGCTCCCGCGATTACACCACCGGCGCCGGTCACTCGGCCGAGCAACACCTCGGCGCGCGTCAACGAGCCACCGCAGCGGCGTGCACTGCCCTCAGATGAATGGGCGCGTGACAAGGTCTGTTATAAGTGCCAAGGGCATGGCCACTTACAACGGTACTACCCCAACAACAAGCGAGTCCTCTTCTCAGCCCTCACCGGATACGAGTCCTTTGACGATGACACCCCGGACAGCCCTCCAGTGTTTGATTCGTACGACCAGGACGAGGAAGCAGAGAAGTTGGATGGGTATATTTGCAGCCCTATGGACACTCAAGGCAACGTGCCCCTTAGCCTGGTCACTCGCCGTGTTCTTACCGCCAAAGAAGGTACCTTACTTGACCAACGTGAAAATTTATTTCATACTAAATGTGCGGTCCAGGGTGCTTCTTTGAGTGTCATTATAGATGGTGGAAGTTGTTGCAATATCATCAATGAGAAGGTGATCACGCACTTCAAGTTCGACATAACTCCACACCCCCAGCCTTATAGCCTACAATGGATCTCCGAGGGTGATGACTCCAATGTTGTTAAGCGTCAGTGCACTATCAATTTCAGCATTGGCCATTACAAGGATTCTGTGCTTTGTGATGTCGTTCCCATGGATGCCACCCATCTTCTCTTAGGGCATCCTTGGCAATTCGACAAGCGTGCCCTTCATGATGGTTTTCTCAACAACTACGTCTTCATGCACAATGGGAGGAAGGTGACATTGCTTCCTATGAGCCCTCAGGAGATTATGCAGGATCACGTCGAAAGGAACCGCGTCAAGGCCCTTGAACAAGCCAAGGAGAAGGCCGGCCGTGACACCCCCCAAAAATCAGCACCCAAGGCTGGCATCCAAGGCTCGTGTGAGAACCGCCTTCTTTTGGCTCGGTCCCGGGATGTCTCTCCAATCATTCAGGGAAGACTTCCTTGCTTTTTACTTGTTCCTTTCGCGTGTCTTTTAAATGTTAAAGATCTTGTTGATTTACCCCCTGCAGTGTCTTCTCTTTTGCAGGAATTTGAAGATGTGATGCCCGCGGAGCTGCCCGAAGGATTGCCACCCATTCGTGGTATTGAGCATCAAATCGACTTTGTCCCTGACACCTCTCTTCCTAACCGCGCAGCATACCGCGCGAGTCCAGACGAGACAAATGAATTGCAGCGCCAAGTCCAAGAGTTGATGGATAAGGGCCACGTCCGAGAGAGTTTGAGCCCCTGCGCCGTGCCGGTCATTCTTGTGCCCAAGAAGGATGGTAGTTGGCGCATGTGTGTTGATTGCCGGGCGATCAACCAAATTACGGTGAAGTATCGACACCCTATTCCTAGACTTGATGATATGCTTGATGAATTGTCTGGTGCTACCTTATTTTCCAAAATTGATCTTAAGAGCGGGTATCATCAAATTCGGATGCATGAGGGTGATGAGTGGAAAACTGCATTTAAAACTAAGTATGGCTTGTATGAGTGGTTGGTTATGCCTTTTGGTTTGACCAATGCCCCTAGTACTCTTATGCGGTTGATGAACCATGTGTTACGTGCTTACTTAGGGAAATTTGTGGTTGTCTACTTTGATGATATCCTTGTTTACAGCAGGTCTTTGGATGAGCATGTTGAGCATCTTAGAAAGGTCTTAGAGTGTCTTAGACGGGAGAAACTTTATGCTAACCTGAGTAAATGTTCTTTTTGCTCGGATTCCACTGTTTTTCTTGGTTTTGTGGTGTGCAAGGATGGGCTGCAGGTTGACCAGGAAAAGGTTCGCGCCATACAAGAATGGCCATGCCCTACTACACCAACCATGGTGCGGTCCTTTTTGGGCTTGGCTGGCTTCTATCGCCGCTTTGTGCGTGATTTCTCCACCATTGCAGCCCCGCTTCATGAGCTTACAAAGAAGGCAACGTCTATTGAGTGGACGACCGCACATGAGACCGCCTTCATCACTTTGAAGGACCGATTGTGCAACGCTCCCTTGCTGAAATTACCGGACTTCTCCAAGACCTTTGAGGTGGAGTGTGACGCTTCTCATCACGGAATTGGAGGAGTTTTGCTGAAGGATAGGCGCCCCATTGCATACTTCAGCGAGAAACTCACCGGCGCCCAGCTCAACTACCCCACGTACGACAAGGAGCTCTATGCTCTTATTCGGGTGTTGAAGACTTGGCAACACTACCTATGGCCCAAGGAGTTCGTCATTCACTCAGACCATGAGGCATTGAAGTATTTGAAGAGTCAGTACAACCTCAACCGCCGCCATGCCCGCTGGGTGGAATTCATGGAGACCTTCCCCTACGTGGTCAAATACAAGAAGGGCAAAGAGAATGTGGTTGCTGACGCCCTTTCTCGCAGGTATGTATTACTTACCCACCTTGATGCTTCTATCTTAGGCTTCTCTTTGATTAAAGATGTCTATATGCATGACGTTGACTTTGCTGAAATTTTTAAAACATGCATGAACATTGGAGAGTCTAATGGGTTCTATATTGATAATGGCTACCTTTTCAAGGCAGGGAAACTTTGCATCCCTAAAACATCTATGCGTAGGTTGCTCATTCAGGAAGCTCATGAGGGTAGAGGTCATTTTGGTATCCCTAAAACCTTGGCTGCATTAAAGGAACATTTCTATTGGCCTAAAATGTTGCATCATGTTACACGTTTTTGCAAGGCTTGTGTTACTTGTGTGCATGCTAAGTCTAGATTGAGTCCCCAAGGATTGTATACCCCTTTGCCTATTCCGGATGTTCCATGGGAAGATATTAGTATGGATTTTATCACTGGTTTGCCCATGTCTAAGAAGGGGAGGGACTCGATATTTGTGGTAGTTGATAGGTTTTCTAAGATGGCTCACTTCATTGCATGCAAGACTACTAACAATGCTTCTGAGATCGCTTCATTATTTTTTGAGCATGTTGTTAAGCTGCATGGTATTCCTAGGAGTATAGTGTCTGATCGTGATGCTAAATTTGTGAGTTATTTCTGGAAATCTTTATGGGCCAAATTGGGGACTAAGTTGTTGTTCTCTACTAGTTATCACCCCCAGACTGATGGCCAAAAAGAGGTTACTAATAGGACTTTGGGTGCTCTATTGCGTACTATGTTAAAGTCTAACCTCCGCAAGTGGGAAGAGTGCTTGCCTTTTGTTGAATTTGCTTATAACAGGTCGATGCATTCGGCGACACAGCGGACTCCCTTCCAGGTGGTCTACGGCCTCAATCCGCTCACCCCGTTGGATCTCATACCACGGCCATTGAAGGAAAAGGAAAGCTTGAAGGGCGTGGAGCGTGCGGACCAGGTCAAGGCCCTCCATGAACGGACGAGACAGCAGCTGGAGCGGAGATCCGAGCAAGTAGCTGCCCAACGCAACAAAAATCGCCGCCGGGTTGCTTATGAGCCCGGCGACTTGGTGTGGCTACATTTGCGCAAGGAACGCTTTCCATTGAAGCGACGCCACAAACTGGACGCGCGAGGTGATGGTCCTTTCCAGGTACTACAACGCCTTGGGACCAATGCCTATCGCTTGGAGTTACCCGATGACTATGGCACGCACCCGACGTTCAACGTCGCTGACCTTGCTCCTTATACTCCTCCTGCTTTTGACGACGAGGACGAAGCGAGGATGCTTCGCAGCCAAAAAGGGGATATTGATAGCTCCATAACTCCCTTGATGATGGCACAGGACGAAGAGGACGCAATGAAGTTGCGATCGGCTGGTCCGATGACAAGAGCCCGTGCCAGAGCCATGGAACGAGCCACACAATCCTTAGTCTCACGGGCTTACGCAAGTGATACGGGTTCATCTAGTCCTAAATGGGTCCTCCTCGTGACCTATGAAGGCTTAGGTGGGGCCTCGTCCTAATCGACCCCACCAAGAAGACGAAGACGACGAGTTCGCGGAAGCGGAGCAACAGTGAAGAACTCGGCCCAGAACTCGACCGAGTTCTGGACCGAGTTCTGGACCGAGTTGTCGACGAAATTGCCGTGCCTAACCGAGTTGCTACTACAGTGAAGAACTCGGCCCAGAACTCGACCGAGTTCTGGACCGAGTTGTCGGCGAATTTCCGTTTCTGCTCGAGTTGCATTTACAGACAACAACTCGGCCCAGAACTCGGCCGAGTTCTGGACCGAGTCGCGGCCGCGTCAGCGAAGCCACTTTGTCGTCTCTTCGTTTGCTGAACGATTTTAATATTATTTTATGTTATTTTATTTGACCTATTTAAACACTTGAAACCCTAGTTTGTATTCTTTACGTTGGATTTTAGTTTACAAGTTGAGTTCGCTCCTTAGAAGTTGAGTACGCTCCTTCCTTGAATCCTAACGTCAACCCTTCAATCTCCGGATCAACCTATCCTGTAGCTCATCGCTTCGAGCAAATCATTCACCGTCTCTTCGGAACTCAAGGTCATCTCTTTGACCTCTTCGTCATCTCTTTGACGCGTTAGAAATGGTTATCTCTTTAACCCTAGGAAAGCCATCACTTTGGCTACGGAGGAGAAGATTCAACCTAGCTTGAGGAGTCAAGATCCTACATCGCGACATCGCCCAGGGGTTGTTCGCATCATGATGCAGCTCATGATGATGAGGCGAAGCCATAAGAGGACTTTGTAGATATGCCGGATGATACTGTTTTCACTGATTATGCATATGCTGCTGATGGACAACACATTACAGCAGGCACTTCGAGTGAACCTGCAGACCCGGTAGACAATATAGGGAGTGGATAACTGAGCTTGATGAGGACATGCGGATGCTCCGAGATCAGTCGCTGGTGCAGTGCTTTTACATCAAGCATTGGGACGCCTTTGCTTCACATAGGTGGGGGCATCTAGGAGACCGACAACCAATGGGCTTAATTTCTTTGCCCCCTGCCTTTGCACCATAGACTCTTGATTCCATGACTTTCCACTGAAACACCAGCCACGACAGCCGAGACGCAGACCACCTCGACATCGCTAGTGGGTATCTTTCTTTCCCCCCAAAGTTACATTTTTTGTCTTTCATTACATTGAGGACAATGCAATATTTAAGCACAGGGGAGAGAGTTATACTGCTGGTCGTATGTACTACTGTTTTTATCTTTAAAAAAAAAAGAAAAAAAAGAAAATCCTGGGCTAAGTCGAAAACCTAAAAGGGCGGCTTAGACAATAAGCAGGTGGCCCGGACCAACATTAGACTGGGGTAAAAAGAGGTTGTAGAGTGATGTGAGGATTGGTGAGCTCATCTTTGAAAAACGAAATGAATGGCTAGGTGAAAACCCGAAAGGACGCCTAGGCAAAATGAGTGAAAAGAAGAGGAGTGATTATTAGGATTCATTCATTCTGGCATGGCGACATAAGTGGTGGAGTCATAAGGAGGATTCGGGTAGGTCACCTTGGGAGTTATAAGAAGATAGACTGGAGCTAGGATTAGATGGTCACATGCACTCTATGGTGTTCGGGTTAAGCTTGAGGGTAGTACTCTGCTTTCCTTGAAGCTGGTGTGTTGTGTTGTTGTGTTGGTACTGGTGGAGATTCATGAGTAGGTACGGTTCTTAGTGGAGAGTTTTGCTGTGCTTCCTGAGACCTTGGGTATTTCATTGGAGGAGTAGGTTTCTATTAGCTTACTCGAGGACGAACAAGGTCTAAGCATGCGGGAATTTGATACGCTCTACTTTGTAGTGCGTAACTAGGAGTTGTTACTGGATTATTAGGTACCATTTGTGTGGGTTTAGAAGACATTTTAGGAGAATGGAGTTGTAGAGAAGAAGTGGTGGAAATGAAGATTTTAGTGGAGTATTGAAGCATTAAGGAGCAATGAAGGCCACCACAAGAGAAGACCGCGAGCGCGGAAGAGCAGATGGAGTCGCAGCAGAGAAATCCGCGGGCGCGGAAATAACACTGCGGGCGCTGATTGACGACAGTAGCAGCGGAGCAAGACACGACAAAACTGCGGGCGCATAAATATTTCTGCGGTCGCGGATCCTTTCCCAGGTGCGGAGCGCGTCGACGATTCGTCCGAGATCTTTAGTTTATTTTATTTCCTTTTAGTTCGTTTATTTTATTTTTAGAAGATCGTTATCATTATCTTTAGAAATTAGGTTTTGCTAAGTCTTTATATTCTGCCTTTAGAACATCATATTGGAGAGTTCGTTTTTCTCCTTCTTCCTCTTTTCCCTTATCTTTGTTTTATCTTTGTTTTGTTTTTGGCTAGACAATTGAAGCCTTGGTTTGAATTTGATTGTGAGACTATTCCTTTACTCTATCCTTGAATGTTTTTGATTCTCTTGTTCTTCATCCCATTGAGTTTTATTGATTTCTCTAGCCTGATCAACTAGTAGTTATTGGTATTATTCATACTACAGGATTAGGGTTTTGAAATATACTGGTTTATCTAGTTCACCATTTTGTTGTGATTAGTATTATTAGTATTGGTTTCCCTAGCCTGACAAACTAGTTGAGATTGGTATTATCTATAGTGTTGGTTCCTCTAATCTGGTCAACTTGTTGAGATTAATATTACTCATCCCTAATTCAGAGTAGCAACTACGATATTCTAGAACTGGTTGGAATATTTTATTGTAGAGAGAATTGATTGCATGTCGAGTACTGACTGGTTGTTAAGTATTGCATGAGCCTATCTATTCCTGAGCTTACTGCTACCGTTAAATTGAATCTTGATAGTTTCTTGATTGTTTAATAGTTAGGATTATCAGGACTGGTTGGACTGATAATTAATTTAGAACATGGATTATGACATTCATGAGAATTGAGAACTATGGATAATCAATGATCGATCAACCAAACTGAAGGTGGGGATAGGGTTATCTAGAACGTCCTCACGTCCTTCGGATTTGAGAACAATTCTCAAGCTTCGTTCTTGATCAAGGAAATTTGTTCCATTGAGTTTGTTCTTCTCAACAATTGAGCGTAGGGTGAATTTCAAGTTATCGTTGCTAGACATGATTTCTACAAAGGAAGTAACATGCAGATAAGTTTATGCTTGCCATGGAAAGCTCAAAATTAAACATGCTTTAAAATTTAAGCAGATGCACATTTTATTCAAATTAAGTTTGTCCCTAGTGAATGAAATGATTCCAAGACCCTATATCAGATAAGACCTAAGCGTACTTTGACACTTCCCTAAGTCTCATGTGATCAAGATAAGTAACATTTACTAATTATAACTCCTTATAATTCTTGGTTGATGGCCCATATCCCATGTTAGACTCATCTCTATGCCTCAAGATCCAAAACTTTGCCTTTTGGTCTCTTGTTGAGTATAACCATATCAAGATTTATGAATCCCTTATATAGATCCACCCTCACTATCCCAAGGTCAAATAAGGACACCTCGCTTTGGCGAAACCTATCCAACGAATTCCTAGGGCCTCATGGGTTATGACATGGAAAGACAATACCTCAATATTCTTTTAGGGACTTAAACATGCAATGGTTGTCTATATACTAGTGAACAAAATAGCATAAACAAACAATCATGCAAGGCTTCAAATAATAAAGCATTCAAAATGCAATAATTAAATGTGATCCTAGTATGCCCCTAAAAAAAACCGAAATTAAAGATCTAATCTTCAAGAGTCTTGTACTTCATGGATCTCCATCCTTGGTACCCTTCATGGATCTCCATCCTTGGTCTTCATAGGATCTTCACTTCTTGTAATACATAATTTTTTTAAAATAATCTAATTACTGAAAATTAAATTATAAAAATACATAACGATACGCAGATCGTGTATAAGAAAACATAATGATACACATATCGTATTTTCTATCCTAAAGTGGGCCATACTAGTCACCTCATGCAAGCAATAATATCATAATATTAAAGAATATGCATGCAATAATAATATCAAATATTATCAACAATATTAATCTAATTAATAACAATAAGCAATTTAAATAAAATATTATTAAATTAAATAAATCATCTCATGAGATAAATAATTCAATATCAAATTTTTAATTCAAATTAAAATCAATATATAGAATTAATCCTAATTAATCATTAAAATGCATTATTGGATAAGATATGCATAAACAAGGTAAGATATCAAATATCCTTATCTTAATCAAGTGAGAATCTATCCTAACAACTTTTAGGAAATTATATTGTAGATAATATCAAATATTATCCAATTGGGCAAATAAGATCTTATCTTATACTTTTTAGGAAAATATCCTAAAACCCAAAATCTACCCAACCGAACCGAGTCGCACCCGAGTCAAACCCGGACCGACCCGTGCCCACCGAATCGCGCAACCACTGCGCAAACCGAGCCGAGCCCAGCGAGCCACCCCTGAGCCGCTGCACCCACACACGAACCCACGCGCGCCCAACCACGGTCCGATGGACCCATAGACCCGCACTTGAGTCGCGGTTCTGTCATACAGAACCGTGCCCCAGTCCACGCGAGCCGTCTGTGGTCCGATCCTACTGGACGTGGTCCGCGCCCTTTTGGCTCATCCCCATGAGCCGGGGATCGTGCCCGAACCGGATCCGATCCGGTTCGGTTCGATTCTGTTTTTTTTTCCAGAATTTTTCATAAAAATCAAAATTAATAAAAAAACAGAATTTTAGGGATTAATTCATCTTATGAAACATAATCTTCATCTAATGATTTAAGACATGCCAAAACATCATATCTCTTGCATAATCAAATCACATGAATTAAGTGTGGGTAGAATAATTTTACATGCATATTTGTTCTTAAAGTTCTACAACTTTACTAATACAATCAATCAAAATCATAATTTTAATCATGCAAATTAACCTATATATCAATTTACCACTTAATTTGAATCAAGACATGCATCAAAATTAACTCTTTTAATATTTTGATCTTATCAATTTATGCAAGAGGCTCTGATACCACTATTGGGATTAGACGCGTATAAGCGAAATTTCATAAAACTATTTTCTAGCATCTAACAAGGATCTCATGCATGAATCAATTAGAGGTAGATTTACATACCGTTTGATACGAGCCTGAAACGTTCCTGCAAGATTTCAGCGGAGATCGAAAGCCCCAAGTATGGATTCTCTAATTGGTCCACACGAGTCTGAAATCTGGATCGCCTTCGGTCTCGTTTGCTAGAACGACAAACGAAGAAGTCAAACTTGGCTTCTTGATTGGGAGTTCGGCCGTACGTACATAGAATTGAACTTAGATGACCGAACACTAGATTGTGGATCTAAGAGCATGTACGTACAAAGGAGAGGAAAGGTTGTTCTTTTATTTCCAATAAGAAACAATTACATATATAAGATCATATTTTATCATTAGTTATGGATATAATACCTTTATATTGTTTTCATATATCTTCTAATAAGATATCTCCTTATCTAGTAATTATTAATAGTAACTCTTATCCATCAATAATAAAAGCCAATCTCCCAACATAAGCCTATGGGGCGAAATCTCCATGTCCAACATGGGCTTTCGGTTCGGTTTGATCCAGCCCGATAACTCTATGTGTGTGACCTCATAGGACCCGATTATTATAGCCATGAGCCTAACCCGATTAAGCCCATTAATCGTAGTTGGCTTCTAGCAAAGCACTATGACTCCTAAAATACCCGGATATTAAATCTCCATTAATAGTCTATTCCATGTTCGGTAATTGCACCTTTGATTAAATGACACAATTCCTTCAATATGGATGATATGGAAGAGCTAGTGGGGGATGAAGGGGTTGACCGCCACGATTTGGGGATTATTTTGAGTCCAAGAAGGATCTTAAGGATCGTTTATCCTTGATGGAAATACAGAGGCACTTCTAGATACATGTCCAGAAGTCTGATAAGAACTTATATGTCGTAAAGTGTATCGATCCTAGTTGCACTTTCTTTTGTTGTGGGTCAACTTTTGGCACAACATGGTTGTTTTTAGTAAGAAAGTATTGTGGTCAGCATATATGCGGCATGAAGCTAAAGCATAACCACATCATACATGCAAGTTCTAGTGTAATGGTTGACTAGATAATGCTAGGGTAAGTACCAAATCCCCTCATTTATAATAAATATTTTTCCATATTTAATTTTTCTTAAGCAAAAGATATAAATATAGAGATAACCAACCTTAATTTGTTACAACTTTAATACATCTGGTATAGGTAATGAACTTCATGTTGGAAAAATTCAAGATTTTATGAAGAAAATGGGAGTGGAAGCTAGTTGCCACAAGGAAAATCAAGCATGTTCAACTGCCATATATAGGATTACAGGCACAACTGAGCAAAGCTACAAGCGGCTTTATGGATACATGTACATGCTCAAAAGGATGAATACATGCATAATCATACATATTGAAGTAGATGCTAACCGTCGATTCAAGTTTTGTTTTTTGGCTTCGGTGCTTGGCGCATGAAAATGCCATTTTTAAGAAAGGTAAGTATATATATTTTGTCGCAATGAATATAGGTTTTTGTCACAGTCCCACAATAGTATATTCCATCACCCCTCTTTCTTGGAAAGTAGTGACTACCTACGGTCTCTAAACAAAGCCAAAACTTGGTCGCTCCGTTAGTGTTCCGAGAGTGTATAATTTGATGTTAAGTACATATCATGTTTCTGTAAAGATGGGTGATATTGATCGCATGTCATAAAGGTGGATGGTACCCATTTGGGATCGAAGTGGCATTCTTCTAGTAGCATTGGCAAAAGACGAAAACATATAGATATATCTAGTGGAATTTTCTATAGTTGACTGTGAGAATGATAGCTCATGGTCATACTTTTTCCGATACCTACAATCAGTTGTAGCCAACGAGAATGACCTTGTATTTGTGCCTTACCGTCAAGAAAGCATATTCAAAAGTATAAGGGAAAACTACATCTTCGTGAAGCATTGTTGTTGCAAACTTCATCGATTTTGAAACGTAAAGGTCAGATTTAAATGGAACGACTTGTGGGGTCTGTACCAAAAGGCAAATCAAGCCTACACCAAACAGGATTTTAATTGTAATTATGCAAAACTTTGCACCCAATATTCAAAAGTGAGTACCTATCTAAGGGGTGTAGGATTTTAGACATGGGCAAGGTCGCATATGTGTGCAAATAGATTCATTATAATGACGTCGAATAACATAGAATCCATTAACAATTGATTAAAATGGACGCATGGATTGCCTCTGATTGGTGTGGTTAATGGTATAATAATTTTAATGATTCAATGGTTTTGTAAACGATGGCAAAAAAAAAGAAGCTTGTTCAGATTTGCTAACCTCAACATTGTGTGGTGAGCTAGAAGTTAATTATTTCAGGTCATTAACTATGATTGTCTCTAGACTGGATCAATATGAGTTTCAAGTACATGGCAACGGAACTACGTTCTTGGTAAATCTTGATTCTCGAACATGCTACTATAACGCATTTCAAATTGACCAAATCCCTTGCTCGCATGCCATAACTATTGCCAAGGATTGTGGTGCATCCCTTCTTTATTCCTGAAAAGTGGAAGTATACAAGGAAACATTGTATTCGACCCCTTCCTTTAAGCGTCGAGAAGTTCCTGAATTGGTCTTTATGCTTGCCTCCGAACGTTAGGAGGAAATCAAGAAGATGAAGGAAGAAAATAATACCGTCACATGGAGAATACATGGGTCTGAGGAGACGGTGCATAAGTTATGGCACCCTTGGCCATAACCAACGAAAATGTCCCCAATCCTTCAAGGTCCGTAGCCACCCCATGATCAGGTTTCGAGATTGTTTAGATGAACTGGTTTGATGGTTTTTGAATATATGAATACTTTTGGTGCTTTTTCAGTAGATGAATACTTTTGTATTCCTGTTTGTAATGTGATTAACAGTAATATAGCTGGTCCATACACTTTCTTTTGGGTTATATGTGGATTGGTTAGTAGATGTACCAACCCTAATCTCATGTATTTGATATATACTTTTTGGAATATGTGATTATTATTTTAGAATTTTAAAGTTGGCTTCAATCCAGGTCATCTTGTATTACATTGTTACTTGAAACTGAAATATTACAAGAAATAGCGAAAACTTCTCTATCTAAACTTCTCTAACATTGTAATTGTTCATTCCAATAGTACAACCATATCATGTGACAAAATCTGAAAACCACTAACATGAAATATTCATCCAATGGTAAAGAGCTTACACACATCCATGTCATTTCTATAGTGCAACATTATTATTTGGTACGTCGACATTTATATTCTACACATCGACCAAAAAAACACTTTCACTTACAAGAAATAATAGTCACTTACATTTTCGTCGAATGGTAAAATGATTTCAATAAAAAAGCTTTCAATACAACTGTACCATGTGACAAGATTTAAAGACCACTGATATGAAATATTCGTTCAATGATAAAATGCTTTCACAAAAATGCGTTCACTTACAAAAATGCTTTCATTTCAACGGTACAAGAAATATTTTTCAACGTGTACATGAATTGTGCATTCATTTCTCAACATGTACATTAATTGTACAATTCATTTCTCAATATGTATACGAATTGTGCAATTCATTTCTCATAATTTGTAACTAGTTTGAATAGTCAACTTGTACATGAAAAATTGTTACATGTAGCCAAAATGTATGCCACCAACCAAATTTGCAATATTTTCAAAATAAATTGTATCTAGTTGGAATACTTAAAGAATATAATTTCGAGTACAAAAAGTATGCCACCAAGGAACAATCCTATAATGTGTTTTCTTCTAGCAAAAATTACATGCAATTTACTCGTGTATGAAAGACTTGTGGACATTGAGACTCCAATTGGTTCTTTGGTAACGTGATCAACTCTACTCTATAGTGCGTAACTAGGAGTTGTTATTGGAGTTTTAGGTACCATTTGTATGGGTTTAGAACACAATATAGGAGAATGGAATTGTAGAGAAGAATTGTTGATTTGGTGGTTTCGAGTACTTAAATGAAGACATATTGAAGATGGAGGCGAAGCCACAAGAGAAGACCGATGGTGAGACGAAGAAGAGCAACAACGAGTTCTCTGCGGGCGCGGAAATGCCAGCCGCGGTCGCGGAAAACACAAGAAGCAACGAACACTCCAAGAACTTTTCTGCGGTTGCGGATATTGATCAGCTCTACTTTGTAGTGCGTAACTAGGAGTTGTTACTGAAGTTTTAGGTACCATTTGTATGGGTTTAAAACACAATATAGGAGAATGGAGTTGTGGAGAAGAAGTGTTGATTTGGTGGTTTCGAGTACTTAAATGAAGACATATTGAAGATGTAGGCGAAGCCGCAAGAGAAGACCGATGGTGAGATGAAGAAGAGCAACAACGAGTTTTCCGCGGGCGCGGAAATGCCAGCCGCGGTCGCGGAAAACACAAGAAGCAGAGAACACTCCAGGAACTTTTCCGCGGTCGCGGATACTGTTCACGCACGCGGAGCCGGGATTTCGTTTCGTCCGAGTTTTGTTATATTTTATTTATTTTATTTCGGTTAATTTCCTTTTAGGATATTATTTCTTATCTTTAGATTAGGGTTTGCTAGGTTCCATATTTTTTAGTTAGCAGCCTTTTTCATTATTCATGTGATCACATTATCGTTCAGTTTTCCCCTTAGAGTTTTATGTTTTGAAGACTATGAAGAACTAAGCAACCTTTGCTTAGTTTGACGATTGAAGCCTTCGTTTGTATTTGGTTCTGAGATTATAATTCTATTTCCTTTCCTTTGATTGTATCTTTTCTCTTTGAGCTTCATCCCATTGATTCTTGCTGATTTGACTGGCCTGATCATCTAGTTGATATTAGTAATTATCTATTGCTTGGGTTTGGATATTTCAGGTTGAAATCCCTTGTCTTGTGTAGCAAACATGATATTCTAGGACTGGTTGGACTAGTTTATTGTGAAGAGAATTGATTACATGTCGAGTACTGACGGGTTGTTAAGTATTGCATGTATCCTGGTTAATTCCTATGCTTACTACTGCCTTTAGATTGAATCTTGATGGTTTCTTGATTGTTTATTGGTAAGTATTTTCAGGACTGGTTGACCTGTTTATATACATAAGATCGAGACATGAATATTCATTGATAGGAATTGGAGATAATCTAGGATCAACCAATCAAACTGAAGGTGGATATTTGTATGGCTAAGTTACTTCTCACCCATAGATTACACCTTTTTCTTTGATTTACTTTGTTACTTGATTCCAAACCAAAACCCCCCTTTGTTACCATTGGCATACAACCTTTTGCACTTAGGAAGATTGCTTACCTCCCTGTGGGATTCGACCCTTGCTTGCCTACTATACTTAGTTAGGTTTTTGAGGATTACTTTGATAGGCTTCATGACTTTAGCCCCATCAAATTTGGCGCCGTTGCCGGGGAGGCAAGTTTTAATTTTTCTTTGTGTTTATTTGTGTGCCAAATTTTGTGTGGACCTATCTTATGGTCCACACCCGTGCTACTAACTCTCCTACCTTAGATCTTGATACAGAAATCGAACGAACACTTTCCAGGAACCGTAGAGCAGCCCACACGTAACTCGAGATGGTTGAAGAAGCACCGACTTTGAGACAGTTGACTGCGCCAAATCTAGAGCAGCATCCGCTTGCTGTACAATTCCCAGAGTTGGCGAATGGCGTGAATTTTGAGCTCAAATATGGGTTGATTCACTTATTACCCCACTTCCATGGGATGAGTGGAGAAGACCCCAACAAACATCTTTTTGAATTCCACGATGTCTGCAGCAGTATGAAGCCAATGAACATTACTGAGGACCAGATCAAGCTGAGGGCCTTTCCTTTCTCTCTGAAGGATTCGACCAATGATTGGTTCTATTATTTGGCTCCAGGAAGCATAGACACATGGGCAAAGATGAAGAAAACTTTCCTGGAGAAGTACTTCCCTGCAACGAAGCTCAATAGCCTGAAGAGGAACATAAGCAACATTGAGCAGCATGCTACTAAGACGTTGTATGAGTACTATGAGAGGTTTAAGAGGTTGATCTCAAGCTGTCCATACCATGGTTATTCTGACCAAGACCTCGTACTTTATTTGTATGGAGGACTTCTTGATGATGAGAGAAGAATGGTGAACGCAGCCTGTGGCGGTAATATTCTGAACAAGACGCCAGCTGCAGCATTTGAGATATTCTTTGAGCTATCTGAGGGCTCAAGACAGTTTAGCAAGAGAGCGAGCGCTCACACAGTCAAGGTTGCGGACTCTCATCCATCATCCTCACTACTTTCTGAGATGGATGAGATGAAAGAGATGATGAGGAGGTTTATGATAAAGGGAAACCTGCAGCAAGTCAAGTCATGTGGAATATGCTATGACACGATGCACCCCACAGATGCATGTCCAATGCTGCAGGAACCCACTGCTGAAGTAAATGCTATTGGAGGTTTCGCCCCCCTAGACCAAGTGTTGATCCGTACTCCAACACTTACAATCCAGGGTGGAGAGATCACCCTAATTTGAGATACGGGAACCAGCAAAATCCTCTTCAGGGTCGTGATGATCAAAAGTTCCACCAGAGGCCACCACAGTTCTTCCAGCAACAACAACAATTTCAGCGGCCTGGAGGTCAACAACAACAACAACAATTCAGAGCTCCATATGACCCTAGACCTCAAGGCCAAAGCGCAAGTTCGTCTATGTCCAGTGATGATATGATGAAGTCTCTCGCTCAGAGTGTATCGACGTTGGCAACCACTATGGTCCAACAAAATCAAGAGATGAAGTCTAGTATTCAGAACTTGGAGAAGCAAGTGGGTTAGATTTCTCTGGCAGTGAGCAAACTGGAAGCCAGGGATTCGGGGAAACTACCATCTCAAACGGTAGCAAACCCGAGGGAGAATGTCTGTGCGATGACGCTGAGGAGTGGAACACAAATGAAGGAACCGACGGATGCTACAGAGGAATTTCCGCGATCGCGGCATGATTTCCGCGATCGCGGCATGATTTCCGCGACCGCGGAATCATCACTGAAGGCGAAGCAAAAATCGGCGAATTTTCGCGACCAGAAATCCACGACCGCGGAATTGTTTCTGGAGAAGAAGACCATTCTGACAAAATTTCGTGACCGCGGAAAAGACGCTGGCGCCCCCATAACTCCAAATGTTGATCCCCGACCGCGGGTCCCAAACCGCGGCCGTGGTTGTGCCTCAGACGTCGAAGATGATTATGTTCGTCCGTATTTTCCTCCGCTCGGTTCACTGAAGCCACCCGCGCCCTTCCCTGAGGCATTGAAGGATACCAGAAGGCCGGAAAACGACAAGGAGATCTTTGAGACCTTCAACAATTGCGAGGTAAATATTCCTTTGATCAAGCTGATTAAGAGCATTCCTCGTTATGCAATTTTTTTGAAGGAATTATGCAAGATTAAGCGGAAGAAAACAGTGAAAGAAAAGAAGAAGGTCCAAGTGAGTGAGAATGTCTCCGCTATGCTGCAAAAGCGGTTGCCCAAGAAATGCAGTGACCCAGGCATGTTCAGTATTCCCGACAAGATAGGTTACACCACGTTCGATAAAGCCATGCTGGATTTGGGTGCATCTATAAATGTACTACCTCTCTCACTGTACGAATCTTTAGAGCTTGGGCCATTACAAAAGACAAGGACATTGATTCAATTAGCGGATATGTCATATGTGTATCCCAAAGGAGTCGTGCAAGATGTTCTGGTGGAGGTCGATAAGCTGATTTTCCCTGAGGATTTCTTTGTGATGGATACGGGGCATGACAAACATGCAGCCCCTGTGATGCTAGGTAGGCCATTTGAGAAAAAAGGCGAATACAAAAATTGATGTGAGTAGTGGTTCGCTCACCATGGAGTTCGATGGGGGTGAGGGTCGAACACAACATTGATGATGCAAAGAGACACCCTCCTGATTGTGACCCCAAGTGTTCGGTTGATGTGAGCAATCCAAGTTGATCTAAAGGGCATTATGTTGAGCCACAACAGTAACCAAGGCGCTGCTCGGGAGGCAACCCGAGGTATGTAATTCTTTTCATGTCTTTCCGTTCCTAGTTTTTATTTGTGTTGTTTCGTTTTTAGACTAACCTGCAGGTAGGAGACCCAAAGACAAAATTCTAAGACGGTGTTCACCTCGCACCAGACGCGAATCCGCGACCGCAAAAAATTTTCCGCGACCGCGGTTTCGCCACTGTAAGTCCCCTTACCTGGGAAAAAAAATTAATTTTTTTTCTTTTCCTGAACACACCGCGACCGCGGCCTTACACCCGCGATCGCGGCCCAGCTGTCCGAGCTTTCTACGAGAGACGGTGCACATCATGCTTCCAAGAAGGATACAATAGCCCGACAATTTTTTTGGCACCGATGATGGCCCGACATTCGATAGTTGACGAGGATGAACACCAGATCCCACAACACGATTACATTTGGGCTCCAATTCTGTATTCGTTGAAGGCCCGTGCAACCCCGTTTCTTGGATGTACCACTTCCCTTACAGTGGATCTATTTGGTTGCACGTGGATTTTTGATTGAGTAGGACTGCCGCAACACCAGAGACTTGTGTTTTCATTGATTTACTGCCAGCCCCGACGTCCACATCCA
The DNA here is from genome assembly GCA_027886185.1 of Rheum nobile. Lineage (NCBI taxonomy): Eukaryota > Viridiplantae > Streptophyta > Magnoliopsida > Caryophyllales > Polygonaceae > Rheum > Rheum nobile. The sequence goes on along the minus strand of WOAB01000540.1, from coordinate 3,411,548 downwards.
GGCCACCTCGGCGACGGTGTGAGTACTTTTCTACCTTCCCATGTGCTTCATCTTTTAGTCTTTCATTACATTGAGGACAATGCATTGTTTAAGCATGGGGGAGTGATCTATACTTGCTAGTCGCCTAAATATAAAGAAACGGCTAGACCTCGCAAGGTACATAGCGTTCCTACGAATACTCGTTCTAACTACATATTTAAGTTCACACATAAAATCCATACCAACACCATCACGGTAACAACAGATATAATAGCATAGTTTCTAGCAATATATACAACCTATTATAATATCACAATTTAATCACACATTTATAAAATATGTTTCCAAACGAAAACAACACTTCATTCCAATTTAATTAACAATCAAAAGTAATTGATAACTAAATGAAATATGGAATGATAAGCATGCCTTAAGTAGATTCAATAATGAATCTAGACGAGACAACTACTGTTGATATCCTTTCTGGGAGTATGGCCTATGCTTCAGATAACTCTAGCAAGGTTACGAGTCCACACGCGATCCAGCAAATAACGATATAAACTGACCAAATAATTAATATCAATTAATTTATTTTGACGAACTCAAGTAATTAAATTCAATAAATTTTTATGATTTTAATCATAAAAATGTTGATTGAATTTTTCTAAAGACAGATACGGATAAAAGTGGGTCGAAATTATACCGCTCAATCGATCTCGGGTTGAATCTGGATAGATATGATATTGGGCTTCTCGGCCCAACCTAAGAGCTGGCTAGCCCCCCCCCTCCTTTCTCCATCATGCGGAAAGATATTTCCATTTACAGTGAGCGGCACCGAGCTCGACGATGGCGGAAACCGGCGACGGCGGCGACCGAAAATATCGGCGGAGATAGCGGTGACTCAAGGCGGTGATCGGATTGGGCGGTGCGGCAACGACCCACACCTCTGGACACGACGTCACGCAGCAGCGACAGTGGTCGCCCACTCGCTCCTCTGTTTTTCGCAGAACAGAGCAAGAATGGAGCAAGGTTTGAGCGGCTCGACGACGGCTCAAACGGCAACCGAATGGAGCGTCGTTGGTGTCTTTGGAACGCTGGTATTGCAAGGTTCCTCCGACAATGGGTCGACAACGACGACAACTCCGACAACTCCGACAACGACCGAGCTAACGAGAGGAGGAGATGGAGGATGAAGATGGTGATGGAGGAGAGCTCGGCCTCGGCCCTATTTATAGGGTGATGAGGCAGATCCCCCACTAAATGTGAGGGAGAGCAACCGGTCAGGCTCCCCCTAACCCGCCGCTCGGAGAAAACGCGGAGCAACGGATCGTCGGCCATCGAAAACGACGAGAAGGCTAACATGCGAATCTCCGCGGTCGCGGAAACAGATCCGCGGTCACGGATTGGGCGCGATCGTGCTTCTTACCCTTTGGTCACGGGTCTCGATCGGGGACATGCTAAATTATGATTTTTAGCATTCCCTAATTGCTTTATGACCCAAAATCTTACTAACGTATAATATTTCGTTCAAAAATATTATTACAGAGATTACAGAAATTGTCCATCACGTCTTTCCTACAAAATGACAGTTTGAGACTTTTAGGGGTTATTACAGCTTCAGCCCGTGACGCTTCACATGCGAGGGAGCTTTGTTACTGGAAGTTTTGGACGAGGGAGTCACGGTTCATAAAAAGCTCTGGACGGAGGATGACGACGAAGGAGGAGCATTCTCTATTGTTTCCAATCGTTCTTATGGGGAGGGAAAAATATAAATTGCAGAATTGGGGGATTAAGAGTTTTTATCGTTTTAGGTTTTAGTTTAAATATATTTATTTCTTCACCTGATGAGCTCTTCGTGTTCTGCAATGAATGCTTATACTTCCTGCCGTTTCGTCTATTCTCATTATTTCTGCAAAAGGCGTAGTAAGGTGGACACATGGAATTTCACTTCCAGCCGTTTAGAGCATTTTCGATAATGGGTAGTTTAATGGTGATAATGATACAAATTAGTCCCATCGGCTTCATGTTCATGAGCAGCCTGAATCCATTCAGCTTTTGTGCAAATTAATTTCGCCCATGTTCATTAGCATGCTCAATAGTTTCATCTTCGATGTGAATAAGCTAGACACAAACTAATGGCGTCTGACATTAGATGGGTAGGGGATGACTAGCTTATAAATATAGACAACTAGGTTATATGAACCCCAAAACATCCCTCGATCAACTGGTAGTCAAAATGGATTCATGTTTAAACTGAGACTGTGAATGTTGCTCCTACTATTGGAACACACGCAGGGGGCCTGATTAGCAACAGTGGCATTTCCAAGCTTGCATGTGGACCTCTCAGAGGGAAGAGAAGGACATCTGATCACAACGTGTTGCAAGTTGAAGAGTGCTACGTTGTGTTGGAGCAACTGTCTAAGGGGAGGGTTAGCATGTTGAAAGTCATGGTGTGCAGAAAATAGAATGCAAGTAACACATATGGAAAATACATCAGCATATATTTCATCATCTCCGATGACCAAGTATGCACGCGTGAATACGATGATATTTTCCCCCACACAATTTTTAATAATTAATCTCACCTTTTTGTGCGAATTACCTTTTTATTGTAACACCCCCAAATTCTCCTTTGAAAGTATTACCGCCAGTGACCTCAGGATACACACCCGGGATCACCCAAGGCTTACTGTGTTAATAACAAATAGTATAATGTGGAAGACTTTATTATATATCATAAAAGTTACTCAAATAATATTTGAACCAACGTCATGGTTTTACAACTGTTGAACAAACCAAATACAAACCAATTACAGAATTGTTTATTACATCGAAAGTCTTGAAATTAATAAACGCCATGAAAGGGTTTTGATCTGAGCGATCTCACGCCAAGGATCTTCAACCTTGGAAAAACACTTAAATCACCATCTGCCCTCATCATCGGATTCTGGCCTTCACGGAAGAGGAAGTTTACCTGATGTGCCGTATGAGACGGATGACATCAGCCAACCATGCAAAGGAAAATAACCGGTTGGTTAGTCTAATGAAAGACTACGCAAGTGTGCAAATAAAAAGGTTCTAAGTAGTCGTATTAGGTTACACCCATCGCTTCTCGAATAATAGCCGATGACGACAGTGAACCTCAACACTTCTACAGAAACATAAGAAGAGGAATGATCAAGAGAAGGCTCCAAAGGAATTGAGCCTTATGGGAAACGTATGAAGAGAAGACTCCAAATAAGTTGAGTCTTAAGGGAACGTATGGGTCAACGACCAACCTCACCGCGCAATACGAATCCAGAATGGAAAGAAGACTTACTCTAACAAGAATCCGGGCGGTTTCCACGTTGTACTTCTCGCCCGAGGGTATATTAATTATGTGCATAACGACACTTATCTTATTTAATTCCAAAACGTACATTCACGTTAAAGCTTTTAATACACATCATCTCGACGCGAGAGATATCTTTGGGAATTAATCCTGATTGTTGGCACCAGCTGTGTGCACCTACCCTGAATAAGGGTACAGTCATGACCAGAAAGTACTAAGGCAAAATCATCCTAATATCTGTTATAAAGAAACGACTAGACCTCTTAAGGTACATAGCGTTCCTACGAATACTCGTTCTAACTACACATTTAAGTTCACACATATATCCACACCAAAACCATCACGGTAATATCATGTATAATAGCGTTGTTTCTAGCAATATATACAACCTATTATAGAATCATCTTTTATCACATTGTTTTATTAAATCTGTTCCCAAACGAAAACAACACTTCATTCTAATTTAATTAACAATCAAGTAATTGATAACTAAAGGAAATATGGAATGATAAGCAAGAGCGAACCGCCACTTGCCTTAATCTAGACGAACGTAGTTTTGATCTTGCGGATCGGGAAGACTGGACACGTGCTCAAATGCCTACTAGAATTCCCGTTGAAATCCACCGTCATCCCAAGGTCCATCCCGACGACGCATGCAAAATGAGGTACAAATACTCTAATTAGATATGGCACAAACAACCAAAACAAAGCGAAGGGAAACGAACTGAGCCGCGGCCGCGGCAGGTATGGCCGCGATCGTGGCTTTCCTGGGCAAAGCCGCGGTCGCGGAATTCATACCCGCGGTCTTGGAAATCTGGGCAGAGCCGCGGTCGCGGTATTGCATAACCGCAGTCGCGGTTCTCCCTCCCTACGCGACGCTAACTCAGATTCGAGGCTTACCGACGACGAAGGCGACAACCTCTTGACTTGGATGAAAGCTCACTACGACCACCACCACTTCAAAGCTTCCAAAGCACTTCCGGCGATGCTCCGACGATCTCTAGAACTCCGGCGACACACTAAAACGAGAGATAGATGGATTACGGAAGCTGTGGATGAAGATCTGAGTGATGGAAGGCCCCTATTTATAGGGTAGAGGGAGCACAACGCCGAGCACTCCAAGCGGTTCAAGTTCCCTCACCGGCGCACGTTACAACTCGTGCAGAAATTCGAATCGGCGAAGCTCGGAGAAGAACAAAGAAGACGAAGAAACAGGGACCCGCGATCGCGGTTTCAGAACCGCGATTGCGATTGCCCACAAGAAAAACCGCGCCCGCGATTTCAAAACCGCGGTCGCGGTATCCCCGCGTTCGCGCCTCTGGGTCTTGGTCGCGGTTTCACTTGTGGATATCTGCTAGATCTTATTTTTTTAGCACTTCTAAAAATAATCTAAGACCCAATGCATATCAAACGTATATTATTACGTTCAAATGATCTTACTGAGATTACAGAAATTCCCATCATGTCCTTCTTACAAAATGACAGTTCGAGACTTTTAGGGGTTATTACAATACCTCCCCCTTAAAAAAAAGTTTCGACCCCGAAACTGGGCCAAAAACAGCTTGGGAAAATGACTAAGCATATCAACCTCAGTCTCCCTGGTTTCCCAAGTTACCTCCTCAGATCCCGACTTGGACCAGAGGATCCGCACTAATGGTACCACCTTGTTCCTCAAGTGCTTCTCGCGGCGTTAGAGAATACGCACAGGTCTCTCCTTGTAGGTACCATTTGCCTGAATCTCGATGTCTTCATAACTCAGCACATGAGACACATCTGGCACATACTTCCTTAGCAGAGACACGTGGAACACGTTATGCACTGGATGCGCCGACGGCGGCAATGCTAAACGGTACGCTAGAGACCCCACTCTGTCAAGGATCTCAAACGGTCCCACGTAGCGAGGGTTGAGCTTCCCACGCTTGCCGAACCTGAACACTCCCTTGGATGGCGACTCCCTGACAAACACCTTGTCACCAACCTCAAACTCGACATTCCTGCGCTTCAGATCTGCATAAGACTTATGTCGACTCTGAGCTGTAAGCATCCTCTGTCTGATCAAGGCAATGTCCGAGGTAGTCCTTTCAACTAACTCCGGTCCGAGAAGAATCTTGTCGGCATTCTCATCCCAACAAATTGGAGATCTGCACTTTCGACCGTACAAAGCCTCGAATGGAGCCATCTTGATGGTAGAATGTTAGCTTGATAGGTGTCATTTCATGCACCTTTACTAGCAATTATTAGCATTATTTAGAGGAGTTTATGACTAGATTTGTGGTTAAGTCTGTAATCCAGAAGATATGGAGAGAATTGAAGATATCCAGGGATTTACAGCTTAATGAAGGATGGAGAAGATGAAGATGGATGAAGATCCGCTTGAAGACTAATTGGAGAAGGCTACCAACACTTGGTAGTATGGAAGAGCGGAAGAGAAGAAGTGAAGAGCTGAAGAAAGGAGAGGGCGAGTGTCACCGCCCCGCGCCAGACTCCACCGCGACCCGACGGTGGGTATCAGAGAAGGAAGCTGGTCGCGCCAGAAGACAGCCGCCGCCCCGCGGTGGAATTCAACGCCCCGCGGTGGAAGTCACCGCCCCGCGGTGGGCACGTAACGCCTCGCGGCCAGCGAAGACATTATTTCCTTATTTTGCATTTTCGGATTTCCCATTTTTATTTTATTTTATTTCCTTTACTATTTTCGTTAGGTTTAGCTTATTTACCCTAAGCCTATAAAAGACCTCTTTCGAGGTCTTGAGAAAGACACTTTATCATCGTAGTTTTCTTTTCTGAATTAGGGTTTCATTTTGCATCTCAATGGAGCACTAATTTTCCCTTGTTCTACTAGACGTTTGAAGCAATACAGTTGATCTGTTTGTGAGATTTCTATTCCTTGTTCTTATTCTTATATGTGTTGGTTTAATTCTCTTGATATTATTGAGTATTGATTTATCGTTATTCTTCTTAGCCTGATCAACTAGGTTGAGTAATATTTATCAAATTGCTAGGATTTACATATAGTGGAATACGAGTGCATGTCTAGTAGCAAACACAATTGTTGCATATAGTGGAATACGAGTGTGCAATTGTGAGAGAGAATTATTTGCATGTTAAATAGTAAGGTTTTCTTCTATTTGCATGTATCCTATACCCTTGTATGAATGCTATTGCTTTATTAGTGGTAAGGTTTTCTTCCATTGATATTGTAGTAAGTACTATCAACAACTGTCTGAATTGGTAGTTATTTACGATCAGGGTAGGAACAACCATAAGAATAGTTAAAGAACTTGGATTTAATAGATTTCAGTGATCAAATTACATCTCTGTATTGTGGATCTCGTTCTAGTGGAACTTCTTTCCCCAAATCATATTCTCAATCAACTAAAGCTGTTTACTTTACTCTGTTTGATAACCAAAACCCCCCTTCCTTGTTACTTGTTGATCATAATTGCATACTTCATTAGATCTTCCCTGTGGGTTCGACCCTTACTTGCTTGCTATACATCTGTTTAGTAGGTTTGTTAGGACTTTTACTTTGATTAGGCCATTCAACGATATTTGCATTGCATATTTCGGTCACGTCACAGCTATTATTGTACGTGAACTCATTCAGACTTAAGCTGTTCTCCCAGCTGGTCGGACGATCTAGTACGTAAGCTCTCAGCATATCCTCCAATGTCTGGATGGTCCTCTCAGACTGTCCATCCGTTTGAGGATGAAACGCAGTACTGAACCTCAACTCAGTTGTGGAGTTCCTTCCAGAATCTCAACATAAATCGGCCATCACGATCCGATACAATGGTTTTTGATGTACCATTCAATCGGACAATCTCGTGTAAAAAAACTTTTGATAGCCTCTGGGTTCCCCAAGTTGACTTGATGGCCACGAAATGAGCACTCTTCGTGAGCCGGTCAATGATCACCCATATGGCATCCTTCTGACTCTGAGTCTTCGACAACCCTGTGACGAAGTCCATCGCAATATCCTCCCACTTCCACTCTGGCACTGGAAGAGGTTGCAATTCACCAGCTAGTCTGCGGTGTTCTATCTTGACCTTTTGACAAGTCAAGCATTTCACCACAAATTCTGCTACGTCCCACTTCATGTTGGGCCACCAGAAATTTTGTATGAGGTCCTTGTACATCTTACTGGATCCTGAATGTACAGAATAAGCTGACGAATGGGCCTCCTTCATTACCAATTGGAGAAGGCCATCTATGTCAGGTACACAGATCCGGTCCTGAAACCAGAGTGATCCATCATCTTGAATCACGAATCCGGAAGCTTTCCCATCCATCACTTCACTGCTTATCTTCACTAAGACCACATCATCAACCTGCTTCTCCTTGATCTGATCAAGTAGTGTAGCCTGAATCTCCAACATACTCAGGCATCCTCGACGCTGATCATACAAGACATCAATCTCGTACAATCCTTGGTGCAGTTTGGTCTGAGCAGTAAGCAGAGCTACTATGGTCTCGTGCGGCGTCTTCCGACTCAATGCATCGGCTACCACGTTAGCCTTGCCGGATGATACAACAACTCGATGTCGTAGTCTCTGAGTAGCTCCAACCAGTGATGTGGCTAAAACCTACCCGCAAGTGTACGGGATCAGTTGTAGTAGTCAAGTGTCGATCCCACAGAGACCAATGTAATATTAATTGAAATGCTACCAGTGAACTAGGCCGAAAATATATGAGATTGGATAAACTAATAACTAATAAAACAAATAAAAAGGATAAAAATCAGTGGGATAAATGTGTCTAATGTAATCTACTAACTCCTTTCAGACGATAGTAAACGTGCCTGGATTAAACTAACAATCGTTGTCGCGCAGAGCTAATCTCATCCAAACCCTTTAACGCGCTTAGAGTCTAGGAATAAACTGAAATAACATTCGCTGTCGCGCTCCGCTAATCCAACTCAAACCTAGCACATCTACGATAGCCTATTAATCCTCAAGAGTAATTAAGTTGTTGTCGCACAAGTAACACTCAGGTTCAATTCCTAGTAGTCTAATAAAGTAATCTCCTTTCAGACTCATACCCTATCTGAGTTATCTATTGAGGTTATCTCCTTTCAGACTCAAACCTAATAGAAACCTAATTGACATTCATCAATTGCATTAAGAACTCTAGGATTGAATCAAACAAGGTTTCAAATTTCAATTCAGGCAAAGAAATAATTCTAATTACATACGCATCGTCGGGATCACCATAACCCTAGAACTAGAAATTTAGCCAAGCATGATCGAAGATAAATAATAGATTAAACTAGCTATCAATATGCATAAATTATTCAACAAAAATAAGAGATAAGAAAACTTAATCTCAATGTCAAAATAATTCAAACGAAAGCTAGAACATTAAGGACAATCTTCAATCCATGCCAAAGGACAAAATTCCTTCATGAAGTTCCACTCCCTCTGCCTGCGGCAGAGAAGCTCTCCCCCTCCAAACAAAACTCCCAACTGAAAACAAAAGCTAAACTAAAGAAACCCCCCCATGTGTCTTTAGCTCGGGCTTGATGACTCGGTACACAACTCGGCCGAGTTGTGGGCCGAGTTGTGTTCTGTATTCCTTTGATCTTGGCGCTTGTATTTCGACCTTGACGCCATCCCTTCGAGTCGTCCATCCGAACATCTTCACTTGTAGCTCGATTGTCTTCAAAACGCCTCCAAATGATCCTGAAATCGCAATACACAAGAGTAGACTCCGAACACTACAAAATCTATGAAAACCAAATAAAACTAAAATAAAAAGGAGCAAAACAAACCTAATCAAGAGAAATAAACATGATCTAAACTAGCCTAAATGCATGCTATCAAATCCCCCAAGCTTGAACCTTGCTTGTCCCAAGCAAGTACATGATAATGAGTATACAAAATATGCAACGGCTGTTTCTATCCAAAAGACATATGACCAACAACCATGAAAGGCCAAACAAATGACAAATTCCGTCCTAGCATGCTTCTCAATCAATGACATGAGTACAATCAGTTCCTTCACTCAAGACCTCACCAAAATCAAAGACAAACAAGTCACTCACACTCATGTGTTTAGGCATGTGTTTCACTCAATATCAATTCTCAACCTTGAATGCTAAACTACCATAAGCTTGCAACAGTATTCTTAATCTCCACCACTAAAGACCATGCACACAACAAAAATCATGAGGGCTTTTCCAAGGTTGTAATGGGGCCAAGGTATAACATAGGGCATAGGAATATTTAGGCTATGAGGAGCTAAATCCGGGGAAGAGGATCTTACCAAGACAACACCAAGCGAAAATAACCTTTAATTGAATTTCAACTTTCAAACCCGTACAACTTAACCCTTACAAATGATGTGATCTCCTTTCTTTTTTCTTGACTTCTTTTTCTTCTTTGTTTCAAAATTTTTTTTTTTTTTGCCCTTCTTTTTCAACAACATTTTTTTTTAGAAGCCAAAGAAGAAACATGGAAAGGAGACACATTACAAATTTATACACATTTCTAACCACCAAATATGTAACCTCCCCCAAGCTTGGCAGACATCCACACTAGCAACAACAATTCAACTATCCTAATCCCCGGATGGGAAGGATGAACTTATAGGCTCGGTATGCTTTTGTGGAGTTTCCAAAGAATAGGCAATAAGGCTCAACTGGCTTCAAGCAAAGGAAACATAAATAGGGTGGCCAAGGGTGAAAAGGATCGTGAAAAACAATGCCTCAATCCTATTAATGTTGTGCACATAAGTCATGAGCGTGACCTCAAAGAAGATATTAATGCAAGTTCTAGAGTTAGCACACAAAGAGAGTTCTCACACATGATGAAAATGAGAGGACTTTTGCAAATGTAGTCCAAAAGAGGCCAACAAGATCACTAGGAAATTTTGTCTAGAGTGTCGGTTCCAACATAACTTAGTCAAAGTCCACATGCTCAGGTCATTGTCATAGGTTTGATCAATCATGTCATGCTCAAAATGCATTTGCAATATCAATAGCCAAGGCATATTAAGAGGATTCATGATATATGTACTGCTGTAAGAACCCACAAAGGATCAAGCAGGGGGAGTATGCAACTAACACAAAAGGGAAACTAATCACAAAAATTCAAATGCAAACAAAAAAATGCAACTAATCATGCAAACTACATGCAATGCAAAATGAGCATACACCCCTCCCCCAAGCTTAAAACCTACATTGTCCCCAATGTAGAGAGTAAAAGTGAAGGTAGAGGGAATACTCACAATGAAACTACTCTTGTGGAGGTGGCTGAGGTCCAGGTTGCCATCCGGAAGCACGCCAATCATTGAAATTGTCATTCAGTTGCTCGATGCGGGTATTCAATGTTGAAAAATGAGCAGTCAATTGAGCAGTCAACTCCCGCTGTATATTCTCAAGCATAGCGTACAAGCGCGGATCATGGCCGTGCTGACCCTCAGCAGTCGGGTCATACTCATCATCATCAACATCCTCCTCCTCCTCAACATCATCATCTTCTTCTACTTTATCTCCCAGGAGTTCGTTGAGTAGGATGGGTGGACCAACCTTTAACTGGTCATGAGAAGGGTCATAAGGAAGAGGAGCGACAATCCAATTGGCCGGTTGTTGGAGCGAGGTCCGCTCAGGATTAGGGAGACGGAGTAGTCGCCCACCCGATGGAAGAGCCCAATACCAAGCGTTGTGATATTGGTATAGCAACTTCATGTTGTTGAGCAGGGTGAAGCCAATGGGCTGTGGGGGAATACCATCACGGCGCCCGTTCAAATTTATGTGGAAATGCCGAGCCAAACGAGTCACCAATCCACCAATAGCTATGGGACCAGCCCCCTTGTTGCTCACCAAACTCAAATGACCCAACATGAAGCCAGCAGAATTTATTGCATGGGCGTACAAGGCCGCACAAAGGACAAAGACTTCTTTCTTGGCGGCACTGTTCTCGCCACCATCACCGCGGCCACAAATGGTATGCGCCATGAAGCGCTGAAAAATACGAAGGGCCGGGTTGCTTATGCTGGACGCCTTTGTCTTAGAAGCATCATAGGTGCCTGATCCAATCTCGTTCCAGAACACCCTAGAACGACAGAAATGAACTCTACTCTCTCCCCGAGGAACCCATTCATCTGTGACGATAGGAAAACCGAATATAGCATTCGCAGTCTCCAAATCTAGCCTTCTATCTGTGTTCCCAAGTCGGAATGTGCAGAGCCCAGTTGAGGATTTATTTCCTTGCATGACCTGGGATTCAAAAGTGCTCAGGAATTCCAATGTGAGGCCCTTATACGTCGGTTCCTGAAGATGAAGGAATTCTGTCTTGCCCAAACGTTCAGCCAACCATTCAATATCTCCCCTGACACCCAAAGCTTCTAGCAACTCGAAATCCAGAAATCGAGTCGGGATCAACTTCCTTTTCTTGATAAGCTCGAATTGGGTGATGTGCTTTTGCGATGTGAAGTTGATACCAAGGGACGCGGGAGAGTCCTCCCCAACATGAGGAGGAGCATGAAGAGCTCTAGAGGAGGACGCAGACGCTCGTCTTTGTCGTTTGGGAGCCATGATCAAATCCTGTACCTACACACAAAAGACAAGCAAACCAAGGCAAGGCAAAACCACAAATATGTTGTCCCGGCAAGGACGACCAACAACAGTAGCACAAAGTTTACCAACAAGGTCCCCACAAGAAATTCAAATAAAGTTAGACAAAGATTTTATACGTGGACAAAACGACAAATTCAACCCACGGTTCAATTTGATACAAAATCCCCGCGCATAAAATTTTGTCTATCAAAGTGAAGGCACAAATCAAGTAATCCAACCAGCAAATACCCTCAATTTAACCCATATTCATCCCCAATTCAAGCAATTTCATCAATTTAGCATTAAAACCCTAGAAATTAATTAAGCCAAAAGGGGTAGAATTTGTACCACACTAAATCTGCAAGGGGTCTTCACGGGTGGTAGGGGTGGACGGTGAGGAGTTGTTGGCGGCCGAAGGAAGGGAGGAGCAGCGACGTAGACGGCTCGTGGAAGGAGAGCAGCGGTGGCGGTCTCGAGCAGATGGTCGGAGCAGCAACGAGCGTAGGTGAGCGTGAGAGATGAGGGAGCGAGATGGATGTGGTGATCACCCACCGGCGGTGAGCGTGAGAGATGAGGGAGAGATCGGGTGTGGCGGCGGGATAGAGAGGACAAAGAAAAGAGACAGGAGAAAGAAAGAAAAGAGGAAGAGAAAGACACTCGGTCGAGCACATATTTTTTTTTGTTTTCAAATTCTCGAACGAAACTCGGTCCAAAACTCGGTAGAGTTCTGGGCCGAGTTTCTCTCTGTAAATTCAAGCTCGGCCAAGTTCGAATTTTTTTTAATATTTTTTTTAAAGAAACCAGGAAAATAAAATTTACCTGATGGGTTGCCTCCCATCCAGCGCTTAGTTTAGGTCATTAGCTTGACCTTTCGTCGTCTTCTAAATAATCGGATCGAGGAGGAGGACGGAAGCTGACCCCTCAATCGGATTCCCTGTGAAGTACTTCTTCAGTCTCTGTCCATTCACCTTGAAAATGTCTCCTTGGTCATTGCATATCTCAATAGCTCCATGAGGAAATACTTTCATCACCTTGAAAGGACCACTCCACCTTGATTTCAGCTTACTAGGAAAAAGCCATAGTCTTGAGTTGAATAGCAAGACAAGATCACCTTCTTTGAATTCCTTTGGAAGTATGCGCTTGTCATGCCATCTTTTTGTCCTCTCTTTATAGATCCTGGCATTCTCATAGGCATCTAACCTCAACTCCTCAAGCTCTTGTAACTGAAGCATCCTCTTTTCTCCAGCTGCCTTCATATCAAAATTGAACAACTTGATTGCCCAATATGCTCTATGCTCAAGTTCAACCGGCAAATGGCAAGACTTCCCATATATCAATCGGTAAGGTGTTGTGCCAATGGGAGTCTTGAATGCTGTCCTATAGGCCCAAAGAGCATCATCTAGCTTCATTGCCCAATCTTTCCGGGATCGGGACACAGTCTTCTCTAAGATGGCCTTGATCTCCCGGTTAGAGACCTCAACTTGTCCACTTGTTTGTGGATGATATGGGGTTGCTACCCGGTGAGTGACACCATACTTCCTCAATAAGCTCTCAAACTTCTTTTCAATGAAATGAGATCCACCGTCACTTATTACAACTCTTGGAGTCCCAAACCTTGGAAATATCACCTTATTAAAGAACTTGGACACCACTCTTGAGTCGTTTGTCGGTGAGGCGATGGCTTCCACCCACTTGGACACATAATCCACCGCCACAAGAATATACTTGTTAGAGCAAGATGGAGGAAAAGGCCCCATGAAGTCAATTCCCCATACATCAAAATTTTCAACCTCTTGAATGTTGTTAAGAGGCATCTCATTCCTCCTAGAAATGTTGCCTGTACGCTGACACGCATCACAAGAAGCAATAAAATGATGCACATCCTTAAACATAGTAGGCCAATATAGAGATGAATCCAAGATCTTAGTGGTTGTCTTTGATGAGCTTGCATGACCCCCACATGGTAGAGAATGACAATGAGTGATAACACTCTCTACCTCCACCTCAAGAATGCATCTTCTAATAACCCCATCGGTACACCTCTTGAAAAGGAATGGCTCATCCCAAAAGTAATGTCTGATGTCTGATAGAAACTTCTTCTTTTGTTGAAAAGACATACTAATGGGCAACTCATTGCACACAAGATAGTTCACAAAGTCAGCATACCATGGCATTATAGATGATGAGAGTTATAGGAGCTCTTCGGTTACCCTGAAAAGGTGATCATCAGGAAATGAGTCATCAATAGGAAGCTCATTGCCAGTACACTCCATCTGCTCTTGTCTCAACCGGGACAAGTGGTCAGCCACCATGTTCTCAATTCCCTTTTTATCCCGAATTTCCAAGTCAAATTCCTGAAGAAGCAGAATCCAGCGAATCAGCCTTGGCTTAGCATCCTTCTTACTCAGCATATATCTCAGAGCATCATGATCTGTATAGACAATGACTTTGGCTCCAACAAGGTAGGATCTGAACTTCTCAAAAGCAAACACAACAGCTAGCAGCTCCTTCTCTGTGGTAGAATAATTCATCTGAGCTTCATCCAAAGTCTTACTAGCATAGTAGATAGCATGAAGTTTCTTATCCTTCCTTTGCCCCAACACAGCTCCCATAGCATAATCGCTTGCATCACACATAACTTCAAATGGGAGGTTCCAATCAGGGGCTTGCATAATAGGTGCCGAGATCAATGCATGCTTCAACCTGCTAAAAGACTCATGACACTCTTGGGAAAAAATGAACTCAACATCCTTCAAGAGCAGGTTAGTAAGCGGTTTGGCAATTTTAGAAAAATCTTTTATGAAGCGCCTATAAAAACCTGCATGCCCTAAGAAACTTCTTACCCCTTTTACCGAGGTAGGTGGTGGCATTCCCTCAATGACTTCTACCTTAGCCTTGTCAACTTCAATTCCACGTCTAGAAATCATATGACCAAGCACAATTCCTTCACTTACCATGAAGTGGCATTTCTCCCAATTAAGTACAAGGTTAGCTTCTTCACAACGCTTCAAAACTCTAGACAAGTTAGCTAGACAAGCATCAAAAGAAGTACCGTATACCGAAAAGTCATCCATAAACACTTCCATGATATCTTCAATAAAATCAGAGAAAATTGCCATCATGCATCTTTGAAATGTGGCTGGAGCATTACATAATCCGAATGGCATTCTCTTATAAGCAAATGTGCCATAAGGACAAGTAAATGTAGTTTTCTCCTGGTCATCGGGGTGGATAGGGATTTGGAAAAATCCACTATAACCATCCAAATAACAGAAGTGGGTATGCTTAGCCAACCTTTCAAGCAATTGGTCGATGAAGGGAAGAGGGAAGTGATCTTTTCGGGTTGCTTTATTGAGTTTCCTGTAGTCAATACACATTCTCCAACCTGTGACTGTTCTTGTAGGAATTAGCTCATTCTTTTCATTTTTCACCACAGTCATTCCTCCCTTTTTAGGTACAACATGCACAGGACTCACCCAAGGACTATCAGAAATAGAGTAAATAATGCCGGCATCTAACAATTTCAGCACTTCTTTTCTAACTACTTCTTTCATGTTCGGGTTAAGTCATCTTTGATGCTCAATAGAAGGCTTATGGTCATCTTCTAGCAAGATTCTATGCATGCACAAAGAAGGATTTATCCCTTTCAAGTCATCAATGGTATATCCTATGGCCTTGCTATGCAACTTAAGCTCTCTCAACAGTTTTACAGTTTCATCATCACTTAAATTTGCATTCACAATCACAGGATATGTAGAGTTAGGGCCTAGAAATTCATACCTCAATGAGGAAGGAAGAGGCTTCAATTCTACCTTTGGTGCAGCAAGAGGCTCATCTCCTTCACCTTGCACATCAAGCTCTAATACATCAACCAAGGTCATATCCATCTCATCAATGGATGTCTCAGGATGGCATAAAATTTCCTCAATGGGGTCTTTAGTGGCCACATACATCATCATTCCTTGAGTTTCCATGTCTGTAAGATCTAACCTGCACAACTCATCTTCAAAGCTAGGTTGCTTGATAGCTTTAGTCAAATTAAATTCAAGTTTCTCCCCCCCAATAGAAAAAGAAAGAACACCCTCTTTCACATCAATAAGAGTTCCAGCAGTAGCTAAGAAGGGTCTTCCTAATATTATGGGAACAGGAAAATCAGCTTGCATATCAAGAACAATAAAATCAACAGGTACATAGAACTTACCAACCTGGATAGGAATGTCCTCAAGGATACCTGTAGGGGACACGAAAGATCTATCAGCCATGAAGAGCGTCATATTCACAGGTTGAGGTTCACCTAAGTCCAGCTTCTTGCAAATGGATAGAGGAATCAAGCTCACACTGGCTCCCAAGTCATACAAAGCATTGTAAGTGCAATTGCCAATCACAATAGGAACACAAAAGCTCCCTGGATCTCCAAGCTTAGGAGGCAACTTGTTTTGGACAAGGGCGCTACAGTCTTGATTTAGGGACACCTGTTGGCAACCTTCTATTTTCCTCTTGTTTGACAAGATCTCCTTAAGGAACTTCACATAAGAAGGCATTTGTTGAAGAGCTTCTGTGAATGGAATGTTGATGTAGAGCTTCTTCAACACTTTAAGGAATTTCCCAAATTGCTTCTCAGTTTGAGCTTTGGCCTTTCTTTGAGGAAATGGGAGAGGAGGCTTGAATGGAGGAGGTGGAATGTAGGGAGCATCCTTCTCTTCCTCTCCATCATTTTGAAGTTTAGGTTCCTTGGGTTTAGGATCCTCCAACTCCTTTCCACTCCTTAGGGTCACAACATTCAACTGACCCCTTGGATTCACTTCAGGATGCCCAGGCAATTGACCACTTGGTCTTGGAACATTCGCAGCTTGTTGAGCTAATTGTTGCTCTACAATTTTCAGATTCTTCCCTTGAGCACGCACCTCATCAGTCAAAGATTTCATGGAAGTAGCAAGACTCTCAATAGCGGTCTCCCAAGCAGGCTTTTGTGAAGGCTGGGAAGCTTGGCCTTGGTATGGTGGAGCTTTAGGTTGAAAACCAGGAGGTGCTCTCTGTTGTGCTTGGTTATTAGCATAGGAGAAGTTAGGGTGATTCCTCCAACCAGGGTTATAGGTGTTAGAGTAAGGATCATTCCTAGGGCCCCTGTTGAAGTTGTTCATGTAGTTCACTTCTCCCTCTTGTGGCTCATCCTGTGTAGCAAATAGTCGGCAAGTTGATATAGTGTGATCACCTTCCCCACAGAATTGACAAACCACATTTGAAACAACTGGAGCAGGACTCTCCTCATTCTTAAGCTTAGCTTTACTCATGCTCAACTTCAATTGCTTTATCTCATGAGCCATAGCCTCCATCCTTGCTTGTTGCGAAACCTCATTGTCAACCTCATAAAGACCAGCTGATCTCTTAGTGCTTGGAATAGATCGAGCATCATTGTAATAATGGTTGTGTTGGGCAATATTCTCAATCTTCTCCCAAGCCACATCAACATGCATATTCATGATCGTGCCTCCAGATGAGGCATCAATGAGCAATCTGGTGGCATTGTCCACAACATTGTAGAAGGTGTGAAGCAACACCCACTTATCTTGTCCATGGTGAGGACATAACAACAAGAGCTCTTTAAACCTCTCTCAACCTTCATAGAGTGATTCCCCATCCTTCATCTGAAATGAACTGATCTGATTTCTCATCTCTGCTGTCTTCTTCGGAGGGAAATACTTGGTTAGAAAGGCTTTAGCCAACTCATCCCATGTCGTGATAGTGCCTTGAGGCAGGGACTTGAACCATGCTTTAGCCCTGTCTCTCAAAGAGAATGAGAAGGCGCGCAAATAAAGCGCGTCATTCGAGACATCATGAATCTTCACCGTATCCATAAGCTCCAGAAAAGTGCTGAGATGTTGGTGAGGATTCTCGGATGGAAGACCTCCAAACTGATTTTGCTGAACCATATTAATCAGAGATGGCTTCAGCTCAAAGTTCCTGGCCTGAACTGGAGGTCGGACCACACCAGATGTGGGTCCTTGGTGACGTGGCAGCACATAGTCACCCAATGTCATAGGCGGAGGCACATTCAACAACTGTTGCATCTCCTGTTGCTGATTCAGTAGCTGTTGGTGCAACTCTTGCAGTTGTAGCTGTTGTTGTTGTAGCAACTCTTGTTGTTGTTGTTGCTGTTGTGCCGCCTCATCCATTGCTCGGGTCCTTGCTTCTCTTTGCTCTCTTCTTCTTCTGTGAAAAGCACGCTCGGGTTCGGGATCGTTGTGTAGTTCACCGGCGCTCAGGGCTCTTCGCATATGAGTGAGAACAAATCTAAGACCAAAGACAAAATAAACAAAGTCAAAAAACAAAATGAGACCTAATCTACCGGTTGCGTTTAACAACCAATACTAGCAATAGTCCCCGACAACGGCGCCAAAAACTTGATGCTTTAAAATCAAACCCCGTAAGTGTACGGGTTCAATAGTGGTACCAAGGTGTCGAACACAGGGACTAAGTAGTACCAATTGCTATTCCAACTAGTAGATCAAGTCAAAAGGGCAAATTCAGAGAGTTTATGATTGGATTATTAAGCTAACAAATAACATAAAGTTATCAATAAGAGAAAGACTTCTAAGGTTAGGATTCACCATATGATGTTTCAGTAAATTTTAAATGATATCTGATTGGATTTCAAAATTGAATGTTGTTTGAAGGACCGACTATCTAATGTCAACACTATCTCTTTTCAGACGATAAGTGCACGTACCTAGACTCGACTAGCAGTCACTCTCGCACAAAGCTAGTCTAGTCTAGATCCTTTACGTTCTTTAGAGATCAATAGATAAATAGAATCAACATTCGCTCTCGCGCTCCGTTGAATCTACTCACTAAAGATCTACTACGATAGTAGAAGTACCACAAGAGAAGTTAAATCGCTCTCGCGCAGATAATTCTCGAGTTCATTCCTAGGGATCTAAAATGAATCCATAATTGCAAACTCACTTTATCAAAACCCTATTATCATCATCTCCTCTCGGACTCAGACGATAATAGGATTCCTAATTCTAATCAAATTAGGGCATTAAGCAACCTATGAACGAATCAAACTCCATCCAAATCTCCAAACAACCAAATATCATCATACAAACATACCTACTACATCATAGGGTTCACCCAACCTTAGAATTAGAGAATTAGCTAGACATAGAGAAGGGAGAAATCAAATCCATTATAAAAATCAACATACCGAGTTGTCTTTCAATGCGATTCAACTTCACACAAATCAAAACTAGAGAAATCTCCAAAGTCTTCCACTTAGGGTTTTTAGGAGTCTTGTTGTTCTCAGCCAAAAAAATAGCCTTCTCCCAAAAAACGTCCCCCAAAATCTGATAACAAAAGGAGCAAAAGACGTTTCAGCAGTCGAAAGACGTTACGAACACTGACTCGGTCCACAACTCGGCCGAGTTGTGGGCCGAGTTGTTCTCTGTTGTTCCTCGCTTCTTCATATCTTCGCCGAGTTCGCTGACTCGGTCCACAACTCGGCCGAGTTGTAGGCCGAGTTGTTCTCGAAATCCCCCCATGTGTCTTTAGCTCGGGCTTGATGACTCGATACACAACTCGACCGAGTTGTGGGCCGAGTTGTGTTCTGTATTCCTTTGATCTTGGCGCTTGTATTTCGACCTTGGCGCCATCCCTTCGAGTCGTCCATCCGAACATCTTCACTTGTAGCTCGATTGTCTTCAAAACGCCTCCAAATGATCCTGAAATCGCAATACACAAGAGTAGACTCCGAACACTACAAAATATATGAAAACCAAATAAAACTAAAATAAAAAGGAGCAAAACAAACCTAATCAAGAGAAATAAACATGATCTAAACTAGCCTAAATGCATGCTATCAACCAGCGACGTTGCCTCATATTCAACTCTTTCTGAGTGAACACATACTTGAGACTCTTGTGATCGGTAAAGATCTGGCACCTAACACCATAGAGATAGTCTCTCCAAATCTTCAGCGCAAAAACCACAACCGCTAACTCCAGATCATGCGTCAGATAGTTTGCTTCATAGGTCTTCAATTACCGAGATGCGTATGCAATAACCTTTTCCTTTTGCATAAATACACATCCTAACCCATGCTTTGAAGCGTCACTATAGACCACATAACCATCAGTTCCTTTCGGTAGCACCAAGACTGGTGCAGATGTCAGGCACTTTTTCAACTTCTGAAAACTTGCCTCGCACTTGTCGTCCCATATGAACTTCTTGTGGACCTTGCGGAGCAACCCGGTCATGGGTAGAGCGATCGTTGAAAATCCCTCCACGAACCGTCTGTAATATCCGGCAAGTCCCAAGAAACTACGCACCTTCTTCACGTTTTGAGGTCGCTTCCAGTTGGCTACCGCATCAATCTTCTGAGGGTCGACTATAACCCCATCCTCATTGATCACATGGCCTAAGAAAGCCACTTCCTTGATCCAGAAGTCACATTTAGACAACTTTGCATACAGCTGATTCTGTCTAAGGACCGACAAGGTGATACGAATATGCTCCTCGTGAGCCTCCTCGCTCGGAGAATAGATCAGGATATCGTCGATGAAGACCACCACGAACTTATCCAAGTATTGGTGGAAACATCTATGCATCAGATCCATGAAGACTGCCAGAGCATTAGTAAGCCCAAATGGCATGACTACGAACTCGTAGTGCCCATACCTCGTCCGGAATGCAGTCCTCGGAATATCTTCCTCACGAATCCTGAGCTGATGAGAACCAGATCTCAGATCGATCTTGGAAAAGACTTTTGCTCCCTGTAGTTGATCCAACAGATCATCTATCCTAGGCAATGGATACTTATTCTTGATAGTGACGTTGTTCAACTCTTGATAGTCGATACAAAGTCTGAACGATCCATCCTTCTTCTTGACAAATAAAACAGGAGCACCCCAAGGCGATGCACTCGGCCTTATATACCCTTTCTCAAGTAGGTCCTCGAGTTGTTTCTTCAACTCTTGCATCTCCGCTGGAGCCATCCGATAAGGTGCTTTAGAAATCGGCGCGGTTCCAGGCTCGAGATCAATAGTGAACTCCACGTCACGATTTGGGGGTAAACCGGGAATCTCATCCGGAACAAAATTCGGATACTCGCATACGATAGGAACATCATGAACTGAATTCTCATCCTTCATGGGCTTATCCAGATAGTACAGGTACCTGACACAACCTTGTTGAAGTAGCTTACACACAGCCATCGCATTGATGAGCTTTCCGTTATCGGCGTCATTACGACCCTTGAACTTGCATACAAACTGGCCCCCAAATGAAACTGTCACTGTCCTTGAGCTAAAATCGATTACCGCCCCATTGACGCGTCAGCCAGTCCATCCCGAGAATGATGTCGTATGGAGCCATGGCTATACAGATTAAGTCGGCATCGAACTTCCGACCTTGAATGGTAATCGGAAATTCCGACAATCACTTGGTCCCCACTAATTGTTCACCATTGGGAAGATTTACCACAAATGGCTCGCAAGTCTCATTGTACACTAAGCCTAGCTTACTCACATAGTTCTCCGAAATAAAAGAATGAGTGGCACCCGAATCAAACAATATGCACACAGATGTAGAATGGAGGTATAAAGTACCTTGGGCAATTGGAACATTTGGTCCGTTAGCCTCGCGCATCTCATATAGCCGCTGACCCTGACCCATCGGAACAGCTGGGGCCTTCCCTGTGTTCTGAGCGGTTGTCTGCATCGAAGTACTCGGAGCTCCAACATGCTTAAATCGGGGTCCGTTGTTATGGCTAACTGACCCTTGCTGCGACTCAGCCTCCTTCTGCCTCCTCTGAGGACAAAAAGTTTGAAAGTGCCCCTCCTTTCCGCATGCGAAACACATCCTCTTGGCTTTCGGGCACTCATTGCTCTTATGCCCCGGCGTTCCACAGTTATAGCATTTAATCGGGTTCTTGCCCTGGCCCGAGTGTTGAGTAGGACCCGACTGCGTCACCTCAGTTCTAGCCCGGCCAGACTTGGCAAAATGCGACGGTGGCGCGGGTCGTTTAAACCCACTAGCCTGAGGCTGGCTCTGTGCCGGTCTCTGGCGATTGCGCTTCTTCCCCGACTCCTCTAGAGTCATCTCAAGCTTGTAAGCGGCGTCCACATACTGCTCCTGAGTAGAGCAGCCATGGCGTACCATCAATGGCTTGATGTCTGGGTTCATCCACTCGTGGAAATGCCAGATCTTCTGCTCCTCACTCGACACTTCTGGTCCAGCATATTACAACAGATGATTAAACTTAGCTGTAAAATCAGTCACCTTCAACCCATCTGTTATAGGGTAAAGGAATTCCTTATGCTTCTCTTCCCTCATAGCCCGGGAAAAGAACCGGTCGGTCATCTTGGTTTTGAACATACCCCAGTTCAACCCGGGATGCTCAGCTAAACCAGTGCTCTCATACCATTTGCTAGCCACATCCTTAAGTTGAAGGGAATCAATGTGCACTTTCTCAGCCTCAGTGCAATCGACATTCCTAAACAACCGCTCCATATGCGAGAACCAATATGCCACTTTGACTGGTTCTCCAGTACCGTCATAACTGTCAAGCCTCATTGAGCTAACGGCCTTCAAGGCTCGACCATAGTTTCCTCTGTTCCTGACAACATCGACTTGAGGTACATGAACCGCTGGCTCCCAAATTCAGGGATCACCTAAGGAACCGGAACACCCTGTGCATGTGGTGCAACTGGCCGAATTATATCGGTGACCGCTTGCATAACAATCCCACGAATGGCCTCTATGGCCGCAGCGTCGAACACCACCTGGGGATTAGCCTGAACTTGGCCACTGCCTACGGGTTATTGTGAGAGACAAACTCGCTCTCATCCCCTTGATTAGCGGCATTCCTCAGATTCAGCATGGGGTTGTTACTTGGCCCAGCACCAGCACGGATTGTGTTTCTTGTGTTCACCATCTGTTTGCCGATCAATTTTCCAAGTATTTCACAATATTAATATCATACTTTAAAATGCACAATACATGTAATTGACTTGGAGTAGATCAAACTGGCAAACTTTATTGATGAAATGAATTGGAACCGAGTTTGATAAGTTTTACAATTGTCCTCCTAAGCGAGAAGACAAAATTGCTAGGAGGCTAAGGCTCTAAAACAACAAAACAGAATAACTAGAAAAGAGAATCACTAAGACATGCTACTATCCCCCTTCAAGGTGCCTTGAAGAAATTCCTGTACACGTCGGACCTTTGACACCTTCTCTTTGGAGGTGGTCCGTTCTCGGGTTCCGGCATCGTCCTCCTCGAGTTACTAGGACCCGGAACACTCGGCTCCTCCCTAGGCATCAGAACACTTGGCCCTTCTTTGGGCACAGGAACACTCGGCCCTTCCCCGGGTATAGGTGGGTAGCAAAACTCCTCTAGGAATCCTGGGTGGAAATCCGCCCTATTCACCTCGTAATGAGGGTTGAGTAGCAGCTTGGCCTGCCTGATATTCTCATGGAGCTCGCGGATGTCATCCAACATACAGGAGAGACCGAGCTCAGTCTCGTAAGTCCGCTCCTCCATATCGTACAAGGATTCCATCCACTCCTCAATGCGCTCTACTAGCACTCAGGGCCTAGGCCTGGCCTGCTGGGTCGGAACCTCCCTCGGAACATCCATTGATTCCCACGGCCTTGCCCGCATACGAGATCGCTTAGTCATCATCTCCACATGGCGACGAGCCTCGGTGGAGATAGGTTGCGGGTCCACCGGTGCATCCAGCGGCTCGTACTCCGCCCAGTTGACCCCGGATACCCCAAGCGCCTCCCATGCAGCAGGGGAAAATGGTGCGTACTCCTGAACTGATGGATTCTCTGGACTAGGGAAGATGAACTGCATCCCCGGATCTTTCCCATCCACGAGCAGGTGCTCCAGACCATCCGATTCATGATAGTACCCCTCGAGGTCGTCCTCGGGGTCCTCCTCCTCGTCCTCCTCTAGATCCTCCTCCGGATCCTCCTTCGGATCCTCCACCCGGTCGGATACCAGCACAACCGACTCCACGAGGACGGTCTTCTCCTCCTTAGGTGGGCTACTCGGCTCCCCAACTTGTGTGCAGCTTGGTAGAATGGGAAAAACCGGCTCGGCCTGAGGTGGCGAAGCTATCTCGGCGCCCTTCCTACCCCTAAGCTGAGACACGAAGGAACCCATATCCTGCGAAGTGACGAGAAGGAATTAGACTTTCTAAATATAGAAGCTACTTTCTATATCAGACCGGATAAGAAGACACGACTTGAATGGCAGAGGTTTCAAAAGATCACATATTACTCAAAATATGATTTTGTTCAAAATTTTTGACCTTTGGAATTAATCAACAAATTTCTTAATACGAACGAGAAACGGTTTATGAAAATGTTTTCGGTAAAACGATTTGGAAACCCAACCCGTTTAAAACTTTTAGCTCTGATACCAAATCTGTAACACCCCTAAATTCTCCTTTGAAAGTATTTCCGCCAGTGACCTCAGGATACACACCCGGGGTTACACAAGGCTTACCGTATTAATAACAAATAGTACAATGTGAAAGACTGCATTAAATATCATAAAAGTTACTCAAATAATATTTGAACCAACGTCATGGTTTTATAACTGCTGAACAAACCAAATACAAACCAATTACAAAATTGTTTAATACAGCGGAAGTCTTGAAAATTAATAAACGCCATGAAAGGGTTTTGATCTGAGCGATCTCACGCCTAGGATCTTCAACCTTGGAAAAACACTTAAATCACCATCTGCCCTCATCATCGGATTCTGGCCTTCACGGAAGAGGAAGTTTACCTGATGTGCCATATGAGACGGATGACACCAGCCAACCATGCAAAGGAAAATAACCGGTTGGTTAGTCTAATAAAAGACTACGCAAGGGTGCAAATAAAAAGGTTCTAAGTAGTCGTATTAGGTTATACCCATCGCTTCTCGAATAATAGCCGATGACGACAGTGAACCTCAACACTTCTACAGAAACATAGGAAGATGAATGATCAAGATAATGCTCCAAAGGAATTGAGCCTTATGGGAAACGTATGAAGAGAAGACTCCAAAGAAGTTGAGTCTTAAGGTAACGTATGATAAGTGTTTGGGAACGTTTAGTTTTCACACAACTTTAAAACACAACCTTGATTATTTGGGTCAACGACCAACCTCACCGCGCAATGCGAATCCAAATTGGAAAGAAGACTTACTCTAACAAGAGTCCGGGCGGTTTCCACGTTGTACTTCTCGCCCGAGGGTATATTAATTATGTGCATAACGGAACTTATCTTATTTAATTCCAAAACGTACATTCACATTAAAGCTTTTAATACATATCATCTCGATGCGAGAGATATCTTTGGGAATTAATCCCGATTGTTGGCACCAGTTGTATGCACCTATCCTGAATAAGGGTACAGTCATGACCAGAAAGTACTAGGGCAAAATCATCCTAATACCAGTTATAAAGAAACGACTAGACCTCGCAAGGTACATAGCGTTTCTACGAATACTCATTCTAACTACACATTTAAGTTCACACAGATATCCACACCAAAACCATCATGGTAATATCATGTATAATAGCGTTGTTTCTAGCAATATATACAACCTATTATAGAATCATATTTTATCACATTGTTTTATTAAATCTGTTCCTAAACGAAAACAACACTTCATTCCAGTTTAATTAACAATCAAGTAATTGATAACTAAAGGAAATATGGAATGATAACCAAGAGCGAACCGCCACTTGCCTTAATCTAAACGAACGTAGTTTTGATCTTGCGGATCGAGAAGACTGGACACGTGCTCAAATGCCTATTGGAATTCCCGTTGAAATCCACCGTCGTCCCAAGGTCCAACCCGACGCATGCGAAATGAGGTACAAATACTCTAATTAGATATGGCACAAATAACCAAAACAAAGCAAAGGGAAATGAACTGAGCCGCGGCTGGTATGGCCGTGATCGTGGAAATCTGGGCAGAGCCGCGGTCGCGGTATTGCATAACCGTGGTCGCGGTTCTCCCTCCCGACGCGGCACTAACTCGGCTTCGAGGCTTACTGATGCGTTCCTGCTTATGAATGCCGGATCGATGACCTTGGTGGGAAGTCGTGTGAGTCTCTTCAGTGGTTGGATGAGTGGAACGCGGTGTTGGTGGCCTCGCGTGGGTAGATTAACGCGATGATGGATGGTGGTATTGCGATGGCGAAAGCGATTGTTGGAGGGATAGATGACTTGAAAAGACAAGTCTTGAGCCGTAGCATCAACAGCGGAGTGAAGGGAGATGCGAAGGAAGACTTGGCTTGAAGAATCAAGCGATTGCCGTAGCGTCGGCAGGGGAGTGAAGGAGATGAGAAGATAGAGATGTGTTTGACGTCCAATCAAAGGAAGGAGGCAATATGCTCTCAAACTTAAGCTTTGATTCAAATTAGACGTAGCCTAATATAGAAGGTCGAGATGACCTTTTATAGGAGATAGCGGGACTCGGATGGGCCGAGTCTCGCCTAATAGGCCGGCCTACGCGACACACGTGGAACACACACCTAAAAGAAAACACTGAAAATATTAATGTTCAATAAATACAAAACAATTCAAAGAATGTGTTCAATGATGATGGGGGAGGATCTTTGAGATAGAACGCGATCTCTGGACTTGGATGGAGTCGCTTGAAGGAGGACGCGGTCTCTGTACCAGATGCGAGGCGCGTGAAGGAGATCGCAGTCTTTGTACTTGGTCCTTCTGAGCCCACGGTCATGGCTTCTTCTTCTATGGCCGTCATGGAGGGCAGGGTCGCATCACCCTCCCCCACTTGGTTGTGAAGCGTCCCCGCTTCACCAACATCGATCTTGTGCTCCACATATTCCTCCAAATCCACGACGTCGGAGGTCGCGTGGATGCCATAGCCTCTGGGTAGCTCAATCTGGTTAGCTATATCTCGAATGGCTTTCACGACGCGAAATGGCCCCTCTCCGTGTGGAACCAAGTGGTGCTTGCGTCGCGATTGGGATCTGTCATTTTGCAAGTGCACCCAATGGAGGTCTCTGGTGTCGAACACGAATCGACGGCGGCCGCGTTTGTGCAGATAGGCACCAGTCACCCAGTCGATTGTGATTTGAATGCCACACAAGGCTGGTAGAGCTTGCGGAGGCGCCTGTGGCAAAGCTTCCCTGATGGGGGTCTCTGGAGTGCAACGCGTTGGCACCAACAGGAAACATGGCGCGTTGCCTTGAAAGGTAGCATGGAGGTCGCGAGGAGGTCCAAGAAGCAAGCTATGCTCTAAGGTTCTTTGTAACGCGGTCTTTGCACCGTCCTGGCCTCTAGATCGCGCTGTTGGCTCTTGGTCGTTGCAAACGACTTTGTGCCCTTTGGAAGAATGCATTGTCCGGCTACTTGGGTCTGCGGTGTTGGAAGCATCTCCAGGATCTGAGTAGCGTCGTGTTGATCTTGACGCGGGCTTTGCTGCTTCTATAGTCTTTTCTTGATCACGCTCGACCTGAGCCTGTAAAATCTCATGGGGAGACATAGGTAAGAGAGTCATGCGCTTCCCGTGGTAGGTAAACACATAGGTGTTTAGATACCCATCGTGAAGCACGCGACGATCGAACTGCCATGGACGCCCAAGCAAGAGATGGGTGGCGTCCATTGCAATCACACCACATAAAACTTTGTCATTGTATTGACCAATGGAAAAGGTAATAAGACACTGCCGTGAGACAGTGTTACTTGAGCTTGAAGATAGCCATTGTGGGTCATAAGGTTGTGGATGAGGCGTTGTCGGCAGGCTGAGATGGTTGACCACCTTCTCATTGACGATGTTGCAATAACTTCCTCCATCGATGATGACACTAAGGGACGCCTTCTGGACTAGCAATGCGTGTGAAAGAGGTTCTCGTGCTGATTGATAAGGCTTCCTTCCTTGACGGTGAGGAGGCGCCACGTGACTAGGCTCAATGGTGTGCCTGCATGGAGCGCGACAACCTCACACGCATAAGCGGCCTCGCGGTCTTCTTCGAATCCTTCTTTAATTGTCTCAAGCTGGGTCTCCTCCTCCTCGTAAGACTCATATCCCACATCATTTGTGGAGAAGAGGACCTTCTTGTTGTTTGGACAATCCCGTTGGTAGTGGTCGCGCCCTCCACACTTGAAGCATTCCATGTCACGTGCGCGATCATTGCCCTGGGAGTGGGCCTTTGGCGCGGTCGTGCGAGAGGCCGTGGAATTGGGCGTCGCGTTCTTCGCGTCTGAGTTTGGAGCACGCACATCAGTAGTAAGGGATGGACAAGGGTTAGGATCATACCTTCGTTGACCTTGATTTTGCCAAGAGGACTGCTTTCGACGCGCGAGCTGGTTGTGGACATGCATCGCCGTGTGGGTCAACGTGTTGAGATCCTTGATGGGCAAGATCTCAAGCTGGTTGCGGATTGGCGCGTTCAGGCCACTTAGAAACTTGGTCCTCAAAGTCGATGGTGCAACGATTATGTTTGCCTTGTAATTCATGTCCTCTAGCTTGGAGAAAAACTCGAGGGGAGTTTGTGAGCCTTGACGAGCCATGGCTATCTCCATTCTCATTTGATTTCTGTAATCTGGAGGCACGTATTTCTTGGTCATCACGTACACGAGTTGGTGCCATTCGGTGACCCTTGTTCGGTGGCCACACATACAGTCATCCTCGAAATGATGCCACCACACTCTGGCTGCTCCGCGGAAGTGAAGTGTCGCGGCGTCGACATGTTCCTCAGGTGGCACTCGACAATAGCGAAGTGTGTACTCCGCAGCCTGCACCCATTCAAGAAAAACAAAAGGGTTGTATTTGTTGGATCGTTAGAGTTACGTCTGAGGGAACAAAAGCTTTGTTCCCACAGAAGGCACAACGGATTTAAATAGCAAGAAAGATAACAGAACGAACTCACGATATATAGTGGAAACCCTGATTAGCAAAACTAGCTTCTCAAGGAAAAACCACTACCTTCAAGCTTCCGTTTGAGAGGATTTTGAAATGCGTACTTGTCTTATTAATTTCTTGCTCGATTACACTTGTATCCTGGACTTCGACCTCTAAACAACCAGCTAGACTCGAAGCCTCTACTACAACGATGAATCGAACTCAACTCTCAAAGACTCACACGCACTTCACCTTCTTTCTCTTCTTTTCTTTTTCTCGCTCAGAGTCGTAAAGTCGTACATAAGAAAAGAATCCTCACTTCGCTTAAATACAACACGGCTAAAACCCTAATCAACATAAGATAGGAAATTCTGACGGATTACTAAGATATGATTTTGTTTGGAAGATATAATATCACAACCGGTTATATTAATTAAGGAAGGAGTTCCTTAATTAATCCAACCGATTGGATAACGTTCTTCTCTCTCCAATCGCCTTATCTTAGGAAAGATTCCTAGGATCAACACGATCGGGTTTTCTCTCTCCATATCTTCGCGCAATCCGGCTTGATCCTTGGAGCCGAAGTCTTCATCCTTTACCGCGTGGCTTCTTGGTTTGTTTCCTTAACTCAGCATGCTGGATGACTTCTTTCCTTTTGCAGCCTTGACCTGGTCCGTCACTTCAGTTCCTTGAGAGGTAACAAAGCGCTAAGCAAGCCTTTGTTCCCTCTGAGATCCTGTGCTGCAAAGCTCCCTGGGATAACTCTTCTTGTCCCTGAAACACTTGGTACACATATTAGTTGAGTGTTTGTAACCATCAAAACCTAAGGAATTCAACAAATTCCCCCTTTTTGATGGTGACAAACACCCATAACAATAAAGCCGTATACCAGCTAGAAAAAGACAACATATGACAAGAAAGTTTCCCACTAATACACTGTTGGTTCCCCCTTAGCCCAGCAATACGTTTTACCTGTTCTGTTCCCCCTCAAACAATACTACCTGTCATATTCCCCCTTTTGGCATCATCAAAAACACGGAGAAGAGTTAGAGAGGAAAAGACACAGCCAGACAATCAAAAGCATCCATTGTCATTGCTTAAAGAAAGACTTGAAAAACATGGAAACACACCCAAAACAAACAGAACATCAAACATTGTCAAATGCCACACCGGGCACATAAACCAGACAACAACAAAAACAACTAGAAGGGATAGACAGCTAAGGGAACAAAAGAGGGAAAAGGACAGCAGGAAAGCAATCAAGCATCACTATGACCAGCCGGTTGAGCCGATGCGTGATGAGAAACGAGCGGGCGCACATCTGCCATGAGGAGCGCCTACTGAGCCACCATATCCTTCACAACTCGGCACAGACTCCTCACATCCTTTCCCAGCGAGGGATTCACATTCTATTCCCCCTCAGAGCTATCAGCTTCAGATCCCACCATTTCCTCAACATCCTCTACAACCCCAGAAGCTGCAGGAGTGCCCTCGACCTTCAACCAGCCTTCTTCCTCTTGAAGAGCAAACTGCATTTTGTGCAGATTGCTTGTATTGAAGGGACGGGAGAAGACGCTCACATCTTCCGACGCATCGTATACCTTGTGGTACTCTAGAATACTTTTGACGACGTGAGGGAAGGGAAGAGCATGCTGAGTGGTGTTCCGGGCATTGGCCATATGCTGCATCAGAATCATGGGAAGGCACACGGGCTCCTTTTTCAGCAGAAGGGACAGAAGGACAATGTCCAAGATCAGAAGGCGGTTCCTCTTCTGTCCCCTTGGCGTGATGTTGCTGATGAGGAAGTGGTACAACACTTTGTTGACAGCCGACATCTCGGAGATGTCAAGATCAGCACTCCCTGGAGCATCCGCAATCCCTGCAACAGCCAGCATAGCCTCTGAGTAGGGAAAATCTTTTGGCCACCTGCCCTTGGGGTATTCACCATACCCTTCATGAAGAACACCCAGAACCAAGCCCAGCTCAATACTCGAGAACACATGGATCTCCCCATTCATCTTGTATCTCCCCTGGACAGCATGGGACCGCACCTCCATAGTGAATGTGGAGTAAAATTCCCTCAACAACTCCTCATCCATCTCCACTTCCTCCACAAACAGCCTGCTCCACTTCTGTTCCTCCAAGATGTCAAGCACCCCCTCCAGAAAGTTCTCCTTCAGAAACTCCGGGTCCATCAGCAGCTCCCTCACCACGGACTTATGGCTCATATTTTTGACATCGTCGACCGCCACAGCCTTTCCTTTGGCTTTGGCCGGCAGACGACGCTGACTTTGACGGACGGGAGCGGTGGACACCTTGTCTTTCTTTGCTCTGTTCCCGGAGAGGGGTACCGACTCCTCATCGGAACTCACAGTAATCGCCTTCTCAGACTTCTTCTGAGAGCGGGTCTTCCTCTTTGACGAGCATGCAGTTTTCACCCTGCCGGACGGCTTAGGAGCTTTTGGGGACTCCACCACGTCCACTCCCTCTTCGAGCTCCTTGGAGAGGTCTCGCACCACAGACTGAATTTTCTCCTTGACGGCCAGGTGCTCCTCCACCGTGACCGGGGTCCCTTGACCGGGTAGCTTCTCTGTCTCCTCCTCTATGGGGTCGGGATGGGTAGGCGAGAAATGTACCTCCTTTGTGTTAGTAGAGGAGATGGCAGTGGGGACGGCAAGAGTGGTGTTAGGGTTAGGGTTTTGTGGTGTGGGGTCTGTGTTTGGGTTTGTGGGGGCTACATAGGGGACCATGGCGAGTTGATCCTTGGGTGATGATGGAGGAGGGGTTATGGTGGTGGTCGCCGGAGTGGTCGATGTGAAAGGTAGGGATTAGTTTATGACGGCGAGGAGAGCAGGATCGGCTCCCATGGCGGTGAGGTTGGAGAGGAGGGTTTGGAGGTTTTCAGCGAAGTTGCTTGGAAGGTCTGAGTTGGAGGCCATTTTTGTGAGAGAGGGAGAACACCGAGAAGACGAGAGACAGAGAGGAGAGAAGATGCTTGAGGAAGACGAGAGAATAGTGAATAGGAAACTTACCCGGAAGTCTCAATATATAGCCCTCACAAAATCTTCAGAAAATTCCAAAGATAACTCCAAATCTGATCTGTTTCCAAGAGATAATAAGCATAATCTTCCAACTTCCCAAAATATATCCAATATCTCGTCCAAATCCATCCGAGCCAGCCCAATTTCTCTTTCCAACTCTCTTCCATCAAAACAGCCCTAAATGCACGACGCGGCTCAACACAAATTGCCATCATTACAACCTGCAAACACGTCAACTCAACCTACAGGCACAGAAGCCGAATCGTTTCCCGCCAATTCAAAAGAGTAGTAAGGTGTGATGCTGGGGGTTAGTTACCAGAGAGGGTACAAAAAACCATCACACCAAAGTATATGAGTTTTTGCGATTGAATTTTACATCATGCCTAAGAGGACTCCATTTGTGGATGATAAGAAGGGGTTCATAGGAGACTTTAAGCATGGCGGTCTGGGTAAGCTATAGAATCAAGGAAGCGAATGCATATCAGCCCATGAAAATTCATCTTTCACAAATCACCATGTGATCTAGCCAATCATCAAGGAAATACAACAGACAGACATGTAGTTAGGGGAACAAACCAGGCTTCGTATGGAACGGAGTGCAGAGTTCCCCAACAAGTGTCCTAATGAGAAAAATGGAGTTTTATCCTTTGTTCCACGAGATTCCATATTCGCCAATCTTTCTCGACACAGTGATGTCTTTTCTAGATCTACATGGCACCTGCTATTTTCACACAAGGAACAAATTAGTCAAGAAGTTCTTATCCCCATTTTCTTTACCTTTGACACCAGGTCTTTGAGTCTCAAGTATTCCATGCAGAAGTGAGGTGAGACTCGCTTTGTTCCCTGTCAAGTAACTGACCCTTGAATGAATGAAACACTAGGAACATTCCTCACTTTATCCTACACAGAAAGAGTTAGTTCTTGCGAACCCAGACAAGCTTATACTTTCTGGGTTTGGGAGCAACATATCTAATCTTAGGAGGTTCAACTTCTATATGCTCCCTAGTAGTGCGAGCAATCTCCTCATTATGTTGCTTCAGCAGGCACTCTTGCTTGTAATGACCAGAATGCCCGCAATACCAACAGACCCTTTGACACTTCAGATCTACATACTTGCTCTGTCCTGGCCAAATTGTTTTGTTAGCAATCCTTGAATGAAAGTCAATATTATTAGACTTACTGCTTTGGGATTGCTTTAGCCAAATTGCATGAGCCTTCTGTCCATGATACCAAGCCTTGCCTTCCTCAGTCGAATTAGAACAGTATTTGCCTTTGTTCCCTCCGGAGGAACATTCTCCCTTTTCTTTTACAGACTGTTTTCCTTCGACTTTGGAGCCTTTTTTCTTAGTGTCATCAACAGGAAGCTTAGGTTGATAGCCAATTCCAAAGCGAGGTACTTCCTTCTTTTCAAGTTTCTTTTCATTCTTGGTTGCAACAAAGACAATACCTTTTGGCTCGTCCTTCTGTTCCTCACTGAGTTTGGTTAGATCACTAGAAAGTTTTGCATTTCCTAGTTTTAACATTAAAGACTCAGCCTCGAGTGAGGAAACAGTGGACTCTAGAGACTTAATCTTTTCAGTGAGTTATGGACACTCAGAGCATGTGTTTGAAGAGGAAGATGAACCTTTCTCAAGCGTCAGCACTTTTTCAGCCCAAACCTGATTTTCTTCGATCAGACCTGAGATCGATTCATCTTTCTCTTCGAGTTGCTCACTGAAAAGACTACTCTCGCGAACGAGATTCTTAATGAGAGAGATCAAGCTTTCTTTAGATTTGCATCTTAAGCTTGATATAAGATCAAATTCAGTTACCTCATCGTTGATTACCTCTCCCTTTATCTCGTTTGGAACTTCAACGGCCATTCAACATACATCCCTGGAATGTGACGAATCTTCATCATCTGAGTCTGATTCTCCCCAGGTGGCAACCATTGCTTGCTTCCCTTCATTTGCTGGAGGCATTCCTGCCTTCTTCTTGAAGCAGTTTCTGGCCATGTGTCCCTTGTTCTGACAGTGGTAACAAACCACATCTTTCATGTCTCTGTTCCCTTCAGAGGAACTGGGCGAGTCCTTGTTCCGAGACCATATCTTTCTCATTGCCCTTGTGATAAGAGCAACATCTTCATCGCCATCCTCATCTTCATCGCCCGTTTGAGACAGATCAAATGCCCTTTCCACCTTCAGGGCAATGCTCTTCGTCTTCTCCTCTCCTTTCTTGTTTATCTTATGGTTATAGACAGAGGCGTTGCTTTCCAGCTTAGCAACCACCTCTTCCATAGTAAGAGTCTTGACATCTGTTTGAGAGTAGAGGGCAAGAGCAATGGCATCCCACTGAGTGTTGAGACCTTGCATGAAGTAATGAGTCAACTTCCAGTCTGGCATTATTTCACCAAGGTACTGAAGCTGACCAACTAGCCCATGGAACCTGGAGTAGTACTCTTGAATGTGTTCATCTTTCCCTTGAGAAACTTGGTCGTACTCCTTGATCAGAGAAAGGATCTTGTTTTTCTTCGTGTCTTCATTTCCTTGACGAAGGCGCTTCAAAGCATCCCAGATCTCCTTAGCAGTTTTGTAGCTCATGATTTTCTTGAGATCTGAGGGAGAAAGAGCCATGTGGAGGATCTTCTTGGCCCTGTTGTTTTTCTCCGATTTCTTCCAGTCCTCATCGGTGTAGTCGATCTTTGGTTTTGGCTCAGTCTCATCTTTGTCATTCTTGATAACCAAAGGACCGACTTCTATGACTCTCCAGATCTGTCCGTCGAGGGAACAAATGTGGGACTCGATTTGTTCCACCCACCAATCATACTCACCGGCCTTCAACATTGGCGGCTTCCAGAATGAATCACCGATTGCATTGCTTGATGACGACATATTTCCTGCAAATTCTGTAACGAAAACAATCTAGAGCACCAGGCTCTGATACCAATTGTTGGATCGTTAGAGTTACGTCTGAGGGAACAAAAGCTTTGTTCCCACAGAAGGCACATCGGATTTAAATAGCAAGAAAGATAACAGAACGAACTCACGATATATAGTGGAAACCCTGATTAGCAAAACTAGCTTCTCAAGGAAAAACCACTACCTTCAAGCTTCCACTTGAGAGGATTTTGAAATGCGTACTTGTCTTATTAATTTCTTGCTCGATTACACTTGTATCCTGGACTTCGACCTCTAAACAACCAGCTAGACTCGAAGCCTCTACTACAACGATGAATCGAACTCAACTCTCAAAGACTCACACGCACTTCACCTTCTTTCTCTTCTTTTCTTTTTCTCGCTCAGAGTCGTAAAGTCGTACATAAGAAAAGAATCCTCACTTCGCTTAAATACAACACGGCTAAAACCCTAATCAACATAAGATAGGAAATTCTGATAACGGATTACTAAGATATGATTTTGTTTGGAAGATATAATATCACAACCGGTTATATTAATTAAGGAAGGAGTTCCTTAATTAATCCAACCGATTGGATAACGTTCTTCTCTCTCCAATCTCCTTATCTTAGGAAAGATTCCTAGGATCAACACGATCGGGTTTTCTCTCTCCATATCTTCGCGCAATCCGGCTTGATCCTTGGAGCCCAAGTCTTCATCCTCTACCGCGTGGCTTCTTGGTTTGTTTCCTTAACTCAGCACGCTGGATGACTTCTTTCCTTTTGCATCCTTGATCTGGTCCGTCACTTCAGTTCCTTGAGAGGTAACAAAGCGCTAAGCAAGCCTTTGTTCCCTCTGAGATCCTGTGCTGCAAAGCTCCCTGGGATAACTCTTCTTGTCCCTGAAACACTTGGTACACATATTAGTTGAGTGTTTGTAACCATCAAAACCTAAGGAACTCAACAGTATTCACCATAAAAATGCTCGATTTTTACCTTGACTTCGTGTCTTTGGTATCGAGGTTGGGCAGGGGCTTGCAATGGCCCGTTGTGTGGCGCGGCGTCATAGAGAGGTTTCTCATTGGCGCGGACGCCAGGATATTCAACGCGTGCATGGTGAAGCCTCTCGCGTGCTTGTTGAGGTTCTCCGCAAGCAAAATCTTCCCTGGGCGCATAGGCGTCATCGCATTGACGCTGTCGCTGCTGGGTGCCATGATCGGCTTGGCGGACATCTCTGGGCATGACATCGCGGTGCTCGCCGCCAATGCCATGATTGCGATATCTTTGTGCTTTGAGATGCGGTGGAGGAATCCAATCCAAAGGGTGTTCCTGCAATTCAAGTGGATCTCCAAGAGGGGGGTAAGAATAGCCAGAATTTATCATACCTGAGTCTTCAAATTCCTCGTTGCCGAAGTCGTCTTGGACTCTGGGTGTGATTGACGCGTAGCCATTGGACCCGTAGCGTGGCGTTCGAGCACTTTGATGTCGTAGGTGGTCACGCACATCATAGCCTCGTGGCTGGGTAGTTGGCGTCTCGAAATTGGCCTCATCGCGTCGCTTGTGCCCACTGGGACGACGACTGGGTCTTCACGGCGTCGCAACGGCTAACTCGGCTTTGCGTAATCGGCTTTCGCGATGTGCTGAGCGTTGAACGCGGTGCTGGGTGCGTCGAGATGCATACATGTCATCAAAATCGTATGGTTCAGAAAATTCACCTTGATGAACATTGTCGTGGTCGGAGCCGGTGTCGTAGTCATTAGGATTTTCTCGCAGAGTGGAATTTTCACGGTGCGACACGTATCCCTGATGACTCTCTATGACTGATTGAAGCCGTTGTAGGCGCGGTTGAAGGTTGGAGGTCGAAGGCATCAACCCTTTTCCCTTATCCACGCGTTGTTGGCTTGGACCAGTGTTAGTTTGTCGTGGTCCTCCCGCCGTATCCATTGGGATCATTTGTGTTGGCGTAGGTTAGGCCGGCGCAGCGCGTTGCATGGCCTGAAATTGGGCAACTTGGCGCCTAAGTTTTTGGATCTCGCGTTGTTCCTCCGAGAGCTCCAGAATGGTGTCTTGTTGGGGAGGATTGGCGAGTAGGACCACTTCATGTTGCGCGATGTTTTGCTATGGTGGGTGGTTCTTGCCATCTCCTTGTACATTCCCACCGGTGGGTGCCGTGAGGCTACCTATCACAATATGACCAGACATCGCGAGTAAAAACGAACAAAAGGCAATACAAAACCAAAGAACAAGTAAGCACTCAACAAGTAGCAGTTGTTCACGTAGGAGGGCGCGTTCTTTTGGCCGTGAGGGCGGCTAAAGGCAAGCAAAGCAAGTGTGATATGAAAGCACAAAAGCAAATGAAACCAAAGAAAGAAGTCCTAACCTCTTGTGTAAACAACGCGTACACACAAGACACACCTCAAGTGTGACACTAGACGGTGGAGAGATGAAGAAGATGAGCCTAGCCGTTGAGGGAAGAAGGTTGCCTTATTTTGGCTTTCCTTTTTTTTTTTTTAATGTCGCGTTTTTTTTTTTTTTTGAAATACGACTTTGACTTTTTTTTTGAATTTGTAATTCAAATCCGAGATCTTAGTCTTTGATTGAATATCGGATAAGAACTAAATGAAACAAAATAAAAATAAACGGCTAAGTAACTTATGGAAAGAAATCGCGAGATTATCGCGATAGGAGAGAGAGAAGATTGATGTAGATTTATAACGGCCACACAATAAAATATGCAAGATATGATTAGCGAAATTTAAGCAATTAATTAAAGAAATCAATCAATTAATTACGCAGATTTCATGCAAACAAATCACACAATTTTCGCGCGTGGATCAAGCAATTAATTGGCCAAGAGATTCTCTTGTAGAAATAGAAAGGACTAGCATGTGTTTGAAGAGAAATTTTTTTTGTGACAAACGCAGAAGCAAGGATGATGGGGGAGAAAAAATTTCCGTGAACAAATGAGACTTGACAAGCGACTTACAAGATCAAAGGCTCTGATGCCAGTTGATGCGTTCCTGCTTGTGAATGCCGGATCGATGACCTTGGTGGGAAGTCACGCGAGTCTTTTTAGTGGTTGGATGAGTGGAACGTGGTGTTGGTGGCCTCGCGTGGGTAGATTAACGCGATGATGGATGGTTGTATTGCGATGGCGAAAGCGATTGTTGGAGGGATAGATGACTTGAAAAGACAAGTCTTGAGCCATAGCATCGGCATCGGAGTGAAGGGAGATGCAAAGGAAGACTTGGCTTGAAGAATCAAGCGATTTCCGTAGCGTCGGCGTCGGAGTGAAGGAGATGAGAAGATAGAGATGTGTTTGACGTCCAATCAAAGGAAGGAGGCAATATGCTCTCAAACTTAAGCTTTGATTCAAATTAGACGTAGCCTAATACAGAAGGTCGAGATGACCTTTTATAGGAGATAGCGGGACTCGGATGGGCCGAGACTCGCCTAATGGGCCGGCCCACGCGACACGCGTGGAACACACACCCAAAAGAAAACACTGAAAATATTAATGTTCAAAAAATACAAAACAATTCAAAGAACGCGTTCAATGATGATGGGGGAGGATCTTTGAGATAGAACGCGATCTCTGGACTTGGATGGAGTCGCTTGAAGGAGGATGCGGTCTCTATACCAGATGCGAGGCACGTGAAGGAGATCGCGGTCTTTGTACTTGGTCCTTCTGAGCCCACGGTCACGGCTTCTTCTTCTATGGCTGTCATGGAGGGCAGGGTCACATCACTTATCGACGACAAAGGCGACAACCTCTTGACTTGGACGAAAGATCACTACGACCACTACCACTTCAAAGTTTCCAAGGCACT
The DNA here is from genome assembly GCA_027886185.1 of Rheum nobile. Taxonomy (NCBI): domain Eukaryota; kingdom Viridiplantae; phylum Streptophyta; class Magnoliopsida; order Caryophyllales; family Polygonaceae; genus Rheum; species Rheum nobile. Next base: position 3,373,063 of record WOAB01000540.1, on the reverse strand, counting down.
TCCGGCGATGCTCCGACGATCTCTAGAACTTCGACGACACACTAAAACGAGAGAGATATGGATTGCAGAAGCCATGGATGAAGATCTGAGTGATGGAAGGCCCTTGTTTATAGGGTGGAGGGAGCCCAACACCGAGCACTCCAAGCGGTTTGAGTTCCCTCACCAGCGCACGTTACAACTCGTGCAGAAATTTGAATCGGCGAAGCTCGGAGAAGAACGAAGAAACAGGGACCCGCGATCGCGGTTGCCCACAGGCAAAACCACGGTCGCGGTATCAAAACCGCGGTCGCTGTATCCCCGCGTTCGCGCCTCTGGGTCTTGGTCTTGGTTTCGCTTGTGGATATCTGCTAGATCTTATTTTTTTAGCACTTCTAAAAATAATCTAAGACCCAATGCATACCAAACGTATATTATTACGTTAAAATGATCTTACTGAGATTACAGAAATTGCCCATCATGTCCTTCTTACAAAACGACAGTTTGAGACTTTTAGGGGTTATTACATTTATAGGGGGTGCTTTACATTGTACTGCTAGGAGTGCTATTTCTCATTGCTTTGTTTCAAAGCTTATCGAAGGGCAAGTTTATAGCCTTAGCGGTTTTATGGTTCAACCCAACAAAGAAACGTAGCACATCAGGAATGAGGATCCATATATGATCCAACTTGAGGGGAACACGATGGTTAGAAAGCTTGATTGTGATGTTACTCGGTTTGAGAGTTATCTATTTGAGTTGATTCCAATAGAAGAAATTGAGTTTAATGGGTCCAAATTCCTTATTGGTATGGCATAAAATGGCACATATAAATACTGCATGAACTATATGCGTTATTACATGATGCAACTTACCCTTTTCTGATGTAGATGTGATCGGTTGTGCGACTGATATTGGGAAGATAAAGCCCACGAAGAATGGATCGCAATTTGTTGAATGCAGCCTGATTGACGACAAGTATGTGATACTCAACAAATTTTCATATTTGGGCCACAATGCTTTGCGGTTACCAAAAAAACCTTTCCTTATTACATGTTTTCCCACATGTGCAGGAGCCAATGTATTATAATAACTCTATGGGGGCCTTTGTGTGATGCGTTTATACGGAAGAACAAGCGTTGTATCTCCAAGCACGTAGCCATATTTGCGTCAATGAATGTCTGGGAATTCAGAGGCACTTTTCGTGCAATTTCCTTGCCAATCATCACTACTTTCCTCCCTTTCGTCTTTCATGTCTTATAGTTTGAAGTTCTTCTCCAAATTGCGCTCCTAACAGTGTTTGTATTTGCAGGTCATCTCTATATGTCAAGCACATCAACGTCTGCCATATATGACAATGATGAAATCCCATCCATTAATGCTATGAAACAAATCATGGGGTAAAGGTCTCAGAAATTGATTGTGTTGCATGAGATTTCTTAATGCACCATTCATACTTAATACAGTTACCTTTGTAGGAGTGCACTGATCCCTACCAATTGCAACTCTTTGAAAACCGCTCCAACCGAGACAGAGACACTATTGAAATTACTGCGCATGGGAAGGGATCAAAAGGGAACGAATAAGAAGGTACTTGACCAAATGATAAATCACATTTCATGGTATTGCTATCATTTCTTAATGTATATCCAAAAACACTAGCAATCTATTGCTATGAATTGCAAAGTCAAAATTGAAGGCATCCGGACAAAAAAAAGTTGGTACTATTTCTCATGCGGTGCAGGGAAATGCAAAAAAGGGGTGAAACATTCTGGAGGCCAATTCTGGTGCGATTCATGTTCAAAAATCTGTGAATTTTTACATACCATGTATGCTGACAAGGCCGGAAACCGGTGTCATTTTCCTGTCAAAGAAATCCTAATTCACCTACTAAAGAGTATAGCAAGCAAGTCAGGGTCGATCCCACATGGAGTCAGTTATCTGTATGCAACTGACGTGTGACTAACAAGTAACATGGGGGTTTTAGAATAATCACAAAGTACCAAAGATGCAAGCTTAAAAACTTAGAAGAAATATGATGAGTGGAAGTATTTCACTAGACAAATATCCACACTGCAGATGAAATAGGTTGATCACTGATAACTATTTTTCCAAGTTCTTATCACAATCTTATAGTTGTTCCCACCCTGATCTTAAGTACTATCGATTCTCACAGTTGTCGATAGACTTATTACTACGTCAATGGAAAAGTACCTCTGATTCTCACAGTTGTCGGTGTACTTTACCACTAACATAGCAATAGCAATGCACACAAGGATATAGGATACATGCAAATAGAAGAAAACCTTACTACTTAACATGTAAATAATTCTCTCTCACAATTGCACACTCGTATTCCACTATATGCAACAATTGTGTTTGCCACTAGGTATGCACTCGTATTCCAATATATGCAAACCCTAGCACTATGATAGATATCGATAAACCTAGTTAGCAACTCTAGATAAATCAATACAAACCAATAGACAATATGCTCAAGAGAATTAAACCAACTTCATAAGATATAGAACACGAAATAGAAATATCACAACCAATTCATTGCAATGCTTCAATTGTCTAGCGAAACAAAGGTGTTTAGCTCTCCATTCGTTCAAACCCTGGATCTGGAATGAATAAAGAGAGAGGACCGACCCTTCTCAAAACTAGAAAAAAACTCTTAAATAGGTTTTAGAAAAGAACTAAACCTAGCAATTAAAATTAAAGGAAATAAAATAATAACAATTGCTAAATCCGAAAATGCTAAAAAGGAAACAAATAAATGCTGGCCGTGAGGCGTCGACCTCCACCGCGGGGCGGTGACTTCGCTGTGTCGCCTTCTCTGAGATTCACCGCCGGGTCGCGGTGGCATGTGGCGCAGGGCAGCTACTGTTTCTTCAGTCTTCATCATCTGCTCTTCTGCACTACCAAGTAATGGTAGCCTTCCTCCATGAGTCCTAAGCAGATCTTCTCCTCCATTCTTCATCATCCTTCATTAAGCTGTAAATCCTTTGATATATACACTTCTCAACTCTTCTCTTGGATTCCAGACTTAGCCTAAATCTACACCAAAACTCCATCTAAATCATGTCAATAATCACTAGTTAAGGTGCCTGAAATGGCACCTATCATATGCTTTATTTTTCGCATAGTTGTGAGAGTTGTTGTTCCTGTTTCTCGATTGTCTAATGAATCTATATCGGCACTTTAGCAGTTACAGATTGCACATAGAAGTGTCGGATGGGACAAGCAAAGTTGTGGTTACTGCTTTTGATGAGATCGCATAAGCACTGGTGAACAAGACAATCAGCACATTGCTTGAGGAAGTTGGCGTAAGGAATTTGCTATTTCCTAACTATTATGTACAACCCTTAATTGTATTTATAACATATTCTAATATGTACCTTATTTTGTAGGATAACTCAGACGAAAGTGTGCTTGCCCCTGATATCAATCAACTCTTAAACACAGAGCACATTTTAGAACTGAAAACCCACACTTACTATGATCATGGGGCATATGAAAGCTTCACGTGCAGTAAAATAGTAGAGTGTCTCCCACTCTCAAAGGTATATATGTATATCATTAAATATCAGTATAGTTTGCCTGTTCTCATATACCCTGATAATGCATATTGAGTTTGTTATCTGTATCATACACATCATAACAATTGTGATATTGTTGATACCTATGAGGCCTCCGAGTTCGGTGTTGTGGATCCATCTAAGGATGAACCTGTTTTTGAGTCTGAACCACATGACCTTGATTGTAGGTGATGTTCCCTACATTTCCCAATTGCGTGTGCAACACTTTTGATTGTTATTCATGCCAACAAATAGGTCTGTGTATTGTGTAGAGTGAACAAAAGATTACACCAGATGTTGTGGATGAGAGCCCTCCAAAAAGGGGCAAGGTGGACAGGGCTTCAGTGCAAGAGGAATACACTGATACTAGAGTGTGAAAGCCTGAGCAACTGGTGCTCTTTGTGCAACGACTTCCTCGAGCGATCATATTTTAAATGTTTTAGCTTAAGCTTATGTTGAGTAATTCCATGTAGGATTATCTATTTAAACACTGGGGTTGTAATGACTGACCAGGTCTCATGGTCAATGTCTGAATTTTCTTTGCTTAATCTTATGTTTAGTACTTCTATCTAGGGTTTACTAATAATGCACTTTGTAATCCATGTCCATTGTTTCACGCATATATGGAAGTTGAACTTTCTTATTTGGACAACTACACGCGTTACTTGCAACCTTAAGTGTTGGTTTGCCATATTCGATGTGTCGATTCAATATATGTGTGCTGAACTTAAACACTACAAATGGAATAGCATCACCTTCGGAAAAATAGGTATGAATGATTTGTGAGTAGTAAGTGGAACATAGGAAACGATTGCCATGCTTTGTAAAGCTGCCTACTCCATGACAGAACTAACTTTCTACTGTATACAAATTTCATAATATAATGTGCACTAGAGTAAGATGGATGTAGTGATCAATGAAATAAAATGGATGATGCGTAGGATTTGCATTACTGTACGAAGCAAACTAAATCAGTCAGTGAAAGAGTAATATATTTTCACCTCATGAAACATGTATTGAATGTTACCTTTTATGTGAAAGTTAATTTACAAAAAGGAAATAGGTATTATTCTAAATGTGTCTCGAAAACTAATTGATATTGGACAATATTCTCATTAATCTATTACTCAAATAGAGTCACGTGGTTTAAAATAATTTATGTTGATCTATTGACATATGCACCAATGCTCACGGTTACAACAAAACAAAATACATAGGTAAAACAAGTTGTAATTGTTGCAATAAATAATAATCCATATTATGACCATGTATGTCTACACGTGTGTATATAATTTACGTGAGCCTAAATGTTAGATTTATGAGTGTTTAGCTGTAATATGTGGTAGGAAATGTAAAGGGCCACCACCGTTTCCCCATAGCAAGCCTTGTTTATGATGTCATTTATAACCGCATTAAAGATCCCTATGCTACTGTGACCCTCGCATCTACATTCCTAGAAGACGCGTACCTTCAAACGTTTTGGTGGGAGTTTGTGTTCTTTGACATCGATGAAAAAACCAATGGTTACCGAGAATGATGGTATGTTTATCTTTCCCTTCACTCATATCATAAGCACCAGTGCAGAAAGATATGTTGAATTTGAAACATCTATTCTTATTCAGGTTTCTTTCCACCGTTGGGTAGTCCCAACTGTCCTTTTCGCCTTGCATGCACAACCAACCGCCGTTCAGATGGGATGGAGCAAGTCTTTTGTGGCCTACAACTGGTTGATAATCTTGATATAGGTAAAGTGACTGAATATTAACTAACATTTCATTTGGAACATATGTTCAACAAATAAATCATTCGTACATCGTGATCCTTTGCGGGACGTGCAGTCAGGTTGAATTTTGTTGATTTATGAATGATGTCACATGAAGCCATGGAAAGAATATCTCCTACAAGCAAGCAAAAGCCCCTATTGTGCATAATTCCAGTAACAATATTTAGTTGGACAATTTGATTCCAGCACTTTAGAATAATTCCAACAGTAATTTGATTGAACACTTACATGAATATTTCATACCAGATGTAGATGTGTCATATGCCAAGCTCAATTTTCCCAAGTATAAATGCCGCTTTTGTATGGCAACCATGTGGTTAGAAGAAAAGGCCAGGGCAACAACTAAGGCACATATGACTTTCTCAATTTGCTGCCAAGTAGGGAAAGTATGGTTGCCCAAATTTGTGGATGCACCTCAACCACTAAAAAGTTTACTAGAGGATGAGACACCAGAGGCTACAAACTTCAGGCGAAAAATACGGATATACAACAACCTCTTTAGTCTCACCTCCTTTAGCTCACAAATTGATGAAAGATAAATCGTGGCCGAGGTCTATACACTTTCAGAATTTGTGGCCAAAATTACCACAAGTTTGGCTCCCTCATGCCTGAAAATGGAGCCCCCCTAAGATATGCTCAGTTGTACTTTTTTGATACTTGGAATGAGTTGAAACATTGGATGGGCTGCATGAATCTAGATAGTGATGATATAGATCAAACAATAGTCGAACGTTTGATTAGTATGTTAGATTGCACAAGTTCCGTATGTAAAGCATTCAGGATGGCAAGAGATTGGGCTGGTGTCAGTGAATCTGTGGACCTTACTCTAAAACTAATAGGAGAAAAGAAGCCCGACAAAAGGCAGTATACCCTCCCAACTGCCTCTGGGATCGATGTTCTCATTGTGGGAGATTTTTTCCAAAGCAATGGAACAAGGGACATTTACATTCAAAGAAAGACAAGTGGTCCTTAAAGGATATCATAATTGCACTTTCTTTATATGGCCCTACAATATCTGATACTGTGTAACACCCCCAAAACTTAACCCTTTTTGGAAAGGTATTACCGCCAGTGACCCCAGTGTTCCTTACCGAGATCACCCAAGGCTTTACCAAATAAATACAATTTATGAAATGCAATTGATACACAAAGATCAAGCAATAAATTCCAAAACATAACATTGTCGAGGAAACAAGAGTTACGGGATTACAACCCAATCCCGAATAGGCCAAACACAGAGTTCAAACAAAGTACAGCGGAAGACAAATAAAAGATTTTACGAACGGGGTTGTGATCGTGATGATCACCTGCCCAAGGATCTCAACCTGATTAAAAGCAATTATTAAAACATCCAAAAACAACCGTCGTCTTCATAGTCAATCTAGTCTCCTCAAATCTTCACTCTATCTGATGTGCCGAATTGAACGGATGACACCAGCCCACATGCGGAGAACAATGTTCGTGGGTTAGTCTACTAGAATAGACTAGCAAGGGTAAAAAGCAGAATGGTTCGAGTGATCGTAACCGTTTACTATCATTGTCCCTCGAATAATAACCGAAGGGACGATACATAACCCGGCACTTTCACCGAATAACAACAAGAGGTATGCATGAGAGAAGATTCTGGAAGACTTCATCTTCACAGAAATCGACTCGAAAAGAAGACTCCAACTGAAATGAGTCTTTAAGGAAAAATGAAAAATCTGGAATGATTATAGGATCATACAACAATGATTTAAAACTGACTGAGATGCTTCAGTTCACGACCAACCTCATTGCCTACAGCGAATCCAGATTGGAAAGAGAACGTACTACATTCAAGTCAAGACGAGTTTTCCTAGCTGCACTGAACTTAGCTGCACTACTCGCCCAAGGTATATTAATCATGTGCACTCGGGCACTTATCTTATTAAATTCCAAAACGAGCATTACGTTATAAGCTTTTACATCTCCACACAAGAGATATCGGATCTCCTCACAAGAGATATCAGATCTCCTCACAAGAGATATCGAAGGGATGAACCCTGGAAGATTTGGCACTAGCGAAGTGCGCCTACCCTGTGAAAGGGTATCGTCATGACCAAAGAGAAAGTACTGGGGACGAACCACCAAGTACCAGTTATAAAGAAACAGCTAAACCCCCTCAAGGTACATAGCGTTCCTAGCCACTAGTGCTAACTAAACAGTATAGCACAACAACAGTTACTGGATAAATCCACATAAAGGCCCGAAAGGCGATCACAGATAATAGCGTTGTTCTAACAGATATACAACCTATTATATGATTTTCAAAATAGTTTAACAAAACCGTTTCCAGACAAACAGAATATTCATTCCAAATTAATTACTCAGATAAACTACTGATAATTAATGTAAATATGGAACGAATGAGCAAGAGCGAACCGCCACTTGTCTTAATCCGCAGAATAGTCTAACGACGTCAACTGGATTCCGGGCTCGACACGGTATAGTTCTGATAGCACAACAACCTTCGAGTCGACCCATAAAAGGAACCCTAAGTTAGATCCGACATAAACAGTACGAATCTAAACACGGCGAAAGAACACGAAAGGAAAGACGCCACGACGACAACCGACCAAGCCAAAGCCACGAAGGCATTCTGGGCACTGGCGGCAGTCGCTGTTCTTGGCGGCGGTCGCCGTATTCATCACGGCGGTCGCCGTGAAGAACACGGCGGTCGCCGTGAAGAACACGACCGACTGAAACGAGAGAAAACTCACCCCAAAACACGAGTGGTTAGGCCTCCTTCGACTTGCTTTGGCTTCTAACCTCCAAGGCTAACCAAAAGCTTCACAAAGGCACTCAGGAACCACACTAAAGCAACACCGGCGAGACCTTCAAACTCCGGCGAAAACACAACTCCGGCGAGAGGCGAATTTGGCAGAGGTTTGGTGCTGGGATGGCTCAAAACCTCACCCCCAACACCTCCTTTTATAGCCAAAGTGTCTGAAGCGTTCAACCAAACCCTGAGATGCGGCCGAAAGCAAGATCGGCGCCCTCGATTTCCGCCGGCGACCAACGGGCAATGCCCACTGGACAATCACGGCGGTCGCCGTTTTTGCCTGCGGCGGGCACGCGGCGGTCGCCGTAAATGCGGCGGTCGCCGTTGCTAGGTCTGTCGCGGCCAGCTAGAAGCTGACACGCTGACTCCTTGGGCCCAACCACGGCGGTCGCCGTTTCTGAACGGCGGTCGTCGTTTCTCCCTTTTCCCGCCCGTTCAGCTTTGAACGAACCAGACGTTAAACCGGGATAAAAATTATCGTACGCGAACGACAATTAAAATCTAAGGCACCCTGTCTGTATATTATTTCACTGAGAAAAATATTACAGATACAGAGCACATTACAGAATGTCTCACGCTACCTGAATTAAATCCGACGTACACAACGGGTACTCGAGAAAATTCCATAATTCCCAAAATAACCTTACAAAATTACGGGGTATCACATACTGTTCCCTCACGGTGAGGACAATGAGGGAGTATTATTGTTATAGAATCTAGCAGCGGTCCGATCAATCCACAACCCTAATTCGAGGAGGTATGCTATATCATCAGTACTTTGTAGATGCTTACACCTCTATGGAAGAACAACGATTACGGTGGATCAAATTCAACCAGAATGAACTGCGTGCATATTTATACAACAATATTTGTGATGCTGTAACTAAAGGAGATACAGAGGCCAAGTCAATTGGCAAAAGAATTGTGCTGCTTTCGTCTTTCACTGGTGGCCCTAGGTATATGATACAGAACTACCAGAATGCAATGGCACTGTGCAGGACATTTGGAAATCCTTCACTTTTTATTACATTCATAGATAATCCTAAGTGGCCAGGGGTGGATGAAATCTTGAAGGAACTACGTGGTCAAACCTCGAATGACAGGCCAAAGATCATGACAAGAGTGTTCAATATGAAATTAGGCCAGTTGATGGAGGACTTGAGGAAAAAAGATATTTTTGGTCCCACATTTGCCGATATGTGTTATGAAATGTACAATATATAAATTACAATACATTCGTGCATACCATTTTGTCTCTTCATTCCACTGTACAATACTTGTTGTTTCTGAAAGCTTTTTTGCAACTTCATTGTGTAGTTGTTTACACAATAGAGTTCCAAACAAGCGGCCTCTCACATGCACATATACTGCTATGGCTAAAACAAAGCATTCAGGCAAAGACTGGGAAAGATATCGACGAGATTATCGCGACTGAGATTCCATGTAATGAAACCGACCCAATGGCATACAAGGTAGTAAGTGAACATATGTTGCATGGGCCATGTGGTGAGAAGAACAAGAATGCACCATGTATGAATAATGGTCAGTATAGAAAACATTTTCCAAAGGCGTATTATGCAAAAACAACACTTTACGAAGAGGGATTTCCCATCTATAGACGCATGAATAATGGAGTGCGCATTAAAAAAGGGAAGACAAACCTTCATAATAGATATGTTGTGCCGTACAACCGCTATCTGCTGCTGAAATATAATGCACACATTAATGTTGAATGGTGTAACAGATCTAGAGCGATCAAATACTTGTTCAAGTACATTAGCAAAGGCCCGGATAAAGACATTCCACTGTTCCTGCACAATGAGAAGACATCGGGTGAAAGTGAGAAGAGCAGCCCAAAACAAATTGATGAAATCAATCAGTACTTAGAGTGCCGTTACTTATCTACATGTGAGGAATCATGGAGAATTTTTGCCTTTGACATTCACTATTGCAAGCCATCAGTCATATGGTTGACATTCCACTTTCCAGAGCAGAACTCGATCACTCTTAAAGACACTAAAATTTAGAATATTTGATCTGAAGGGATGAGGTCAAACAAACCATATTTACTGAGTGGTTTACACTTAACAAGGTGGATGCGGAGGCAAGGCACTACACGTACGCATAAATACCCAAACACTATGTGTGGAATCAAAAGGAAAAGCTATGGAGGAAACGCAAGCAGCAAAAACCAATTGGCCGAATTGTGTATTCCCATCCAGCATCGGGGAAACGATACCACTTGAGGATGCTGCTAAATGTTGTTAGAGGGCCAAGGACTTTTGAGGAAATCAGAACGATAACGATAGGTTGTATGACAACTTCAAAAAAACATGCTATGCGCTTGATATGCTGAATGAAGACAATGAGTGGACAGATGCCCTACAAGAAGCACATATGTAGGCAACATGCATGCAATTAAGGGATTTGTTCTTCACGATTTTGCTCTTTTGTGATGTCTCAAATCTCGGGAGGTTGTGGGATGAAAATTGGGAGATCCTCTCTAAAGATATACTCTACCAGAAGCGAAAGCAGTATAAGTTCTCGGGCCTACAACTTATTGAAAATCAACTCAAAAACTAATTCTTGCTACACATTCAAGATATACTTGGAAGAAATGGAAAATCCCTAACGGATTGTACAGACCTGCCTTTGCCTAACAAACAATTACTGACCATCTTGGATAATCGGCTCATACGGGAAAAGTTGTCACACAACACGGTTGAAATGGATGTATTACACAAAAAGCTGCATAACACGCTGAATTTAGATCAGTGTATTATTTATGACATAGTAATCAATGATGTCAGTCTACAAAATGGAGGGTTCTTCTTCATTTACAGAGCTGGTGGAACTGGATAAACTTTCCTCTAAAACACAATTATTGTCCATTTAAGATCAGAGAGAAAAATCGTTCTAGCTATTGCTTCATCAGGTACATCTTCTATGCAATACTGAGCATCACACAAGTTTTAGAACATCATAATATCAACTTGAAATCATGTAATAGTCACCATTTTTTAACTAATGAACACACTACATGTATTGCGTCATTACTAGTACCGGGTGGGAGGACAACCCACAACAAATTTGTTATTCCAATTGAGTTGCTTGACAACAATACTTGCGGGATCACTCAAAACTCTCATCTAGCTGAACTATTGCATGAGGTCAAACTGATTATTTGGGATGAAGCCCCCATGACACATAGACATGCATACAAAGCATTAAATAGGACATTGCAAGATATTCGAGGCTTGAAACATGAGAGCAACAAGCACAAACTATTTGGAGGCATATCCGTTCTTCTAGGTGGTGATTTCAGACAAATCTTGCTTGTCATAACCAAAGGTAAAAGGCAGGACATTGTTCAGGTGTGCATAAACAACTTCCCTCTATGGACGCAATGTCAAGTACTAATGAGAGTGAATGAACGGTTGTGTGATGGAAGAATACACACAGACAAATAGAGTTCAACAAATGGATTCTACAAGTAGGCGATGGTACTACACCAACAATAGCTCTGAAAAATGAAGATGAAGCTAAATGGATTCAAATTCCAAGCCGGTTCGTAGTGGAGCCAAACAGTAATCCAATTCAACAAATAATTGATGAGGTCTTCAATGATTTCAATCACAATCAAAAAAATCCCACGTATCTACAAGAACACGCTATCCTTACCCCCCTAAATGAAGATGCTGATCAAATCAACGAGCGTATGTTCTCCTCCTTAAAAGGAACAATGAAAAAGTACAAGAGCTCATATGAAATCTGCATGGCTTCAACAGATACTGGTGAACAAGAACACATGTATCCCACAAAATTCCTAAACACACTAGAGTTTCTATGTATGAAATCATGTGCACCCGTTAATCAACACCCCATTGACAAGTTATCAACTTTTATCAAAACCACACTTCACTATATATGCACATGTAGGAATGCCGCCCCACATCCTAAACCTCAAGGAAGGACTACCGGTGATGTTAATGCGGAATGTAAACCCAACATAAGGGTTGTGCAATGGTACAAGACTTATCATTACACATCTAGGTAATTGGGTCATCGAGGCTGAAATGATTACTTGCAGTTCTATGGGTAGCAAAATGCTTATCCCAAGAATTACTATGAGCTCAGGAAAACCAAAATGGCCGTTTATAATGAAGTTGAGGCAGTTTCCTATCAATCCTTGCTTTGTCATGACTATAAATAAAAGCCGAGGACAGTCGCTGAAGCATGTTGGTCTCTATTTGTCAAAACCAGTTTTTTGTCACGGTCAACTATACGTTGGAATTTCTAGAGTAACAGACCTAGAGGGACTCCGAATACTTATGTTACATGATGGAAAAGAGCCGAAGAACTACACAAGAAACATTGTGTTCAAGGAGGCATTCAACAACATAGACACACACATTCAGGTAACGCGCTATATATCCCACATACTATTCAAACTCCATACTTATACATCTAGAGCATATAGAAAGTGTTTCAAACACATGCGAGAGTTATGTTTTCCCTCCACCAGAACTCATTATTTTGTTTTATGCACCACGCTAGGTTTAGGAACAGATTTCCATCACCCAATGTCTACTATGATTAAGAGGTAATCCTACCCAATCTGGCCCTCACTCTATTCCATCATATGCTAATTTCCTTTATTCAAGTATTACTATTTCTTATTCAAGAGTTTGTACTTATATATTAAATCAAAACATTAGACTATTTGTATATATAGTAACATCTATTGCATGAATTGTACAATATGGAAATAACGAATTATGAACTACATTCATTTACAACTTGACCGATGTTCACAAACAGAATGACACAATTACAATGGTAAGTCGCTTAAGCAATCTCATATATGAAGTTCGTCAGGAACACAAACAACCATGACTATTGCGGCAAATAAAATTGCAATTTCTTTCTTTCCCACACTAATGTCTTAGACTGTTGAAACACACGTGGTTGTTGTAACCGCTTAATAATAACATGGTAAAAAAATGAAGTATACACAAACTGCTAAATCCGCTATGCATATATTAATCGTAAAATCTTATGCGGGTCATGACCACATAATATGTGTTGCTAATTCAGAGACATCACTTGCAAAGGACATGAAACGTTCATGAAATATCCCGTCCATGCAAGGGATAAAAAAACCTCAATCGCGGAGAAAAGAGGAATAAAGGGGGGTAGGGGTGAGCATCGGTCCGGAACCGGACCGAACCGAACCGAAAAAACCAAAAACCGAAACTCTCAAAAAAATGAACCGAACCGAATTATATTGGTTCGGTTCGGTTAAAAAACCGAACATTTAACAAACACATTTGATTTATCATTGCAATTACTGAACTTCAACAAACTACTGAACAAAGTAAAAAGTTAGGTAAATTAATCAAAGCAAATTACTTAACAAACCCATTTGATTTATCCTTGTAACTACTGACCTCCCGAGAACTACTTAACAAACCCATTTGATTTATCCTTGCAAGTTGCAACTACTGAACTCCCGAGAACTTCAGCAAACTACTGAACTCTGAAGTACCAGGAAGTGCCAAAGTGGAGACCGAGAAACTGAGGAAGTTGAGAGTCACAGAGGGGCGGGCGAGGGTCGAGGGGACGCAACTGCTGCACCGCAAGCCGGTAAGCTGCTGAGTTGGTATCTCTCGGCGACCGAGGGAGCGAGCCAGGAACTGCAAGACGGCGACTCGGCAAGACATGGCCACCACCGACGGCTTCAAGCAGCAACAACGAGGAGTCGAGAACGAGGAGTCGAGGACGGCATAGAACTGTGAAGACTGAAGAGGCAAGGAGCATAAGAGGAATCGAATTCGAAGGAGGCGAGCGTGAAGCGGTGAAGGGCAGGGCAAGTTGGAGCTTGGAGGCGGACTGAATCCTATTTGGGCCTTTCTTTTGAACCAAACCGGCCCATTAAGAATAGCATCCATGCTATATGTTTTAATTTTGGTTTAACCAAACCGAAAATAAACCGAATCGAACCGAAAACCGAAACCCCAAAATACCTAAACCGAAAACCGAATTATTTCGGTTTCGGTTTGGATCGGTTTTTTCGGTCCGGTTCGATTAAAAAATTTGGTTTACCTGAACCGTGCTCAGGCCTAAAGGGGGGATAATGCAGTAAAAAAGAAATAAAACACAAGCTAAGTGCGGAGAACATGGCACCATGGAACAAAAGTTAAAGCCCCACACGGCGAAGGCGACGTAGAGGAAAGCCCGGGGGTGGCGGGGGCTCAACATTTAAAGCCACATGCCCAGACTGCCCAAGTGAGACGATGACGTCTATGTCATAATTACCAACAACCTCACGTAACCGGCGGGGCCCCTCCCCAAGAGGAAAGTAGAAAACTCGCCCCACCATCGGCAACGAGTCCCAAAACATCATAGCAGAAAAGGCTCTGAAAGCATACTACTCTACATCACCCATCATCTGCACATCTCGATTGCACTCGATGTACCGATGGACACTGAAACCAGATGACGATCTCCTCGATGGCATACAATTCTCCGACCACGATAAATCTCCAGAACCAAGTGAACCATCACTCCGGCGAATAACACTCAAAGAGAAAAAATAGAGTAATCTATTGGATATTTGGCAAGAAGAAAACTCCAAAGCCTGAAAACAAACTAGGATATTTATAATAGCCGAACCAAAACAAACGCAATAGAAAATAGTGACTAGTTATGCTACGAAAAACGCCCGAATTCAATGCATCAACAATGGCCAAGGTAGAAGTATGTGCATAATAAGTAACAACTATATATTAACTCTATGCCTCGGTCAAATCACGCTGTCACAAATGACCCGTTAAGTGCAAATCACACTAAGGCGTCCATATCAACAAATGGGGCAGAAAGCCCACATAGCAAGACATTTTTCTTAAGAGTATATATACAGAACAAAATCATGCAAAAAGTTTCACCCAAAAAAGAGGACTTTGCCTCAAACTAAAGTCTACCAACCAACAAAACAATATAAGAAAGTGAAGGCTTCAAAGTCAAGAGGCACAGGTCAACGCACACTCCACAAGCATCGGTATATCCATTAACCCATCCAACAAGGTGTGGTTCACATCTAACTCTCTCTTAATCTGCAAATCATATAGCATATTGTCAAAAATCATCACATAATGGACACAACACCCAACAAACCAGTAATCCTATGTGATCTCATTTGCAAATACCAGGTGAAGATCAATCTCCATAATCCTATGTTCAACCCAAGATTGAGGAATACGCTCACCCGCTTCAGACAAGCGCTGCAACAGTTTCTCTTTGTCGGCCATATGCCTACTCCAATCAAGGTCACCCTCCATGATGGTTGTCATATAACTCCGCTAGGCCTCATGACCCATTTGCTCCCCTAAAATTAATAACATGTATGCAAACATAATAAAATACATGACATATAACCCAAAATGGAATAAAAAATTAATCTAAGATGAGTAATAACTTCCGGTCGACCCATGGCCTCTTCTTACACGGTGAAGTAAATCCCACAGATTATGATACAATGCATTTCTTAGCCTATACCCATCAGTTCCGTTACTTGCCATTTGGTATCAACCTACATTATAACATTACACACACACATGATTCACACATTGTTTTTAAAAAAAATACCAAAAACATGAAGACTTAGTTTTTGCCAAATATCGTACACCATATAAGGCACTTATCCTATCATATAATCGCTCACCACAAAATGAAGAAATAATACTACAATATTAAATTAAAACCATCCACACAAGAAATAGTCTAAAAAAACTCCTATTCAAACATGCCGACAAGAAAGTCATATGCAACTGCAAGAACTCAAATAGGTTGGAACACATGACATAGTAAAGAGTAGATTTCATTCACAAAAACATGGCGCAATAGAAAAGAAAAACCTCCAAGAACAGAGTCGCTCCCATAGAATTTGAACCTGCAATGCGCAAACAAACAAATTTAATCTCCCGACGAGTGTACAAAAAAACTCGAAGAGCGGATGAGGGTATGGTTTCTGGATGATACCGCTTAAAATAGTGACATCCAACAAGTATTTGACAAAATGCTCTGACGCTTGCACTGTTTGAAGTTTGCAGAGGAGGCTCTGCGTTTGCTAGAGAATATTAATGAGATAGATGTGGTCTTCACGCATACCCAACACGCAATCCCTTTTCCTTCACGAAACAACATGGGATATATAGCCATTTAAATACTCGGAAAAGTACCAACACACATGCGGTTATATATAGAAGATACCAACCCAATTCTAGGCCCGTGGTGATGATTGGGCCAGAAGTCTCAACTGCAAATGCGTATATTATTTAAAATTATGATATCTTTTGTAAAAAGAAATTGAGCCTCCACTGCAAACTTCGAACAGTGTGAAGGGCATTAGTATGCAATACGTGATTCAAAGTGCAACAAGACATGTGATGACATCGGTCATTTGCTCGAGCCATGACGATTGTGTGCTACTCATACTGCCCAAACACGAAGACATGCAAGAGTGAAACTCTAACAAAGGTTCAGCGTCGGTTGACAATGTTAAGC
This sequence comes from Rheum nobile, assembly GCA_027886185.1. NCBI lineage: Eukaryota > Viridiplantae > Streptophyta > Magnoliopsida > Caryophyllales > Polygonaceae > Rheum > Rheum nobile. Next base: position 3,356,358 of record WOAB01000540.1, on the reverse strand, counting down.
GTGATAAGATAAGGCAAACATGATCATTATTACAAGAAATATGATACTATATAAGCAGTAACACATACATATAATTTCGTTGATGCCCACAAAAACGACAAGCCACAATTTCATACCGATTACAAAATGTATATATTACCAGTTTTTTTGCTAAACTGAAATGACAATAAACCTAAGCAAACCCATGACTTTATAACCGACAATCTCAACGACCAATAATAAATGTATCCCACCAACATTAGTACAATCAACCATAAATATATGCGTACCAATATTCTCAAATCTTATACCTAAATTAGGTTTCAAAGTAACATTAGCAAAAATCACCAAAATTAATAACCTTTTCGACAAATACAATAACAATAACTGCACCACAATACAGTTTTATTGGAGGCTTATATTCTGCTCTATTGGGAAAAAACCATATCATAACTTTGGAGAATGATATATAGTTAAGTTATGAGATTTTATGATCTATATGTCACTTGATACCGAATTGTTACTCATACTTGCATTTTCTTTAGAAAGAACACAGTGTATGTGTATTCACATTCTTTCATTATCTAAGTATTGGTCATATGAATCGAAATTTCCATCGATTTAGATCAAAGCCTAAATAGTTAATTTAGGAATACTAAATAACATAAAACCAGCGGCACACAACCGCTTCACATACATTGTTTGTCAAAATGTCACTGCTATTAAAAACATTACAACCCAAGTGTTTAAACAGATAACCATAAAATTGCAATTACAAACCCCATTCCAAAAACAAAGTGAACACAAACTTTCCATAAACCCTCAGAAACTTCACCGGTGATTGGCATGACTCAATGATGACTGCACGAGCATTGCAATGCTAATGACCCCGTCCAACAAGGCATCATTAAGCGTCCATTCCCTCTTGATCTGCACAATATATACGTTATTGTTAGATATGAAACTACACTCTATACATGACACTACGAGCTTGACATTTACCTGGTGAAGATCCATTTCCCATATTCTATAATCAATCTAGGTATCGGGAACACGTTGCTCCAATGCACGCAACCGGTCAATGAGTTTATGTTGATCGGCCCTATGCCTCTTGTAATCGCGCTCACAATTCTTGATAGATCACATGTAAGTCGACCATGTATCATGGTCCCTTCATTGCCCTAAAGTGTACAACTGAAATGATCCAACATGAGACTACAAGAATCAACAATCAATTATAGTTATAGATTAAACAAGATTATTTCTTTATTACCGCCATCCTGGTCGCCTCCCCAGGCAGTCTGGTGTATATCCCACAACTCTACGAACGCGTGGATCATGGGTTTGGACTCATAGTTGATGTTGGTGGCCATTTCGTATCAACCTATATCATATCATTATCAAGTCACAAGCCAAAAAACATTGATTAAACTTGGCAACTTATAAAACAATGAAGAATTACTAACATAATCAAAACACATATAGTCAAACAATGGAATTCAATAAACTTGAGACACTTTTGGTATACCTACCCTAAGAGACAACAAAAGGGCATGTGCAGAAACCAAAACTCTAGACTACACTAACATTTTACGGGGCTTGCAAAATTATGACTTTCACTTCGAAACTCTAACATGTTACGGGGCTTCATTTACTTCATCTTCACAGATCTTACACAAAAAATATTATAGCAAACAACATGCAACCACTTACTGCCAATCCATAGACATAGTAATCGCCATTTTTAATTGTGCTAAGCGCATAATGATAGTATAGCCATGATAAACCCCAACAAATGACATTTTACTAGCAGAAGAAACAATCTAACACAAGGAACACACATCTACCTTAACATGTAAAATGTGATGAAAAAAATGGGGAGAAAAACAAAATGTCAACAAACAACAATCAGACTACACAAGGATTAGGATTCCTGCTTCTACTTAAACGTCCTCAAATTAAAATACATATAAAAAATAGAACAACGGTTACGATTAACTAAATTAGAAAAGAGGAAATATAACTCACAGTACACAGGGAAAATGAGGATTAGCTTTTCTTAGGACAACCGCAAACGAAAGGGGCAAATAAGATTCAAGAGAACAAGGTCGGCAGAGTAAACACAAAAGGAGTAGTCTGTGTAGGGTTTGAGGAAAAAAATCGAGTAAAATAGTGGTTGCCATCTTTGATTTGACCAAACACCCAGACGCTTGAACTTCCAAACGCGTCAATTACACTGATGGCTTCACACTGCTCGAGGTTCCAGGGGAGACTCTAGATTTACTGCTTAATATATTCCACTTTAAAATCCCTTCACTGAACCAACACACGTGCATATTAGCAAGCACTCGATAATAATTAAAAAATTAGTCACAGATGTACATACCCATACATTTGTTAAAAAAACTTTGAATAATTATCATTACAAGGATAAATGATCATAGAAACGTTAAAATATATACACATTCAAAAAAACGTTCGTGAAATACACAACAATCTAATCATCCACAAACTATTATACTATAACGTCAACCTTTAGATCAATATATATATAGGATTAGCTTCATGTGAGGAGCACCCTTAGGGTGAAAAGTGAGGAGCATTCTAGGTCATTCATTTCAATATTACCATATACCCTACTACACCCTATCCTGGTCAACGGTCAGCATTGACTGGTCAATGGTCACAGTCAACGTTGGCCGACCGTTGACATGGTCAACACCCTAATTTATTTTTTACTTTTTACTTTTTTTATTTTTTTTACTTCGGTTTTTATTTTTGTTTTCCTACACGTTTCCATTATAAACTATTAATGAAAAAATCTGAACAATTAGTTCTTAAAGTTGAACAATTATATGTTAAAAGTTGAACAATTAAAATTTGAAAAATATTAAAGTCGAACAATTGTATTTGAAAAGTTGAACAATTGTATCTTAAAGTTGAACAATTTCATTTTTATAGTTAGACAACTGTGTTCTCTATGTATATAAATTTGAACAATTGTATCTTAATGTTGAACAATTTCATTTTTTTAATAATTTTTTTGGGCTGACCGTTTTTTCCGTCTTTACTATTCTTATTTTCCTACACATTTAGGATTTAGGGTTTATGTTTTGAACATTTTGAGTTGTATTATGTTTATAGTACATTATAAATAAAACTTCTAGTTTATTGGACAATTGTTAAAATTTTAATGTACAAATGTTCAATCTATCTTTTGTTATAAGTTTGAATATTCATGAAATTTAAATTGTTTAACTTTTCTGGTTCATTTGTTCAACTTTATATATTGTTAAAAAGGTTATTCATCTTGTAAGATACAATTGTTCAAATTCAAGAGAGAATTGTTCAATATTTTAGAAACATTTTTATGAGGAAAGCGTGTAGGAAAACAAGAATAATAAAAAAACGGTTTTTTTGCCTGGTACCCCTGAGGTACGGAGAAATTCGTGAGGTACCCCAAAGATTGACTCATTTCGTGTGGTACCCCCAAGTTTAAATTTTTTTTCGCCAAATACCCTTCCGTTAAATACACTAACAGAAATCGTTAATTAAAAATAAAATAAAATTGTTTCTTCGTTTCTCCTCGCGTCCTCTCTCGATCTTGTCTCCTCCGGCGGCTCGAGCCCGCCCTCCACCGCTCGCCTCCCGTCCGCAAAACAAAAAATGCAAAATTCGATCCACCTCCGTCCCCAACCAACAAGGGCTCTAGCCAATTGTTTAACCATTTTCACATGCTTACTTGCTCCCTCCGCCTTTGCCTCCACCCCTGATCTCCGGCGGCCCTCTACAAGGGCTTTAGCCAATTGTTTAACCATTTTCCCTAAAACCTTGAACCCCAATTTTGCAGCTTTGACGCCAATTCGATCCACCTCCGTCCCCAACCTCTCCGCCCCTGAATCGGACGACACCAAGCTCTGGTCGCTTAATTCTCACCTCCGTAATGGCAACACCCTCTACGGCCTCTTCCTTTTTTCCTCCTCCCCGCTTCTCGTCGGCTACGACTTCGTCGTCGACGACTTGGAGCATGGCTATGGAGGCATCTCCGATGCCCTCCCCTGCCTCCGAGCCTCCCGCAATTAACAACTCCATTCCCCTCCATTGTAAAATTTCAGGTTTTTCTTCGAATTCTACAAGAAAATATGAATGAGAGGGAGAAAAATCGTGTTAGGTTTCAAAGATTTTTTAGGGCTTCAAGGTGGAAGTTGCTCGGGAAATTGGGTTTGGGTTGAGATTCTCCGAGTTTCCCCTATTAAAAGAGTTGAGAGCTTCTCTGTTCAACTGGATTTTGTCAAAAAATCAAGTTGTAAAGTCAAAGGCAGAGGGAGCAGGTGAGCATGGAGAAGACGATTATATTTTTGATTTTGATTTTTTATTTTTTTTGGGGTTTTTTTAACGGATATGTTAAATATATAAGGGAAGGGTATTTGGCGAAAAAAAAATCAAAACTCGGGGGTACCACGCAAAATGAGTCAATCTTTGGGGTACTTCGCGAATTTTGCCATACCTTAGGGGTACCAGGCGAAAAAACCGAAAAAAAAAAAAAACATATTTTATTCCGAAAAGAAAATTGGCCAACTTTAAGATACAATTGTTCAACTTTTTTGGTATAATTGTTCAACTTCATATATTGTTTAAAAAACATTGTTCAACTTTTAACATACAATTGTTCAAGTTTAATAGGGAATTGTTCAACTTTTTTTAATACAATTTTATGATAAAAACGTGTAGGAAAAAAAGAAAAAAGGAAGGAGAAAATTTGCCCGAAAAAAAAATTTGCCCGAAAAAACAACAACTAATGTTTACTTAGTGAAAGAGTCGTCTAACCTTAAAATGAAATTGTTCAGCTTTAAGATACAATTGTTCAACTTTTCAGATACAATTGTTCAACTTTATGTATTGTTCAAAAAAATTGTTCAAATTTTAATATACAATTGTTCAAATTTAATAGGAAATCATTCATTTTTTAGAAATAATTTTATGATGAAAATGTGTATAAAAACAAGAATAAAAAAGTGTATTTACAAAATAAATAAATAAATCTTGACAAAAAGTCAGTTTGACCGGTCAATGGTCAACGTCGACCGTTGACTATTGACCAGTCAATGGTCAAATATTGACCATAGGATGTGATTGAGTGTGAGAGGGTGTATATTTGATATGATGGATGTTTCATCATAGCCTTCCATTGTCCCAAAATGGTTGGTTCTTATTCTTCCTCACGTTTCACCGTAAGCGTCCGTTTCACCGGAGCCTGACTCTATATATATATTGTATGATCTATGCTCTAGTAAAACAGGCTCTTATAGTGAAGCGATTGGATAAATATAGAGCATTGGATTAGTTTAAGATGAATGGCTGGATTTAATCTAGGGAGGCACAAAATTTGGGAGTAGATTCACCCACACCCGATCTCCTCCATGTACGAGCTTTCCGGGATTTGATTTCCATAATTCCGAGTCGTTTAAACTTCCATTTTGAACTCCCTCCTCCCTCCTCTGTTCTCTTGCTCTGCTATCTCACACACTCTCTCTCTCTCTCGCGCATTTCCATTGATCTCCATCGCCGCCTTCATCGTCTCCTCCCTCGCGTTTCGCTCGTTCGTCGGTTTCCAATCTCCTCCCTCGTAGTCATTTTCTGGCGTCTCCACTGTAGAAGCGCCGTCATCATTGCCATCTTCGGTTGGGCTAAAGGTAACCCTAAAATCACTTCCCCACTAATATTCGTCTTCGTCTCCATCAATAGTCTACTAAGTCTTCAATTTCGGTTCAATTCTTGAAACGTGTTATTCAATTTCGGTTCTCCAACCGCGAATTTTGACATAAATCGGTGAATATATCTACTTTGATTTGATTTTGTGTTGATTAGAACATTTGTGTTTGAGTTTTCCATTAGATTTGGGGCATCAGAAGGTTTGTCTTGTTCGATTTCGTTCGATATGCATTTTTAGTTCATTTAGGGCATCGAAAGCTTATATTGTGTTATTGATATTCAATTATGTAGATGGCATATGCATTTTTCCATGCATTGATATGCAGAGCATGTACAATGTATATATTGTTTTGATATTCAAGTTGATTCACTTGGTGTTGGATTTGGAGGTTGGTTTTTAGGGTTTTGTTTTTGGGTATGTTTGGTTTGTGTTGATGTGCTTAGATTGTATTTTGGGGTTTGATGTAACTGGCAATTAGAATCCATAAACTCTGTCGAATATGGAATTTGGTTCTGAGATTGGAGCCAGATTAATTGTTCGGTGTTTGGTGTAACAGTCTACTAGAATGCACAAAACCAATGGTATTTGATGCTTAGATTGTGTTTTGATATTCAATTATATGAATGGGATATGCATTTGCCATACATTGATATGCAGAACATGTGCATTGTATATATTAATTTGATATTCAAGTTGATTCAATTATTGTTGGATTTGGAGGTTGGTTTTTAATGTTACTCATCGTCGTATTTAGGTTTCTGTTCATGGTTAGAGGATTGTTGGGTAGAGAATAAATGTCTCCGAAAACAAAGGGTGGCAAGCGAAGAAGGCTTGTTAAAGGTAATGTGTTTCTTTGCTGTTTATTTGTATAGCTTCAAAGTAAGGTATTAATTGATATGCATTGTTTAATGTTTGGTATTGATATGATTAGCAACCAGTTTAGATTAATGTGTTGTTCAATTTTTTTAAATTGATATTCATTGTATTCTCATTTACACTACATTCGGACAGATATGCAATGTATTTCTAACTATGACATTTGCATGTTTGTCTAAGCTATAGTCATTCCTTCTTATATTTTATATACCATTAAGCTTATTAATATGATTTGTACAGGATTGCCCTCAAGGAAGTCGGTCGAAGATTGCCCAAAGGATGCTCATGTCACATCTTCCGAACAACTTACCGAAGCAGTTGTGGACACTGGATCACAAGAAGCCCATGGCTCTTCACCAATTCGAACGAGTCCACAGGCAAAGAGACGGTTGAAGATCGTTGTTTGTCGTGATAAGAGCAAGACCACCAGAAATGAAACACCCGATGAATCTGATGGGGAGGACAAACCAACTGAGGATGTCCTAAAAAAATCGAAGAAGTACAAGGCTAACAGAAAAGCAAGAGATATGAGATTCTTAGGTGTTCAGTGTATACATATTTTTCTTTTTTAATTCCAATGTTGATATGAACCATAAAGTCAGATTGTATTCGTCAATGTATTAATTACTTTTTAATTCATTGTAGAAGCACCTATTGACGATGAAGATGAAACACTGGCCAACATTCAAAAGGCCAATTTAAAGCGGTTGAAGGGAAATGTTGCATCATCTAAACCATATGCGCACGATGATGCTAGTACATTATACTTACAAGTGAATGTTGGGACTTTTATTTTTAAATGATATCTTTCATTTATAAACACTGACTAATACATCATTTTTGTCATGTACCAGGTTTGAAATCAAAAAAATAGGGTTGATAAGGGCAAGGCTAAGATGGTTGAGGAAGAATCAAAAGAAGTCGCACGTCAGAAGACAAAAGTCAAGGAAAAGGACGGTTTTAAGGGTATTAAACACCGTGGACGCCTTGAATATTTTGTTTGGCCCATCGGGGAAATGAACGAAGTGCAAAAGAAAAGTGTAGAGGAGTTTGGTTTTGGGAGACTCTTAAGGATGACATCGTTCCTATTACCGATGTACATGGTTTTTATACTAACATTTTGTTCATTAGATATGTAAAATGTGTATATATGATATTCATATATACTTTTATGATATGCAATTTGTTATAATGGATTATTTAATTGGCCGTGCATGTGATATTTTATTTTTGTGAGTAAGATATGCATGATATATGAAGTTGTCGATTTGTTATATGATATTCATTTGTGTGGTTGTGATATGCATATTTCCTGCATAGATATGCATACTATATATTCAGGTATTCATGATCTAAGCAGTTGTCGATTGTGCATGTGTTTTTCATTTGTGTGGTTTAGATATTCATACTTCCTACATAGATATGCATATTATATATTCAGGTATTCATGATCTAAGCAGTTGTCGATTATGCATGTGTTTTTCATTTGTGTGGTTGAGAGATGTATACTTCCTTCATTGATATGCAGACTATATATTTATACATTCATGATGTATGGGTGTGATGTGCATGCTTCAATAATGATTATGGATACATATATTTTCATGATTCGAGCATATATTTTGAGCTGTTTATTAAGCGTTGTAATAAAATATATATTGTGTCTTCTTCAGTTTTCTGTGTAGGTGGTTGGTTCAGAGTTACAATGCAATGAAGGGAAAGATCTTGCTCCCAGATGGTTCTGCGGTGGATGTCACAGATAGTGATGTGGAGATCTGCATGGGCATTCCACGTGGCCCAGTTCAAATAATCAAGCTCGACCCTTTGGTTAAGTTGAATGTGGTAGAGGAATGGAGGAAGAAATTTGCTATAAAGCTGCACAACATCAGATATAATCATGTTGGTGCCCATATGTTGTCGATCAAGGGAGGAGGCGAAGACTTCATACGTGATTTTATTATCCTTTTCCACTGTTGTATAGTCGAGCCGACGCAAAGCGGTGCTGCAAACCAGTCCCTTATATTTTATGGTGTGATATACATGCTTCACACATTGTTATACAGATTGTATGTTTTAGGTATGTATTTTAATGGGTGTGTTATGCATGCTTCACACATTCATATGCAGGATATGTGTAATTTGAGTTTGTTATTTCTCATGTGGTGTCCTTTTGTGTGGGTATGAATGATCATTATTTAGAGTTGCTAATATTATTTAACCGATATGTTCAAATTGCACAGGGGAAACCGAATCCAAGTGATGTGGTTATGGAGGTGGTGAATGACATCGTTGTTGAGCATCCCCAGGTTGAAGTTGTCATCTCAGCTCAACCTAAAGTTGTTGCGACCAGTGTTAAGAAGGATGTGGCTAAGAAGACAACATGTGGTTGTCCAGGAAAGCGTCCCGCCGTTCAACAAACTGATTCGGTAAGCTCGAGGAGGAGTAATAGGGTTAGAAGCAAATGATGATGCTCACACTTAAGGCTTAAATTCATGAAGTTGTATTTTGGGTGAAGTAAGTGTGATACCCCGTATTTTTGTAAGGTTATTTTGGGAATTATGGAATTTTCCCGAGTACCCGTTGCGTACGTCGGATTTAATTCAGGTAGCTTGAGACATTCTGTAATGTGCTCTGTATCTGTAATATTTTTCTCAGTGAAATAATATACAGACAAGGTGCCTTAGATTTTAATTATCGTTCGCGTACTATAATTTTTATCCCGGTTTAATGTCCGGTTCGTTCAAAGCTGAACGGGCGGGAAAAAGGGTCACGGCGACCGCCGTAAAGTCGCGGCGACCGCCATCGTGAGACCCAAGCACGGCGACCGCCGTAAAGATACGGCGCCCGCCATTCCAACGCCCGAGGAGGAAACTGATGTGTCATGCCGCGGCGACCGCCGTAAGTGCCGTCATCGTTGCCCAGCATTCGTTGCCCGTTGGTCGCCGGCGTTGTTTCTGACGAAGCGTTGAAGTAGCTCTAGGCCCTCGTCTTCGAACTCCAGATGTGTTGGCTATAAAAGGAGGTGTTGGGGGAGAGGTTTTGAGCCATCCAAGCACCAAACCTCTGCCAAATTCGCCTCTCGCCGGAGTTGTGCCTTCGCCGGAATTTTCGAAGCTTTCGTCGGTGTTGTTAGTGGTGTTTCCAGCAGCCTTTGTGAAGCCTTGTGGTTGCCTTGGAAGGTCAGAAACCAAGCCAGGCTGAAAGGGGTCGAAACGCGCTTTGTTTTGGTGAGATTTCTCTCGTTCTGCGTCGTCTGAGTTCGTCACGGCGACTGCCGTGTTCTTCGCGGCGACCGCCGTGATGAAGACGGCGACCGCCGTGTTCTTCACGGCGACCACCATGATGAATACGGCGACCGCCTCCAAGAACAGCGACCGCCGCCAGTGCCCAGAACGCCTTCGTGGCTTTGGCTTGGTCGGTTGTCGTCGTGGCGTCTTTCCTTTCGTGTTCTTTCGCCGTGTTTAGATTCGTACTGTTTATGTCGGATCTAACTTAGGGTTCCTTTTATGGGTCGAGTCCAAGGTTGTTGTGCTGTCGGAACTATACCGTGTCGAGCCCGGAATCCAGTGACGTCTTTAGACTATTCTGCGGAGTAAGGCAAGTGGCAGTTCGCTCTTGCTCTTTCGTTCCATATTTACATTAATTATCAGTAGTTTATCTGAGTAATTAATTTGGAATGAATATTCTGTTTGTCTGGAAACGGTTTTGATAAACTGTTTTGAAAATCATATAATAAGTTGTATATCTGTTAGAACAACGCTATTATCTGTGATAGCCTTTCGGGCCTTTATGTGGATTTATCATGTAAATGTTGTGGTGCTGTAACTGTTTAGTTAGCACTGTTAAATAGGAACGTTACTCGGACTCTGTCCAGTCGTTTCTTTATAATCTGGTATCGGGGTGGCTCGTCCCCATCTGGTACTATTCTATAATCATGATCGGTCTCTTACACATGTGTGTAGAGACAGGACACTTAGCTGGTGTCACAAACCTTTCGGTATACGTCACTCTCGACGAAACGTATACTAAGATGTGTCGTCCCATTGGTGGGGTACACATGTAAAAGTCTATAATGTGATGTGTGTTTTGAAACATAAATCAGATAAGTGCTACCTTGACGCACATAATTAATACACCTTGGGCGAGTAGTACAGCTAAGTTTCAGTGCAGCTAGGAAAACTCGTCTTGACTTGAATGTAGTACGTTCTCTTTCCAATATGGATTCGCTGTAGGCGATGAGGTTGGTCGTGAACCGAAGTATCTCAGTCAGTTTTAAATCATTGTTGTATGATTCTGTAATATTCCAGATTTGTCATTACTTCCTTAAAGACTCATTTCCGTTGGAGTCTTCTTTCGAGTCGATTTCTGTGAAGATTCAGTCTTCCAGAATCTTCTCATGTGCATACCTCTTGTTTATTCCAGTAGGAATATGGTGGTTGACTACCGTTATCGGTTATTATCCGAGAAGCGATGAGTCTAACCTAATATGACTGCTTCGAACCAGTCTGCTTTATACCCTTGCTAGTCTATTCATTTAGACTAACCAACCAATATTTTCCCTTGCATGGTTGGCTGGTGTCATCCGTTTGATTCGGCACATCAGTTAAGAAGTAGCTCAGAAGATTAGAAGGACTATGGAGTCGGCGGTGGTTTTTGAATGTTTTAATTATTTCTTTAATCAGGTTATGATCCTTTGGACAATAACTCCGATTGTAATGTACTTTCTTAGTCTTCCGCTGTGTTTGGTTTAAACTATGTTTTGACCTATTCGGGATTGGGTTGTAATCCCGTAACTCTTGTTTCCTCGACAATGTTATGTTTTGGAATTTAATGCTTGATCTTTGTGTATCAATCGCATTTTATAAATTGTATTTATATGGTAAAGCCTTGGGTGATCTCGGTAAGGAACACTGGGGTCACTGGCGGTAATACCTTTCCAAAAGGGTTAAGTTTTAGGGGTGTTACAGTAAGCTGGGTGTCAAGGGATAAACAATATGGTTGGTTGGCTTTAAAGCTAAAATTTTGTCTATATATAATATAACGATTATAGATCTAGTTGGGGTGGTATTGTGGACATCTTCACGTATTTTGTAAGTCCTTAATATATGTAATGTTCAGCAGTCTTAGATGGGGTGGTATTGTGGACAAAAGTACGAATTTTGTAACGGCTTAATATATGTAATGTTTAGCAGACCTTAACTGATATTTCCATGTTCTGTGTCAGTATGCAAATTAGATGTTCTGGTATTCGTTGTATGATTAAATTGCATTCATGATTGCTTTGACGATATTCAACTTTTATGTAGTACGATATTCTTGCAATAGTATTCCATATTTGTGTTGTATTTGTTTACCAAAATGTTACTTCCAATTCAGGCACAAATGGACGACAATGAGGACGACGATGATTTTGTAACACCGATGAAATCTATCCAACCAAATGCGAAAAGGAACATTAAGCTACCGGCTACAAAAAAGAGCCCATGATTCAATAGGATTATAAACGCAAGAAAAATGATCACTAAAGAACAACATGCATTATATTCGTATGTTGTTACTCACGTTGCGGATGGGTTAGTGTTTACTACTGAAGTGTGTTGCATTCAATGATTACGCTTCTATTTTGATTTGTCTACTGTCTCTCCATTATCAGGGAAGTCCTATTTGACTACAATGGTAGAACACTTGATGCGAGCGAATTCCGGTCACTTGAAGAATCCACCTTTGTTTCCATTAATATTGTCGACTTGTGGTACACATATTTAAATGATTTAGAAGAGGATCGAAACCATACAACTGCATCGCAGTTGTTCGTTCATCCATCAACTATGGTAGGTATTCAGTTTTTACATTGTGATATTCACATGTCATTCAACGATATTCACTGAATCCTTATTCATTTTTGCATAAGCAGATTGGCCCCCTCGCCAGCCCGAACAAAGTTGAATACGCCTCAAAGTTCTCCATATTCAAATATGGGATGGATGAATTGGTAGCGAGCCTCAACTATTCATCTCTGGTGGATGCAGATTTGGTAATAACTCATCCAACTATATTTATTTCATATTAGCACTCTTACAAATGATCTATTGATATTCGTCAATTAACATTTTGTTGCAATGACAGGTCTTCTTCCCCATTCTGAAACATTAGCATTTTTTTCCTGGTATGCTTCAACTTCATGCGTTCGAAGATAGAGATTATTGATAATTCCACAGGTGGCGATGAGGACCCGATAGCAAAATATGGTGACACAATGACCGTACTGGTAATAAGATATCACTCAAATTAGGGAATGTTGAAATGTTTTTCTACTATAACTTACATGGCTTTGAATTGTTTGTTATGGTTTTCCACAGCCCAAGATGTTCTTTGAATATATGGATTCTTTGAATCTCGGCACAAGGTGCAATGGTTTTACCAGAGGTCGTATGTCCATTCTGAAAATGATGTGGCGTGATAACACAAACAAGGTCGACTGCGGGGTATATTTAATGCGCCATATGGAGACATATTTTGGACAAGGAGTGAACAATTGGCAAACTGGATTTAAGCCTAACTCTAAGAAATGTATGGTTCCATTGCACCATATGTACCTCCATGCCCTTATAACGTCTAAGATGAACAGTATGAAAGACTTCATCATCGAAGAGGCTACATATGTTATGCGGGGTACAAACCATGATCTCAGGATGGCAAATCAAATGGTAAGGGAGAATACATAGTAGTGGGGCGTTTAGATTATCATCTTATAGTTTATTAAAGAACAATTTGTTCTTTTTTTGTACGACTACTTAGACGTTTTATTGCACTACCTAGCAGTGTAGTTTACATTACCAAGTTATTGATATTCATGAATCTTGTGTCGGTATGCAATTTCGTTGTTTTGGTATGCACGATTCATGATTTGTATAACGGTATAGTTTGGGGATTTTGATTAGGGAAGTTAGGTAGAAGTTATGAATGTACAAATTTGCATTACCAAGTTATTGATATGCACGAATCTTTTTCGATATGCAATTTTTATGTTATGGTATTCACGATACATGAAGTGTATAACGGTATAGTTTGTGCATTTCGATTAAACAAGTTAAGTAGACTATATGAATGTATGAAATATGCAAAGATATTTAATCACTTCACCTTTATTGCCAAAACATATGATTGAATAACATCAATAAATTCATAAAACAAATGGCCAAATCCCAAATACATGGATATGAATAGCTAATGAATATCGAAATACATATTGTGACTATCAAAATAATAATGTCGCATATTAGTAGACTAGACATATTCTTTGCAATTTCTGCTATCATGTCCGGCATACTTGTTGCACCTTTTGCATTTCCTCATGCCTTTCTTTGCATTTTTGGCTACAACCTTTTTTTCCCAGCTTCGGCTATAGACTTCTCCTTTCCATCTTTGTACCTCTTCCCGCTGCCTTTGTTCTTCGCTTGTACTAGAGGTTGAACGTAGACCTCATCCGGCGCACTAATTCTCGCAAAGCTCCCTACCATTGATTCTCTTACTCATTCTTCCATGTTTTCAGAGTTATCATCTACTTTGTATTCTGACTTCTTGTTCTTCAATGTTAACAGCAAATCATTTATCTTCTCACTGTCTTCCTCCGCAATTCCAACACAAGTATATACCACTGACCATAATTTGTTCATCATAGCTTGTTTCTTTTCTATTCTTACACTTTGATCCCATACGTCATTAGGAATACCGCTCTTTGCCCTTGTTGCAGCACCTTTTCTCCATCTATCTAGTATTAGTCATTCAGGAACCTTTTCATAACCATAAGATTTCAAAGCGGTGAAGATATGACGACACGGTAAACCAACTTTGTTGAACATCATGCAGCTGCACATAGTGATGTTGTGACGCAATGGATGATCTACTTGAAATAAATCTCCACTCCCCTCCTTTACTATATATGTCAATTGGTCCTCACCTGCGCATGAATACCATAGGGTAAAACAACGAATATCAACCATAGCTAACTGCATATCTCTTGACCAAATATGAATATCGGTGCATGTACTAGTGTATATCAATGCAACACACATAAATCAAAAAATTGAATAACATGATTTTCAAGTCATAAATACAGTTATGCAAAACTCCATGTCGATATTCACAACTTTAAGCATTGGTATGCACGATATGCACTTTTAACAATTCTTATAAAAAGCAAATTATAGTGAATACGTCAACGCAATATTTGAATATCAGACCACATTGTAAATATCGTACCTGGTGTCTCATTAGTGACAGAACAATCAAAACACGCTGCTGTAATCTCTTCTTGAACCCGAGAAAAGATTTTTAGGGTATACACCTCAGAAGCATGCTTCTCAATCAACAATGGCATTTTCAATACATGCGTCTGTGTGTCTGATTCGATATCATTCCTCATCTGGTTATAACGTTGGGTTTCCATTGCACTATCAAAGTGCATCAATAACTCAACAAGGCTAAAGTTCATGTTTGAATAATTACCAAAAAAACTATTCTGAGACTCCGATATCAATGTTGTGCGAACCAGACCACCAAGCACAATAGCCTTAAAATACACTGGGATCCAATAGCGTCGTAGATCAAACATATCACCGAACCAAGGTTTCTTATCGAGATCATACTCGACCACAAATTCTTTCCATCCATCCTCAAACTCTGAGATTGTATGTGTATCATCCCAAACCAACTTGCCCAACTTCTTTCTGAAATCCTTTGAATTAATTGTTTTTACACCAACCTTTTTCGACACCTTCTCCATGATGTGCCACATACATAAACGATGTCTGGTTTGGGGCAATACATTCTCAATAGCAATCTTCATCGCATGATCCTGATCTGTCACAAGGATCTTTGGTGCATGGCCCATTGCTTTCTAAAAGTGTACGAAAATCCATTCGTACGATTCCACATCCTCCTTCATGACCAATCTTGTACCGAACGTAAGACTTTTCTTGTGATTATCAACCCCAATGAATGGTGTGAATACCATATAGTATCTGTATGCATATAAATTAAAATATTTTGCATATCGAAATACAAGAAATTTTTTAAATCTCAAACTCTCTACACTAAAGTACATGTTTGTTCTGTAGGTCGAGTCAAAGGAAACCACATCTCTAAAAGCAGCGTAATTCCGACGTGAGATCGGATTTGCCCAAAATAACCTCGTTAATTGTTGTTCATTGTTCACATCATACTCAAAGTAAAAGGCATCGCATTGCTCCTTCTTCTTTGTAAACCTATTAATCACCATTTGTGCATCAGCAGCTGTGATGTGCGGTATTAGATCTCTTTTGAAATTCTGGAAGTCCGTTGACATTGCCCTCATGTTCCCATATCCACCAACCATCTCTTTTAAGAGATTAAAAGACCTTATTGGCCCCAAGTTCGCCTTTGCACATCTCATCATAAATTTTTGATGTCCAATGTCCATCTTCCTACTACTTTTGAGGAAATGCCTTGCTGTATTCGGTATCATATCATGGTTGTGTCTCTCTGTAAAGTTGTCAACAACGTAGGCGATTCCATCATTACACTTCAAAGAACTTTTTGCACCACACCATATCCTGTTAGATGTCATCTTATGTTTGCCCGTACTATTAGCTACATTCTTGAATCCAGCCCTATTGCACACAAAGTATTTGATCTTAACAACATCTGAGTGGCTGAACTTGTGCGAGGTGCTTGATCTAACATCAAAACCAACTGTGGATGCATATTCACGATAGAATGCCTCTCATGCATCCAGGGAATTGAAGCTTTTTCCAAGCACTGGTTTCATGGAAAGGGGACATAGCGGAACCCAATGCTTTGTGTTTCTGTCGTCGGGGTCAATAACACACTTTGTACCATACACGAAATCAACCTCTTCTTTGTCTGACAATCCATCATCAAATATATCAACATCATTGCCCGATGAAGAGGACCGCATATCTACACAACATCATTGCATAACTAGCCAGCATTTAAGAATATCAGTATATATACGATGAAGGCGGCGATGGAAACCCTAAATCCAACAAGATGTTGTTATGCCAATTATATATTAGAGAAATTTGCGGAAAATCACCCGTTAAAGGCCCGATTTTGAGGGGAACCACCCGTTATAGACGAAATTATTTTAAACCACCCATTATAACCATTCTGTTAGCGCGCGACCACCCACGGGCAATATCTGTCAACTTGGCCGTTAAAAACGATGAAAAGACCAATTTGCCCTTGAATTTTAAAAAAAATTACAACAATGATTGACCAAATTACCCCTATCTTCATCTTCTACCTTTGCCTTAAAAAAATAAGTGCTTCCATGGCAGAACCCATCTTCTACCTTGAAGGAAATTCTAACAAACCCTAAATATCCTCCTCCCATCCAAACTCATGTGAGACGAATCGCTTGACAAGAGGATAGATTGAACAAATTGGGGACGGGGCCATACAATTCTTTGTTAGAAAAGTTAAATTCGGCCAAATTTGGCGGAATCGAGGCGGAGAGCGACTCCGGGATCTGGCCGGAGAAGGCGTTGTTGTGGAGACGGAGAGTGAGGAGGCGAGGGAGATTGGAGAGGTTCGAAGGCAGCGGACCGTCGAAATTGTTGTCGGAGAGGTCGAGGCGGAGGAGGCGGCGGGAGCGAGAGGTAAACGAGCTTGAGATTAAAGGAGAGATCGAGGAACCGGAGCTGGTCGATGGAGGAGAGGGAGTCGACGGGGCCGCAGAGGGAGAGGGAAGGGAGGGAGAGGGCGGAGACGCGGTGGTTGGAGTCGCCGGATAGGAGGCAGGTGACGCCGATCCAAACGGCGGAGCAGGCGGTGGAGGAGGGGGAGGGGAGAGTCGGCGTGGGCACGGAAGAGGAGGAGTGAAGCGGTGTCGTTTTGGGAGGAGGAGAGAGTGAGAGAGAGGGAGAAGCCCCTGAGCCACCAGCCAGTCACCATCTTCCTCGACATCAAATTGGAGTTCTGGTTGGGGGAAATCAATGGTGATTTAACATCAGTTAGGGTTAGGTTCATTTGGTAATTTAAAAAAAAAACAGGGATATATTGGTCATTTAACACAATTTGACGGAAAAACTAACGACTCTTGACTTTGGGTGGTCGCGCGCTAACGGAATGATTATAATGGGTGGTTTAAAATAATTTCGTCTATAACGGGTGGTTCCCCTCAAAATCGGCCCTTTAACGGGTGGTTTTCCGCAAATTTCTCTATATATTAACATATTCACATTTTACGTGTCAATATGCATAGTGTTAACTTTAAATTGTGAATATGATTTTTAAATTCGAATATCAATTACCACATACTGCATATCTATTCAGTCTTTATGCATATCAGTATATATACGATGTAGGCGGCGATGGAAACCCGATATCCATAAAGCTTAACAGGTATGCAAATTATATGTTACAATATTCAAAGTTTACGTGTCGATATGCAGACGGTTAACTTTTCAGAGTTTGTGAATATGATTTTTAAATTGGAATATCATTTAACACATACTGCATATCTATTCAGTGTTTATGAATATCAGTATATATACGATTGACCATGATCACGAATATCAGTTATTCAAAAACACTTGAAAGATATTCCGATTATGTGCTCTGATATTCACAGATTTAACAGATATGCAGATTATATATAGCAGTATTCATTTTTTCGTGTCCACATCCAGAATATTCAGTTTCAATTCTTTGCATATACTGATATGCATAAACGTACATAGAATATGCGTGTTATCTAATAACAGTGGCATCAGAAAATCGAAACCGATTGAATGCATATCAATGATAAATCAAAGTCGTCTCGAGGCAGACCCGAATTCCGCTGAATCATACATGCTTGTCAAAATCAGTAATCAATGAACTATCAAGAACTCAACGGTAAACCCTAAAATTCACATCAAATTCAAATCATTCATAAAAATCACAAAGAACGGTTTGAATATCATAGAACAATGAACTAATACGAACTAACCTTCTTCCATGTTCAATTCCGGCATTTGAGAACGAGAATTTTTGCCTTTGGTTATGGTGAAGAAGACCGACAATGGAGTAGAGCAGGAAGCAGACGTAGAAGACGTAGCTACCACCGTCGTTCAATGAGAAAGATTGCATCTTCTTTCTCCTATTTTAGATTTTCATTTTTTTCTCATCCGTTTTTTACTGAACTCTTATGGGCCTTGTATTATGGAAACCCACGTACCATAAAATCCCTACAACCCCTCAATCCATCCCTCCATTTCCTTTAATCCAATGATCTTCATTTATGCACTCGTTTTACCTGAGCGCCCCTCTATATTGTATCGACTTCCAAATATTAAACATCTACCCTATAGTCCAAAACAATTGTAACGACTTCCAAATATTCATAACAGAGACAAAAAACACATATATAATCAAATGTATTACTATTTGATATATACGTCACAACTGCATATCTACATAAACGAATATTTACCACCGACTCGTGCGAAACACGGACTACGCCTCCCAGTAGTATTCAAAGATGGGGCTCCCAAGTTAAAACTTAAAAGTGTATACTGTAGTGCACATAGGCAAACCGTCCAAGGTGCATGAGCTGCCCTTTTTTTTTTTTTTTTTAGGATAATTGATTACACGTTTTTCTTTACATTTATACGCTTACTCTATCCTACAACTTTGACTAAGATACAATGAATCAGACGCGTTTTTTATTGACTTTAAACGCATATATTTAGATCATCAAAATGCATATAAAAATTGGTATGATTGATCAACAATATATAGACCTACCGTATGAATTTCCTTCTGATGACTTACCAATTGTTATTTCCATTAAAATTCGAAAATGAATCAAACCCGTGAAATAAGCTAAATTATGGTAAAACTACCAACTACTTAAATTTGAGTGTTTTGAGTGTTTGTTTGTCTATAATTTAATTTTAAAAATTAAAAATTGAATTTTGAATGATATACAGAAATGTGAAAAAAAATATTTTATTAACAAAGACTTTATAAACATAAGGCCAAACAAGGCCTACATGGTTTAAGTAACTGGCACATGCTGGATTAGATCGAATTTGATGTGCAACTGGAATTCGGAGAAAAATGGAAAGTGGGCGGAGACCTTCACTATGGGTCTTTGGAAGATCTGGAAATGGCGTAATTTACTTGTCTTCAGAAATGAGAGGTATAATGGTGATAAAAGTGCCCACATCAGAGTGGCTACTAGGGAATATCGTTTGGCTTGGGAGAGAAAGGCTTTCTCTCTTTCTAGCCCAGTGAGGTATGTGGCTCTTATTTGTTGGACTAGACCTGAGAGTGGTATCATCAAGATCAACACTGACGGGGCAGTCCGTGATGGTAGAGCTTCTGGTGTTTTCAGAGACTGTGATGGTTGTTGGCTTGTTGGATTTGTTCACAACATTGGTTGATGCACTGTTCCGATGGCTGAGTTGTGGGGCATCATCCGAGGCTTGCAGTTAGCCTGGGACCGGGGATACAGGAGGGTTTGTTTAGAAACAGATTCGCAATTGGCGATTCTGTTACTTCACAAACCTATGGATCGTTGTCACCCCCTTTTTAGTCTTGTCTTCCGTGGACAGGGCTTTCTTCGTAGGGAATGGGACATCCAACTCCGTCATATCTTTAGAGAGGCTAATGGTGTCGCTGACGGCCTTGCTTCTCTTGCTTTTTCTTTTTATTTAGGCTTTCATGTTCTTGTTGATCCCCCTGTTGGGATTGTTTCTCTTCTTACTGCTGACGTTGAGGGTAGGTCTACACCCCCCGTCTTGTTTCTTTGTAGTTCTTTTGTATTCTCCGTTTGAGAGTTTCGTCTCTCTTTCCAAAAAAAAAAAAAGTAACTGGCACATGCTTCATGGGACAAGGAATTCTTCAGTGTCCGAGCAACACTAACCAAATGTCTTGCGTAATGATGCTACCCATTAATGGGTGGTTCCCAAAGCTTCACATAATTAAAATCATACTTCTAATTATTAGATCATATGCTGCTAGCTAGCTTGCTTTCTCTTCCATTCTTATTATAATTAAATTTACAATTATAAAAAAAGACACGCAATACAGAAGGAGAAAATTTTAAGGAGAAAAGAAAGATGGTGAAATGGTACAGATCGAGTCCAGAGTAGACCATAACATATGTATGCTCCCAAAGTTAAAGAGTCTTTGATGTAATCACATGCTTCTCATTTCATTGAAATTGATTGATCTTCTCGATCACTTTTTACCTTCACATATCATATATCCATCGACCACAATAATTATACATAGCTTATGGATGGGAGAGTTGATTCGGATACTATATGTAATTTTTTCTTAGTTTCATGCAGAATTTTTAAAAATGTGCCTTAGTAGCATTGTTTAAAAGTAAAATTACATAAAACTACCCGTTAAATAGACAACTTTACCTACAATCACCCCTTATAATCGAAATTATATTAATTAAACCACCCAAAAGTTTTCTTCTGTTTACATTTAACTACCTTTCGCTCATATCCGACAATTTTAGCCGTTAGGGTGTGGGAAATTACCAAATTACCCCTAGTTTTTTAAACTTTTGCCGGTTTGAGGGCGGCTTGCCATTTTAATTTTGTTGGGTTCAAAACCGAGTTTGGGTAATAATTAAAACCCGGATTTAACTCTGCTAATATTTACCATTTTCGATTTTGGGGGTGAAATTGGGGGAAATATTAGGGTTTGTGAGAGAGGGCAATTGGAGACGATTGGCAAATTTGGATTTCAGGGTTGTGCAAAGTTGTTAAAGGTTAGTATTTCAGCATTATCGAATTAGGGTTTTAGGGTTTTCTAGTTTTTATCGATCGATTAGGTGAACTTTAGGATATCTATATGCTGAATTATTTCAATCGATTAGGTTAACTGAGCTTAAGCAATTGTTTAAGCTAGGGCTTTAGGGTTATCTGAATTTTGATTGATTAGATGTCGACTGGTTTGGTTCTTGGTTGACTTAGCAACATTTTGATTCAGTTGGTGTTGCTTTCTTTCTTGGTTATTTGTCAACATTTTGATTCAATTAATGCAGGAAAATTGGTTCACTTAGTAGAAGCAGGTTCATGTGCATATTTTGTATGGATTGGTTTGGTTATTGGTTAACTTAGCAATATTTTGATTTAGTTAGTGCACATTCATGTGCATCAAAATTGGTTTGGTTATTTGTCAATATTTTGATTCAGATATATGTGCATTGGTTCACTTAGCTTCACCATTGATTTCCATATTTGTGTATTGGTTTGGCAATTGTGAATTTTATATTTGAAACATATATGTGCCAGTTCTTTACCTTTTCTAGTTGTTGTTGTGGATGTAGTGATGAATTTATTATGTCGAGTTTTAGTAATGTGTCAAACAACACTAAAACTGTTTGCCAATGCAACATGAGAGTAAGGATATCCATAATTCACACTCCTAGAAATTATGGAAGAAGATTCTATGGATGCCCAAGATATGAAGCAAATGTTGAGAAAGGTTATGGATTCTTCAATTGGATTGATGGACCTTTTGATAGCCACACATCAAACACCATCAAGAAACTTGTCAACCAAAAAAAGGAATTGGAAGCAAAGAACATTGATCTACAAAAACATATTGAAGAAAAAGATGCAGAGATTGACAAAATTAGAGCTTCTTCAACCTTGAATATTGCACTTGTTGTTGTTGTTGTTTTTGCTGTTGCTATATGGCTTAATTGTGTTACTTATTAGGTTTAGGTGTTTTTGTACTAGCTATTATAGTTGCTCATGTATACATTGATAATTTGTACTATAAAAACCAAGCATTTTGGGTCTAGTATTGAATCAATGTGTCTGTTTTGGTATGCCTTGGTTACTCAACATTAAATTGGCCATCATTGTGCATGAAAACTAGATACGCAACATACCATTTAGTGTACATTCATGTGCATCAAAATTTGGACATTTAAATTGGAAACATAACACATGCAACATACCATTTAGTGCACGTTCACGTGCATCAAAATTTGGACATTTAACCTGGACACATAATACACAACATACCATGCCCAAATTTTGACATTTAACCTGGACGCAAGTCAAGGGGTTACATACCATTTAGTGCACATTCATGTGTATCAAAATTAGGACATTTAAACATGACACACAACATACCATTTAGACTGGCCATGCATAGATACTTTAAAAGGGATCCTTACAAACACCCACAAGTCAAGGGGTTACATACCCGACATATAAAACATGTCATTTAGTTAAGGTCTTTTACCTAAGGAGTCTGATAAAATACATCAATAGTTTACTACAAATCCATGTGACAAAATACATTAGTCAAGTTTAGTGCACATCCATGTGCCAAAATACATCAACATTTTACTGCCATAATCATCTCATGCTCTATCCCTCAATCTCTGGCTTGACCTTTTCAATGCACTAGACAACTGAGTCCTTATTGAAATCATGCTCCTCTTAGGTTGATCTCGTATAGGGTACAACTTCCTTGCTTTCTTTCTTGGAGCAGATGATGTGGTACCTTGCACTTCATTGGAAGCAGAGGCAATGACATGGGTAGAAGTTTCATCCTGTGCAAGTCATGAATCACAATGAAAAGATCAGTTGGATTAATAATGAACTAAGATGGCATATCCTATGAATAATGATCATACCATGATTAAAGCATGTGCAGCATACACTTGTTCAGCCACAACTCCTACAGTAGAACCTTGTGTTCCGAGCAGCGGATCTTGAGTTGGATTATGGTATGGCATGAAATTCTCATCATCTTGTGTTCCATGTGAATTTCATCAGAAATGATTACAAAGTTAGACAATTTTCTTGAAATATGTTACAATACTAATAAGGTAGGCATACCACATTTTCAAACAAGGCAGGGATGCCAAAACTTGTTCCTTTCAGTGAGGTCTCACTAAAACCATGATTGGATGCTTTACCTTCAGATCCGGCTTGATGTTTACTCACCTTTTGAGCAACAAAAGAGGGCAAATCAAGTTAAGAGTACTAAAGCAAGCTATGACTAATAAAACACTCTATGACTAATAAATCAAACTTATACCTTTTTATTATATTTTCTCTTCTTGGAATTGAACTGTATAATGTTCTCATTGGCTGGTCTTCCTCTTTTGTTAGGGTTGGTAGGGGGTGATTGAGGTTTCTTTGGAGGATTCTTGCACTTGATTTTGTAATGTTCCTCATGTCCATAGTGACAACACTTGCTCTTCCCTTGCCTTAGGCGAGTTTGTTTGGAAGACTTTGCCTCCCCTTTTTCCTTCATGTGAGCCTTCCTAGACCTTTCTGGTTGAATGATGAACTCTGGTGGTAGTGGAGGAGTTTGAGGTGTTTTCTCCCACCGGTCTCTCCCCCCCCCCCCCCCCCCCCGCGGGGATAGGATGAACAACCCCACTATAAGCCCTCATATATGTATCCTTAGTGAAATAATCATCTACAAATGCCTCAACCCTTAACCTTCTTTTCAATATGCAACAAATTGCATGGGAGCATAGAATTCTAGTGAGATACCATATGTTACATCTACAACTCCTTACAGCCAAATCAACCACATGTCTTGCTCCCTCGGTCAACTTCATACTTGTCGTCATCACCAAAGCATTTGCATTTGTGCAAGCCTATCTTCTTAGCCACTTCTATTTTCTTAACCACTTCTGGTGTGATATGTCCATTGTATGCTCTCATTGTATTTCTGTTGCTCACAAACCTATTCATCAGCTTCCTTCTGATCCGCTCACACATGGACAATATAGGCATTTCTCTTGCTTCTAAAATGCAACTATTAACGAACTCTGAACCATTTCAACATCATATCAAACTTACAGTGATGCCTAAAGCCATCGAATGACCAAGTGTTGGGGTTTGAATCCATCAAATACTTGTAGGCTTCTTTATCCATTTTTTTAATCTTCTCCATGCAAGCAATAAAGTCTGGCGTTGTAGAAGCATTTCCAGCAGCCCTAACACAATCCTTATAGGACTTTCATGGCCATTTGACCTTGAAATTGTTATACAAGTGCCTCACACAAACTCTTGTATCATCCATTGGTACTACTAGATTCAAAGCCTCAATTAAACCATACATTCACAAAAAATCAAAATATTAGAATAAACCAATAGAATAATGTTCAATGAATTAAAAACAGAAAATGAAAAAAGCCATACCTTCTTCCTATCAGACATAAATGTCAAATTCTAAGTCCCAATATCTAGATCAAATTTTCCAAGAACCAACACCAAGTCTCTTTTCTCTCTGTCTCAACAACATCATGAGCAAAGGAAAGATGTTTTCATTCTCATCCTTTGCAACTGCACTCAAAACTTGTCCAGTGTAGGCTCCTTTTAAGTGACACCCATCTAGACCAATAGTTGGCCTACATCCCATCAAAAAACCTTGTTTGCAAGCACTTAAACAGACATAAACTCTTTGGAATAATGGTCTTTCAAGATGTTCTTCAAAGACTTACAGAGCTTCATGTATTCCATTTTATGATTGTGGCTGCATAGTCCCGAATCTTTGCATACTACTCTTGAGCATTCCCTGTGTCTGTAAAATAGCCCTTAATCTAGCCCTCCATGCTTGATGGTATGTTAATTTGACACAATGTTCCCTCTTAACTGTTTGAATGAATGTCTTAATCCTCTAGTGTGCATCATCTTTATAATGTTCAAGGTATTGCTCAGCCAACCATATGGAAGTTATTTATTAGTTGACATCTTGCCACCCACACTCAAGGTTAGGCTGAAAAGACTTAAGCTGAAAGCTACCATCAGATCCCATTTTCCTAGCACAAGCTTTGAAGCCTTACAGTGTTTTCTTACACACACAAACTATCCTTTCATGTCTAAAAGGACAGTCATACTTCTTTTTACAGTAAATAGAGACCTTTTTCTTGTCATTATGCAACTAAAGCAAACTGCCTCAATGCTTTTCTAAACACTTCATTAAATCCAAATCTCATGCCATTCTTAAGAGAAATATGACTATTAAAGTCAACTAAGGGGTTAAATTCTTGATACCTCATGTGTCCCTCACCTTCAGACCCAGAGTAGCTCAAGAAACCATCAGACTCAATTATTGTTTTGAATGCATCTTCAACATCAACTTGTTCAACTCTCTCTGTAGTTAACTCTTTATCAACATCCAAGTTCACATTTTCATTGAAAATGTCATCATCATCTTCTTCTTCACCAAAAACATATTCATTGAATAATGGATCACCATCAGAGGAGGAAGATGATTCTTCCCCTAAAATATCACCACCATCAAAGGACTCAGAAGCTGATCCTAATAGATCATCACCATCAGAGGACTCAAAATCTGATCCAGATCCACCCTCTTCATCAAATAGTTGCAAGTGTGGAGTTTTTTTTAGGCGTTCCTTTCCTAGGGTTTCCTCCATAATTTATTTCACTATAGTTTTGTGTAGTTGATTGTGGGCCTTGAGTAATGCCAAATAAATCCCCAAGAAATAGCATCTCACTTGGCAATAGGTTGCTACCTATTGGCCCACTAGGTCGAATTATATTTGGACTTGACTCAGAAGCTGATCCTAACAGATCATCACCATCAGAGGACTCAGAATCTGATCCAGATCCACCCTCTTCATCAAATAGTTGCAAGTGTGGAGTTTTTTTAGGTGTTCCTTTCCTAGGGTTTCCTCTATAATTTATTTCACTATAGTTTTGTGTAGTTGATTGTGGGCCTTGAGTAATGCCAGATAACTCCCTAAGAAATAGCATCTCACTTGGCAATAGGCTGCTACATATTGGCCCACTAGGTCGAATTGTATTTGGACTTGACTCATTTTCTTGTACAACATAGATATGAATAGGTTTATCACTGTCCACACAATCACACATTTCCCTTATGTCTTTGTCCAACAACACTTGCTTCAATCCATTATGCAAACAGAACCCAGGCTTTAAGAACTAAATCTCATTGACATTTTCAAGTCCCACTCCTTCTTTTACATAAAATTTCAACTTTATCTTGGACAACAAATCAGGATCAAGATTTTTCTTGTAATAATTAAACATCCTTTTTTCTATAGGAATGTTTTCGCTCGGGACCCTTGTAAAATGTCCCACCATACAGATATCTTATGGCTACAAACATCTTGAGAAAACAAAACACATGCCATAAAATACGATTCTACATTGTTTTCAAACACAAAATCTTATTCACACACGGACCATGCACCAAGATATTCAACATGGAAAACACATATTTTATCCCCACAGGGAATGCAAAAAATTTGCATAGTAGTATTCTCACGAAATCCAAATTATATAAACTCTAGTGGAGACAATAAATGGCTACCAACACAACCCTTTCAAGACATTTATCAAATAAAGGGTGAAAGAGACATAAAGCACAGAATATTCCCATTAGGGTTGGGACCATATACAAACATATATTACGAATAAAAAATACAAGACCACAATCACACTCTAAACAAGTATGATTGGAGGAAGAATCTTAATGTTGTAAAGACAAGTCAAGCTTTTACTTTTCCCCAAAACCGACTCAGCCTCTCCTAACCTGAGATTTTTGCCCTTCTTCCTTTGCAAAACCTTCTTCCTTTATAGAGCCCTAATCGAACTTCTTTCTTTACATAATCCACAAAAGAGTTATCGCAACTCACAAATCCATCAACCCTAAACCTTGTTCCTTCGCAAAACCCTAATCGCAAAGAAATCAGAGAAGAAGGTAGCAAAACCCTAATCGTAAAAACTCCAAGATTCTCACCAGTTATACCTTCTTGCTCAATTTCGTAACCAATGCTTTGATTGTAGCTTCGATTTTCCCTTGGATCGATTTCCACCTTGGATCACAACCCCAATCTCCCTTGATTTCTCCTCCTTTGAAAAGCCCTAATTTCACCCCTAAAATCGTAAATGGTAAATGGCAATCAACTGAGTTAATTGGGGTTTCATTTATTATCCAAACCCGAATTTGAACCAAAAAAGAATTAAAATGGCAAGCCGCCCTCAAACCGTCAAATGTTAACGGAAGAAAACTTTTGGGTGGTTTAAAATAATTTCGATTATAAAGGGTGGTTGTAGGTAAAGTGGTCCATTTAACAAGTGGTTTCCTACAATTTTTCCTTGTTTTAATCTATTTATCTAGACTACAAAAATCATGTTTTCCTTCACTTATTCTGATCTATGTTAAATTAAGAATGTTTTAAAATATTGATTAAATTTGAACTTCTTAGAATGAACAAAATATAAAACCAAATGTTTAAAGAACATTGTGTGAGATATAGGTTGCATTTGGACAGCTTGTTTTATTTGCATTCTAATACATTATCTTACATTAAAATTCGTAAACTAATGTAAAATAATGCAACTTAATGTATTAAAACACACAATTTAAACAAACCCTTAGCCTCCTCTTCTAGATACTTCTATGCCACCAATTATGCTAATTATTGGAAATGTTAATCGTTTTATCTCTTAGCAATTTCGTTTAGGAAATAATTAAGTAATTTCTAATATTTTATATTAGTCTAAAACAACCCTTATTCACCACTTTTTAAATAAATGAATGAATTGTTTTAAATAAAAATATATAACATAACAAGTTTTAATAATATTAGTCAGTATCTATGAAGATTACCCCACATCTGAATTTACGAAGAAAACATGACCACTATATAAGTTTATGAGTTACTCCACACATTCTCAATTGGTTTTGGGTTGGAACCTTATAGGTTTATATGGTGGGCTTTATGCCCATGTACGTACGAACGGGCACGTCCCCGCAATTGGCTCAACGGGCTTTAAAATGGTATCAGAGTCGGTTCCGGTCTGGGTTTGACTCCTAGTAGATTGGGTTAGCCGTCCTTTATACATGACAAGGCATGTGTTGGCCTCAAGACTGATTGAGCTTGCCGACCTTAAGGCATGATGTCAAGTGACAATTCGGCTAGACAATTGCCACTTCAGGGGCATGTGGAGATGTATCCCATATCTATTAGAAAGATAAGGCATGATGTCAAGTGACAATTCGGCTAGACAATTGCCACTTGAGGGGCATGTGGAGATGTATCCCATATCTATTAGAAAGAAAATAAGACCATTGTATAAGTTCATGAGTTCCTTGATCGGCTCTACTTTGTAGTGTTTATCTAGGAGTTGTTACCGGTGTTTAGGGTGCCATTTGTATGGATTTAGAGCACAACTGTGGAGTATGGAGTTGAGGAGAAGAAGTGTGGATATGGTGGTTTGGAGGAGCTAATTGAAGACATCTAGAAGACGAGGAGTAGACCACCTGAGGAGACGAAGAAGAATAGAAGGAAAAACCACAAAAATGATAAAAGAAGAGATGATCCGCGAGCTGCCGCGACCAAGGGCGAAGAAGGGAAGAGGCCGCGGCGAAGTCGACAACGCGGAGCCGAAAGAAGACATTTTTGCGACCGCGGATTCTCCACCGCGACCGCGGAAAATTGTAGCATTGCAAAAGTCGAGAGCACAGATCCATTTTCCGCGACCGCGGATTTCTTTCCGCGGCCGCGGAAGCACACGCCAGGCGACCCGCGAGGATTTTCCGAGTTTTGTTATTTTTCACTTTTCCGATTTTTATTTTTATATTATTTTGAACCTTATAGTATTATTTCCTTTTAGACTACTTTCGTTATCTTTTCCCTTTCGTTGTAGGGTTAGGTTATTTAACCTAGTTTTCCATTCATTGTTTATCATCACATTATTCATCGTTGTTTCCATTCAATATTGTTTTCCCTTTTGAACTATGAAGAACTAAGCACTTTTGCTTAGTCCGACGATTGAAGCCTTCATTTGATATACGGTTGTGAGATTCTAATTCTTTCCCTTTGAATGTATTGATTCTCTTGTTCTTCATCCCACTGATTATTATTGATTTCACTTGTTGGACGCAACTAGTTGTTATTGGTAATTGTCTATTGCTAGGGTTTGGTAATTACTGTTTGAGTTACCTAATTCATGTGTAGCAACTGCAATATTCTAAGAACTGTTTGGGATTAGTTTATTATAGGGAGAATTAATTGCATGAAATAGTATGACTATTTGCTACTCTTGCATGTATCTATCGAAATTCATGTGCTCATTGCTGCTATTGAATTGACGCGTGAGATTTTCGTAGTTATTTAATAGTTAGTATTCTCAGGGTCTGTTTGTCCTGTTTGTAACTTATGAAAAGGAATAGGAACATTCATAGGAAGGAATTAGAGAGAATCTAGGATCAACCAATCTCATGAATGGTGGATATTTGTCTGGCTAAGTACTTTTTCCCTATTTGATTACAAACTCTTTGCTTTTGTTTCCGTTGTTACTTGTTTGACAACCAATCAACCAAAACCCCCCTTGTTACCTTTGACATATAATTGTGCACTTAGAAAGATTACTTCCTCCATGTGGGATTCGACCCTTACTTGCCTATTCTACTAGTTTAGGTTTGTTTAGGATTATTTTGTTTAGGCGATACGACAACGCCTATCAAATTGGCGCCGTTGCCGGGGAGCAAGTTTTGAATTTTCTTTGTGTGCGTTTGTGTGCTTGTTACTATTGTGTGGACCTATCTTATGGTCCACACCCGTGCTACTGACTCCCCACTTTTGGCTTTGAATTCAGAAATTGAGAGAACGCTCTCCCAGAGCCGCAGAGTAAACAGATCTTTAGTCTTTGACAACCCAACTTTTGAGATGGCTGACGAGCAACAGACGTTGAGGCAGCTGACTGCCCCCAACCTGCAACAGCAACCGCTGGCTGTGCACTTCCCTGAGCTTGCTGATGGAGTCAATTTCGAGCTTAAGTCGGGGTTGATCCACTTACTCCCCCACTTCAATGGGATGAGTGGTGAAGACCCTAACAAGCACCTGTCGGAGTTCCATACAGTCTGTACGAGCATGAAGCCGAAGGGAGTTACTGAAGACCAGATCAAGCTAAGGGCCTTTCCTTTTTTCTTGAAGGATGCGGCCAATGACTGGTTCTATTACCTTACTCCAGGGAGCATAGATACATGGGCCAAGATGAAGAAGGCCTTCCTGGAGAAGTACTTCCCAACGACAAAGCTGAACAGCCTGAAGAGGAGTATTAGCAACATCGAGCAACAGGCTAATGAGTCGCTATACGAGTACTACGAGCGCTTCAAGAGGCTGATTTCCAATTGCCCTTATCATGGCTACTCCGATCAGGACCTCGTACTTTATTTGTACAGAGGTTTACTTGATGATGAGCGTCGGATTGTGAGCGCTACCTGTGGAGGGAACATCCTGAATAAGACTCCAGACCAGGCCTATGAAGTCTTCTTTGAGCTATCTGAGGGCTCAAGATAGTTCATCAAGAGGGCAGGCGCCCAATCCGTGAGAGCTGCAGAATCTCAGCCTAACTTCACTCTACTTGCTGAGATGGCTGAGATGAAAGAGATGATGAGGCGGTGCATGATGAAGGGTGGCCAGCAGCAGGTCAAATCATGTGGGATATACCAAGACACGATGCATCCAACTGATGCATGTACCACGCTACAGGAGCCCACTGCTGAGGTGAACGCAATTGGAGGTTATGGCCCTCAAAGGCCAAAGATATGACCCGTACTCAAACACCTATAATCCAGGGTGGAGAGACCACCCCAATTTGAGGTACGGGAACCAGCAGAACACTCATCATGGCCAGGAGAACCAAGACTACCAACAGAGACCGCCACAGTTTCTTCCCCGCCCACAACAGTACCAGCAGCCTAGGGGTCAACAACCATTTCGAGCTCCTTATGACCAACGACCCCAAGGCCAGAGTTCCAGCACCCCTACGTCCAGTGAGGACAAGATCAATGTCCTTGTCCAGGGCATGCAAGCCATGATTACCAATGTGAACACACTGGCGAACGTTGTAGCCCAAAATCAGCAAGAGACAAAGTCCAGTATTTAGAACCTGGAGAAACAAATGGGGCAGATCTCTATAGCTGTGAGCAGATTGGAAGCTCGGAAGTCGAGGAGACTACCCTCTCAAACGGTAGTCAACTCGAAGGAAAATGTGTGTGCCATGACGCTAAGAAGCGGGGCTGAGGTGGAAGCCAGGCGAGCACGCGAGAAAGACGTCCGCGACCGTGGAGACGAGAGTCACGACCGCGGCATGACTATTGAGGAGAAGGACGAAATCAGCGCAAATCCGCGACTGCGGAAAAAGCGCAGACGAAGAGGAGCAACAGGTCAAGCATTTTCCGCGACCGCGGCATGAAAGCCGCGACCGCGGAAAAAGCATGGAAGACAGCGACCAGGTCGAACAATTTCCGCGACCGCGGCCACCAATCCGCGCCCGCGGAAATGCTCCATAAGCGTCCTCTCGCCTTCACGATCCCTATGACGACTACGTGCGCCCCTATTTCCCTCCGCTCGGATCAGAAAAGCCTCGCGCACCCTTTCCTGAAGCTCTGGCAGACACGAGGAGGCCAGCCAATGACAAGGAATTGTTTGAGACGTTTAGCAATTGCGAGATAAATATTCCTTTACTCAAGTTGGTCAATAGTATCCCTCGCTACGCTAAATTCTTGAAGGAGCTATGCACGCTTAAGAGGAAGAGGGCTGTGAAGGAGAAGAAAAAAGTGCTGGTTAGTGAGAATGTGTCCGCTATGCTGCAAAGCGGATACCTAAGAAGGCAAGTGATCCAGGGATGTTCACGATTCCATGCAAGATTGGGGGCACCTTGTTTGATAAGGCATTACTTGATTTAGGTGCCTCTATAAATGTGTTGCCCTTCTCACTATACGAGTCTCTGGAGGTGGGGACATTAGAGAAGACAGGGATCGTCATCCAGCTGGCGGATAACTCCTACGTCTACCCCAAACGAGTGGTGCAGGACGTGCTAGTCGAGGTGGACAAGTTGGTGTTCCCTGCAGACTTCTTCGTGATGGACACAGGGCAGGACAAGGATGCAGCGCATGTGATGTTAGGGAGGCCATTTATGAACACGGTCGGGACAAAGATCGACGTGAGCAGTGGTTCGCTCACAATGGAATTCGACGGGGAGAGGGTCGGATTCAACATTGATGATTCCAAGAGACATCCTCCAGATAGGAACCCCGAGTGCTCAAGGGAGGTGAGCGAACCAAGTTGAGGTGGATGAGTAGTATGGCGAGCCACGACAATAACTAAGGCGATGTCCGGGAGGCAACCCGAGGTATGAATTTCTTTCCTTGTCTTTTCAATTCATGTTTTTATTTGCATTTGTGTTAGTGTACTTTTGTTTTTGTTTTGTTTGTAAACTAACCTGTAGGGAGGAGGCCCGAATCATATTGAAGATGGTGTTAACCGCACCAATGTAAGTCCTCCTATTGCCCTGCACCCAAAAAAAAAAAAAAAAGTTCTACCGAAGGCCAGCTGTCTGAGTTCTCCATGGAGAGATGGTGTGCATCATGTTGCCACGGAAGAGACATTAGCCCCACACTTTTTTTGGCAACGATGATGGCCCTACATTCGACAGCTGAGGAGGAGGAGGAACACCAGGGCCCACACCACGATTACATCTGGGCCCATTTTTGTGTTCATTGAAGGTCGTGCAGCCCCGACATCCTTGCTATCCCACTACTCACCACAGTGGTTCACTTTGGTTGCACGGTAGAGTTGAGTTGAAGACGCCTTCCAACACCAGAGACATGAGCTTTATTGAGTTATACCTCCAGCAACAACGTACGTGTCCAAGCCAGCTCGGCGACGTTTATGAGTTATTTTTTGCCCTTCCCTGTGCTTCTATTCTTTTTGTCTTTCATTACATTGAGGACAATGCAATGTTTAAGCATGGGTGAGGATTCTATACTTGCTATGTCGTTGAAGAGAAAAATAAAGAAAATGAAAAAAGCAAAAAGAATTAATAAAAGGCAAAAGAGAAATCCTGGGATAAGTCGAAAACCCGAAAGGGCGGCTTAGGTAATAAGCAGGTGTCTTGGACCAGCATTGGGCTGGGGTAATAATTGGTCAAGAGTGATGTGAGTATATGTGAGCCCATCTATTGAAAAATGAAATGAGTGGCTTGGTGAAAACCCGAAAGGGCGCCTTGGAAAAATCAGTGAAAACAAGAAGAGTGGTTTTAATGAATCATCATTTTACCTGGCGTGGTGACATAAGAAGAGGTGATATAAGGAGGATTCGGGTAGGTCACTCTGGGAGGTATAAGAAGATAGATGGAGGCTAGGATTATATTTTTATTCACTCTATGGTGTTCGGGATAAGCTTGGGGGAAGTACTATGCTTTCCTTTAAGCTTGATTGTGTGTGGTGTTGTATTAATTGTATGTTGTGTTGAGCATATTGTGTGGGTGCCTTGGAGATTTATTGTTAGGTGCGATTCTTAGAGGAGATGATTTTCCTGTGCTTCCTGAGACCTTGGGGTTTTGATTGGAGGAGTAGGTTTCTTTTAGCTTACTCGAGGACGAGCAAAGTTTAAGCATGGGGGAGTTTGATCAGCTCTACTTTGTAGTGTTTATCTAGGAGTTGTTACCGGTGTTTAGGGTGTCATTTGTATGGATTTAGAGCACAACTGTGGAGTATGGAGTTGAGGAGAAGAAGTGTGGATATGGTGGTTTGGAGGAGCTAATTGAAGACATCTAGAAGACGAGAAGTAGACCACCTGAGGAGACGAAGAAGAATAGAAGGAAAAGCCACACAAATGATCAAAGAAGAGATGATCTGCGAGCTGCTGCGACCAAGGGCGAAGAAGGGAAGAGGCCGTGGCGAAGTCGACAACGCGGAGCCGAAAGAAGACATTTCCGCGACCGCAGATTCTCCACCGCGACCGCAGAAAATTGTAGCATTGCAAAAGTCGAGAGCACAGATCCATTTTCCGCGGCCGCGGAAGCACACGCCAGGCGACCCACAAGGATTTTCCGAGTTTTGTTATTTTTCACTTTTCCGATTTTTATTTTTATATTATTTCGAACCTTATAGTATTATTTCCTTTTAGACTACTTTCGTTATCTTTTCCCTTTCGTTGTAGGGTTAGGTTATTTAACCTAGTTTTCCATTCATTGTTTATCATCACATTATTCATCGTTGTTTCCATTCAGTATTGTTTTCCCTTTTGAACTATGAAGAACTAAGCACTTTTGCTTAGTTCGACGATTGAAGCCTTCATTTGATATACGGTTGTGAGATTCTAATTCTATTTCTTTCCCTTTGAATGTATTGATTCTCTTGTTCTTCATCCCACTGATTATTATTGATTTCACTTGTTGGACGCAACTAGTTGTTATTGGTAATTGTCTATTGCTAGGGTTTGGTAATTATTGTTTGAGTTACCTAATTCATGTGTAGCAACTGCAATATTCTAAGAAATGTTTGGGACTAGTTTATTGTAGGGAGAATTAATTGCATGCAATAGTATGACTGTTTGCTACTCTTGCATGTATCTATCGAAATTCTTGTGCTCATTGCTGTTATTGAATTGACGCGTGAGGTTTTCATAGTTATTTAATAGTTAGTATTCTCAGGGTCTGTTTGTCCTGTTTGTAACTTATGAAAAGGAATAGGAACATTCATATGAAGGAATTAGAGAGAATCTAGGATCAACCAATCTCATGAATGGTGGATATTTGTCTGGCTAAGTACTTTTTCCCTATTTGATTACAAACTTTTTGCTTTTGTTTCCCTTGTTTACTTGTTTGACAACCAATCAACCAAAAACCCACTTGTTACCTTTGACATACAATTGTGCACTTAGAAAGATTATTTCCTCCCTGTGGGATTCGACCCTTACTTGCCTATTCTACTAGTTTAGGTTTATTTAGGATTATTTTGTTTAGGCGATACGAAAACGCCTATCATTCCTTCATCCATTGCCAATTGGTTTTGGGTTGTAGCCTCATGGGCTTCTATGATGGGCTTTATGCACGTGTGTGCATGAACGGACACGTCCCCTGTAATTTGCCCACCGGCCTTTAATAGAATCAGTAGTTAACTAATTACTAAAATACATAAAATGACTTATATTTTAGATCAAAATTTACACTGAGAAACGATTTATATTTTCGATTGTAAGAAGTATATCTTTTTATGAAACATACTCCATCTGTTCGGTAAGATTATCATTCTAGCTCATTCTTTTTTGTAAACTTTTTTTTTTGTCATTTTAGGAGTTTACGTAATAACTAGTATATGTCTCGGTGCCCTGCACGAGTTTGGATAAACATAAATTATATATTTAGTGTGAACAAATTTTACTATACAGCATATTATTGACTAACGTGAATACAATATTGTAAGAATTGAGTTGATTTAGGATGCCAAAAAAATATGTGAATGATTAGGTTGCTAAAAAATAATGTTATTTAAAGTGAGGATTAGATTATTAAAAAAATAATAAGTTTATTTAGTAGTAGAAGTCCCTAAATAATGTAGACAAAATAAATGTGAATTCTCATATAAGGTATGATTCACCAATATGATAATTACCCATACTAATTAGGTTATGTAATTTGTATATCATAAATTTGGATTATTTATTTTATCATATCAACAAATTATATATTAAGCCTATATTTTTTATCATATCCATAAAATAAATTCTTAGTTTAATATATGGTAAGTTATGTTTGGTAAATAACAAAAATGAACCATATGCTATTAAATAAATTTTTAACTTTATATATGATAAATTATATTTGGTAAATAAGAAAAATAATATTGGAACAAGATCATGAAAATTTTTAACAAAATGAAGGGTGAAGTTGTAAAAGGTCATTAAGAATTGTCTACGTAACATAATTCAAAGGGTGAAGTTGTAAAAGGTCATTAAGAATTGTCTACGTAACATAATTCACATGTTGATACTTATGAGAGAAAATTAAGGCTTTAATATAGTATTTAGATTTGTTGGTGAGTTACTAGATTTTTATTAGAAATTATACTTTTTGGTTCTGTTTATACAAAATCTATTTGTTGATTGAGTAAAAATATGGTGAGTTATTAATTACTTGTAATTTTTAGAAAAAAAATATAAAAATATGAGATAATAATTGCATTCTTTAACGGAGGAAATATCATTTAATTTGCTATCAATGGTGAAATTTGATGATCAGGATAATAGTAGTAGTAAAAAATAATATAATTTATATAAGAATAATAAATGGAAATATTGACTCAATAATTAACGCAACTAGTTACATGTGTGTTCGTGCTACGCACGGGTCCGTAACATGTTTATTTTAATTTTATTTATAATTAGATTATTTTATATTTTTAATATATTAGTATACTTTATAAAATCAAATTTATCGAAATTTACAATGGTTTTTAAATAGAGAAATGATATGTATAAGGTATTTCATTATACTTTACTAATTACTATGTTATTAATGTAATTTGAGATGAACAAAATTACTTTGTGAACTTTATAACAAAAGTTATATAATTATATCTCATATCAAATTTATATAGAAGTAGTTTAAACATTCACTATTTAGGTGTTATTTCAAGTGGATACATTGAGCTAATACAAAACCAAAGTGTTGAATTATTTTGATTTTTTCTCTCCTCATTTTACATGTATGTCGAAGAATATTTGTTGGTTTACAACTCATCTTTTAAAAACATATCGATAAAAAATTATATTTAAATGTGAGCATTGATAAATAAATGGGTTGAAAAAGAGTTTTTTTTAAAATAATTAAGTACATTTATTAAGATAGAAGATTAGAGAGAATTAGTTTTATGTAAAATAGATTTTAATGTAAAATTGAGAGAAATGTGTAAAAGAGAGGTCATTAATTGTGACAAATATGTCAACTTTAATATATTACATATAGATAGATAGTTGAATATAATGTTTACAATTATTTCAATTTATTGAGTTTTAAGTTTTAACCATGATATTATCTAAAAGAACCAATGGTTGTATTTGTAATATATTCATTTGGTTTATTTTCTTTTCATTTTCTTCTTCAAAAGGAAGTCCTTAATACGTGTTTTTTCGTCTTCGATGTTCCTTGAAAAAATGATATACACTGAAATTGAAGTGATGACTTGTAATTATATTGTAATGTTTATAATTCATGGTTGTAATATGTAAACTCATGTATGTTTTTATGTTCTAAGCAAAGCACAAGGCTAGGTAGAGGTTAGGGACTTATGGAGACTTGGACTTGAGTGACTGAGCCATGGTCGAGCCATGCTTGGCTCATTGAGACTTAGCTAATGTTGGCTAAGTCACTTATGGGCCTCATTAGCTTGGCCGTGTGTTTCTGTTGTTGCTCTTGGGCCTATTCTCCACATGCCGATGTTATTGGGCCACTTACTTGTTGTTGGGCTTTGCCTTGCGTTGTTGGACACGACCCCTTCCTCCATCTTGCTAGACGGCATCGTTTAAGGCATTTTTTAGGCTTCCTTATAAGGGTCGCTGCTACCCTAATTTTGTTAACCTCTCTCCTTCATTGTCTCTCTCCGTCGTTTGGAAGCTTGTCTGAGAATGGATCTTTGAGAGTGAATCTCGTCTTCTTCCTTGGTGGATTCCGATGGTGATGGAGACTGAGAGATAGAGAAAGAAAGAGACAAGAAAGAGAGAGTGCTTGGAGCACTGTGGTTGCTCGGTTGTGCGAAGCTTGCAAGAAGCTTTCGTGGTGTCCTCCCAGGGGACTTACTTCTTCTCTGTTCTCTGCTTTTGTCTTGCTCATGTGCCTTGTTTCTTCTCTTGTTCCTTTCCTTTACCGCCTGTGTGCTTGCTTTGTAACTGTAAGACTCTTGAGGCATGTGTTGCCTAGTAGATTGAGAGAGTCTCCCCTCTTGAGGCTCCGCAGATGTAGGACTTTGTCCGAACTGCGTAAACAACCTTTGCGTCTTTCTTTGCTTGAGTTCTTATTCTGTTTTTGAGGTTTGTCAAATATTTTTGGATTTAAACGATCGAAGCGAACTCAAACTAGGATTTCTACCATTAGATCTATGCTCTAGTAAAACGGACTCTTATGGTGAAATGGATGGATAAATATAGGACGTTGGATGAGAGGAGGATAGATGACTATGATTTAATGATGGATTTTCCAATTTTATATAGTGGATGTGACCACACCAGATCCCATCAAACCCTAAAATCAAGGGATTACAATAATCACCAAATCCCATCAACTTCCTCTTTTAATCTCTCTCTCTCTCTCTCTCCTTTCTCTCAGCCGCTCGTCTTCCTCTTCAACTCCCTCTTTCGCTCGTCTTCCTCTCTTCGGCGCTGCAGGGAACGGTGGCTCGCTTGGGCTGGTGCGGGGCTCGCAGCAGTGAGCGGCTGGGAGCGGAGCGGTTGTGTTGGTCGCGAACTGTTGGCCCCGAGCAGGTGGATCTGGGTGCGGGCAGCAACGGTGCGGCGGCGGGACTGGGCTCGGTGGAGATCTGGGGCTGGTGCGGTTAGATAGTCGTTCGCGAGTCTGGCACCGGGGCTGGTTCGAGAAGAGGAGACGTGGCGCGGCGGCGACAACACACTGAGGCTTGGTTCTGTGTTGGTCTGGCGGTGCGAGCCCTGCACCGGACCGCCGGTGATCCACCCTCCAACCCAAGCATCCGACCACCCAAGCATCCGACCACACCGCCGGTGATTGTGATATTCAATTCCGTATTTGCAAATTGAAGAACAATTTCGTATTTTTTTGATCGTATTTTACAAATTGATTATATTTTGCAAATTGATTATATTTTGATCGTATTTTACAAATTGAAGAATTGTAGTTGCAAATTGAAGAACAGTTCCGTATATTTTTTTCCTTTTGTTATTTTGTTTTGATTAAATTAATTACACTAGAAATCGTCTCACCCAGTTGTTATTTTTTTCCCTTTTGTTATTTTTGAAAGGGATATGCATAATACTTGTATGATATGCAATTTGTTATGCATATAATACTTGTATGATATGCAATTTGTTATTATAGATTATTTCACTGGACGTGACTGTGATATTCATTTGTGTGAATGTGATATGCATTTTACATGCATTGATATGCAGAATATACTTGTATGATATGCAATTTGTTATTATAGATTATTTCACTGGCCGTGATTATGATATTCATTTGTGTGGATGTGATATGCATTTTCCATACATTGATATGCAAAATATACTTGTATGATATGTAATTTTTTATGATAGATTATTTCATTGACCGTGAATGTGATATTCATTTGTGTGGATGACTTTTGCATTTTCTATACATTGATATGCAGAATAAGCCGCGAGCGCGGCCAATGAAGATCTCGCTGAGTGCTAGGAAATAACAAGTCGCGGGCGCGGTTCAAGGGCAGCGATCGCGGCCATGCAATTATGTGGATGGGATATGCATTTTTTATACAGTGATATGCAGAATTTACTTGTATGATATGCAACTTGTAATTATGAATTATTTCCTTGACCATGACTATGATATTCATTTGTGTGGATGGGATATGTATGATACCGAATAACAGATATTCAGAAATACTTGAACGATATTCAAAAAATGTGTTTTGATATGCACAATTTTTTTTCAATTCAGTGGATGCATTATATACATAATGAATAAGCACTCACCATACCTGAATATCAGACATAAGACAGTGAATATCAACATGAATACGATGGAACATGAACAAAATAAACAGATATGCAAAGAACATTAAATGATATTCATAATTTTCGTGTCGATATGCAGATTTTTTGTATCGATATGTAGAACGGTTTAAAAATTTCTGGACTGAATCCACGTTTTCTCTCTCTAATCTTTCTCTCTCCAATCTCCTTCTAATTGCCTATTTTGGTGGTGATATTTATTCTATGATTCACACCCCCACTACACCCTATTTTCTCTCTTCTAATCTAGCCATCTATCATCCTCAATCCAACGCTCCAAAATTGTCCACTCATTTCACCACAAGACTCGTTTTACCTGAACGTCCCTCTCTACCATTATATATATATATATATATATATATATATATATATATATATATGCCATCATATGTTCTAAAGTCATTGTTGGATCAAAGAGATCATGACGGTGTCTCACAAAAGAAGAAAATAAGATGCAACTTTGTGACTACAACCCCACCAAACGGTGTTGGCATCCTTTATAAGCTTTTATAAAGTGAGAGCATCGTAGTCTCGGTGGACCCTCGAACACTCGATCACTTCTCCTCCTCACAGTTGAAAAACGACACCTTCCAGGGAATTAAACTCAGAGAGCAAACATAGCAGCGCAGCAGCTGAGCTTGATGCTTTTCGCCTTTGCAAAATTCCTTTTTTATTTTTTAAATATTATTTATTCAGATCGTAATAAAAACCAAATTTTGCTGAACATGGAGTAAAGGAGAGTAGCTGTTTTGCCTTTCTCTAAAGTTATCATTGCCATGGATGCCTTGTTCTCCAGTTAATTAAACTCCTTTCCATTACAATCATTCATCTCTAGCTCTTCGGATCAAGCTGGCGGCGGGAAGAAGTAGCAGTTTTTTTTTTGATAGGGAAGTAGCAGTTGAATGCTCGTACTTCGCCTTTTGTTTCCGTCTCCAACGGTAGCCTTTCTGTTTCCGATTGCACAACTCCCGAGTTTGATTGGAAGCTATTTGTGTTGAGTTCGGGTACTGATTTCGTCAAAATGCGATTATTTGTGGTTTCCATGTGGATATTGATCATTACATTGTAAATGAATCGAGTCCAATCGAGAAATTTTCTGGTCGAATTGAAATCTATTTTGTAAAATGAGGATCTTGCTGTGGTTTTGGATTGAGTTCTCCTCTTTGCGTTTGTTTGGAGTTCGTTTTGGTTTCTGCTTGTTCATCTCTGTATCTGTTGGTTATGTGAATATCGGGATTTTAACTGAATTTCGGAGTTTGTACATTCGCCAGTATCGAAATTCTGAATTTGTAGCTTTTAAATCGATAATTTGGGGGTGTGGAACCAAGTCATCTTGAAATTTGACGTTGATGATGTGAAAATCAAGGTACATGGTAATGTAAGAGCATATAAGAGTTGCACTTTGTTATTAGGTTTCTGCATTCTGTTCAGGTTTCTTTTCTGTTTTACAATTGTTGGATGAAAAATCTAATACTTGGTTGATTTTTCGATGTACAACTTTGACTACCTGCTTCGTTTCCAAATCTTGTTTTCTTCTTCTTCTTTCTCTGAGAAAATTCGAAAAAAAAAACTCGTCTTATTCTGTTCAGGTTTCTGGCATTCTTCTTATTTTCATTGTTTCAAATATTGTTCTGATTAAGTTATAAATAAGATATCGCAATTCCTAATTTTGTTTAGTTTTTTATTACTTGAACCTGGGCAGGGTATATTGACTTGTAACCGGGATTTCAGTTGTGATGTTCTGATCTGAAGATTCATGAGCAAGTGTGGAGGTAGAGTTGTGATACATTTCCTGCATTCTTTTCACTCAATCCATGAGCCTGTGTCTGCATGGAAGGCTTATTACACTTTTGTTTTTGGTTTAGATCCAGGAAACATGGCAAAAAAGCATAATTATCATATTGGAGGTATGTGCACTTCAATATCCATAGCAATTAGCAAGGGTGGATATACCGAGGAATCATTGTATTATGAATGTGGCTTAAATACAAAAATGACTTATCTGCTAATTTACCATAAAGATACTATGGTGATCTGATCCTGAACATTCAAATTTTGGTTTATTTAATCTAACAGGAAACAATTATGTTCTAAATCCAAAAAATCTCAAGCTGGAATTTCGGCCTAAGCAACACAATAAAAAGCATTTTCTATTCATTTAATTACCGATGTATATATCGGATTCCATGGAAACTACACCAGAAATCATTCTTTTGAACTTGGTTTTCCTATGGCTGATGATACAAGTGGACATCGTATACTGACTTTGCAGGTTTTGAAGCTCCTCGTAATAGTTTAGAGCTGGCAGCAGAGTCATTTCAGTCCTGTTATGCTGTTAGAGAGTATGAACCGGTAATTGCCTTGATCTTAAAATCTCGAAGGAGTTCTTTTTATTCAATTTTGAGTCGGTGTAACACCATTCTGTTGAACTTCTATTTCTTCTTAGTCTAGTTAGTTGTGGGCGATGAGATGATTATACGAGCTGGCTACTGAGAAGTAGGAGAATGATTGAACTTCATATATCATATTACTGATGGCTGAATATCAATCTCAGTTTAGAGTGTATCAGAGTAAATAACTTTTTACCTTGCGAAGGGCAGTTTAGTACAGTTCGTCTTGCCTCTGGTTGTCTTTTGGTTCTGAACTGCTCATTTGCAACTTCTTATCATAGTTATTCCCTAATGGCTAATGACATTACTTTTGTACGCTAGACATATTAAGCTCCTTTTCTCCTTGTTGATTGATGCTGCAAACTGTGTGATACCAGATTTGTTACAATTGCGATACAACCATTGCCTCTTTTTCATGTCCAGTACAAATATGTTGAAGAGTTGGCCTAGCCTTCCTCTGTTATTTCGTGTATGTGAACTTTGCATTAAGACATTGCTTTTTCATGTCCAGTACAAATATGCTGTGAGACAGAACATGTCCAAAAGTAATTCCTT
This sequence comes from Rheum nobile, assembly GCA_027886185.1. NCBI lineage: Eukaryota > Viridiplantae > Streptophyta > Magnoliopsida > Caryophyllales > Polygonaceae > Rheum > Rheum nobile. The sequence continues at coordinate 3,313,271 of WOAB01000540.1, read as the reverse complement.
TTCTGCTAATGCCTCGATGAAGAAGCTGATCAGTGATGAAATCTCCAAAGGATCGAATCACAAGCAGCGTGGTCCAAGTATTGTTGCTCGTCTAATGGGAATGGATGTGTTCCCATCAGATACAGAGTCGATAGCTCAACCTTTCGAGCTAAAGGATGACAGTGCAGGAATTGGTGGTCGGCAGAAGCAGTATAGGGAGAATTGCTCAACTGGCTATGCTTGTAAACGGTCTTCCGGGGATAAGGATCTTCACTCATCTGATAAGCACATGCATAATCATTTGTTGACCTATGGAACAAAGCTGGGGAAGCCGCGACACCGATTACATCCTCAGGAAAAAGAACTACAGCAGTTTAAGAAAGATTTTGCAGCATGGCAAGCTTCCAGATTTCTAGAATGTGCAAGAGTTGCTGAGCTGGAAAACATTCCTGATCAGTGGATTGCTCAGTTGGATATGACCAAAGAAAAGATGGTTGCCTATGAAAATGCTAGGAAATCAGCTCATCAGAAGGCTGAGACACTCATGCGTGATGTGTTGAAGCCAAAGACTTCTACTGGAGTCGATCAGGACTATCATGGATACAAAAAGAGTTCCTTTTCCCCTAAACATAAAAACTCGTATTGTTTTAGATCAAAAAGCATGGATAGGGAGTTTGAAGAACTTTCAATGATGGATTTTGATAAGAGGTCTAATAAATCTTATACTCCTGCAAAAATAGTAATCTTGAAGCCTGGTCCGGACAGCTTTAGCTCCAACGACGAGTCTTGGGCAAGTAGTTCAGCTTCTGTGGATGACAGAGATTGTATAGAAGACCTTCTTGTAGAGGTTAAGGAAAGATTGAAATCTGAACTACAAGGGAAAATATGTAGAAGAGGTAGTATGATAAGAGGAGGCGGGATTGAGACGCCCTTCAGAGAAAGGTCTTCATATAGAAGCCAAAGAGCTCAAGATCATAGAATGCAGGTCAGAGAAAACATCACTGGAGACCTCGCAAGGCAATTGCTTAGATCAGAATCAACAAGGTCATACAGAAGCGAAACTTACCCAAATGATGACTCACCAGAATTTACAAGACAAGATGCTAAGCAACTCTTGTCCAAGCAGTTGAGGAGTGTCCTAAATGGAGAAAATCATCATGACATACCAAATGCCATGAACTGCAGCTCTAGACGAATAGCCTTAGATGATACAAGGGGACGACTAGAGCAAGTGAGGAATATTTTAAATGCTACAACTGAGTGGGATAATTGGAATGAAAGCAACAATGGAGATTGTGCCGAGCCAACGTCCTTCAGGCATGAATTTGCTGAGGAAGAAACATCTGAGGGTGAATTGTCTCCTAGAAACTTGGTGAGATCGCTGTCAGCTCCTGTATCGGGAACATCATTCGGGAAGCTCCTTCTTGAGGATCGCCATATACTTACGGGGGCTCAAGTTAGGAGAAAACATGAAGCCCTTGAAAGTGTGGGAGTGGATGTAGAGGACCGGAAGAAGGAAAGGTTTAAGATCCGGGAGAAGGTATCAAATATTAAGTACAACTTTACCCTCAAAGGAAAGTTGTTTAGCCGAAAGTTCCATTCTTTTGATCTATCCCAAAGCAATGAGTATGAGTTAATAAAAGATATTAACAGCGGACCAACAGTTCTGTTGAACTTACCAGACAGAAATGTAAGTGCACATTTTCCCTATTGATTTTTGTGTGCTTCAGTATAGTGGAGTTGCATTACATTTGCAGTTGCCTTAATAAACTGAACTTTCTGATTTTGTTGGTCTCAGGAGAACTACACTGAGGTGCCCCCAAGCCCTGCATCTGTATGCAGCAGTACACATGAAGAACTCTGGAAGCCAGCAGCAGACCATACCAGTCCAATATCAGCATCAGATATAACTTCGGTTGAAGATCAGACTGTTGATAATGCCTTCAGAAAAATCAGCTCAAATCTTAATGGTAGGAAAAAGTTTCAATGTATTGTGAAAATTTGAATTCAATTTCATTTGGACTAGTCCTTAAATACTCATTTTACATTATACTATTCTATCTTTCGATTCGTAGAGTTGAAAAGAGACTTGAACCAGATCGACTATGAAGAGTCTGAAGTCACAACTATTACAGAGGAGCCTCTAGAGGGTGAAGTGGTGGATTTGGAAGACGAATCCGAAACCTACATTAGAGATTTGCTTGTCGCGTCTGGCTTGTATAATGGGCAATCAATGAGTTCCTCTTCAAGTTGGGATTCATATGAGAAGCTCATTGATGATCAGGTCTTTGAAAAGGTGGAAGAATCTTACATCAAATCAAATGAGAAAGAGGAAGACGGCGCCACATCCAAGGAACACAACAATGAAGCGTCTTTCAGCCACAAAATGCTATTTGATCTCTTAAATGAAGCTCTTTGCATAGTCCTTAAACCACCCAAAACCTTTCCCAGATTCAGAAGGAACACAATCAGCTCCACCTTTTCCGGACCTCCACAGGGAAGAGCGCTGCTACAGAAAGTCTGGACGATCATTCGTGAACATACATATCCATCACTAGAACAGGCTTTTCCTTCTCTTGAAGATATGGTGTCACATGATCTAGACTTTGTACCATGGTTTGATCTGATTGACGAGGAACTCAGAGTTGTCAGTAGTGATGTGGAAGGGCTAATTACAAGCGAGCTCGTTGAAGAAGCCATAGCAAGCTGAGTCATTCATGATGAGCTAGGTACGCGATCAAGTTTCTTGTCGAGCACTTTCAGGGTGCCAATCTCGTATATTGTAGCTAGCAAGCCTTTCTTGTCCCTGATTTTTTAGTGTGTTTTTTATTTGAATCTTGTTCTTCGATCAGGTATTTTTGAGAATAGGATAAGGAGTACAAGTTACTAATCGCTGCTTCATAAAGTAACACCAATTTGTACATGATCATGTAACACCAAGACTTCTTCTTTCGTATAGTGGTTCTCTTGCTAGTCTTGATCTTGCTAACTCTGTGACAAATATTAGTACTGTTTTTTAGAAGTCAAAAGATCCTTGGGAAATATATGTTGAAGAGTATTATAGTCGGATAGGATCATAAATGTTGGTTAATTAGTTCAGCGGTCTAGTCTATACTGATCAAGAAAAAAAATTGAATAAAATACACAAAAGGTGGACATCATATATAGAGACGTGAAATATTAGTCTCATCTTAGCTTTGACTAGCTAGCAATGGTTGAGAAAGTGATCGTGGACGTAGCTCTCAAGTGACTGGACTCCAAAATATTAAGATTGATTATTTAACTATGTTTGTGTTGTAAAGAGAGAATAGAAGGCAAGAACATACTCCATTAGAGGAGAGCTTCATTAGGGAAAAAATTGAATGTCTGTTACAAGGAGAAGAGGGAAATATATAGGTTACAGAGGAGGGAGAATTAGGAGAGCTTCATTAGGGAAAAAATTGAATGTCTGTTACAAGGAGAAGAGGGAAATATATAGGTTACAGAGGAGGGAGAATTAGTAACAACTGACGCACGTGTACAACACGTGACACTACTCTAATATCCCCCTCAAATTGGAGGAGCTGGAAGCAAGCCTAATTTGGAAGAAGCAGAGGAGTGTGAGGGCCCTGATAATGGCTTGGTGAAGACATCGGCTAGCTGTGAAGTGGTAGGCACATAGGACAGAGTAATAAGACCTTCAGCCAACTTGGAGCGAACAAAGTGACAATCTATGTCGATGTGCTTCGTCCATTCGTGGAAGACTGGGTTCTTGGCGATGTGGATGGCAGCTTGGCTGTCACAGTTGACCGGCACTGGAGCAACATCAGGAACTTGGAGCTCGTGTAAGAGACGAGTGAGCCAAGCAAGCTCAGCTGTTAAACGACGAATCGAGCGATATTCTGCCTCTGCAGAAGACAATGAAATTGTAGTCTATTTTTTCGACTTCCAAGAGATGGGGGAGGAGCCAAGCAAAATGACATAACCACTGACAGATCTGCGTGTGCAAAGGCACGATGCCCAATCTGAATCACAGTAGGCTTGTAAAGAGAAATCAGGGGAATTGTTCATCAGAAGACCTGAATTAAGAGTGCCTTTGAGGAATCTTAGAGTGTGCAAAGCAGCTTTGAAGTGAGAATGAGTGGGACTCTGCATGAACTGGCTAAGATGTTGCACAACAAAGCAAAGATCAGGCCGTGAAGTAGTCATAAAATTCAGCTTACCAACAAGACGTCTGTATGGAGTAGCATCGACGAGAAGATCATCCTTTGAAAAAGTGAGCTTTGTAGCAGGATCCAGAGGGCTGTGTGTATGAGGGAGATCAGCAGAATCAAAATCTTGCAAGATGTCAAGAACGAATTTTCGTTGAGATAAAACCAAGCCTTGTGAGCAATGGAGAAATTCAATCCCCAAAAAATAGCTGAGGACACAGAGGTCCTTTATCCTGAATTCAGCATCCAGAAAAAGCTTGATAGCATGAATCTCAGATTGGTTGTTCCTAGTGATAAGAACATCATCAACGTACACAGCTAAGAAAACCACATAAGTGCCACTCTTTTTATAAAATAAAGAGTAGTCATTAGGTGAGAGGATATAACCTTGGGAGAAAAGGGCCTCAAAGAGTTTGGAGTGTCACTGCCTTGAGGCTTGTTTTAAGCCATAGAGTGACTTGTTTAGGTGACAGGCTTTACCAGGAGCAACAGGTATGCCCTTAGGAATCTTCATATAAACCTCCTCTTTTAAATCCCCATGAAGGAAGGCATTGTTCACATCAAGTTGTGACAATGGCCAACCTTTATTAGTAGCAACAACAACTAAGCACCTTATTGTTGTCATTTTGACAACAGGTGAAAATGTTTCTGTATAGTCGATTCCAGCTTTCTGGGTGCAGCCCTTGATCACTAGTCTAGCCTTGTGCCGTTCTAAGGTACCATCTGCTTTGTACTTTAGTTTGTACACCCACTTCGAACTAATGGGTTTCTTTCCAGGAGGAAGATCCACCAAGTCCCAAGTATGATTGACATCTAAAGCTGCAAGTTCTTTGCTCGTGGCATCTTGTCATTCTGGAAAAGTGTTAGCAACCTCAAAAGTGACAGGCTCAACCAAAGAAGAGACATTAGCAGCTAAGTGTTGACTTGAAGGAGAAAGATCAGAGTAATGGACAACCTGAGAAGCAGTAGCTTGTAATAAACTATTGCAAGAAGCAGTGGTGCAAACAAAATCTTGTAAATAAGTAGGAGGAATAATATTGCGTGAAGATCTCCTGATAGGCACTGGAGGAAGAGTTGTAGGTGCAGTTGAAGCAGGAATAACCTCCAAAGAAGAGCTGGCTACAGGCTGAGAAGGAACTGAAGAAACTATATCCACTAGGACATCATCAAAAAAAGTAGGAAGAGTATATCCTGAACTGTCATGTAACAAAAGGAAAGGCATAATATTCTCATAGAAAACGACATCTCTGGAATAAAAAACTTATTTTGTATCAAGGTTAAGAAGTTTGTAGGCCTTTTTATATGGAGGATAACCCAATTAAGGACACTTGACAGCACGGGGCATGAACTTATCTCGACCTGGTTGAATTGTAGAAGCAAAGGCTAGACAACCAAATGTTTTGAGATGATCAAGAGAAGGAGCTTTATGAAACAACACTTCATATGGAGACTTGCCACCAAGAACTGTAGTAGGATAGCGATTAATAAGATAAGTAACAGTCAATACTGAATCACCCGAATACTTCAATGGAAATTTGGCCTCAAATAGAAGAGCTCGAGCAACTTCTAATAAGTGTTTGTGTTTCCTTTCCACGATACCATTCTGTTGAGGTGTATAGATACAAGATGTTTGATGAACAATCCCTTTGGACAAGAAAAACTGTGAAGCCAAGTGACTACCACCAAGCTCATAAGCATTGTCCGAACGAACAATTTTGACAGGTTTACCAAACTATGTATGAACCATAGAAATAAAATTCTGTAAAGCAACAAAACTGCTAGCCTTGTCTTTGAGTAAATGTACCCAAGTAGCCCTGGAAAAATCATCTACAATGGTCAAGAAGTATTTGAAACCATCATGAGTGTTCACTTTGAATGGTCCCCATGTATCAACATGTATCAATTCAAAAATATCAGTGGTAGTAATAGAACTACTGGGAAAATAAAGCCTATGTTGCCTAGCTTTGGCACATACATCACAAGGTGGAACATCCTCCTTCTGAATTGCTAGTTGGCAAAGCAACTTTAGCTTGTAAAAGGGAAGATGACCTAAACATTTATGCAGCAAAAGAAAAGTACTTATAGTATTCTTATTGCTAGAAGTAGCTTGACAAGATAAGCCTTGGTGCTTAAGTGCATCCAGTTGATCAAGCAGATACAACCCCCGCTGTGCCTTACCAAGGACTATAGGCGTTGTCGAAGTTAGACCCTACAAAGCACACAATTTATCAGTAAAGACAGCTTGACAACCTAACTGAGCAACCAACCTATTGACATATAGCATATTGAATCTGAACCTTGGAACAAATAATACTCCCTGAAGAACAATCTCTGAAGTAATCTGTACTCGGCCAATAACATCAACTTTAAGACACTGACCATTGGGAAGGTTTACAGTAACTGGCACAGAAAGTTTCTTGTAATCAAGAAAATGGTCTAAATGATAGCACATGTGGTCACTAGCTCCGGTATCTATAATCCAGATATGATTCAGAATTGATTTGCCTAATCCAGCAAAAGAATAAGAGGTAATACCAGCATAGTTGCTGAAAGCCTGCTCAGATGAAGAAAATCCAGAAGTCTATTGAAGAAGGTGCTTTAGCTGAGCAAACTCACTGGCAGAGAGGCTAGAAGCAACAGAATCTCCAGATGAGGATTTAGCATCAAAACCTTGAACATAGTTAGCATTTGAACTTGAGCGACTGTTGTTGTTGGATGGATAGCCTATGATCTTGTAACATTTGTCAACAAGATGTCCAGGCTTCTTGCAATGGGAACAAAGCTTAGGATTCTTTCCTTTGTAGTTAGAATGTTTGTTTGATGATTGAGCATGAAAAGAACTAGAATCAGTAGAAGAATTGGATGTAGATTTAACCTCCCTTTGTTGTTCTTCTTGAATCAACATCGAGTATGCTTGATCAACATCCAGAGTAGGATTCATCATCAAAATGTTTCCACGAATCATCATATAAGTCTCATTAAGTCCCATTAAGAACTCATAGACCTTTTGTTCTTCCTCATAAGCTTTCATAGCCACAACAGTATCACAAGAACATAGAGGAATCATGCGCAAAGAGTCCAATTCATCCCAAAGCTTCTTAATTCGAGTGAAATAAGAAGTAATGTCGTCAGTACCTTGTGCAATTGAAGCAAGATCCTTCTGGACTGCGAACTTTTGAGCTCCATTAGTACGACCAAATCGAGCAATTAATTGAGACCAAATTGCTTGGGCAGTTGTGGCGAAGAGAACACTATCGGCGATGTTCTTGTCGAGTGCGCTCAAAAGCCAAGAAATGACCAAGTTGTTGCAGCGATCCCACAGTCGAAGCCTTGTAGGATCATTGATGACTGAAGAACGAAGAAAGGAGCCGTCGATGAACGCACTCAGAGAAACCAAGACCGAGCGTTTCCAGGAGAGGAAGCATTTTCCATCGAAAGGCTTTGACACAAGATGCATCCCTGGACTATCAGAGGATTGCAAGTGGAGAGGATCACTGAGATCCGTAATCACAGCTGGATTGTCATTCACCATAGCTGCAAAGTTGCAAGAGAAGAATTTCGATCGAAGAAATCGAGGAAAATCGAAGCAAAATTGATTACAGAGAATCAATCTGGAAGAATCAAGATCAATTGATTACAGAGAATCAATCGAAAACGAAAATCAAAGTAGCGGAAGCAGGATCAATCAAACAACCGAAACTGATACCATGTTTGTGTTGTAAAGAGAGAATAGAAAGCAAGAACAGACTCCATTAGAGGAGAGCTTCATTAGGGAAAAGATTGAATGTCTGTTACAAGGAGAAGAGGGAAATATATAGGTTACAGAGGAGAGAAAATTAGTTACAACTGACGCACGTGTACAACACGTGACACTACTCTAATAAACTAATAATTATATTACTCTTAGGATATTAGCTTCCATATATGGGTTTGTTTGGAACAACATATATAGCGTGTGTTTGGAACACAATTTAGCTTCCACAAGTATTATATGCTCAACTCTCCTAAGACTCCTATCATAAATTATCAGCAATGTTTACACATATATAGGAGTTAGTGTTAGGTGTGAACGGTTTTTCCTGAATTAATTTATAGAGACCGGTATTACTATGGCCAAGCTAGATTATGCCATTATTGTGTCAAATTTTACTTCATTAGCAATATTTTTCCTGACTTAATTTATAGAGACCGGTATTAGATGCATTTAAAAATAGTGGGATACAAATAAAAATGTAGTGTGTTCATAGATACTACCCGTATTATGAATGGAACTAAGTTTATTCTCACAAACAAAAGTAGAAACATAAAAAACGGTGAGTTAAGTAAATGACCATTTGACAAACATTTTTTTAAATTAATGGACTCTTAGCAAAAATGGATCCCTCTTCCTCTCCCTAAACTCTACTCCCTACCCCCTAAACCCTACCCCTTAAACCCTAAATCCTAAACCCCCAAAAATAATATTTTAGAGAGAGAAAAAAACAAAAAAGAGAAAGAAAAAAAACTAATAGGAGTAGAAAAAATACATAAAAACTAATAAGGGTCTGAAAATTCTTAAAAGATTAATGGGCCCAAAATCCTCCCTCAAAAGTTCTTACGCAAACACTAAGCTACCCTCTTAGTGTGATATGAGTTTTTCCACGTACTGCTGACTAATAAATGCAAGCAATGGACCAAAAAAAAGTAATCAATGCAAGCAAGCCCAGCAAGTTTGAATTCTTTTTCCTCCACTCCCCCACCCATAAACTTCAATAACGGTTGCCACTTGCGATTGATAAACCAGGGGACCAACAAACGTGTGAACGAGGAGACATTCGTGAAAATTTATGCTATTTCTGAATGGTATCAACAATTCAGTATTAATCAACGTTAATTTTAGAGTGCGGATCCGGTGAGAATGGACATTAGGGTGAGAATTAAAAATACCTTATAGTCTTTTAGATTTTTTAAATCCAAAGACTATGATTAAACTATCATTTAAGTGCATGAGTTTAATACACATGCCAAAATATATGCACATTTTGTGAAATGCATAAATTTTTGCATTATGTGCACGAGTTTCCACATATACAAAGTAACACATATAGTCAAAACCCTATGTAGAATTTATGGAATTTAGATGCACATACAACAAAAAAAAGACATGTACTTTAAAAGATATGCACATACAAGCCAAAACTCATGAATATTTCAACCCAAGAAAATAATGCACACAAGTAGAATTTAGATGCAAATATATGTCAAAATCTATGCACAAACAAGCTAAAACATATGCACATGCTGAGAAGTTCATGAGTTTTCACATACACAAAATTAAACATATAGTAAAAAATCTTATACAAATTTGATGCAATATCAATGCACATACAAGTCAATATCGATGCACATACAAGCAAAAATCAATGCACATACAGTCGTAAGCCAAAAATTGTGCCTGAAAAAAAAACTGGACGAAAAAAAAACTTTGACCGGTCAACGCCGGCGGTCAACGTTGACCACCGGAGCTCTGGCGTTGACCGCCGGTGACTGGTTTGACCAGTCAAACTCTCAAAAATCAGGTTATGTGCATGACACATGACCTTTTAATGGAAGTTTAATTCTAGCCTTTGGTTTATTTGTCATCCAAAGGCTAAGATATATACTCATTTCTCACCCTATTATGTATTCTCACATGACACTTTCCCTTATTTTTATTGCGTTTTCTTTCTACATGGAGGAAGAATCATTTACTAAATGGGCTTAATTTCTCTTATTTTTGTCCATGGGCTTAATTTCTCTTATATTTGGGGCTGGTTCAAATGATACTCACTTTAGAAAGCTTAATTTAGATCGTGATTTGGTGTCCTCTAAGTCAGGTTCTCTAGTTGTTGTTTCTTTGCTCTTCTTGTTGACATTTTCACCTCTTTAGGCGAAGAACAATGTCATTGTATGTCAAGGTTGGTACCTTGATGATTGTGTATTCCTCTAGTGCTATCTAGAGAGTTTGTACCCACTTGTAATCTTTGCTGATAATGAAAGTTTGGTACCTTGAAAGGTCTCGTGGTTTTTCCCCTAGTTTTTGGGTTTTCCACGTAAATTTGGTGTTCTGCTGCTCGTTACTTTTATTTCCTATTGATTGATGATTTCGTATTGTCGATACTCCCTGCTATATTGTTAGCTGTCCATCTGGTCATGTCGCTGTTTGTGGACAATTGAATTGTCGATTTGGTTGTGAGAGATTTGTTTGCGTCCGCACACATTCCGCATTTATTCCGAATCATCACAATAGTATGGTATCAGAGCCTATGGCATCGATGGAAGAAAAGAACCATTTTTAGAGAATGATTGTGCATGTTGAACTCCAGTAACTACTCAGACTGGAAGATTAAGATGGTATGTGAAAAATCTTTATGAGCCAATCACAAAGAAGGAAATGCCGATGAGATCAATATATTCAGAATGGAAGATTCTGAATAGAAAAGCTTTCGCGATGATTCGACAATTTGTTTATGTGAGTATAATTCAACATGTGACCAATGACAACAATGCTTATGAATTGCGGCATAAGCTTGCGGGCATGTATGAGCAAAAAATACCCTATACAAGGCGTCATTGATGAGAAAATTTGTGAGATTGAAGCACTTAGATGGTGAAAGCATTGTGGTGCACGCCATTGCATTTATGGGTTTGGTGAATCAATTAGCCGCAACCAAGATGCAACTAGATATGAGTTGTATGCCTTGCTGCTGCTTTTCTCATTGCCAGACAGTTGGGAAACGTTTTTCATGTCACTAAGTAATTTCTGCCACCATTACATTTATGCCCTAAACAAGGCGTCATTGATGAGAAAACTTGTGAGATTGAAGTACTTAGATGGTGAAAGTATTGTAGTGCACACCATTACATTTATGGGCTTGGTGAATCAATTAGCCACAGCCAAGATGCAACTAGATGATGAGCTACAAGCGCTGCTGCTGCTTTCCTCATTGCCAGACAGTTGGAAACGTTTTTCATGTCACTAAGTAATTTCTGCCAAGACGCAAGTTGTCCATGGAGGTCGTAAAAGCAAGCCTTTTGAATAAATAGACAAGAAGAAAGGAGATGGGTTCCTCCTCACAATCTCAATCAGAGGCAAATGTGGCACAAGACTCCAGCAGAGGAAGGAGCAAGCAGAGGGGTTCTCATAACCGAGACAAGTCCAAGAGGAGATCGAAGTCTAAGAGTAAAATCACGTGCCTTTATTGTGGGAAATTGGGTCACTTCCAAAAGAATTTCCGAAAGTTCAAGAAGGACAAGGGAAAAGGTGGAATTTCAGAGACATAGAAAAGACCTCCAGAGGAGAGGGACACCACCTCCATTGCAACTAGTGATAATGAGTTGTTGTTCATTGGTGATCAAGGTTGCTTGATTGCTAGTGAAGAGTGCATTTCGGTGGTTGATGTTGGTGCATCATTCCACTTGACTATGCGGAAATATTACTTCTCGTCCTACACCTATGGCGGTTATGGCTATGTTATGATGTGGAATTATGGCTCATGTAAGATTGTGGGCATGGGCAATGTATGTTTGATGACATCCACTGGTTGGATATTGGTCTTGAGAGATGTTCGTCACGTTCATGATATTAGGATGAATCTGATATTTGCTAGCATACTTGACAACGAGGGCTACCATAATAGACTCAATGGAGGTAAATGGAAAGTCTCCAAGGGAAGCTTGATTGTTTTTCGAGCACATAAGAATAATTCATCATATGTAATGCAAGAAAAGTTGTGCAGGGATGAAGCAAATGTGGTGGCTGACTCAGCTGGCGACTTATGGCACAAGAGGCTTTATCACATGAGTGAGAGGGGGTTGCCTATGTTAGCAAAAAAGGACATCCTCCTAGAAGTGAAAGGTATGGATCTTAAACCTTGTGTGGATTGCTTAGTTGGAAAGAAAAATAGAGCATCCTTTCATTCTCGTTCTTTAGTTAGGAGAAGACATGCATTAGATCTTGTTCATACTGATGTGTGTTCTGTGGATGCCAACTCACATGGCGGTGCACAATAATTTGTCACATTTATTGATGACTACTCCAGAAAGTTGTGGGTTTTCATGTTGAAAAGCAAAGATCATGTATTGTCGACATTCAAGGAGTTTCACGCTAGAGTTGAGAGAGAATCTAGACAAAAGCTCGAATTTGTCTAGTCAGATAATGGTGGAAAATACAAGGGTCTGTTTGAGGAATATTGCAAGAGTCATAGAATCAAGCTTGAGAAGACAGACCGTTGTTTTGTCGGACGATGGCTTAATGGGCTTGTAGAGAGGATGAACAGAACCATAACAGAGAGAGTGAGAAGTATGTTATCGCATGCTAAGTTGCCAAAGTCATATTGGGAGGAGGCAATGATGACAGTTGTGTGTCTCATCAATCATTCTCCTTTAGTTCCTCTTGATGGTGATTTTCCACATAGGTTTTGGACTAGAAGGAATGTTTCCTATAAGCATTTGAGGGTGTTTGGATGCCTAGCATATGTTCATATTGCCAGAGATCAGAGGTCCAAGCTTGATAGCATACAAAGCCATAGATCTTCCTAGGGTACTCAGAAAAAGAGATTGGGTACAGATTGTGGGATCTTCAAGACACAAAAGTGGTCAGAAGTCGAGATGTTGTGTTCATGGAAGACAAGACAATTAAAAACTAGAAGCAGAAGCAACCAGTGTCACATTCTACACTTGCAACTGGCACAAGTCCTATTTTTCTTGACACCACTTCTATTCGTTGTGTTTATGTTCGAAAGTCATATGAAGTTCAGCAAGAAGATATGCACGATGTTGAGCCACCAGAGCCTATTGAGACTCAGATGCAAGAGCCCCCTTGAAGATCCAATTATTGAGTTGATGAGATCCACTAGAGAGAGAAAAACTTCCTCAAGATATCCAGTCAGTGAGCATCTGTTGCTGACTGATGAAGGTGAGCCAGAAAGCCATGAGGAAGCTATACTAGATGTGCACCAGAACGAGTGGTACAGTGCCATGTAAGATGAGATGAATTCCTTACATGAGAACCACACCTATGACTTGATGAAGTTGCAAGGGTAAGAGAGACTTTAAGAAAAAAAATTGGGTTTTCAAATTCAAAACTTGAGAAGATGGTTGTCCACCCAGGTACAAGGCCCGCATGGCGGTGAAGGGCTTCCAATAGAAGACAAGCTTTTGACTTTCATGAGATTTTCTCTCCACTTGAGAAGATGTCATCCATCTGGGTTGCTCTAAGCCTAGCCGCAAGTATGAATCTAGAGATTGAGCAGCTAGATGTGAAGATCGAATTCTTTCATGGTGATCTTGAAGATGATATTGACATGGAGCAATCTCAGGGTTTTGAGATCAAGGGAAGTGAGAATCTTGTCTGCCGATTGAGAAAGAGCTTGTATGGACTAAAACAAGCTCCTCGACAATAGTACAAGAAATTTGAGTTCTTCATGATTGAGCATGGATTCCACAAGACATTGTGTCGACCATTGTGTGTTTGTGAAAAACTTCCATGAAGGTAATTTCCTCATTCTCTTGCTATATGTGGATGATATGTTGATTGTTGGTCGTGACACCAACAAGATTGCCAACTTGAAGAAAGCTTTGAACACGTCTTTTGCGATGAAGGACTTAGGCTATGCAAAGCAGATTTTAGGCATGCACATAGCCCGTGACTAGAAGAATCATATGTTGTGGCGGTCACAAGAGAGATACGTGACAAGAGTACTTCAGAGGTTCAACATGGACAAGTCTCAACCCGTTAGGTCTCTACTGCCTGGGAACATGAAGTTAAGTTCTATCCAGTTTCCAAAAAGTGAGAAAGAAAAGGCAGAGATGAAGAAGGTGTCTTATGCTTCAACAGTGGGTAGCTTGATGTATGCCATGGTTTGTGATACGCTCTACTTTGTAGTGCGTAACTAGGAACTGTTACTAGGATTTAGGTACCATTTGTATGGGTTTAGAACACAATTTAGGAGAATGGAGTTTTAGAGAAGAAGTAGTGATATGGTGGATTTTAGTGCATATTGTGAAGACATTGAAGATAAGGCGAAGCCACCATAAGAGAAGACCGCAAGCGAGAAGTAGAAGTCGTAGCAGAAGCCAAACCGCGGGCGCGGAATCTTGGCCGTGGTCGTGGTTTACCAGGGAGCCAAGGGTGAACAACAGAGACGAATTCGCGGGCACGGAATATGTATGGCGGACTTCTTGATGATGAGCGCAAAATGGTAAACGCAACCTGTGGCGGTAACATTCTAAACAAGACGCCAACTACAACATTCGAGATATTCTTTGAGCTATCTGAGGGCTCACGACAATTCAGCAAGAGAGCAAGAGAGCAAGCTTTCAAGCAATTAAGGCCACAGATTCTCAGCCATCGCCCTCACTACTTTCTGAGATGGCTGAGATGAAGGAGATGATGAGGAGGTTTATGATGAAAGGCAACCGGCAACAAGTCAAGTCATGCGGAATATGCTATGACACGATGCACCCTACATATGTGTGTCCAACACTGCAGGAACCCACTGCTGAAGTAAAGGCCATGGGAGATTTCGAACCTTCTAGGCCAAGATATGACCCGTACTCCAACACCTACAATCCAGGGTGGAGAGATCATCCTAATTTGAGTACGGGAGCCAACAGAATCCTCCTCAGGGCCGTGATGACCAGGAGTTCCACCCGAGGCCACAACAGTTTCCACCACGCCAACAACAATATTAGCAGCCTGGGGGTCAATAACAACAGTTCAGACTGCAATACGAGCCTAGACCTCAAGGACAAAGTTCCAGTTCATCTATGTCTGTTGACGATCAGATCAAGTCTCTTGCGCAGTGCATGACCGGTATTACTCAGACGGTGTCCACCATGCAGAACAACATGATACAATTTCAGCATGAGACCAAGTCCAGTATTCAGAACTTGGAGAAGCAGATTGGACAGATCTCTCTAGCTGGGAGCAAACTGGAGGCTAGGGATACGTGTAAACTCCCATCACAGACGAAATTGAATCTAGTGTAAAACGTCAGTGCAATGACGCTAAGGAGTGGAACGCAAATGAAGGAAGTGACAGAGGCTGCAGAAGAGAAACCGCGACCACGGTTTGCCCACAGAAGAGCCACTGCAGAACAACAAAAATTTGGAGGATGAGCAACGTCATAAACCGCGACCGCGGAAAATTTTCCGCGATCGCGGATTTCCCCCAGAGACGCCAGAAATTCCAGACGACAAACCGCGACCGCGGAATGAAAACCGCGACCGCGGTTTGTCCACTGATGGCCCAAAATTTCCAGAAGCAGAACCACAACCGCGGGTCCCAAACCGCGACCGCGGGTCCCAAACCGCGACCGCGGTTTCCCTGTTGACGTCCAAGACGACTACGTTCGTCCATATTTTCCTCCGCTCAGTTCGTACAAGCCCGTTACGCCATTTCCCGAGGCATTGAAGGACACTAGAAGGTCGGAGAACGACAAGGAGATCTTTGAGACCTTCAGTAATTGCGAGGTAAACATTCCGTTGATCATACTGGTTAAGAGCATTCCTCGCTATGCGAAATTTTTGAAGGAATTATGCAAGATTAAGAGGAAGAAAACAGAGAAAATGAAGAAGAAAGTCCAGGTGAATGAGAATGTATCCGCTATGCTGCAAACGCGGATGCCCAAGAAGTGCAGTGACCCAGTGACAGACGGGTTTTCAGTTGTCCTTAACCCAGTCAAAATAAAACCTAACAAACCTAAACAAGTAGTAGAGGCAAGCAAGGGTCGAATCCCACAGGGAGGAAGTAATCAATCTATGTGTTTCTTAGCATGCAAGTAACAAATGGGGGTTTTGGATTGGTTTCGTAACAAGCAATCAAGGCAAATAAACAAATCAAAGGATGTAATCAAATATGGGGAAAACACCTAGCCAAGCAAGATCCACTTTTTCTATGATAGATTGATCCTAGGTCATCTCTATTCCTTTCATTTAGTTATTCTTGTCCCTAATATTATATAGTTACTAGCCCTACCAGTTCTAGCAACACTTGCTATTGAACAACCGAACAATAACAGCATCAAGCATAGGATCAACTAGGATACATGTCAATAATCACAACCCGCAATAATTAACATGCAATCAATTCTTCTTTCATAACAATCTAGTCCTACCAGTCCTAGATAATCATGGATGCTACTTCTGAATTAGGGCTGAATAATATTGATCTCAACAAGTTGACCAGAAAGTAATAATTAACACTATAGATAATATTAATCTCAACTAGGTTGTCAGGCTAGGGAAACTAATATTAATAATGATAATTACCACAACTGATGAGTTAGATCCAACCAATACTATTCAAGAACCTAATCCTGTAGTATGAATAATATCAATAACACTAGGTAGCTAATCTAGAGAAATCAATATAACTCAATGGAATGAAGCTCAAGAAGAAAGATATAAACCCAAAGAAAATAGGAATAGGGAATTAACCTCACAATCAAACCATAGAAAAAGCTTCAATTGCCGGGCTAAGCAAAGGGTGCTTAGCTCTTCATAATCTTCAAAGGAAAAACAATACTAAATGGAAAAACGATGATCTCTCGATGGATTCATCTATGATATATCAATGGAGGCTGTGAGAGTTAGGTTAAATAAGTTAACCTAAAGCCCAAAATCACAAACCTCATCCCTAAAAAGGAAAAATACTAATATTCAGAATTAAATAAAACAACAAAAAAGGAAAAACAGAAAAAGAAAACAGAAGTTCGGAGCGCGTTGGGTTGACTCCCGCTGATGGCCGCGGTCGCGGTTTGCTCTCGAAGTGCATAATTAATTTCCGATAATTCGGCCGCGGGCGCGGCCTCCTCGCTATCGCCCATCTCCTTCGGAAATCTTGCCGCGACCTTCTGCTCCCCGCGGCTTGGTCGCGGTTTCTTCACTTCACCGCCTTCTCACGTGGTTTCTTCATGGATCTTGCTTGTCTCCTCAGGTGGTCAATTTCTCTTCTTCTGGATATCTCCAATAAGCTCCTCCAGACCACCAAAACCATACTTCTCTGCTCTAACTCCATAATCTCCAATTGTGCATAAAATCCCACCAAATGGCGCCTCAAACCTGGTAATAATCCCTAGAAATGTGCTACAAAATAGCACTGATCACCCAGGCATGTTCAGTATTCCTTGCAAGATAGGTGACACCACGTTCGATAAAGTCATGCTGGATTTGGGTGAATCTATAAATGTGTTGCCTCTCTCGCTGTATGAATCTTTGGGGCTTAGACCATTGCATAAGACAGGGACGGTGATTCAATTGGCGGATGTGTCTAATGTGTATCCCAAAGGAGTCGTGCAGGATGTTCTGGTAGAGGTCGATAAGCTGATTTTCCCTGCTGATTTCTTTGTGATGGATACGGGACAAGACAAGCATGCAGCCCTTGTGATGTTGGGTATGCCGTTTCTGAAAATGGCGAACACAAAGATCGATGTGAGTAGTGGTTCACTCACCATGGAGTTTGATGGGTTGAGGGTCGAATACAACATTGATGATGCAAAGAGACACCCTCCTGATTGTGATCCCAAGTGTTCGGTTGGTGTGGACAACCCAAGCTGATTTGAAGGGCACTATGTCGAGCCACTACAGTAACCAAGGCACTGCTCGGGAGGCAACCCGAGGTATGTAATTCTTTTCATATCTTTTCTTTTCAAGTTAATATTATTGTTGTTTTGTTTTTAGACTAAACTGTAGGTTGGAGTTTCGAAGACAGAATCGGCAAAGCAACAGACGCAAAACCACGACCGCGAAAATATTTCCGCGACTGCGGTTTTACCACTGTAAGTCCCATCCTCCTCAAAAAAAAATTCAATAAAAAAAAAATCTGAAGACATTGCGACCTTAAAACCGCGATCGCGGCCCAACTGTCCGATTTTACTATGAGAGACGGCGCACATCATGCTGCCAAGGAGGAGACATTAGCCCGACATTTTTTTTATTTGGCACGGATGATGGCCCAACAGTAGACAACTGATGAGGAGGAGCTCCAGATCCAACTACAGATATGATTATTGATATGGAGCGACTGAGCCCACTACACGATTACACTAGGGCTCCGAATCTGTGTTCATAGAAGGCTCGTGCAACCCCGTTCTTTAATGTGCCACTTCACCTTACAGTGAATTTATTTGGTTGCACGTGGAGTTTGCTTGAGTAGGACCGCCACAACACCAGAGACTTGGGTATTTCATTGGAGGAGTAGGTTTCTATTAGCTTACTCGAGGACGAGCAATGTTTAAGCACGGGGGAATTTAATACGCTCTACTTTGTAGTGCGTAACTAGGAACTGTTACTAGGATTTAGGTACCATTTGCGTGGGTTTAGAACACAATTTAGGAGAATGGAGTTTTAGATAAGAAGTAGTGATATGGTGGATTTTAGTGCATATTGTGAAGACATTAAAGATAAGGCGAAGCCACCACAAGAGAAGACCGCAAGCGATAAGTAGAAGTCGCAGCAGAAGCCAAACTGCGGGCGCGGAATCTTGGCCGTGGTCGCGGTTTGCCAGGGAGCCAAGGGTGAACAACAAAGACGAATCCGCGGGCGCGAAACATATTCTGCGGGCGCGGATTGACGTCAGAAGCAGATGAAGACAACAAGGACAAAACCGCGGGCGCGGAGGAATGGACTGCGGGCGCGGAATGAAGCGAGAGCGAGAATTCGGTGAAGTGCAAAACCACAGTCGCGGGTGAACAGTGTCGCGGTCGCGGGTTTCCCTTTCGGCGCGGAGTTACAATTTTGTCCGAGATCTTTTGTTTACCTTATTTCTTTTATTTTTATTTTCTTTTTTATTCCGTTTATTATATTTTAGGAGATTATTATTATCTTTTGAGAATTAGGGTTGGCTAGGTTCTTTTTTCTTCATTAGACATCAGCCTTTTCATTAGAAATTTATCATCGTTCATTATTTTCCCTTAGAGTTTTATGCTTTGAAGACTATGAAGAACTAAGCAAACATTGCTTAGTCTGACGATTGAAGCCTTCGTTTGTATTTGGTTGTGATATTATAACTCTATTTTCTTTCCTTTGATTATATTGATTCTCTTTGTGCTTCATCCCATTGATTCTTGCTGATTTGACTAGTCTGATCATCTAGTTGATATTACTGATTTTCTATTGCTAGGGTTTGGATATTTCTAGTTGAAATTGCTTGTCTTGTGTAGCAACGACGATTTACAGGAACTAGTTGTGAATGTTTATTGTGAAGAGAATTGATTACATGTCGAGTACTGACTAGTTGTTAAGTATTGCATGTATCCTGCTTAATTCATATGCTTACTGCTGCCGTTAGATTGAATCTTGATAGTTTCTTGATTGTTTAATGGTAAGTATTTTCAGGGCTATTTGACCTGTCTATATATATAAGATCGGAATAGGAATATTCATTGGTAGGAATTGGAGATAATCTAGGATCAACCAATCAAACTGAAGTGTGGATATTTGTCTGGCTAAGTTACTTCTCATCCATTGATTACATCTTTTGCATTGATTTACATTGTTACTTGATACAAACCTAAAACCCCCCATTTTGTTACTATTGGCATACAACCTTTGCATATAGGAAGATTGCTTACCTCCCTGTGGGATCGATCCTTATTTACCCTACTACATTAGTTAGGTTTTTGAGGTTTATTTGATAGGTGTCTACGACAAACCCCTCATCAGTTTGCACTAGGCCAAATATTGCCTTCGTTGTAAGAGTTGTTAGAAGGTTCATGAGGCAATTCCAGAGTATGCTTGCAATTTCGACATGGAAAGTCGATGCTTGATGGCTTTACAGGTGTTGATATGTCGGGTGATATTGCTGATCCACATCAGGTTATTTGATGACCTTTGCATGGGGAGTTATGTCATGAAAATCAAGATTGCAAAAATCTATGGCTTTGTCAACCCTAATTAGTTGAGTATATGGCTGCATGAGGCCGACAAGGAGTTGATATGGATGAGAGATTTCTTGGAAGAGTTGGGTGTGGAGCAAGAAAATTCCCGCTTCATTGTGACAACCAGAGTGCCATCCACCTTGCCAAGAACTCTTCCTACCATTCTCGAACCAAACACATACGAAGTAGGTATCATTGGTTGCGAGTAGAGGTGTCAAACGGGTCGGGTTTGGGTTTAAGCATACCGGGTCAAATCATTTACGGGTCGGGTCGATTGCGGGTCAAAATTTGCGGGTCGATTGTGGGTTAGGTCATTGCGGGTCATGTATGGGTTTGGGTCGACCAAGCGGGTCGGGAGCGTCATGTCAAACTTTTATTAAATGAATATTAAAATAATATTTTAATTAAAACAAAAAATAACAAATCAAAAAATAATTATTATATAATATTTTAATAATAAAATATATTATATTATTTATTATATATAATATAAACACATTTGTAATGACCCAACCCATAAATTTTCGGGTAGAACAGGTCGGGTCACTTTTGGCCCAATACTTTTTGGGTCGGGCCTCAACCCAAAAAACGCAGGTCGGGTCGGGTCAAATTTTGACAGCTCTAGTTGCGAGAGAGGGTAGAAGATGAAGACTTTGGTTTGGTGAAGATCCATACCAATGACAACAAGTCAGATATGCTGACAAAGACCTTGTCTAAGGAGAAGCTCATTACTTGTCGCTTGAAAGCGGACTTGGTCGATTCCCCCGTGTAGGAGTGAATTGGGAGTTTGTTGTGTTTTCCCTCCTACATGGAGGAAGAGCCGTTTTCTAAATGGGCTTAATTTGTCTTCCATTTCGGTTGGCCCAAATGATGCCCCATTTTGGAAAGCTTAACCTAGATTGCCCTCTGGTATTTAAAGGAAGAGAGAGATTATCTAAGGTTAAGAGAGAGAGGCAAAATCTGCGACAAAAGAGAGCTACAAAGAGAGGAAGCTTGTGGCGGAAGATCCCGTAGGTGTTGGTGCAGAAGATTTTGATATGCCCCGATCGACGTCATGACGAGCTCCAATTGGGATAAAATTTGAGAGTGTTGTTCCTGCCACAAAGGTATTCACATACAATGGTTGGATCGTGATTTGGTACCCTCTAAGTCATGTTCAGTAGTTGTTGTCTCTTTTCTCTTTTTGTTGACATTTCCACCTCTTTAGGTTAAGGCTAGTGTCATTGTATGCCATGGTTGATGCCTTAATGATTGTGTATTCCTCTAGAGCTATCTAGAGAGATTGTACCCACTTGTAATCTTTGCTGGTAGTGGAAGTTTCATACCTTGAAGGTCTCGTGGTTTTTCCCCTAGTTTTGGGGTTTTCCACGTAAATCTGGTGTTCTGCTGCTCGTTGATTTTATTTCTTGTTAATTGGCGATTTTGTATTGTCGATACTCCATACTATACTATTAGCTGTCCATTTGAATCTGTCGTTGTTTGTGGACAACTGAATTGTTGATATAATTGTGATGTAGTTGTTTGCTTCCGTGCACATTCCGCATTTATTTAGAATCATCACAATAGATTTGGATCCAAAATTATCATGCTAGCTAGTGATCGGATAGCTAGATATTCAGTTACACTATATGTGTAGGTGTCATGTAAAACATACCATTAAGTAAGAAGATAGGGAAACAATGCAAGGAACAAAGTATGAAATCTCACATTTCTCAAGAAAAAGTTTTGGGTTCTTTTATCATAGGAGTACTCCTGGTTTAGTTTCACTCGAGTTGGAAAAACCAACTCTACGTAATGTTGAAGAGATCTTGACCGTTAATAAAAAATTAACGGTCAAGATTATTTCTCTCTCTTTCCATATCTATATATAATTTTGTTTGTTTAATTTCTGTTTGTGACGGGTTTACCTTTTTACAATAGTGTTTCCAACTCTACTCATAAAATTTCTTAAAAATAGAAACATGGCAGGGATATACTCCATATATATGTAAAAGCCTCAAGATTCGGGAGAGATGGTAATAGAAAAATAAAGGAAATATCGGTGAATTTAAGGGTACAAACCAAAATTTTCTAAACCCTTAGGAGTTAGGTCCTTTATGGTCTCTTTTATTTTGTACTAGATAACATAGGAAAAGTTTAGGGTCAAATGCCAAAAATCACCCTTCGAATAGACCATATTGTCGATAACCACTTGATCTTTGCATATTTACTGAAAACTATCTGTGTTCATACATCTGTTAGCCAAATACCACACAGAGCTAGATTTCCATCAAAATCCCGTTAAAATCTTCATTACTTTAATACTTTTAATTTGTTTCTCCCAATTTGCCCTTGTTTGTATATAAGATTTTTCAAAAGTTTCCATTATTTAAAAAATTAGCCGATATCAGGCACAGTCCATCCCCTTGTACTTTAGATTCAAAAGTCCAAGGAGGCCGTTGCGAGCTGCCAGCCTATACCACTCTGCATCGTTATCCTCCGCGATTCGGCCAGTCTAAAAATTTAGGGCCTTTGACCGTGTCAGCGCCCTTAACCATTTATTTTTCTGTAACATAAAGGTTTAAATAAAATAGTAAGACAAGTATTTAAAAAATGGATATGGTAAGCACTAAAGTCGACACTTACGTAAGGTCCCCCATCGTCATCCCCATACACAAATCATGCTACGTGCGTGTCGTAATCCCATAGCAGATGACGGTCCTCAGGCCCTCCGTATGGAATGTCAGCCTCCGTATGTTCTCCCGTTATATTGGTAGTTCCATGGGAGGCAGTTGCATGAGAGAAGGATGCACCAGATGACTCTTGGTCGTGTATGGTGCTGGCAGAGCGGCGCAACCTTGAGGACGAAGGTCCGCTGGTTTCCATGCTAGAAAAGCTCTGCCTGGATGGTGTCCTCCAACTGCTACTGTCGGAGGCCACTGTACGCCTCGAGGGAACAACACTTGTGCTGGCTCGAGGGGTAGTCCATGATTGTTGGGGGCTCTTGAAGATGTCGATTTTGACACGAACACAATTATTGACGAGGAAATCAGATAAATTGACATTATAATAGGGAATTTGACAGTGAGAGGCGACAAATGCGATCACGATCAACACTAATAGACAGACCATACTTGCTAAGGGTTACCCATGGGGTTAGGATTAAGGTTAGGGTTACTTGGCGGACAATTCGATTTTAGGTTCGGCATCACCATGGGGTGAGGGCGTTGTGAAATTCACCAAACAACCAATACGGCAGCGCCACAGAGTGGTTAGGTATACGGAGACGACGACAGTAGACATCGAGGCGATTTCGTTGAAGCTGGAGAAGAATTCGGCCAACGAAAAGAAGAAGACTAGTGGTGTCAACAAGAAGAAGAATAAGGCGCTAGAGGAGAAGGTGAAGGAAACAAAGGGTTTTATTGCAGCGAGAGCTGTTCATATATGGCCAATTATGTTCCGTTGCATGTTTCCATTATATAAATTTAAGTATTAAAACTATAAAAAGCAACTTTACTAATAAGGTAAAAATATATTTATACATAATTTTATGTACAAATAAGCAGAAACTAATAAGGTAATATGATCTAAATAATCTTTGTGATGATAGTATTTGTATGATTAATGTAAGTTAATTTAAGTAAAAAAAATAGGTAAGAAGTAAAATATGTTAATATCAAAATTAGGGAATGATAAATTTGTAATTGTACATTGAGATTTGTCTATGCGGCGTTATTTACGGGCTGATACGTAATAGAGATAATTAAGACATTAGTACAATATATATATAATTTTTTTTTTTTTTTGGAATTTATCTTTTATATTCCAATAGTTTATGATTTTTTGTTTGCTACATAAACATAGAAAAAGTTCAATCTTATCCTTAAATTTGTGGTGTACGTAGCTAATGGAAAAGAGGTAACTTTAATCGATAATAATTTTATATATTTAATATAAGATCAAAATTCATCTTCTAACTAAAAGTCTAAACTAATATATTTAATATACATTGTTATATTTTATATTGTTTGTTGGACGGGGTGAAACACTCCCAAAACTCAACATAATCCATGTGTAAAAGCCTTGAGCCTCAAGATCCAAATCTTGCGATTACGTAACCCATCCTATCTAACTATATACAAGGGGTTCGACATATTGGGAACAATTATATCTAGGGATCTTTTTTTATCTTAAACCATTAACCATGCATGATTGCCGTTTATTAACTCAAATTAAAGTCACCTTCTTCTATATAAATCCTAAAATCATCGATGATCAAGCCCTAACCTAGTAACCTCCAAAATCAAAAACAAGAAGCATGACACATATACCAAAATCAGCACTAACCCTCGCCCTAGTCACGCTCTTCCTTTGCCCATTGATGCAAGTCGAATCCGCCTCTTCATCCGCCAATTGCAGCTCCTCCGAAGTACCCGAATGGTTCGAGAATTGTGTCCTCCACTGGGTTTACACCCAAGACCTTGTTCACGACCTAGTGGATCGAAAACCCTTCAGCGGGTTCCCTCGCGAAAGATTCCTAACGGACAAAACCAGATCTGAAGATGAAGTCAGTAGGTGTTGGGACGAAGAGACGCGCGCCATGGCGTATCCAAACACATTCATGTACCATCCGTACTGCCCTCCGGACACTAGGGTTTTCCCTCTGGAGGCCTCTCCTTTGTTGCTGCGCGCCCTGAAGAAGTTGGTCGACAAGGGACGCGTCACGCCTTTCTCGTTGTTCGAGGTGCACTCGCGCGTCTCCGGAACGCTGGCGCCTTGGCTGTTGCAGAATTACTGGGAGTTTCCAATGCGTCTGGAACCCGTTGTAGTTAGAAGCCAAGATGGATTGCAATTACAATGCCGAGATTACAATTGTGACCAAAACTCGTTGGAGTATTGGTATTTGTTGAGTTATGTAATTTCCTAAGTCATATGTATTTAGGTTTTACATTCTCTCTTAGACTAAAGCTAGCACATCTAGGTCCTGCCTCTCCTAGTAGCCTCATCCCTGGTGCAAGAAGGCATGGAGCCATGGCCTGAGCCCTTGTGCCAGATGGTGGCTCGGAGAGGTGTGGGCCAATGGGCCCATGATGGTTGATTGAGGCCTTGATCCTGATCCTTCACTTACCTGCTGCATTATGGACTTGTATACCAATATTGGGCTTTCCTTGTTGGGCTTGTCCTTGCCAACTTTTGTGTGGCCCATTCTCCTTTGTAATTCTTGCTGTTGCACTTCTGTACTTCCTAAGTGACTTGGCCCTCAACGCTGCGTTTCACTTGTGGAGCTCTGGAGTATATATGCAGATGAGAAACCCTAAAGGAGAAGTAGACTTCACTATTCCGCCGCTCTCCATCTTCTTTGTAACACCCCCAAATCTTAACCCATTTGAAAGGTATTATCGCCAGTGACCCCATTGTTCCTTACCGAGATCACCCAAGGCTTTACCGGATTAAATACAATTTAAGGCATACAATGATACATAATGATCAAAGTATCCAAATCAAAACATCAATCAAATGAAACATGAGTTACTGGATTACAACCCAATCCCGAATAGGCCAAACACAGAGTTCAAACAAAGTACAGCGGAAGACAAATAAAAGATTTTACAAACGGGGTTGTGATCGTGATGATCACCTGCCCAAGGATCTCAACCTGATTAAAAGCAATTATTAAAACATCCAAAAACAACCGTCGTCTTCATAGTCAATCTAGTCTCTTCAAATCTTCACTCTATCTGATGTGCCGAATCGAACGGATGACACCAGCCAACCATGCAAGGGAAAACATTGGTTGGTTAGTCTAACTGAATAGACTAGCAAGGGTACAAAGCAGACTGGTTCGAAGCAGTCATATTAGGTTAGACTCATCGCTTCTCGGATAATAACCAATAACGGTAGTCAACCATCATATTCCTACTGGAATAAACAAGAGGTATGCACAAGAGAAGATTCTAGAAGACTGAATCTTCACAGAAATCGACTCGAAAGAAGACTCCAACGGAAATGAGTCTTTAAGGAAGTAATGACAAATCTGGAATATTACAGAATCATTCAACAATGATTTAAAAGTTGACTGAGATGCTTCGGTTCACGACCAACCTCATCGCACACAGCGAATTCAGATTGAAAAGAGAACGTACTATGATCAAAGTCGAGACGAGTTTTTCTAGCTGCACTATAACTTAGATGCACTACTCGCCCAAGGTATATTAATCATGTGCACTCGGGCACTTATCTTATTAAATTCCAAAACGAGCATTACGTTATAAGCTTTTACATCTCCACACAAGAGATATCGGATCTCCTCACAAGAGATATCAGATCTCCTCACAAGAGTTATAGAAGGGATGAACCCTGAAAGATTTGGCACTAGCGAAGTGCGCCTACCCTGTGAAAGGGTATGGTCATGACCAAAGAGAAAGTACTGGGGACGAACCACCAAGTACCAGTTATAAAGAAACAGCTAAACCCCCTCAAGGTACATAGCGTTCCTAGCCACTAGTGCTAACTAAACAGTACAGCACAACAACGGTTACTGGATAAATCCACATAAAGGCCCGAAAGGCGATCACAGATAATAGCGTTGTTCTAACAGATATACAACCTATTATATGATTTTCAAAACAGTTTAACAAAACCGTTTCCAGACAAACAGAATATTCATTCCAAATTAATTACTCAGATAAACTACTGATAATTAATGTAAATATGGAACGAATGAGCAAGAGAGAACCGCCACTTGCCTTAATCCGCAGAATAGTCTAACGACGTCAACTGGATTCCGGGCTCGACACGGTGTAGTTCCGACAGCACAACAACCTTCGAGTCGACCCATAAAAGGAACCCTAAGTTAGATCCGACATAAACAGTACGAATCTAAACACGGCGAAACAACACGAAAGGAAAGACGCCACGACGACAACCAACCAAGCCAAAGCCACGAAGGCGTTCTGGGCTCTGGCGGCGGTCGCCGTATTCATCACGGCGGTCGCCGTGAAGAACACGGCGGTCGCCGTGAAGAACACGGCCGACTGAAACGAGAGAAATCTCACCCCAACACGAGCGGTTCGGCCTCCCTCGACTTGCTTTGGCTTCTAACCTCCAAGGCTAACCAAAAGCTTCACAAAGGCACTCTGGAAACACACCACAACACCTCCGGCGAGCACAAGAAAACCGACGAAACTCAACTCACTTTGAGGGAGAATTTTGGCAGCGATTCGGGGTTGTAGATGACCCAAAACCCATGCCCAAGCTCCTCTATATATAGGCAAACCCCAAGGAGTACCCAGCAAACCCTAAGACGCGGCAAACGACGCAACAGCGCGCCTCGAACGACGCCGGCGACCGACGGGCAAAGCCCATTGGACAATCACGGCGGTCGCCGTGATTTTGCCTGCGGAGGGCACGCGGCGGTCGCCGTAAATGCGGCGGTCGCCGTCGCTAGGCCTGTCGCGGCCAGCTAGAAGCTGACACGCTGACTTCTCGGGCCCAACCACGACGGTCGCCGTTTCCCCGTTTTCACGCCCATTCAGCTTTGAACGAACCTGACGTTAAACCGGGATAAAAATTATCGTACGCGAACGACAATTAAACTCCAAGACATGATGTCTGTATATTATTTCACTGAGAAAAATCTTACAGATAGAGAGCACATTACAGAATGTCTCAAGCTACCTGAATTAAATCCGACGTACACAACGGGTACTCGGAAAAATTCCATAATTCCCAAAATAACCTTACAAAAATACGGGGTATCACATCACCTCCCCCTTAAAAGAAGTTTCGACCCCGAAACTTGGCCGAAAAACAACTCGGGAAAGTGTCTGAGCATCTCTGCCTCGGTTTCCCAAGTAACTTCCTCAGTCCCATACTTGGACCACAGAAGTCGTACCAACAGTACGATCTCGTTGCACAGTCGCTTCACACGACGTTCGAGAATGCATACTGGCATCTCCTCTCAAGAACCATTTGCCTGAATCTTGACATCCTTATAGCTCAGCCTACTAGACTCATCTTGGCACGAATATCCTTAGCAATGATACGTGGAACACATTATACACTGGGTATGCCGATGGCGACAATGCCAAACGGTACGTTAGAGATCTTACTCTATCCAGAATCTTGAATGGTCCCATGTAGCGAGGGTTAAGCTTTCCACGCTTACCAAACCTGAAAACATCCTTGGGTGGCGATACTGTGACAAGTACCTTGCCACCAACCTCGAACTTAACACTTTAACGCTTCTGATCTGCGTAAAACTTTTGTCGACTATGAGCGGTTAACAACCTCTGTCTACTCAGAGCAATGTTCAAAGTTGTCCTTTCGACCAACTCTGGTCCAAGTAGAATCTTGTCGGTGTACTCAACCCAACAAATCTGAGATCTACCTCTGTGACCATACAAAGCTTAAAACGGAGCCATCTTGATTGTAGCATGCCAGCTATTATCGTACGCGAGCTCAATCAGACTTAGGCTGTCTTCCCAGCTAGTCGGATGATCGAGTACGTATGCTTCTTAGCATATCCTCCAGGGTCTAGATGGTCTTTCAGACTGACCATCTGTCTGAGGATGAAACGCTGCTGAATCATAATTCAGTTCCCATGGCCTTGTGAAGTTCTTGCCATAAACTTGACATGAATCGGCCATCTTGATCCGATACAATGGTCTTAGGAATGCCATGTAACGGACAATCTCCTGGTGGAAACTTCTGCTGACCTCTGGGTTACCCAAGTAACCTCAGTTTCCAATACAAATACTACTGCTACTAGTTCTAGGTCATGTGTTGGTTAGTTTGCTTCATAGGTTTTCAATTGTTAGATGCGTATGCAATATCCTTGCCTTTCTGCATCAAAGACACATCCCAACCCATTTCTCGAAGCATTAACTATAGACCATATAGCCATCATTCTTTCCGACAATGCCAAAACTGGTGCATAAGTCAGACACTGTTTCAACTTCTTGAAAACTGGTCTTACACTTGTCATCCCAGACAACTTCTTGTTGCCCTTGCGGAATAGACTGGTCATAGGTGGAGTGATCTTAGAAAAATCCTTCCATGAACCGTCTATAATGCTCAGCAAGCTCTGGGAAACTGCGCACCTCGCTCACACCCTGAGGCCGCTTTCAAACTACTACTGATTCACTCTTCTGGGGAATAACCATAACCTCATTCTTATTGATCACATGGCCTAAGAAGCCACTTCTAGATCCAACAATCGCACTTAGCCCACTTTGCGTACAACCGATTTGGTCTAAGGACCGATAAAGCAATCCACAGATGCACTAGGTTCATGAAAATATCAAAATGTCATTGATGAAGACCACTATGAACTTATTCAAGTACTGGTCTAAAACATCGATGCACTAGGTTCATGAAAACTGTTGGAGCATTCGTAAGCCCAGATGGCATGACTACAAACTAGTAGTGACCATCTCTTGTCCGAAACGCAATCCTCGGAATATCATCCTTACGAATCCTGAGCTGATGAAAACCAGATCTCAGGTCGATCTTGGAGAAAACTTTTGCTCCATGTAGTTGATCCAACAGATCATCACTCCTTGGCAACAAATTATTGCTCTTGATCGTGACTTTATTCAACTCTCGAAAGTCAAAATAAAGTCGAAACGGTCCATCTTTCTTTTTGACACATAAAACTAGGGCACTCCTAATCAAGGTGATGCACTCAGCTTTATATAACTTTTGTCAAGAAGATCCTTGAGTTGCTTCTTCAACTCTTGCATCTCAACAGGAGCCATCCGGTACGGTGCCTCAGAGATCGGCGTGGTACACGGCTCGGGATCAATTGCAAATTCCGCGACACGATTCGGGGTATCCGGGAATATCTTCTGGAAAGACACCCGTAAATCCTCTAACCACAGAAATATCAAAAGCTGAAGTCGATCACTGCCTTGTGACGCTTCCGTCAATCCATACCGAGAATAATTATCGTATGGGACCATGGTTATTTAGGTCAAATCGCTTTGAATTTCTTACCCTTAATGGTAATCGACAATCCGACAGACGATTGGTTCCCACTAAATGGTCACCATCTTGGACTAGCCCACTACAAGGTTCACAAACGACTCACTAGTGGCTCCGAGTCCAGGCCCAGCCATTACTAGCGTCCTCTGTTGCCATGAGCCGCTGTCCATATATCTCAACCCATCCTTGGTAGCTCCACCTAATTAATAGGAAGCCATCTTCTCAGAGGTTGTTGGTGAGTCTCGAACACGAGACCTTACCCTATCAACAAGCAACGAAACATAACTTGGTATAAACCAAAGGTTCATATATAAGAAGAGTTACAACAAAAGGTTCACAACCTCGTTGCACACACCACTTAACTTACAACCATCCAAAAATGAAAGTCTGGGTAGCACCCACATCAACATCACATTAACAAAAGTGTAATGCAGATACAAAGTACTCTAAGCATTAGGAGCATAGGGTCCATCCGCCTCACGCATCACGTATAGGCGTTGACCTTGACTTCCTGAAGCCATCGGGGCTTTCCCTTTGTTCTGCGCAGTCGTCTGCATTGAAGGGCTAGGAGCTTCCACCGGACTGAACTTGGGTCGGTTGTTCTGATTAACAGACCCTTGTCGTGACTCAGCTCCTTTCACATTCCTCCGCTGACAGAACGCCTGCATATGACCCTCCTTTCCGCAGTCAAAGCATGTCTTTTTGTCCTTCAGACATTCATTGCTCTTGTGTCCGTGCGTACCGCAGTTGTAGCACTGAATCAGATTATTGCCTTGGCCAGAATGTTGCGTAGACTCATCATGAGTCTTATCCGTTCTTGCTCGGCCAGATTTGGCAAAATCTGATGGTGGCGCGGGGCGTTTGAACCCACTTGCTTGAGGCTGGTACTGCACTTGCCTCTGGCTGTTACGCTTCTTGGTCGACTCCTCCAGAGTCACCTCCAGCTTGTAGGCTGTATCCACATACTGCTCCAGAGTAGAGCATGTGTGGTGCACCATCATCGGCTTGATGTCTGGACTCATCCACTAGTGGAAATACCAGATCTTCTGTGCTTCACTGGATATCTCAGGTCCAGCGTACTGCATTAGATGATTGAATTTGGTTGCAAGCTTGGTCACCTTTAATCCATCCTTTTACGGATACAGAAACTCCTTGTGTTTCTCCTCCCTCATAGCACGAGAGAATAAACGATCAGTCATCTTGGTCTTAAACATAGACCAGGTCAATACCGGGCTATCAGCTAAGTCGGTACTCTCCCACCATTCGATGGCTTCTTCCTTTAACTGAAGAGAGGCTATATGCACCTTCTCAGCTTCAGTGCACTCAACATTGCGGAATAGCCGCTCCATGTGGGAAAACCAATGAGCCACCTTGACTGGCTCTCCTTTCCCATCGAAGCTGTCAGGCCTCATGGAGTTAACAGCCTTCAGGGCTCGGCCATACTCCCCTCTATTCCTGATCACCCCTCCCTGTAGCACATGGTTCTCTTGTTCCTCAAACCTCGAAACTTCTCGAGATACTGGCACTCCTTGTGCCTGATGCACATTCGGGCGTAACGCGTCGGCAATCGCTTGCATGACGATTCCTCGAATTTCTGCAACAGCTGCTTTATCAAATATCCTTGGAGCGTTGTCCCTAGCTGGGTCGTTGCCTCCAGGATTATTATGAAAGACAGACTCACGCTCTTCTGATGGGTCTGCAACATTCCTCGGATTTAGTCTGGGGTCATTGCTTGGCCCAGCACCAGTACGGATAGTGTTCCTCGAGTTCACCATCTGTTTACCGATCAAATTCCAAGGATTTTATCACTTTAGTATCATTTTGATATAATTATTGTAATAAAATCAACTTAGAATAGATCAACTTGGTAATTTCTATTGATGGACTCGAACCGAGTTACTAGGTTCTACAACCTCAACTCACAACGAGCGAACTGGGAATCAAGCCTAACTAGAGATGGTGAAACCACCTCGGCTTCTCCCGGGTTCCTCTGAAAAGAACAGAATGCACCCATATCTAACCGGGCAACGGGAAATGAATTAGTCTTTCTAGACATAGAAGCAAGCTTACTATATCAGACTGTACAGAAGACATGACTATGAACGGTGTTTTGAAAATGAAATTCTTTTCACTTTAAAAAAAAAATTAGAGCCCTTTTAAAGCATTTTCAAAAATGGATAAATGATTTATAAAATCCCAAACCCGCTTTAAAACCTTTGGCTCTGATACCACAACTGTAACACCCCCAAATCTTAACCCATTTGGAAATGTATTACCGCCAGTGACCACAGTGTTCCTTACCGAGATCACCCAAGGCTTTACCGGATTAAATACAATTTAAGGCATACAATGATACATAATGATCAAAGTATCCAAATCAAAACATCAATCAAATGAAACATGAGTTACGGGATTACAAACCAATCCCGAATAGGCCAAACACAGAGTTCAAACAAAGTACAGCGGAAGACAAATAAAAGATTTTACAAACGGGGTTGTGATCGTGATGATCACCTGCCCAAGGATCTCAACCTGATTAAAAGCAATTATTAAAACATCCAAAAACAACCGTCATCTTCATAGTCAATCTAGTCTCCTCAAATCTTCACTCTATCTGATGTGCCGAATCGAACGGATGACACCAGCCAACCATGCAAGGGAAAACATTGGTTGGTTAGTCTAACTGAATAGACTAGCAAG
Organism: Rheum nobile; assembly: GCA_027886185.1. NCBI lineage: Eukaryota > Viridiplantae > Streptophyta > Magnoliopsida > Caryophyllales > Polygonaceae > Rheum > Rheum nobile. The sequence goes on along the minus strand of WOAB01000540.1, from coordinate 3,280,540 downwards.
GGTACAAAGCAGACTGGTTCGAAGCAGTCATATTAGGTTAGACTCATCGCTTCTCGGATAATAACCGATAACGGTAGTCAACCATCATATTCCTACTGGAATAAACAAGAGGTATGCACAAGAGAAGATTCTGGAAGACTGAATCTTCACAGAAATCGACTCGAAAGAAGACTCCAACGGAAATGAGTCTTTAAGGAAGTAATGACAAATCTGGAATATTACAGAATCATTCAACAATGATTTAAAAGTTGACTGAGATGCTTCGGTTCACGACCAACCTCATCGCACACAGCGAATTCAGATTGGAAAGAGAACGTACTATGATCAAAGTCGAGACGAGTTTTCCTAGCTGCACTATAACTTAGATGCACTACTCGCCCAAGGTATATTAATCATGTGCACTCGGGCACTTATCTTATTAAATTCCAAAACGAGCATTACGTTATAAGCTTTTACATCTCCACACAAGAGATATCGGATCTCCTCACAAGAGATATCAGATCTCCTCACAAGAGTTATAGAAGGGATGAACCCTGAAAGATTTGGCACTAGCGAAGTGCGCCTACCCTGTGAAAGGGTATGGTCATGACCAAAGAGAAAGTACTGGGGACGAACCACCAAGTACCAGTTATAAAGAAACAGCTAAACCCCCTCAAGGTACATAGCGTTCCTAGCCACTAGTGCTAACTAAACAGTACAACACAACAACGATTACTGGATAAATCCACATAAAGGCCCGAAAGGCGGTCACAGATAATAGCGTTGTTCTAACAGATATACAACCTATTATATGATTTTCAAAACAGTTTAACAAAACCATTTCCAGACAAATAGAATATTCATTCCAAATTAATTACTCAGATAAACTACTGATAATTAATGTAAATATGGAACGAATGAGCAAGAGCGAACCGCCACTTGCCTTAATCCGCAGAATAGTCTAACGACGTCAACTGGATTCCGGGCTCGACACGGTATAGTTCCGACAGCACAACAACCTTCGAGTCGACCCATAAAAGGAACCCTAAGTTAGATCCGACATAAACAGTACGAATCTAAACACGGCGAAAGAACACGAAAGGAAAGACGCCACGATGACAACCAACCAAGCCAAAGCCACGAAGGCGTTCTGGGCTCTGGCGGCGGTCGCCGTTCTTGGCGGCGGTCGCCGTGAAGAACACGGCCGACTGAAACGAGAGAAATCTCACCCCAACACGAGCGGTTCGGCCTCCCTCGACTTGCTTTGGCTTCTAACCTCCAAGGCTAACCAAAAGCTTCACAAAGGCACTCTGGAAAGACACCACAACACCTCCGGCGAGCACAAGAAAACCGACGAAACTCAACTTACTTTGAGGGAGAATTTTGGCAGCGATTCGGGGTTGTAGATGACCCAAAACCCATGCCCAAGCTCCTCTATATATAGGCAAACCCCAAGGAGTACCCAACAAACCCTAAGACGCGGCAAACGACGCAACGGCGCGCCTCGAACGACGCCGACGACCGACGGGCAAAGCCCACTGGACAATCACGGCGGTCGCCGTGATTTTGCCTGCGGCGGGCACGCGGCGGTCGCCGTAAATGCGGCGGTCGCCGTCGCTAGGCCTGTCGCGGCCAGCTAGAAGTTGACACGCTGACTTCTCGGGCCCAACCACGGCGGTCGCCGTTTCTGAACGGCGGTCGCCGTTTCTCCCTTTTCCCGCCCATTCAGCTTTGAACGAACCTGACGTTAAACCGGGATAAAAATTATCGTACACGAACGACAATTAAACTCCAAGGCATGATGTCTGTATATTATTTCACTGAGAAAAATCTTACAGATACAGAGCACATTACAGAATGTCTCAAGCTACCTGAATTAAATCCGACGTACACAACGGGTACTCGGGAAAATTCCATAATTCCCAGAATAACCTTACAAAAATACGGGATATCACATTCTTCTCCAAAAGCTCTGCTAGGGTTTCACCCTATCTGATCTTCCATGGCGATTCCGATGGAGGCTGAGTGAAGGATCTCGGAGCGACCTTGTCGGAGAACGTACTGGCAGCCATCAAGCCAAGCTTGAGCTTAGGGTTGCAGAAAGAGGGAGTGTCCTCTTCTCAGTTGTTATTTGATTGTGTTTTCTATGTTTTAGCTTAAGTCTAAGAACTCGATTTCCCCCCTTTGTATCTTTGTTACTTAGTGGATTGGACCATCATCTTGAGGTCCCGAGGAGTAGGCTTGTCTGAACCTCGTAAAAACCTCGTGTTCTGGCTTGCTTTACCTTTGTTGATCTGTGCATGCTTTTAGTTTCATCTTTTAGCTGTCTTCGATCCAAATAAAATCGCTTCAAAGTGGTATCAGAGCTGTGTTCTGTATTCCTTGTGTGAATCTGCAGTTTTGTGTTGTTGCCGAGCTTGTGTAGCGTAGGGTTATTCTCTGAAACTTCCTAAGGGTCAGAAACCCTTGCTTAGCTCTTCTGTTGTGTCTTCTCTTTTCTTCTGAGGCTTGCTTTGTTTCTCCTGTGACTCTGTGTTGAGTGTCTTGCTTCAGGATAGTATATTTACTATGTCTGAGTCTACATCTTCTTCATCTGTTAGGATTAAACCTTTAGATGGAAATACTGACTGTGCTATGTGGCGGGTAAAAATGAGAGCTATCTTAATCAAGGAAAAATGCTGGAAGGCAGTTGAAGGGAAGTATCCCAAAGAAACTTCTGAGGACATCCAAAAGGAGCTTGATGAACAAGCTCACAGTGAGATCATGATAAGGCTCTCTGATGAGGTAGCTCGACAAGTGTTAGATAAGAAAAATGCCAAGGATCTCTGGAATACTATCCAGGATTTATTCTTGGTAAAATCTCTTCCTAATCGTATTAGCCTGCTGTGTCAGTTGTTTACATATAAAATGAACCTGAATTTGCCTCTAAATGACAATCTTGATAAATTCCTTAAGCTTACACAAGACCTAGAAAGGTGTGGTGATAAGATTAAGGAAGATCATCAAGCTGTTTTGTTGCTTAATGCTTTGCCTGCTCAATTTGACAATTTTAAGGATGTCATACAGTATAGCAATGAAGAGCTGACTAAGAAAAAGATTTTAGAGGCTATTGTTCAGAAAAATGAGACTATGAAGGTGTTTAAGACAAAACAAGAAGCTAAAACTGAAATTCTTATGGCTAAGTCTCAGTTTAAGAATAAGAAACACAATCAGTATAAGAAGGATTCTAAAAAAGATTCTAACCCTAAAGATAACACTGAGTCTTCTAGCAATGATAAGAAAACTATTAAGTGTTTCTTCTGTGGTAAGATGGGGCATACCTCTAAGAATTGCTTTAAAAAAAAGAAAAAGGAAAAAGAGGGTAAAAATCCCCAAGAATCTGTTGTCTGTGAATCTGCTTCTTATCATCATGAATTGCTTGTTGTTGGTGATGCTAGTGATCCTTTGTCTTGGATTCTAGATTCTGGTTGTACTATGCATGCTACTCCTCACAAATACTTGTTTAAAGAACTAAAATTGTGTGATGGTGGTGAAGTTATGTTAGGTGATCACTCATCCCTAGCTATTAAAGGCATAGGTACCCTTCCCTTAAAACTAAAAACTGGAATTGTCATTGTCATTGTTCTTAGAAATGTTAGATGAGTTCCTAGTCTCAGGAGAAATCTACTTTCTGAAAGTGCTTTTGATGATTTGGATTGTCATATTATTACTTATCATGGTGTTACGACTGTTATTAAGCATGATAAAGTCCTTATTGAGTCAGTCAAGAAAAATGGATTGTATCATGTTCTTGCTGAGCCTATTGAATGCAATGTTTCTGTTATGAATAACTGCATGAATGAGCATGATACAAATTTGTGGCATGCTAGATTAGGTCATATAGGGAACAAGGGATTGCATGAGTTGTTTAAACATGGCATGTTAAGTAAGAAACCTATTGTTGTTGACAAATGTGAAAACTGCATATTAGGAAAACATGCTAAAAGTAGTTTCAAACCTTCTTCTTATGTGGCTAAGAAACCACTTGAGTATGTCCACTCTGACTTGTGGGGCCCTGCCCAGGTGGATACTATTGGAGGAAGGAAATACTTTCTTTCTTTAATAGACCACTATTCGAGAAAGGTGTGGATATACCTTCTGAAAACTAAAAATGATGCTTTTGAAAACTTCAAATTTTGGAGAACTAAGGTAGAAGGTGAAATTGGACTTAAATTGAAATGCTTAAAGACTGACAATGGCCTTGAATTTTGCAACTCTGCTTTTGATTCTTATTGTCATGAAAATGGTATTAAGAGACACTTGACTGTCCCTGGCACCCCACAACAAAATGGGACTGCTGAAAGAATGAACAGAACATTATTAGAAAAGGCTAGATGCATGCTTATCTCTGTTGGTTTTAAACATTCTCTTTGGGGTGAAGCTATTACTACTACTGCTTATTTGATAAATAGAAGTCCTTCTTCTGCCATTGGTTTCAAAACTCCACAAGAGTTGTGGACGGGTAAGAAGCCTGACATCACACACTTGAGACCATTTGGATGTACTGTCTTCTCTTATCAGAGTGTAGGAAAGTTACATCCTAGGTCCCAAAAATGTGTAATGTTAGGCTATCCTGAGGGTGTGAAGGGCTACAAGCTCCTTCTAATTCAACCAAAGGTATATAAGGTCATTATCAGTAGGAATGTGATTTTTAAGGAAGATGACTTCCATTTCAAAAATCTTTTAACTGCTTCTTGTGAGAATATTGGCAGACAGGAAGTTGAGCAAACTGCAAGTATGAAGCAGTTTTATACACCTGGTTCTAATAATGATAATCTTGGTGAAGAATTTGACATAGGCATGTCTATTGATATTCATACTGATGACACCTCAGAAGGTGTTGAATGTAATGGGGATTCTTCCCCTGTTGAAAATGAACAACAACCTCAGGTACACTCTAATCCATTAAACTCTGAAGTAGAATCTGCTAGGTCTTCTCTTCATGATCATGAGCCAAATGTGGCATTGCCTGATGATGTGAATGATGATATCTCTGCTAGTGATGATGATGTGATTGATATGCATGATGATCTTGTTGAACCTCATGACTTAACTCACTATCAGCTTACCAGAGATAGAGAACCTAGGGTTAAGATGCCTAATAGAAAATATATGTCTAATGTGGTTAAGTTTGCCTTTGTTGTTGATGCTGTTGTGAACAACTTTACTCCTGAAACTTATAACCAAGCCATAAAATGCAAGCATGCTAAGAATTGGAACCTAGCTATGAAAGAGGAAATTGACTCTATGCATGTTAACAGAACATGGACTCTAGTGCCTAAACCTCCTCATGCTAGATTAATTGATTGTAAGTGGATTTATAAGTTGAAAGAAGGTGTTGGCCCTGATGACCCTCCTAGATACAAAGCTAGGTTGGTTGCTAAGGGCTATACACAGAGAGAGGGAGAAGACTATACTGAGATATTTGCACCTGTTGTCAAGTATAAAACCATGAGATTATTACTTGTTATTGCTGCTGTTTATGATTTTGAATTAGAACAAATGAATGTAAAAACAGCCTTTTTACATGGTGATTTGCATGAGACTATATACATGAAACAGCCTAAGGGATTTACTGATGAGAAACTTCCTAATCATGCATGCTTACTAAAGAAATCTATCTATGGGTTAAAAGAATCTCCCAGAAATTAGAATCTGAAGTTTGATTCTTGCATGATTAATCTTGGCTTCTCTAAAAGCAAGTATGATTCATGTTTGTATTTCAAAGGTGTTAAGAGTACTGAACCCTTGTATGTCCTGCTTTATGTTGACGACATTCTACTTATGAGTAAATCTAAAACTAAAGTTATGGGCATTAAAAGGGAACTTAAGAACAGTTTTGACATGAAGGACCTTGGTCCTGCTAAAAAGATCCTAGGGATTAAGATTATTAGAGATAGACCTAAGAGGAAAATGTGGTTGAACCAATCTGACTATGTTCAAAAAGTGCTTGAAAAATTCAACACAGATTATTCTAAACCTAATTCTATTCCTCTTGGTGGTCACCTTGATCTTACTAGACCTAGTCTACCCTTGTCTTCTGATGAATGCAATAGAATGGAAACTGTTCCTTATGACTCTGTTGTTGGCTCTATTATGTACAACATGATTTGCACTAGGCTTGATTTAGCTTTTGCTATTAGTGTGCTTAGTAGGTTCATGTCTGAACCTGCTGAGAAACATTGGTGTGCTATGAAATATCTGTTGAAATACTTGGCTGGTTCTGTTGATGTTGGTCTTGTGTATGCCAAGCACACTGCACCAAGTGAACTATATGGCTATGTAGACTCTGACTTTGCCAGTAACAAGGACAATAGGAAGTCTACAACAGCCTATATGTACACTTGGTGTGGAAACTGTGTGTCTTGGAAATCTCAGCAGCAAACTACTGTTGCTTTGTCTTCTACTGAAGCTGAATATATGGCAGCTACTGAGGCTTGTAAAGAAGCTATCTGGCTTCAAGGGATATTAAGGGAGATAGAGGGCAAACACTATGTTGCATCCTTGCACATAGATTGTCAAAGTGCCCTTTATCTATGCAAGAATCCTGTCTATCATGAACGCACTAAACACATTGATGTGCGTTTTAATTTTATAAGAGAAAAGGTTGAAAAACAGGTGATAAATGTCCTGAAAATCGATGGAGGTAAGAATCATGCTGACTTTGGAACAAAAAATGTCCCTACTGATAAGTTTTTATTCTGCAGGAAATTCCTTCACATTGAAGGGTCTTCACCCTGAAGATGCACTCTGAACTGAAACCAAAGTGGCCGACGATGGAGGTGGACACTGATTCATATGTAACTTAGAAAATTAAGAGGGCAATTATTGAGTTATGTAATTTCCTAAGTCATATGTATTTAGGTTTTACATTCTCTCTTAGACTAAAGCTAGCACATCTAGGTCCTGCCTCTCCTAGCAGCCTCATCCCTGGTGCAAGAAGGCATGGAGCCATGGTCTGAGCCCTTGTGCCGGATGGTGGCTCGGAGAGGTGTGGGCCAATGGGCCCATGATGGTTGACTGAGGCCTTGATCCTGATCCTTCACTTACCTCCTGCATTATGGACTTGTATGCCAATATTGGGCTTTCCTTATTGGGCTTGTCCTTGCCAGCTTCTGTGTGGCCCATTCTCGTTTGTAATTCTTACTGTTGCACTTATGTGCTTCCTAAGTGACTTGGCCCTCAACGCTGCGTTTCACTTGCGGAGCTCTGGAGTATATATGCAGATGAGAAACCCTAAAGGAGAAGTAGACTTCACTGTTCCGCCGCTCTCCATCTTCTTCTCCAAAAGCTCTGCTAGGGTTTCACCCTATCTGATCTTCCATGGCGATTCCGATGGAGGCTGAGTGAAGGATCTCGGAGCGACCATGTCGGAGAACGTACTGGCAGCCATCAAGCCAAGCTTGAGCTTAGGGTTGCAGAAAGAGGGAGTGTCCTCTTCTCAGTTGTTCTTATATTGTGTTTTCTGTGTTTTAGCTTAAGTCTAAGAACTTGATTGCCCCCTTTGTATCTTTGTTACTTAGTGGATTGGACCATCATCTTGAGATCCCGAGGAGTAGGCTTGTCCGAACCTCGTAAAAACCTCGTGTTCTGGCTTGCTTTACCTTTGTTGATCCGTGCATGCTTTTAGTTTCATCTTTTAACTGCCTTCGATCCAAATAAAATCGCTTCAGTATCATTTGTTTCACGTTTACAAGACTCGACTCAGTTGGCGCCCCGAGCAAATTATCTGGCCTAAATATGCAATGCCTAATAGCAAGACGATGACTTGGAAAACTTTTGATCATCCCGTTGTGAAATACAAGTATGGTATACCAATACCATATCGACCACCATTCCCTCCGCCCATAGTTCAAGATCAAGAAGGACAAATATAATTGTATAAGAAGACAATCGATCTAAGCGATATGGCTGATTGTAAATATATAGTAGTCGGTGGTCAGCTATTCGGTTGGTTTATATAATTTATTTATCACATATTTTTTCTGGTTTTTAGCACTAGTGGAGTTGATATCACGGTACATAGAGAGCAAGATCAAGATATCAACGAAATATTCTGATCTAGAATTGAGTTTATTTAGATTATTAGATTATAGATTCAATTAGGTAAATGCTTGAACTTAGTATGACTTTGTTGAATGTAACTATCTAGAATAATTACTAATTCGAACGTAGAGTAAAGGTAGTTGGATTCAATTAACACTATTCTCATGACCTGCTAATTACAATAGAATTATTATCTCTCGGTTTCAGGTTTTCATTCAAACAAATATCAAACGAAAAATGAGTCTACCTACGCATTGTTGGGATCCAAGTCTAGAAATATGAAATTAGCAAGACATAATTGCAAGAATAACCAAATAATTCATATAACGCACGAAATCATAAACAAGATTAAAGAGAAAATAAAACATAGTCCTGAATCCAGTAGAACAATCTCTCACAAGTAAAAAAAGTGGCAAAGATGCTTACAAACTCTCATAACAAAGTATTTATTATAATACTGTCGACTTATGACGGTAGTGTCCCACGCCAGTGACCTCGGACTTTAAAGTCTGAAGCCACCATAGGCTTTAATCTGAACAATTTATGCTTAAATACATTGATAACAAAAGAATAAACAACGAAAGACTTGTGAATGAATACTCAATCTTTTATTAAATTTCCTCTCGTAAATTGAGAAGACTAGTTTTACAAAACAATATGAAATTACAGTGGAAGTCTTATATAAACCCTATTACATTTATTAAGAAGATTAAATCAATACTAAACAACTTCAAAATATTACATTTAAACACAATTTCAACTGCAAGCCTCCTTCTTCGATTCGTTACTTCAAGACATCCTAAAATAAAACACTAATGTGCCGTATGGGACGGATGACATCATCCAACCATACAAGGAAAATGAAAGGTTGGTTAGTCTCATGAAAGACTATGTGAGGGTATTTATATGAGATTTTGTGTAGTCGTATATAGTTAGTACCCTTGTTTCTCGAATAAGACTCGATAAATTTAACGATATATAACTACTATACTTCCACTGAAACATAAGAAGAGATGTGATTCAAGAGAAGACTCCAATGAAACTGAGTCTTATGGGAATTATATGTATTTGTTTGGGGACAATTGACATTATCACAACAAGATTTTAAAAATGACTCATTTGACTATTTGGGTCCTCAACCAACCTCACCGCATAATGCGAATTCAGATTGGAAAGGGGACTTACTTTAGATAGGAGCCCAAGCGGTTTCCACGTTGTACTCCTCGCCCGAAGTATATTAATTATGTGCATAAAAATACTTATCTTATTTAATTCCAAAACGTGCATTTACGTTAAAGCTTTTAATCCACACATTCTCGATACAAGAATATCATGGGACAAATTCCGAATAACGACACTAGCTAAGTGCACCACCATATATATTCGAATAAGGGAAGGTCATGACCAAAAGTTATAGGGAAATAATTCTCCTAATACCAAGTTATAAAGCAATAGCAAAACCTCATGTGTTATATAGTGTTACTACGTATACTCGTGTTAACTAAGCATACAAGTCCACACCAAAGTCCAAATAGCACCCTATGATAATAATAATATATATATAAGGGTCATCACTAGCAATATATACAACCTAGTATATAATTCATATTTTCCCACACCATTATAACACACAAGTTCCCAAACACAAAATAGAAATATTTATCCCAACTTAATTAAACAACTAGTGTAATTCTCGTGTCAGACGTGAGTTTTTATGTCATATATGTTGAATAAAATTATATTAATAATTATTAAATTAATCTATGTATTAAAAATAGATCTAGATAATAGTGATATCAAGATCATATACAGATCATAACTTTGTATCTCAATCATCCATATAATTAGGAAATTTTGAATTTGTATATAATTAGGAAATTTTGGATTTGTGATTAACTTTTAATCTTTGTCCTTGATTTGTATTTAAATTAGAAAAAAATTAGTGATAGGTTTAGGATAAAAATCTTTGATTTATAATTTGTTTTATTTTGAAACATGAAGAAAAAAAACATGTGGCAATTTTAATAAAGGAGCGCCATGTGGTAGTTTTAATGAGGGAGTACCATGTGGCGTTTTAATGAGAGTGTGCCATGTGGCGTAATTACATTCTAGTTTAATAGATGGACAGTAGATGAATTTGGATCTCGTGAAACGGCCTCTTAGGGTAAAACGGAAGCACAAATAAGGACCTTTAGATTAGAACCAAATCAATGGCCCGGATTAAAGCTAAAAGGGTGTAAGTTAATATAGTGGACTGCACACACACCAAATTCTTTATTCTCTCATTGATTTTAGGGATTTTTTTACCCAAATCTTTTCAACTTCTTTTTTTACTTTTTAGAAACCGCAATCGTCTCTCAATTATTCCACCAGCATCTCCCGATTACTCCCAGCAGCCTCTCGTTTTCTCCACCTCTCTCTTTCCATTCGAAGCGTCTTGAATTCCACTGTAATCCGAAGCTGAATCGGTGGGTCGCCGGTGGTCTGGCGTCGATGAGGTTCGGTGGAAGGCGGATCTGGATTGGGAGGCGTGGTGTGATGGTCGACAGGTGGGTTCGCCGGTGGTCTGGCGCCGAGGAGGTTCGGTCACGCGGCCCTGTGAAGTGGGCACGAAATGGTGCGGATTGAGAGCGTGAAGAAGTGGGTCGGTGGCAGTGGATCTGGGCGTGGGCAGGTCGGTGGCAGTGGATCTGGGCGTGGGCAGGTCGGTGGGTCGCCGGTGGTCTGGGACCGAGGAGGTTCGATGGAAGGCGGATCTGGATTGGGAGGCGTGGTGTGATGGTCGACAGGTGGGTTCGCCGGTGGTCTGGCACCGAGGAGGTTCGGTCGCGCGGCCCTGCGAAGTGGGCGCGAGGTGGTGCGGATTGAGAGCGTGAAGAAGTGGGTCAGTGGCAGTGGATCTGGGCGTGGGCAGGTCGGTGGGTCGTCGGTGGTCTGGCGCCGAGGAGGTTCGGTGGAAGGCGGATCTGGATTGGAAGGCGTGGTGTGATGGTCGACAGGTGGGTTCGTCCAAGGTACCATTTTTCGGAAAACCCTAAACTCAAATTTGCATGTTTTATGAACATATAGTCTCGCAATTCTTTTCTAATCCATTTTGGGTGTGATTTTTGCTAGTCTCTGAGGTACTGATTTTTTATTTAGACGGTTTATTCTCAATTTTTTGATGTGTTTGTTGAGGGTGAATTTTGGGTATCTTAAACTCAAATTTTATGCTTTTTGAAGAGCATTTTTGTTAGTAGATGTTAATCGCGACACGATTGTCTTCAAATTATCTTCCTTGTTTGTTGAGTGGGCTAATTATTCGAATGATTTTTTATTAGATCTTACTATATGAGGTAGAGAATGGTTCGAGGGATGTTGGCAAAGGACAAAGTATCCCCCCAAAAGGGTAGTAAGCGTCGAAGGCTTCGTCGACGGTGACATCTACAAATTCGGTGGTTCCTGTGTCTTGGGTCGTGATCAATATTCATAAATTGATTGGTGATGTTCATGTAGTATTCACGATATCGAGGGTAATATTCATGTAATATGTGTTGATATTCATGTAATTAGGTGGTAATATTAATGTAATTGGGTAGTGATCAATATTCATAAATTGATTGGTGATATTCATGTAATATTCACGATGTCGGGGGTGATATTCGTGTAATATGTGTTGATATTCATGTAATTGCTTGATAATATTAATAATTGGATAGTGATCGATATTCATGAATGGTGATATTCATGTAATATTTCATGATAACGGGGGTAATGATCGTGTAATATGTGTTAATATTTATGTAATTGGATGGTAATATTAATGTAATTAGTAGTGATTGGTATTCATGAATTGAGTTATGTTATTCATGTACTTGAATGTGATATTGATGTAACTGATTATGATATTCGTGTAATTGATTATGTTATTCATATATTATTAGAGTGGTGATATTCATATTTTAAGTTGTGATATTCATATCTTTAATTGGTGATATCCACATACTAAACATAGATATTCATACAAACATGAACGATATTCAAGAAACGATAACAAAAGCAACAAGAACAAATTTACAAATCTACGAATTTGCAAAGCATTAAGACATTGAAAAAAACAAGTGGCGATATTCATGTTTTATGTGGAGATATTCACGTCCATCGATATTCATAAACGCATGAAAGATATTCATAAAGACGTGATTGATATTCATGAACGCTGAAAAATCGTTAAACAAGAAGAAATGTATCAGCGGTATAGAGCGATTTTGGAAGAAATATATGATTTTCTCTCTCCTCTAACAATATCCTTAATTATCTTATTTTAATTAAAATATATATTAACTACCTTATTTGAGAAGATCTACTAGTTTCACCCCTACCATATCAACTATATGACTCATTCATCCATCCGTCCATCACCCTCCATCCAACGTCCCAGATTAATACCTCCGTTTTACCACAATTCCCGTTTTACCGGAGCGTTCCTCTGTAGTAGATTAATCAATTGTCAATTAAGAAAAATATGGAATTAAAGCAAGAGCGAACCACCACTTGCCTTAAGTCTTTTTTGTCGAAAAACGACGTGTCGACGTTCGAGAGAAGATCGATTATAGTTGACGAAATGGATTCCTGATTCGTTTATGTTTCCTATAGTAATTCCGAGACGTATCCAATTCACAAAAAAATAAATTATAATTAGATAATTTATTTCGAAGAGGAAAATTGAATAAGTTCCAAATCAATTAGTATTTAAATTGATTTAAACCGAATAAATCAATCATCAAAATTAACTTAATTATAGTTGATTATTTACGAAACACAATTAGTCCTCTAACCACATGTCGTAACACCCTTAAGACAAATTAATTTATTTATTTATTTATAGCCTCTAATAACCAATTTTGATTATATACATTATATAGTCTTAAAATGCTAATATTAAGATTTTCTAATCAAAAAAATATACAAATAATATGATTAATTTTAATACAACTTATATTAATCTTATATTAATTTAAGTAATCTAATTTATCTTAATTAAATTAAATTAATCGAATTAAGAATAAAAATAAAAATCGCATACAACCCCTTTACCGCAAAAACAGACTGCACGAGGCGCGGTCTTCGTAAGGCTCGTTCGGGGACCAAACGGCGAAGAAACGGGACGAGGGCAGTGGATATGGATTCTTTGCAACGTGTACTTTCTCCAGAACTTGACATCGGAGCCGGAGGTTGTCCGTGGTGGCCGGAAAGTGCTGATGAACAGAGGGTGTCGCATCCGTTTTCCAGAAAACGCTTAAATCGAGCCCACTTTGAGCGGCTCGTTGGTGGCTCAAACGATGTCCAATTCAAGCAAGGCTGGAGGCTATGGACTCTTGGCGTTGCAAGCTATCTCCAGATGTGGTTGGTTGTGGAATAGCTTGACAAATGGAGCCGGAAAACGCCGTTTACAGAGGCCAGCAAAAACAGAGGAGATAAGTTAGTTTGGATCGGTTTTTGGATGAATTGGATGCATAAATCGCATCGAATTGGCTTGTATTTATAGGGTTAATGTATCTTTGAATGTCCTCGACATAATCCTGCAAAAATCGCCTCTCAGTTCATCTGGGTGATAACGAAATTTTGAAAAATTCAATTTGACCGGTTAAATGACGACAATTACTTCCCGTACAAAATCTCATCGTTTTCGTCCATATTAACACCAATTGATGGAGGGGTTTAATCCACAAGATCCTCGTCTTCAATTCATATGGAGCAATTGAATCAAATGAGTAAAAAATCAGACGAAATTGGCCATGAAAATGGACCTTTGAATGGTTTTTTTTTATACAAGGCAAACAATAGGGCCCACCTAACCAGGTGGCTGCCCTAAATCATTGGAATGGATGATTTTTACAAGTTGAGTTCCAAAGGAATGAAAAGAGGATTTGAGTTGTAAGAACTCGTATCTGTCTCCAGTAATAGATGGAGTATGGGTAGAGCAATGACACAGTAATCATCGAAACTATTGAAGTGCATGTGACAGAAGGGGATGTGTCGCTAGGAAGTCTGCTGCACGGTTGGCCTCACGAAAACAATGAAAAACCTGCAGAGAAGGAAAGGAAGATAGAAGACCCCAAATATCCAGAATAATTGAATGAATTTCCCAAGGGATTTTCCATGTCCGTCTAATGGAATTAATGACAACCAAATTATCACCTTCGATAATTAGCTGTGAAATAGTGTGCCTAGCAGCAAACCGGATACCAAATAAAGCCGCTAGAGCCTCAGTACGTATAATCAAAGTAGATGGGATTTCTTCTCGGTGGAAAAATAAAGCTTTTGCATTGTGGTCTCGTAGAACGTATCCAATATGTGACGAGTTGACCTTTGAATGGTTGTACGTTCTTTTGGGTGAAGGTTGAAGAATTGGAGTTTTTTTGCAATCGTGGCCACGCATTTCTAGCTAAATTACAAATTTTTTTGGCCAACTTTTCAAGTTGTGGCAAAAAATATCCCTATTTTAAATTTCAAAAATTATAAAAATTACCCAAACTTATCTTATTTATAATATTATCCTAAGTTTATATATATATATATTACCCTAAATTTAAGATGAAAGGAAAATTAAATTAGGTTAAACTTAAACTTAAGTCACAATTTCTCATAAACTTAACCATATATATTAATCTTAATTAATATTTTATTAATCTGAACTTAAATAATTTATTTTAAATTGATAAGTTTTAAAATTAACATAATGTTAAAATAAATTTAAATAAATCATGACTTTAAGATATACATTTTTAGGGTAAGAAGTTGATTAATTTCATCCTCATGGAATAATGTAATAAGTATCTAAAAAATGTTACACTTATACCCTCTTGTAGCATTGAGGGTTATTACATTTATACCTAAGGATGACAAGTTTCTAAAATAAAAGACCAGAGTAAAATGCAAGGTGTGCGCTTAGGTCTATGCGAGATACGCACAGACTACCACATGGACTAACAAGCAATATAAAGAAGAACGCACATACTAGTATAGGGCCATGCAACGAGAAAATCACCGCCTGAACGGACGTCGCATGAAACGCACACACCATGCACTAAAACGCACGAAGTTGGTCTCAATTCAGCCACAAGTGACGGACCCGTGCATTTAAGTGCACAAACTTTAAAGGGATTTGTGGGTAGAGTGAACAGACTTCAAAGGGATTTGCGCATAGAGTGCACAACCTTCAAAGGGGTTTGCGAACTTTTCTTTTTGGCTCAATTTTGACCCAAATTTTTTCGGTTGAGGATGTTGACCTCCAAATGACATTCATGGTCCTACTAGCATCATAAAGAGTCTGAGAAATCCACCAAAGTACTTGGAAACACACATTTTTTCTCGTGTAGATTTCTATAACATAGAAAATTATGCAATTAACTATAAATGCATTAAAAAAAAAACCTAAACTATAGAACAAATACATGTCCTAAACACATATAAAATGGATGTTATCATTTTATTTGTTAACAATATCTCTTTTCTCATTTTTAATTCGTACCCTCTCTCTTTCTATATATTATAATTATTCAAGAGTTAAATGTATATATTCAGCGTGTGTGTGTTAAGGATGTATCTGGGTTACCTAGGACAATGCAACCTTAATTTCTATACTAGTAACATATAGTGCCTCATTTCATATATTCACAAGATTGTATTGTCTATTCTAGAATGTTCAACACTAGGACAACTGTTTCAAGGAGAGTACCTTTACTCTGCCTATATATATCATACAGTAATGATTCTATAAAATCAAGGAGCATTTTCTCTCACACTCACAAATTGACGTGCCTCTCACTATCTGATCCATTATGGTATCAGAGCCGTCAGGACAAACGTCCTTCTACTTGGCCTATCATATCCTCTCATCCCTTTTAATACACCTTTAAACATCAAACCTAAAAAACAATTTTCGACCATCAATGGTTCTTCAAGTCCAAAACACAAACCCATCCGTACCTTCTTTTTCTTCCTTTATTATTGTGAAGTTCTCCCAGATAACTTTCCTCTTTGGAAAGATCAAGTCTCCTCCTATCTTTGAGCCTATAACATTTTCTCCCTTGTTGACGATTGCCTGCCTTATCCTCTGCCCACCATTGACGATGATGAAAATCAAGCTTACCGTGACTGGATCATGAAGGATCGGTTGGCTATGGCTATTTTAACCTCCTCCCTCACAGAGAGTGTCCTTGCTCAGGTGCTCGAGTGCACCACCTCGGGTTAGATATGGTCCAACCTTCACACTCTGCTTTTTACTCGTTCCAGTGCCCAGATTGTGCACCATCGTCTCCAACTTGCTTCCCTTAAGAAAGGGTCTGAAGTTGTCTCTGATTACTTCACCAGGGCCAAGACCTTCTCCACTATGCTTGCCGCCACCAATCAAAGCATCTCTGAAACCGAGTTCAACACCTACCTCATTGCCGACCTCAACACACAATACGACTCGGTCGTCACCTTCCTTTCCACTCAGCCCCTTTTGCCCTCACCCAACCAAATCTTATCCATCTACTCGTTCATGAGTCCCGACTATGTCACTAGACAAAAAATCTCCAAAAACCATTTCTATCAACCATACAATCTCCACTGAAATCTCCCTTGAAGGCAACTATACTACTTCTGGGAGAGAACGATACTCCTCTAACCCTTCGAGAGGTAGAGGTTCGACCCGTGGACGAGGTCATGGTGATTCCTGTGGTGGTCGCAGTCCCATCTACTTTACATGCGCTCCCCATGGCCGTCCAATCTACCAGCTCTACAACAAACCCGAACACACCGCATTGAAGTGATGACATAGGTTTGACCAGGCCTTCCAAGCTACATCGCCACCCTCCTTTCAAGCCAACGACAACAGTAGTAACTCTTGGTTCCCAGACACGGCGGCCACTCATCAATTTATCTTGAATATCTCAAAGTTGCGACTCGAAAATTACTAATATGATGGCACTGACACTATTTCCTTAGGCGATGGCTGCCAAATTCCCATTATCAACCAGGGAACCTGCTCCTTCCACTTCTCTCAACGTTAATTTAAACTCTCTCATGTCTTTTATACCCCTCTTTATACTAAAAATTTGCCTTATGTTAAAAAGTTTTGTGCACCAAACAATGATTTTATTTGAATTTCATGCCCACTTTTCCTTGTGAAGGATTCCACGACCAAGGCAGTGCTTCTTCAAGGTCCTGTTAGAGTTGTACTGTATAAGTTTTCGATTGATCCTCCACCACCACACTCCTCCCCGCAAGATAACCTCACCGCCACCACTACTTCTTCTCTTTGGCACTCTAGGCTAGGCCATCCCTCCTCTATTTTTCCTTTATTGCATTCCACTCACAAAAATGACCCATTAGGCCCAGTTCCATGTAGATCTCTCTGTTATGCTAAGGCACATGCCTTACCCCATCCCCCAAGCATTAGTCAATCCCAAAACCTCTTCACCTTTTGTTTATGGATGTACGGGGTCCGGCCCACCAAACTTCAATGAAAGGAAATATTTATTATTTTTCCATTGCTGATGATTTTTCAAAATTTATTTGGCTTTTCCCCCTCTCTTCTAATCCATGGTCTCCAAAATTGTCTCCACCTTTATTACCTTTGTTACCAAATTATTCTCCACCAAAATCAATTACATAATACGAAAATCCACCTAATTCAAACTACTGAAATCCACCTTTTAACACTTGGGCATTCACCACCGTCTCACTTGTCCATATTCCCATGAACAAACACCATTGAAAGCGCCATATCTCATAAACCGTCTCCCTTCTCCAATTCATTCTCCATAATAAAAGTCCATATAAACTATTCTTCCATGCCTTACCTGACTACTTTCTCCTTTGGGTCTTATGTTGCGTGTGCTTCCCGAACCTTCAACCATACCGTAACCACAAGCTCTCCTTCCTCTCTACACCCACCTTTTTCTCGGTTATAGTCCTAACCATAAAAGATATATATGCCATGATTGGGTTGAAAACCGATCCCTTATCCCTCATGATGTCCTCTTTCACGAAAATGATTTCCCATTTGCATCACAAAATTTACCCACCTCTCCTACACCATCTTTATCTCCCTTACCCTTACTCCCACATCTTTTACCCACCCAAATATCACATTCCTAGTTGGCTCCCTCATATGGGCCCAATACTCCCCTAGCATCTCCTTCTTTTGAGCCCAATTCCACGACCCAATCCAACTCCATCTCCTCTACGAACTCCCCCGCCCAAAATGGACTCTCTTCCTCTACCTCCCCTCTCTCCCCTGATGGGCCTACCTCTCATTTAATTTAAAACAAAAAACGATGCAAAAATTGATGTTGACTTGATTCTGAAGTACTGACTCATGTTTCACGTTCCCCACGAGCATTCCGATGATGTCGAGCTAATTGTTGTAAAAAAGAATTATTTTTTGAACAATTGATAGTACAAATAATTAATTAAATTGATATTATTAATTAATTCAAATTAAATAAATTCGTATGTTAAAGAAGCATAACATAATGAATTTGATTTAATGGTAAATCAATGGATATGATTCAAAATTTTAACTGTTAATTAAGGACGTCGGATTTTAAAGATGAGAAAGAACAACAACCTGGACTGTTTAGCAAGGGGTCTAAGGGTTATTCGAAAGGGGCTTAGAGGTGCTCGCATGAGCTCGAGTCTGGCGCGGTCCAACTCACCAAGTGTCGAGGATGACTTGGGCAGAGGTTGAACGACAATGAAAAGGCTTAAAGCTGCTAGCGACGGCTACGAAGTTGGAAAGAAACCAACTTCTTACAAAACTTGGGCAACAATGCGACTAAGTTGCATGGGAGGGGGTTTTTGAGCGGCTTGTTTGAGGTCCAAACAGAGAAGGGCTAGCGGCGTTGCACTGGTGGCGCCACAAGGTTTCTTTGACTATCAGCATCTGAAAAGTAGCACAAGCAGTGGCTCAAGAGAACTTGCTATTGTTTTTCCAGAATGTGCCTTTACGAGGGTCAAGGTTCGAGGGGTTCAGAGGTGGCCCGAATGACAACCAAATGGTGCAAGGCCGGTGGCTATGGACTCGTGACGTTGCAAGCTATACTCGGCTATACTTAGTGGTGGAAAAGATCGACGTCGGAAAACGCTTTTTAAGAGGCTAGATTGAACATAGGCGGAAGAGGAGTTTGTTCGGTCTTGGGGCAAATTGGATGCCGAAAATGCATCGAAAAGCCTCGTGTTTATAGGGATAATGCTACCCATAAATCTTCCAATACAATCACGTAAATCTAGCCTCTCAATTGATTCAAAATTGATTGAATTCTGCCAATTCCGTCGGTTGACTCATGAACACGTCATCCAATTTATGGGCTATATCTGGATGATTTCGAATCTAATTAACCCGAATATTAGAGGGATATGATAGACGATTGATAGATCTTGAATGCCAAATTGATGAAACGTATCAATTTGATTTCAAACGCTCCAATTTCGGCTTTGAAATTTAGACCCTAACCCGTGAAAACATAGTTTGAAGAAGTTGTGAGGATACAACCCATTACTCTTCTTAATTACGCTTGGCACCCCTCCTTTTGGGTAAACTACACGTTTTTGCCCAATTTTTCAAAAGCGAGGCAGAAACACCCAATTTCACTTATATAATCTTTATAAAGTTTCCCAAACTTTATTTCCCAAATTACTTAACTTATTTAATAGCCCCTTAACTATATTAGTGTAACATTTTGATAATAAAGTCTCACAACTTTATTTTATAAACTAGTTAAGATTATTTTATAAACTTAACTCAGCTTTATTTGTACAAAAATCATCCTAACATAATTTTTGGACTTAAGTTAATTAAAATATAAATTACTCTTTTATAAAAGAAATAAAATAAAATTTCGAACTTTTGTTATTATCAAAAGTAAAGTTACTTTAGAATTATTATATGTTAATTCCATTAATTAAAATAACGGATTTGAATAGAGTACGCATCTCGAGATGGTTCGGATTTGGATTTGAGTATTTTAGGAGTCAAATCCTACTAATTTGAGGATGAAGAACACAATAATGGATTTGAATAGAGTAAGAATATGAAAAAACTTGGTTACAAACCAAACAAACACAAAACCTTAGGGACACTAACATGAAGGAGAACAAGAAGGAATATAAGGAGAAGGTGAAGGAGAATGAGGTAAAAATTAATACAATAATTGGGACATTTTAAAACTTCAACATCAGCTGCTATATGTTGTGATATATATAGGTAATAGTACTGTACGTATAGATGGTTGTACATTTGGATTTAAATCCGAAAATTCATGTCCTTAGAAACCTCATGTTTTTTGTTCAAACCATCTATTTCCAAGGAATACCAAGGTTATATTAAGAAATCCTTTCGATCCAACCATTTTTCTTTACCTAAGCTATATAAACATATGAAAACATAATTGTTAATTCATAAGACAAATAGGAAGGAATAAATGGCGTTCTTGAAGTTAAATCCTCGCGTTATAGTGTTTTTCTCGCTAGTCATCTTCCTTCTCTTAAGGCAATCGGTTTCTTACCATGACAATGCATCTTTAAGAAAGCTCAAGGAATCGGAAGCCTCGATGTCTACATCCAAGGATCAGAATAAGGGGAAGGAAGTACAAGCAGGAAAACAGTCATCTTCTCCATTAGAGAAGGTAGAGAAGGAGAAGGAGGAGAAACATGAGGAGCACAAGAAGGAAAATAAGGAAAAGGTGAAGGAGAATGAAGAAAAACATGAGGAGAACAAGAAGGAAAATGAGAAGAAGGAGAAGAAGAATGAGGAGAAACATGAGGAGAACAAGAAGGAAAACAAGGAGATGGAGAAGGAGAAGGAGAAAAAACATGATGAGAACGGGAAGGAAAATGAGAAGAAGTTAAAGGAGAAGGAAGAGAAACATGAGGAGAACAAGAAGGAAGATAAGGAGATGGAAAACAAACACGAGGAGAACAAGAAGGAACAAGGGGAGAAGGTGAATAAGCATGAGAATAATGAGAAGAAAATTGGGGAGAAGAAGATGGAACATGAGGAGAATGAGAAGAAACAAGAGGAAAAGAAGATAGAACATGAGGAGAAGAAAATAGAGCATGCGGGTAAGGAGGTGGAGAAGAAGAATGAGAAAGAGAAGATTTAGAAGGAGACAAAGAAGAAGAACACAAATTCTACAGGCGGGAAGGATTTGCAAGTGAGGAGAATATATAATAAACAAAGTCATGAAACTAATCAAGTGAGAGATGGGACTTCTTCATAGTTTAATTAAATGCAATATTTTCATTTGTATTGCTTGTTTTAAATTGCTTAGTTACTATGGTGAAAAATTATCTTCCTTTTGTATTGATAATTTAGGTAGTTCATGATGCAAATAAGTTGTATTATGTGTAGGAAAACAATTTAGACAAAGAATTATGTATGCTCTGTTTTCATATAACACAAGTATTTTTACAGAGTGATTGCTTAAACTCTTGAAATGACTTTATATTTAAAGAAAGTATTACAGATTCCATTTGAAAATGTGAGAATAAATAGGTCTAATGTTATCCATGTGAAGCATGGTTAAGTGATAAGAGGCACATTCATAGTCGAAGTTTATCATGAATATAAAAGAACTATAACTGATTCAATAAGTTTCTACTACTAATAAATTGCATATGTAAGTTGAGGATACTCACATATTCAAGCTCCTGAATTGAAGTTGTCAAATGGGAAATAATTCATTTGTTTTCACATCATAGTTTTTTGATGTTAGCCTATGGCATTAGAAAGCAAATAATTTATATTATGTGAAGAAAATTAACTTGTTTCCTAAAGCGGCAATTCAGTTTCTTGCTTTTCTTGATATGTTTTTACTCTGTTATGCTCCCTTGTAACACTTTATTTGCATGCATCAAAGAGTCACCAATTTAAATATTCAATCTTGCTTCTATTACAAGTTCTTTACTATGCCTTCTTATCTTAAAGAACTCAAACATCCAATAAAACCAACATATTTTATCCATAATAGAGGATGAAAGTATACAACAAACCATAGAATGACACATCGTCAGCTATCCATAGAGATATTTTCATCAAGAGCCTTCATTATACCTTTTGAGGGAATAGTTCCTCTGAAATGAACTACTCTGTGTGAGTATCAATTGAATCAAGTAAGGGGCAATAAAAAGGAAACAACTATCTAGATGAATTATAACATAAATGCATGCTCATTTGTCAAAAAATGTACAAATTGTAAAACTTATCCACACACAAAATAAGTAATCTATACAACACAAATAAATACTTTTTAAGCAATAGTACACTCGTATATCTGATGTACCTTAACTTGTAGCTTGTTATCACTAGTAAAATGGTTTTTTGTTACCATAAAATCACGAAAGAATTGAATGCAAATAATTTCACTTTTTCTTTATTCATTAGTTAGAAATGAGGTAGATAGATATGAAAATATAAATTTTAGAAAATTTTGTAATGGTTTAGCTTATTTATTGATTTTTTTAACCTAGTGGGTTGGCACGGTTGTGTAAGGCCTATTGTGTTCACACAGAAAGGGGATGTTCTATTTAATGGGAGATTCGGTGTTCGATTCTCCCATGTGAAAATTTCCTTAAGCCAGCGACAGCCAGGCACCGCGAGCATGGTTACCATGTAATCAGACCCCTAAAAAGGATATGTGTCAGCATCTAGGTGATGTCACTTCATCAAGCGTTTTAAAAAAAGTCAAACAATCTGTCTAACTTTAATTATAGAATTCCATTTTAAAAATTCAAATCAGATCCTTACTACAATATCTTAACAAAATAGCTATATTTTCTTCTTATTATTACAAATTATATTTTTACCGCAATGTACATAATCAAAATTGTTTTTAGTTTTTTAAATTTATTTTTCATATTTTCTATTTTCTTACTTTATGATATTTTAATTATGCGTATCTTTCTCTTATTTATCACTACATAGTTTTGATTGTTTTGGAAAAAAGATTATATTTATTTTCCATTGTAAATTACATATTTTCATTTTTCTTAGTTTTCATCACTATTTAGTATGTTTCCGTCAATTAATTTAATTCAAAATATCATTCAAATTTAATAAAGATATAATAATTAATCTATATTTGAAGAAAAAAATAGTTAAAATAAATTCATATTGTTGAATTTTTTGGGGGATTATTACAGGTGTTTACGCGAATTTTTGATGAAATATAAGAAAATTAATACAATTGAATAGACACTTCTGTTATATACAAATTATATCATTAAAAAGATTAGCGGGTTTGTGTGAGGCTTAGAGTTATAATTTTTATATTATATTTATATGGCGTGTTCGTATGAAATATACCAAGTAAATATAAATCATAGAAAGAAGAATGTAAATATTAATTCAAATAAAGTACATAAAATTTAAACTTAGGGATATACAAAAGATATTTAATTGTTTCCCTCATTCCCTCCCACGTACGGCCCTTCGTACCCTTGCCCAAAACCTGTCTCATAGTAGGGAGGATGATGCGAACAACTCTTGAAGTGTCGTTTGCAACGCAGGATCTTTGGTTTCTCAAGCTTGTAGTCGAATTCTTCTCTTCCGTAGCCAAAGTGATGGCTTTCCTAGGGCTAAAGAGATAGCCTTCAAACTCGTTTAAAGAGATGAACGGAGAGATCAAAGTGATGATCGTGAGACACCGAAGAGACGGTGTTTGAATTGCTCGAAGCGACGAGCTACGGGATAGTTGATCCGTGGGATCGAAGGGTTTGATGTTGGAATTCAAGGAAGGAGCGTACTCAACTTTACTACTCAAATTCAACATAAGATTACAAACTAGGGTTTCTGGTTTTAAATAGCGACAAAAGATAATAATAAAATAATAAGAAGTTTTCGGAAATAAAGACGATAAAGCGAGCGCTCGGGCTCGTTTCCGCGGTCGCGGAATTACTTCCGCGGTCGCGGAAAATTGTTTGAATTAAAAAGCCGTGGCCAATCCGCGATCGCGGAAATACTTCTGTGATCGCGGAAATACTTCTGCGATCGCGGAAAAGTGTCTGTAACAGGTCGTCGTCAGAATAGCGCCCGTGGTCGCGGCCCAAGCATCCGCGGTCGCAGCCTAAGCTTCCGCGGTCGCGGCCGTGTCCTCCGCGGTCGCGGAAGCGCTCCTGTGCTGCTATCCTGCGTCGGGCTCTCTTCGAGTGCACTCCCATTGTTCCCTCTTCGTCCTTTGCCGTCATCGAGGGGGTCATGGAGCTATCAGTCTCCCCTTCTTGGCTGCGAAGCATCCCCGCTTCGTCCTTGTCGTCAAAAGCAGGAGGCGTAGAAGGAGAAAGAACAACGATGTTGAACGTAGGAGGCGCACCATAGTCATCGGGTATATGGGGTAATCCCTTGGGCAGCTCCTCGGGCATCCCATCCCCAAGGTCATGCAAAGGAGAAGTCACGGTAGAGAATAATTCAACAAAATCTTTAACGGTTAAAAGACACGCGAAGAGAGCAAGGAAAAAGCAAGGACGACGTCCCTAAATGTGTGGAGCGACATCCCGCGGCCTAGCCAATAGAAGCCGGTCTGCACAAGATCCTTGAATGTCGGGTGGAGCTGGATTAGGAGGATGTTTTGTTGCTGTTTTTTGTGGCTTCTCACGGCCAGCTGAGAGCAGTGGATGTCCCTTGGCTTGGTCAAGTGCCTTGACTCGGTTCCTCTCAACTTGATCTTGCAAAATCTCCTTAGGGATCATAGGAAGCAATGTTACCTTTCTTCCATTGTGCATGAAGACGTAGTTGTTGAGAAATCCATCATGAAGAGTTCTCTTGTCAAATTGCCAAGGTCGCCCTAAGAGAAGATGAGTTGCATCCATGGTCACTACGTCACAAAGCACCAAATCCGCGTAATGACCAATGCTGAAATTTATGGTGCATTGTTGCTTCACTACATTGGAATCATCACCCTCGGAGATCCATTGTAGACTATAGGGTTGTGGGTGTGGAGTTGTATCGAACTTGAAGTGCTTGATCACCTTTTCATTGATGATATTGCAACAAATTCCACCATCTGTAATAACACTCAAAGAAGCACCCTGGACCGCACACTTAGTATGAAACAAATTTTCACGTTGGTCAAGTAAGGTACCTTCTTTGGCGGTAAGAACGCGGCGTGTAACCAAGCTAAGAGGTACGATGCCTGGCTCATCCATAGGGCTGCATATGTATCCATCCAATTCCTCCTCCTCCTCAAGGTTGTAGGTGTCAAAAACCGGCCCGACGTCGGGGGTGTCCTCGTCAAAAGACTCGTAGCCGGAGGTGGTCGAGAAGAGGACGCACTTGTTATTGGGGCAGTCCCGCTGTATGTGGCCACGCCCTTGGCACTTAAAATAGACCTTGTCCCGGGCCTTATCATCGACAGGAGGCACTCGACGCTGTTGTGGCTCGTTGACACGCGTCGGTGTGTTGCTTGGCCGAGTGGCCGGTGCCGGCGTTGTAGTCGCGAAAGCGGACTTCAACGAGGAACGCACATCAGTAGAAGGGGAACTTGACATAGGGTGAGAGCCATACCTTGTGTGAGGCTGAGACCAAGACGCTATCTTAGCCGCTTGAGCCTGCGACCATATCTCTTGTGCCGTATGTGCGCACTTTTGGAGGTCTCAAATGTTAAGCACCCGAAGTTGATTTCTAATGGGCTCATGCAGGCCACGAAGGAACATACTCCGGAAGTCCTCGTCAGTGTGATGGATACCTGCCTTATGGGACAATTCTTCAAGTTCAGCATAAAAATCAAGGGGAGAACGGTTACCTTGGGCCGCTAGTTGTATCTTGAGGTGCATTTCGGAAGTGAAGTCCTCGGGGACATACTTCCTTCGCATGATCCGCATAAGATGGCACCAAGAAGTGACTGGCCGTTCACGGTGATGCTCACGGTCAGCGCAGAAACGATTCCACCAAGCCTTGGCGGCGCCGTCAAAGTGCAAAGCGGCGGTTGCAACCCGTTCTTCTTCCGGGTAGCGATAATGATTCAACACATACTCCATGGACTGCTGCCAATCAAGAAACTTAAGGGGATCAAATTCACCAAAAAAGTTTGGAAGTTTTACTTTAATGTCGGGGCGACGCGGTCCATAGCGCCCGGGGCTCGGCCGACGCCGTTTCGGTGTGTGGCGGCGGTAGCCATGGCGTGTGGGACGCAGCTCCGCATGGCGTTCCAACTCATATGCCTCATCGTCATCAACTCTGTCCCGGGAGTGGTCCGAGGTACGGTCAACGTCGTCATCAAGCTCGGACTCGGAATCGTCATACCACGTATGTTATCGACCTCATTCCCGACGGTCCTTGGTGTTGACATAAGGTAGGGGATCCTTGGAGACGCGGACACTACGACGGGAGCGATCTGAAGAGTAATCCTCAACTCTCGGAGCAAAGGTGGGATTGTACCGGACACGGGAATCGCCACGCTTAGGAGGGTAGCCTTCAATTTGAGAGCGAAGGCGATCTTGTGGAGTAGACAAGACGCCCTTACCCTTGCGGTCCAGTGGTTGTCTTATGGAGGCCGTATGGTTCAACAAGGGGTCAGCCGTGGGCAACTTCATGTTACTCACGACGAAGGTGTGCAAGCTCAGCAGCTTGCTCGGCCAGGAGGCGGTCTTTCTCGTCATTCGAAGCTTGAAGGTGGTCAATTTGCTCATAGGCGGAGTCCATGTGTCCGGGGCTGCGATGGCCCATAGAAGGAGAGGCGCTCGATGTAGGGACATCCATAGTACCTATACGAAGCATGCAACACTAGAAGTAAGTTGCACCAAGCAAAAGAACAAGTCCAAGCCAAGTCCTTGTCTCAAAAGTGAACCAAGAAATTTTCCGTTGGGCGTACTAATTTTGGTTGCTCGTGAGGAGGGAGAGGCTTGAACGGAAGGCAACAAAGCAAGAACTAGCAAATCAAGTCTAAAATAACACACAAATTTTCAAGTGCAAGCAGATCAAATCAAGTTTCCCAGAATTAATCACAAGAGAGTTGAATTTTTTTTTCCTTTTCAAAGAGAGTTGCATAGAGACATGAAAGAAGAGAAGATGGAGGATGACCGTATGGGGCATTCTCTGTCTTTTTTTTTTTTTTTTAGGCTTCCGTCTTCCCAAACCTTTTTGTTTTGTTTGATGGAAGGTGAGAATGGTATGTTTGTTTTTGTTTATACGGTCACACTTTTTTTTTGTGTGATATGATGGCGAATCAAGCAAGAAAGAACCACACAAGCAAGTGTAGGAGAAGAAAGAAGAGACAAAGCAACTATGAGGGAATTAAATCGAACAACTAATCTAGCAATTAATCCAAAGATAAAGCAAGACTTAAGCAACAAGAACAAGGAAATCAAGTATCCAATTAAGGAAACAAGATAGTGCTAGAAGGATAGAGATTAGGGATGTTGGAAAAGTAACCAAAACCTAGGGAAAATTAGGGTTGCAGCCGTGAGGGAGAGAGAGAGGGTGGAGGACGGTGGTGGTGGTGGTGGCGGACGGTGGTGGTGGTGTGGTGGTGGTGTTCACGGTGGGGACAATTCCGACAAGTGGCGGTGGTGAGAAATAAAATTCTGGGTTTTGCAAGCGGAAATTTGCAAGGAATCACAATAAGAGAGAAGAACAAACTTAGCTTGGATAGGCTCTGATGCCAGTTGATGCGAACAACCCCTGAAGTGTCGTTTGCAACGTAGGATCTTTGGTTCCTCAAGCTTGTAGTCGAATTCTTCTCTTCCGTAGCCAAAGTGATGGCTTTCCTAGGGCTAAAGAGATAGCCTTCAAACTCGTTCAAAGAGATGAACGGAGATATCAAAGTGATGATCGCAAGACACCGAAGAGGCGGTGTTTGAATTGCTCGAAGTGACGAGCTACGGGATAGTTGATCCGTGGGATCGAAGGATTTGATGTTGGAATTCAAGGAAGGAGCGTACTCAACTTTACTACTCAAATGCAACATAAGATTACAAACTAGGGTTTCTTGTTTTAAATAGCGACAAAAGATAATAATAAAATAATAAGAAGTTTTCGGAAATAAAGACGATAAAGCGAGCGCTCGGGCTCGTTTCCGCGGTCGCGGAAAATTGTTTGAATTAAAGAGCCGTGGCCAATCCGCGATCGCGGAAATACTTCCGCGATCGCGGAAAAGTGTCTGTAACAGGTTGTCGTCAGAATAGTGCCCGCGGTCGCGGCCCAAGCATCCGCGGTCATGGCCCAAGCTTTCGCGGTCGCGGCCGTGTCCTCCGCAGTCGCGGAAGCGCTCCTGTGCTGCTATCCTGCGTCGGGCTCTCTTCGAGTGCACTCCCATTGTTCCCTCTTCGTCCTTCGCCGTCATCAAGGGGGTTACGGAGCTATCAGAGGATACCCTCCCCTGTACTGCCCATACCCTTGCCCAGACCCAAGTAAATTCAAGAACCCACTCGTACCCCTGTACTGCCCCCCGAACTCAAGGCCCCTTGTCGGCGGTACGAACGGTGGACCTTCGGGGATGGACATAGTAATCAAAGCTCCCTAAATATGAGAGAGTGTACTGAGTTACCGTCATACCATCCATCTTTTCTGCGTGAACCTGCTGCCGAACGTTGTAGATTTTCTTCCTCGACGTGAAGAACCACCTTCGGCTTTGCAGAAGCTTGTGTCAACGCCACGACTTGCTTCTTTTGAACCTTAGTCAGGCGTCCAACAAAGGCTTGAGCCTCTAAGCTCGTCGAAAGATCATGATCGTGTGTATCGCAGATCACTAACAGCATCCACGATCCGTCCTTCTACATCACCTCGTTCAGCACGAATTGACAATTGCTCTTCTTTGTACGCGTCTTTCGTATCAATACATCCTTGAACGACCGATAGCTTCCCGACTTCTCGCATGACAGTATGACTTTTCGCTCCCATGATTTCTGGATAGTCAACACTATATTCAGTCTAGTTCCTTGTTCACGTGCCCAATCTAACATGGATTGACGATCTGTCCACCTGTAATCCTCTGGAAGTAGGCAGAAAAATCCAGCCACTATTTTCAAATATTTAAAATTAATATGAGATAACACAAAATATATAATGATGCAACAAATTTTAACATGTTTCATGTTGGGTACATTAAATAGTACTAAGTTCTCTTTATTAAGGTATCCTACAATCTTTGTATTTGGGAAAGGGTAAGTGTCATGTGAAAATATGTAATAGGGTGAGAAATGAGAATAAATCCTAGCCTTTGGATGTCAAATAAACCAAAGGCTAAGATTATACTATCATTAAAAGGTCATGTGCAATGCACATGACCTGATTTTTGAGAGTTTGACCGGTCAACATGACTGGTCAAACCAGTCACCGGCGGTCAATGCCAGAGCTCCGACGTTGATCGGTCAAAGTTTTTTTTCAGACACATTTTTTGGCTTGTGACGGCATGTGTATAGATTTTGGCTTGTATGTGCATCGATATTGATTTGTTTGTGCATTGATATTGCACAAAATCTGTATAGGATTTTTACTATATGTGTGTGTTAGGAAATGGAACTCTGGAACTTCGGTTCCCCTGAGAGTTCTTTTCCTCAGTTTCTCTACTTTTGATAATGACAAATATTTTGATACTAATGTTTTATCTCAAAGATGTGCTTTAAGGAACCACAGGACAAATACCGAAAGCATGGAAGCCAAACAGGACAAGAGAACCAAGCAGCAAGCCAAAGGAAGGAACCCAGGTGTGCCCAGAAATGCAACATGTGATGTTGCGCTTCCCGAGAAATCTGGGAACACCAACCTCGGACATGTAACACCCCCAAATATTCCCTTGGAAATGCATTACCGCCAGTGACCTCAGACGTCCTGTCCGATGTCACCCAAGGCTTTACCAGTTGATATAAATCATCAAACAACAACTATGATACAAAATATCATAACTTTCATTTAAACCAAGGTTTTAGGATTACATCCATGAACCAAATACATCAGAAATACAGCGGAAGACTTAATACAAGACATATTTAACACAGCGGAAGACTTTAAATAATCAACAAAAGGGTCTTGATCGCAATGATCACCCGCCAAAGATCTTAACCTGGATAAACTTATCAAAAACACCGTTTGCCTTCATAGTCGTTCTAGCCTTCACGGGATGGCAACTTATCTGATGTGCCGAATCGAACGGATGACACCAGCCAACCATGCAGAGAACAATTACGGTTGGTTAGTCTAATGAAAGACTATGCAAGGGTACAAGCAGAGGGGTTCGAGTGATCGTAACCGTTTACTATCACTGTCCCTCGACTAATAACTGAAGGAACGATATATAAACCCGATACTTTCACTGAATGATTTAACAATTAGATATGCACTGAAGAGAAGACTCCAACTGAAATGAGCCTTAAAGGAAATTATGATGAATGTTTGGGAACATTAAAGTTTCACACAAGATTTTAATTAACCTGATTTACATTAAGACGAGTTTTCCCTAGCTGCACTACGGCCTAGCTGCACTACTCGTCTGACGGTATATTAATATATGTGCATCACCGCACTATCTTAATCACAACGGCACTTAACTTAATCATAACGGCATTTAACTTAATCACAACGGCACTTAACTTAATCACAACGGCATTTAACTTAATCACGACTACCTTAAAATAGGAGAACACACATTTCTCATTTCCTTAAATGAGAAATCCCGAGCTCACACGTTACTTCTTATAATCAGACATTAAACCTTAATAACCTCGAATCTTACAACCTCAACTTCCTTAAAGATACTTCTCACAATTCCATTACTCATTAACATTAGAATTGGCCCTTATGCCAAATTCTAACTTAAAATCCTTTCGGTAATGACTTAACCTATTTCTTTACTCGTCTTATAACTCAAATCTTCAAGATTCCTTAACTTTCTCCAGACATAATCACCACACTCTATGTTCCTCGAAACGGATCACATGAGATATTACTCTTAATTCCTCAAGATATCATTCTGGAAATGATTCACCCTTATCAATGCTTATAACACAACTCACCTATGAAAGGTAACTCTCAATCTCTTAGAACATTAACTCCACACATTTATCCTTAATCACTTCATCATATCACAACCTTATCTCCATACTGCACATCATGTAATAATTCTTACTGTATCCATTTACCACACTCACATCAACGTTAAGACTTTTAATATTATTAAGAGCAGCTACGAAGCTTTAAACCTCAGGGTGACAATTATGTCCACCCAATTAGTACAACACCAAAGCTTATTAATTATGTGCTTAACTGCACTTATCTTGTTAATTTATAACACATACACACACGTTATAAGCTTTTAATTATATGTTCTGTCACGCAGGACATCTATCGAAGGAATGAACCTCGCAGAGTCCAAACATCTACATCTATCGAAGGAATAAACCTCGCAGAGTCCAAACCTCTACATCTATCGAAGGAATGAACCTCGCAGAGTCCAAGCCTTTATATCTATCGAAGGAATGAACCTCGCAGAGTTCAAGCCTTTATATCTATCGAAGGAATGAACCTCGCAGAGTCCAAGCCTTTATATCCCTAGGGTCTTGATCGCCCTTTTCACCAAGTTATAAAGAAACAAATGGACCTCGCAGAGTCCAAGTGTTCCTACGAATACTCGTGCTAACAAACAATTCAACACAGCAATTATTCACATCAAAGTCATCCTGACAATCAACTTAAACACAGATACAATAGAAACGACTAATCCTTACCTGGACTTAGCTTTCCTGTAAACCCACGTGCTATTCTAGCATTAAAGTTAACATTAAATTCACAACAATACCATCACGGTAATTAACACACAATACTCGTGCTAACTAAACAGTTCAACACAGTAATAATCCATATTAAGGCCCTTCAGACAACATATATCTATAATAGAGTTGATTCTAACAGAAATACAACCTATTATAATATCAGATTTTTAATTAAGTTATTTATGAAATTAGTTCCCAAACAACAATTCACTCCAATTTAATTAACAATTAAACAATTGATAATTAATGAAACATGGAATGATTAAGCAAGAGCGAACCGCCACTTGCCTGGAGTAGATTCGGCGATGAATCTAGACGAGACGACTATTGATTATATCATTTCCGAGGATATGGCCTAAGCTTCAGATAACCCCAACTGATTACGAGTCCACACGCGATTCAGCAGATCACGTTCTAACTGACAAATCAATTATCTATCAATTAATTTGACTGGACGAATTTAAGGAATTATATTTAATAAATTTTTATGATATTAAATCATAAAAATATTTATTAAATTTTCCTAAAGAAAAATACGGACGAAAGGGGATCGAAATTATACCGCTCGAATAATTTCGGGTTGAATCTGGACTGGAAGGGTTTTGGGCCTCTCGGCCCAGCAACAATTAAACAAGGGGGGGAGGGCCCCACCTTGCTTCTTCTTCCCCGAATAACAACAACAGCACACAACAACACAACAAGCACAGCGGCTACGCCTTCAACACACCGGGAAGGGCTCCTCGACGCCGGAGAGGGCAGCGCGGCGGCGCTGGGAAGGAGAAGCAGCAGCTCGTCGGCTTGGTCGCGGCTCGCCGGAGGTGCAGCAGCTCCACGCAGCAACAACGGGCAGCAACTCGTCAACTCCCGACAACAGCTCGGCGGAGAAGCTCGGCAGCATAGTAACAACAACAAGGCACAGGAGCTCTCGTTGGCGGGAAGGAGGAGGAGCTCGCCGGACCTTGGGTCGGCGGCGGGAAGGACAACCGAGAGGGAGATCGGGAGAGAGACGAGAGGAAGACGAGAGAGGAGAGAGAGAAGGCTCCCTTTTATAGCCAAGATATTTTGTACAAATATCTCGCACAAATATCTCGCACAGATATCTTATGCAAAGTTGTATAGGGAAAGTTTGGTATGAGTTTTAAACCCCGGAAATTATATGTTTGTATCCAAACAAATATTCTAAGTCCTGAAAATACATCGAATGTATTTTATACCACTCAGAGAATTATTACGGAGATCATGGATATTACTGAAAATCCAAACTCCACTGAAAGCGAAAAAAATTATTGAACGAAGGATGGGAAAAATTACCCAATTATCCTTACTAAAAATTGAGGGATATTACAGGACAAGAGAAAGTTGAAAACGACTTGTGCGAAGCTTCCAAAGTCTGCCATTGTCCAGAGCAAAACAACAAGACGCCTAGAACACATAACCTCGGACAGAGAAAGGTGAAAGCGACTTGTCATGGAACCTGTCGTTGTCCAGAAGACAGTTCCAAAGTGCCCAGGTTGTCGAACCTCGGAAGAAGGAAGTTGGAGAACGACTTGGCTGAAGCAGTTGACCAACTAAGAAGGATTATGAGCTGCCTAGGTTGTTGGTATGTGTCAAAGGCAGCCTGAATCAAGGACAACCACACATCCTAGGGCAAGCTCGATCTGAGGGAACCAAGAGAAGATCAAGCTGTGAAGAATCCACTATCAAAGAAAGACTAACTCAAAGGTTATCTTAAAGCACTTCAATACGAATCACACTAAATAGCAAACATCAAAGTGTGAACCTTCAAACAAGATCATCAAAGCAAACCGAGATCAAGAGGAACCAGTCAAGGAATCGAAGAGCTGAGTGCTAAGTTCCTGTGACTGTAAGTGAGATAGTTCCTAGGTGCTAAGGTCTGTTTCTTGGATTGATTATTGATTGTGTTAAGTTATCTTGGATTACCTAACTGTGTGTATGGTAAAGAAACTGTGTGTTTGTTCCTAGGATAAGCTGTAACCAAAAGATATAAGAAATCAAGAAGTAGACCTTGAAATCCTTTCAAAAGAAAGGTAGTGGTTTTTATCCTGAATTGCTAGTTGGCAATCAAAGGTTTCCACTATAAGGAACTTGTTCATTTGTGCTTGATTGTTTAAATTCCGCTGCGAAGGGAACTGAGAATTGTTATTCTTAGTTCCTTAGTTATTTGTCTAACAATCTTGATCCTACAATTGGTATCAGAGCGGGAAAAGCTCTAGATCTTTGTTAAGTTTGCAGATCATGCCTCAACCAAGAAAGTTTGAGCTCGGAATCTCCACCAACAAGCCACATCTCCGAAAGAAAGGAGAAGAAACATGGTGGGAAAAGTGCATGGAAAGCCACATCAAGACCAACGACTACCAATGCTGGAGGATAGTCGAAAATGGAGATGGCTATGTCGATCTTACCATGAATGAAGAAGACTGGAAACTAGAACACTATGTCATCATGGAAAAGAATGTCAAGGCCAGGCAGTTCATCCTCAATGGACTGGACAGAGAGGACATGGACAAGGTCATAGGCATCAAGACGGCAAAGGAGATGTGAAAGGCACTCAAGGATATGCATGAAGGAAGTGACGAACTAAAGCAAAGCAGAAAATTTGCTTTGGAAGGAGAATACCACACCTTCAAAATGATGGAAACTGAGACCATCTCAGAGTATTACTCCCGCTTCAACAGACTGGTTGGAAAGCTAACAGCGGCGAGAGTCGACCTTGATGAAGTTTCCAAGTCCCTGGTGGTCATCAATGGACTCAACTCCAAATTCACCCTTCTCAAGGGAATCATGAAGAACACTCCAGGCATCCAATCTCTTCCCTTGACTCAAGTCATAGGGAAACTGGAGGTTGAAGAAAGAGAGCATACCAAAGCCAATGCCGGCAAGAAACTGGAGAAAGGAATTGCTCTCAAGATCTCCAAAGCCTTCTCAAGGCTTGAGATGGAGCAAGAGAACTCAGACCTAGAAGAAGAGGAGGACGAACTGACAGCCCTCTTCACGAAGACTATCAAAAGGTTCTTTGTGAAGGGAAGGTTCCAAAAGGGCAGTTCCTCCCACAATGGTCCAACCTGTTACGAGTGCAAAGAAAATGGGCACTATGCTAAGAACTATCCCAACAAGGAAGACTCCAAAGAAGATGAAAGACCTCAGAGAAAGAAGGCTCTCGTGGCCTCATGGGGAGAAGACTCAGATGAGGAACTGGATCTGAGCGGTTTCTCTGGAGGAAGATGTCTCATGGCAAAAGGAGACTCAAGCGACTCAGAAGACTTTGAGGTAACTTCTGATGACTTTCTAAAGACCCTATTCGATTGTGATAAGAAACAGCTTCTTAAGATCATAAAGAAACTAGGAAAAGAAACCAGTTCCCTTCAACAAAAACTTG
Organism: Rheum nobile; assembly: GCA_027886185.1. Lineage (NCBI taxonomy): Eukaryota > Viridiplantae > Streptophyta > Magnoliopsida > Caryophyllales > Polygonaceae > Rheum > Rheum nobile. The sequence goes on along the minus strand of WOAB01000540.1, from coordinate 3,245,349 downwards.
ATGATTGTGAAGATGAAATTGCTTGCTTGACTGTTGAAAACTCTGTGTGGAGTAAGAAACTTGATAAAACTGAGAAAGACCTAGCTGAAACTCACTCCAAACTCATTGATATTAGAAATGTGCATGCTAGTCACCTTAAAATCTACAAATCTTGTGATAAAACCAGTGTAGACTCTGTTAAGGTTCCTATGCATGATAACCTACCTCAAAATGATATGCTTCAAACTATAATTGATAGGTTAGACACTCTTACTGACTCTATAAATGAAAACCCGATAAATCAAACTGTCTTTTTGAGACAACGTCATGGAATTGGGTATGTTGACAACAAGGCCAATAATGATGTTGAAGATGAAAAGGCTAGATGAGAACTTGTTGAAATGAATGAGAACCTCAGTACTGCTCTTACCACTTCTCAAGACAGGAATCAGTTCCTATTAGAGAAGATCATGGTTCTTGAGAATAAGGCTGAGGTTGCCAAGCGTTTCAATGAAAATTCTCAAAGTCCGAAGAGGGAACCTAAAGGAAAAGAAAAGGCATTCCCTGAAAACAAGTGGTTCACCAATTCTTTTGCTCATAAAAAGTATGTGGATATGGCTCATGGTAAGGTTAGAAACAATGTTGATTTCAACAAAAGAAAAACTGAGAAACCCTTTAGACTTGGAAAGAGAAAATATGGGCATGTTACTTACAATCACTTATGCTATTACTGTGGAAAAATGGTCATTACTGTAATACCTCGACAGCTTAGCAGCCCGGCCCATCACAGGGCTGCAGCCCATACACCCCAACCCATCACTAGTAGCTCCAAGCCCAAGGCCCAGCTATTTCTAGCAGGTTGTTGGTGAGTCTCGAACACGAGACTCACCAACAACCTGCTAGAAATAGCTGGGCCTTGGGCTTGGAGCTACTAGTGATGGGTTGGGGTGTATGGGCTGCAGCCCTGTGATGGGCCGGGCTGTTAAGTTGTCGAGGTATTACAAAAAAGTACACTTTGAATGAGAGGGGCTCCGACCTCCCAGCCATGAACACGAGACCTCACGCTTTAACAAGCGGCCTTACGCCAACTTGTTACCAATTGTGCTGCAGCTCAATTGGTAACAAGTGGGCATTAGGCCGCTTGTTAAAGCGTGAGGTCTCAGGTTCGAGCCTTGCGAACAACCTCCCAGCCATGGGGATTTGGTTGGGGTACATGGGCTGCGGCCCATGGATAGAGAAATGGCTGGCCCTATAAGGTCGGAGCCCCTCTCATTCAAAGTGTACTTTTATGTAATACTTCGACAGCTTAGCAGCTCGGCCCATCACAGGACTGCAGTCCATACACCCCAACCCCTCACTGGCCCATATTAAATGGCGCCCAGCAGGTTGTTCGTGAGTCTCGAACTCGAGACCTCACACTTTAACAAGCTGCCAAAGCATCACTTGTTACCAATTGTGTTGCAGCGCAATTGGTAACAAGTGATGCTTTGGCAGCTTGTTAAAGTGTGAGGTCTCGAGTTCGAGACTCACGAACAACCTGCTGGGCGCCATTTAATATGGGCCAGTGAGGGGTTGGGGTGTATGGACTGTAGTCCTGTGATGGGCCGGGCTGCTAAGCTGTCGGAGTATTATAATTACAACACTGATTGTCCTAAGAAAAGGAACTTTGAAAATGAGAAAAATGCCTATTACCATGAAAGGAACCAGTTCCCTGGTCATTCACAGACTCGGAATGCTAATCCCCCCAGTAAAGCCAAGCTTCGCTGGGTTCAAAAGTCTTAGTTCCCTTGTGTGCAGAAAGAAGAGAGGCAACCTCGACTATGGTACATTGTTAGTGGTTGCTCATGCCATATGACCGGAAGAAGAAATCAAATGACCTCTCTTCAACCCATCCAAGGAGGAAACATCTCCTTTGGAGACAAAAGCAAAGGGAAAATTTATGGAATAGGAACCGTAAATCTCAATGACCACACTAAGGTAAATAAAGTTCACCTTATTGATAACCTTGGTTTTGATCTAATTAGTGTGTCACAGCTGTGCGATCAAGGAGACAATGAAGTTCGATTCAAGTCAAGTGAATTCACTGTCCTAGACTCCTCGGGACAAATCATCTTAAAAGGCAAAAGATTCAACAATGTGTATGTTGTTGACCCATCATTTGTTCCCAAGGAGAAACTCTGCCTCTCAACAGTGAATGATCAAACGGAGCTGTGGCATCAACGTCTTGGTCACGCCAGCACCAAACTGATCCACAAGCTACACTCAAAGGAACTAGTCCGAGGCCTTCCAAAGATAAGTAGTATATCTTCGGAACCATGCTTAGATTGCGTTAAAGGGAAACAAGCAAGGAGTTCCTTCAAGTCCAAAAACATGGTAAGTTCCTCAAGGCCCCTTGAACTCATCCACATGAATCTCTGTGGATCTATGAGAGTTCAAAGCCTAGGAGGAAACAGGTATATCTTTGTTCTTGTCGATGATTTCTCTCGCTTCACTTGGACTATCTTCATAAAATCTAAGAGTGAAGTCATTGACCGCTTTAAAGATCTGGTTCCTTTGTTAGAAAAATCTCTCGATTGCTCACTCAATTCTATTCGGTCTGACCATGGTACCGAATTCGAAAATGGAGAATTTCTAACTTTTTGCAGTGAGCATGGTATTAATCACAACTTCTCTGCACCATACACTCCTCAACAGAATGGAGTAGTAGAAAGAAAAAACAGAACTTTAGAAGACATGGCTCGAACTATGCTAATCTCAAGTGGACTCCCTCAATCATTCTGGGCTGAGGCAATCAACACAGCTTGCTACATCATCAATCGAGCCATGCTTAGCCCAATCACAGAGAAAACACCCTATGAACTCCTAAGAGGAAGAGTTCCCAACATCTCACATCTGAGGGTGTTCGGATGCCAGTGCTTTGTGCACAACAATGGGAAGGACAATCTTGGCAAATTCGACCCAAGAAGTGATAAAGGAATCTTCATTGGATATGCCTCAGGCAGCAAGGCATACAAAGTCTTCAACAAAAGGACTAAAAAGGTAGAAGAAAGTGTTCATGTTATTTTTAATGAAAAATAACTTGGAAGAATTGTGCAGAACACTACCACTCCCTTTGAAGATCCGTTCCCCAAGTCACCTCAAGAAGATCCAGATGAAGATGTCACTCCACCCAGTTCCTGCCCTGCTGCACAGAATCCCCCACTGGCTCCTCCACCAGTTCCCATGGATAATGAATAACAATCCATTTCTGGGAACCATGGACATGAAGACAATATCTGTGGAGACATCAACGATTCATCCTCTCACATGATCTTCAATGGAGAAGGTGATCCCAACCAGGAAGCTGAAGCTGAATGCTCAACTCAAAATGTCTCCACATCAAATGCTCTAGCTCCCAACAGAGAAAGAAGAACCATCAAGCCGACAGTCAGGTTCGAACATCTAACCTTCTTTGCCTTCAATGCCTTTCTGTCTATTGTGGAACCAAAGAACATAGGTGATGCACTGAAGGATGCAGACTGGATCCAAGCTATGCAAGAAGAGCTTCATCAGTTTGAAAGGAACAAAGTATGACATCTAGTTCCCCGTCCCAAGGACAAACACATCATAGGAACTAGATGGGTTTTCAGAAACAAGCTAGATGATACAGGAGCTGTAATAAGGAACAAAGCAAGGCTTTTTGTTCAAGGATACAATCAATAAGAAGGCATCGACTATGATGAAACCTATGCTCCAGTGGCAAGGATTGAAGCGATAAGGCTGTTGATTGCTTTCGCATCACACAAAGGGTTCAAACTGTTCCAAATGGATGTAAAGACTGCCTTCCTCAATGGAATCCTTCAAGAGGAAATCTATGTCAAGCAACCACCTGGCTTTGAAGACGATGATCATCCTGACCATGTCTACTTTCTAGATAAAGCATTGTATGGCCTCAAGCAAGCTCCCAGAGCTTGGTATGATCGTCTTGCCCAGTTCCTACTCTCAAATGGCTACAGGTGTGGAGTCATTGATAAGACTCTCTTCATCCTAAAAGAAAAAGGTAACATTTTAGTGGTTCAAATTTATGTCGATGATATCATTTTTGGTTCCACTAACCTGTCCCTTGTAGACAAGTTCAAAGACTTGATGAGCAGTGAATTTGAAATGAGCCTCATTGGGGAACTCACCTTCTTCCTCGGATTGCAAATCACTCAAAAGAAATATGGCATACAAATTCACCAACAGAAATATGTCAGGGAACTACTGAAGAAGTTCAAAATGGATTCATACAAGTCCCTCTCCACTCCCATATCCACCATTGCTCATTTGGACAAGGACCACTCAAGCCCTCTAGTGGAAGAGAAACTCTATAGAGGTATGATAGGCTCACTCATGTATCTAACCGCTAGTCGCCCAGACATTGTTTTTGCCATTAGCTTGTATGTTAGGTTCCAATCTTGTCCAAGAGAAACCCACTTGGTTGCTGTGAAAAGAATCCTCCGATATCTCAAGGAAATTGAGTCACTCTGCATTTGGTACCCCAAAGAATGTCCATTTGAGCTGATGGGTTTCACTGATGCGGATTATGCTGGATACTTGGTGGATAGGAAGAGCACCTCTGGAATGGCACAGTTCCTAGGCCCTTGCCTTGTGTCATGGGGCTCAAAGAAACAAGTCTCAGTCTCTCTCTCCACCATAGAATCCGAGTACATCGCTGCTGCCTCCTGTTGTTTCCAACTTCTCTGGCTAAAGCAACAACTCGCGGATTTTGGTATGTCTTATGGTCCTCTCACTATTCTTTGTGATAACACCAGTGCTATAAACATTTCCAAGAATCCTGTGCATCATACTAGGATGAAGCATATAGACATAAGACATCATTTTCTTAGAGATCATGTTGAGAAGGGAAACATCATTATGAAATTTTGTAGAACTGAAGATCAGGTTGCAGATATATTCACCAAAGCCTTGAATAGAGTTCCCTTCGAGAACCTTAGATTGGAACTGGGAATGATTCCTATAACCTAGTAGTGACCTTAGTTTAAAGGCTCCTTTCTAATTCCCCTGATTGACTAGTTTAAGATTTTTCACTTGTTGAGTCTTGATATCTGTGTTATATTTTTTTTGCTACAAACCCTCTTTTCCATAATGGTTTCTTAAAAAGGCTTAGATAAATTTTTCTAGTTCGTATCTTTTGGTCTTCATTATTCTTTCAACTCTGTCTTTGTTCAAATTTCTTTGTTGGCCCAAAAAGTCACAATCTGATCATATTCTAACCCAACAATATAAGCCGAAATGATGATTGTGTACAATGACCCTCCTTACCTCATTGCTCAATTTAATTCCCTATGATCCATCTCTTAACCCTCTCTGGGAATTATTGAATAATGCGATAAATGGCCTCCCTGATTCCTTGTATGGGAACGTATTTTTCGGTTCCATGTTTTAAACCCACAACAAAGTTCCCATATACCCCTCTAGCACACTGAATATATCGCCAGAAAGGAACCAGGTTGAATTGATCTTCCAACGGCTAGTTCGGCACCTCCCAAGACGATATTTATGGAAAATCTGCAGAAATCAGACACGTCTCATCAGTGGCAGAGCACCCTCTCCAATTGGGTTGATTTTTGAATTGCTTGTGACCGTTCGGAAAAGCTGCAAGAGTATTCAATACGCCAGATCTTCCCCAATCTCCTCAACGGCCAGATCTCTCCCAACAGTCCCTTCAGCCTTCAATCCGATTTTAAAAGGTGCCCTGTTGATCCAAGCTATTCCCACACTTGCCATTTCCACCTCTCTTGATTCTCTGACTCTCTCTTTCTCAAACACAAACCTCGCTCCTCAAAATGGCTGACAAGAACCCTAATCCCAACTTCATCCAAGACGAAGAGGAAGCTGCCCTTCTCAGAGCCTTCAGAGAAAAGAAGGCCGCCTCGTCTTCCCAACCCATTTCTGTCACCACCTCCCAGATTCCCCAACCTGAAGAGAAAACTGAGGAGATATCCAAGGAGAACACTGAAGAGAAGCCTGAAGAAAAGGCTAAGGAAAAAGTAAAGGACCTCACCCCTGCTTCAGCATCGGCTACAAAATCAGTCTCGGAAGGAGGTTCCCACGATTCTTCCCCAGATAAGACCACCCAGGAGATCCTCAGCCCAGAGCCCTCACCTGCTAGCCTCAAGTCTAAACCCATCTCCAACCCTGGTCCATCAGTTGCCACAAGGCTGAAACAATGGAAAAGGAGTTCCCAAGCTCTGGTTTCCTATGAGCCCAAGTCCTCAAAAAGAGCCAAATCCACCACTCTCTCTTCCTCCTCCTTGGGTGAGGTGTCCTCTCTCTTCTCCAAGAGGAAGATCCTCAAGCCGCTCATCATCGGCAAGGAGTTTTGGACCCAAATCCTCGAAGAAGAAGATGATGAACTGTTCAGCGACGCCCTCAGTGAGTTTCATTCTCTACTGCAATACCAAGGATGGGATGAGCTCTTGGTCGAGCCCTTCTCCGCCTCTGATGAAGTAGTATGTCTGTTCTATCAATCTCTCACCTTTGTGCTTGCCAAAGATAACTCTCCCTGCAACGATGCCATATTCCAGTGGAAGGGAACCATGTATCCCCTGTCCCCCAACCTCATCGCGTATGCCCTTGAGATCGAGTCTAGATCTGGTTTTGACATACTGTATCAGAAAAAGACGTGGCCCAAAGGAAAGAGTTACAAGACCAAGGGAGAAGTGGTGAGGAAACTCTATGACGGCGACTACCTCTCAACCCTGCATACCAAGGATCTCTCCATCGCCAACAACCTACTGCACTTCTAGATCACTAGAAACCTAGTTCCCAGGCAGGAGCACCGGGCCACAGTTCTCATCACGGATGCAATCCTTATGGATAAGGTGCTCTCTGGTGCCCAAGTTGATCTCCCTCGCATTGTGTTGGCTCATATGCAGTTCTGCAAGTCCCATGAATCTCATGCCCTACCCTTCGCTCATCTCATCAGAAACGTCCTCTCCCTGCTTCATCAAGACCCAGAAAATGTCCCTGAAACTGTCTATAGCAAGTTCCTCACCATGGCCACTGTCCGGAAACTGAAAACAAAGGATCACCAGGCCACCCCCTCTGAAGTACAAGCTGAACCGCCTAAGGAAAAGGCTAGTTCCCAGGCCCCTTCAAGTTCTCTACCACCGCTCAACCCCCCTCAAGACTCATCTGCGATCCTTTATTCTCTGGGTCGTATTGAAAAAGCTATCACGGAAGGCTCGACTGTCATCACGGTCGCTCTCCGTGATCAAGTAACTGAGCTGGGGAAGATGAACTCTGTTGTCCTAAGTCTGGTAGAGGTTCTTCAGAAAATATGGGAGGATGCAACCGGTGCTAATTAGGCCACGGGCCAAAATGAAGGAACTGACGACAACAAGGCTATTGAAGAGGAGGCCGCTACATTGCCTTAGGAACGCTTCTCCTGGTTCCCAATGTTGTAACCTCACAGTGTGCTAGTAGTTCCCCTAGGATCCTACTACCCTCTTCTACCCTTTTGTTGTCTTCCTTAAAGGTTGCTTATGTTGTTGTCTTTCTAGGTTGTCTTTGTGATGTTTTGTGGATTGTCTTACCCTGCTCTTGAACAATGTTATGGTTTTATTAAGTTTAATGACTACTTTTGGCTACGATTCTATGATTGACTTATCTTTGCCTTAAGTTTCTATTATGGTTCTCTTACGGGTTTAATGCAATTGTTTATTTCCTTAGCTATCATGTTCTTAACATGTTAACTGATCTTTTCGATGATGTCAAAAGGGGGAAGATGGATAGGAACCTTGAACTTTGGAAACTACTTGACTAATAGAAACTTTGAACTCGTTCTACTTCTAAGGAGGAATTTGAATAAACTCGTTCATCTGCTTAGGGGGAATTTGCAACCATTTGATGTTCTCTCGTTAGTTTATAATGTTGTAAATCCCTTAAACTCAACTGGTCTCATGAAATTCACATCCTACTATGTTGCCGGGTTCCTTGTATTTGTCATCATCAAAAAGGGGGAAATTGTTAGGAAATGGAACTCTGGAACTTCGGTTCCCCTGAGAGTTCTTTTCCTCAGTTTCTCTACTTTTAATAATGATAAATATTTTGATACTAATGTTTTATCTCAAAGATGTGATTTAAGGAACCACATGACAAATACCGAAAGCATGGAAGCCAAACAGGACAAGAGAACCAAGCAGCAAGCCAAAGGAAGGAACCCAGGTGTGCCCAGAAATGCAACATGTGATGTTGCGCTTCCCGAGAAATCTGGGAACACCAACCTCGGACAAGAGAAAGTTGAAAACGACTTGTCCAAAGCTTCCAAAGTCTGCCATTGTCTAGAGCAAAACAACAAGACGCCTAGAACACATAACCTCGGACAGAGAAAGGTGAAAGCGACTTGTCATGGAACCTGTCGCGGTCCAGAAGACAGTTCCAAAGTGCCCAGGTTGTCGAACCTCGGAAGAAGGAAGTTGGAGAACGACTTGGCTGAAGCAGTTGACCAACTAAGAAGGATTCTGAGCTGCCTAGGTTGTTGGTATGTGTCAAAGGCAGCGTGAATCAAGGACAACCACACATCCTAGGGCAAGCTCGATCTGAGGGAACCAAGAGAAGATCAAACTGCGAAGAATCCACTATAAAAGGAAGACTAACTCAAAGGTTATCTTGAAGCACTTCAATACGAATCACACTAAATAGCAAACATCAAAGTGTGAACCTTCAAACAAGATCATCAAAGCAAACCGAGATCAAGAGGAACCCGTCAATGAATCGAAGAGCTGAGTGCTAAGTTCCTGTGAGTGTAAGTGAGATAGTTCCTAGGTGCTAAGGTCTGTTTCTTGGATTGATTATTGATTGTGTTAAGTTATCTAGGATTACCTAACTGTGTGTAAGGTAAAGAAACTGTGTTTGTTCCTAGGATAAGCTGTAACCAAAAGATATAAGAAATCAAGAAGTAGACCTTGAAATCCTTTCAAAAGAAAGGTAGTGGTTTTTATCCTGGATTGCTAGTTGGCAATCAAAGGTTTCCACTATAAGGAACTTGTTCATTTGTGCTTGATTGTTTAAATTCCGCTGCGAAGGGAACTGAGAATTGCTATTCTTAGTTCCTTAGTTATTTGTCTAACAATCTTGATCCTACAGTGTGCCTTTGTGTATGTGGAAACCCATGCACTTCTCATCATGTGCATATGTTTTGGCTTGTGTATGCATAGATTTTGACCTATATGTGCATCGAAATTCTACTTGTGTGCATTATTTTCTTGGGTTGAAATGTGCATGAGTTTTGACTTGTATGCGCATATCTTTTAAAGTGCATGTCTTTTTTGATGTATGTGCATCTAAATTCCATGAAATCTGCATAGGGTTTTGACTATATGTGTGACTTTATGTATGTGGAGATTCATGCACATACATACAAAAATTTATGCATTTCATAGAATGTGCATAGGTTTTGGCTTGTGTGTGCATAAATTGTGACCTGTATGTGTGTCTAAATTCTACTTGTGTACGTTGTTTTCTTGGGTTGAAATGTGCATGAATTTTGGCTTGTATGTGCATATCTTTTAAAGTGCACGTCTTTTTTGGCTTGTATGTACATACCCTTTGAAGTGCATGTCTTTTTGCTTGTATGTTCATGTAAATTGAATAAGGTGTGCATAGGGTTTGACTATATGTGTGACTTTTGGTAAGTGGAAACTTATGTACATACATGTAAAATCTTATACTCTTTTCAGAATGTGCATAGGTTTTGGCTTATATGTGCATGGATTTTGACTTGTATGTGCATCTAAATTTTACTTTTATGCATCGTTTTCTTGGCTTGAAATGTGCATGAGTTTTTGGCGTGTATGTTCATGCCCTTTGAAACACATCTCTTTGCTTGCATTTGCACATGCCAAAACTTATGCACATACAGTGTACAACTCATGCACATTTCCTCTAGAAAACAATGCACATTTTGTACAATTTTTAGATGCACATACATGTCAATATTAATGCGCATACAAGCCAAAATGTATACATATGCCATCTCAAGAAAAAACAGTTTTGGAAAAAACATTGGGCTGAGAAAAAAATTGAATGGAAAAAATGGCAGGACAACAACTTCTAAAATTTTAATGCACATACAAGTCAATATTGATGTACACACAAGCAAAAAATGGTGCACATGCCAACGCAAGCAAAAATTGTCCCAAAAAAAGTATTGTTGTCGGGAAAAAAAAATTGGTCGGACAACATCTTATAAAATTTTGATGCACATATAGGTCAATATAAATGCACACACAAGCCAAAATGTATGCACATGCCATCTTGAGTCAAAAATTTGCCCTAAAAAAAAATTGGTCCGAAAAAAAAAACAAAAAAAAAACTTTGACGCCGGAGCTCCGTCGTTGACCGGCTGGTGACCGGTTAATTATCCACTTAAGTGGTTATGTGCATGGCACATGACTACATAAATGATAGTCTAATCCTAGCCTTTGGATTTAAAAATTCCAAAGGCTAGGATGCATTCTTATTTCTCACCTAAGCTCCCTTTCTACCGGATCCGCACCCTTTGGGAAAATACATATCCTACTATCTTTCATTTTGTTATCGATCCGTAAAAATATTTACAAAATTAACGCTAATAATATCAAGCACTAAAAAAAAATAACGCTAATATATTTGTAGTAATACAATTACACCAAATCAATTTCAAACCACCGCTAAGATATATTTGAACAATTTAATCATTACGATGAACAACTTATTTCAAATAAACATTTACTCAAATACACTTAATATCACAAACATTATTCCAATAAAACGTAATTACGAAAAATAACAACTTGATATAATGAACAACTTTTCAAAAATACATGTGAAAAAGTACCAATGAACAATTATATTTATAAAACATGAACAACTATTTAAATACAAATGAACAATAAAAGAGGGCAGATCTTCAGGGTTCTTTCCATCCTTGACATATGCATAAATATTATATTTATAATTCAAAGTATATTAATTTATTCAAGATATTTTTTGTTCAATTCTAACTTTCCAATAACTAATGCAAAATAATTCTACAGATCATATGCAAAATAAACATGTATAATATAATTGTTCATGTACATTCAACTTGTTCATAATCTTAGATGTTCATGTGAAATAAGTTAGTTGTTCAAATAACTTTGAGTGAGTAGGTGTTCCATTATAATCCATTAAATTTTCATAGTATTAATTGCTCCTAAAACCAATTGCGGGAATATATACAATTATTTTGCTAAAAACTAAAAATACTAGAACTAGTAGTTTATTATAAAAAAAAATTGTATGCGTTGAATCAAGAGAGTGTTTCGGTGGAGATTTTCTACTCTACATGCCAACTTACAATCATAGAATTGATTAAATCTTGTACGTTAGAATAGGGAATCTAAGGGTTTATAATACTCCCTATTATTTACATTACAAATAATATGCACTTGAACCTAAATCACTAGTAATACATGTATTATATACCCTAAGTAAACATATTAGGACATTAAGCAATGACATTAAACAACTAACATAGTTTAATAAGGAATGACATCACATAAAATAATAATTACATACATAATTAATACAATTTAATTTACATGCATGTTCAGTCGTTTTTTCGACATCTTCAGTGAACCACGACATAATATAACAAATTGGAATAATTAAATTTTACTAAATTATAAATTAATTAATTTAATTACACTAATCTTCTCCTAATCTTCTCGGTTTTTAGATTGAAGAGTAAAAATAAGTGATTTTTTATGTGGATTTTTTTACCTCTTCCGAATACCCTTTCATAGGTAACTTTTTTTACTATTTATATAAACAGTTTTGAAAACCATTGGATCACTAACCCCCATATCACTAGCTAGGTCGACTCATGCCCCTACCAGTAACTGGGTCGACCCAACTGGTCTGCAAGCCTAGCAGTTTTTTAAACTACTGACCTATTTTTATTTTTAAACAACGGTTTAGCAACCATTGTTTTTATTTTTTTTTAAACAATTTCCAAACCGTTGGTCAGCGATTCTATCATTGTATCTGCATAGTGCAAGTAGAGCTTTATCCTTATAAAACCGTTAATCATTTTGGAACGATATTTGCAGTTTGGTGTTTAAAAAATCGATGATGGTTTCATTTTTCAGTCAAACCCACAAAGTTTCTGGCGACACCTGCAAAATAAATTCCATTTGCAGTAGAAATAGCTTACCACCCGGGTCGTGGGTCGTGGGTCGTCGAGTCTTTACTCTTCCGTTCAATACTCCAAATCAATTTTTCACATTTCAGCTTTTCTTTCTTTTCTTGACCCTTCTTATTTACGGTACTTAATCCGTTACATTCATTCACTATTTATATAGTCGCATTGTATATACCGAGTACATAGCATTATATATTTTATTTCCTGATCAAGCATAGAATACAATTTTACAATTCTATATTAATATTCTAAAATCATGTTATTTTAAGTTTGAAAGTATCTAAATTTATTGATTATTAATAATAAAATTTTAATTATAAGGAAAAAGCAATTTCAAGATTATTATCATAGTCTTCATTATTTTTTGAATTCTTGTTAAGAATTTTGCGCGCCAAATATTGTTTATACAAGTCCCGCACGCTAACACTAAAAACTGTTACAATTCTAGCGCGTTATATTTGTCTATATTTATCTCTTTTTGTATTAAGTTTTTAGATTAGTCAAGTATAATAATAATAAACATCAAAAGGTTCGAACCTAATAACATTCATTAAGAAGACAAATAATCTTTTATCAATAACCAGTTGATAACAAATGAATGTCAATTAGGGTTATTATATATTATTGTCAACGATGCAACGAAGAAGATTAACTAAAAGAAATGTGAGGGTCACGTTAGCGTGTGGACATGACCACGGTACACCCTCAACCTCCTCCACCTCCCCCTTTTTGTTGTCTTTTTAATTGCGCGTCTCCCGACAAGATTTTCTCTCCTCCCAAAGAGAGTTGTTTGCGATCAAGTGAAAGAGCAAAGTCGGAGAGAAAAGATGCCAGAGTGGAAGAATCAACCGCAACTGCCACCAGCAATTCCGCCGCTCAATCAGTTCGGCGAGTCCGGATACGCCGCCGGAATTCATGACAGCGCCGTCGCCGCAGGAATCGGAGATGCTCTGTACGTCAAGGTCATGACCGACGAGCAGCTCGAAGTCCTTCGCACTCAGATCGCCGCCTACTCCTCCATTACCGAGCAACTTATCGAGATGCACAAGTCCGCTACTTCACAGCAAGATCTCGGTGGTCTGGTCTTATCTTTCCCTCTTTTTTGCGTAATTCTGGTCTCTGCACGCTTTTGTTTACTGTTGGCTATTCATGCTTTTCGTATCAGTCGATTTGGGATTTTAATTCGCATTATTGCCTCTAAATCTTTTACTTAGCCTGTAATTCTCCTGTTCAATTTTCTTGTTTGAGCATTGTGTTCGGTGTGATTTGAATTTTGCACTGCTGACAAAAACTTTACTTATTTCCTCTGAATCTGAATTTCTAGCTTGCTTTCTCTGCTGAATTTCATCTTCTCTGAACTGAATTTAGTCTACTGATTTCACCTTTTTGGATTTTTCCTCGCAGATGTCTAGCCATAGGATAAGATGTATGTTTTATAGATTATATGCTAACATGTACGTTGTATAATGTCCCTGTGTTGGCTGGATCTTGCAATCTGAGTTCAAACTCTAAACTAGTAGCATGACGTTAATTTGGTATCTTCAATGTTTGATGAGGAATGTACATGTTTCTCCAAATGAAGAAGATAAGCTTTTTGTTGAATATTTTTGGCTTTAAATTGTTACATGAGTACTGGATCAAGTTTTTGTTCAAAATTGTCTTCATAATTCATTTCGAACAAAAAAAAGAATCCTCATAATTCATTTTGTATCTCTCAGATAGTCATTTTGCCCTTTCAATACCAGGAGCGCATGCAGTTAATTTTGTACGAAACCTACAAGCATTTGTGACTGTGACCGACGTATATGCATTTGTTGGTCCTGTGTTTCTCACTAATGATATTGAAATCAACTTTATTCTTGTTACATTCTGATGTGCCTGAGCCTGAATGCATATGATCAATAATTGAAAATTTGGCTTTGAGTTATTTTGTTGTTATAATATATATATTGTATTTCTCAAAATATCGAATGTGGCGGTGCTCTCTGCAAAGGAATATAAGTTTTGTGTTGTGTGTACAGGCTGTACAGACATTGTCAGATATAAAGCAGAAAAATTGGTTGAAATATGACACTGGCACACTCATAAATTTGAGAATGAAGTTTACCAAATAACTTTTCATGTGTTCACCCTGTGGCATGGGATAGCCTAGTCTGAATATAATATTATGATCTGGATTGAGGAGAAGGCTATTTGTTTGGAACGTGTTTACTGTTTATGCAACTTAAGATTCCACTGGAATTGGATCGAGAATAGTTTGATCAAAATCTTGCTCTTGTTACCTCAGGGGTGAGACTAGGACATTTGTACAGTGATCACTTGGTTACATCAGCTGGCCACAAGATTACTGCTAGACAGAGGTGGACCCCAGCACCTTTGCAGCTTCAACTTCTCGAGAGTATCTTTGACCAAGGCATAGGAACACCAAGCAAACAGAAGATCAGGGAAATAGTTGCTCAGTTGTCTCGACATGGACAGATTTCTGAAACTAATGTCTATAACTGGTTCCAAAACAGGCGTGCCAGATGTAAGCGGAAGCAGATAAATTCAGCATCTAACATTGCTGAATCAGAGGTTGAGGCTGAGTCACCCAAAGAAAAGACAACAATTTCTCAAAGTTTCCAACCTCAGCATGACTCAGCTGCTGCTGAGAACTACTGCTACCAAGGCCAAGAGATGAGCTCTGAGATCCATTCGATTGATCCCTTGTCCAATAAAGTGGAGACCATGGTTCCATCAGATGAACGTGTCAAGCCTTCTGAAAGCTTAGGCCCACTTTCATTCTACGAGAGCATGATAGATCAGTCAAGTATGTATATGAAATTCAATTTTTAAGTACACCACTCCTATTAGTTAATGTACATGTTTATCCTTTCTTCTTTGGTGCTCAGCTGGAAGAAAATAATATTGCCTTTTTCTACTTTCTGGTATATAACCTATAATTGACATTAGCGGCTTTAACGTGGAGCTGAAGTCGATGATATCCACAATAGCATGTCTGATTCCTCAATGGTTACTTTTAGGATGTGGGTCGTCTTCTGTCCTTGGGAGCTAGACTAAATGCTTACAATTGATTCATAGCTTAGTTCATGACATTTTTGCAGGTGTTTATGATCATTGAAATGCTAATTAAAGTATGTTGATCTTCATCTTACCACAGGCCTTTTCTGTAAACAAATAACAAATCACTGATGCCTTTCAGATATGAAACCCTGTTTGATTCCCTTAATCTTTTTTTTTTACCGTCTCCTTAATCTTAATTACATGTAATGCAAATGGATGATAGTAACACCACCACTATGAATCTTTAAAGGCTTTTGTGATACTGTTTGGTAATTCTCCTTGATAGATACTTGACTGCTAAGTTCTGCCTTGTGAATGCAGGGATTGATCACTTCATGGGGAAGATGGAAGTTCCAGGAAACTATAGTCCCTACCAACCTGGAGAAAATTACAGCATGACAGGCTGACATCTGTGCTGTCACCATATAAACTTATTTTCTTCCCCTGACATGAACATTTATGCAAAACTAGAAGCCAAGCCGATGTCTCATAGAGATTATTGCGCTAGGTAACAGTCGAAGCTGCATGCAAAACAGAAAATGCATTTACAAAAACAGAAAAAACTGCATTTTATTGGCCATGTAGAATAACCTATATCTGTAGGCTGTAGCATGTAGCTGACTATATATACATTGCCTATACTATAAGTATGCGACTATACCAGCGTAACTTGTTCAGGTATAGGAGAAGAATTTGCGAGTTTTATTGCATGATTTGATGTTTCATTTAGTGTGTTTTGTCCATAATTATTGCTGTTTATTGGCGATTTTGTCATCTTCTTCTTGTTTCTTATATGGGTTTGGAAGCTTCTTTGTACTGGAGAATGGTATAGTAGCAATGGGGGAAGGCTTGCTCTGCCGTTATACCACTTGGCCGCTGTCTTTAATTTGTTGTCCTTGTGCACGGAAAGGTTCTTGAGTTGCTTTTGTCGTGGCAGGTTGATTTTGGATTCAATCTATGTTGTAGTATTTCTTACTTTTTCATTTTGACTTGTCTGCATAATAAGCAAGTATGGTTATTTTGCTCCATTTTGCATTGGTTCTTCTTTGTTTATTTCTTTTTGGAAATATTACCCTTCCCATTCTTTCAAGTGAAAGTTACTACTACAAAAAAAGATGAAGAAGTGAAAGTTAAAATCATACATTACGTGGCTAATCTTCTTATAATGGCCTTAAGAGTCCGTATTTGCTGATTTGCTATGCTCATGGAAAAGGCAATGAAGTATGTAGGAGATTCTATATTTATCGAATGTTAATGACGAAGCATATGAAAAGACTGAATTGAAAGGGTCACTCTAATAAAAATATTTTGCAATACTCATTTGGATATAAAAAGTTTGTATGAATAGATTGAATTGAGAGGGTTATTGTGAAGTGATCAAGATCAAATAGATCGAGATAGGATGCCACGGAAGTTGTAGGAAGGTAAAAACAAAGAAGGTAAAACTTATTAGTGGATTATGAAGATTTGTGTATATTGCCTCATGTCTATAACAAATTATAGGCATGGTATGTTGGGATTTAGATACTTTTAGCGGAATTTTAGAAAACAGTTTTTTAACATATAACTTAGGATCTCATACATAAACATGATACGAATCATATATAAAAAAATAATATACATTTTGATATAAAACTTGTTTTCGGATTCACCCTGAAAAATAGAGTATCAAATATGACTCTTATACTTTGTCCACTCGAATACAATACTAGATCGTCTTTCATTCATTTGCTAGAACGAACGAACGAGAACAAATAAATCTCCGCCGAACTTGATTACGGCAGTGAGTCGGTCAACTCCAATTTGTGGCTACGGTTCACCTTTTCACCAGCCACCAAATTCTACTTTTCAATCTCTTTCGTTAAGAGATGTTTTTACTATTATGGAAGAAATATATATATTAATATATATGCTATCTTATCTTATATGATATATCTTATAGGGTTTTTGCAGGAAATCACCTGTTATATGTCAATATTTACACGGAATCACTCGTTATATCGATATTTATTTTAAACCACTCAATTATCTATCTCCGTTAACGCAAAATCATCCAGAATCATTTGCCGTCCACTTTACCGTTTAAATGTGTAAATGTCCATTTTGCCCTCGCTTTTTTTTTTAAATTACAAAACTACCCTCATCCCCTATCTCCGGCCAACTACAGGACATGCGCAGGAGATGACTTGATGGTGGCTCGGCGGCGCGTCTATGAGTGCGGGGCCGGTGCGGCTGGGTGTGGGGTGTTGAGACGAGTCAGATGGCACCTCCATCGATGGCGAACGGTGGCAGAAGGTGGTCGGATTTGTCGATTTTCAAAGGAAAAGGTTTGAGCGAGACCGAGAGAGTTTTTTGGCGAAATTGGGTACCTTACTCGATGAATTGATCCACTATTTATAGTAAAAAAAATTCCTACAACACCATTAACTTCAAATCCCACCATTCTAATCTCAATTGATTCAAAATAAAATTGAATTTCACAATTCCACCATTTTCTCTCTAAAAACATGCTGATCATAAGTCGCTCGAATTCACATTTATTCAAATCAATTTGTTCCTAACCTGACTCAATTTGTGTAATTAAGATGTTGATCTATCTGTTCCAACTAGTTTACCCTTTCAATTTGCGCCCGTTTGTGCGAATTTTGAGTTTGAAATCAGTCCTCCAAACGTGTTCTTTGTGTTCTTGGCCTGAACACGATTTAGATCTAATTTGGTTCTAATTACAAAAACATCCTTGTGTTTTCCAAAAGTGCACAATTTGCCCCTAAAATCTAAAAAAATGTTTAAAATTAATATCTAAAATTCCCATTAGTTTATATAAATAAAATTTAAGTTATTTACATAGCTTAGCCAAATTTTGGATGTAAGGAATAAAAAAAAAAGCGAGGGCAAAAGGGACATTTTACACATTTAAACGGCAAAGTGGACGGCATATGGCTCTGGGTGGTTTTGCGTTAACAGAGATAGATACTTGGGTGGTTTAAAATAAATATCGATATAACGGGTGGTTTCGTGCAAATAGTGACATATAACGGGTGGTTTTCTGCAAAAACTCCTATCTTATAAGATAAATCTCCTTTTAACTAAAAATATATATTTATGGCTTGATACAATATCTTATCTTTCCTAAAGATATATTTCCTTATATCATCAAGTAGATAGATAACTCTTTATTCTTACTTGATGAATAATCCACTCTTCCAAATAACACACATGATCGAAATTCCCTAGTCCCACTATGGGCCTCGAGTTTCTTTGATCTAGCCAAATTACTCTATTGTGTGTGACCTTATAAGACCCAGATGTAATAGCAATGAGCCAAATCTAATTTATCCCATAAGTCATAGTTGGCTTCTATGAAAGCACTAAGACTACCTAAAATATCCGGATTATAATTCTCCATTATTAATCATATTCTATTATTAGTAATTGCCATCTTGATTAAAGGACACATATTCCTTCAATCTCCCACTTGTCCTTAAACAAGTGTGCAATATGAATTCCTTTGTCACTTAGTGTCTAATTTGATGATATGATAACATCTTATGTAATCCATATCAATATTCAGATTGTTTCTCAAACTCCGAGCTTGAACTGTCAAAACAAATGATTACTATTAATCCATTTGAGCACGGCCATGCATTTTCAGTTCCTACTCTTCAAGTGGCCAAGACACCATTCCTATCCACATATATACAGATATATAAATAGGAGGACTTCTCCAATCTTGTGTGACTATAGCTCCCACTCAATTTTCAGCAATTCTGATCACTGCCTTTATAGCCGCCTTTTACGCAACGGTGTTTGACAATGTCATTGACTACCAATAACCAAGTAAGAGGTATATCGCACTCATGTCTGAGAAATCTACTAATCATAGTTCAACTTAAAATTCTACAACTCATTTGAAGAATCTTAAGGTAGGTCTGCCCAACACGTATCCACTATACATGTCCATGTAATTGATTAGACATCTCCATGTCTCTATAGCCCGTGAAACTTGGCGCTATCAATCAACTTACATAATAGCTTGTATTGAGTCATTTATGTCTAATTTAATGACTTAGACTACGAACAACTCATAACTCATAATATCAGTTCACTTAATAGGGTTTCACCCACCATAACTTTTATGATGATCCTATTTGATGATTATAAATTATTAGGACATTTTACTTAATTCTAAACCACAATTAAATAATATTGAAACTTTATTTCAAAACCAAACATGATGCAATGTTTCAACAATCATGAAATCAATATCCATAATCTCAAAACAATACAATCTCAAAGCCATTCTCCAATGTGCTTGAGTCCCTTAGCCCTAGTGTGACTATCATGCTTGGGCTTGGATAGAGGTTAAGTCAACATATCTGCAATGTTGTCATCCGTGTGTATTTTGCATAACCTCACATCACCCTTCTGGACATAGTCTCAAATGACGTGGTATTTCCTGAGCACGTGTCTGGATTTGGAGTTAGAACTTGGTTCCTTGGATTGGGCAATGGCACCATTATTGTCACAATAGATGTCAATTGCCTTAGCACAACTGGGAACCACACAAAGCTCGACAATGAATTTCCTTATCCAGACATTTTCCTTAGCTGCATCCACTGCATCAATGTACTCAACTTCTGTCGTAGAATCAGCTACCGTGTCTTGATTTGAGCTCTTCCAGCTCACAACCCCTCCATTAAGAATGAAGACGTATCCGGTTTGGGACCGAAAGTCATCTCTATCTGTCTGGAATCTTGCATCAGTATATCCTTCAACGATCAGCTCATCATGTCCTCCATACACTAAGAAATCATCCTTAGTCCTCCTCAAGTACTTAAGGATCTTCTTAGCTGCATTCTAGTGTGCTTCACCTAGAGTCGATTGGTATCTTCCACACACGCTCAAAGCGAATGCAACATCCGGGCGAGTACAAACCATGGCATACATGATGGATCCTACTGCAGATGCGTAAGGAATCCTACTCATTCTCTCTAGCTCAGCAGGTGTCACTGGGCACTGCTTCTTGCTGAGATGTAAGCCATGCTGCATAGGCAAGAATTCCTTCTTGGAGTTCTTCATATTAAACCTATCAAGAACCTTATCCACATAAGTTCCTTGACTTAGTCCAATAAGTCTCTTAGACCTATCTCTATAGATCTTGATGCCTAATATGTACCCGACCTCTCCTAAGTCCTTCATTGAGAAATTCTTCTTAAGCCAGTCCTTAACGAACTCCAGCATAGGAATGTCATTTCCAATGAGTAGTATGTCATCCACATACAAGACCAGGAAGACCACTTTGCTCCCACTAAACTTCTTGTAAACACAAGGTTCTTCTTCACATCTGATGAAGTCAAACTGTTTGACCACTTCATCAAATCGAAGGTTCCAACTCCTTGATGCTTGCTTAAGTCCATAAATGGACTTCTTAAGCTTGCATACTTTCCTAGGATTCTGTGGATCCTCAAAACCCTCAGGTTGTGTCATGTACACATCCTCTTCTAAATATCCATTTAGAAAAGCGGTCTTGACATCCATTTTCCAAATCTCATAATCATAATGAGCTGTAATAGCTAGGAGTATCCGAATGGATCTAATCATGATGACTGGAGAGAAGGTTTCATCATAGTCAGCACCATGAATTTGTTTAAAGCCTTTTGCAACCAGTCTCGCTTTGAAAACTGTTACATTTCCATCCTTGTCTGTTTTGAGTTTGTAAACTCATTTGCACCCTATGGGTACCACCCCATATGGCAAATCTATCAAGTCCCATACTTGATTCTCAGACATGGAATCCATTTCAGACTTCATGGCAATACGCCATTTCTTAGAGTCTAGACTCGCCACAACTTGTTTGTATGTAGTAGGCTCATCGCTTTCTAAAAATAGGATGTCCAAACTCGCAGTCATTATGAAATCAATGTATCTCTTTGGTTGCGCTTTGGGCCTATCTGATCTACGTGTGGGCTGAACAACAGGAGGTTCTGCCACAACATTTTATGGGCCCTCATTGGAATCAAATTCCGGAGAAGCGATAGGAATGGGGTCTTGCGACTCCACTACCTCTGGTGTATAAGTTCCCTCTCCCTGCGGGATTCGGTCCCAAAATACCATCGTCTCTGACATAGAGTAATCCATGTCATCTTGTTGCTCAGTTTGTTGCTCTTCTCGAACTTCTTCGAGATCAACATTTATCCCACTTGACTTTTTGAAAACAAATTCTTTTTCCATAAAGACATTATCCCTAGCAACAAATACTTTGTGCTCACTGGGATTGTAGAAGTAGTATCCTTTAGTTTACTTAGGATACCCTACAAAGAAGCACTTATCTGATTTGGGTGCAAGCTTGTCTGCTAGTAAACGTTTTACATAAGCTTCACATCCCCAGATTTTTAGAAAAGATAAACTTGGAACTCTTCCAGTCCATAACACATATGGTGTCTTATCTACAGCTTTGGATGGAGTCTTGTTTAGTGTGAACATTGCAGTTGTGAGAGCATATCCCCAAAAAGATATTGGAAGATCAGCAAAACTCATCATAGATCAAACCGTGTCCAACAAGGTCCTATTTCTCCTTTCAGACACACCATTCAATTGTGGTGTTCCAGTTCGAGTTAGTTGTGAGACGATCCCATAACTTCTTAAATGATGATCAAATTCTTGACTCAAATATTCACCACCACGATCAGATCGTAGTGCTTTAATTTTCTTGCCAAGTTGGTTTTCTACTTCATTTTGAAACTCTTTGAACTTTTCAAAAGATTCAGACTTATGCTTCATTAAGTATATGTATCCGTATCTACTTAAATCATCAGTAAAGGTTATGAAGTATCTGTCACCTCTAGCTTATGTGCTCATTGGTCCATACATATCTGTATGTATTAGGGTCAAAAGCTCAGTTTCCCTTTCACTCACTCCAGTAAAAGGTGACCTTGTCATATTTTCCATTAGGCAAGATTCACATGTTTCAAATGATTCACAATCAAATGAGGTTAAAAGTCCATCCTTTTGGAGCTTCTTCATGCGATTTAGGCTAATGTGACCTAAACGACAGTGCCATAGATAGGTGGTGCTATAGTCATTTGATTTTTTCTTTTTGGTGTTTATGTTATAGATGATGGATCCTTGATCCACATTATAGAATCCATTACTCAGTATGGCATCAACATAAAAGATGTTATCTTTGAAAATAGAAAAACGCCGACCTTTAAGAGTAAAATCATAGCCTTCTAAATCCAAAACATAAGTCGTAATTAGGTTTCTAGTAATAGACGGGACAAAATAAAAATTATTAAGTTCTAATACTAAACCAGAAGGTAAAGGTAAACTATAATCTCCAATGGCAAGTGCAACAACCCTTGCTCCATTTCCAATGCGTAGGTCTACCTCTCCTTTAGCTAAGCTTCTACTTCTTCTTAGTCTCTGCACATTCGAAATAATGTGAGAACCACAACCTGAGTCCAATACCCAAGTTGAAGCTTTAGCTGTTAGGACTTCTATAACATATGTACCTGAATTGGAACTCACAATTCCATTCTTTTTATCTTCCAAGTATTTTGGGAAGTTCATCTTCCAATGACCCTTGGCATGGCAGTAGAAACAATCATGGTCAGCCGCTACTTTAGCCTTTTCAGAAGTCTGCTTGGGTTGTGCAACTTGCTTGCCCTTCCCTTGCACGTTCTTCTTCTGCTGTCCATATGCCCATTTCTTGAACCCTCTTCCCTTGTTGACCATCAAGATCTCTTTCTTGGTGTCAACAAATAGATTTTGCTCAGTTGTTTTGAGCATCCCATGTAGCTCTTCAAGTGTTTTTCTATCTCCATTCATATTGAAGTCCAACTTGAATTGAGCAAATCCATCATGCAGAGAGTGGAGTAAGATGTCTGTAGCCAACTCTTGACTATAAGGGTGGCCAAGCCTTTCCATGTTCTCAAAATGTCCAATCATATTGAACACATGAGCACTAACTGGCTTGCCTTTCTCAAGCTTGCAATCAAGAATTGCCTTATGAGTATCATACCTCTCCATTCTTGCTTGCTCCTAAAACATAACTTCCAGGTTGTGAATGATGGTGTAGGCGTTCATCCTCTCAAACCTCTTCTGAAGGCTCGATTCCATGGAAGCCAACATAAGTCAAGTGACAATCACTGACTTATCTTTGATATGTTTTTCCTCTACTATCTCCTCTAGAGTAGACATAGCAGTCAATGTTGGGATAGGGGTGTCAAGGACATTTTCTCTTCCCTCAGACCTGAGAACAATTCTTAGATTTCTTTCCCAATCGAGGAAGTTGTTTCTGTTCATCTTATTCTTCTCAAGAATCGAACGTAAGTTGATGATGGTTGGGTTATCGTTTCTAGACATGATATCTACAACATAAATAACATGCAAAATATAAATCATGCTTGTCATGCAATAGCTTAAATGTTTTTTAAACATGCTTTAAACATAAATAAACTAGTTCCATTTTATCCATTAAATATTTCCCTTTGAATATAATGATTCCAAGATCCTATTTCAAATAAGACTTTAGACGTACTTTGGCAGTTCCCTAAATCCTATGTGATCAAGGTAAGTAACTTTTACTAGTTATAACATTTATAACTCTTGGTTGATAGATTACATCTTATGTCAAATCTATCTCATGCCTCAAAATCCTAAACTTTATCTTTTGATCTTTTGTTGAGTATAACCAAATATGAAGCCGAGAGGAGTTACTGAAGATCAGAACAAGCTGAGTGCCTTTCCTTTTTCTTTGAAGGATTCGGCCAATGACTAGTTTTATTACTTGGCTCTGGGAAGTATTGATACATGGGCAAAGATGAAGCAAGCTTTTCTAGAGAAATACTTTCCTGCTACAAAGCTCAATAGTTTGAAGAAGAACATTAGCAACATTGAACAACATGCTACTGAGACTTTGTATGAGTATTATGAGAGGTTCAAATGGCTATGCTCAAGCTGTCCATATCATGGTTATTCTGATCAGGATCTCATTCTATATTTGTATGGAGGACTTTTTAATGATGAGCGCAGGATGATGAATGCAGCCTGTGGCGATAAAGTGTTTAATCCTTCTGTTGATACCCTCCTCTTTACTTTTTTCTGAAAAGAGGATATAAAAAAACATTTCACTAAATGATTTTTCAGATTTGACTGAGCATAGAGAACATTCATTGTGATGTGATCATGTGAATAATTGAGGAGAAAAAGTGTTTTTCACCTGACTTGGCCACTTAGGTATATTGTTATGATTTTGCCTCATATGCACATAGTCATTGCCTTTGTTGAATTGAATTGAGTATGCAACGTCTCATAATCATACTCTATGATTTTATTCATATTTTGCACAATCTTTTGAACAATAGTCACTGTGTAATGTTTCTGATGTAGAGAACATCCAAAAAAATTGGTTTTTATCGAATCATCAGCTATCTTTTCATTGAATAAGTGATCACCTTTTTGTCTTTATATAAACCTCCTATACTTGTTTAGTCCTTTTGTAAGTTATGTCTATTTGTTGAGTTCTCGTTTCATGTCTATATTCTTCGTTTCTCTTTCTATTTAGGCAGCGTCAGAGATGGATTTTCGTCCAAGAAGAATGGCCATTGTTGCCAAACCCTTGGAGGCCGGTTTTTATACGGGGTTTTTTGGACCAGAATCCTCTGAGCCCACTTGGTCTGATCACTGTAAAAGAAGCATTGCCCAATGCACAACTGATCTTGGTGGCAGCTGTGTTTCTTAGACTTAGTACAGTTGAATATTTACTAAACCAGCAAGGACAACTGATGCAAACTTTGAATTAACTAGAAAATATATGTATAATAATTAGTGAGCAAATTACACGAGAGAAGACAACCTCTTACATGCTATGTAAAATGAATGCAAAGAAGATACTGGAAAAAATGAGAGAAGGCGGTACTATATTCTATAAGTAATTGCTCATTTAGTAACATTAATTAAAAATTATACTAGATTAATAAAAAAAACATTACACACGGCCCCGCGTGCGTTGCAGCACGCGGGCCACCCCTAGTCTCTCAAAATAGCTGATAATATGTTTTGATAAAATCACTTCATGTAGTAAGTGATTAACAACCAATTGCCACATATTCATGCTTTTACTATATTGGCTTATTTCGGTGGATTAATAACATATACTATTAATTACTATGCAATTTTAGTGTATGTAACTTCATATACTATTAACTTCGTGTATGTTATGCATTTACTGTTGTCTAATTATGATTGTTTGAAGTGCTAGACTTGTGTACGTTATTTGTTATATGTTTATTTCTGGTTATTCTCCGGTTCAAAGTTATAAAAACATCTTATGAAATAGATGATAATATTTTTTACCTGGGTTATATAATTAATGAGATATTTCATCGCTCGTAGTAGATGGAAAAAACTAAGAGAATTTTACTATTGAATTCTTGTCACACAAGTTAGTAATACAAGAATTATTTCCAATATATAACCCCCGAAGCGGTTGTCATAAGTTGTATGGATTTTATCCCTCAAAGTGAATATATATATTTCACTTTTTGAATAAGTGATCAGAAAAAATATCATCTCTAAAAGTAGGTGAATCTTATTGGTGAATATTAATCTCTCGTAGTTTATTATAAAATCCATATTAATATATTAACTCCCGTAATAGAAGATAAAAAGTTATTGAAAGAAATGATATAGTTACTCATTTATCATCCGAAGTTGACAATTGATATTTTATGAGAATTTCATTCTTGAATGATAAATCATCTATTATTTGTCAACTGAAGTGTACACATAAAATATATTATATTTATCATTTATTTACATTTTCTTATATACCATTATATACATGTTTCATATATATTGTATTTCATTCTTATTTATCTCTTGCTCCTCTTATCCTATGTTGATTGTTGTATTTTAATTCAAAAATTCTAAGTGTTTCCAAAAGAAATAACTTGTTATGAGTTTGTAATGCCTACTTGTATTGGCTAGTGAAATTTTGAGAGAAACATGGAACACCTAAATTCTCGTTAATCAATTATCATCAATTACATGAGAGCTTGAAGACTCGAGTTTGGACAATTAGAGATCATTATAAATTCTATAAGTGTTAGATGATCTCATACCAAATTGTGTACTCTAGTAGTAGTACAAGAAAAGTGAGTCTTTGTCGTATTCAGAACTAATAATAAATAACCACCAAGGACGAAGAACATATCGTGATAGCCTCTAGCATGCTTGAAGCATGCCTTCTCAAGCAGAGAGTGTGAAAGTGGTTACGACGTGCAACTGTTGTCATGGTTATGGTTTATAGCTAGAGCATAGTTGTATGTGGGCTAATTCTAATGTCTCGAAGAACATTGGGAATCAAATTAGGGACAACTAATAAATAACGTAGTTAATCATGGTTTATAGCTAGAGCGTAGTTGTACGTGGATTAATTCTAATGTCCTAAAGAACATTGGGAATCATATAAGGGACAATTAATAAATAACATAGTTGATCATTTCTAGTACTAGATGTACGACACTACATCCTATGCGTATATGTGTGGAGACTAATCTTATCTAAATTGAAGTTTGGATGCACCCATTTTGAGGCATTGTTTTTTTTCGAGAAATCAAGATAATGATTTAGTTGAATTTAAGTTGATAATCTTCCAAGTTATGAATGGATCACTCATGTGCTTTGTTTCAATGGTGGACAATTATATTTGTCCATGGTGTCATTAAAACATATCAGTTGAAAACCAAAACTTTTTCACAATCATGCAAATGACAAATTTGGTGTGAATATTATGTTCGACATGAAAAATCTCATAGACGACTCAAGAAAAATGACTATCTTGTTACTTGAGGAAAAAAGATATATTTGACAAAATGGTTGTTATATGGATACTGGTAATATTGAGAATGATTTCAAATATATAAGTCTTACATCTCATGGACTGGCCCGAAGAAAGTCTTAAAAGAAGATGATATTTTCCACACTTAGCTTATATGACAATCTTATAACCCATTGAATTGTATAATATCACTAACTACAAGTTAGTTGATGATAAAATATTATGTTGCATGATAGACTTGGTCACCCTTGTGAAATAGATCATGAGACCTGAAATTTCTTTCTGAAGGGCTAAGAATGACCTAGTATGCAAAGTTTCATATGATCCTTGACTTAGTTCAAGAGACATATGAGGATCGAGTACACCGACATGTGAACTAATGTGGATTATCATATATCTTATGATGTCGATAGATGCCTCAACACATTGGCTACAAGAATTAAGTGCGAGAATAAGACCAATCAATTAGTGCACTGGTTGAGCATTGAGCCGCTCAAACACATTAAGAAAATGAACAAGTAGTGTCGCTAATAATGCGGTCATAAGAATATAGTGACAAATGCTTATACATGACATATACGATCCAGTAGAGTCGTTGATCATATCAAATCATAAAAATTTAGATGTTGAGAATTTAATTCGACTTAGGTTTGTTTGTTGTACTTATTTATAATGGCTTTTTTGTGGTTAAAAGCTTTTTTGATATAATGGTGTTTGGTAAAATATAGTTATAAACCCCTTTTTATAGTAAATTGTGAAGTACTAATTTCACAAACTCCAAAGCATCACAAATATTTTATTTTTGATAAACCTCTTTATAAATGATAAAGCCATTATAAATGGCTTTACCAAACAAAGCTTTAGAGTTTATGCTTACAGTTCTCCTATTTGAAACTTGTTCTGGAAGGCTAAAAGTTTTTGGATAAGTGGTATATGTCCTCATACCTCCCTTGATATATAAAAGTAATGCCAAATAAAATTGAAATTATACGAAGGGTTTGATTCTCTATCATTTAATGAATACATAGACCTTATGAGCACGGTGATCAATATATTGTTTTGTATTAAGATTATCACTTTGACAAGGTGAAAATCCCAAACTTAGGGGGACAAGGAAACAAAGTTCAAAGAATGAACCAAACGTTCAAGGGATTAAAGCAGAAGCTCAAAAGATTGAACCAAAAGTTTAATGAATCGTATAACTAACATGCTATCAAAAGTATTTACTAGGGCTAAGATAGTATGGCAAAGTCACATATACGAGTGCCATTTCCAGATGGTACCGATAAGGAAGTTCTTATAGACTTTTTGTTGTTACAACAATACTAGAAGTGTCGAGTGAGGATGATGATCTTCAACCAATAATAATACAACATCGACATGGTAATGATGGGATAGGTTGGAATGAAGTCATATGAGAAAGCTAGATTCTCTGAATTTTTTCTAAATTATGGACATGTAGTTCCAACACCAGAAACTTTGCAACTATTCGGCTGTATGAAAACACCATGAGTGGAAACATTAGGTTTATCTAAAGCTAGATTGGTCGCACAAGGTTTTACACAAAAAAGTTTGGAGTGAAGTATATGAAACTATATTCACCTACAATGAATTTTGTTCATAGATTTCTAGCTAATTACTTTCTGACCTATAGTGAAACTATTTACTCACAATGTTTTGGATATGTTACATCATACCTACATGGTCCATTAGATACAAGTATATACATAAAGTATCTGAAGGACTGAAAATGCCTGAAGCATAAAAGAGAAAATACATTATGTGTATTCTATTAAATTATGAAGGCTTTTGAAGAAAAAAACAATTAAGGAATATGATGGTATAATTGTATGTGTGTATTCGATAAGAAAAATGATTTATGAATAATCCTATGGATGTTATATAAAATGAACAAGTCGAGCTATGATATTTGAGTTCCATAAGATATCCAACAAGCAACTTATATCTCGACGTACTTGTTGGTTCATACAAAAGAATGACATTTTTCCTCCTCGGAAAATTACATTAATAAGGTAATTTATTGTGACATAGTGTTATGTTTTGTCATTAAACATGCAATAAAATATAGTTGGTTCAGAAGTACCATATCTTATGCAAACGTCCCATGATGATATATATATATATATCTACTACATGAAGAGTATATGTTTATCTGAGGGGGAGTATTATTTTTATGACCCCACTTTTTTTTCCTTAGCTTTGGTTTTTACCCAATTGGGTTTTTCCAAACAATGTTTCAAGGAGATTGTTTCATGAAATCAACAATTTGGAACTCCAGAAAAGATCCGACATGCACCCAACTTTATAATGCATATGGGATAAACGATTTAAACTATATACTTGACCTATAATGATGCGTTCCTACTAGTGATGAAGGATCTCTGATCTTGTTTGGGAAGTTGTGCGGTGTTGAAAGGAATAGAACGCGGTGTTTGGAGGCTGGCGCATGAGGGAGAATGACTCGAAAGAGATCGAGCACTTGGCTGTAGCGTCGGCAGCGGAGGATAGGGACTCGATAGATCGAGTGAGTGTCGTAGCGTCGACGGTGGAGTGAAAGAGATGAGAAGTCAGAGAGGTGTTTGACGTTCGATCAAAGGGGAGGAGGCAAATGGCTCTCAATACTCAGGCTTTGATTAAAAATGAACGTAACCTAATACAGAAGAACGAGTTGTCCTTTTATGCTAGGTCGCGGGACTCGGATGGGCCGAGTCTCGATTAGTGGGCCGGCCCACGCGACACGCGTGGAACACACGCCCCCAAAAGAAATAAAAACAATAATGTCTCAAGAGATTACATGCAGTTCAAAAGAACGCGTTCATTGGATGGTTGAGAGAAGACAGACAGAGAACGCGTTCTCTGGGCTTGGTTGAAGACACTTGAAAGAGAACGCGGTCTCTTGTGTGCCTTGGCTGGCGACGACGCGAGCAACCAAGGATTGCATCGCGTTGGCGATGGCTTTAGCGCGTGCTCTTGTGATTGGCCCTTCTGAGCGAATGCTCATAGCTTCTTCTTCCTCTGTGGCATTCATGGTGGGCAGGGGCGCATCACCCTCCCCCACTTGGCTGTGAAGCATCCCCGCTTCACCATCATCGAACTCAGGCGCCACATAAGGCTCCAAGTCTGCAACGTTGAAGGTCGTGTGGACACCGTAGTCTGGTGGCAACGCGATCTCGTATGCGTTGTCCCCAATGGCTTTCACAACATGGAAAGGGACATCACCACGTTGGGCCAGCTTGGATTTGCGTTTAGCTGGAAAATGGCCTTTGCGAAGGTGCACCCACACCAAGTCTCCTGGGGCAAAAATAACGCGGCGGCGCCCACGGTTGTGCTGGGTGGCATATTGGTCAGTGCGGCGTTCCAGCTGTGCCCGCGTTCTTTGGTGCAACTCTTGGATCATCGCGGCACGGTTGGCCGCGCTAGGGTGCTCATTATCCTTCAAAGGACGCGGCAGCATGTCCATCGGAGTCAGTGGGTTTCTGCCATAGACCACCTCGAACGGCGTCAGCTTCGTCGCGGAGTGCCTGGACATGTTGTAAGAAAACTCAACAATTGCAAGTAAGTCCTCCCAACACTTTGGGTTGGTTTTGAGCATGGTCCTAAGGAGGGCTCCTAGGGTGCAATTGGTCACCTCAGTTTGACCATCAGTTTGGGGGTGGTAGCTAGTGGAATACAAAAGTTTGGTGCCCAACTTCCCCCAAAGTGTTCTCCAGAAATTACCCACAAATTTTGTATCGCGATCACTTACGACAGATCGCGGTATCCCATGTAAACGGACCACGTTGTCAAAGAACAACGCGGCGATCTCACTAGCATTGTGTGTGGTCTTACACGCGATGAAATGGGCCATTTTGGAAAACCTGTCTACAACTACAAAGATGGAATCCTTACCCTTTCGAGATAGAGGCAAACCTGTGATGAAGTCCATGGACAAATCTTTCCAAGGGCCTAAGGGAATGGGTAGGGGCGTGTAGAGACCATAGGGGTGTGAGGTGGATTTGGCGCATTGACACGTGACACAACTGGTGCAATAGCGCATCACCTGGGTGGTCATATGCGGCCAAAAGAAATGCTCGCAAAGAGCAGCTAAAGTCTTGGTCACCCCAAAATGACCGCGTCCTTCATGTGCTTCTTGGGGAGCTAGGAATGCACAAACGGCCTACTTTATAAAGGTAACCCTCATGGAAGAAGTAGGTGTCGAACTCGCGGTCCCTAAGGCATTGTTCTACAATGGGTTTAAAGAAAGGATCAATCAGATATAAATCCTTAATCAATGCAAAGCCAAGAAGTTTGGACTGAAGATGAGTAAGGAGAACATACCTGCGAGAAAGGGCGTCGACGACCACATTCTCCTTACCTTTTTTATGCACTACAACGTAAGGAAACGTCTCCATAAATTCCACCCAATGAGCATGGCGGCGGCTTAGACGGGCTTGACTCTTCAGATAGCTGATGGCCGCGTGGTCTGAATAGATAACGAACTCGTCGGGCCACAGGTAGTGTTGCCATGTCTTGAGGACGCGAACTAGCGCGTAGAGCTCCTTGTCGTATGTGGGGTAATTCAAAGTAGCCCCAGTGAGCTTCTCGCTGAAGAACGCGATGGGCCTCTTCTCTTGGTGGAGCACTCCACCAATCCTCACATTTGACGCGTCACATTCAACTTCAAAGTGCTTGTTGAAGTCGAGGAGTTGTAGCAGTGGCGTGTTGCATAAGGCTTCTTTCAACGCGTTGAACGCGTTGTTGTGTGTCTCCTTCCAAATCACCGCGGCGCCTTTCTTTGTGAGTTCATGTAATGGCGCGGCGATGGAGCTGAAGTCGCGAATAAAACGCTTGTAGAAGCTAGCCAAGCCAAGGAAGCTTCTAACCATTGTTGGCGTTGTGGGTGTTGGCCAATCTCTGATGGCCTTCACTTTCTCCTCATCAACGCGGAGTCCCTCCTTGGAGACCACGTAGCCTAGAAAGTTTGTAGTGTCGGATGCAAATCGACACTTGCCAAGGTTGGCATACAGTTGTTCGCGTTTTAAGCACTCTAACACAAGCCTACGGTGTTGTACATGAGTCTCAAGACTACGCGAATAAACCAGAATGTCATCAAAGTAAACTACAACAAATTTCCCCAGAAAGTCCCTCAAAACATGGTTCATGAGCCTCATGAAGGTGCTCGGCGCGTTGGTGAGACCGAAAGGCATGACGAGCCATTCATATAGACCATATTTGGTCTTGAACGCGGTCTTCCATTCATCACCCTCGTTCATGTGAATCTGGTGATATCCGCTCTTCAAGTCAATCTTGGTGAACAAGGTCGCGCCATGCAACTCATCGAGCATATCATTAAGGCACGGTATGGGGTGTCTGTACTTGACTGTGATCTTATTGATGGCGCGGCAGTCGACACACATTCGCCACGAGCCATCCTTCTTTGGAACTAGGATCACTGGGACCGCGCAAGGGCTTAGAGATTCCCTTACGTAGCCGTGATCCAGGAGTTCTTGGACCTGGCGCTGTAGCTCCTTGGTTTCATCTGGGCCAGCGCGATAGGCAGCACAATTGGAAAGGGAGGCACCAGGCACCAAGTCAATTTGGTGCTCAATGCCTCGCAAAGGTGGTAGGCCCTGGGGAAGCTCCTCTGGGAATAGGTCTGTGAACTCCTCGAGCAGCTCAGATATCGCGCTCGGCAAAGCTTCCTGGATAGGGTTGTCTTGGTGGCAACGCGTAGGCATTAAGAGGAAACATGGGGCCTTGCCATTCAAGGGGGCAGTGAGGTCGCTTGGCCGCGCCAATAGCAGCATGTGCTCACAAGTCGCTTTCAATGTCTCGGGTTTTGACGTGGTCTTTGACCCTTCTTTGGAACGCATTCTGTCACTTGACGCGTTGTCAGTTGTAGCCTCATTGTTCCCAGTGGAAGAACACGTGCTATTGGGTTTCTGGGTGTTTGACGCCTCAATCGCCTTCTGTCTATCACGCTCAACCTGATCCTGTAAGATCTCATGTGGAGACATAGGTAAGAGCGTGACACGTTTCCCGTGGTAAGTAAACACATGAGTGTTTAAATAGCCATCATGAAGAACGTGCCTGTCAAATTGCCATGGGCGCCCCAACAAAAGATGTGTGGCGTCCATGGTAATGACATCACATAGGACAGAATCTGTATATTGCCCAATGGAAAATGGAATAAGGCATTGACGAGTTAAAGTGTTACCAAAACTCGATGAAATCCATTGTAGTCCATATGGTTGTGGATGAGGAGTGGTTGGCAGGTTGAAATGAGTGACCACCTTGTCATTAATTATGTTGCAACAGCTGCCTCCATCAATGATGACGCTCAAGGACGCGGTCTTCACCTTGCAACGCGTGTGGAACAGATTCTCGCGTTGATCACCAAGAGTGGCTTCCTTGAAAGTGAGGAGACGTCGCGTGACAAGGCTCAGAGCTGTGCCGTCATGCAACGCGGTGGCTTCACAGGTGTAAGCCTCCTCGTCATCTTCGAACCCTTCATCGATGGTCTCCAGCGTGGTGTCTTCTTCCTCAAAAGATTCATAACCTACGGAGATTGTGGAGAAGAGAACTTTCTTGTTATTTGGGCAATTCCTCATGATATGCCCTCTGCCTTCACACTTATAGCATTCGACATCACGCGCGCGTTCCTGGGTTGGTGGTGTACCCTTTGGTGGTGGCGCGCGTGGAACACTGTTGGGTATTGCCGTGGTCTTTCCTTGTCTGTTGGGATTTGATGCGGTGGTGCCTGGGGGAGGACCGCGCACATTAGTCGAAGGAATTTGACTAGTTTGAGAGTCATACCTTCTTTTCCCATAGGGTTGGTAGAGTCCTTGACGCTTTCGCACTATTTGATTGTGGAGTTGCATTGCCGTGTGCGTGAGTGTGTTGAGGTCCTTGATGGGAAGGATCTCCAATTGGTCTCGGATGTTGGTGTTGAGACCACTCAAAAACTTCGTCCTCATCGTGGAGGGAGCCACGCTAATGGACGCCTTGTAGTACATATCCTCAAGTTGCGAGAAGAACTCAAGGGGGTTCTTCGAGCCTTGTTTTGCCATGGCAATGTCTAGGCGCATTTGGTTCTTGTAATCCTGGGGCACGTACTTGAGTGTCATCACAAACTTGAGCTGGTGCCATTCGGTGAGAGGCACCAAGTTCCTCCGTATGCGATCATCCACGAATCGATGCCACCAAACTCTCGCGGCGCCACAGAAGTGGACTGTGGCGGCGGCCACGTAGTCCTCTTCTGGGACTTGGCAATAGATCAACGTGTACTCTGTGGCCTGCAACCATTCAAGAAAAACTACAGGGTTGTATTCACCAAAAAAGAATTCAACTTTTACCTTGATGTCATGGCGATTGAGCCTGGGAGCATTGGCTTGAGGCCTTTGTTGCAAACGCGGTGCTGGGATGTCCAGGGGGGCATACGTGTGGCTTTGGGTTGGTGGAAAGTGGGCATGCCTTTGATGTTGCCTTCGCGCGCCAAAATTGCCGCGTTCATTGCCAAATGGGGCCTATTGCTCCATCTCCTAGGCGCGTCAGCTTTGGTGGTGTCCTTGTGGGGCCGCGTCGCGGCGAACATCATAAGGCATGTCATGCCTTCTCTCCATGTTATCACGCCTGTGGAAGGACGCGTTGGCCATGTTTGCGCCTTGGTTGAGCCTAGCTGGGGGGATCCAATCGGTTGGCTTGTCTTGCAACTCCATAGGGTCGCCGAGTGGTAGATGGAAATTTCTGGGACTGATCATCCCTGAGTCCTCCATCTCTTCATCATCAAACTCCTCGAACTCGTCTTGGTGGAGAGGAGTGTGGGAGAAGTAGCCATCTAATCCATAGTGAGGCGTCCGCGTACTTTGGTGGACCAGATGGTCCTCCACGTTGAATGGGACTGGGGTAGGAGCATGGCGACGTTGATGCGGCACTGTGTCTTGGGCGTGATTGGATCGTCGCGGCCGACCTTCGTCGCGTTCATCTCGTCTGGCTCTGTCGGCCAGTGGTGTAGAGGCAATCTCGCGTTGGCGTCTGGTTCCTCTGACTTCGTACCTGTCATTGAAGTCATAAGGTTCAGAATACTCACCATGGGAAACCTCTTCGCGGTCGGAGTCGGTCTCATCGCAGACTGGTGTCGCATGTGGTGCATAGCAGTCGCGATGCGAGACGTAGCCTTGGCGGATGTGATGACACTGCATAGCAGTCGCGATGCGAGACGTAGCCTTCACGGATTGGATCCGTTGAAGACGCGGTTGCAAGTTGGAGGATGAGGGCATCAATCCTTTGCCCTTGTCGACGCATTGTTTGCTTGGCACGACTTTTGTTTGTCGCGGTGCGACTAGATGATCCATGGGTATTTGCAAAGTTGGTGTTGGTTGTACCATCGCAGCGCGTTCCTTTGCCTGGAATTCGGCAAGTTGGCGCCGAAAGGCTTGGATCTCGCGTTGTTCCTCCGAGAGCTCCAGAATGGGTTCTTGTGGAGGAGTGGCGAGTGGCACCACTTCATGTTGGGCGAGTTGTTGTTGTTGTGGGGGATGATTGTTGCCGTCTCCTTGAACATTCCCACCAGTGGGTGCCATAAGGCTACCTATAAAAATATGTCCATCCATCGCGAGTAAAAATGCACAAAAGACAATATAAAACCAATGAACAAGTAAGCACTCAGCAAGTAGCAAGTGTTCACGTAGGATAGCGTGTTCTTTTGGCCTTGAGGGCGGCTAGTAGGCAAGCAAAGCAAGTGTGATATGCAAGCACAAACGCAACGAAACCAAAAGAAAGAAGTCTTAACCTCTTGCGTAAAGAACGCGTACACACAAGACACACTTACACGCGTGACACTAGACGGTGGAAAGGTGAAGAAGATGAGCCTAGCCGTTGAGGGGAGAAAGTTGCCTTATTTTGGCTTTACTTCTCTTGTTTCTGAAAGTCGCGTTGTTTTTTTTGATATGCGACTTGTTTTTTTTTTTTTGAAATTCAAATCCGAGATCTTAGTCTTAAATGAAGATTGGATAAGAATAAAATAAAATAAAATAAAAATAAACGGCTAAGTAACTTAACGAAAGAAATCACGATATTTATGCGATAGGAGAGAGAAAGTTGATGCGTCCCTATCTCCGGATGCCGGCACGAAGGTCGTGAAGGCGAGGATCTCGTCTTGTAGTGGGTCACCTTGCTTGAGTCTCGAAGGCCAACCCTTGGCTTCGGCCTTGATGTATTGCACGAAAGGTCTCGGGACGGCGAGGTGAATAGTGACTTTAGAGGTTATCGGACACGGGTGAGTGTCCGAGAGCAGCGGTGAGAGGTCTCCTGGCGTCGGCGACAGCGATGACACTCGCGAAGGCGTGGGCGATGGCGATGACGATGGTGATGGCAATGGTGTTGGCGATGTCGAAGGTCGTAGCGTCGGCAGCGGATGGAAGGATGGACTCGATGGTTGATAGGGCTCGAATGGGTTCGAGCAAGAGCCGAAGAGACGGCGGTGAGGGATACAATCGGAGGGACTCCGATTTGGTGCCGTAGCGTCAGCGCGGGTGAAGGGGATGAGAATTAAAGTTTTGGTGACGCAGACCCTAAGGTGGAGGCGTTGCCTCTCAACAATCTACTTAGGATAAAATGGTGCGTAACCTTGTTACAAAGCTAGGTTTAGCCTTATAAAGGCATTCGGCCTTGGATGGGCCGCGACACATAAATGGGCTAGCCCACTATGCAATAGTGGGCACACGCCCGAAAAGGAAACTTACTAAAAATAGAAAGTGCTAATAATGGAAAACATCTAAATATGGAAACTTACTAAACATAGTAAGTTCCATAATTAGCAATGCTAAAAATAGAAAGATGCTAAAATGGGAAAGTGTTCAAAATAGCATATAAATACATGATATAAACCTCTAAACCCTAAAATGGCCAATACCAACACTTGTGCCTTTGCAATGCTTCGGCGGCGGCGATAATGACGACGTCGAAGGCCCGGGGGAGGCTCGCTAGGGCAAAGGTGTGGCGCTGTCGTGGCTTAGGCTTCTAGAGGCTCCTCAAGTGAAGTGCTCGAGCCAGGTATAAAGTTTCCCGGCTGGATGTCATCTGGGCCGACAAGGGTGATAAGTAGCCTTAGGGCAGGCGCGGACTCAGGGGCGCCTTGGCTGGCTACCAGGCGTGTGACTAGGGATTGGGTAGCCTCTGAGATGGCTTTGGCGCGAATCCTAGTCACATGCCCATCACTGCGTAGTGACATGCCTTCTTCCTCTTCGGTGGCACTCATGGCGGGTAGGGTCGCATCAAAAGTGTAATGCAGATTTATGATGGTCACACAAGCAACTATGGCAAGATATGAATGCGAGATTCACGCGATCAATTAAGGCAATTTTTGAAATAATTACGCAAATTGCATGCAAACAAATCACACAATTTTCGCTAGGTGATCAAACAATTATCGGCCAAGAGATTCTCTTGTAGAAACCGATGGGACAAGCATGTGTATGAGAGAGGAAAAATTTCAGTGATTATGGCGGAAGCAAGGATGATGGGGAAGAAAAATTTTCGTGAACAATTGAAAACTTGATAAGCGACTTACAAGATCAAAGGCTCCGATGCCAGTTGATGCGTTCCTACTAGTGATGAAGGATCTTTGATCTTGTTTGGGAAGTCGCGCGGTGTTGAAAGGAATGGAACGCGGTGTTTTGAGGCTGGCGCGTGAGGGAGAACGACTCGAAAGAGATCGGGCACTTGGCCGTAGTGTCGGCAGCGGAGGATAGGGACTCGATAGATCGAGTGAGTGTCGTAGCGTCGATGGCGGAGTGAAAGAGATGAGAAGTCAGAGAGGTGTTTGACGTTCGATCAAAGGGGAGGAGGCAAATGGCTCTCAATACTCAGGCTTTGATTAAAAATGAACGTAACCTAATACAGAAGAACGAGTTGTCCTTTTATGCTAGGTCGCGGGACTCGGATGGGCCGAGTCTCGATTAGTGGGCCGGCCCACGCGACACGCGTGGAACACATGCCCCAAAAAGAAATAAAAACAATAATGTCTCAAGAGATTACATGCAGTTCAAAAGAACGCGTTCATTGGATGGTTGAGAGAAGACAGACAGAGAACGCGTTCTCTGGGCTTGGTTGAAGATGCTTCAAAGAGAACGCGGTCTCTTGTGTGCCTTGGCTGGCGACGACGCGAGCAACCAAGGATTGCGTCGCGTTGGCGATGGCTTTAGCGCGTGCTCTTGTGATTGGCCCTTCTGAGTGAATGCTCATAACTTCTTCTTCCTCTGTGGCATTCATGGTGGGAAGGGGCGCATCATATAGTTCGAGCATGCAAAAGATGTTTGTCAAATTGACTGGAGATTTCTTTTCAGTTGTACTATTTCTCCTTAGTGTCGGTTTCTTGTCCCACGGGTTTTTTCAGGCAAGGTTTTGATGAGTCATTTTGTAAAATAAGAGGTGTATATCCAAGAGGGAATGGTACGGGACAAGTGGAGAACATGTATGAGCAAGTGTCACACTGGTCTCTCTTTCCTTGAGCAAACTGTCGGAGAGAACACTAATTTAAGGATTTTTTTTTAGAATTAGGCAGGAGCTCTCGAAGAAAGGTGGCGAAACCCTATCCGGTGCTAAATTCTAGAAGCATCTTCATACAAAGTCCTCTGAACACAAATTGTTCATGGGTGGATTTCGGTGTCTTCTTCCTTCAGATCAGTGAGAAGCTCCATTTAGATTATGTCAAGCAAGCAACTCTCAGTTTGGGAACCGTCACTGCGTCGTTGGCGAGGCGTTTATCTTCCTAAGACAGCCCATTCACCGACACTCGAAGTTATGGCAGATCAAGGTTATAATGCCTGGCAGCAAGGACATTTGAATGTTTGCGATCCGATCCCGTGATGGGTTCCTCCACCTCAGGCGCAACCACCACCGCAGTGTGGCCTTACGCTCTGCCACCCCAACACCAACCTTTATACCATCAATTTATGCCCTCACTGGGTAACTAAACCATCCTCCGTATGTTTTAGAGTTCCTAAACACACCAACCCCTACCGAGGGAAGTTTGCCTTACTTTCCTCACAAGCAGCCTGGTCAGGAGTCTGGGATCATGGGATCTCACTAATGGATCACTCCTATGCCTCGTCGGGAAGGTGGTTAGTTTCTGACGTAGTCGATGGCCCCGCAGTGGAACCAATCATGTAAATGAACGCGTATTACATTTTTTCAAGGTGACGAGACCCGATTGGGTGCTAAATTATAGAAGTGTCGTCTCACAAAGTCCTCTCAACACAAATTGTTCACTGGTGAGTGTTGGGATAAATGTAAATCCAAATTCTGATGTCTTCTTCCTTGAGATCAGTGAGCAACTCCATTTCCATTAGGTCAAGCAAGCAACTCTCAGTTTGGGAACCATCATAGTGATTATGGAGTTCGTGGTTGCATTATGAGGTGAATCTTAATATGTCTTATATTCATGGTTCTTGATGACGAAGAAATACAACATTACCCTTTTGCTAGAGGGGTTGAAGTTAATGTCTATAAATTTCATACTGCTCTTGCATTGTTTGTCCTAACCACTACGTCTTTTCTCCATCTCCGTGTCTCTTTGTATCTCGCTTCTTGCAGATATCTGTGAATAGACCAACCCATTACACCAAATGCAATAGACCAACCCATTACATTGTCAAAATTATTTTTGAAAGATCCACAATTAAACTAAATAGAGACTCTTCTTCTCGTTTCATCTTATGAAATCATTGTGTCGAACTTATTCTCATAATGGCATAAAACTGCGAAAAAAGTATGTTAGAATCGAAGAACTTGCTTTAAGAATTTATATGATAATTACAAAATTGTTGGAGTAAATGAAACCGAATTTGAAGGCGATAACTTAACTGCGATTAACTCGGTTAAAGGAATCTGAATCTGACCTTGAGATATTGAGATCATTATCTCTAATATCCTATTTTTTACTTCAATCTTTTTTGACAGTTCAGATTAAACATATTTTCGTGAGAACAGCCAAGTGGGTGACAAAAGTGCAACCCTAGCCACACACACTCAACGAAAGATATCATGAACAACCAAGAACTTCAAATTTTCATCCGATAAGATGTTATAGGTTGATCCTCAATCGCATATTAACAATAGCCTAAATAAAAAAAAATCTATATTTGCCAGACAAATATATACTCCATCCGTACACTTTTAGATGTTTTTTTAGCCTTAAATTTTTGTTCATCAATATTTGTCTTTATAGGTTTTCATGACAAATTATCACATATAAATCATAAAATTGTATTAGAATTATGTTATCTTGACTTTTTGCTTTTCACTCATTAATTCTATAGGATGGTAAGTGATAAAAAATAGAAAAAATTTAGATTTTTAAAGTACAATAAGTAGTAAATTCCTTAATATGTATGCAAAATTGTAAAAGGTCAAATATATGTGAATGAGGGAGTATAAAGGGCTATTTCTGGAAGAAGAAGAAAACTTAAAGGGAAAAACCCTCATCACATCCAACCAAAAGAACAAACCCCTCCAACAATAACAAGAAGAACACTTATAACAACCAACTACAAGATCAAACATAAAATCAGGGGTAAAGCCCAAACTACGAAGGGTGATCCCCCATACTACCAAGGGTAACTCTAAATAACTAAGGGTAATACCCAAAACCATCAGCATAAGGGATATTTCCTAACCATCATTTGAAAAATCTTTTGTGAACAAGTATTATTCTTCTCAGTTCAAATTGAACAATTGATTTTTGCTCTGAAAAGTATGTAAAAGCATATAGATATACAACAATCAAAGCTGGATACCCCAAACTCTATTTCATCAAATTTCACTCGGATCGTACTGAAAACTCCACCCTATATCAACGAAAATCCCAAACTGTTGGGTTGCACTTCGAGTCTTCTCATCTTTTTGGTTCAACAATGGTAAAAACAACAATAATACCTCTGATTCATACCGACTTCTAGGAATCCATTGATGACTCACGCAAACCTAATCTCTGACTCCAAAGTCGCACCACCAACACTATTCGTGCCAACCGACTCCACCTGATCGTGTACTCCTCCTTGCGTCCCATATCTGGGTCAACGTCGTCGAATCTAAGCCACACCCACACCAGATCTGCGAGGCTATCAATCGAATCTTTCATTGACATGCACCAAGTTCTAACCCAAATCTTCACCTAGTAGATCTCTTGTCCTTTCACCGACTTGTGCGCAATAAAAAATCTCAGTGATCTTCGATCAAAACATTTGCCACAAACACATCCATCATCAATCACAAGAAAGAAAAAAAACAAAAAAAGAGGAAAACTTATTTCTAACCCAAATATGCAAGCTAGCAAAAAGAATAAGAAAAGAAAAAAGTAGAGGCATACATGATATTTTAGAATCAAATCTGGTTCTACTTCGACAATCACAAGAAAAATTTATTGGGCTTAGGCTTTGCTTTGTTGATGTCAGCCCAATTAATGTCCATCAGATTATTATCTCAAAAAGGAAAATGTTACCCTATCATGGGTAAACCCAAGGATGGCAACGGGACAGGTTTGGGGCAGGGAGTCCCCATCCTCGTTTAGAATCGCATTCCTCGTCCCCGTTCGCATCCCCATTTCTTGTTTAAATTTTTTTCCGTCCTCATCCCCGCCTCATCCCTGCCCCATCACTGTTCCCATCGGAGAATCCACATTCCCGTTAATTTTTCTCATTTAAATTCCCCACGGGGATTTTTCATCCCCGCTAATTTTTCTCATGCGTAATATAGTCCTAATTAGAAAATAAT
This sequence comes from Rheum nobile, assembly GCA_027886185.1. Classification (NCBI taxonomy): domain Eukaryota; kingdom Viridiplantae; phylum Streptophyta; class Magnoliopsida; order Caryophyllales; family Polygonaceae; genus Rheum; species Rheum nobile. Next base: position 3,203,482 of record WOAB01000540.1, on the reverse strand, counting down.
TCATTCACAAATCACAAAACGTAAGCATAGATAACCAAGAACATGGTATAGACCAACTAACTAACAATATATCCAACTAAATACAAGCATAGAAAAGATAGTTTAACATCAAGTACCCATTAAGTACGTAAACAACTCCAAATAGTAAATACTCTTAATTATTTAAAAATTCAACAAGTAATACTAGTAGTAAAGTTGAAATTCTAGTCCAAATTAAACAATGGTCGATAGTGGATTTAGCTCCTCTGGTCCTTTCGACGGGGACGGGGATGGGGCGAGTACCGGGGCGGGGACCACTATCCCCGACCCCGTCCGCAATCCCGCGGCGGAGATATTATTTCCCACATCCCCGCCCCCATTTCCGTATAAAATCCCCATCCCCATGACGGGGATTTCCTGCGGGTGACGGGGATTCCCCGCCCCGCTGCCATCCCTAGATATACCCAAACCAAGGAACAATTTATTAATACCAACCTGTAAGTACAATTTGCTTTTTAATTTATTAAAAAGTTAAAAAATTTGGTGGGATAAATCTTTTATTTATTAATTTCAACTTGTTTTGTGGAAATGGGCCTTAAAACTCATCAAATAAATTAAAAATATTAAAATAAGAGTCTTTTGATCCATTTAGCCTATAAAAATATCACTTATGCCAAAAAGCCCATCACTCCTCGTTAGACCTATCAATCGGGCGAGTCAAGTCGGTTATGTTCGGTTATTTAGGGTTCGGGTTGAGAATGGGTTGGGTCAATTCGGATAATAGGTCAAGTCGGGTCAAGTCATTATAGATCAGCGGGCGGTTCGGGTTGACCAACGGGTCAAGAGCGTTATTTTTTAAATAATTTTTTCACTATTAAAATATTATTAAATAGTTAAAAACTAATTTAAATATGTCAAAATAAATTAAAATGAATTAAAAAAATAATAATATTATTAATTATTTTAATGTAATTGGTATTAGTAGACCAAAAAACATACTTTATTTTTAGTTTCAGTTTATATTATATTAATTTCTAAATTTCTAAATTATAAAAATTATATAACTACAATAATGTTCTTTTCTTAGGATAATTGAGCATATTACCATTATTTATATGTCATTTATCATATATTTAATGTTGTATTTTATTAATACTCCACATTTATTCGTTAATCGGGTCGGGTTTGGGTTGGTCGGGTTCGGTCTCGGTAAATTCGGGTTCGGTAAATTCGGGTTACCAAAAAATCGGGTCGGGTCCAAAAGCGGGTCGCTCAGGTTGGTAAAACGGGTTCGGTTATTTTTTAACAGCTCTACTCCTCGTCCAACCAAAACACACACGAAAAACAAATCACTTACCTCCTTTGGTGAGCATAACTCATTTTGTTATTCTGTTGATTCAAGCTCGGTGTCAATTCTTTGATGCATTTATGAAGCTGAATTAGGGTGGAGTTTGAGTTGTTGTGTGTTTAGTTGTTGTATTCTCTCCAATTTGTCTCACGCTGATTTATCGGCTTCTCAATTTACCCTATATTACTATGCTGGGTAAGTCGAATTTTTTCCATAAAAATAAAATAAAATAAAGGGCTATTTCTGTACAACTAGAACCAACCAAAAACAAACAAAATCAAGATTTAATATCCCAAAAAAAACGCTCCCGAGCCGGCCCTAAAAACCCCAAATGGAAACCCCTCCCACGACCACCGCCACCGAGCCTCTGATGCCTTGAACCTCCACCGTTCTGCTGATGCCCTCCCTCGACCACCCTGTAACACCCCCAATTTATACCGGTAGTGTCACACGCCAGTGACCTCAGACGTTACTGTCCGATGTCACCCTAGGCTTTAATCGGAACAATTAAACTTAAATACGTGAATATATTAAATGAAAGATTAAACAGCGGAAGACATTTGTATATGAAACTCGACCCTTTTATATTAAAAGATCTCTCATCAAACGAGAGTAGCGTTTACACAATAGAGTAAAATCTCAGCGGAAGACTTATAAATTACACAACGGAAGACTTTTAAGAATCAACCTAAAACATGGCTAGGTTATAAAGATATATTAAAGTAATACTTAACAACTTAAAACAATGACACTTAAATCTTCGTCTGCAAGCCTCTTCTTCTTCAACTGGTTACTTTGACTTCGGGAACCAACCACTGATGACACCAGCCAACCATGCAAGGAATAAAACCCGGTTGGTTAGTCTAATGAAAGACTATGCAAGGGTGAAAACAGAATGGTTCTAGTGATCGTAACCGTTTACTATCATTGTTCCTCGAATAATAACCGAATGAACGATATATAACCCGGAACTTTCACGGAATGATTAATATTTAGATATGCACTGAAGAGAAGACTCCCAAAGAAAATGAGTCTTATGGGAAACATACGAAGGAAAGACTCCAAGAGATTGAGTCTTATCGAAAAGTATGACAAGTGTTTGGGAACCTTATAATTTCACACAAGAGTTTAAAAGTGACTTGGCTATTTGGGTCCACGACCAACCTCACCGCTTAGTGCGAATCCAAATTGGAAAGAGGACTTACTCTAACCGAAGCCCAAACGAGTTTCCACGTTGTACTTCTCGCCCAAGGTTCATTAATTATGTGTCTAACCGCACTTATCTTATTTAATTACAAAACGTATATTACTGTTAAGGCTTTTAATATTATTTCGAGTAACTACGAACCTTTATGATTTCGAGTAACTATGAACTTTTAAGATTTTGAGTAACTACGAGCTTTTATGATTTCGAGTAACTACGAACCTTTAATACACAGGGTGACATTACGTCCACCCAAATTGCACTAGCAAGGTGCTTAACACTTCAGATCCTTACAGATGGATAAGAAGCAATGGGTCACAATCTTAAGAGAATTATAAAGAAACGACTATTCTCACAAGGAATATCGTTCCTACGAATACTCGTGCTATTCTAGCATTAAAGTTTTAATTTAAATCCACAACAAAACCATTACGGTCATTAACAAGTATAATAGCGTTGTTCCTAGCAATATATACAACCTACAATAATATCATATTTTAATCATATTATTTATAAAATCTGTTCCCAAACGAAAACAACAGTTTACTCCAATTTAATTAACAATTAAAAGCAATTGATAATTAATAGAACATGGAATGATTAAGCAAGAGCGAACCGTCACTTGCCTTGAGTAGATTCGATGATGAATCTAGACGAGACGACTATTGATGATATCCTTTCCGGGGACATGGCCTATGCTTCAGATAGCTCTAGCAAGATTACGGGTCCACACGTGATCCAATAATTAACGTTATAACTGACAAATTAATTAATATTAATTAATTTGTCTGTACGAACTCAAGTAATTAAATTTAATAAATTTTTATGATTTTAAATCATAAAAATATTGCTTAAATTTTCCTAAAGAAAAATACGGATAAAAGTGGATAAAAATTATACCGCTCGATTGATCTCGGGTTAAATTTGGACAGAATGGCTAATTGGGCTTTCTCGTCCCAACAAAGAAGCTGGCAAAGGGGCCCATCTCCTTCTTCCTCCTCCCACGAACAACAACAGCTCCAACAATGGACCGGGGTCGTCTTCGCCGCCGTGACGAAGCAACAGCAGCAGCGCCACGTAGCAGCCAGCAGCGGCCTCGTCGGTGGCGTCTCCGTCGTCGGAAAAGTAGCCACCAGCAGCTCGCGAACATCGGCGAATCAACACGGCAGCAGCAGCGTCTTTTCCCCCTCGTCGGTGGCTCACCTTGTCGCCGGGAAGGGCAGCCACCAGCAGCGGCGCTCGACCAGTAGCGTAGGAGACCGAGTTGGACGAAGGTCGCGAGACAACCGAGCTCCCGCGCACAACAACGAACAGCAGCAGGTCTCGCGAAGCAACAGCAGGGGCTCGCCGACGGGAAGTGATGCCAAGCAGAGGAAGATGAGAGAGAGAGGTCTGAGTTGGGTGCCCATCAACCTCCAGATCGGCTCCATTTATAGCCCCAGGAAGAGGCGGTCGACCTCCCCCTTCAGTGCATGGATGCCCCGTTGGAGAGTATTCGTGGAAGGCGTGCAAATGTTATGGGGAATTGGTTTTGGTATGGGTTTTTAACCCCGGAAATTATATGTTTGTATCCAAACAAATATTTTAAGTCCCGAAATTACATCGAATGTATTTTATACCACTCAAGGAATTATTACGGAGATCAAGGATGTTACAGAAAATCCGAATTCCTCTGAAAGCGAAATAATTACTGAACGAAGGTTGGGAAAATTACCCAAATATCCTTACTAAATATGAGGGGTATTACATCACTACCCCCTTAAGAAAAGTTTTGACCCCGAAACTAGCATTGCTAACGAGGAAATGGTCTCACTACCAACCTTACTACCTAAACTTAATATCCTTAATAACCTTATCACTGACATTGTTCCTAGGAAATCGATCTGTCTCTTCAACCACACCATTATCCCACATATCTACATATGTTACACCTGTAGCAACCCGTAATTACATCCACAAAGTCATAATAATCTTATGATAGTATCCTAAAAAATCATTGCAACCGATTTGCTATACCTTAAGCATGAGAATACACATTACTCCTTCCACTTTTCCATTTATAACTTCTCTCTGAGTACGTACCTTATCTGCCTTATATCAGATCTTAGTGGTCCTTGAGACATCGCATTTCCTAATTCCTTTAAGTATATACTTCACAATTTCATTACTCATCATAATCAGGTTTGGCCCTTATGCCAATTCTAACTTGGTGTCCTTTCGGTAGTGATTTAACATATTCCTTTAATCATTTTGTAACTTAAACCTTTAGGATTCCTTAACTTTCTCCAAAAATAATCACAACACCTTTATTCTTATGTTCCTCAAAGCGAATCACAAGAGACATTACTCCTATTTCCTCAAAGTATCATATTGCTAACTCATTCATTACCAACAAAATCAATCACTTATGTCCTAATCCTTCAATAGATATACTCGAGTAACAATTGTTACCTTACTCCTTAAACACACATAAGACAAATCTATTTACTAAATCCTTTAGTTTATCGAAATCATCAACATAACCTATCCTTAAATTGTAATCTTTCCATTTAAGTGGCCTACTCCCAACACAATAGCTTCATAACTTAATCTCTTCCAAAAAGAGTTGTACCATAAGCCTTATAGATGACACACTCACATAAAGTCCAAATGTCGAACCTTGCAACCTTACAAAGTATCATAACTCCTTATTTCCTGAAAGTACAACTTACCAAATTCAATCACTTGGCCCAATTAGGTTTGGCCCATACGCCCATTTCCTAACTTACATCCCAAAGGTTTGTTTAACTGTCTCAAATAACTTATTTCTAACTTAAGATCCTTATATTCCTCACACAATTTACTATCCATCCAAGAATTATTCATATCATTTCCTTATATTACCTCAAACGAACCTCAATTAGATCTTCCAAAATGATACCTATGATTTTGTACACTTAGTTGCTCCACAAGCTATAACTACTGGTCCTACACTGGCCATACTTACTTATAAATCCCGTAACCATAACTCTTGGTTCCACCGTCTTACTCAAGATCGCAATAGGGGAAACGAGTTCCTGATGGACTATCCTTCTTAATCTATGCACATCTATGCATACAGCATGGACTCACAACTAGGTGTTCTGGACTTTGCATTAATCCACCCTTATATACTTTTATCAGAACGAATGTTCATGGTACACATATGAGAGATAACTCTTAATCTCATAGAGCATTAACCACACATCATTGTTCCTACACTCTAAGGAACTTTGGAGAAACTCTACTTACGAGATAACGCCCGTCAACTCAGAAAGCAATTCATGTCATACAGATGTGACATTACTCCAGAAATGAAGAAAAAATCTTAGGAATGGATCTAGGGAATAAGTAACACTCGAAGCTTGCAGAAGTTTGAAAACCACTTATTAATAACCTCATACTTTTAAACTTTATACTTTTAAACTTTATATATTAACCTTAATAAAATAATTATTTAAGAAAAATTAGTTTCGCAAACTAGTGATACGATTTTCGCAAAACTCGTACCAAGATCAAAATCACACTTTTAAAGTTACAATCATAAACTTAATTTAATTGCTTATAACACAACATTTTATAAACCAATTATAAATAGCTTTTGAAGTTCAAATAGCTAAATCATTATTTTAAATTCCAAGGAGTAAAGAAAACTTTTAAATCCAACAGTTAAATCTTCAAAGTTCTTTTTAATAGAAAATAGTTTCGAAATTAATTTTTCGAAAATTCTCAAACCTAATAATAGGCCAAGAATTTTAAAACCGTTGCTCTGATACCATAACTGTAACACCCCCAATTTATACCGGTAGTGTCACACGCCAGTGACCTCAGACGTTACTGTTCGATATAACCCTAGGCTTTAATCGGAACAATTAAACTTAAATACGTGAATATATTAAATGGAAGATTAAACAGCGGAAGACATTTGTATATGAAACTCGACCCTTTTATATTAAAAGATCTCTCATCAAACGAGAGTAGCGTTTACACAATAGAGTAAAATCTCAGCAGAAGACTTATAAATTACACAGCGGAAGACTTTTAAGAATCAACCTAAAACATGGCTAGGTTATAAAGAGATATTAAAGTAATACTTAACAACTTAAAACACTGACACTTAAATCTTCGTCTGCAAGCCTCTTCTTCTTCAACTGGTTACTTTGACTTCGGGAACCAACCACTAATGTGCCGTATAGGACGGATGACACCAGCCAACCATGAAAGGAATAAAACCCGGTTGGTTAGTCTAATGAAAGACTATGCAAGGGTGAAAACATAATGGTTCTAGTGATCATAACCGTTTACTATCATTGTTCCTCGAATAATAACCGAAGGAAAGATATATAACCCGAAACTTTCACGGAATGATTAATATTTAGATATGCACTGAAGAGAAGACTCCCAAAGGAAATGAGTCTTATGGGAAACATACGAAGGAAAGACTCCAAGAGATTGAGTCTTATCGGAAAGTATGACAAGTGTTTGGGAACCTTATAATTTCACACAAGAGTTTAAAAGCGACTTGGCTATTTGGGTCCACGACCAACCTCACCGCTTAGTGCGAATCCATATTGGAAAGAGGACTTACTCTAACCGAAGCCCAGACGAGTTTCCACGTTGTACTTCTCGCCCAAGGTTCATTAATTATGTGCCTAACCGCACTTATCTTATTTAATTACAAAACGTATATTACTGTTAAGGCTTTTAATATTATTTCGAGTAACTATGAACCTTTATGATTTCGAGTAACTATGAACTTTTATGATTTCGAGTAACTACGAGCTTTTATGATTTCGAGTAACTACGAACCTTTAATACACAGGGTGACATTACGTCCACCCAAATTGCACTAACAAGGTGTTTAACACTTCAGATCCTTACAGATGGATAAGAAGCAATGGGTCACGATCTTAAGAGAATTATAAAGAAACGACTATTCTCACAAGGAATATCGTTCCTACGAATACTCGTGCTATTCTAGCATTAAAGTTTTAATTTAAATCCACAACAAAACCATTACGGTCATTAACAAGTATAATAGCGTTGTTCCTAGCAATATATACAACCTACAATAATATCATATTTTAATCATATTATTTATAAAATCTGTTCCCAAACAAAAACAACAGTTCACTCCAATTTATTTAACAATTAAAAGCAATTGATAATTAATAGAACATAGAATGATTAAGCAAGAGCGAACCGCCACTTGCCTTGAGTAGATTCGATGATGAATCTAGACGAGACGACTACTGATGATATCGTTTCCGAGGACATAGCCTATGCTTCAGATAGCTCTAGCAAGATTATGGGTCCACACGTGATCCATCAATTAACGTTATAACTGACAAATTAATTAATATCAATTAATTTGTCTAGACGAACTCAAGTAATTAAATTTTTATGATTTTAAATCATAAAAATATTGATTAAATTTTCCTAAAGAAAAATACGGATAAAAGTGGATCGAAATTATACCGCTCGATTGATCTCGGGTTAAATTTAGACAGAATGGCTAATTGGGCTTTCTCGGCCCAACAAAGAAGCTGGCAAAGGGGCCCACCTCCTTCTTCCTCCTCCCACGAACAACAACAGCTCCAACAATGGACCGGGGTCGTCTTCGCTGCCGTGAAGAAGCAACAGCAGCAGCGCCACGCAGCAGCCAGCAGCGGCCTCGTCGATGGCGTCTTCGTCGCCGGAAATTGCAGCCACCAGCAGCTCGCGAACAGCGGTGAATCAACACGGCATCAACAACGTCTTTGCCCCCTCTTCGGTGGCTCACCTTGTCGCCGGGAAGGGCAGCCACCAGCAGCGACGCTCGACTAGCAGCATAGGAGACCGAGCTGGACAAAGGTCGTGAGACAACCGAGCTCTCGCGCACAACAACGAACAGCAGCAGGTCTCGCGAAGCAACAGTAGGGGCTCGCCGGCGGGAAGAGATGCCGAGCAGAGGAAGACGAGAGAGAGAGGTCTGAGTTGGGTGCCCATCAACTTCCAGATCGGCTCCATTTATAGCCCCAAGAAGAGGCGGTCGACCTCCCCCCTTCAGTGCATGGATGCCACGTTGGGGAGTATTCGTGGCAGGCGTGCAAATGTTATGGGGAATTGGTTTTGGTATGGGTTTTTAACCCTGGAAATTATATGTTTGTATCCAAACAAATATTTTAAGTCTCGAAAATACATCGAATGTATTTTATACCACTCAAGGAATTATTACGGAGATCAAGGATGTTACAGAAAATCCGAATTCCTCTGAAAGCGAAATAATTACTGAACGAAGGTTGGGAAAATTACTCAAATATCCTTACTAAAAATGAGGGGTATTACACACCCCCACCGAGCCTCTAATGCCTTGAACCACCGCCGAACAGCTAATTCCCTGAACCACCACCGCGTTCGTTCCAAAACAACCTCGAGCCCATCTCGCGCCCCGCCCGCTCATGACCACCGAACCGCACCACTTACAATCCCCACTCCGCCGTTCTGAGCCGGCCCTAGAAATCCAGGCCACCACTCACCGGAGAAGAGCCGGATCTTGAATCAAATGCTCCTAGAAAAGCCCCCGCTCCGACCGAGCCTTGCTCCTCACCGAGCCCTATAATGATGTCGGTGTTCAGGCGAGTCCAAACTTGTGGTCGCCGATCGCGTGTTCATCGCCGGTAATCTGTTCCCGACTTCACTCGCCACCACGCCGCCGCCTCTCCTCCTCCGCTAACGCCAACCCGTCCCTTGGTAGAGCTCTGGCCTGGCTTCTTCCTCTCCGCCCTCCATATCTGCCTCGTCGCCGCCTCCCCTGCCTTCCTCCTTGTCTTCCTCTATATCCCCTCCTTCTCTGCCGTCCACCTCCCTCCCCTGTCCCCCGCCATGCGTTTCTTATTCCCTCTCGTGGTTTTGAGTTCTGGCTTCTTTTTGTGTGTGTGTGTTTGTGTGTGTGTGCAAGCTTGTGTGTTGTACTACTTTGCTTCTGTTGAGCTGATTAGTGTGGAGATCGAGTTGTTCCAATTGTGGTCGTGGTTGTGTTGAGGCTCCTGAAGATCCCGAAGGCAACGTCAGGCTGGTCGAGACTCACTAGTAGAAAAAACGTCTTTTACCACGGTTCATTTACAAAGAATACCACGGTTATGTAACCGTGGTAAACTTGGCCGTGGTAAACCTGTTTACCTTGGTTTCATGTTTACCACAGTTACATATTTACCACGGTTCATGAACCGTGGTAATTCTGCCAACCGTGGTAAAAATGCAACTATTTAAAGTACTTTTAACCGTAGTAATATTGTTCAACCCGCGATAAAGTTGAACCATAATAAAATTGTTTAAACCGTGATAAATTGATTTTACCCGTGGTAAACTTGCATCCCTATAAATTTGATCGAACCGGGGTAAATGTGCACATTTTATAAGTACCTAAATTATAATATAAATTATAGCATACGCATAACCATAATTATCTACATTGCACGAATTAAAAAGACGTCAAGTATACAAATGGATTAAATATTAAAAAGGCATACATCAATGTATTGTTATAAATGCAACGCACTCAAAAGCTGATATATCACTAAAAATAATGTTGGGCTAGCTAATGTATGAAACACTTGTACAAATGTTGTTTAGCTAGCTAAAGTATGAAATACTTGCACAAATGTTCCACGTACGTACTAACTAATCTATGAAGGTCTGCACAAATGTTGCCCATTGATCTCGAATCTCATGTACCAGATGGCAGAAGTAATAGCTTATTGAGGTACAAGTACCTAACACATGAAAATAATATATCAGAAACCAAATTAGAACCCCAATGCAAGTCAATTCAAATTGGCAGAAGTAATGGCTTTTGTCATAACAGGAAACTTAGCAAGAAAATCAAGGCACTTGTAATTCAGCATGTATACAAACACAGTTTCTAACATGGTGATGTGACCCAGTCCTCCATGTCAGCTACAGAGGAGGAAGACGCCATGCGACTTCCACCTACGGGTCCGATCACCCGTTCTAGAGTGAAGAGTGTCCAAGCAGCGACACCATCCTTGGTGACCAGCTTTGTAGCCAGTCACGACCAGATCACTACAGCGTCCGAGCTTCTGTGTCTCATCAGCTTAGCCGTGACTGACTCCTCTACAGTTATATCCAGTTCGATCAAGACATTACTTGTTTAGTACGTTATATAAACATTATTTCTATTTTTAGTAGCTGCTATTTCTGGGTGGTTTCCATTTATGTTAAATGGGCCGCTAGATTTAGTAACTAGAGAGGCTGGCCCATTAGGCCCACTCTCTAGTATAAATAGGTACTATTGTCTTCCTTTTTCAATTACGTCGAAATAGAGCTTTGCTTTCCAGTCGAGTAATTTCCTGAAAAACCCGGGCCCTGACGTCACAAAATTAACGCGTTCCTAGTCGAACTATCCTGGCGCGTTAATTCGGTTACCAGACTATCCAGTCACTTATCCGCAATCCTGCAACAAGAACTAACCCTAGTTATTGCCTCCCCCTCCAAACCCTAATTCTCACGGCTGCCTCCATCATCTTCACGACCGCCGATCACCACCAACTCAACCTCGCTTCCGCCGCACCTCCTCCGTCACCGTCGGTCACCACCAGCCGTCGGTCATCCATCCGAACCTCCACAGTCCGTCCAACCCCATATTCAACCCTTTCCGACGAGTTGTAACGCCCCACACTAGTGGAAAAAACACTTTTTGAGGCTCCCTTTTAGAGGCGTACATAGTTCAAAATGCCTCAACAACGACTTAGGCAATCACTTTTTTTGGTTTTTGAGGCGGATAATTAATTTATACGCCTCAAAAACATCTTTTGAGACGGGCAAATTAATATACGCCTCAACAAGTATCCGAAAAAACATTTCCCGTTAAAGTATTAGAGGCGGGCCAGGATAAGGCCCACATCTAATGCTAACTAATTGAGGCGGGACAAGTAGACCGCCTCAATTAAAGCTTGTTGAGGCGGGCCTCTTAAAGCCCGCCTCAACAAGTATGTCCAATAGAGGCGGGCATGTAAGGCCCGCCTCTATTAGACCATTAATGTAATACTTATAGAGGCGGGCGTTTTAGGCCCGCCTCTATAAGCTCAACCCTAAAAAAAAAACAGTTGTGCGAGGTTTCATTTTCCTCTTCGTATCCTCCTCTTCGTCTTTAATTCGTTCATCGCCGAGCTCCGTCTTCCCGAGCTCCGACTTCATCTCCCTTCACCGAGCTCCCTCTAATACTCCCTTCAACAAGTATCAACAACGCACTCGAGGTTTCACCAAAACGAGCTCCCTTCAACTGCGGGTAATCACAATTTTAATTTGTTTATGTGCACCTGTTTTGGATATGAGAGTTGGTGGTTTCTTGTACTGTAATGAATTTTTTTGTTACTTTGAGATTTGAAGTGTAAGTTTGTATGATTCGTGTTGTTTGCATCTCTCAAAATGAGCTCCCTTCAACTGCGGGTAATTACTTTGAGATTTGGCTTGTGTGTTATTTAGTCTGAGTTGGTGGTATCTATCCGGCAAAACTAAGCTGGGAGATAAGATCTAATTGCATCTCTCACAATATACTATGTGATTTGAACAGTAGCAGGAGGACTAGGTATTTCATTATCATTAAGGTTATAAGGCTCTGAATTACATATTCAAGATAGCTCTGGAATTGAAGTGAAATTTGGTGGCAGTTGAACTATATGCTAAATGACATTGAGCTTTTGCTTCATGCTAGGTCTGCTTATGAGCAGCAAGCATTCTGTGTTGCATTCCATGGGGATGAAACTGGTTGGCGTCATTGTGCTGTCTGTGGCAAGGTAGAAATTGTCATTATATACATAAATTCTTTTGACATTCTCCTCCGTCTTCGCCGAGCTCCGTCTTCGCCGAGCTCCGTCTTCCCGAGCTCCGTCTTCCCGAGCTCCGACTTCATCTCCCTTCGCCGAGCTCCCTCTAATACTCCCTTCAACAAGTATCAACAACGCACTCGAGGTTTCACCAAAACGAGCTCCCTTCAACGCACTCGAAGCCAAGTCAGGTATTAATATTTCAGATTTCTACCCTAATTCCTTAGGCCCTTGGCGGGATAGAATTCATAATTTAGGCCCTTGGCGGGATAGTTGAGTTTGTATTTTTTCTTGCTTGTTTGCGTATTATTATCTATTTAGGCCCTTGGCGGGATAGTTACTAGAAATGAGTATTTAATCTTCCTTGCGTGTTATTTTGCATGTATTACTAGAAATGAGTCGTCCTTGGATGTACGGTGACCATACTACAACACAATACTTGAGTGGGGTTGAGGAGTTCATTAGATGTGCTTTAGCACACCAACGGAGTACGAAATCCGAAAAAATCTATTGTCCATGTCGTGATTGTAAGAATATAAGGCGGTTAGATGATATTGATGAGATTGAGGATCATTTATTTCGTCGTGATTTCAAACAAGATTACCATGTTTGGTTTTGGCATGGCTAGAAAATACCTGATCATCCAAGTTCTAGTGTCAATGAGTTTGATGTTCGGGTAGACACTGATGATAGTGATGATGATATTGCTGAGAATAATGAGATGGATGATGATGATGACCAAGAAGATGATGAAATAAATGGGATGATGGATGGGGTGAGAGATCACTTGAACGAACGACCTCAGATGTTCGAACATATATCAAAGGCTGCAGAGACTCCCTTGTATCTCGGGTGTACAAAATTTAGCAAGTTAGAGGGTGTGTCAATATTTTACAACTTGAAATGTGCTTCTGGTTGGACTGATGGAAGTTTCAACACCTTATTAGAATGGTTAGGTGAATTTTTACCAGAAGGCAATGAGATGCCTATCTCTACTTATTATGCCAGGAAATTGATGTGTCCCTTAGGCTTAGAGGCCGTCAAGATAGATGCTTGCCCAAATGATTGTATGCTTTACATAAACGAACATGAAAATTTGGATGAGTGTCCAAAGTGCGGTGCATCTCGTTACAAGCGTAAAGGGGTAAATTCGGCTAAGAGGGGCCCATCAACTAAGGTTATGTGGTATCTTCCGATAATACCTAGGTTTCAGTGTTTGTTTTCGATAAAGAAGGAAGCAAAAAGTCTGAGGTGGCATGCGGAAGGGAGGAAGAAAGATGGACTCCTTAGACATCCTACTGATTCTCCTCAATGGAGAAATATTGATAAGAAATATTCTGAATTTGGTGAGGAGGTTAGGAATCTGAGACTTGCTTTATGTACAGATGGTGTGAATCCGTATGGCACTCTAAGCAGTCAACATAGCACATGGCCGGTTCTTCTAGCGATTTATAATCTTCCTCCATGGTTGTATATGAAGCGCAAGTATATCATGTTATCACTCCTCATCTCCGGGCCTAAGCAACCTGGGAATGACATAAATGTGTATCTGGCTCCACTTGTTGATGATTTGAAATTACTGTGGAATGAAGGTGTTCCAATGTTCGATGCATACACCAACTCAAACTTTACCTTGCGAGCTATGGTTTTTTGTACCATAAATGATTTCCCGGCATATGGAAACTTGTCTGGGTACAAAACCAAAGGAGAACAAGCATGCCCTATATGTGAAGAAGACATGAAACCCGCCTACTTGAGAAATTACAGGAAAAATGTGTATCTAGAGTACCGGAAGTTCCTTAGTCGATATCACCCTTACCGTAAAAAGAAGGAGTTCAATGGGTACACCGAGGAAGGAGTAGCTCGTACACCTTTGACAGGATCACAAGTTTATGAACGGATTAAAAATGTTGACACCAAATACGACAAGGGCTTCAAGTCCGTCTCTAAAAAGGGTGTTTTATGGAAGAAAGTGTCTATACTATGGGATCTTCCTTATTGGAAAGATTTGTCGGTTAGGCATTGTCTCGATGTGATGCACATTGAAAAAAATGTTTGTGATGCTATAATTGGGACTTTGCTAAATATACCCGGAAAGACGAAAGACAATCAGAAAGTTCGTTTTGATATGAAAGAGAGGAATATTCGACCAGATTTGTGGCCCGTGGTAAAACCGGATGGTAAAAAGACTTTTCTGCCTCCGGCGTGTTACACAATGTCAAGAAAGGAGAAAAAGGTGTTTTGTGAGTGCTTACATGGCATTAAGGTTCCATCGGGATATTCGTCAAATGTAAAACGTCTAGTTTCTCTTTCGGACCTTCGGTTGATTGGTATGAAGTCTCATGATTGTCATGTATTGATTAATGTTTTCTTGCCGATCGCACTTCGTGGGATATTGCCGAAACACGTGAGACATGTTATAACAAAACTTTGCGTGTTTTTCAGTTCCATATGTGCTAAGGTTATTGATCCGGAAATATTGGATGCTCTCCACATTGATATTGTTGAAACTTTGTGTCGATTTGAAATGTACTTTCCTCCGTCTTTCTTTGACATAATGGTGCACTTAATTGTTCATTTGGTTCGAGAAATCAAGTTATGTGGTCCGGTGTTCTTAAGATGGATGTATCCTTTTGAGAGATTTTTTGGCAGTTTAAAGGACAAAGCAAAGAATCGGGCGAATCCAGAGGGTAGTATCATTCGTGGAGCCCTTCATGAAGAGATATCTCAATACGCAGCTGAGTTTTTGTCAAGGCTTCATCCAATAGGTCTTCCAAAATCTCGTCATGTAGGGAGGCTTGAAGGAGAGGGAGTAATTGGTAAAAATGTGATATCTCCTCCATCTAAAAGGAAGATTAAGGCACATCTTTGTGTGTTGCAGCATCTTACAGAGGTCAATCCTTACATAGAAAAGCATTGCCTTGAATTGCAACACAATAATGCTAAATTGAATGAAAGAGCTTTGATGCGGGAACATAATCGCACATTTGTTGATTGGTTTAAGAAGGAAGTAGCTGAGGAACTAAGGAAAGAACATGACGTTTCTGATACGGTCAAGTGGTTATCTTGAGGTCCTCGACTATGTGTTCGGTCTTACGAAGGGTATGATATCAATGGGTTCACATTCTACACTAGAAGACAAGATGAAAAGAGTGTGGTGCAGAATAGTGGAGTGAAGGTAGTTGCATCATCTAGGGTCTATGCGAGCGCTAAGGACAAAAGACCGGTTGATGCGACACAATCGTATTATGGTGTTATCGAAGAAATATGGGAGCTTGATTATAACAAGTTTACAATCCCTGTTTTCCGGTGCA
This sequence comes from Rheum nobile, assembly GCA_027886185.1. Taxonomy (NCBI): domain Eukaryota; kingdom Viridiplantae; phylum Streptophyta; class Magnoliopsida; order Caryophyllales; family Polygonaceae; genus Rheum; species Rheum nobile. The sequence goes on along the minus strand of WOAB01000540.1, from coordinate 3,187,792 downwards.
AGTGGGTCAACAACCCTAACAGGGTGAAGCAAGATGAAATTTATCCGGGTTTGACATTGGTAAACTTTGACCGATTAAGTGATACTGACGAGCCATTCATCCTAGCATCACAAGCTAAGCAGATTTTTTATGTGGTAGACAATGTTGATCCTAGATGGCGTGCAGTTGCCCAAGGGAAAAGACATATTCTGGGTATTGATGATGTTGTGGATGAAGATGAGTATGACGAGTATGATGACACACCCTTGTTATCAACTGTTGTTCAACCATTACCGGAGGAGGAAGATACAAATAATACTAATCATATCCGTACAGATCATAGGGAAGGAATATGGGTTACAAATCATAATTGAATAAGATGAGGTAATTTATTGCCAAGTAGATTTAATTGCATTATAAATTGTCTTCCTTGGATTTTTTTTTGTGATATGTACTCATATGCTTTTTTTGTGTGCTTGTTGCAGGAATTCTAGCCACTATGTCTAACGAAAGTGGAAATGTTATTCTCCCTACCCAAGGTGATCATGAATCACAAGGTGTTAGCGCGATTACACAGATCGCTAAAGGGCGTGGTCCGTCAAAAGGAGTTCAAGTAAAAAAGCCTATGCACCTTGAGTTTAATGAGTTTAATGTCCCTGATGGCGAGTGTTCGAAAGAATACGGAAAGCAAGTTGGGAGTTATGCTCAAAGAATTAATATTAACGAGAAAGAATACCGAAAGATAGATGAGCAGACGAGGCAAGGGTTTTGGGAGGAGACCAAGGTATAATGACATTTTAAATTGTTTTAAATATATACTATATTAATAATTAATCTAACTTATTGTAAAAATCCACAGCTTATGTTCCACATCATTGAGGATGTAGATAAATCAAGGGAAAAATACTTTCATTCTTGTGTGGCAAAACGATTTAGAGATTTCAAGAGCAAGTTGGTGAGTCGATGGATAACTAAGAAGCAAAAGCCGTCGAAATATCCTACAAACAAGATGCCTTGGGAAATCTACCACCACATTACAGAGGCTGATTGGTCAGTTTATCTTAAAGAATATTACAAGCCGGAGTCATTGGTAATAATGCTATTTCTTTTTACTATTAAAGATTTCTAGTCAGCGGAAATCGTTGGTTATAAATCTATGTGCCTTTTGACAGGCTCGTAGTGAGAAAGCAAGGGCAAGTGCAATATTAAACAAGAATCCTCATCTCACCGGCCAGGCGGGTTATATTAGAAAACGACCCGAGTGGATAAAAGAAGGACGACTCCCATCGGAAGCAGCTTTATCTCTGTCAAGTAGCTCCTCAGTGAACTCATCGGTTCCTAGAGCTAGAAAATATAGATCAAAGGAGTGGGTTTTGGCTCATCAAGTTCGAAGTAAGGATGGAAAGTGGGAAGTTAACCCGAACGATAAGGAAGCCGTAGAAATTGCAAGAAAAGTTGTAAGTAGTGCTTTTTTAATGAATATTTACTTAAATTGACTCGGAAATATGAACTAATTTATACTTTCCTAATTAGCATTATATGAGGAGTATATCGAAGAAGAAGAAAAAGGAAACCTTACTTTCGAGGATGATAAGGATGCCCTCACCAAAGCTATTGGGAAAAAAGATCATCGTGGCCGTGTCAAGGCAATAGGTGGAAATGTTGGTTATAGAGTTGCTTTCGGTCCAAGAGAACGACGGAGAAGATGTTCTAGTGAAGCTTCATCAGATCTGATCGAATCGATCAGAGCTGAAATTAGAAAGGAGTTTGAAGGTGAATTAGATAAAAGGGTGGCTGAGGCCCTCCAAAAGCAACTACGCTCCATGTTACATATAAATCAACCAAACTCCACTTCTACTCCTGTTCTTGAACTTAATGTTAATGCTTCCTATACCACTCGTCCTGATTCCACACCGCAACCACGTGAGCTAAAGGTATGATTGAGTTTGAGTATTGTCATGAACTCTTCATGCTAAGACCTCTTATAACATGAATTAAAATTCCATGCCGCAACCTTAGTCTTGCATTTTTCATTTTACTTTATATGCAGGAAAGGACTCCATGCCATCTTGCCCTTGAGGATAAAGATTCTGGTAACAAAGTGCTCGTAGCGGATGGTATGGTACAACCCTCAAACGGTGCATCATCCCAACACTTTACACCGATGAAGCCTGATCACTACAAAGTCCAAGTTGATTTTGTTTATGATGGACATAATGATGATATTCTTCCGGTACCTACGGGTGATGGTTTCACTAACTTAGGCGGTGCTTAGGGTAGTTTTGTGCAATGGCCGATCCGCTTAGTGATTTTCGAAGACGACGAGGTAAGACCTTTGTGCTCAATAATAATGTACACCACATTACTCACTCTTGCTCATCTATAATTCTATATATAGGACTATACTCCACGCCCAACAAAGAAGTCCAAGTCATTTCTCTCTAAAAAGGTGGATGACAGCGCCAAAAATACAAAGGTAAGACCTTTGTGCTCAATAATACAAATGTTACTTCATTATTATTTTTTGGAAATTTCATGTCCAAATAACTCTTAAGTCTCAGTCCAACAAAGAGGCGGTTGGTAGCTGTGATCGTAAAACGGAAGAATCAGCCGCCAAAAGGAAGAAAGCAGAAAACGAAGAAATTCAAGGTCATGGCCAGCCATGCAAATACTTGCATTTTATTATGTCTTCGGCGCCGGGTGGTATATATGATAGTACTCCCATCCCATTGGATGCCTCGGTTTGGAATTATGTGAGAGATCAAGAAACATACGTCACTGCATCCGATGTAGAAGAGTTCCTTAAGGGGGCGTGCTTAAACATTTCTGTGATTCAAGTCTACATGATGTAAATGTGTTGATCAGTCTTTATCTTTTAATTGTCAACTATCATTCTTAATCATTTTTTCTTTAATCATTTTTACATTACCATTCATAATCGTTTAATCAAATACCTTTAAATGTGCAGGTATTTATTGGACAATCACACATATGCATTTGAAAATTCTCGAATTGGGTTCATTTGTCCTGAGATGGTGTCAAGCACTAGAATCAGGGCCGATCCAACTGTTCCAGCAGATTACTTGCAACGTGTGTTCAATGCTGAAACTGCTAAAAATACGATTAAAGATTCTAACAGTGCCAAATTATTTTTTCTCCCATATAATCATGAGTAAGTGTTTTCAATAAGTTTCATATATAATTAGTATTTTAAGCAATCATTAATATTTATCAATTTACTTTTAAATGATACAGCAATCATTGGATTCTGTACGTGATAGACCTATTTAGAGCACAGGTCTATCTTTTCGATTCTCTAAAAGGTCAAGGTAACAGAACGACTGATGCATCTGGAATCATGAATTTGTAAGTTATTTTGCTTACGAATTAGTTTTTTTTGGAATATTAACAATATCAGTTTCATAAGTGTATTATGTTGATTTTCTAGGGCATTTCAAGTGTATAAGTATCAAGGTGGGAAGTGCGAGAAATTAATAGGAAAACGTAAGACGTTGAGAGTCTGCAATATAGAGGTACATATAGCATTTTATACGCTTTAGGTTTGTTTATTTATAATCAAAGGCCTTGTATCTAAGACAGCCCCCTTATGTTGTGTAATTAGTGCGCTCAACAAAGTGGCGGATCCGAGTGTGGCTATTATTTCATGAAGTTCATGTTAGATATAGTCACGGGACTCTATGACGCTAATGACCGACTAGATAAGGTATGTAACTTAACTAACTATATATTGATAGTATTTGTGTTTTTTGTCAATAATTTCTGTGTTTTTTATGAAGCTATATCCTAAGAGGAAGACATCGTATACTTATGAAGAAATGGATGTTGTTCGTGAGCAATGGGCACAATATTTTACATCGAAGTATTTATTATCGGATTGAACTTGTTTTTACTTGTCATGTAAACTGTTGTTGAGAACCTGACCGTACTCTGATGAAATCTGTTGTTGGTTGTATATTATTCTGTGAATAAAATCAGGAACCTATTCTGCAATGTGTGTATGGTGCATCATAAATCCAAAAAACATCCGAAAAAAAAGAAGGGACTTATAGAGGCGGACTTGTATGTCCGCCTCTATAAGTACATAGACGCTGACTCGGCCGAGTTCTGGGCCGAGTCAGCGTCTACTTGTTGAGGCGGGCCTCTGAAGCCCGCCTCAACAAGTCCCTCATTTTGGCGCCAAAGTGAGGGACTTATTGAGGCGGGCTTCGGAGGCCCGCCTCAATAAGGTGCTTTTAGAGGCGTAAAATGCCCGCCTCAAAAAGTGTCTCTACTTGTTGCAGTCCCCTTAGTTGAAGCGAACGGTATTCGCCTCAATAAGTGTCCAAAGGCACGCCTCTATAAGGATTTTTTCCACTAGTGCCACTACGCATTCATTGGATCCTTGACATCGATTTGTGGTCTTTCCATCGGACAAGGTCACATCAACTGGCATCAGAGCCTACGAATCGCGTAAGTCGTTCCAACTCTTCGTTCAATCACTCCTTCGCTTCCGCAAATCAATTCCTGCATATCAAAACAAAACCTAGATCTTGTTCTAGGAACCAAAAAAAAAATCTTGCATTTCGAATTTGAAAAAAAAAAAATCCTAGGTTTGGTGTTGAGCAATTCGGCCTTCATCAAAAAACACAACAAAAAAATTATTTCTGCAGATCCGAACCACTACTCACGAATTTTCTGCAATTTTCTGGGTGTTTGCTTGGTTTTTGGTTGTGTTTGTTGTAGATCTGCTTGCATATAGGCTTAGTTAGTTCGTTTGCGACTTTATTTGCCTTGTTTGCGCCAAAAATCTACATCTTCGCAATCTCCTTCTTCTCCCACTTGAATCACTGCATTTATTTTATTTTTGTGCTGCATGTCTGTGCGTTTACTGAATTTCTATGCATTTCTGTGCACAGTTTGCTGAATTTCTGTGCATTTCTGTGCGTTTGCTGAACTTTCTAGACTTTCGCTAAACTTTTTGTGCGTTTGGTGAACGTTTCTGTGTATTTGCTGCATATTTCTGTGCGTTTGCTGAACTTTCTGGGCATTCGCAGAACCTTTTGTGCGTTACTATAGGTGTACACAGATTTGAAAAAAAAAATAAAAAATTATAGCAGCTGTTCGCTATATACAAAAAAAAAATCGAGACCACAGAAGCCAAAATAAGGCAAGTGCGTCTCTATGCAGCACGAAGGGAGAACCCGGTCTTGATTCCGGCACCTTCAAATTCCATCGACGCAAGTGATTCATTTACCGTCTTCTCTATCTCTCACCGTCTGGGTTGCATATTTTGGTTGACTGTGTTGTGATTACTTCTGTGCTTATATCCTTGCATATCTACTTTCAACATTTTCTTTGCTGAGCATTGCCTTGATTTTGTTGATTGTTGTGTGAGTTGCCTTAAGCCTGCTCGTACCCGCCCACACGGCCAGCCAGATTAGTTTACCGAGTGATTGCTTGTTGAGTTCGGTTCTGCTTACCTATTTGTTGATTCTTTGTTGCGGTTGTTGTTCGCTTTGATTCTGTGGTTTGCCATTTCTTGCTGTCAGGTACCATGTCAGCAGGTGATACAACCCGTGAGACAGGCGCATAGACTGCTGAACAACAAACGCTCCGAGAGCTGCTTGCTAGAGACAAAGCAAGAGACGTGCAGTTCGCTGAACTCCAGCAGAAGTATGAAGAAATCTTAGCTCGCCAGCAACCGGTTCCGGTCACTACGCTAGCTTTTGCTCAGGATCAACTACAGGAAAATGAGTTGAGCGCCTCAGCCCTGGAAAAGGCGAAGGGTAAAGCTGTGATGCTACCCTCTACATCGGAACCAGGTCAGCTGAAACACCTGGCTTCGCAACGAGACAGCACTGTAGTTCCGCAGCGTGGTCGACAACGACGGTCTGCGCAAGTAGTGATCCGGGAAGAGAACACTACAGCTGCAGAGGCCGATGATGAGAGTTCCCAAGAGGAGCGTGAGGACGATCAGGTTCATTCCAGTGGTCGACATATGCAAGGCCGCTCACCGACATTACAGCCTATTACCGGTCGTCCCCATAATCAGCCGTCTGGTTCACATCTGCAGCAGAGACAACGTCAGCGTCAACGACCAAACACTTCTGTGCCGTTTGATATTGATGCTTTCCAGGATCATCAGAGTGCTCGCACTCCTCTTTATTCTGATGAGGAGGATCAGTTTGATGAGTACGACCTTGAGGAGGATGAGGGTCAGTTTGGATATGCTGACGGTTTTCATCCGCCTCTCCAGGATTCCCCTGAGCTTCAGCACCAACGTACCAACTATGTGCCGCCTCCTTTGCTGCCTCAGAATCAGGAGGCCTATTGGCACGCTGTCCAGCCTGGGTGCCACCAGCAAGCTCACCAGCCTCAGCGCCCCGTTGCGGGACGACAGCGTCTGCGACAACCTTCCCGCTTTCCTCCCTAGTATGGCGCTCGTCATGTCGAGCCATTGGTGGACCCTCCAGCTCGGTTTCACGACCGCCAGGCCCAGCCACCTATCCAACGCCGAGACGTGAAGGTAAAAATCAAAAACTTCTATGGCTTATATGATCCTTCTGTCTTTCTTGAGTGGGTGCAGAACACAGAGCACGTCCTGCGTCATTTGACTGTCCTTGAGTATGAGAAGGTAGATCTCGTGACTCTATATTTTGAGGGAGCTGCACAGACATGGTGGTAACGTATTACGCATCAGCATTACCGAATGGGTTAGGCACCCATTATTGAGTGGCATCAGCTCGTGTACATCATGACTCGGAAGTATGTGCCTTCCACTTACAAGGAGCAGATGCGGATTCAGATCGCTCGTGCGCGACAGGGCACAGATTCGCCTCAGGAGTTTTTCGCTCGCCTCGAGGACATGTACTTTAAGGCTGGCGTTAGTGTTGCTCCGGGCACCTTGCGCACACGGTTCATCACTGGGCTTAACCAACCTATCCAGGATCAGGTTGACGTCCTGCCCATTCGGGGCCTCAACAATGTCGTGCACACTGCGCAGAAGTTCTACCTCCAACAACAGCACCAGAGGCAACGACCATGGAAGTCCGCAGCACCTTTCAGGTATGGTTCTAGACCCTTTCCTTCAGTTCCAGGCACTGACTCTACTCCTACCTCTAGTGCGCTTAGACAGGACCGGAGAAACACAGGTACTGCGTCTACTACAGCACCGCCGAGAGCGGCCCCGTCTGTTCATGTTCGTCGCCTGCAGCCGCCAACTACAGAGGCCGCTCGATATGACAGGGCGCGCGATGTGGAATGTTTCAGGTGTGGAGGACGAGGACATTTCCAGATGAATTGTCCCAATGCCAAGAAGGTCCTCTTCTCCACCCAGTCTGCAGGATATGAGAGCTACGACGACATCGATGAGGACGACGTTGAGGCCAACCCTGCAGCTGTGTATACAGCCGATGCTGAGGGCTGTGTGGTCAACACTGCCGACCACCATGACGACCAGACCTACCACTTTGCGTTGGTCACACGACGCGTTCTGAGCGTCAAAGAGGGTGACCTAGCTGAGCAGAGGGAGAATTTGTTGCATGCTCGGTACAAGCTTCAGAATGCATCGCTGAGCGTAATCATTGATGGGGGCTCTTGCTGCAACATCATCAACGAGAAGGTTGTTCGCCACTTCAACCTTCCGACGACTCCACACCCCACTCCCTATGGTCTACAGTGGATTTCAGATGGTTCAGGTAACAAAGTATCACAACAGTGTCTTCTTTCCTTTTCTATTGGTCCTTATAGCGATACTGTGCTTTGTGATGTTACCACCATGGACGCTATCCATTTGCTTCTGGGCCGTCCATGGTTATATGATCGTCGCGTGCTTCACAACGGGTATTTGAACACTTACATGTTCAATTAACACGGGAGGCGCGTGACACTCTTACCCATGAGTCCGCAGGAAATTTTACAGGACCAGGCCGAGCGCCAACGCCAGAAGTCACTCGAGGCCGCTAGAGCTCCGCCTGCAATGGCATCCCCCGCAGAGAACGCCAGACGACAACTCGGCCGAGTCAGAGACCGAGTTGTGGATGCAGACAGGAACTCGGCCACCAACTCGACCGGGTTGTGGCCTGAGTCAGCGCCCCAGCCAGAAACTCGGCCGAGTTCTGGACCGAGTCAGGGCAACAAACGCCAACTCGGCCAGCAACTCGCCCGAGTATTGGACCGAGTCAGGGGTTGCCCTGACAACTCGGCCGAGTCACCATCCCTTCCTGCGTCTTCGCCTTCTGCCTCTTCTGGAGGGCCTTCTGCATCGTCCGGGAAGCGTACTACCCCTGGAATTACATTGCGCTTACCCTCTGCAGGTTCGGGTGGCTTACCGTCTTCATCAGCTGCTTCTGCATCTACCTTGCGGGGAACCTGTGAACCCAGAGTCCTTCTGGCACATCACAGGGACCTCATACCGGCACTTCAAGGCAAGTCTGCTTGTTTCCTTCTTATTCCTCGCCTTTGTGCCACTGCTACGGTAGAGCCCGCACTCTCGCCTGCTATTTTGTCTATTTTGCATGACTTTGAGGATATCATGCCTGACGAGCTTCCGCTAGGTCTGCCTCCAGTGCGTGGTATTGAGCACCAAATAGACTTCATTCCCGACGCTTCTCTGCCGAACCGCGCTACTAACAGAGCTTCTCCTGAGGAAACGAAGGAGTTACAGCGACAAGTCTAAGATCTTTTGGACAAAGGTGTGGTGCTGGAAAGCTTGAGTCTCTGCGTCGTTCCTGTGATTCTGGTGCCGTAGAAGGATGGGACTTGGAGGATGTGTGTGGACTACCGCGCCATCAACCAGATCACCATCAAGTACAGACATCCCATTCCGCGCCTCGATGATATGCTGGACGAGCTGTATGGTGCCACCCTGTTTTCCAATATTGATCTTCGGAGTGACTATCATCAGATTCGTATGAAGGAGGGCGATGAATGGAAGACATCGTTTAAGACCAAGTATGGTCTCTACGAGTGGCTAGTCATGCCATTTGGATTGACCAATGCTCCATCGACGTTCATGCGACTCATGAACCATGTGCTACGGTCTTTTTTAGGGAAGTTTGTCGTTGTCTACTTTGATGATATACTTATCTTTTCTCATAGTTTGTCTGCACATATTAACCATCTTAGACAGGTATTAGACTACTTGAGGAATGAGAGCTTGTATGTCAACAAAGGTAAGTGCATTTTCTGCTCTGCATCTACAAATTTCCTTGGCTTTATTGTTTCCAGGGATGGCTTACGTGTGGATGACGAGAAGATACGCGCCATCAAGGAGTGACCTACTCCGACTACCCCCACCTAGGTCCGTTCGTTCTTAGGGCTGGTCGGCTTTTACAGGAGGTTCGTCCGCGACTTCAGCACCATCGCCGCCCCTCTGCACGAGCTGACCAAGAAGGCGGCATCCATCACATGGCTTCCGCGACATGATGCTGCTTTTGTCGCTCTAAAGGATTCCCTATGCAGCGTGCCTTTGCTGCAGTTGCCTGACTTCACTCGTCGGTTCGAGGTGGAGTGTGACGCTTCCAACTACGGCATCGAAGGGGTCCTGCTGCAAGAGAGGCGTCCGATCGCCTACTTTTCAGAGAAGTTGTCGGGTGCTCAGCTGAACTACCCAACGTATGACAAGGAGTTGTACGCGTTGATCCGGGTTCTGAAGACTTGGCAGCACTATCTCTGGCCGAGTGAGTTTGTCATACACTCCGACCATGCTGCCCTGGCCTATCTGAAGAGCCAGACGACCCTCAACCGCAGGCATGCTAGGTGGGTCGATCACACAACAGCATTCATTGAAAACCTGGAACATGCTCGGATGTCAAGGATTCAATTGTCTTCTTCCCATTGGACTCATGCTCAATAGCACTCCGACCATGTTGCCCTGGCCTATCCGAAGAGCCAGGCGAGAGTGCGGGCTCTACGCATTCATTGGATCCTTGACATCGATTGGTGGAAGTCGCATGGCGTCTTCCTCCTCTGTAGCTCACATGGAGGACTGACTCGGGCCACAACCCGGTCGAGTTGGTGGCCGAGTTCCCGTCTGCATCCACAACTCGGCCGAGTTGTCGTCTGGCATTCTCCGCGGGGGATGCCGTTGCAGTTGGAGCTCTGGCGGCCTCGAGTGCCTTCTGGTGTTGGCGCTCGGCCTGGTCCTGTAAAATTTCCTGCGGACTCATGGGTAAGAGTATCACGCGCCTCCCGTGGTAATTGAACATGTAAGTGTTCAAATATCCGTCGTGAAGCACGCGACGATCATATAACCATGGACGGCCCAGAAGCAAATGGGTAGCGTCCATGGCGGTAACATCACAAAGCACAGTATTGCTATAAGGGCCAATAGAAAAGGAAAGAAGACACTGTTGTGATACTTTGTTACCTGAACCATCTGAAATCCACTGTAGACCATAGGGAGTGGGGTGTGGAGTCGTCAGAAGGTTGAAGTGGCGAACAACCTTCTCGTTGATGATGTTGCAGCAAGAGCCCCCATCAATGATCACGCTCAGCGATGCATTCTGAAGCTTGCACCGAGCATGAAACAAATTCTCCCTCTGCTCAGCTAGGTCACCCTCTTTGACGCTCAGAACGCGTCATGTGACCAACGCAAAGTGGTAGGTCTGGTCGTCATGGTGGTCGGCAGTGTTGACCACACAACCCTCAGCATTGGCTGTATACACAGCTGCAGGGTTGGCCTCAACGTCGTCATCATCGACATCGTCGTAGCTCTCATATCCTGCAGACTGGGTGGAGAAGAGGACCTTCTTGGCATTGGGACAATTCATCTGGAAATATCCTCGTCCTCCACACCTGAAACATTCCACATCGTGCGCCCTGTCATATCGAGCGGCCTCTGTAGTTGGCGGCTGCGGGCGGAGAACAGGAACAGACGGGGCCGCTCTCGGCGGTGCTGTAGTAGACACAGTACCTGTGTTTCGCCGGTCCTGTCTAAGCGCACTAGAGGTAGGAGTAGAGTCAGTGCCTGAAACCGAAGGAAAGGGTCTAGAACCATACCTGGAAGGTGCTGCGGGCTACCATGGTCGTTGCCTCTGGCGCTGTTGCTGGAGGTAGAACTTTTGCGAAGTGTGCACGACATTGTTGAGGTCCCGAATGGGCAGGACGTCAACCTGATCCTGGATAGGCTGGTTAAGCCCAGTGATGAACCGCGTGCGCAAGGTGCCCGGAGCAACACTAACGCCAGCCTTGAAGTACATGTCCTCGAGGCGAGCGAAGAACTCTTGAGGCGAATCTGTGCCCTGCCGCGCACGAGCGATCTCAGTCCGCATCTGCTCCTTGTAAGTGGAAGGCACATACTTCCGAGTCATGATGTACACGAACTGATGACACTCAGTAATGGGTGCCCAACCCATCCGATAATGCTATTGCATAATACGTTGCCACCATGTCTGTGCAGCTCCCTCGAAATGTAGAGTCACGAGATCTACCTTCTCATACTCAGGGACAGTCAAATGACGCAGGACGTGCTATGTGTTCTGCACCCACTCAAGAAAGACAGAAGGATCATATAAGCCATAGAAGTTTTTGATTTTTACCTTCACGTCTCGGCGTTGGACAGGTGGCTGGGCCTGGCGGTCGTGAAACCGAGCTGGAGGGTCCGCCCTCCGCCAATGGCTCGACCTGACGAGCACCATACTAGGGGAGGAAAGCGGGCAGGTTGTCGCGGACGCTGTCGTCCGGCAGCGGGGCGCTGAGGCTGGTGAGCTTGCTGGGGGCGCCTGGGCTGGACAGCGTGCCAATAGGCCTCCTGATTCTGAGGCAGCAAAGAAGGCGGCACATAGTTGGTACGCTGGTGCTGAAGCTCAGAGGGATCCTGGAGAGGCGGATGAAAACCGTCAGCATATCCAAACTGACCCTCATCCTCCTCAAGGTCGTACTCATCAAGCTGATTCTCCTCATCAGAATAAAGAGGAGTGCGAGCACTCTGATGATCCTGGGAAGCATCAATATCAAACGGCACAGAAATGTTTGGTCGTTGACGCTGACGCTGTCTCTACTGCAGATGTGAACTAGACGGCTGGTTATGGGGACGACCGGTAGTAGGCTGTAATGTCGGTGAGCGGCCTTGCCTATGTCGACCACTGGAATGAACCTGATCGTCCTTACGCTCCTCTTGGGAACTCTCATCATCGGCCTCTGCAGCTGTAGTGTTCTCTTCCCGGATCACTACTTGCGCAGACCGTCGTTGTCGACCACGCTGTGGAACTACAGTGTTGTCTTGTTGCGAAGTCAGGTGTTTCAGCTGACCTGGTTCCGATGTAGAGGGTAGCATCACAGCTTTACCCTTCGCCTTTTCCAGGGCTAAGGCGCTCAACTTATTTTCCTGTAGTTGATTCTGAGCAGAAGCTAGTATAGTGACCGGAACCGGTTGCTGGCGAGCTAAGATTTCTTCATACTTCTGCTGGAGTTCAGCGAACTGTGCGTCTCTTGCTTTGTCTCTAGCAAGCAGCCCTCAGAGCGTTTGTTGTTCAGCAGTCTCTGCGCCTGTCTCACGGGTTGTATCACCTGCTGACATGGTATCTGATAGCAAGAAATGGCAAACCACAGAATCAAAGCGAACAACAACCGTAACAGAGAATCAACAAATAGGTAAGCAGAACCGAACTCAACAAGCAATCACTCGGTAAACTAATCTGGCTGGCCGTGTGGGCGGTTACGAGCAGGCTTAAGACAACTCACACAACAATCAACAAAATCAAGGCAATGCTTAGCAAAGAAAATATCGAAAGTAGATATACAAGGATATAAGCACAGAAGTAATCACAACACAGTCAACCAAAATATGCAACCCAGACGGTGAGAGATAGAGAAGACGGTAAATGAATCACTTGCGTCGATGGAATTTGAAGGTGCCGAAATCAAGACCGGGTTCTCCCTTCGTGCTGCGTAGAGACGCACTTGCCTTATTTTGGCTTTTGTGGTCTCGAATTTTTTTTTTGTATATAGCGAACAGTTGCTGTAATTTTTTTTTTTCAAATCTGTGTACAGCTACAGTAACGCAAAGAACCGCACAGAAAGTTCTGCGAATGCCCAGAAAGTTCAGCAAACACACAAAAATATGCAGCAAACGTTCAGCAAACGCACAGAAACGTTCACCAAACACACAGAAAGTTCAGTGAATGCCCAGAAATGCACAGAAATTCAGCAAACTGTGCACAGAAACGCATAGAAATTCAGTAAACGCACAGACATGCAACACAAAAATAAAATAAATGCAGTGATTCAAGTGGGAGAAGAAGGAGATTGCGAAGATGTAGATTTTTGGCGCAAACAAGGCAAACCAAGTCGCAAACGAACTAACTAAGCCTATATGCAAGCAAATCTACAACAAACACAACCAAAAACCAAGCAAACACCCAGAAAATTGAAGAAAATTCGTGAGTAGCGGTTCGGATCTGCAGAAATAATTTTTTTGTTGTGTTTTTTGATGAAGGCCGAATTGCTCAACACCAAACCTAGGATTGTTTCTGTTTTTTTTTTTTCAGATTCGAAATGCAAGAATTTTTTTTTGGTTCCTAGAACAAGATCTAGTTTTTTTTTGATATACAAGAATTGATTTGCGGAAGCGAAAGAGTGATTGAACGAAGAGTTGGAACGACTTACGCGATTCGTAGGCTCTGATGCCAGTTGATGTGACCTTGTCCGATGGAAAGACCACAAATCGATGTCAAGGATCCAATGAATGCGTAGTGGGGCGTTACAACTCGTCGGAAAGGGTTGAATATGGGGTTGGACGGATTGTGGAGGTTCGGATGGATGACCGGTGACTGGTGGTGACCGACAGTGACGGAGGAGGCGCGGCGGAAGCGAGGTTGAGGTGGTGGTGATCGGCGGTCGTGAAGATGATGGAGGCAGCCGTGAGAATTAGGGTTTGGAGGGGGAGGCAAGAACTAGGGTTAGTTCTTGTTGCGGGATTGCGGATAAGTGACTGGATAGTTCGGTAACCGAATTAACGCGCCAGGATAGTTCGACTAGCAACGTGTTAATTTTATGACGTCAGGGCCCGGGTTTTTCAGGAGATTACTCGACTGGAAAGCAAAGCTCTATTTCGACGTAACTGAAAAAGGAAGACAAGAGTACCTATTTATACTAGAGAGTGGGCCTAATGGGCCAGACTCTCTAGTTACTAAATCTGGCGGCCCATTTAACATAAATGGAAACCACCCAAAAATAGCAGCTACTAAAAATAGAAATAATGTTTATATAACGTACTAAACAAGTAATGTCTCGATCGAACTGGATATAACTGTAGAGGAGTCAGTCACGGCTAAGCTGACGAGACACAGAAGCTCGGGCGCTGTAGTGATCTGGCCGTGACTGGCTACAAGTCTGGTCACCAAGGATTGTGTCGCTGCTTGGACACTCTTCGCTCTGGAACGGGTGATCGGACCCGTAGGTGGAAGTCGCATGGCGTCTTCCTCCTCTGTAGCTGACATGGAGGACTGGGTCACATCACATGGTATGTTAATTTTTCAATCGGATGTGAAATGATAGCAGATACACAACAAGAATCATATGGAGCCACAATATAATCAACATTTTCCTTCTTCAAGACCTTTACCAGGGGAAAATGTTCGTTAGGAAGATTGATAAATAAAAGAAGGTATTTGCAGCTTGATGGCTTGATAATTTAGTTTTTAAATATGAAAGGATGAAGGATACATTTAACATTCAAAGGTTATGGTAGAATTGCAAATCCTGATAATATATAAACTTGACATGAAACATCGAAAACTAATGGGTGCTCGTACCTGTATTAGTTGAAAAGCTATTGCAGGTGAAATATCAACAGCCTTTTGATAACATTGATAGGCAGAAGTAGAATTCCCATTGGACTCATGCTTAATAGCACGTTCCAGGTTTTCTTTTCTGGACCTATATTTATGGTAGATATCTCGTTATTCCATGATCTATTATGCGCCAGATTACAATACTCGGATGAGCTACACTAGTTATAGAGATCATGACATAATGGTAAATCATAATAGTATAAACTATGAAAAGTAAAAATGTTTCCACAAAATCCTCCTATATATTCGATTTTGTGAAGAGTATAAGTATGAGGATCGGCACAACATCTTCAACCCTGTCTCCCATTAAAAGAAAACTGCAGCAATTTGACATCTAAGTACATACTCTGTAAGTGCATCTTGGCTTGCACAATCCCCCCCCCCCCCCCCAAACCCCAACCCCCAAACCCCAACCCCTACTTGTGCAGAAATTGGAAACAATTTATTTGCCCATCTTTTACAAGCAGTGACAACCTCATCAATGATTACAAGACAGCTTACACGTTTATACAAAATAAGTCAAGATTCAAGAAGCATAAAGCTAAGTTAATGAGGTTAAAGCCCAAACATTGAGCAAATTCACAACAAATAAACAGTTCAATAAAATAAAGGCAAGGATGAGAGCCAAAATTTAAAGGCTATTATCCCTTCACCAAGTGGCTAACCTATTTACATCTAGAAATAAA
This sequence comes from Rheum nobile, assembly GCA_027886185.1. Classification (NCBI taxonomy): domain Eukaryota; kingdom Viridiplantae; phylum Streptophyta; class Magnoliopsida; order Caryophyllales; family Polygonaceae; genus Rheum; species Rheum nobile. The sequence goes on along the minus strand of WOAB01000540.1, from coordinate 3,172,332 downwards.
AGGTATTAGAAGACTGAACTAGCAAACATAGTTTTTTACTCTAAGCTAATATCCACAAGTTGCTCAATAGAAACTTAAATTCTTACCCTTCTCTCTTGTTCTCTTGTTCCTTCTTCATCGGCAAAAGTCATCCATCAAATACAAGAATGGGTTTGACTCCATAATGTCGCAAGAGATTTACTCTATGCATGCAGTAGTTAATGTATCTGAGAAAAGGGGTCCATATGAGCAACAATATATAGTAGTTAATCATGCATTATCTCATCTCATTATATATTATATCAAGAATTCAAAATTAAGCAAACATTTGCTTCTACGGATACTCCTAGACTCACAACTATATCAATTTCATATCTATAGTCTATAAATTTAGAACAATAACAACTACAATTTACAATTTTATTTTCACATCTATACTTCTATAGTTCATAAATTTCTAATTAGACAAATTAGTTACCTTTGTCCTTTGCTTCACGAGTTCAAGATCAGCTTGAAATTCTCAACCTTGTCCAACTTCTCTCCGCCGAGATCGAGCACCTTCTTGCCGGCGACGAGGTAGTGCCGGAGGAAATCGTCGAGCCAACGGTCGTGGCGAAATTTCGGATCGTGGAGGACTACAACCTGCGAGAGAATAGAGATCACTCAGCCTCGTACTGGTTCATGGACGTGGCGGACTCGGGAGTCTCGCGTGGACAAGCACAAGGGCAGACGCTGCGGACCCCGTCGGTAGAGATTGGAGAAGGAGAATGGAGTCGCCACCTCGTCGGTGCTCAGGTAGTTGAGATTGGAGAACAGAGAGGAAGAAATAAAAGTGGGTTCGGGGCGGCGGTGAGTAAAAATTTTTAGGGTTCGAAGTTAAAAATATTTTTATGGTTAAATTACTACGGTTATTTGATCAACCGTGGTATTATTGCAGTTAAATTAATACGGTTATTTGACCAACCGTGGTAATCTTATGTATCAAAAAATTTACCACGAAAAAAACACAACCGTGGTATTATGGTTGTTAAATTAATACGGTTATTTGATGAACCGTGGTAATTTCACCTATTTAACATATTTAACTCGGAAAAAAACGCAATCGGTAAAACAACCGTAGCCAAAAGTCATTTTTCTACTAGTGACTCCTGAAGATCCCTCATCTGGGTGGGGGCAACGTCATGGTTGTCCATTCTTCACTTCCCAGGATTATTTTCTTGTTTGACCCGTCGTCTGATGACACTGTTCGTTTGTGCTGGACTCACTTCTCTCCCTAGTCTTGTACCTCGTTTTTGCTTTGTTGTAATTTCATTTGCTTGTCTGTGTTGTACTAACTGATTTTTCCAGTTGCCGATTTATCAGCCTCTCGAGCTGTTCAATTTTTTTATCGTTAACTCGAATTCTTACCTTATAAAAAATAAAAATAAAAAAAAAACAACCAAAAACACCCCAACCTTAAAAATCTTTTTAAACGTTTAAATTATTTCCATTCTCCTCCCAACCTGGATATCTTCCTTCTCTCTCTTCTTCTCCATACCCATCCCAAACCCTAATTTCAAGTGGCTGGTGTGTCTGTTTCCTCTCTATCTTTCTCTGCTCACACCTCCAAGATAAGGTAAATTCGGTTTTCCTGACAATCTTCGAGCTCAATTGCTCCTTTGATCTAAAACCTCTTCTGTTTTTCGTATAATGGATGCCCTAACTCCGTTTGATTTGGGATAATTCTATGGAAATCAAGCTTGCTAGCTGCGCTGATTTGCTGTATTCTCCTGTTGTTTTTTATCCTTATATGTTTCATCGGCGTGAGATTCTGCTTGAAATTCTCATACCTCTTCCAGGTTCAGCTGCGCTGTGTTTTTTTTCTCGATATTTATTTGATTTGAAATTTTTCTGTGTTTATTGGGTTGAATTGTGCTTGTACAGCTAAATTCGGATTCAGCTCCCTGAGTTTTTCTGGAATTTGCATTGCTGTTTGGATTATTAGGTTGCTATGGATTTATTACTGTTTCAGGGTTTGATCTTGTACTTTGACGTGTTGTGAATTCAGATTTTGTTGGAGGTTTCAGCGTCTAAGAGCTTTGTGACGAAAAATTCTGGTTTTTGTTGTATTTGTTTGTTGCAGTTTTAATGTAGCCGTGGATGTGTGCTGATATAAACAGGATTCTCCATGAGTTTGTAGTGTTGAGATTGGTAAGAGAATGGAGGCTAACGAATATGACAGTAATCACCTTGACTCTGATGTCCTTTTGCCTCCTCGAAAGAGATTACTCGCTGGATTGAAGAGACAGAGTTCAGAGAGCCCATCACAGAGCTCCCTGGAACACTCGAGCTCTCCCTTCCCGAATGAATTCGATCCGCGGCTCCAAAACCTGTTGAAGTTCTATAAGAACGGTCCCCATATGTCGTCTGAAGAGATAGCAAAAGCTGCTGGATCTGCAGCTGTCGCTGCGACCAAGGCAGCTGAGGCTGCAAGAGCTGCAGCAGAGGAGAAGGCCGCCATTGCAGCCAAGGCAGTGGCAGCTGCTAAAAACGCGTTGAGTCTGGTCGCCTCATTTTCCAAGGAGACGGGAAGGCAATCAAAGAAGAACAAGCTGAAGAAACATGTCCCGGTTGAGCTTCTGTATAAAGAGCAGCAGGCAGTTGAGAGTTCTGGGACGGATGAAGATTTAGCCCGCAAACTTCACAGGGCAATCAACAGCTCTCCAAGAATTTCAAAAGATTCTCCTAAGAATAAGCATAAGAAGCCCAAACCCACGTTTGAGAACGAGAATGATGGAGTTCCGGATGATACCGCTGCTGGGGATGGAAAATCGGTATCTCCATATGAGGCAGATAGTGTGCAAGAAGAGACCAATTCTGAAAGCTCTTATGTAGCTGAAGCTCATGACAAGGCATCAAGATCTAGTAAATCTGACCAAGTAGAGGAAATTCCTGTTGAAGCAGAAACCAAGGAAAGGTTGGTTGAATCGCCAGATGGTATGCACACCAATGGTAGAAAGAGGGGAAGAGTGAAGCAGAAGAAGCTGCCCTTAAGCCTTTGTAGTTTTAAGGATAGAGCAAACCCTAAAGAGGGGCTGAACCAGAACACCTCAGATGGAGGCAATAAACCCGTGTCTCCTATGGAGACTCATGCAGATAAACGCGTCTCAATTGAGCCCTCACCGACTTGGAAATGCCAGGATTTTAACGTTCCTCAGTGCATTAAGTCGAACAAGGCTGTGCAGTCTTAATCTGTGAGGGGAATGCAGTGACAGGATGCTCTGCCACACTAGAGCTTTGCACTTCGGCAACCAAGGTTGGGTTCCTCATCTCAGCTTTTTATTTTTTTGCTTGTTTGATTGTGATGGACTTTGTTAGCAATATGAATATATATATATATATATGTATGTATTTACTTCTGATAAATCACTCATTTGCAAGTGACATAGGGCGGATGTGCAGTAAAAGCATGGTACTTTGCTGCTCATATTGCATACTCGTTGTCCTCCTTGTGGATGTAGTAGCATGTATAGAAGAGTAATTTGTATGTTTCTTATCATAAATGGATGGTTCATTTCAGTTTTCTTATCATATTATTCTATCCGGGTTACTGGTACATTAGGTCTGATCAGCTGGACAATGATTTAGGGTTCATTCTTCATCATCTTGACTCCATCAGCTCATTGCCCTTGTACATTTCCCTTGAAGACCCAAACTAGCCTGTATACTGTGTGCTCATCATCCCCTGCATCTGCGCTGCTTATCTTCTGCATTCTAAGAATATGCTTAACCAGTAAACTTTGAAGCTATAATTATACACTCATCTGATGTCTTTTTTTTTTTCTAAAGTTCAAATGGTTGAATTAAAAAGAATGGATTGTTGATGTAGGTCAAAGACTCGTAGGAATATAGGTTATGAAGAAGTGCCTTGTGAGATCGGGCGCCATGCCAGAAATAAGAATTAATTTGGGTCGTCAGATTTTAAAAATTAAAGGTCCAGATCTCCCTTTTAAAAAAATGGTAAAAAGATGGGCAGTGTATGAGTATCGCAGCTATCGCCGCTGCATATCCTCTAATCCGCTTCTCCTGGTCTCTTTAGTGGTCCACATGTTTAATTGGTCCACATAACATTTAAAATAAAATTAAAAATATATTAGGTTAATTTAGCATTTTTTACCTTCTTTGCAACACCATATGACATCTCTCGTCTGCTTCTCTTCACTCAATTCAACCTTCAACTAAAAATGTTAATTTGAAAATGATAAATCTTGATTCACTTTGACATTTACACAAAACACTGCTTTGATTCCATAGCTTACTACTACCATTTGCACCACCTAAGCTTTGTTTATGGAAAAAGGCTAATGGGTTAATTGTACCAATTAATGGGATTAAGTTGAATGGCTGCTAGTGGAAAAAAATTAGTAATGCTTTAAGTCGAATTAGAATTTCTAATTTCTCACTTGTATACACAATTGGAAAACATCAATTAAAAGTGGGATTAAAACAACTGCAGAAGAATATATAAAATGATTTTTGTCAACTTCTGGTTTTGAACCCCCATTTGTGCCAACCTGAGAGGAGTGATACAACCTTAGTCATATAACATATACGTACTTAACTTAATGTTGAATTCCACTTGTTTGAGCCCTTGATTTTCTCAAATTGAGAAGAATGGAGAATGCCGCTATGGAGAAATAATTTTGCTGAAAACTGAGAGAAGGAGTAGAAGAAATGGAGAAGTCTTTTCTTAAAAAATTAGTACTATAATTAAGCCACTTACAAATGGACTAATAAAAATTTGTGGTCTATTAAATGGACTATCTAATTGGACCAGAAGATCCTTACTCAGAAATCAGAATGTATGGGAGATTTCCCCCTTCCAAAAAACTTTTTTAAAAAAAATATATGCTAATTAGGCGCGCACTTTTGAAATGACATGTGTATTTATTTTGTAATAGGTGTGTATCGTTTTTCTAGTAAGATTTTGCACGGATTTTATACTTTGTGTGCATGACTTTTGAAATTTATAATTTTTATTTAAATATTTATATAGGAACGGTCTATATGTGCATCTAATTTGTAATGGCGTGCATATATCGTTTTTGTATTAGAAATGTGTATGAGTTTTAAAATGTGTGCTTGACTTTTGTAAATGCATTATTTTTTTTACCTACATGTGCCTATAAATTGGTATATTGATGCTTCTAATCTACTATATATCTACTAAATCAAAATCATTTTATGTCACATGACACTCTCTATTAAGCCTATAAATTTCTTATGCCACATGGCTAGAGCTGTCAAAAAATGACCGAATCCGTTTTACCGACCTGACCGACCCGCTTTTGGACCCAACCCGACCTGACCGAAATTTTTGATAACCCGAAGTTACCGAGACCGAACCCGACCAACCCGAACCCGACCCGATTAACAAATAAATGTGGAGTATTAATAAAATATAACATAAAATATATATGATAAATTACATATAAATAATGATAATATGCTTAATATCCTAAAAAAAAGAACATTGTTGTACTTTTATAATTTTTTATAATGTAGAAATTTATAAATTAATATAATAAAAAATAAAACTAAAATATGATTTTGGTCAACTAATATCAATTACATTAAAATATTTAATAATATTATTATTATTTTAATTCATTTCAACTTATTTTGACATATTTAAATTAGCTTTTAACTATTTAATAATATTTAAATAGTGAACAAAATATTTAAAAAATGATGCTCTTGACCCGTTGGTTTATCTGAACCGCCCGCTGACCTGTAATGACCCGACCGGCTTGACCTGTTATCCGAAATAACCCAATCCGTTCTCAACCTGAACCCGAAATAACCGAACCGAACCCTACTTGACCGACCCGATTGACAGCTCTACACATGGCACACTCATATTCATTTTGCCACATGGCATTTTCTCAATTTTTTTTTTCTTTTTTTAAAAATTTAATATAATAATTAATTATAAGATCTTTATTCTATTTCCAAAAATTCAATAATTTATATATTTATTTCCAATTTTAAGCCTTAGGGAAATCTTTATAATTTGATTGGATATGATTTTTTTAAATCAATTAGATATGATTTAATATAGCTTGATGTAATAATTTCCTTTATTAATTCACTTAAAAGTTATATCACATTATTAATTGATGATTACAATAAAATTTGAAATCAAATAATATAAGTTTTCAATTAATCTATTATATATAATATATCTATTAAAACAAAAGTTCCCTACTAAAACAAAAAAATTCTATTAATTTATTATTAGTAGATATTTTTTTATCGTACTTATCTTATTTACATTTATATTTTCACTAATTAGATATGTTTTTTATTTATTTAATATTTTTTAAAGGTGAAATTGATATATTTTTAATAATTAAAAAATATCAACATAAAATTTATCCAAGCACAGGGAAACTAAGCTAGTTTGTACTATATGTGCATATGGTTTTGATTAAAAATGTGCACAGTTCTTAAAATATATGCATGACTTTTTCATGTATATAACTATATGTGCATAAAAACTTATCTAAATGAGCATAAGTTTTGTACTAAATGTGCATATATTCTTTTTGGAAACGTGCATGTTTTTTGATTTATAGACTTCTCAAAATATATAGATTTTTGTCTATATGTTTGCAGAGGGAGGATCAAATGAGCACAAGGACTATAGTAAGCATTGGGCATTAATGTTAGCCATCCACGTGTCTCCATCCAACGGTTGTGAATCTTCCATCATTTAACATCAAAACCCTACACGGAGGGGCATTTTCGTACTGTTGCCTTTCATTTGTTCTGTTGCCTGCCTCCCTCGATTTGCTCTCGTCTCTCTTGGCGACGAAGCTGTTCCGCAATCGCCATTGAAAGAGTTATTCGTCGCGCTCTTCACAGTTGTTTTGTTGCTCGATCTCGCATTGTTTAATCTATTCAGGCTTTCGGATTGATTCGCATAGGGGTATCCATGGATTGTGGTAAGTTAATCTCGCTTATCTAGTTGTACGGTTTCTAGGGTTTTAGAATTCCTTTACAGTTTATTCAACATGGATTCGTCTTGCATTTTGACAATCTATAGAATCATAATATTCAATTGATTCGTTGTGGCGTTTCTATTGTGTTCTTTGACAGATTCGTTTTCACGTTTTCATAGTTAGGTTTTGACAATCATAATATTCAATTGTGTTTTTCTTCGTGTTTACAGTCGTCTTTTCTGATGTTTTTCCATTGATTGCTCGTGTGAACTCGATTTATATTTTGTTTGCTCTATGTTGTGTATTGTGTTACTGTGTTATATCTATTTGATTGTGCTCGATTGTTTTGAACCTATACCTTATACAATTGAACCTCATTTGCTGTATGTCTTGTATGTTTGCAGTGCCTGGAAGTGGGTCTGTTGGTGCTAGTGGTAGTGTATCCCTGGATCAGAGTTCTCCTAGTTCATATCCAAGTGATTCAGACAGTGAGATGTCGTCGGATTTATCCGTTACGCGATTATCTCAAGGTGGATCGGTGTACCACATTCCAATCTGTGTTGATTCTCTGAAACCAGTTGTTGGTATGTTGTTCGGGTCATTGGGGGAAGCGATTGATTTTTACAAGGCATATGCACTGGAATGTGGCTTTGTTGTGAGGCTCGGCGGATCACGCATGGCAGGCGATGTGGTTGCACTGAAGTACTTGCATTGCACCAGACAGGGTTTTAAAACTGGCCAGAACAACACAAAACGCATGCGCCGACGTCCTTCAAACAGAGTTGGTTGTAAGGCGAAACTCACCCTCACTTTTGCGGGCAACCAGGGCTACAAAGTAACAGCGTTTGAAGATCGCCACACTCATGAAATGGTTGTTGGTAAGGATAAACAGTTTATGAAGTCTATGAGGAAGCTGGACTTCGGACATAAGAAGTTTGTCATGGATTGTGAGAAAGCGCACATCGGTCCAGTCAGGTCTCATAGGATATTCAAGGAACTCGTGGGCGGCTACTCCCAAGTCGGTGCATCAGCTGTTGACTTCAAGAACTACCGGCGATATATGTTGGCTTATATAGGTGGTTCCGATGCTCAGATGACGAGCAACCGTCTGTTCAACAAAAAAGAACTCTGCCCTGCGTTCTTCTTTGAGTACGACGTGGATTCTTGTGATCGTTTGACACGTTTATTTTGGGCTGATCGCGTGTCTCGCAAGAACTTCTCTCTCTTCGGCGACGTTGTATCGTTTGATGCTACGTACCGTACCAACAGGTTATTTTCTATCCTTCTTCATTGCATTGTTCCTGTATTATTTTACACTGCAACCAGCCTTCAATTTAATGTTTTTCGTGCTTTTAATGTTAAGTTTATTGGATGAACCTGTTAGTTAGATTCTATGAACCTCTCTGTTGAAACTGATGAACCTCGTATGCAGACGTGATGAACCTAGATACATATTCCAGTCTGTTTGTTGAGGTCCCAAATGCACCTTCTATATCTTGTTGTTATATCTTGCTCCTAGCTATTCCCCCTGCCTGTTCATAGTTATTGAGCTTCTTTTTACAACAATGACCTTGTTTTTTTTTTAATGTTGAACCTAGCTACTGTAACTTCTCTGTGTTGTCGTCGTGTATTCATTCTAATCAACCTCTTTATGTACTTATGAATCCTGATTTGATTGCTCTTTTTATTACACACTTTTTGAGTGTTTTTATCCCTTTTTCTTATTCATAGTTGGCTTTGTGTACATCTGTTCCATATAGGTACAATCTGATTTTCATACCATTCACCGGGCTAGACCATCACAAGTCGAGTGTCACTTTTGCGGCTGGTTTAATTTTCAAGGAAGATGTGGGATCATACGTTTGGTTGCTGGAGAAATTCAAGGCAGCTATGGTGCACGAGCCAAAGGTTATAGTTACAGACCAAGACCTGTCCATGAAGTCGGCTATTGAACAAGTTTTCCCGCGTTCGCACCACAGGCTTTGTATGTGGCACATCATGAAGAAAGTGTCCGCAAATACCAAGTACGACACTGCCGCTGGTTCAGAATTTAGGGCTAGGCTGGACAACATTGTATGGACCCATGCCCTTTCACCCTCAGAGTTTGAGACACAGTGGGTTGCGTTGCTTGATGAATTCCCACTGGTGAAGCGGAGGTGGTTTGATGACATGTTTGCAATCCGACATTTTTGGATCCCAGCCTACTTCAGGGATGTGATGTTTGGCGGTCTGCTTAGAACTACTTCTGTTTCGGAATCTGCAAACAGTTACTTTGGTCACTTCAGTGACAGATACTACCGCCTAGTTGAGTTGGTGATGCACTTTGACATAGCCATGGACACGCAGAGACACAAGCAAGCGAAGTTGAACTTTGAGTCTTCGACTATGCGTCCAGATCTGAAGACGCCTTTAGGATTGGAGAAGCACGCGTCTGAGGTGTACACGCTCTCGATTTTCAAACTTGTTCAGGATCAGATTATGGAATGTTGTCTATCATGCTTTATGGGGAGCATGTCTGAGGTCAACGGTACAAAATTCTACGGTATCAAGGATTGCTTATCCAAGAGTTTCACAGTGGAGCAGTCAGCTGAAGGTGGAGATTTTTTATGCAGCTGTCATATGTTTCAAAGGATTGGTCTGCCTTGTTGTCATCTCATTTTTGTGTTCAGGAACCTAGGGTTTGATAGGATTCCGGATAGGTATGTCCTTGCGCGTTGGACCATGGATGCCACTATTACACCGGTGTTCACTATCGACAACACCGTTGTGACTCAGTGTGCGGCCATTGAAGAGCGTGAGGCGGTCATGAATGAGGTGATTTCTGACTTTTATAGCTGTGTGGGGCTATTGGAGGACAAGCCGGACCTCATGAAACAGTTTTCGGTTCTGATTAAGGAGAAAAAGGCGTCTCTGCTGTCTGCAAGTGGTGCTTCATCTAGTTCTGGCGCGTCGAACCTGGAGCAACTTCAGTCTTATGTCGGAGTTGAAGTACCTTCAGTCGTTAACGTGTTGCCACCAGAGCAAGCCAAGAACAAAGGAAGTGGGTCGCGTATCCGGAGTGGAAGAGAAATTTCTATTGCTTCAAGCCGTGCAGGGCAAAGGCGTTGCGGCAGATGCAACAAGTATGCCACTCACAATAGTCGCACCTGCACTGAAGTGTTTGACTCTTAGTGCTCTTTAGTATTTTTCCATTCCATCTTTTTTTAAATTAAGTTTGCTGAACTTTTTTGAAGTGTATAACCTATTCCATGTGTGATGAACCTGTTACTTATACTCAATGAACCTGATAGTTATAAATGTTGAACGTGTTACTTATACTCAATGAACCTGTTAGTTATACATGATGAACATGTTACTTATACTCAATGAACCTGTTAGTTATACATGATGAACCTGTTACTTTATACTCAATGAACCTGCATGCGAAAAGTAATGAACCTGCAAGACAACACCAATGAACCTGCTCGATTTTTGAAGTGTACAACCTATTCCATGTGTGATGAACCTGTTACTTATACTCAATGAACCTGTTAGTTATAAATGTTAAACTTGTTACTTATACTCAATGAACCTGTTAGTTATAAATGTTAAACTTGTTACTTATACTCAATGAACCTGTTAGTTATAAATGTTAAACCTGTTACTTATACTCAATGAACCTGTTAGTTATACATGATGAACCTGTTACTTATACTCAATGAACCTGCATGTTTAAAGTAATGAACCTGTTAGTTATACATGATGAACCTGCTAATATATTGAAGTCTTCATCATAATTTAGGCAATTAATCAGGTGATTAGTGCTATCTGCTAGTATCATTGTACCCAATTCAGCAATCATACATTTTCCCAAACCACACAATCAACCTAGTATCATTCTAACCAATATGCTAATAATCATCCAATGTTCATTCATAGGGTCCTTCAGGGTTGCCTCGAGTGGTCTGAAGTGCCTTGTCTCTTATTTCATTAGCTTCGGAGGTGATGATTGTATGTACGTATTTGATCCTCAGCTCTTCAACGGCCTTCATCTTGTTTTTGTTGTTCATATGGTCCTCCCAGTTCTCATTCGGCACGCCCATGTACTTCTCCATGTATCGCATGACATACACCCCAGAGCTTTGCTCTTGTGCACCATCAGACTGGAACGGTAGAGGAATCAACTGCGCCTTAGGCTATGCAGATTCAAGGTCGCTTGCTCTCTTGGTCAAGTGGTTCTGGCGGAGGTAAATTGCAATCATGTATACCTACACACAAGATATAAAGACAACAAATGAATTTTAACCCAAACAGACAAAAAAATGTTGACAACAACACATTTTAACTGTTGCTACAAGTCAAACCAATGAACCTGCATGAGAAAATTAATGAACCTGCAAGACAACACCAATGAACCTGGTCGATTTTTGAAGTGTATCACATATTCTATGTCTGATGAACCTGGTACTTATACTCAATGAACCTGGTAGTTGTAAATGATGAACCTAGTAGTTATAACTCATGAACCCAATGCTTGGACATAGTACACTCACTACTAACAACACAATTTAATCCACTATTGTACACTTATAATCTTCTGAATCGATGCCTCATAGAGCTGCATATCACCGTTGTTCGGAACACTATCGAGCACATGGATGCTTTTACTCTTAAAGTTAATGGCAATGAGAAAGTAACGGTCATTGTGGATTATGACAGATACAAAAGCCTGTAATAATGCGTTTAGTTAGTGACGTTTGAAATTTACTCAAAAAAAATTATCAATAGAATAAATAAATAAAATAGACAAGTTCAGACTAGTAATAAATTTACCATGTCTACGTCCTTTATCTTTCGTCCATGCACCTCAGCCACGGCGTAGTTGAAGTTCCTCATGAAATCGCCCAGTTGATCTTTCAAGGTGACATTCTGCTTCACCATTTCACGATTTTTTGTTAGTATACACGAATTATATATTCAAGCCACAACCTGCACAGACAAACTGTTGAACCTTGCAGTAGAATTCCATGAACCTGACTATGTAATGCATGAAAATCTTTCGTAATAAACGAGCCTCTGTGAGATGAAACTTATAGGACTTTACTTTTCATATGATGAACCTCATTTTATTAACCTCATTTTTACTTACCATTTGGTAGACATACAAGAATGCTCTGTTGGGCTTGTTGCTGCTCTTGACCTCCTCATTAGTGTTCAAAACGGTTGACCAAGCATCAATGGCTTTGTAGTGGATGTCCATGTCCATAGCCAACTCCATTCCGGAGACTTTGAGAGACTTGTGTTTGAAGAGAGGCTCACTATTCAATTGCACAGAAACAAAAGTGTTATGCAGTAAGAAACCTTTATCTCTAATATTTTCCATAATAATAAAATAAAATATGTCATAAGGTATGTATATCTTACCCTCCTATGCTGCAGTGGAGACAGTACTTGTACACCACCATTGCCTCCTTTGGTCTCTTGGCAAAGATGTCGACAGTGCGGCTTTTGTAGGGGCTTCTGAGCTTTTCCCCAAGTCTCTTGTGCCTTGGCCCGTGAACCATATCAGCAGCAGCCTCCAGTTGCTTCCCCTTGCCCTTTTCCTTTGCCTTTTCCGTTTCAGCCAACTCTTTGTCCTTCTGTGCATCAGCCACTGCATGTTCTTCATGCATGGCTTTCGCAACACCAATTTCATGTACCTCCTCTGACCCTATAAGCACTTCCTTCTCCTTGTGTGAATCAGGCACTGCAGGTTCTTCATCATTCTCTTTCTCAGTTTCAACGTTATCCAACTCCTCTGAACTTATCAGCTTGAATGATGGAATTGTCAAATCCTGTGATACCCCGTATTTTTGTAAGGTCATTTTGGGAATTATGGAATTTTCCCGAGTACCCGTTGTGTACGTCGAATTTAATTCAGGTAGCTTGAGACATTCTGTAATGTGCTCTGTATCTGTAATATTTTTCTCAGTGAAATAATATACAGACAAGGTGCCTTAGATTTTAATTGTCGTTCGCGTACAATAATTTTTATCCCGGTTTAATGTCTTATCCGTTCAAAGCTGAACGGGCAGGAAAAAGGGTCACGACGACCGCCGTAAAGTCGCGGCGACCGCCGTCGTGAGACCCAAGCACGACGACCGCCGTAAAGATACGGCGCCCGCCGTTCCAACACTCGAGGAGGCAGCTGATGTGTCATGCCGCGACGACAGCCGTAAATTACGGCGACCGCCGTAAGTGCCGTCATTGTTGCCCAGCAGTCGTTGCCCGTTGGTCGCCGGCGTTGTTTCTGGCGAGCGTCGCAGTAGCTCTAGGCCCTCGTCTTCGAACTCTAGATGTGTTGGCTATAAAAGGAGGTGCTGGGGGAGAGGTTTTGAGCCATCCAAGCACCAAACCTCTGCCAAATTCGCCTCTCGCCGGAGTTGTGCCTTCGCCGGAAATTTCGAAGCTTTCGTCGGTGTTGTTAGTGGTGTTTCCAGCAGCCTTTGTGAAGCTTTTGGTTAGCCTTGGAGGTTAGAAGCCAAGGCAAGTCGAAGGAGGCCAAACCACTCGTGTTTTGGGGTGAGTTTTCTCTCGTTCTGTGTCGTCTGAGTTCGTCACGGCGACCGCCGTGTTCTTCGCGGCGACCGCCGTGATGAATACGGCGACCGCCGCCAAGAACGGCGACCGCCGCCAAGAACGGGGACCGCCGCCAGTGCCCAGAACGCCTTCGTGGCTTTGGCTTGGTCGGTTGTCGTCGTGGCGTCTTTCCTTTCGTGTTCTTTCGCCGTGTTTAGATTCATACTGTTTATGTCGGATCTAACTTAGGGTTCCTTTTATGGGTTGACTCGAAGGTTGTTGTGCTGTCGGAATTATACCGTGTCGAGCCCGGAATCCAGTGACGTCTTTAGACTATTCTGCGGAGTAAGGCAAGTGGCGGTTCGCTCTTGCTCTTTCGTTCCATATTTATATTAATTATCAGTAGTTTATCTGAGTAATTAATTTGGAATGAATATTCTGTTTGTCTGGAAACGGTTTTGATAAACTGTTTTGAAAATCATATAATAGGTTGTATATCTGTTAGAACAACGCTATTATCTGTGATCGCCTTTCGGGCCTTTATGTGGATTTATCCTGTAAATGTTGTGGTGCTGTAACTGTTTAGTTAGCACTATTAAATAGGAACGTTACTCGGACTCTGTCCAGTCGTTTCTTTATAATCTGGTATCGGGGTGGCTCGTCCCCATCTGGTACTATTCTATGATCATGATCGGTCTCTTTCACAAGTGTGTAGAGACAGGACACTTAGCTGGTGTCACAAACCTTTCGGTATACGTCACTCTCGACGAAACGTATACTAAGATGTGTCGTCCCACTGGTGGGGTACACATGTAAAAGTCTATAACATGATGTGTGTTTTTGAAACATAAATCAGATAAGTGCTACCTTGACGCACATAATTAATACACCTTGGGCGAGTAGTGCAGCTAAGTTATAGTACAGCTAGGAAAACTCGTCTTGACTTGAATGTAGTACGTTCTCTTTCCAATCTGGATTCGCTGTAGGCGATGAGGTTGGTAGTAAACCGAAGCATCTCAGTCAGTTTTAAATCATTGTTGAATGATTCTGTAAACATTCCAGATTTGTCATACTTCCTTAAAGACTCAATCTCTTGGAGTCTCTTTTCGAGTTGATTTCTGTGAAGATTCAGTCTTCCAGAATCTTCTCCTGTGCATACCTCTTGTTTATTCCAGTAGGAATATGATGGTTGACTACCGTTATCAGTTATTGTCCGAGAAGCGATGAGTCTAACCTAATATGACTGATTCGAACCAGTCTGCTTTATACCCTTGCTAGTCTATTCATTTAGACTAACCAACCAATATTTTCCCTTGCATGGTTGGCTGGTGTCATCCGTTTGATTCGGCACATCAGTTAAGAAGTAGCTCAGAAGATTAGAAGGACTATGGAGTCGGCGGTGGTTTTTGAATGTTTTAATTATTTCTTTAATCAGGTTATGATCCTTTGGACAATAACTCCGATTGTAATGTACTTTCTTAGTCTTCCGCTGTGTTTGGTTTAAACTATGTTTTGACCTATTCGGGATTGGGTTGTAATCCCGTAACTCTTGTTTCCTTGACAATGTTATGTTTTGGAATTTAATGATTGATCATTGTGTATCAATCGCATTTCATAAATTGTATTTTTATGGTAAAGCCTTGGGTGATCTCGGTAAGGAACACTGGGGTCACTGGCGGTAATACCTTTCCAAAAGGGTTAAGTTTTGGGGGTGTTACAGTTGTGGTATCAGAGCCAAAGGTTTTAAAACGGGTTTGGAATTTTTATAAACCATTTATTCGTTTTTGAAATGCTTTAAAGAGGGCTCTGAATTTTTCATTCTGAAAAGAATTTAAAAACACCGTTCATAGTCGTGTCTTCTTTATAGTCTGATATAGTAAGCTTGCTTCTATGTCTAGAAAGACTAATTCCTTCCTTATTGTTCGATAGGATGGGTGTCTGCTTTTCTATTGATAGGGGGTCGGAAGACGCCAAGTCGGATCAGCCGAGGCTAGATTTTCCGTTACCTCAGCGATGTTTCGAGGTTGGAGGCCCGAGTAGCCCACCCAAAGACGTCAAGCACGTTCTCCCCGAGTCAGTTGTCCTTATAGCCAGGAATGCTATGGTCCCTAGACCTGCACCTGTGCCGCCACCAAGGGTGGAGGAAGTACAGGAATGGGAGCAGGAAGATGAGTTATCAAGGTATGAACAAGGGGTTTACCAAGACGACTTTCTACTGGGACCAATTCCCGAGGAGATCGAGTACGAGGAGGAGGAAGAGGATATGCTTGAGCTAGATCCTATCGAGGAAGAGGATATGATCGAGGATGATTCCGAGGATGAGGATCCCATCGAGGATGATCCCGAGGATGAGGATCCCATCGAGGATGATTCCGAGGATGATGATCCCATCGAGGATGATCCCGAAGATGAGGATCCCATCGAGGATGATCCCGAGGATGAGGATCCCATAGAGGATGATCCAGAAGAGGATCCAGAGTTGGACCTTGGAGGGCAGAATCAGGAGCCCGGTACAGGATTGTCACCAGTGCCAGAGTACGCACCCATGTCAGAAGCTGATTGGGAGGCACTGTATACCGAGTACGGTATTAGGAGAAGTGACAGGGAATCTCAGCCTATCCCTACTCCAAGGAGATGGAGGTCGGAATCCGAGCTACAGGAGATTCTCCGCCAGAGCGAGGTAATCTCCGCAGAACAGCAGCGTCAGAGGGATGAGCTGATCGCCAGTACTCAGAGGAGGGCTGGAATAGGAGGACCAGTCATGGACGACCCATACCTTACCATGACTGAGCTAGGACTAGGTGCTTTAGGGTCAAGCAGGGTGCGAAACCCATCGCCAGAGCTCGATGGTGAGCCTAGCCCGAAGAGACCATGCACGAGTAGCCAGTCGTATGGGAGACATTTTGGAACGCCTTGAGGAGGAGTGGCGTTGCCTATCGTAGTAGTTTCGTTTCTTAGTATTCCAAGTTGTACTTTGTGTAATATTTCAGTATTGCGGCAAGTACTCTGAGAAACACTTATATCTTCGAGCAATGTTGTCCAAACGCTCGAATGATAAACTTATGTGTAACTTGTGTAAGAATTCGAAGGTTCATCTATAAAATACCAAGTTGATCTATTCTGAGTAATTTATTTACGTTGGTATATTGCATAAGTATATTGCATAATATTAATGTATTGAATGCTTGGAATTTGATCGGTAAATAGATGGTGAACCCAAGAAGCACGAGGAATTTGACTCGAGCCGGTGCTGGGACTAGCCAAAACCCCAGACCAGCAGGAAGAGGTGTTCAGGATGAACACGAGTCTGAGTCTCGCGTCCAACAGAGGCGTGAAGGTCAGGATCAGGCCCAGGCGCCGACACTATTTGACGTTGCAGCTGTTGAGGCGATCCGTGGGATCGTGATGCAGGCTATTGCAGATGTCTTGAGACCAAGTGCGCCTCAAGCACAAGAAGTGCCTATTCACGCAGCGGTTCCTGATGTTGTGGAACCCAGAAACCCCGTGATACAGGAAACTGCCGTTAGGGCGAGGGACAACTATGGTCGCGCTCTTAAGACCATTACTTCCATGAGACCCGACTGCTATAACGGGAAGGGGAGCCAGTGGCAGTGACTCATTGGTTCTCCCATATGGAGAGGCTGTTCAGGATCGTGGAGTGTTCGGAGGCCGAAAAGGTCCATATCGCTTCTCTTCAGCTGAAGGAGGAGGCTAGCGAGTGGTGGGAGAGCACTGGTTTGGCTGAGAGCCCAGTGTTGACTTGGTCGATGTTCAAGACCAAGATGGTTGATCGATTTTTCTCTCGTGCTATGAGAGAGGAGAAGCATAAAGAGTTCTTGTACCCTCAGACTGATGGTCTAAGAGTGACCGAGTTGGCATCTAAGTTCAACCATCTTCTACAATACGCCACTGCCAAGATCACCAGCGAGGCTCAAAAGATCTGGTACTTCCACGAGTGGATGAACCCGGATATCAAGCCATTAATGGTGCACCACACATGCTCTACCTTGGAGCAGTATGTGGATTGTGCCTATAAGCTGGAGGTAACTCTCGAGGAGTCGACCAAGAGGCGCAACCGACAGAAGTCGATGCAGAATCAGAACCAGGGAGGTGGTTTTAAGCGCCCTGCGCCACCGTCTAACTTCGCCAAATCCGGCCGAGCTAAGACGGAGATGACGCAAGGAGGATCGACTCAGCAGTCAGGGCAGACCAGGAGTACAGTTCAGTGTTATAACTGCGGTACTGCTGGGCACAAGAGCACTGCGTGTCGGAGGGAGAAGAGGCCATGCTTTGGGTGTGGACGTGATGGTCATCTGCAAAAGTTCTGCAAGCAGGGGAAGCAGAAGGGAGTAGAGTCGCAGCAAGGGTCAGTTCATCAGAGCAACCGACCTAGGTTTAAGCCTGCCGAGACTCCTAGCCCTTCAGTGCAGACGACTGCTCAGAACAGGGGAAAGGCCCCAGCTGTTTCTGGAAGTCAGGGCCAACGCTTGTACGAGATGTGTGAGGCAGATGGACCCAACGCTCCGATTGCTCAAGGTACTCTATACCTTCACTCTACTTCAGTGTGCATTCTGTTTGATTCTGGTGCTACGCATTCCTTTATTTCGGATAGCTGTGTTAGCAAGTTAGACTTAGTGTGCAACGATTCGTGCGACCCTTTTGTCGTTAATCTTCCTAATGGAGAACGTTTGGTAGGAACCAAGCATTTGTCCGACTTTCCTATTACCATTCAGGGTAACGAATTCGAGGCAGATTTAATCTGCATAGCCATGGCTCCATACGACATTATCCTCGGTATGGATTGGCTGACGTGTCACAAGGCGGTGATCGACTTCAGTTCAAGAACGGTGACGGTGTCATCCGGGGGCCAATTCGTGTGCAAGTTCAAAGGTCGAAATGACGCTGATAACGGCAAGCTGATCAATGCGATGTCTGCGTTTAAACTACTACGACAAGGATGTGTCGGGTACCTTTGCTACTTGGATTCGCCCGAGTCACGGCGACCGCCGTAAAGTCACGGCGACCGCCGTCGTGAGACCCAAGCACGGCGACCGCCGTAAAGATACGGTGCCCGCCGTTCCAACACCCGAGGAGGCAGCTGATGTGTCATGCCGCGGCGACCGCCGTAAGTGCCGTCATCGTTGCCCAACAGTCGTTGCCCGTTGGTCGCCGGCGTTGTTTCTGGCGAGCGCCGCAGTAGCTCTAGGCCCTCGTCTTCGAACTCCAGATGTGTTGGCTATAAAAGGAGGTGCTGGGGGAGAGGTTTTGAGCCATCCAAGCACCAAACCTCTGCCAAATTCGCCTCTCGCCGGAGTTGTGCCTTCGCCGGAAATTTCGAAGCTTTCGTCGGTGTTGTTAGTGGTGTTTCCAGCAGCCTTTGTGAAGCTTTTGGTTAGCCTTGGAGGTTAGAAGCCAAGGCAAGTCAAAGGAGGCCAAACCACTCGTGTTTTGGGGTGAGTTTTCTCTCGTTCTGTGTCGTCTGAGTTCATCACGGCGACCGCCGTGATGAATACGGCGACCGCCGCCAAGAACGGCGACCGCCGCCAGTGCCCAGAACGCCTTCGTGGCTTGGCTTGGTCGGTTGTCGTCGTGGCGTCTTTCCTTTCGTGTTCTTTTGCCGTGTTTAGATTCGTACTGTTTATGTCGGATCTAACTTAGGGTTCCTTTTATGGGTCGACTCGAAGGTTGTTGTGCTGTCGGAACTATACCGTGTCGAGCCCGGAATCCAGTGACGTCTTTAGACTATTCTGCGGAGTAAGGCAAGTGGCGGTTCGCTCTTGCTCTTTCGTTCCATATTTACATTAATTATCAGTAGTTTATCTGAGTAATTAATTTGGAATGAATATTCTGTTTTTCTGGAAACGGTTTTGATAAACTGTTTTGAAAATCATATAATAGGTTGTATATCTGTTTGAACAACGCTATTATCTGTGATCGCCTTTTGGGCCTTTATGTGGATTTATCCTGTAAATGTTGTGGTGCTGTAACTGTTTAGTTAGCACTGTTAAATAGGAACGTTACTCGGACTCTGTCCAGCCGTTTCTTTATAATCTGGTATTGGGGTGGCTCGTCCCCATCTGGTACTATTCTATGATCATGATCGGTCTCTTTCACAAGTGTATAGAGACAGGACACTTAGCTGGTGTCACAAACCTTTCGGTATACGTCACTCTCGACAAAACTTATACTAAGATGTGTCGTCCCACTGGTGGGGTACACATGTAAAAGTCTATAACATGATGTGTGTTTTTGAAACATAAATCAGATAAGTGCTACCTTGACGCACATAATTAATACCCCTTGGGCGAGTAGTGCAGCTAAGTTATAGTGCAGCTAGGAAATTTCGTCTTGACTTGAATGTAGTACGTTCTCTTTCCAATCTAGATTCGCTGTAGGCGATGAGGTTGGTCGTGAACCGAAGCATCTCAGTCAGTTTTAAATCATTGTTGAATGATTCTGTAAACATTCCAGATTTGTCATACTTCCTTAAAGACTCAATCTCTTGGAG
The DNA here is from genome assembly GCA_027886185.1 of Rheum nobile. NCBI lineage: Eukaryota > Viridiplantae > Streptophyta > Magnoliopsida > Caryophyllales > Polygonaceae > Rheum > Rheum nobile. Next base: position 3,152,325 of record WOAB01000540.1, on the reverse strand, counting down.
TCTCTTTTCGAGTTGATTTCTGTGAAGATTCAGTCTTCCAGAATCTTCTCCTGTGCATACCTCTTGTTTATTCCAGTAGGAATATGATGGTTGACTACCGTTATCGGTTATTATCCGAGAAGCGATGAGTCTAACCTAATATGACTGCTTCGAACCAGTCTGCTTTATACCCTTGCTAGTCTATTCATTTAGACTAACCAACCAATATTTTCCCTTGCATGGTTGGCTGGTGTCATCCGTTTGATTCGGCACATCAGTTAAGAAGTAGCTCAGAAGATTAGAAGGACTATGGAGTCGGCGGTGGTTTTTGAATGTTTTAATTATTTCTTTAATTAGGTTATGATCCTTTGGACAATAACTCCGATTGTAATGTACTTTCTTAGTCTTCCGCTGTGTTTGGTTTAAACTATGTTTTGACCTATTCGGGATTGAGTTGTAATCCCGTAACTCTTGTTTCCTTGACAATGTTATGTTTTGGAATTTAATGCTTGATCATTGTGTATCAATCGCATTTCATAAATTGTATTTTTATGGTAAAGCCTTGGGTGATCTCGGTAAGGAACACTGGGGTCACTGGCGGTAATACATTTCCAAAAGGGTTAAGTTTTGGGGGTGTTACAAATCCGGGGACTTTCTGGCCTTCTTCTTTGTTGTTGGTGTTGGGGGTGTTGGTCCCTTGTCCTTAGTCCCAACGACAGTCTCCTGCACAGCGCCTTGTGCCCTCTCTTTCTCCAGCTCTTGAACTTCATCTCTTTCCTCTTCTCTATCACTGAGCATGTCAGTGTACTGATCCATAACTGTGTTTATATCCTCCCAATTTTGTGTGGTATCCATGCCCTGTTTCGCCTTAGAAGTGGAAGGTTCAGCATTTGAGAACTTAATCTTTTCTTTTGAAGCATCAGCCTTCTCCACCTGTCTCAAGCATTCTATGAGTTGTGGATCGCTCCAGAAAGGGTGGTCGGCATCATTCCATATCGTCTCAAATTCGCTTATTTCCTCTTCCTCGGCCTTTTTGTTGCCAATCAGCGTTTGGGCTGTTTTGATCATGCTCTTCACCTTGGGCTCTTCATTGAATTCAGTGGGCAAATTTTCCACCATGGCGGTCAGTTTCAACATTTCGGTGGCCACTACAAACTGTTGCTGGGTGAAGTTATTAAGCCAGTCCTGCATACAAGACAACAAGTTTATGTGAACCTTAACTATTTTTCGAACCTTACATTATTATTTAGTTTAATGAACCTTACATTATTTATCCATGCACCTCTTGATCATTTTTCATGTATTACTCATCAGAATTAGATGAACATGCAATTCAATTTCGATTGAACCGTGGTCAATAAATGAATGAACCCTAACCTGTAAACGCATGAACCTTGTTGTTTAAACTGATGAACCCAGTATAGTACTTTTTGAACTTGAAGTTTCATTATTTCTGCTTGCGTTTTTCAGTGAACCCTCACTAGTGTGATGCATGATCTACAGTGTCTAAAGTCATGTAGGTAATAATTGTGTAACCGGATGACCCTTCAATACAATATCTGAACCTTAATGTATATATAAATGAACCTCAATCTGTAAATTAATGAACCTTGATGTATAAACTGATGAACCCACTATACTATTTTTTGAACTTGAACCTTGATGTTTACCTGTAGCTTGTTGTTCATGTATCCATGTTATGTCCTCTCCTTTGATGGTCTTGGGTCTTAAAGAGTTCCTAATCCAAATCCTCCAGACTTCATCTCTCTTCCCTCCCTTTCCTCCAAACTCTCATCAGTCCATCCTAGGTACACTGGTGTATTGTTGGGGTTTGTATCTCCAAAGATAGATATCCTGTCTAAATACAACAACTACATAGAAGTTCATACATACATTAGTACACACATGTCATGCAAGGTAATACACAGTAGTAGATTTTTATAAAAAAAAAATTAAACAAGAGTTGTTTACCACAAGGAAGACGATGGGCCCTCTGAAGAACCTCTCTTTCTTGGCCTTCTATTCAGTTGTTGTCTGAGGCAAGACACTGATTACAAACCGACACCAGTTGTATCCCTTTACGTCCTCAACGTCGCTGATCATCATGTGCTGAGGGACAGTGCCCTTTTGGTTGCTTTCGACGAGCACAGACATGAACATGACGAGGAACAGCCTTTTGAACCAGAGTTTGGAGGTGCAGGCTTTGAGCTTGGCTGCCAGATGACTTGGCCTGATTTGATTGATATTGTCGAAATAGTCTTTCCATTCCTTTATAATGGCGGTGTCAGCAGCCTCTTTGCCTCTCCTTTCCACGGTCCTCTGCCCTCTAGGGATCATGAGCACCCTCTGTACTTCCTCCTCTCTGACTTTTATGGTGCTCCCATCCACCATCTTTATCTCACATTTAACCTCATCAAGTGTTCGAGGATCCAGAAAGCGAGGCAATGAGGCACTCCTTTAATCTTTAAATCCAACATGCTCTCAAATCCCATCTCCCTAATCCACACCTTAGCCTGTGCCTTCATGTTTTCAGGGATAGCTTCCAGTGCATTAACAAACACTTTCGGGATATTCCTAGTGCTCAACCACTTGTACTGGGAGCCATCTTCTTCTGTTTTTATCTTGGGGTGGGCAGGGACTATCTCCAGCTGCTTGTTGTGCTTTGTTTCTCTCTGCTTCTCCTTTTTTGCCTTTGTAATTACCAGCTTCTTCTCTCCTCTTTCCTTGACTACAACCCATTTTTCTTTCTTAGTCTTCTTGGCAGTTTCTTCCTCGTCAACCTCAATTTTCCGCTTCCCCTTGTCCTTTCTCCCTTTAATTTGTGTAGTCTTTGGTTTCTTCCTCAAGGTGTCCTCAAACTCCTCTTCACTGAAACTCTCTAACTGAACTGCTGCATCTGGCTGAATTGCAGCCATTGACCTAGTGTTTGGTTTTGTTGGTTGTACATCATCGGAATTGTCCGATGATGTTGTGTCATTGTTCTCCTGCGAAGATGTTGTGCCACGCTGGAGACGGTGTTGACCTGCAACGGCTGATCTAGTGCTTGGTCGGGTGGATGCTGTTTTTTCAGAACTTTGAGATGAACTGCTCTTGCTCTCTTCCTGTGAGCTGAGGCTGTCCTCGTCTTCAACCTCATTTCCCTTCCCCTTCCCCTGTTCTTCTAAACGCAATTCATCTGCTTGAGTGGTTGGTATATCTGCAGTGGTGTTGGCTGGTGTAGAAGACTGAGAAAGCTTCTCATCTTCAGATTTTGAAGCTTGACCCTTCGAAGCCTTGGTCTCTGCCTGTCTCTCTCTCTTACGACTCCTCATCTTTTGTCTAGGCTTTCTTGTGGCTTGTTTAGTTGGTGTTGACCTCTTTTGGGGCTATTTTTTTCTTTACAATAGACTTCTTAGCAGACACTCTCCTTATTAGTGGAATGTCATCACTGTATGTACTATATGTACTTTCATATTGTACCTCTATGTCTTTGTGTGTAAGCCCTTTGCGTCGTCGGGATTGACTAGTCGAGCCTGCTAAGAGAAACAGGACAATTGTAAGACCAACTTCAGACTATGAAGTAAACTATAATACTAAATGAACCTAAGTATCCAAGTCATATAATGAACCCCATGAAAAGAGTTCCAACTCAAGTAGGAAAAGCATAATGAACTTAAGTTCATAAGACATGCATGAACAGTCGAAGAAGGAAATAAATAAACCTCCAAGTCATAAATGAACCTCATGAAATTAATGCAACTCAGATGAAGACATGCATGAACTCTGGTAAGAGCAAATGAACCCCAATTCATAAATGAACCTCATGGAATCAATGCAACTCAGGGAAACACAGGCATAAACTCTGGTAAAAGCAAATGAACCACCAACTCATAAAATGAACCTCAGGTAAACCTAATTTTTCATCACAAAGGCATGCACTCTGGAAGAAGGAAATGATCCTCTAACTCGATGATCAACCTCACTGAAAAATGCATCTCAGGTAAACACATGCATGAACCCCCGTAAAAGCAAATGAACCCCCAACACCTAAAATGAACCTCAGGTAAACCTAATTTTTCATCACAAAGGGATGAACTCTTTAAGAAGATAATGAACCTCCAAGTCATAGATGAACCTCAGGAAATGACACGAACATAGAATTCAGAAGAGGAAAACAATGTCCCAACGAAAAAAAAAATACTGAAGAAACCCTAACATGGAGCTCTGTGTTTCTAATGGTGCAACAACATTTAACAAACTTTCAAAACCTTGAATTTTGAGTAATCTAGGTGTTTTCGTGAAATTGAAAAATGTGTTATTCGTACCTCCAAAGTCCTCTTCACTGTAATCTGTGTCGCTCATGTCGTTTTTCATTGTATTTGCTTGTACTTGTTCAATTCAGAACGTCTGAGTGCGTCGATTCGTCTTCTCCTCTTCAACTATGACCGTCTATCTCGATCGAGTTCTGTGTTTCGCTCGATTCGTCTTTGCCTCTTTAACTGGTGTGGATATTTGGTTTCAGAGAGTCTGAGAGGGTTTTGGCGCCGGTTAGGGGTAAGGGTAATCGTGTAATACCATGTACAAATTACTCTAAATTACAAGTATGCCACCGCGCCTCTAAGTCCCTGTTTATCCCGTTTTCCTTCTCCTTCAATCATGGCCGTCTATCTCGTCCATCCTATGGCTGTGGTTTATTTGTACTGTTTATCTTAAGGGCGTAATGTATCGGAACGGCCCTCTTGCAGAGCATACTTTTTATACTAGATGTGCAAAAATTAGCCAAAAAAGCGCATACGCATTCCTCGTGTATTTTTCCTAAAATTAAGCGTTTTCCATTTAAAATACGGGTGTGCCAATTTTTTTATTACTTTCTTTGTCTTTGAGTAAAGATAGATTTGTGACGTCGATTTCATGAATCCAACTACTCACGTTAGTTCCTATTTTTTCGGCGAGGAACCGCGCACTACTTTTTTTTTTACCTCGCACTCCACCATGGGCGGCACTAGGTGCCGCCCAGGAGACCCTTCTAAAAACTGGTCTGACTCTGGGCGGCAATAGGCGCAGCCCAGACAAACCGGGTTTTCGTAAAACCCGGTTCAGAGTCTGGACTTCACCTATTGCCGCCCAGATTTTTTATTGGGGAGAACCCGATTTAAGAATTTTTTTTTATTTAAATAAAAATAGAATGGTTTTTTCGAATCCGGGTTTAAAATTTGAACGTGGGCGGCACATATTGCCGCCCATAATTGGTTTTTAAAATTTGAACGTGGGCGGCACCTATTGCCGCCCACCTTTAACCCCAAAAAAATTCCAAGTCGACGGTATTTAGCGCCGCCTATGTCGTCTTCTCCGTTACCCAGTGAAATCTTTTCCGAGCACCCACAGAGAAAATTCCAAATCGATGGCGGATTCCGGCGAATTTTCCATGGAAGATATATGGGCGGCGGTTGACAAGGAGGAAAACCAGATGGCGGCGGTGGGAGATCTCGGCAGCGACGGCGGCGATCCACTGGACTCGACGGCGATGAATCTTTGTTTCGTTGGCGGTGGCGGTCGCGATGGAGGAGTCGACGGCGGCGGCGACAGGGGAGGCGACGGGGCGGAGGGAGCTGGGCTACACGAGGAGCCGCAAGGGACCGAGGAGGAGGGGATTTCTGGGCTGCACGAGGTGCCGCCCAGGACCGGGGAAGAGGGGATTTCTGGGCTGCACGAGGTGCCGCCCAGCTTGCCGGCAAGCATGGAGGTTTCCGGCGCGGTGGTTTTGGGCGAGGAGGAGAGATTGCCGGCTAGGACCGAGGAGGTGGATATCGGGGCGGACAATGCCTTCGACGTGTCGATAGCGGTTGCTATGCAGGCGATGGATGATTTGGCGGAAATTCTCGTTCGTCAAAAGCGCAAATATGAACGGAGTCCGACCGTAGAGGTATGGTGTTTGTAATTTTTAATTTGTTAAATCTAATTTATTTAATTAAATTGTTACTGTGATTGTAGATTTGTAAACTTAATGTTTATTGTATTTAATCATAATTAAAAAAGACAATATAGGTAATAGGCTAAATTTTACTGTTAAATAATATTAAATATATTATCGTAATAAAAAATAAAAAATTTAATATATTGATTTTATAAGAAAACATTTTTTTAACAATTGTTAAGGTATATATAACTAGGTTGTATTGGATAAAATGAAAATAGTTATATTTCTTATGGCAAAATAGGATGTATTGGGTAAAATCAAACAGTCGGATCGAGACAGTCGCCCTACTACTGCATCTGCTCGCAAGAGGAGGGTTGTGGGTGTATCGCAGGACACGGAAAAACTTAAAATCTACAAATTCCGAAATTGAAAGATTCCATGTTTTTCGGTGCTGTAGCTAGGAGAAGGGGCAAATCAGAAAGTTCGATGGGGACCATTCCTTGGTCATTGTAGGCTCACCCTTCTTTAAGGTTCTTCAGGCATTGAGGTTTTGTTATTGCCTTGTGGCCATTATCCTCTTGACCGAGTCAATAGTTGTAAAGAAGGATGAGCCTCCCAATTACCAGGTCGATCATGCTAATATGCTCCTTCTCCGAGCTGCATCACAGAAAAACTTAAAATCCTACAAATTTCGAAATTTGAAGATTCCATGTTTTTCTGTGCTGTAGCGCGGAAAAAGGAGCAGATCAACATGTTCGACCTGGTAATAGGAGGCTCATCCTTCTTTAGAACTCTTAACTCGGTCAAGAGTATAATTGACACAAGGCAATCACATCCTTCTTTATAACTAATTGTGTGCTGCCCAGAATCCCCGATAATATATCTTCCTCTTCAACTTCCAATTTGAACCCTAAAGCGTCTCGCACAGCTTCTGGAGCTTATCTATTTCCCGCAGCAATGAATTGTTGGAAATGCAGGACGACGAAGCCATACCACCCCACGATATTGATTTCTTGAATCTGAATAGGCATGTTGGGCGAAAAATACATGAGTAATAGGTGTAACCTTGGATGTGGAAGAGTTGAAGTTGGATGTGGTATTTATAGGCTTGCTGGGCGGCACGAGGTGCAGCCCAGAAGACCCTTCCAAAAACCAGAGTCTGGGCGGCAATAGGTGCAGCCCAGCGGGCTGGGCTGCACCTATTGCCGCCCATATTTTTTTCGTCAAACCCGGTTCAGAGGCTGGGCTGCACTTATTGCCGCCCATATTTTTTTCGTCAAATCCGGTTCATAGTGTTATAACATTTGTGTTTCAATGTTGTGTATAAATAATATATTATTCTATCATATTATTGTTTATTCTTAGTATTTATTTGTTTATCTAATATTAATAAAAAAATAATACAAAATAATCATCCTAGAAGATAAAGACAAATTATTCATTACGATACATTTAGCACACAATACAGGAAAGAATACAAATTGTTCATAAACTTAGAAAGTTTGTGACAAAATATATGACTTTGCTTTAGCGAATGAAGAAATTAAGATAGTCTCTGGTAAACGTTCGCTTCATATGATATCTCTGCTTTGCTAAATTTGTTTGCTCCCTACAATGGTTGATAGTTCATAAACACTATTACACAAAAGATACGACATCAATGCAGTATACGATGTACATCATTATATAGTTTGAGGTTATACCTACGAATGTTATCAAGATCTTTAAGAAGTTCTTGATTTTTCTTTACAAGATCTTGATTCTCCTTAACAAGATCTTGTTTTTCCTGCCATTGTTGTCGAATAACCGCGTGTGCCCTGTCCTCGTACATATGATCAATCCACTCCCTGAAAATACACCCCAGTTTTGGGCATCCCAAATACCTCCTTCCGTAGTTCCACTGCAAATCACAAGTGCGGACAACGGATTTCAAATTACACTCGCATAGCCTATCTGGGTTTGTTGATGATTCGGATGAAGATGCCATTATTATTTGTTGTAGTGCTTTGTTTCCTACAAATATCATGAATCCATTAATATAAAAACTTAGGGTTAATAAATCGATAGAAACTGGAAGAATAAGCTTACCCAAAAATGTTTCTTCAAGCGCCGCTTTTTGTTGGACTTGTTGTAGTAAACAAACAACCCCAATTCTTCTTATATAGTGAAAAAGCAATATGGACGGCACGTAGTGCCGCCCAAAGGGTACAAAAATCCCACAAATCTTACAAGTACCCTCGTGGGCGGCACCTATTACAGCCCAAGTAAACCCTTCTGGGCTGCAATAGGTGCCGCCCAAGTAAACCCTCCTGGGCTGCAATAGGTGCCGCCCACCTTTGTCATATTTTGGTTGCCAAACCCTTATAAATACGAAACAAAAACCTCTACAATCCACACAATTCCCACTCCATAACTTCTCACAAACTTTTCGTGTGTTCTATTTTGGGTAATGGCGTCTTTGGTTCTCAAAGTTTACGAAAATAGGCGAATCACCTACAATCGAATGATACGCCAACGAAGTGGGATGGACATGTTTTTCCATGGATACGAAGGTGGCGAGGTACGCACTTTGCGGATGAGGGATGTCTCGCCTGGAGAGGGGGGTTATCATTGGGTTACTTGTTCATGGTGTTATTTTACAATCCAACCGGGGTTTGCCCTGGTCGGATTTTTTACTTTCCACCGGGTGTGGATCCTCCACGACTCCGTGAGGTGGTAGACGAGGAACACGTAGCTAAAATTATAGCTCTTTACAGACTCGGTGTTCCAGTCACCATTTACACAGAGTGTGCATACCCGAAGCGTCATATACCAGGTCTTTTAGAAGATCCGGAACCTGAGGTGGACAACGGTAGCTCTGATGATGGCGGGGAGACCGATCCTGATGAGGATTAGATAGCTTTTTATGATTCATGTTCAACTAGTGTACGCTTTAATGTTAATGATTTCCAAGTAATATTATTGTCTCGTATTGCATTTTCCCGAATCAACACCAATTCAAATAAAAACAAATGATTATAAAAACAATATACGGTCAATCTCAATCAAACTTTCCCACAAAATGAATTACAATAACATATATAAAGTCAATTACAATCCAAAAAACCTAGGTAAGTATGTTAGGTCGCCCTTGTTCCGCTCGCTCCTCTACATAACTCTTGAACCTATCCTTAAAGCGCTCATGACTATCCCATCCATCAACACTTGGATCCTTGTAAATGAGCCACTGCCTCGGAGGCGGTGGAATTGGACAACGATCATTAACAAGCCAAATCTGTAAACATAAACGATAAAATTATATAACAATTTATGAAAGAATAAGTAAATACCAGAGAGTAGCGCTCCATGTACCGGTACGTAATGGTCTCTCCTGCCTACATGTGCTATCGCATAAACCTTTGTCGGAGGCTCAGCACCCGGGGGGCCCACAATGGAAGACATGTGTGCGGTCCAAACCATGATAAGACAACAACCGCCACTTGGTGTTCCGTGGCAAACACCAAACCAGTAATAGGCATTATACACCAGAAGTTTGTTGTGCATGATAACAGGTTTTCGTCGTGTAAAAACTGCTATGCAAAATATCCAAACAAACCCTAAACCGTAGTCCTAGGTAAGTAAAGGTCGAACCCACAGGGAGGCGAATTCTGTCTATGTATGCAAATTATGTATCAAAGCAAAGTAACCAAAAGGGGGTTTTGTGAGTTTTAGTAACCTAGTTATGCAAAAGTAAACAAAGTAAAATATGATGAAATCAGTGATGGGGAAAACACTTAATCAAACAACATCCACTATTCGTATGACAAGTTGATCATAGATACTCATTCAAAATCTCATGCAATAGTGATTCCAATTCCTTTTCAGATATAACTAATAGCACAACCAGATACTATTAGCACTAACTAATTAAACAACCCTGAAACTATCAAGATTCAGTTTAACAGCAGCTTTATGGATAGGAATATAGTTGGATACAATTCTAGCATAAAACAACCATCATTTATCCTAGAATGTAAATCAGTTCTCTTCTGCATAAGACTAGCACAACCAGATACTAGTACGATGCAGTTGCTACTCTGAAATAGATATGCTCAACCAGTAACAATTTAGATCTAGCAATAGATCAATAACGACAAACCCTAGTTGCGTCCAAATAGAGATTATCAATATCAATCATAAACAACTTAAGCAAGAGAAAGATAAAAACCATGCAATAGATTAAGAACGAGAACCTCACAACTGAATCAAAATGAAAGCTTCAGCGTCTGACTAAGCCAAGGAGGCTTAGTTCTTCATAGGTTTGTAGCAAAAAAACTCCAAAACTCTAGAACGAACGATGGATGAAACTAGGTCTAACTCCTTTTTTCTCCGCCACTAGGTTAACTAAAAGTGTTTTAACCTAATTCTAAAAAGTGTGTAAAAATAATAATTAAAACAATAATAAAAATAATAACGAAAATAAGCAAATCAAATCCGGGTAATTAATCCCGAAATTTCGCTCCATCTTCTCGTCCAGCAGCTCATCCTCGCCCTCTCTCGCGTGCAGCTGCTTCTCGGTTCGGCCCAGCTCAACAACAGCTTCAGCACCAGCACGGCCCAACTTCTCCATCGGCCCAATGCAACTTCCAAATGCTCGCTGATGTCACGGCGACATCATCCTCCAATTCATTTCTTCAGCTTCAATTTCACGCGGAGGCTTCACATGGGCATTCTTTTCAGCCTTCACGTGGGCCAGCTCAATTGGGCTTTAGCCCTTTTATTTGTACGTGGGCTTCCTTCTTCATTTAATATGGGCTGTGCATTTAATTAAATTAATGGCCCGCGACCAAGTCCATAATCCGCTAAACTCGGTAAAATACCTTAAATGACATAGAAACTTGTGTAGACATCGAAATCCAATAAAACTACAAAATAAACTAAATATGAGAAATATGCATATGCAAACGACCTAATTTATGCCTAAATGCATGTCCTAAACATGTATGAAATGGATGCTATCAGTGCACGGTGACGCAATATAATTCAATCTCCTAACAAATGCTTCCACCGTCAACTCTTCCTCCCCAAGCATCGATACGTAGTTGGCTGGATGTGTCTGGACATGCTTCGAAAGCTCTAATCGGACATCAACGTACTCCTCTTCTCGGCGACCTAGCAAAACGGCAAGGGAACGAAACCCGCAATGACCATCGCCTTTGACACTTTGTACCCTAGAAATGTATACGAGCATGAAATGATCAATATTCTCGTGCCCCCAATTGAAGCCGAGATACTTTAACGACTTGCTTGAACCCGATTTAGACTGGTTTGAAGCAGATTTTGACTTTCCAGGTTTAGTGGCACTCTCCTTTGCTGTTGAAACTCCACTGTGAGGTCATCCGGTAGAAGGACATCCTTTTGATCCCATAGACGCTCTTGATCCCACGGACGATTTCACATTGGTCGTCTCTTTCTCTGTAGGCGCATCCTCCTCTTCCACTCCCAGCTCCTCATCCATATTCTTCATATTCTGCTTCTCCTTCATCTTCTTACTTTTTGCATCCACATGCTCGTCCCAACCCATATTCCTCTTGGTGTCGGTCTTTCTCGCATTCATCCTAGGCCTCCCCTTCTTGGTCTCACCACGTGGCGGGTCTTGAATCTGGCACGATGTAGGGTCAGTTGACTCACGCCATTTATCTGCCATCTTCTTCAACAGAAATCCATCAACTTTACCACATAAGAACTCTTCAACGAAGTCCTGCACCGTGACATTATCCGTTGTGATTGCAACACCATCATCGACATCAAGATCCTTAGCATCCACCCCTTCCCATCTGATCTGCTTCCAGAAAATATCAACTTCTTCAGGCACTAACGGGTAACCCATCTCCACATAGACCTTAATTGTGTGTGGGCAAGGCAGTCCTAGTGTGGACTTCCACCAAAAATCATCACATTTGTCCCCAATTTTCCCCTCATTTGCTAACACAGCTTGGGCATACAACATTCTCAAGCATTTCTCATAGCACTTTTCAAGGATGCGCTTGAAGAAGACCTTAACCCACTCAAGGCCATTTACTATCTCCATGGGAAAGGCAGTGTAGTTCTTGGTCATCTCAAATCGGATCTTTCGATGATGACCAACAAACATGTTGTCGATGTGTTGCACAATTGTGTCGAACCCTCCAACGGATGTCTCAATCATGTCCTTAAGCATAGAGTGCTGACCCTCAACCCTGAAAATAATATAATCGTTTACAATTTACTAAATGAATTTTAAAACCCAATTTGATTGCAAATGTTTGTATGAAAGTTACCTGTTTGATGTTCTTGTGGCAAAATGGAGAACATCATCACACCATGCCGCAACTAGCTTTTTCTTATGGTATTTAAACCAAGTTTCCTTGACATATTTCACAAGGCCTTCATTCCATATCTCCTTAAAGTGAGCAAATCGCTCTCTATACTCCTCCTTTGTGTGAGACCTCATCACCCGACGAACACTTCCCGAGAATTTCTTCTCGTCAATCTTCATCAACTTAGCATATGCCTTCACATTACGGTCTACATGGACCTGACACAAATGATGCCGAACCTTCGGAAACACCATTTTGGCAGCCTTGATCAGTCCTAGCTCTCGATCAGACATGATGCATACGGGACTTTTCCCCCCGTACAACCACTTCAATCGTGTCAATGCCCATGAATAGTGGCTTGCCGTCTCCCTTTCCATGAACACAAGAGCAATGCAATATGTGAAGTTGGTGCAAGTAAACCCAACAATCTGGAACAGTGGCATACCGTACCTATAAATGCAACACAAAAAATACTTTAAACCCGCCAAAAATATCATTATCTACTCATAATACTAAAACGAGTAAGGTTTACCTATTGGTTTTGTACGTCGAATCCATGATGACGACATTAGGGAACATGCACAACAAATGTCGAGCGTCTGGATGAGAAATAAACAAGCACGCCAATACCTCCTTCCCATCTTCCCTCGTTTTAGTAGCACTGTCCAACAAATAGCCTTTGTCCTTCAAAAACCCCAATGACCATTGTGTCACATTCAGATTGCCCAGGTATTTCAACCTCTCCTTAGCCCTAACAGTGTACACTTGCCTCCTCGATACCGTTGAACCCGTATATTCATTCCTAATCTGTGTAGAAATAACCTTGGGTCTTGCATCCGCCGCAGTATCAATCATCACTTTTCTACGCTGCTCCATCGTAAGTCGGGAAGCAAATGCATGGCCAATCAAGGTGGTTGAAAGCATATGGTTATGGCATCCTCTAACAATCGATATGGTCCACCCAGGATCTCTAATAGCATTTCCTTCCCTAAAAATGCCATGCAACAAAAAGGGACAACCCTTCTTCTTTGACCTAGCTTTATTCACTCGTATCGAACTGACCTTTTTACCATCGACTAACTTCTTTTTCTTGCCGGACCTAGGTAACCCGGATCTCTCACAATGAAAAACAATCTTTTTAGACTTTGATGATTTAGTAGTGATCACCATAGAAAGACTAAAACCGACCTTTTTCACCCACTGCCTCAATCCCTCCATACTCGGAAATATCTCATTAGTAGTAAAATGGGATGAGAAGTCAATTGCTAAAAATTCATCATTACTACAATCACCCTATTTATATACAAAAATTAGTACATTAGAAACTAATTAATAATTAAATTTATACAAATTAATATACAAAAATTATGCATTATTTCTAAACAGTCTACATTTTAAATACTAAGTACAGTTAATATCTAATTATTTTATACAATAAAAATTAAAAATATTACATACCTTGAAGTACTGAGGAGAAATCGGCGACTGAAAATCATCCTCATCATCTAGAGACGTGGGCGCGCTCGAAGACGACTCCGACAACCCCCTCCAAAAAGGATCGCTTGACGACGACATATATATAGTCGGAAAATTACAATGGGTTTGAAGTTTTTTTCTCGTTGTATCTTTCAATGGTGCTATACTATTACATCTCCCATATATATAGCCGGCCACATGACCACACAGAATAATTCTGGGCGGCACTATGTGCAGCCCAAATTGACCGTTAAATTTCATTCGTACACTCCCTAGGTTGCACTATGTGCCGCCCAGAAATCCAGTTTTAGTGAACCGGTTTTCTGGGCTGCACATAGTGCCGCCCATAAACCCTTTTTCCCACAACAAATCGGTTCAGTAGACCGACTTAGTGGGCCGCCCACTAAGCCGGTCTACTGAACCGGTTTTAAAAAATTCAATTTAAATCATAATTTTAATAAAAAATAAATTTGAACCCATCTTTGGCAGCACCTAGTGCAGTCCAAGAAAATCGGGTTTTCTGGACTGCACTAGGTGCCGCCCATATAGAGTGCGAGGTTAAAAAAAAAAAAGTGCGCGATTTTTCGGCCTATTTTTTACATAGACTCTCGTTCGCACATGATCTATTCTCCTACAAAACTAAAACGAATAAATTTGAATTTTCGGAAAAAATAAATATATGAGTATGGATCCAATTAAGTCTCATTACAGCATGTAGATTCGGTTTTATATTTTTGCATTGACAAGTAATTTTGTATTTAAATCAAACAATTTCAAGAATAAATTTACAATTAATAATTATATTCTTTTAAATAGGATGTCTACTTTGAAGGAAAAGACAAGTGGAATTAGTTGGCGGCAAACCTTAAATATTATAATAGGTCGTAGCCCGTAGGAAGGTTTCGTTTGGGATGGTTGTTGCCTGCAAGATGCCGCTAGCTATTTCGTCTGCGTCTCGTCTGCATCTCATGTTACCCCTCCCTCCTCTCATAATGGAGAACTAGGTATATATTAATTGTCGTATTTGGGTTCTTTGGTACCCCAACTCATTTGATAAAAATATTCTAAATTGCTATTGATCACTTCATTCATTGCGAATTAAGCTAAGATTTTAGGCCATGACTCTTCCTTTTGTATCACTTTTGTTTACGAACACAACTGGGCCGCTCTGAGAGTCCATCTGTGGGATCAACTGAATGATTTGCATTCTAACATACATCAACCTTCGGTTATATTGGGAGACTTCAATCCTATTATCAGAGCTCATGAGCACTTGAATGAGGATGGATCTTATGGTAGAAGTTGTCACATATTTGATAAAAGGAGAATTAACAAGAATACCCATTTAAGGGTAGTATCTAACAGGACTACCCATTTTGTATATTTATTTTCAAGGGTATCCAATGGGTAGTTTTACAAAATTTGTTTACCTTTTCTTATAAATAGAAAATGAAATGAAATGAAATATGAAGTCAGAAATTAAAGAAAAAAGAAAATGGAAAAAATGATAAATAAATAAAGAATTGTACTTGTAACTGGGAAAAGAAAATGAAAAAATGGGAAAAGAAGAGAATAAAGTAAAAGAAGAAAAGAAGAAAAATGAAATAATGGCTGACGAGAATCTGACACAAATTTGACAGGAATTGTAAAATAATTGATTGAAAGAAAAGAAGAAAACAAGAGAAAAAAAAATAGCTGACAGGATATGTAAAGCGTTGTACTTGTAACTGACACAAATCTGACACAACAAATAAAAAATGGTTTCTGTTGTACTTGAGGTAAAAGGTGGCTTCCTTTTGTGTCAGGAATTATTTTATTGTATGGAAGGATAAAATGCTAACATAGTAAATCAGCTACATTTTCCCTCCTAGGTTGACTATATTGAAGATAAAAGATAAAATAATCTAGGGTTTATAGAGTTGATCTAACTTAACTGGTCTATTTTCCCTTCAAATTTGGTGTAATTCGTGCACTAGTTCCCTCCAAAAAGGTCTTTTTTCCCTCCTTTTATGTCTTTTTTAATGGTAACACTAAATACTAAGGGAAACTTAATAGTTAAACAATGAAATCATATTATTAAATGATTTTTTTGGATCTGGGAAATTTATGTCTTCTTCAATGTTCATTCCTTTTCATTCTTCAATGTTCATTCATTTTCGCTCACTCAAGGCAGACATTATTCCTTCTGTTTGAATTTAATCCCACCACAGACTTGAATACCTATCTTATTCTCTCTAAACTTACTCTTCATCTTGTCAAGTTCCGTCTGGGGTTCCAAAACCAGAGGGAATCAGGCGACTTTGCAATGGGTGAGTTGTCTCTTACATAAACAGAAACATTATGAATAAAAAACTGTCGTTCTTGTTCGTTTTCTTAGCTTAACGTTTTATAACTAAGTTTTTTGATATTTGTTTAGGTGGAACAAGATATGTGATGACTTTGATTAGTGGGGGAGATTGGTCTAAGACTGGTTTCTATGAAGGCAGTAAAAAGGCGCAAGGTATCCTTGTCTCAGATGCTATAAGCTAGATATGAGGAATTGAAGAAGAAATTTTCGGAAAAGGTATATATAGATTCTGAAATGTATCAACTAAATTTGAGATACATTGCACCACAGCGCAAGGGAAATATACCAGCATTGGATGTTAATGATGAGGATGATCTTGCTACTTTCAAGTATCTTAATATGAAATGTTGTGAAGATGGTGTGTGGCCAATTTCACTATATACAAGCTCGACATTGAAGGGTGGAAAAAATCTGTATTCTGAGTTATTTGGGAACGTAGGAAACAGTGGTGCATCACCGAATGAAATTGATGGTACTATGAGCTCACCCCCACAGCCAACACAGGCAACACAGCCTGGTACAGAACAAAGGGTTAGTAGAAGCCTGGAAAATTCGATGGTGGAAAATCCGTTGAATAATGACAGGAGTATCGATGAAATTATAGACGATGATATTGCTGAGGATGAAGAGGCAATGGGAGAGGACATGTTGTATGACAGGAGAAGGGATGCAATGGGAACATCGATGTTGGGTGACTTGGAGCGGAAAAGGAAGACCCCAGAAAATCCCAGAAAATGGTTTTGCAAGAAATCAAGGCCACAAACAGCAACCCCTGAAGATGTTGTGTGTTTGAGCATCGATGATGAAAACATTGATTTATGTGGGAGCATTGAAAGCGATGAAGATGTGAAGGTGTTTGCAAGCAAGCACAAGGGCCGTGACCTCGTTGTACTTGGTGACGATGATGCCAGAGATGGAAACTCATCTGGTGGGGATGAATATATGGATACCGAATTTGTGAAAGAGTTAGATATGGCAGAAGAGAACTATCGTCATCGCTTTTGCAGGCAAGCAGGAGAAAAGAATGATCATGATGGTGAAGATAAAGATGATGAATGGGAGTATTTCGATGCAGATGTCGAGGATGGTCAGGCAAAGAATGTGGAAATTAAAGTTGGAGCCACATTTTGCACAAAGAAAGAGTTAAAAGATGTGTTAAATGAAAAGGCTTTCAAAGGTTTTGTCGAGCTTTCTGTGAAGAGGTCTGACAAAAAGAGATATGCAGTGCAATGTGTTGACAGGAAATGCACATTTCATTGCTCAGCGGGGGTGAAAACTGGCACGGATGGTTTGTTTCAGGTGAAGAAGTATAATGGAACTCATAGTTGCACACTTCGGTATCGACACAACCACGACAAACATGCAACTGTATCCATGATTGCTGAAAAGATACTTGGAAGGTAAAGGAATTTTGTTGGATGCATATTTGATTTTATTTGATATGTGATGGTTTATTGATGAAATGTGAATTTTATAGGTTTGAAGGTCGTAAGCAATCCCCCAGAGCTAGAGAAATTCAGAGTGTTATGAAACAAGCTAGCATAAATGCCAGTTATGCCAAGGCTAATCGGGCTCGATTGAGTGCAGAGGTCATAGTTAGAGGCAACCCTTAGGCAAGTTACTCCGAACTCAACTCTTGGTTGTACATGCTGAAACAACTGAACCCTAGAATGCATACAGCTATTCAAACCAATTATGAACATCGTTTGAAGTACTGCTTTTGGGCGATTGGTGCTTGGATGAAGGGACTATCGCATCTTAGGAAGGTATGTTTGTTAACACATATATGCACTGAAGCATTGTATGCCATGATAAAACTCTATGACATGATAGATTTGTATGACAGGATAACATTGTATGACAGGATATATTTATGTTTGGATCACATACTATGTAAATACTTTGTACATCACTGACACGATGACTGACTGACAGGATGTATATGTGTACTATGACAGGTGATATCTGTGGATGGAACATTTTTAACAGGAAGATACTGTGGCCATCTCTTACTAGCTACTGCACAGGATGGAAACAGAGGCATTTACCCTCTAGCTTTTGCTATTGTTGATAGTGAGAATAATGCTTATTGGTCTTTTTTCTTCAAGGAGTTGAAAGCTGCTGGCTTAGATGATGCAGAAGAAGTAGTGTTTGTTTCAGATCGGCATAAGAGCATTCAGAACGGATTGAGAAAACACTACACCTTGGCAGGCCATGGTTTCTGTATCTTTCACATTTACCAAAACTTCAAGGCCAAATTCGGGAGAAAAGATCTACTGGGACAATGGAACAAGGTAGCCAAGGCTTACACAGTGTTTGAGTATCAGAAGGAGTTAAAAAAGCTGAAAAAGGATTTGAAAGTGGTTGCGAAATATGTTCTAAGTGATGATCTATCTACTTGGTCAAGGGCATACTTCCCTGCGAACAGGTACAACATAATGACCACAAACAATGTTGAATCCTTAAATGGGTTGTTCAAGGAGGAGTGTGGGTGGCCTATCATTGCACTATTTGATGGTATTTTAGAAACATTTGCAGCATAGTTTTGCAAACGTAGGGAGAAGGCAGACAAGTGGGGTGAGATTATTACGAAAAGAACTGTTGAGCTAATTGACTTTTGGTACGATGAATGTTTAACTATGCCGGTTGTGAGGCTTAGCCACTCAGAAGCCCAGGTTATCGATGTAAATAAGAAGTTTGAAGTAGATCTTGACGCTATGACGTGCCAGTGCAAGATATTCCAAACTGACAGGATTTCATGCACACATGCCCTAGCTGTAGCAAAGGATATGGGAATTGATCCTAGTACTTTTGTGAGTCCATTTTATAGGAATGAAACGATTAAGGAAGCTTACAAGGAGACAATTCACATTCTTCCACCAGTCACATATTGGCATGTTCCTTTATCAGTAGCGAGTTATGCTTGTGCTCCACCTCTTGTGACAAGGGGCGTTGGAAGGCCAAAGTTTAAGAGGTTTAAGGGCCATTGGGAGAGGAGTCATGCATTACGTTGTGCAACTTGCGGGATGAGAGGACATACCTATAGGACTTGTTATGTAGGCAAGTCTAAGAAGCGTAGCACTTGATATGAAGGTTCAGAGTAAGTGATCTATACTTTTGCATTTTGGCTCAAACTTGATATGAAGGTTCAGAGTAAGTGATGACAACTTGTAATTTTGGTTGACATTTGAAGCACTACATCCCTTTGTATTACTATTATATGTTTAGATAGTAATAATTAGGGATGTTATGATCGTATTATATCTATGTTTTTAGGGATGAACATTTGAAGCATTATGTTTTGTAATATTGTTAACTTTATGTTATCCCGTCATGTGAAGTTATATGTCCTGCCATACAACCGAAACTTGAACATGTAATATTTAAAAGGCGTTACACAAACAGAAGGATTTTTAAAGGCGGGGGAAGTCGGGGGAGAGAGTAAATGGTAGTTGGTTGGATTTTTTAGGTTGTATTTATTGAAGTTGGTTGTACTAAGGTTTAAGGGTTTCACATTTCCTATAATTTTCCCACATTTCCTCTACTAGGGTTGAAGGTCGAATACATTTCATATTTTTTCTCACAATTCTAATATCGTTGGATCTACTCTAAGGGCAGGTACAATTTTCAGCACATAGTTGATTTTTGTGATTTTAATTTAGGGTTCATGTAAATTTGGGGGTTTTATGGAGATTCTTGATTTTAGCCAAATTGGTCTCAATTTCAATTGAATTTCTTTGATATAAAGGTGTTATTAGATAATTGTACCTGGCCTTGAATTTGGTGGTTTTTCTTGTCATAGCATGAGTGACCATTCTTCAACAAGTTGGGGAACATACGAAAAAAATTGTACAAAGATCCTTTGTTTTCACCAATTTTCCACCTTGGTTCTTAAGGTTTCGAAGCCAAATCAAAATTTCGGGAAACGCTTTTATAGGTGCTCTAAGTGGCAGGTATTTATACATGATCTATAAAATTTTGGATAGTGATATAGTTATTGAAGCATTTTACCTAATTCATTATCCGTCTTCATTGTTTTGATTTTAGGGGAAGGATGATTGTAAATTTTTCAAATGGTGTGAGAATGATGCTTCTTCATCGGTGAGTGTACCGAATATGGATAATGTGTACGAGGACTTGAAAACACAAGTGAAGGCATTATAGAAGAAGGTTGATAAGATAATGGAGAAGAACAAGACCTTAAATGTGGAGGTGAAGGCACTATCGGCTGGAAATTGTACGTTGAAGGCTGGAAATTCGACTTTGATGAGGATCCTTCTACTTTCTTGGGTTGTTTTTGTTGTTTTAGCATTAGGCTATGTTGCCTTATTTAACTAATTTATGTACTCTACAAGTTGTACTGAGCCCATGGGTTCAACACCATATGTTTCCAATTTGAATTATGTGGTGAACAAGGTATTTCCTGTTTGCATGTACTAAATATATACCCTGTCATAAATGACATAAATACCTGTCAAAATACATCTTCTACGACATAGTATCAAATTTGAAACATTATAAATTACTTTAACAACATAGATAAAAAAGGACATAATAACTTCATCCAACATAGATAAAAAGGACATAATAACTTCATCCAACATATTATCCGCTTGAAAAGAAAGAGAAAACAGTACATAATGCAATCTTATATATTCGCCACTTGAAAACAAAGATAAAACACTACAATGACAGGGGATCTAGTAACACACTGATGACATGGCTGATGTTGGAAAGGGAGGTACAGGAGGCTCATCGTTTATCTCTCTGGTTACTATGTAAATGTTGATGTATGCAACCCTTGTGGCAAGATCTGCAAGCGCAGACGCGTCGTTCTCGTTCTACAAGGCCCTTAGGGTACGGGGTCCTCCATGATCGTGGACCATCTCAAAGAAGTAGGCGGAGCTCAGTTGCCGATTGTTGTACTCCCAAAGATGTGAAATCAAATGCCAAATGTTTCTTACAACTTCTAGGCGTGGTGACCAGTTAGCCTGAACACCACCCTCGTATATGTGTGTGCTCACCAAAGCCATCCTTCCCGATGCTGGCAGGATTCTACCGCCTGCTTGGACTACACAATACATTTTTTGGTGCTCCATGTGACTCATACAATTTGGCATTGTGGAAGATAGGTAATGTGAGAAAAGGGTTGTATTACATATAAAGATGAGATGAGCAAAAGGCAGGAGTAAAATGTAGTTGGTTGTTCACAGTAATTAATGCAAATTTATACTTTCATATCAAGCATTAACTGAAAATATCCTGTCAACAAAATTTTTTACAAAGATTTATCCAAATGGATAGATATGGTGTCAAATCCGACTGTATTATATTTGTTATTTCATATCAAGCATTAACTGAAAATATCCTGTCAACAAAATCTTCTAACTTTACTTGACTACTTTACAGTTGTAGACCAATTTCATTACCCCGTATTATTTACTTACCAATCTATAACTATGGATTATTCACATACCTATTTAACATAGAGAACGTATATGAAAACCACTTAATGATGTTGAATTTGTATTACATTAAATAGACATACGATGAATTAATTTGTATTAAGATGCATACTATCCTGTCATGCAAAATAGCGACCCCATTCATAATGGTGCAATAAGAAAACCACTTAATATCAAATATCCATCGTCAAATATCCTTCCTAAACCAACAAACACACTTAGTTCCAAATTAACAAACCACTTACAAGTCCACAACCGCAATCACCTCTATGTGTTTTAGGACATATATGCCGCAATCACCACTGTTTCACATAATATCAGAATGTTAGAAGCAATGCCGCAATCATAAACTAAAACTAGATCATCACTGTTTAATTTCATTCTTACATGCGTTTGTTTTGCTTCACTTGTTTCGCAGTCTTTCTCCTGATTGCGAACACACAATGACCACGGTCCTTGTATTTCTCCCCAAGTGATGGGTGCTGGCTAATGAAAACAGGAAGTAATGTCATGACTGGGTAAACAAGCTTGTATATTTCAGTCTCTTTGTACAAATCAACTGCGCAGTCGTAGACATTGATCGCCCATTGATGGAGATCAATCTGCAGAGTAATCCAGTGGTCTCTATTCAAGTTAAAAGGGGCGTAAAGGAAATCCACATCATCCCAACTCTTCCCATATAAAGCAGGCCTAACTCCATTAAAGTATTCACTTGCACTACTAGGTAGTTTAATTTCAGTCAATGCTATGCCTGGCGAATCCTCCTTTGCCTTAATATAACCATAAGCCCACCAAGCATCTAGGACAACTGCCTTATGCGTCTCACATGGGTGCACCACAAGCTCCTTACGTATGTAACATAAAACCTCATCCATATGCTACAAAAAAAAAGTATTCTGTCATAGAATGTACAATTACCCAAATACTAACTTTTAACAACAGGCGTCATCAACATTACCTTGTCAGTTAGCCAATGTTTTGGTTCCAGTATAGCTCGGAACCAGTCCTTGTCCAGATTATAATTGGTTAGTCCTACACGGGATTCACTCCTGAAAATATATACCAAATCTTAGCCATTATTCATTCTAATCAAATTATGAACAAAACACAGAGGTTTACACAAGAGATACTATCCTTTCATCATCAAGCCATTTCATCAGTTCGTTCATCTCCGTCACTGCTTTATTTTGGGTTATCTTCTTCAACTCTTTACCCTTTTTCTCATCTGTATAAGGTGACTGAATACCACGCGTCAGGTTACGGGGAGGCAGGACCCTCTTAGGGGGAGTGACTTTTTCGGCTTTTACCTTGCCCTTATTTCCCTTCTTATTGCCTCTCTGATTAGATGATGTAGCCACTGCAGATGTTAGCAGTTCAAGTCCATCTAATGTAGTATCATGTTGGGTTACATCCTCCATTGGGCAATCCTCAAGATTTTCAGTAACATCCCCAGCGTTGAGAGGTTTACCATCACCAGTAACATCAGCATTCCTAGGTGCAGGTGCCCCATTTGGTTCACCTTCTCCTCCATCACCACCCTTTTTATCACCAACACTCTCCACCATGACCAAATCATCTTGGGCATCAAATATCAATTTTTTGGGTGTCATATGTTGTAATACACCTTCCTCCTGCAATTAAGAAATACAACAAACAATTTTATAAAACAATAAATCAATACTTATCCTGACAGACAACTTTACAAAACCTGCCATTGTTCTAACCTCATTATCTCTGACTTCAGCATCACCAACATTCTCCACAACAATCTTCCCCTCATCATCAATCTTGCCCTCCTCATCTTTCTCCTCCTTCTCATTCTCATTCTTCTCTTTCTCAGCCTCCTCCTCTTCGTCAGTCTCCTCCTTTTTCTCACCCTCCTCCTCTTTCTCACCCTCTTCCTCTTTTTCATCCTCCTCCTCCTCATCCCCCTCCTTATCCTCCTCCTCCTTATCCTCCTCATCCTCCTCCTTATCCTCATCCTCTTCCAACGACAACTCTTGTTCATGTGTAGCCACCTGATCATCCATTTTCCCAGTAATGTGCTCCCCATCACCATCACCATCTCCATCACCATGATCATCATCATCATCCCCATCATCATCCTCCTTATCCTCTTCCTATGCATCATCATTATCGTCATCAGCAACCTCTTCAGCATCCTCAACATCATCCTCATCATCATCATCAGCATCATCTGAATCATCATCCACAACATCATCTTCTTCCATTTCTTCTTCTGATTCCTCATCAGACTCAAATACCTCTTCTTCAGACTCAACCTTATTCTTCTTCTTCTAGTTCCCCTTATTTTTTCTTCCTCCACCAACTTCTCTCTTTACAACCTCTAATTTCCTTTCCCCTGCTCTAACTTTTATCTTTTCCAGCCTATCAAACCTTTCTAACATGTCTTTCTCCATCCTCTGCATTATTCTAAACAATTTCTCATATTTCTCACCAGAACCTTCAACTTTTCCCACCTTCTTACCTTTGCTCTTCTGCTCCTGCTTTCCTTTGATTTTCTCATAAGCTTTCTTCACAATCTTATCAAAATGCATGTCTTCAACCTCATCAGCATAGGAAATTTCCACCTCATCTTCATCCGGGATAAGAATGGGAATAACCTTATTTGTAGGATCAACAAATGCCTCCTCCAATATTCCATGTTCAGGTAGGTGCTCTGAAAACCATCGAAGTCCACGAGGCATTGCAGATTCCCTCAACTTTGAGGCATATGCCCTGCCTAAACTTGGCACAGATTCCCATATCCAGATCTGAAATAAGTGGGAAATAAATAAAAATTATGTAGATAATACTATACATCCAGATAAAATACATCATGTCACACTTCAATACAACATCCTATCAAATGAATTACCCTAAACATCCAAAAAAAGTTGGAATCAACCTAAACAACAATACAAGTAAGGTTTATTTCAATTCATAATCATGAGAGTATACAGTGAGATACAACACATCATGTCAAAAGATTTACTCTAAACATCAAAAATGAGTTTTAATCATGTTTAGTATACAGCCAGATACAACACATCCTATCATACTTAAATCCTACATCATGTCATATCAATTAGTCTAAACATCCGAAAAGAATTTCAATCAACCTAACAACAATCCAAGTCAGGTTTATTTCTCAATTTATAATCATGATTTTTATCTACACAATATCCTGGCAACATACAATTCAGAACCAGTCAACATCATAAAAATACTTCAGGTACCTGAAAGACAATTGGCATTCCTTGAATTGAATAAGGAATTCTTGGTTGGTTAGACAATGCCCTTGCCTTCTCCACTGTTAGCATTCTTTTGTCCAATGATGTTGTCAAAGACTTATGAAGCTCTTCATAAGCAACCCTTCCCCATGGATACTCCCAAAACCTATCCATGTTCTCCAATAGCCTCACATGCTCAGCCTTAACTAGCCTCTTCTTCTCACCTCCAAGCAGAATGCCCTCCACTATCAATAAAAGAGCCAACTTCATTTTGTAATTATCTAAGACTCGATGCTCTTTGAATTTGTTGTACAAATCGTGTACAGTTGTTTTAGGGCCTACTGGAGTTCCAAAGAATCTTCTAGTCACTAAACTGTCTCCTTTTGAATCCACATGAGGTAATTCTCCACAATTCAATCCCGTGATAATACCAAACTCCTGAATTGAAAACCTCAACTCTTTTCCACCCACCTCATACCAAGACTCTCACTTCTTCTTTGTTTTCAGTTGTTTGAAAAGAACTGCATGCAATGTCTTTGAAGAAAAAGATACCTGCTGGAACATCCTCATTATATTGCCAAACGGGCCATCCAATATACGTTGCCAATCAGCAGGTGTGATATTGTTCTCAATATCACGAATAAACTGTATCCTACAGTTTATGTTTACTCTCCCATAAAATGCTTCACCTCTATAATAATTGTACATAACCTGCAAATAACGAGAACAATCAAACCGTAAGGACACCCAGCGATGGTTGACAGGATCATCATCTATACAAATAAACAAACCCTAATTTGGATACTGAAGGAAACAATTTCACAAGATTGACAGGATCTGGAAATTAGAAAACTTACATTTTTTTTTTGAAAGCCATTGGTTCCTCCTTGCCTTTACCCTTCTTCAATTTCACAGACTCTTTCTTCTTCATTCCTTTTCACCAGATTGGCCTTCACAACCTTGGCTGGTTCCTCCTTCTTCTATTTATCCTTCAATTTCACAGATTATTTCTTCTTCGCTTCTTTCGGCGTACTGTCCTTCACAGCCTTCACTGGTTCCTCCTTTGCCGGACTTGAATTGGGTAAATCCTTCGCTGATTTAGGTTTTACACATTTTTTCTTTACAACCTTCCCCGCCTTCGTCGGACTGGTTTTACCTTTTTTCTCCTTCACTGTCGTCTTCGTCAGACTGGTTTTACCTAATTTCTCCTTCAACGGAGCCTTCTCCGGACTGGGATTCACAGCTTTGTTCTTCCCTGCGTTCGCCGGAATCGCATTCTCGCCCTTTTTCTTCTTCACTTCCTTCGTCGGAGTCTCTTCCCTAGCCTTTTTCTTATTCTGATTTTGCCCCTCATCGTTTTTCCTCTTCCTTTTATCGCCTCTTAGCTTCATTTCTAGGGTTTTCAGACAGAATCAAATAAGGGAAAACAACAAGCAATGATGAAGAAACCTTCAGTTGCAACAATGGCGGAAACCTTCAGTTGCAACAATGGCTTGAGCAGTTTGAGGTGGATAACTTCAGTTGCACTGCTTTGATTGCGTTTTCTGTAGGAAAGCAAATGAAGATGTAGATTAATGGAGGGAAGTTAATGGGTTTTTTGTTTCAGATTTTAATTTGTTTGTTTTTTTCCAAAAGTAACTGACACAAGTTATAAGAAAATAAAGATGTAGTTTATTTTATTATTTTGTTTAGAATATAAAATTCTAAGTCAATTATAAGAAAAAAGTTAATGAAATAAAATTTATCTTTTTTCGGAAATTCAACTGAGGGGTAAAATGGGGATAAAAAAGAAAAATGGGTAGTTTTTGCTAATTGCTTGCCAGAATGGGTAGTTTTGTAATATGCAAGTCAAAAACGCCCTTTTTCATGTAAGTTCTCTTGATAAAATAGACAATGGACCGTAGGCCAACTCGGGGGCGTGTGAGTATGTATGTGCGCAAAAGCGCATATGGGCCTAGCACATAAGTCCAATGGAATTTTATCCTAAAACCAATTGATAATAGGAGGAGTAGTCCACTAAACTTATATACTAAGCATTTTATTCCTAAGTGTTCGATGTGGGGTGTTACTTCTCACACACTCCTCAAGTGCAACTTGCCTGGCCCAGTTGACACTTGACAACATGCCTGGTCGGCAAGCCAAACGGGCTAGCCCATATCACGCCCTCATGGCGGGCTAAGCTCAGATAAACCAGGGAATGAACTCAGACCCAGAATCTGCTCTGATACCATGATAAATTAGACAATGGGTCGTGGGACAACCCGGGGCATGTGGGTACGTATGTGCGCAAAGGCGCATATGGGCCTAGCATATAAACTTATATATTAGGCCTTTTATTTCCAAGTTTTGGATATGGGATGTTACTTCTTACACAAATGCAAGCAATTTATCAACAATACTGATATTACAGACATGAAAATGGAAGTTTCTTCTGTTGTGATTAGATGCGTATAAGCGGAATTGCAGAAAACTATTTTCTTACATCTAACAAGGATCTCATGCATGAATTGATACGGATCAACTAGAAGTAGAGTTACATACCGTTTGATGCGAGTTAAAACGTTTTGGCAGAGTTTCAGCGGAGATCGAAAGCCCCAAGTGTGGCTTCTCTACTTGGTCCACACGAGTCTGAAATTTGGATCGCCTTTGGTGTCGTCTGCTAGAACGAACGAGCGAAGGACAAGCTTGACTTCTCTTGGGAGTGGTTCGGCCGTGCAGATTATGGAGGAGAGAAAAGTGTACCTTTTCCTTTTAGGTAACGATTACTTATAAGATCATATCTTATCTTTGGTAATAGATATAATATCTTTATATTGTATCTATATCTTCTAATAAGATATATCCTTATCTAGTTATTATTAATAATAACTATTATCTATTAATAATAAAAGCCAATCTCCCAACTTAAGCCATAGGGCCGAAATCCATGTACAACATGGGCTTCCAGTTCAGTTTGATCCAGCCCGATAACTCTATGTGTGTGACCTCATAGGACCCGGTTATTATAGCCATGGGCCTAACTCGATTAAGCCCATTAATCGTAGTTGGCTTCAAGCAAAAGCACTACGATCCCTAAAATACCCGGATTGTAAATCTCCATTAATAGTCCTATTTCATGTTCGGTAATTGCACTTTTGATTAAAGACACAATTCCTTCAATCTTCCACTTGTCCTTAGAGCAACTTTAACGGGGTTCCATATGAAGGGGCTTTTAGGTAGATTTTGGGGATTTAATTGTTATAAGACCCTAGGTGGAATGGGGTATTTTATTCGATCCTTAGGATTTTTGACCCCTTAAGGGGGGTCAAATAGCAAGTTTGGACTCCTAATTAAATATATTAGCTCCTTGACCCCCTAAGCCTTTAAAAACCCCTAAACCCTACACCCTACACGCTAAACCCTAAACCCTAAAAAAACACGTACACCCCCTTTGGGCCATATGTGTAGTAATAAGGGGTCATACTTGCAATTTTGGAAAAAAATGGCCTAAACTTGCTATTTTTTCCTTAAAGGACCCTTCGCGCCCAATTTTCTCTATTTTATTGGGGGCTTTTAGGATGGGCTTTTAGCTTTAGTTTAAATTACAATTATACCAATTTTTTTATATTAAATTATCAATATACCCTTTATTATATTAAATTATAATTATATTCTTTATTAAATATTAAATTAAAAAATTAATATTTTTTTAATTTATCATACATAAAATTGATTAAATATATTTTGATTTAATTATTAATTTAAAATTAAGAACGAATATTAAAAATCAAACGAAATTTACGACAAACATACATTTATATTAAAATCAACAAAAAAGTGATTCACGAATTTTTTTATTTTTTTATTTTTTTTTTGATAGAATTCACGAATTTAAGAAAATACAAAATACACAGAAAATATTAATTTAGTATTTATTTTATTTTAAAACACTAAAATAGTAATAAAATGATTTATTTTACTTAATGATATCCAAAATACATAAAAATATTAAAATCTACCAAATATATCTAAAATGGGTTTCTATAGATAGAGAAAAATGTAATTAGAATTATGATATTTTAAAAAAAATTAACATGTAAATATTTCACAAAATTATTTAAAAAAAAAAACAGGGACGGCCGGGAATAAATCTTGGCCGTCCATATGTGCCACGCGTCGCACATAGAGCGCGACGCGTGGTGCTGTTATGCAGCAACTTTTGCAGTTGCGGCGCGTTTGGCGGGAGACGTGAAACGACGTCGTTTTTGCGGCTTCGTAGGCAAAAAAAATAAGAGCAATCAAACACACCCTTATTTTTATCCTCTATGGGACCGTCCCATGAAAGTCCCAATTCTTGGGACTTTGGATGGGTCTTTTAGCCATGAGTGATTATTTTAATAAAAAAATCTATAAGACTCATGCTAAAAGACTCCGGTAAAAATGCCCTTAAAACAAGTGTGCAATGTTAAATTCATTTGTCTCTTAATGTCTTATTTGATGATATGATGACATCCATATCTTTTATCAAATGTGTTTCTTGAACTCTCGAGTTTGAACCGTCAAATAACGGATGATTACAAATAATTCATCCGAGAATGGCCATGCATTTTTCAGTTCTCGCTTTTCAAGTGGCCGAGACACGTACCATTCATGTCCATGCATCGCAGTATACATGAAGCAGGAGGACTTCTCCAGTCTTGTATGACTATAGCTCTCACTCAACTTTTGACAATCTCAATCACTGTCTTTATAACTACTTATTACGGTTCTAGACTTTATTGTAAGGTGGATAGGTTCCTAGACAATCTTTGGGTTAAAATGTCACCATCTTTCAGGCTTAGGAATATTTGGGTTCATAATTCAGAGTTCCTAAACATTGTTTCAGAAAAATGGAGGATGCCAAACCGAGGATGCAAAATGTACTGTATCATCAAGAAAATTAAGTCATTGAAAAGAAAGTTTCGAAACCTCAACAAGGAGCTATACTATAACATTTAAAATCAACTCAATAATCTCTAGCAACAACTTAAGATGTGCAACTCCTCCTCAACTCCAACTCATTTTGTTATGATCTTGTAAGAGAGGAGAAAAGGCTGATTTCACAACAGAGCAACAAACTCTTGTCAACAAGGATCTTGCCCAAAGATCTAAAGATCATTGGTTGAAGAATGGTAGTAAAAATTCCAATTTTTCCATGGCAACATAAGCATAGGAGGTATATATATTTGCTCCATCTTCTTGTTGACCAACAATAATGGCGTTAGGCTGGAAGATAGCAAGGATATTGAAAATCACATTGTTTCCTATTACAAAGATTTTCTTGGCACTGAGGTTGTGGGGTTTGAGAGTGTTGACCCTGATGTGTTTGAAAGAGGGTCGTGTATAAATCCTGAGGAAACATCTTTTAATTTTTGATGTCCCCTGTCACTAGTGCAGAAGTACTGCAGGTTGCCTTCTTCTCCATCCCAAATCATAAGAACCCTAGACCAGATGGTTTCAGCAGCTTGTTTTTCAAGCATTGTTGGGCCCGATACCACCTCTGCTATCTAACAACTTGAGTTTGATGATGATATATATGTTCTTGTTCTGCAAAGGGAACCTTGCCTCGCTCAATGTAAATGGTGAAGTTGTTCACTTTTCTCCCATTCTTCTGCCCTCTACTACAACCCTCACAATTCCAAGGTTTATATTTATAATAATTATAGAATATATCAAATTCCAATTCAGTTTCAGTTCAATTCAGTCGTCTCTGCGAACTAAACATATTCTTAGTGTCATCTAAGAGGTTTGGGTGGTCCGGTGCCCCCTTCCCAAGATCAAATTATATACTCCCAAGATCAAATTATAGATCGGATAACAAGAGAAAAGCCTTT
Organism: Rheum nobile; assembly: GCA_027886185.1. Classification (NCBI taxonomy): domain Eukaryota; kingdom Viridiplantae; phylum Streptophyta; class Magnoliopsida; order Caryophyllales; family Polygonaceae; genus Rheum; species Rheum nobile. The sequence continues at coordinate 3,121,739 of WOAB01000540.1, read as the reverse complement.
TCTAGTGGTAATATGCTCACCTTTTGTACTCCAAATAGATATGTTCGAAACTTGTGTTCCGCCTTGCTAACCTTATTTTCCCTTCATTCATAGCCCCCACATCCACTTCTACTTTATTTGTATTCCCCTCTCTACTTTCTTCTAACTCCCTTTATTTATTTATTTTCATAACAAATTTGATTGTCTATATATGTAGATATATAATTGTATAAGGGTAGATTATTTAGGTATGTTATCATAACTAATTAGTATTTCATTAACTGGAAAAATAGCTTTTTTAAAATGTAACTAGTTTAATTTGCTAACTAACGAATAATAATAATAATAATAATAATAATAATAATAATAATAATAATAATAATAATAATAATAATATTTTGTTAGTCCACTATTATTCATAATCATAACGAGTTGAGCTGAGAAGACTATATAAAATAAATTCTTATTGTATATCCGTAGACACATTAGAAAAAATCTTTTATGTTAAGCATGCATGTCCATAATAAAATAATTTTGGCAAAACCATCTCTAATTAAGGACATTAATTAACACCCGTTGAGAATTGAGATCCTTGATAATTAATTTCAAAGTTGCCTATGGATCGAGTAACAAGACTATATACAGTACGGAAAATTGGAAAAGCCTATACAATAACTAACCGGTCTCCTTATTCGGAACAAAAAAAAGACTATATACCTAGTCAGACTAGCTTCACACTTTCACAACTAAAGAAACCAAGTTTTTTTTTTTTGGGTAGAAACTAAAGAAACCAAGTTGCGATATATATGACAGCAATTTAAAATCACATGTTACAGTAACGTGCACAAGTACTTCCCAAAAGAGAAAAAATATGGACATATAATAGCGCGCACTCGTCGGAGTCCATACTAGAAATAAGGTTGTCGACACTATTAAGAAAGAATCTAATTCAAAGTTGCACTGAGATGATGATCTCATGAAAGCACAAGCTAGGGTATAGGTTTAGCTGGCCCTGGGCTTCTGTGTACGTACTTGGGTCTCTTTTTACTCCATTCCAGTTGAGACAAATCAAGCTACAGTACCTTGCAAAATAATACTATGTATAAAAAAAGTGGTTATTTTAGAAATTGACCCATTTATTAGAAAAAATAATTATTATTTTATATTTTTATAAATTTTTTTTTTAATTTATAATTATTTAATAACTCATTTCAATTATAGCTAATAAATATAAAAAAAATTATATAAAAAAAATCAAAAAATACAATTTTTAATATCAAACATAGTAACTCACTAATAAATTATTACTTAAATACCTAAAATAACAATATTTTATAGACTAAAATTACACCCTTTTTCATACATATTGTAGTATAAGGAGGGGAGGGCGTGAAGCAAATAATTGAGAGAGAAGTGCATAATTGAAAGCTGAGCTCTTAGCTAGATCCAAGCAATATAATGGCTGCAGCGCGGAGAGGCCGCGGAAGTGGAAGTGGAAGTGCAGTGGAGGCGCTGCAAATGGGGAGAGTGATTGGGGATGTGGTCGACGAGTTCACGCCGTGGCCACCCACGCGGGTGGACATGGTGGTCAGATACCGATCCCGCCAAGTCTGCAACTCCGTCGAGTTCTTCCCTTCGGCCGTCGCTTCTAAGCCCAGGGTTCTCATCAGGGCTGCCCCGCTCACAACCTTCTTTACCCTTGTGAGTTTCATTATCATCTCTTTCTTATTGATTAACTTCCTGCACTGCCTAATTTTATTAACTACTTTGTTCAGGTCATGACTGACCCAGATGTGCCAGGCCCTAGTAATCCATTTATGAGAGAGCACCTCCACTGGTATATATATATATATATATATATATATATATATATATATATATATGCCCTAGAATTCAATTTTTTCTTTTAGCGTTAACTTTCTCACTAATTAGCTTATATATAACATAATTAATATTAGAATATTATGAGATCACGATATTATCTTCACTAGTTTAATTCTCGTGACCTGCGCGAATTGGTTTATCACGGAATTTGTTTATCAGATTATTATTTAGATGCTTAAAAAGGTAAATTATATATTTATGGAAGAAAATTGTGAGATTTATTTGATCTCTTCGTAATCTATATAAGGAAAAAAATCAGGATTTTAATTCACTCCATTTTCAGAAGTCACGATCTTAATCTTCATAAGATCACCAATCAATATGTATAGTATATTAGAAAATGATCAAATATTTGTTATATATTTTCATATTTTAAAAGGTAAAATTGTATTTTCAAAATATTTATGAAAAAAAAGTAGATCAAAATAATTGGGGAGCGTGTGCAAATCCGGCAATTATAGATAGTAATTTTATTTTGTTTGATTTTATTAGTTTTTTGACATATCTGTCGAAAAAATATAAGGGCGACACATGGCAAATTGAATACAGAAACACCACGTGGCAGCGTAAATTTCGGGCTCATTTTACGGGTGCCACATGGCACAGTCAGTATTCTGCTTTAGTAATTATATATTAGATTTCATTTGAAACTTATCTTTTAGGATAAAAAAATATATATTATGATAGATATATGATAAAGATAGAATATTACGATCTCCTATACATATAATTAAGGTTACATGTTTAATGAAAGAAATAACTGAAACGGTTATACCAAATACAGTTTCTTCATGAAATAGGAGTCATGGTGGCTTTGGCCACCTAATCGGTAGGGATAGCAACGGGGCGGGGTTTCCCAATTCCCCGTGGGGAATCTCCGCCACGAGGACGAGGATGGGGCGGGGGTAGGGTAAAATTTTAAACCCCAAGCGGGGATGGGGAGTGGGGAGGGGATAGAGGTCTCCACATCGTTCCCCCCGCCCCCGTCCCCGGCGGGAAAATCCGCGGGTATTTTCGCCGAATATATTATTTTTGTGATTTTCTTAACCTTAAATTTTATATGTTATATTGTTTAGTCCCTAAATCTTATACCTTTTAGACGTTAAACCATAAATCTCAAATCATTTATATCTTAAGTCTTAATAATATATAAATTAAAACAAAATTTAAAAAAATTAACGACTAGTGAAATGGGGACGAGGATTCCCGACGGGGAGCGGGGTCCCGACGGGAATGGGGAAAGTTTTTGATCCCCATTCGGGGACAGGGGTAGGGTAGGGGCGGGGACTGGGGCAAAAAACGGGAACGGGGAGAGTACTCCCCGTCCCGATGCCATCCCTACTAATCGGCCTAGACCAACCCCCGTAGGCTTCGGCCAACTTGGCTCCGGCTAATAAATAAAACTCCGCTCCACTCCGGACTAAACCATTCCACTCCATCAGGGGCGGAGCCAGGATTTTACCCTAGAGGGGGCTAAAATCCTGCGCGATAAAAATCTCGTGTGGCTTAAATCCAACGTGACTTAAATCCTATTTCGCAAAAATTAATTTTAATTTTTTTTTATGAAGCTTAAAGTAATTTTCACATGAGATGAGGATTTTTTTTTTGTGACTTATATCTGTTATGGCTGGCTGAAATTACATTTTCAAATTAGATGAGAAAAAAAAATTTAAGGTAATTTTATTTTCATGGTTTAAATCTATTAAGGATGGTTGAAATTATATTTTCAGATTAAATAAGGTTTAAAAAGCATTAAAATTATTATTTTAATTATTTTTTTCCAGCTGGGGTTGTATTCCCTCTCAGCCCCACACCTGGCTCCACCCCTGCACTCCATGCGATTTCAATCTTCTCCGGATGACTTTATATACTCTTCGAACGTAACTGAAAAGTAACATCATTTGTTCGGAAGAAATAGTGAAAATCATGATTGTCAAATTTTCATGTCACATGGAACTGTGTTTTCACAATTTTGAGGAATTTCACAAACAATTAAAATACTTGAGAGCTGTATCTATTTGGTAATACCCATAGGAAGTGAGTAAAATGATCAAAAAATACGAACAAGATAATATAGATTACCATTAGAGCCCATAAATAACTATGAATTATGTCTAGACCTGTCAAAAACCGACCCCATCCGAAAATCCGACTCCACCCGAACCCGAACCCGACCCGAGCGTCACTGGGTCAAGAAGGACCCGAACCCGAAGGATCCGAATCCGACCCGACTCAACCCGAACGCAAATCCGAGCTCGCGGATCCCCTTTATTTTGTATATTTTATTTTATTTATATTAAATATTTTAATATACTTTATTAAATAATAATATAATATTAATTATATTATTATTATAATTATTTTATTAAAGTTAAAAATCATAATAATAATCATAAAAAAGGACATGTTCGAGCTGCTGGGTCAACCCGAACCCGACCCAAAAATTTTATCAATCCGATCGACCCGAACCCGATTTGATCCCAATCCGACATGACCCGAACCCGACCTGCCCAACCCAGTTGACAGGTCTAATTATGTCAAGTGGAGCAAGAGTAGTAGTTTGAGAACTAACAAAAGATAATCTAATATGTTTTTTTTCCAATTGACAAGAAAACAAAGGGTAGAGACGTGTTGTTTATTACAAGCAGAGAACCAAGTTTTCCTAAGAAAGGCTAAGACCGGGGCGGGCACCAGAATGACCAAGGTGGGCATGTCAAGTAGAAGATGACACCGTAGACAATGAGATATGAAAGGACGAACGAGTAGGGTTGGTTACAATTAAGGGAGGATAATGTTAAATTTTTTGGAATAAGGTTAAAATTTCATTCCAAAATTGCTTAAAGCAAGCAACCCAAAAACGAGTTCAAAACTTTAATTAGACAGAGCTAAAGGGGAAATGGGCGATGTACAAGACAAACAAAAGCTGGACAACCAGCAAGGATTCGGAAGAACGTCGAGTAATTTTTGGATGTGAACTCATATATAGCTATTTTTATAAAAAAACATTAACGAGTATGAGTTTGTGACCCATTTTTGTAATTAAATTTATCTGTATACTACAGTATATATTAGCTTTTATGAAAAAAATGGCCAAACTTAACTTGTGCATGTTAAAGACTGCAAATACATTCTCGTGTTTATCAAAATCATTTTAATCTCTCATGCATCATATTATTTGATATTGTTCTAGCTTGTAAGTACTAATTAAATACACGAATATCAATTTCTTCTGCTGCATGTCTTGTTTCTCTTACACTCCCCCAAAATGTTATTTCTCATTCATTTTCCTTCTTTATTGTAAGTAATAATTTGGAAATATTGTAATTTATGCAGGGTAGTTGCAGACATTCCAGGCACAACAGATGCAACGTTTGGTATATTTCTGATCGATCTACTCTTAAATTCAATTCTTTGAAAAGTTAAAATAAAGAGGGTAAATAAATATTAAAAATATGTGAAGAATGAAAGAGTAATATTAATTGGCTAGATAAACGTAAACATATCTAATTGGGTGACATTTGATAAAATATTTAAATAGATATAATCATTTAACCGGCCACAAACTATGGCATCCAAATTGGAAATAATAAGGTGTGTGAGCTATATATATTACAATTACAATAGCATAATATTTTACCATGCCAGTTGATTGAATTAAGTTAAATGTGTGTTAATTAAATGAGATGTACAGGAAGGGAGGTGGTGAGCTACGAGAGGCCAAAGCCGAGAATCGGGATCCACAGGTACGTGTTCGTGCTGTTCAAGCAGGCTCGGCGTCTGCAGACACTGATGCCGCCGTCCTCCAGGATCGGCTTCAGCACCAGGCGCTTCGCAGCGGAGCACGACTTGGGTGACCCCGTCGCCGCCGTCTTCTTCAACGCTCAGCGTGAAACAGCTTGCAGGAAGCGCTAGATACGCTACCTAGCTAGCTAGCGCGCTGCTCGATCGCTCGATATATAAACCTAGTTTTGTGTATCGCCCGCGCATGCATGCGAGTAATAAGCTAAGCTACCTTCTTTATCTTTAAATTCCTGTTGTCAGACATGCTACCAAACCAAGCAAATTTGTCATCCAAACTGAATTTCCTACAGTTCTGAAATAAATTAAGGATGCATGCACTTGATTACGTACGTCGACACTAGCTTCAACTTTTACAACTCTTTTCTTTCTATCTCTATGATATTCATACCCCGTTTTATTAAATTTTACAACTCTTTCGTTCTATCTATAGCCCGTTTTATGACGATTAAAAAAATCTCTATAGATGAAAAGTGTTCTTTAATAGGTTCTAAAGATATATCGAGGTAATATGGAATGTAAAAACAGCATAATCTGAGAAGAGACTGAGATTCGATCATGGTGGAAGGAGGAAGAGAGATGCAGAGAAAAGAGATATTTTGTGGAAGAGTACGTAACTTGCATTTTGCTCACGTCACATATACCTAACTCGCATCCCCTCAAGTTGGACTAGGAAGAGAAGAAACTAGGCCCAACTTGCAAAAGAGAAACCTATGTTGCAACTCTCTTAATTAAAGGCTTAGTAAACAAATCAGCCAAATGCTAGGAAGTACGAACATGAGATGTAGAAAGAAAACCTTCGAGTAACTTGTCACGCGCATAATGGCAGTCCAGTTTGAGGTGTTTAGTCCTCTCATAAAAAACCAGAATAGCTGCAAAAGAGGGGAATATGATGAGAAACAAGACTGTGAAAAGCAGACATCAGGCTATCAAGCCATACCAATTCACTAGCAGTATGTGTGACATTGCTCTATATCAGCTTCAGTGGATAACATAAAGACCACATTTTGCTTTTTTGTCTTCCAAGAAATCAAGAAAGACCCCATAAAAGCACAATAATCAGTCAAGGACCTCCCAGATAAGACACATGTTCCCCAATTAGCATCACAAAGAGAGCAGCTAGTCAAAGCAAGCTATGAATCCAGAGTAAAACAAACCCAAGTCTAAGGTGCCTCTGAGATAACGCACAATATGTAATGCAACCTGCATATGGGGCAATCTGGGAGCACGAAGAAACTGGCGTAAGTGTTGAATGGAGTAATTAAAAATAATATTTTCAGTTTTTTCACCTGATACTGATACTCCTGAGTTTAAGGTGAAATCCCCGATTTATCACAAAGTTTTATCTATTTTTACTTGTTATCCATGAGTTTTTTTTTTTTTTTTTTCTAAATGTCTTTATGTTAAATCAATAACAGATTTGTTAAAAAAATCAAAAAACCCCAAAACCTCAATCTCAATCTCCCCAATCCATCTGCCGCTCTCCTCTTCTCCCCATCCTTCACCATCTCCAGTCCTCCTCACCGCCACCTCTCCGCCGCCGTCCGCTCTCCTCTCCCCATCCTTCACCATCTCCGCTCCTCCTCACCGCCACCTCTCTGCCGCCGTCCGCTCTCCTCTCCCCATCCCTCACCATCTCCTCTCCTCCTCACCGCCACCTCACCGCTGCCGTCCGTTCTCCTCTCCCCATCCCTCACCATCTCCGCTCCTCCTCCTCACCACCTCTCCGCTGCCGTCCGCTCTCCTCTCCCCATCCCTCACCATCTCCGCTCCTCCTCCTCACCACCTCTCCGCCGCTAATTTGACCCCTTTGGAGTCCTTCAATGCGTCCTCCTTTGCACTCCCGGGGCAGATTCCTGAGTGGTTTGGCCAGTCAATGGGAAATTTGAGGGTGCTTGATCTTAGCTTTTGCTCCATTTCAGGTGTCATACCTTGGAGCCTGGGGAATATGATTCAGTTAGAGACCTTGATTTTGTCTTATAATAAGCTTTCTGGTATGATTCCGTCCAGTTTGGACCTCGATCTGAGCTTCAATTTGCTCGTGGGTGCGTTGCATTTGGGTTTGAACGGGATGAAGAATCTGCAGAGAGTGATGTTTGAAAACAACAAGCTTTCGGTTGTGTTGCCTGGTGATTTGTTCAAAGGTTTGACAAGATTAGAGTGTGTAGACTTCAGTGTTCTTCCTGGGGTTTTTTGTTTTTTTGTTTTTTTTAACAAATCTGTTAAAGATTTATCAGAAGGATATTTGGCTAAAACAAAACAAAATTAGGAAGTTAGATAAAATTTTGGAATACGTGAATTTCGTCTTATCTTTTTTTTAATCTATAAATAGAGAAAAAAATTAATAATCTTTTTTTTAAAAGTAAATTTTATAAAAATAGTTATTTTAAAATAAAGGAAAATTGAAAATATAAACTACAAGTTTAACCACTTGTTCAATTTCTAGTGGTTGAAGAAAAAAATCTAGGATTGCTTCCAAACAACCCATAAACTTTATAATTCTAATTTCTTTTTACATTGGGAAATGTACAACCACACACAAAATGCCCTCAACGTGGGTGGTCAATGTAATTATATAACAACTAGACACGAAGAGCCGGACCCGAAAATTCGATTTAACTCCGATTTTTTGGGTTGAGACTCGATTCAAAAATTATTAAATTAAGATGAAGGAATATGTGTTTTTTAATCAAAATAAAAAATACTAATAATAGAATATGATTAATAATGGATATTTATAATTCGGATATTTTAGATAGTCTTAGTGCTTTGTTAGAAGTCAATTATGACTTATGAGATAAATTAGATTTGACCCATTATTATTACATCCGGATCCTATAAGGTCACACACAATAGAGTAATTGGGCTAGATCAAAGCAACCCGAGACCCATAGTGGGACAAGGGAATTTCGGTCATATGGTAATAGTGGAAGAGTGGATTATTCATCAAATAATAATAAATAGTTATCTATTTACTTGATGATATAAGGAAATATATCTTCTGAAAAGATAAGATATTGTATCAACCATAAATATCCCTTTCTAGTTAATTTTTTTTTATCTTATAAGATATATGATATAAGATAAGATAATATATATTTATACTTTCCTAATATATTATAAGATAATATTAAAAGGAAAAGTGTCAGGTGCGAAAACTTTTTATAATACAAAATACGAAAGCTTTTCAGCCGTTCCATCAATGCAAATCAAATGCTTCAAATCGAAAGCTTCAAATGAAACGCGCTTTTTAATTTTTTCTTTTCTTCGCTCCAACTTTTCGCTCCAGCCTTCTTCTTCTCCAAATCTTATTTTTCTGATTCACATCTTCTCTAAAATCTTAGTATTGAACATGGATCTAGGTATACGATTGCTATTTTCGATTTCAGTACTATTTTCGATTTCGTTTTTGATGATCCATAAAACAATAGATCTAGTTTTTTTTATTCATTTGCACTTCCTCATTAACCACTTTGACTTATGTTTAACAACTTGCATTTTCATTATATTCGCTTGCACTTTCGTCATTTCGCTTGCACTTATTCATTATTCTGATGCACTTTCTGTTCACTTGCTTGCACTTTACTTCGTATTCTCATGCACTTTCTTCCTATTGGCTTGCACTTTCTGTTATTTAATCTCTTGAACCTAAAGTGCAAGCATATAAGAAAAAAGTACAAGCAATTCAACACAATGTGCATTCGAATATACACAATGTGTAAGCAGAATAAACAAATGTGCAATGAAAACATAAAGTACAAGCATATAAGAAAAAAGTGCGAGCAAAAAAATACAAAGTGCATTCGAATATACACAATGTGCATTCGAATATACACAATGTGCAAACTAATAAACAAAAGTGCAATCAGAAAACATAAAGTGCAAGCATATAAGAAAAAAGTGTAAGCAAAACAACACAAAGTACAAGAAAATAAACACAAAGTGCAAGCAAACATAAAGTGCAAGCATATAAACATAAGGTGCATTCGAATATACACAATGTGCAAGCAGAATAAACAAATGTACAATGAAAACATAAAAGGCAAACATATAAGAAAAAAGTGCAAGCAAAAAATACAAAGTGCAAGCGAATAAACACAAGGTGCATTCGAACATACACAATGTGCAAGCGAATAAACAAAAGTGCAATAAAAAAACATAAAGTGCAAGAAAATAAACACAAAGTGCAAGTAAACATAAGGTGCATTCGAATATACACAATGTGCAAGCAGAATAAACAAATGTGCAATGAAAACATAAAGTGCAAGCATATAAGAAAAAAATGCAAGCAAAACAAAACAAAGTGCAAGAAAATAAACACAAAGTGCAAGCAAACATAATAAAGCGCGTGTAATGACACACTCCATAGCGCGTATATATTTAATCGAATCAATAAAGCGTATTTTTCTTATGCTCCCCAGCCGCAAATCTGGCCACGGTGGACGGCTGAAGATCTTTCATATTTTGTATCTTAACAGCCTTTCGCATCCGAACCGCGTCCATATTAAAAATATAATCTAATTCTAATACATCATATATGCGTACATGTGATTGGAATCATATGGTACACCACCGAAGCCAAAAGTTTGCTTCTGACGGCCGTACCTCCAAGGTGTTGGAAAGAGCTAGGGGTGTTCATAATTATCCGATCCGGTCGATCCGATTCATCGATCCGCTGATCCGATTCTAAAATATCCGAGTCTAGTGGAATCCGATCCGAATCCGATCCGATCCGGGAAAATTTTTCAGATCACCGGATCGGATACGGATCGGGGCAAGATATCCGGCGGATATCCGGGGGTATGCCACTATTATAATATTTATATAAAAAATAATATATATTACTTGAAAATTAAATATGCCAATGGTTTTCCCATTTTTATAAATGTGTAAACATTAATATTTTCATTAGGAATGAAAGTATTGAAGTTTAGACATTTAAATATTATGTTTTGAACTCGAATTAGTGGACTTTGAAAGTATTTTTGTTGTTTTTCGGTGGTTTGTTTGAAATTGTATATTGATTAAACTACTAAGTATATTGTTTAAATTTATATATTTGAACTTATAGCTAATATAGTTGATGAATTATAAATTTGTGATAATATTTTTAAAAATAAAATAAATTTTATATTAATTTATATATAGATTGGATATTCAGGATATCCGAATACGGATATGGATAGCGATTTCGGGATTTTTCATTTGAGGATATCCGATCCGATAAGCCGGATCGGATTGGATATCCGGTAATGAACACCCCTAGAAAGAGCTTTGTTTGTTCTCGTTCGTTCGTTCTAGCAGACAAAGGCAAGACGATCTAGTACCGTATTCGCGTGGACCAAATAGATGAATCACACTTGAGACTCTATTCTTCAGGGTGATCCCGGAAACAAGTTTTGTATCAAAATGTATGTTAATTTTTCATATGTGGTTCGTATCAAGTCTATGCATGAGATCCTAAGTTAGATGTTAGAAAACTGTTTTATGAAATTCCGCTTAAAGCATCTAAATCCCTACAGTGGTATCATAGTCTCTTGCATAAATTGATATGATCATGATTAACGTTGTTAATTTTGATGCATGTTATTGTTTATTTTGGATCGATCTAGTGGTAAAATTGATGTATGAATTAACTTGTATGATTAAAATTGTGATTTTAATTTATTGGATGCATAAAGTTGTGGCTTTTGTGTGCTTAATATACTCGAAAATTTCAGCCACTTGACCAAAATTTTGCATGTTAAAATTTTGATTTTTTTGCTTAATTTTGACACCAAAATTGATTTGTATGTTTAATTTATGCAAGAGATATGATTTCTTGTATAAATCATAATCACACATAAAAATACTTGATTTTTCATGTTGGTGAAAATTGATTCAAATCCTAGAAATTTAGAATTTCATGCCTTGAATGCCCAAAGGTGATTAATTTTGTATGAAATTGGTTCATGCATTAATTTTCTAAAAATTACACCATATTATCCTTACAATCATCAAAATTTGAGTGGGAGAAGGGATAAAACCGTGGCTGGGAGGCCAAAAGTGGCTCACGGCGGTGCGTGGTGGCCGGCGGCATGCCGGGGGTGGTGCGGCGGCAGTCCGGGGCGGCGACATGGTGCAGCTAGGATGGGGGCTGAATTAGGGTTAGGGTTTGTTAGCATAAGATCCTAACTATCTTAATTAGATATAGTAACAAGGTATCTTATCTCTAGAGTATATTTTATCCAATTATACATGATAATGATTAATACTGGTATTAATTCCATATACGATTTTATTGAATTAAAATAATAAGAAGACTGGATTAATTATCTTATTGGATAATTTAATTAATTTAATCTTGAAAGTCAATCAATATGATTAATAGTCTATTATTGTCTCTTAATATTTGATATTATATTTTGCATGTATGGTTTAATATTATGATATTATTATTATTGCATGCGGTGACTGGTATGGCCCAAATAGGATAGAAAATACGATATGCGTATCGTTATTATTTTCTTGTACACGATCTGCGTATCGTTATGTATTTTTGTAATTTAATTTTCAAGGAATTAGATTAGATTTACATTATGTAATACAAGAGAAGAAGATCCTATGAAGATTCAAGGATGGAGATCCAAGAGGCAAGAAGAATCTATGAAGATTAGATCTTATGGGTTTGTATGGGCCATACTAGGATTACATTTATTTATTGTATTTGTTTTACTTTAAATATCTCTAAGTTTATGCTTGCTTGTTTATTTATGTTATTTAGTTCTCTAGTAAATAGACTTGCATGATAAACCTAGTTCCCTTAAAAGAAAATTGAGATTTTGCCTTTCCAAATCATAACCTACGAGGCCCTTGGAATTTGATGGATAGGTTTTGCCAAAGCAATGTGTCCATGCTTTGACCTTGGGATAGTACGGGTAAATCTATATAAGGGGTTTACAACCTTGATTTGGTTATACTCAACAAAAGACCAAAAGATAAAGTTTTAGATTTTGAGGCATGAGATAGATTTGACATATGATGTAATCTATCAACCAAGAGTTATAAATGTTATAACTAGTAAAAGTTACTTACCTTGATCACATAGGATATAGGAAAGTGCCAAAGTACGCCTAAAGTCTTATCTGAAATAGGATCTTGGAATAATTTTATTCAAAGGGAAAATTTTAATGGATAAAGTGGCATTAGCTTATTTATGTTTAAAGCATTTTTTAAAATGTTTAAGCTATTGCATGACAAGCATGATTTGCATTTTGTAAGTTATTTCTGTTGTAGATATCATGTCTAGAAACGATAACCCAACCATCATCAACTTACGTTCGATTCTTGAGAAGAATAAGCTGAACGGTAACAACTTCCTCGATTGGGAAAGAAATCTGAAAATTGTTCTCAGGTATGAAGGTAGAGAGAGTGTCCTTGACACCCTTATCCCAACATTGACTGCTATGTCTACTCCAGAGGAGATAGTAGAGGAAAAGCAGATCAAAGATAAGTCAGTGATTTTCACTTGTCTTATGCTGACTTCCATGGAATCGAGCCTTCAAAAGTGGTTTGAGAGGATGGACGCCTACACCATTATTCGCAACCTGAAAGTTATGTTTTAGGAGCAAGCGAGAATGGAGATGTATGAGACTCATAAGACAATTCTTGATTGCAAGCTTGAGAAAGGCAAGCCAGTTAGTGCTCATGTGTTCAATATGAATGGAGTTGGAAAACACTTGAAGAGCTACATGGGATGCTCAAAACAGTTGAGAAAAATATCTCTGTTGACACCAAGAAAGAGATCTTGATGGTCAACAAGGGAAGAGGGTTCAAGAAAGGGGCACCTGGACAGCAGAAGAAGAACATGCAAGGGAAGGGCAAGCAAGTTGCGCAACCCAAACAGACTTCTGAAAAGGCTAATGTAGCGGATGACCACGATACATAACCCGGAACTTTCACGGAATGATTAAAGTTTAGACATGCACTGAAAAGAAGACTCCAAAGGAATTGAGTCTTATGGGAAAGTATGACAAATGTTTGGGAACGTTATAGTTTTCACACAAGCGTTTAAAAACAACATGATCATTTGGGTCAGCGACCAACCTCACCGCACAATGCGAATCCAGATTGGAAAGAAGACTTACTCTAACCGAAGTCCGGGCGATTTCCACGTTGTACTCCTCGCCCGAGGGTATAATAATTATGTGCATAATCGCACTTATCTTATTTAATTACAAAACGTATATTCACGTTAAGCTTTTAATATGATCTCGAGTGACAACGAGAATAACACAAGGTGACAATACGTCCATCCCAAATTGCACTAGCAAGGTGCTTAACACCTCCTAACCTTAACGGGTGGATATGAAGCAATGGTCATGACCTTAAAGTATTAGAGAATTATCCGACTAATACCAAGTTATAAATAAACGACTAATCCTCACCAGGAATTAGCGTTCCTACGAATACTCGTACTAATCTAGCATTAAGTTTATATTAACATCCACACCAAAATTCATTACAGTAATAACAAGTATAATAGCGTTGTTCTAGCAATATATACAACCTATTATCATATTTTAATCACATCATTTTATTAAATCTGTTCCCAAATGAAAACAACACTTCACCCCATTTTAATTAACAATCAAGTAATTGATAATTAAAGGAATTATGGAATGATAAGCAAGAGCGAGCCGCCACTTTCCTTAATTAGACGAATTGACGACGTCGGGTTCCAGGATCTGGAACCGGAGTCTGGTTATGGATTCCTACGACTGTAATACCCCTCAATTTCAGTAAGGGTATATGGGTAATTTTTCCCAACCCTTGTTCTGTAAGCAAGACGCGTTTGGCGTATTCAGAATTTCTATAACTTCAAAGATCTCTGTAATAGTTTCTTGAACGTTATAATATATGTTTAATGTATTATCGCGTCTTAGAATATTTTTATATAGTGCTAAAAATATTAATTTAGTATGCGTTGAGCGAAACCACGACCTGAGGCAAAGGGGTGCATTCGCGACATTTCCGCGACCGCGGAAGTCAATCCGCGATCGCGGAAACTGTTCGTCGTCTTCCCCGTGTTTTGCCGTTTGGGTTGCTGTCGTTTTGCCGGAGGGGGAGGCGAGGCGTTTGGTGTGCCGAGCATTGTAGTTCTCCTTCCTCCCTATATATAGAGGTCGAGGGCAGCCTCAACCTTCATCCATCAGATCTCCCTTCTCCCTCTCATTTTTGTGCTTTCGTCGGAGTCCTCGAGTTCGTCGGAGCCTTGCCAGAGTTTGCAGGGGTCGCCAGAGTTCCTAGTCGTCACCGTTGTGAAGCCAGGAGGGGTGGGGTGCTGCGCAAGCGTCCAGGAGCGAGAACCCGAGCTCGTCGCCGCCGGTAAGGCCGAAGCTCTGTTCCGAGCTGGTGTCGGGATGGGTTTTCCGCGACCTCGGAAATACCTTCCGCGACCGCGGAACTGCCGTTCTCCCTTCTTTTGTTTCGTTTATCCATTTTATTTCGTATCTCCGTGTTGTGTCGTATCTAACTTAGGGTTTCGTCTTATATCCCGTCGTCATCGTATGAATCCGTATTCAGATTCCAGTTTCCAGACCCCGAAACCCGACATCGTCAATTCCTCTAATTAAGGCAAGTGGCGGTTCGCTCTTGCTTATCATTCCATAATTCCTTTAATTATAAATTACTTGATTGTTAATTAAATTGGGGTGAAGTGTTGTTTTCGTTTGGGAACAATTTTATAAATGATATAATATGATGTTATTATAATAGGTTGTATATATTGCTAGAAACAACGCTATTGTACTTGTTAATTACCATAATGGCTTTGTTGTGGATTTTAATTGTAAACTTAATGCTAGATTAGCACGAGTATTCGTAGAAACGCTAATTCCGGATGAGGATTAGTCATTTCTTTATAACTCGGTATTAGTTGAAATAATTCTCTAATACTTTTAAAGATCATGATCCTTACTTCTTATCCACCTGTTAAGGATAAGAGGCGTTACGCACAGTGCTGGTGCCATTGGGTTGGCGTATGTCACCCTGTGTTATTCTCGTTGTCACTCGAGAGCATATTAAAAGCTTAACGTGAACATACATTTTGTAATTAAATAAGATAAGTGCGGTTATGCACATAATTAATATACGTCTTGTAATTAAATAAAGATAAGTGCGGTTATGCACATATTTAATATACCCTTGGGCGAGGAGTACAACGTGGAAACCGCCCGGACTTCGGTTAGAGTAAGTCTTCTTTCCAATCTGGATTCGCATTGTGCGGTGAGGTTGGTCATTGACCTAAATGATCAAGTCATTTTTAAACGCTTGTGTGAAAACTATAACGTTCCCAAACATTTGTCATACTTTCCCATAAGACTCAATTCCTTTGGAGTCTTCTTTTCAGTGCATGTCTAAATTCTAATCATTCCGTGAAAGTTCCGGGTTATGTATCGTTCCTTAGGTTGTTATTCGAGGGACAATGATAGTAAACGGTTACGATCACTAGAACCATTCTGTTTTCACCTTTGCATAGTCTTTCATTAGACTACCCAACCAGGTTTTATTCCTTGCATGGTTGGCTGGTGTCATCCGTCCTATACGGCACATTATATACATTTACAACCTAGTCATGTAATAGGTTATTCTTAAAGTCTTCCGCTGTGTAATTTAAAGTCTTTCGCTGTAATTTCACTCTGTTGTAAATCGTTATTGAGAAATCTTTTAATAAAAATGGTTGAGTTTCTTTTAAAAAGGTCTTCCGCTGTTTAATCTTTCGTTATTTAATATGTTTATTTAAGATTAATTATTCCGATTAAAGCCTAGGGTGACATCAGACAGTAACGTCTGAGGTCACTGGCGTGTGGCACTACCGACGTAAGTCGGGGGTGTTACAATTATGGTATCAGAGCAATGGTTTTAAAGGTCTTGGCCTATTGTTAGGTTTGAGAATTTTTGAAAAATAATTTTGAAACTAATTTCAACCTATTTTCTATTAAAAAGGAATTTCGAGAGTTTTAATGTTAAATTTAAAAGTTATAATTATTTCTTGGAATTTACGTTAAACTAATGATTTAACTATTGAACTTCAAAAATTATTTATAGTTGGTTTTTAAAAGGTGTGTATAAGCAATCAAACGTAAGTTTATGATTGTAACTTTAAAAGTATGATTTTGGCCTTAGAAGAGTTTTGTGATAATCGTTTCACTAGTTTGAGAAACTAACACTATATGTAATTATTTTTATATGAGGTTTAAAGGTATAAAGTAAGAAGTTTGAAAGTATAAGGTTTAATAATTAGTGGTTTTCAAACTCCTACAAGCTTCGAGTTGTTACTTATTCCTTAGATCCATTCTTAAGAATAGTGTCTCTTATTAGGTTTAATGTCATTTAAAGGTTGACATTTCTCCTAGAGTACCCACTCTCAAGTAAAGAGAAGAAGATCGTCTATGCGGTTAATGGTGGAGGGTTAGTCAGACTGATATAAAGTTATTAGTTTGGACCCTTATAATTTGTATCATAACGTATTTGACTAAGTGTCATATTCAAGTTGGAAAAGTTCTAAACTAACGTTAGGATTCTTCAACAGATGGTGAACACAAGGAACACAGTCCGTGCTGGTGCGGGACCGAGTAACAACCCAAGGCTGAATCTGAGGAGCGCCGCTAATCAAGGAGAGGAGAGCGAGTCTGTCTCTCACAATAACCCCGCAGGCGTTGGCCATGTTCAGGCTAATCCTCCGGTAGTGTTGGATGCCGCGACCAAAGAGGCAATTCGTGGGTTTGTTATGCAGACGGTCACCGATATAATTCGGTCAATTGCACCACAAGCATAAGGTGGCCCAGTTCCTCAGGTTATTCCTGAAATGGAGGAGCCAGTGGACCATGTACCTCAGGTCGATGTCGTCAGGAACAGAGGAAATTACGGTCGAGCCTTGAAGGCCGTGAGCTCTATGAGGCCTGACAGTTACGACGGTACTGGAGAACCGGTCAAAGTGGCGTATTGGTTCTCGCATATGGAATGGTTGTTCAGGAACGTGGATTGCACTGAGACTGAGAAAGTGCACATCGCCTCCCTTCAACTCAAGGATGTGGCTAGCGAATGGTCGGAGAGCACTAGTCTAGCTGATCATCCCGGGTTGAACTGGGGTATGTTCAAGACTAAGATGACTAACCGTTTCTTTTCCCGTGCTATGAGGGAGGAAAAGCATAAGGAGTTTCTTTACCGTACGACCGAGGGGTTGAAGGTGACTGAGCTTGCAGCTAAGTTCAATCATCTGTTGCAATATGTTGGACCAGAAGTGTCGAGTGAAGAGCAAAAGATCTGGTACTTCCATGGATGGATGAATCCAGAGATCAAACCTCTAATGGTGCGTCACAGTTGTTCTACATTAGAGCAATATGTGGATGCGGCCTACAAGATAGAGGTCACACTGGAAGAATCCGCCCAAAAGCGGGAGAAGCAGGTTAAGTGAAGGGGTGGGCAACAAGATCGCCAGGTTGGTACATTCAAGCGACCGGCATCGCCCCCCAAGTTTGAGAAGTCTGGTCGCGCTAAGACTGAGACGACTCAGTCTGACTCCGCCAGAGGCTCAGGTTGGAGTAGCAGAGTGATTCAGTGCCACAACTGTGGTGAGGTTGGGCATAAAAGTCTTAACTGCCAAAAGGAAAAGAGGGTATGTTACGGTTGTGGGAGGGAAGGCCATATGAAAGCATACTATAGGCAGAAGGGTCAAAGACCAACATAGTCTTACCAATCCTCGAATGTTGGCAATGGGCAGAACCCAAAGCTAGGGATGTCCGCTCCGAAGCAATCTATTGCTTGTAATAAAGGAAAGGCGCCTATGGAGTCTTCAGGTCAGGGGCAACGACTCTTCGTGTTGCGTCAAACCGACGAAAAGGAACCGAGCGGGTAGTTATAGTTTTTGTTGAGCCTTCTTAAGAATAAGGAGCAACGACTTGTGTCGATAGTCTCCATAGTTAGTAATTTGTCTGTTCGACTTTTTGTCAGTGGTTGCAATGTAATGTTTCGAATAATAAAGAAGTGTTTCCTTGTTTCGGAAAGTACTAAATTCGTTGCTATTACAAACCGTTCGTTCATGCGGAACCCCGCGAGTGCCAAAACAGTATATGTCATGTATGGATAAGGGCTGTCAGGACTCGTAAAGGAGGGGTAACGTTTGGGGCCTAGGTGTTCGTTCCCTACGTGGTTAACACCAGGGTCGACTCTATTACTTAAATCCTAGATCCATTCCTAAGAATCTCTCTTTATTCTTGGAGCAATGTCACTCAGTATGACATTAATTGCTTCCTTAGTTGAGCTGACGAGCGTTATCTCGTAAGTTGAGTTTTACCAAATTCCTTAGTGTAAAGGAAACAAATGTGTGTGGTTAATGCTCTATGGGATTAAAAGTTATTTCTCATATGTGTACCCTAAACAATTGTTCTGGTAAAAGTACGTAAGAGTAGACTAGTGTGAAGTCCAGAATGCCTAGTTGTGAGGTCATACTGTAGTCATTTATGTGGATAGATGGTTGAAAAGAGAATAAATGTATAAGAGAGATAGTTCATAAGGAATTCGTTTCTCAAGAAGGATCGTACTCTATTACGATCTGGGGTAAAACCTTAGAACCCAAGGGTTATGATTAGGGAGTTTGTAAGTGAGTGTGCTCCTTATGGGCCTAGTGGTTTAAGATTTCGGAAAGGTTAAGGGTGTGAAGTCATAAGTGTTATTTTGGAAGATTTATCCGAGGTTTCGTTATGAGGTTTTCTTAAGAGAAATGATATAAGGACATAAAGAGTATTAAGACGATTACGTCTTGGGTAAATAGTGAGTTTCGATAAAGCAGAAGGGTCGCTTGATTTGGGATAAGGAATCGTATGAGGACGATTACGTGTTTACGGATTTTTGGTTATTAAACAACACAGTTGGTAAAAGTTGTTTTAAATTATAAGGATTTAGAGTACGTGATAACTTAAGTGGATGGAATTTTGTCTACAGGATTGGATGAAATAGGTGAGCTATGCATGTAAGGGTAAGGCCTATATGACAAGTGGAGGTACTAAGTTGAGGTATAAGTGAGTTCTATGTATGTACTTTGAGGATCTTATCATCAAAAGGAAGTTAGTAGAAAAATGTGTATTCTTCTGTTTGAGGACATCAAGGTCTTTATGAGGAATAGAGCATAATAGCGAGATTATATTGGAGGTTATAATGGATACGCTAATTAAGGCAATGGTAATCTTGTGGATGATCATGTTGATTCTAGCAAGAGTAAGGAATTTGAGCAGTATGTTGTAAGTGGAATCATGATCGAATAAATAGTTCGACTTGGGTGATATAAGTTGCGAAGACCAAGTTTATTTAAAGAAGATAAGGTATGTACTCTGAGAGAGGTTATAAACGGAAAAGTTGAAAGAGAAATGTGTGTTCTCATGCTTGAGGTATAGCGAGTCTTTTGCGATGATTTTGGAGATTATCATCCTAAGATAATTGTGACCTTGTGAATGTAGTCACAAGTTATTACAAGTGTAGCACATGGAGTTAAGATACGCGAGATAGTGGTATGGTTGGGGAGACAGATCGTTTCCCTAGGAACAATTTCAAGGATGAAATGATTAAGGATATTAAGTCCTGGTAGTGAGATTATGGTGAAATCGGTCCCTTTAGCTTAGCGATGCTAGTTTCGCGGTCGAAACTATTTTAAGGGGTTAGTGATGTAATAACCCTCATGTTACCATAGGGGTAATATGATAGAATGTATGTCTGGTGAAAACAGGTTATAGAATTTCCTTAAGTCGTGAAGGGTCTAAATTATGGTTAACCTTACGTTAACTGTAGATTGAACCAACTTATAAGATTTTACCTTAGAAATGCTTGAACCAATTTACAAAGTGTTAAATGGGTTAGGCATGGTTAAACTGATAAGGTTGGGTAACTTATTATAAGATCACTTGTCTGAGCTGTTATCGGCCAAGTTTCGGGGTCAAAACTTCTTTTAAGGGGTAGTGATGTAATACCCCTCAATTTCAATAAGGGTATTTGGGTAATTTTTCCCAACCCTCGTTCTGTAAGCAAGACGCGTTTGGCGTATTCAGAATTTCTATAACTTCAAAGATCTATGTAATAGTTTCTTGAACGTTATAATATATGTTTAATGTATTATCGGGTCCTAGAATATTTTTATATAGTGCTAAAAATATTAATTTAGCATGCGTTGAGCGAAACCACGACCTGAGGCAAAGGGGTGCATTCACGACATTTCCGCGACCGCGGAAGTCAATCCGCGAACGCGGAAACTGTTTGTCGTCTTCCCCGAGTTTCGCCGTTTGGGTTGCTGTCGTTTCGCCGGCGGGGGAGGCGAGGCGTTTGGTGTGCCGAGCGTTGTAGTTCTCCTTCCTCCCTATATATAGAGGTCGAGGGCAGCCTCAACCTTCATCCATCAGATCTCCCTTCTCCCTCTCGTTTTTGTGCTTTCGCCGGAGTCCTCGAGTTCGTCGGAGCCTTGCCAGAGTTTGTAGGGGTCGCCGGAGTTCCTAGTCGTCACCGTTGTGAAGCCAGGAGGGGTGGGGTGCTGCACAAGCGTCCAGGAGCGAGAACCCGAGCTCGTCGCCGCCGGTAAGGCCGAAGCTCTGTTCCGAGCTGGTGTCGAGATGGGTTTTCCGCGACCTCGGAAATACCTTCCGCGACCGCGGAACTGCCGTTCTCCCTTCGTTTGTTTCGTTTATCCGTTTTATTTCGTATCTCCGTGTTGTGTCGTATCTAACTTAGGGTTCCGTCTTATATCCCGTCGTCGTTGTAGGAATCCGTATTCAGATTCGAGTTTCCAGACCTCGGAATTTGACATCGTCAATTCGTCTAATTAAGGCAAGTGGC
Organism: Rheum nobile; assembly: GCA_027886185.1. NCBI lineage: Eukaryota > Viridiplantae > Streptophyta > Magnoliopsida > Caryophyllales > Polygonaceae > Rheum > Rheum nobile. The sequence continues at coordinate 3,100,220 of WOAB01000540.1, read as the reverse complement.
GGTTCGCTCTTGCTTATCATTCCATAATTCCTTTAATTATCAATTACTTGATTGTTAATTAAATTGGGGTGAAGTGTTGTTTTCGTTTGGGAACAATTTTATAAATGATATAATATGATGTTATTATAATAGGTTGTATATATTGCTAGAAACAACGTTATTGTACTTGTTAATTACCGTAATGGCTTTGTTGTGGATTTTAAATGTAAACTTAATGCTAGATTAGCACGAGTATTCATAGGAACGCTAATTCCGGATGAGGATTAGTCGTTTCTTTATAACTCGGTATTAGTTGAAATAATTCTCTAATACTCTTAAAGATCATGATCCTTACTTCTTATCCACCTGTTAAGGATAAGAGGCGTTACGCACAGTGCTGGTGCCATTGGGTTGGCGTATGTCACCCTATGTTATTCTCGTTGTCACTCGATAGCATATTAAAAGCTTAACGTGAACATACATTTTGTAATTAAATAAGATAAGTGCGGTTATGCACATAATTAATATACGTCTTTTAATTAAATAAAGATAAGTGCGGTTATGCACATAATTAATATACCCTCAAGCGAGGAGTAGAACGTGGAAACCGCCTGGACTTCGGTTAGAGTAAGTCTTCTTTCCAATCTGGATTCGCATTGTGCGGTGAGGTTGGTCGTTGACCTAAATGATCAAGTCGTTTTTAAACGCTTGTGTGAAAACTATAACGTTCCCAAACATTTGTCATACTTTCCCATAAGACTCAATTCCTTTGGAGTCTTCTTTTCAGTGCATGTCTAAATTCTAATCATTCCGTAAAAGTTCCGGGTTATGTAACGTTCCTTTGGTTGTTATTCGAGGGATAATGATAGTAAATGGTTACGATCACTAGAACCATTCTGTTTTCACCCTTGCATAGTCTTTCATTAGACTAACCAACTGGGTTTTATTCCTTGCATGGTTGGCTGGTGTCATCCATCCTATACGGCACATCAGTGGTTGGTTCCCGAAGTCTTGAAGTAATCAGTTGAAGAAGAGGCTTGCAGTTGAAGATTTAAGTGTCAGTGTTTTATGGTTGTTAAGTATTACTTTAATATATACATTTACAACCTAGTCATGTAATAGGTTATTCTTAAAGTCTTCCGCTGTGTAATTTAAAGTCTTCCGCTGTGTAATTTAAAGTCTTCCGTTGTAATTTCACTCTGTTGTACATCGTTCTTGAGAAATCTTGTAATAAAAATGGTTGAGTTTCATTTAAAAAGGTCTTCCGTTGTTTAACCTTTCGTTATTTAATATATTTATTTAAGATTAATTGTTCCGATTAAAGCCTAGAGTGACATCGGACAGTAATGTCTGAGGTCACTGACGTGTGGCACTATCGACGTAAGTCGGGGGTGTTACAACGACAACAACGACCCAACGACGAAACCCTAGGTTAGATTCGATTCAAATATTGATACGAATCTAAAGGATCAAAAGGAAACAAAATTCAAATCCGTGACCGGCTCGTCCAAGCCATGATCGCGCTTGTTATGGCAAGCCGCGGTCGCGGTTGGAAATCTATGGTCGCGGATTTCTGGGCAGAGCCGCGATCGCGGTGTTCATAGCCGCGGTCGCAAAAACTCTCCCACACGCGACTCTGAAATACGAATCGAGGCTGACCGACGACGATGACTAGCTCGGACGAGGCTTGCTTCGACTTCTACCACCACAAAACCTCCAAAGCACCACTGACAACCACCTCCAAGGTATCTCCGGCGACGTTCGACAACTCCGGCGAACTTGGATTCCGGCGACGACACAAAACGAGAGGGTGAGGGAAGGCTGCAGATTTGGATGTGGGTGAAGGCTACCCCCGACCACCCTTATATAGGGGGAAGAGGAGGCTCAACGCCCGGCACACCAATCGTTCGATCTCCCCTCACCGGCGAAGCGACGATATTCCAAACGGCAAAAACGCGAAGACAATGAAGACGATGCTGAACAGTTTCCGCAATCGCGGAAGCTCTTCCGCGGTCGCGGAAATGCCGTGTTCGCGTCCGAGACCCCTGGTCGCGGTTTTACTCGCGGATTCAACCCCAAAATTGAATACTCGCATCCATAAAAATATTCCAAGCCTCGATAATACATCGAATGTATATTATAACGCTCAAAGGATTATTACAGAGGTTATAAGAGTTACAGAAATTCCGAATACGCCAAACGTGTCACGATTACAGAACGAGGGTTGGGAAATTACCCAAATACCCTTATTGAAATTGAATGGTATTACATCACTTTCCCCTTAAAAGAAGTTTCGACCCCGAAACTTGGCTGATAACAACTCGGAGATGCGACCTTATACTAAGTTACCCAACCGTATTAGTTTAACCATGCCTAACCCATTTCACACTTTGTAAATTGGTTTAGGCATTTCTAAGTTAAAGTTTATAAGTTGGTTCAAATTACAGTTAATGTAAGGTTAACCATAATTTAGACCCTTCACAACCTAACTTAAGGGAATTCAAATCACTGAATAAACATGTTACCATATTACCCTTATGGTAACCTGAGGGTTATTACATTACTACCCCCTTAAAAATAGTTTTCGCCCCGAAACTAGCATTACTACGGTAGAGGGACCGGTTTCACCATTAACCTCACCACCTGAACTTAGTATCCTTAATCACTTCATCCTTGAAATTGCTCCTAGGAAAAACGATCTATCTCCTTAACCATACCACTTTCTCGCATAACTTATCTCCATGTGCTACACTTGTAAAAACTCGTGACCACATCCGCAAGTCATAACTATCTTAGGATAATAATCTCCAACATCATCGCAATAGACTTGCTATACCTTAAGCATGAGAACACACATTTCTCTTTCAACTTTTCTCTTTATAAACCACTCTCAAAGTACATACCTTATCTTCCTTAAGTTGATATCCTTTAGATAAATTTGGTATTCGTAACCTATATCACCCAAGTCGAACTATTTATCCGATCATGATTCCAATTACTACATACTGCCTTCATTCATTACCTTCCTTAGAATCGATATGACCATCCACACGATTACTATTGCCTTAATTAGGGTATACATTATAGTTTCCACTATCACCTCACTATTATTCCCTATTCCTTATAAAGACCTTGATGTCCTCAAGCAGAAAAATGCAACATTTTGCTACCAATTTCCTCTCGATGACCAGATCCTCAAGGTACATACATCAAACTCACTTATACTCAAACTTGGTACCTCCAATTTTCATATCGGCTTACTCTTAAATATGCACCTCATCTATCTCATTGGTTACCTGAATTCACTTTGGCCCTTGTGCCATATCTTAACTCGAAATCTTTATGCATATGATTCCTAAATTTTTCCACAATTAATCACACCGCATCCTACGTCCGTTTATCTCAACATGATTTAATAATCCATTCCACAATATTAAAACCTCGTTTTACCCAAATGTGTCATACGATCACCTTAATAAATGTAGGTCCCTTTTAATCCAATCTTGTAGACAAAATTCCATCCACTTAAGTTATCGTGTACTCTAAATCCTTATAATTTAAAACAACCTTTACCAACTGAGTTGGTAAACACCATAAATCTGTAAACACGTAATCGTCCTCATACGATTCATTTTCCCAAATCAAGCACGTTTTTGCTTTACTGATATTCACCATTTATCCAAGACTTAATCACCTCAACACTTCTCGTATCATCATCTCATTATCCCGTTTCCTTAAAGAAAATACCTCATAATGAAACCTCAAATAGGTCTTCCCAAAATAATACTTATGATTTCGCACATTTAACTTTTCCAAAAAGTTGTTAACACTAGTCCCATAATGGACACACTTATTTATAAACCTCATAACATAACTCTTGGGTTCTAAAGTTTACTCAAGATCGTATTAGAGTACGATCATCTTAGAGAAAACGACTCCTTAAGAAATATCTATCTTATACACTTATTCACTTAAATTTATAACTTATACAACTCGCCCCATCTACTGCTCAGAGTATACACATGAGGAAAACACCACAGAACATTACTACACACACCAAATCCTTCTAGCAAGGAAGCCGTATAGCATCAACCTCTCGAGACAATGCTCATGACTATGGGCAAAGGGAACCGATAATGTCAATACCCAACCTGACATTAATTCAGGAAATAGAGGAGTTCTTATGAATAGTTTTGACCTCGAAACTGACACTAACAAGGTAGGGAACAATCACACATGTCCCGATCAAACACCATCCTTTATGAGTCCAAACAGTCTTTATCAACGCGTGACATGTACTACTTTTGGCACTCAAGGATCCTCGTATGATCGAACAACTTGCAATAGTAACGAATCTAGTAATTTCCAGAACAAGGAAATACTTCTTTATTATTCGAAACATTACATTAAAACAACTGAAAGAAAGTCGAACAGACAGATTACTAAGCTATGGAGACTATCGACACAAGTCGTCGCTCCTTATTCTTAAAAAGGCTTAACAGAAATACAACTACTCGTTTAGAGTCTCATTCCCATTGGAGTGACAAATCACAAAGAGTCGTTGCCCCTGACCCGAAGACTCCATAGGTTCCTTGCCTTTATTACGAGCAACAGATTGCTCTAGAGCGGGCATCCCTGGCTTTGGGTTCTGCCCATTGCCAACATTTGAGGCTTGGTAAGACCGCGTTGGTCCTTGACCCTTCTGCCTACAGTATGTTTTCATGTGGCCTTCTTTCCCACAGTTATAACATACCCGCTTCTCCTTTTGGCAAAAAGACTTTTATGCCCAACTTCACTACAGTTGTGGCACTGAATCACTCCGCTACTCCAACCTGAGCCTCTGGCGGAGTCAGACTGAGTCGTCTCGGTCTTAGCGCGACCAAACTTCTCAAACTTGGTGGGCGATGTCGGTCGCTTGAATGTACCAACCTGGCGATCTTGTTGCCCACCCCTTCCCTTAACCTACTTCTCCCGCTTTTGGGCGGATTCTTCCAGTGTGACCTCTATCTTGTAGGCCGCATCCACATATTGCTCTAATGTAGAACAACCGTGACGCACCATTAGAGGTTTGATTTCTGGATTCATCCATCCATGGAAGTACCAGATCTTTTGCTCTTCACTCGACACTTCTAGTCCAACAGATTGCAACAGATGATTGAACTTAGCTGCAAGCTCAGTCACCTTCAACCCCTCGGTCTTAGGGTAAAGAAACTCCTTATGTTTCTCCTCCCTCATAGCACGGGAAAAGAAACGGTCAGTCATCTTTGTCTTGAACATACCCCAGTTCAATCCGGGATGATCAGCTAGACCAGTGCCCTCCCACCATTCGCTAGCCACATCCTTAAGTTGAAGGGAAGCGATGTGCACTTTCTCAGCCTCCGTTCAATCCACGTTCCTGAACAACCGTTCCATATGCGAGAACCAATACAACACTTTGACCGGTTCTCCGGTACAGTCATAGCTGTCAGGCCTCATTGAGCTCACGGCCTTCAAGGCTCGACCGTAAGTTCCTATGTTCCTGACGGCATCGACCTGAGGTACGTGGTCCACTGGCTCCTCAATTTCAGGAACAACCTGAGGAATTGGACCACCCTGTGCTTGCGGTGCAATTGACCGAATTACACCGGTGACCGTCTGCATAACAAACCCACGAATGGCCTCTTTGGTTGCGGCATCCAACACTACCGGAGGATTAGCCCAACGCCTGCGGGGTTATTGTGAGAGACAGATTCGCTCTCCTCCCCTTGGTTAGCGGCGCTCCTCAGATTCAGCCTTGGGTTTTTACTCGATCCCGCACCAGCACGGACTGTGTTCCTTGTGTTCACCATCTGTTGATGAACCCTAACGTTAGTTTAGAACTTTTCCAACTTGAATATGACACTTAGTCAAATACATTATGATACGAATTGTAAGGGTCCAAACTAATAACTGTATATCAGTCTGACTAACCCTCCACCATTAACCGCATAGACGATCTTCTTCTCTTTACTTGAGAATGGGTACTCTAGGAGAAATGTCAACCTTTAGATGACATTAAACCTAAGAAGAGACACTATCCCTAAGAATGGATCTAAGGAATAAGTAACAACTCGAAGCTTGCAGAAGTTTGAAAACCACGTATTATTAAACCTTATACTTTCAAACTTCATACTTTATACCTTTAAACCTCATATAAAAATAATTACTTATAATGTTAGTTTCTCAAACTAGTGATACGATTATCACAAAACTCTTACTAAGACCAAAATCATACTTTTAAAGTTACAATCATAAACTTATTTTAATTGCTTATAACACGCCATTTATAAACCAACTATAAATAACTTTTGAAGTTCAATAGTTAAATCATTAGTTTAAATTAAATTCCAAGAAATAATTAAAATTTTTAAATTTAACATTTGAATTCTCGAAATTCCTTTTTAATAGAAAATAGGTTGAAAATAGTTTCGAAATTATTTTTCGAAAATTCTCAAACCTAACAATAGGCCAAGAATTTTAAAATCATTGCTCTGATACCATAATTGTAACACCCCCGAATTATGTCGGTAGTGCCACACACCAGTGACCTCAGACGTTATTGTCCAAAGTCACCCTAGGCTTTAATCAGAACAATTAAGCTTAAATGAGTGTATTAAATAACGAAAGATTAAACAACGGAAGACCTATTTAAATAAAACTCAACCTTTTATTAACAGACTTCTCATGAAATAAGAATTGACGATTTTACAACAGAGTGAACTTTACAGAGGAAGACTTTTAAATTACACAGCGGAAGACTTTAAGAATAAACCTATTACATGACTAGGTTATAAAACTATATATATATTAAAGTAATACTTAACGACCTTAAAATACTGTCACTTAAATCCTCAACTTCAGGCTTCTTCTTCGATCGATTACTTCAAGTCTTCGGGGACCAACCATTGATGTGCCGTATAAGACGGATGACACCAGCCAACCATGCAAGGAATAAAACCCGGTTGGTTAGTCTAATGAAAGACTATACAAGGGTGAAAACAGAATGGTTCTAGTAATCGTAACCGTTTACTATCATTGTCCCTCGAATAACAACCGAAGGAACAATACATAACCCGAAACTTTCACAGAATGATTAAAGTTTAGACATGCACTGAAAAGAAGACTCCAAAGGAATTGAGTCTTATGGGAAAGTATGACAAATGTTTGGGAACGTTATAGTTTTCACACAAGCGTTTAAAAATGACTTGATCATTTGGATCAGCGACCAACCTCACCGCACAATGCGAATCCAGATTCGAAAGAAGACTTACTCTAACCGAAGTCCGGGAGGTTTCCACGTTGTACTCCTCGCCCGAGGGTATATTAATTATGTGCATAACCGCACTTATCTTATTTAATTACAAAACATATATTCACGTTAAGCTTTTAATATGATCTCGAGTGACAACGAGAATAACATAGGGTGATAATACGTCCATCCCAAATTGCACTAGCAAGGTGCTTAACACCTCCTAACCTTAACGGGTGGATAGGAAGCAATGGTCATGACCTTTAAAAGTATTAGAGAATTATCCGACTAATACCAAGTTATAAAGAAACGACTAATCCTCACCAGGAATTAGCGTTCTTACGAATACTCGTGCTAATCTAGGATTAAGTTTTTTATTAACATCCACACCAAAATTCATTACAGTAATAACATGTATAATAGCGTTGTTCTAGCAATATATACAACCTATTATCATATTATAATCACATCATTTTATTAAATATGTTCCCAAACGAAAACAACACTTCACCCCATTTTAATTAACAATCAAGTAATTGATAATTAAAGGAATTATGGAATGATAAGCAAGAGCGAACCGCCACTTGCCTTAATTAGATGAATTGACGACGTCGGGTTCCGGGATCTGGAACTGGAATCTAGTTACGGATTCCTACGACAACAACGACCCAACGACAAAACCCTAGGTTAGATTCGATTCGAATATTGATACGAATCTAAAGGATCGAAAGGAAGAGAAAGTCAAATCCGTGACCGGCTCGTCCAAGCCATGATCGCGCTTGCTAAGGCAAGCCGCGGTCGCGCTTGGAAATCTGCGGTCGCGGATTTCTGGGCAGAGCCGCGATCGCGGTGTTCATAGCCGTGGTCGCAGAAACTCTCCCAGACGCAACTCTGAAATACGAATCGAGGCTCACCGACGATGATGATTGGCTCGGACGAGGCTTGCTTCGACTTCTACCACCACAAAGCCTCCAAAGCACCACTGACAACCACCTCCAAGGTACCTCGGGCGACGCTCGACAACTCCGGCGAACTTGGATTCCGGCGACGACACAAAACGAGAGGGTGAGGGAAGGCTGCAGATTTGGATAAGGGTGAAGGCTACCCCCGACCACCCTTATATAGGGGGAAGTGGAGGCTCAACGCCCGGCACACCAATCGTTCGATCTCCCCTCACCGGCGAAGCGACGAAACGACGGTATTCCAAACGGCGAAAACGCGAAGACAATGAAGACGACGCTGAACAGTTTCCGCGATCGCGGTCGCGGAAATGCCGTGTTCGCGTCCGAGACCCTGGTCGCGGTTTTACTCGCGGATTCAACCCCAAAATTGAATACTCGCATCCATAAAAATATTCCAAGCCTTGATAATACATCGAATGTATATTATAACGCTCAAAGGATTATTACAGAGATTATAGGAGTTACAGAAATTTCGAATACGCCAAACGCGTCACGATTACAGAACGAGGGTTGGGAAATTACCCAAATACCCTTACTGAAATTGAGGGGTATTACAACCTACGCATTGGAAATGGAGCAAGGGTTGCTGCACTTGCCATTGGAGATTATAGTTTACCCTTACCACATGGTTTAGTATTAGAACTTAATAATTGTTATTTTGTCCCGTTTATTACTAGAAACTTGATTGTGACTTCTGTTTTGGATTTAGAAGGTTGTGATTTTACTCTTAAAGGTCAGCATTTTTCTATTTTCAAAGATAACATCTTTTATGTCGATGCCATACTGAGTAATGGACTCTATATTGTGGATCAAGGATCCAGCATCTTCAACATAAACACCAAAAAACAAAAATCAAATGATTGTAGCACCACCTATCTATGGCACTATCGTTTAGGTCACATTAGCCTAAATCGCATGAAGAAGCTCCAAAAGGATGGACTTCTAACCTCATTTGATTGTGAATAATTTGAAACACGTGAATCTTGCCTAATGGGAAAGATGACAAGGTCACCTTTTATTGAAGTGAGTGAAAGGGCAACTGAGCTTTTGGCCCTAATACATATAGATGTATGTGGACCAATGAGCACAGAAGCTAGAGGTGGTTATAGATAATTCATAACCTTTACTGATGATTTAAGTAGATATGGATACATATACTTAATGAAGTATCAGTTTGAATCTTTTGAAAAGTTCAAAGAGTTTCAGAATGAAGTTGAAAACCAACTTAGTTTGTCTTTTCTAAAGATCTGGGGATATGAAGCTTATGTAAAACATTTACTAGCAGATAAGCTTACACCCAAATCAGATAAATGCTTCTTTGTAGGGTATCCTAAGGAAACTAAAGGATACTACTTCTACAATCCCAGTGAGCATAAGGTGTTTGTTGCTAGGGATAGTGTCTTTATGGAAAAATAATTTGTTTCCAAAAAGTCAAGTGAGAGAAATGTTGATCTCGAAGAAGTTCGAGAAGAGCAAAAAACTGAGAAATAAGATGACATGGATTACTCTATGTCAGAGACAATGGTATTTGAGGACCTAATCCCGCAAGGAGAGGGAACTCATACACCGGAGGTAGTGCAGTCGCAAGACCCCATTCTTATCGTTTCTCTAGAATTTGATTCCAATAAGGGTCCATAAAATGTTGTGGCAGAACCTCTTGTTGTTCAGCCCACACGTAGATCAGATAGGCCCAAAGCGCAACCAAAGAGATACATTGATTTCATAATGACTGCGAGTTTGGACATCCTGCTTTTAGAAAGCGATGAGCCTACTATATACAAGCAAGCTGTGGCGAGTCCAGACTCCAAGAAATGGCGTATTGCCATGAAGTTTGAAATGGATTCCATGTCTGAGAATCAAGTATGGGACTTGATAGATTTGTCAGATGGGGTAGTGCCCATAGGGTGCAAATGGGTATACAAACTCAAAACAGACAAGGATGGAAACGTAACAGTTTTCAAAGCGAGACTGGTTGCAAAAGGCTTTAAACAGATTCATGGTACTGACTATGATGAAACCTTCTCTCCAGTCGTCATGATTAGATCCATTCGGATACTCCTAGCAATTGCAGCTCATTATGATTTTGAGATTTGGCAAATGGATGTCAAGACCGCTTTTCTAAATGGATATTTAGAAGATGATGTGTACATGACACAACCTGAGGGTTTTGAGGATCCACAGAATCCTAGGAAAGTATGCAAGCTTAAGAAGTCCATTTATGGACTTAAGCAAGCAGCAAGGAGTTGGAACCTTCGATTTGATGAAGTGGTCAAACAGTTTGACTTTATCAGACGTGAAGAAGAACCTTGTGTTTACAAGAAGTTTAGTGGGAGCAAAGTGGTCTTTCTGGTCTTGTATGTGGATGACATACTACTCATTGGAAACAACATTCCTATGCTGGAGTCTGTTAAGGACTGGCTTAAGAAGAATTTCTCAATGAATGACTTAGGAGAGGCCGAGTATATATTAGGCATCAAGATCTATAGAGATAGGTCTAAGAGACTTATTGGACTAAGTCAAGGAAATTATATGGATAAGGTCCTTGATAGGTTCAATATGAAGAATTTCAAAAAGGGATTCTTGCCTATGCAGCATGGCTTACATCTCAGCAAGAAGCAGTGCCCAGTGACACCTGCTGAGCGAGAGAGAATGAGTAGGATTTCTTATGCATCTGCAGTAGGATCCATCATGTATGCCATGATTTGTACTCGCTCGGATGTTGCATTCGCTTTGAGCATGTGTGGCAGATACCAATCGACTCTAGGTGAAGAACACTGGAATGTAGCTAAGAACATCCTTAAATGCTTGAGAAGGACTAAGGATGATTTCTTGGTATATGGAGGACATGATGAGCAGATCGTTGAAGGATATACTGATGCAAGCTTCCAGACAGATATATGACTTCCAATCCCAATCCAGATACGTCTTCATTCTTAATGGAGGGGTTGTGAGCTGGAAGAACTCAAAGCAAGACACGGTAGCTGATTCTACGACAGAGGCTGAGTACATTGCTGCAGTGGATGCAGCTAAGGAAGCTGTCTGGATAAGGAAGTTCATTGCCGAGCTTTGTGTGGTTCCTAGTTGTGCTAAGGCAATTGACATCTATTGTGACAACAATGGTGCCATTGCCCAATCCAAGGAACCAAGTTCTAACTCCAAATCCAGACACGTGCTCAGGAAATACCACATCATTCAAGACTATGTCCAGAGGGGTGATGTGAGGTTCTGCAAAATACACACGGATGACAATATTGCAGATCCGTTGACTAAACCTCTATCCAAGCCCAAGCATGATAGGCACACTAGGGCCAAGGGACTCAAGTACATTGGAGAATGACTTTGAGATTGTATTGTTTTGAGATTATGGATGTTGATTTCATGATTGTTGAAACATTGCATCATGTTTGTTTTTGAAATAAAGTTTCATTATTATTTAATTGTGGTTTAGAATTAAATAAAATATCCTAATAATTTATAATAATCAAATAGGATCATCAAAAAAGTTATGGTGGATGAAACCCTATTAAGTGAACTGATATTATGAATTATGAGTTGTCCGTAGTCTAAGTCATTAAATTGGACATAAATGACTCTATACAGGCTATTATGTAAGTTGATTGATAGCGCCAAGTTTCACGGGCTATAAGGACATGGAGATGTCTAATCAATTACATGGACATGTATGGTGGATACGTGTTGAACAGACCTACCTTAAGATTCTTCAAATGAGTTGTAAAATTTTAAGTTGAACTATGATTAGTAGATTCCTCGTACATGAGTGCGATATACCTCTTACTTGGTGATTGGTAGTCTTTGACATTGTCAAACACCGTTGCGTAAAAGGCGGTTATAAAGGCAGTGATTAGGATTGCAATTGAGTGGGAGCTATAGTCACACAAGATTGGAGAAGTTCTCATATTCATATATATGTATATATGTGGATAGGAATGGTGTCTTGGCCACTTGAAGAGTAAGAACTGAAAATGCATGGACGTGCTCAAATGGATTAATAGTAATCATTTGTTTTGACAGTTCAAGCTCAGAGTTCGAGAAACAATTTGAATATTGATATGGATTACATAAGATGTTATCATATCATCAAATTAGATACTAAGTGACAAATGAATTGATATTGTACACTTGTTTAAGGACAAGTGGGAAATTGAAGGAATATGTGTCCTTTAATCAAGATGACACTTACTAATGATAGAATAAGATTAATAATGGAGATTTATAATCCGGATATTTTAGGTAGTCTTAGTGCTTTGCTAGAAGCCAACTATGACTTATGAGATAAATTAGCTTTGACCCATTGCTATTTCATTCGGGTCCAATAAGGTCATACACAATAGAGTAATTGGGCTAGATCAAAGCAACCCGAGGCCCATAGTGGGACAAGGGAATTTCGGTCATATGGTAATATTGGAAGAGTGAATTATTCATCAAGTAATAATAAAGAGTTATCTATTTACTTGATGATATAAGGAAATATATCTTCTGGAAAGATAAGATATTGTATCAACCATAAATATCCCTTTCTACTTAAAAGAAGATTTATCTTATAAGATATATGATATAAGATAAGATAATATATATTTATACTTTCCTAATATATTATAAGATAATAATACAAATATAATCTAATTCTAATACATCATATATGCGTACATGTGATTGGAATCATATGGTACACCTAGGGTTGAGCACGGGCCAGAAAAACCGAAAACCCGAACCGACCCGACCCGAAAAACCCGAACCGAACCCAAATTATTCGATTCGGGTTTCGGTATGATTTTATCAGGGTTTCGGTTCGGGTTCGGTTCGGCCTGAATTTTTTAGCCCAGTTCGGTCTGATTTTTTATTTACGAGTGTTGTTTTAGCCCGAACCGAACCGAACCGCATGACTTCGGTTCGGTCCCGTTTTTTTGGGTTTTCAGGCTTTTCGGGTCGGTTTTTGGCCCGTGCTCAGCCCTAGGTCCACCACCGAAGCCAAAAGTTCGCTTCTGACGGTCGTACCTCCAAGGTGTTGGAAAGAGCTTTGTTTGTTCTCGTTCGTTCGTTCTAGTAGACGAAGGCAAGACGATCTAGTACCGTACTCGCGTGGATCAAGTAGAGGAGTCACACTTGAGGCTCTATTCTCCATGGTGATCCCGGAAACAAGTTTTGCATCAAAAGGTATGTTACTCTTTCATATGTGGTTCGTATCAAGTCTATGCATGAGATCCTAAGTTAGATGTTAGAAAACTGTTTTCTGAAATTCCGCTTAAAGCATCTAAATCCCTACATAAGAAGGACCCGAACTCGAATGATCTGAACCCGAAGGATCATAATCTGAATCCAAACTCGAGAGACACAATTATTTCATATGTTTTATTTCATTTATATTAAATTATTATATAATATTAATTATTATTTTATAATTATTTTATTAAATTTAAAAATTATTATAATAATTATAAAAATGACACTTTCGATTCGTTGAATCTACCCGAACCTAATTTTAACCTGAATCCGAGTGAACCCGACCCGCCCGACCCGTTTAACTTGTCTAATAACAACCCAACACCCTCTGTTTATTGTCCCTCTCATTTATATTTCACCTGCTTCACAATATTTGTCATTTTTAGATATAATTCTTAGTTTGGCCTCTACAAATAATTAATACTTAAACTCTTAAAAATAGTTAGTCTAATTTCAAGTAATCTCAAACCCATCACATTTTTCATTAATAACTCATAAAAAATCATTATTTTCTTCCTTAAATAACAAAATAGTCATTTTCCATGTGGTGACAATGTATATTGTCATCCTTGTAAAAATAAAACACAAAATTTCACAATTATAAAATTCTTCTATTTTCTATTTCTTGCTTGTCTTAATTAGTGTGAAAATTGAATATTTGTGAAACAGATGGAATTTAAGTTATACATTATCGTGTCATCATAACATTAAAATTCAAGTAATTTAAATTAAATAATAATGTTTTTAATTTATGTTATAAAATAGATCTAGATCTAAGATTTTTAGAATAGGGTTTAAGTTAGCTTAACTGTAATTTAAAACTTATCAATGTGTATCCATAAATCACAACATATATAACGATTTTTTAGTTCACCCCTGTATTACCCTTTCGGTTACCTATTTATACGAAACTAGTGTAGTATCCGTGCCTTGTACGGGATTTGTTTATTTTTTCTTACATTTGTAAAAATAGTATATTAAAATTATATATTTCATTCATATAGAAATATTTAGTTAATGACTGTTATAGAAGTAGATAATTTCTTATATAAAAATGACTAGCTGAATACAAATATTAAAGATATTAAAAAATTATATTATATAAAAAGAGGCGAAACTCTCCATAACTTTATTAATAGTAAAATTTGGCCAAGTAGTTTTTCATATGGGGATAGACAAAATAAATAAATATACAAACTAATCATTTATTTTAAGTTTATAATAATATATAAACACTTTTAAATAGTACAACTTTATACATACTAAATATTATTTTAATATTAAAAATAAATTTATAAATAATAAATGGACATATGGGCCAAAATAATATTGGAATAGGCTGAAAATAATAACACATACATTGAATTGGGTTAATAATAGGCTTCATATTTTTAAATCAAGCCTAGTTACATGTCCAACTTCAATTAGCCCATTTAAATAATAAATGAACTTAAAGCCCAATTAGTTTCAGTCGATCATTGCAGATCAAGCCTAGTTCTTTAGCCCATTTTCCATTTTCTTTTGTATTTAAAAAAAATTAAAAAAATACAAAAGCCACCGATCGGACAAACTCTAACCATTTCTCTTACGTCTTCTTTCCGTTTCGGTGTCCCTCTCTCTCTTTTATGTTCAACAGGGAAGAAAATTCTTTCTTTTTTGCTTCTTTTAAGTTCCATCTCCATTTCTCATTACAAATTAAAACTTTTGGGATTTTCTTCATATTTTCTTTTCTGGAAATTCCGTCCACAATCTGCTTCTCTTTCTTTTTGTAAATCTTCCAGATCCAAGTTTTTTTTCTCCAAAAACACTCTGATCTAAAGATTACAGATCTGAGTTTTTTGTGACCCAATGATGGATATCTACCCTAAACAAACTCCAGAAGGAGATCTAGAGCTCACAAATCTGAAAAAAGAGCTTATTCTCCTTTGCATGTTCAGATCCACCGACTATCTCTGTCAGATCCAAAGAAAAACATCTCTTCTACTTTTTTGTGTAACATGCAAAGGAAAAAAATGGCTTGATGAGTAGATCTGGAGTTGCTACTGGAAGGTTCCCAAAACCCTAATTTTCTCGGAGAAAGAAGATATGGATCACAAGTTCCGAAGCCCATCTAGAGTTTTCCTCTGAACTCAAAGTCCGAAGTTGTCCGAACCAAGCACGGTTTATTTTCGTGAGTCTCTCTCTCTCTCTCTCAATCTGTCTTTGTGTTTATATATTTATCTATAACTCTGGTCATCCCTTCCGTTTGAAATCATCGAATGAATTTATTCAATAAAACATGAACAAACAATAATCAGGATGAGTTTGGATATAACTGGGTGCTAATTCTTAAGTAAACATTGATATTTCGGTTTTGATATGAATTGCTTGTATTATGTGATTTAATTGTTCAACAATATTATACATTTAGCTACATAAATTTGAGAAGTATAGTATGATTGCTTGGCTATAATGAAAAAATGATTCATACAAAAAATTGATTGAAATAAGACAGATTAAAAAATTGCATAGTCAAAAAAATTAACATTTCAGAGTACTAAAAAATCAATGGGCTATTTGGTCCATAAAATAAGTATATATATTTATGATGCTAACATTTAATGGGCTAATTGGTCCAATAGGTATATTTACAATTTTATAAAACCAAATCGACATATTTAAAAATATGAATACAAAAAATAGATATTAATTGTAACGTGCTTTTCTAGATAAACTTACTATATATATCCCATATTCTTTGCAATTGTTTACTCTCTCTGATTGCATGTGAGCACACGAGCTGTCCTTGATAACAAAAAAATATTACATTGGGAATGTTATGTTCAATATGATCATAGTATGCAGTCATTTCAATTTAGATTATTTCTTTTTGCTTCTTAACTTATAATATAATTACTGACTTTCAAACTATTCCTTATAGATCTGAAAAATATACCCCACACTTTTAAATGGTTCTGAATTGGAAATCAGATTGCCATATTGTGAAGTTCACTTTGAATCATATAGTTTCAATAACCTGGAACTAAATCCGTAGAAGTTAAGTATAAACAATAGGATTTTATTAAATCAGTTAGAGAGTTAACTTAAATCATACAACTGAAGACTAATGATTTAGTTGTAAATAAACACAATCAAACATTACAAATCGAACCAGATAAACATAAACAATACCTTTTAGTTGTAACACCCCTGATTTATACCTCGGTAGTGCCACATGCCAGTGACCTCAGACTTTTCCGTCCAAAGCCACCCCAGGCTTTTCCAGAACAATCAAGCTTAAATACATAACATAATAATTGAAAGTTTAAACAGCGGAGGACATTTAAATTACACAGCGAAAGACTTTTAAATTACACGGCGGAAGACTTTTTAAAATAATCTTAACAATTTCAAACACTGACACTTAAATCTCCTTCTGCAAGCCTTTTATCCTTCAACAGGTTACTTTGACATCGGGCAACAACCTGATATGCCGAATCGAACGGATGACACCAGCCAACCATGCAGAGAATAATTACGGTTGGTTAGTCTAATGAAAGACTATGCAAGGGTACAAAGCAGAGTGGTTCGAAGTAGTCGTATTAGGTTAGACTCATCGCTTCTCGAATAATAACTGATGACGATAGTCAACCATCATACTCCTACTGGAATACATGAAAAGGCATGATCAAGAGAAGATTCTGGAGACCGAGTCTCACAACAATCAATCCCAAAAGAAGACTCCAAAGAAATGAGCCTTAATAGAAATATGACAAATGTTTGGGAACATTAATTAAATCACACAAAGCACTTATCTTAAACACAACGATACTTAACTTAATCACAACTGCACTTAATCACAACGACACTTAACTTAATCACAACTGCACTTAATCACAACGGCCCTTAATCACAACGGCACTTAACTTAATCATAATTGCACTTAATCACAACGACCCTTAATCACAACGACACTTAACTTAATCATAATTGCACTTAATCACAACGGCCCTTAATCACAACTGCACTTAAAACACTTACCTTATCATTAAGACTTATTAAGTTATGATCTTAATCGTACCCTTATTAATTTACAACACACCAGTTATTACACAGGATGATCCTACGCCATCCAGATTGCACTTACAAGGTGCTTTAAACTTATTAATTATGTGCTTAACTGCACTTATCTTATTAAATTACAACACACACAACTGCACACATTTAAGACCTTTAATTATTATTCCGAGTAAGAACGGAAGATTATTACACTGGTGACCTTACGTTCACCCCGATACACTGGCGATGTGCTTAATTAATTTACCGCCTTTAAATTAATCCGAGTAACAACGGAAGATTATTAATACCCCGGGTGGTATTACATCCACCCAGTGGCGCTAGCTAGGCGCTTAAACCCCTCCTACCTTAACGGGTGGTAGGAAGTATTGTATTAAAGAAACGACTAATCTCTTAACCTGATTAGTGTTCCTACGAACATTAAGTTTTAAAGAAACCACTAATCTCTTAACCTGATTAGCATTCCTACGATTATTGATTATAAAGACACGACAAATCCTTACTTGGACTTAGCGTTCCTGCAAACTCACGTGCTATACTAGCATTACAGTTAACATTTAATTCACAATAATACCATCACGGTAATTTACACACAATACTCGTGCTAACTAAACAGTTAAACACAATAATAAATCACATAAAGCCATCATGGCTCACACCTATACAATATATCTATAATAGCGTCGATTCTAGCAGAATATACAACCTATTATAATATCAGATTTTAATCACATATAGTTATCAAAACTGTTCCCAACATAATTAAGAATCATCCCAAATTAATTAACAACTAAACAATTGATAATTAATGAAAGTATGGAATGATGAGCAAGAGCGAACCGCCACTTGCCTTAGATCCGACGAGTTCGAACAAGGCTTAGAAACGTCTGGTTCCTGGATCTGAAATCAAATCGTTTGTATGCTTCGATTTGTCTATGGTTTGATCCCCCAACACCTTAAACCTTCACACAACACTTAGGAGCACCTTATTGGACACTCAAAGGAGCTCGATTATGCCTCAAACGAAGCTCTTAAGCTCGGGTTTAATGGTGAAAAACAGAGGATAACAGAGGAGAGCAAAGGAGAAAGACGAAGAGCAAGCTCGACTTCGGATTTCACCTCCTTTTATAGCTCAACTCGAGCTTCCTCTAAGGGGACAAGGGAACAACAACCCACGAAGTCAAGGGAACAAGAGACAACAAGTGGATCAAGTGGCCAAAGAGATAAGACTGTCAGAAATCTTATCGAAAATACGAAGCGACAAGCGCTCGCCGCGGGTGCGGTCATGCTCTCACCGCGGGTGCGGTCGTGACCATCAGGAAATCGTCCTGACTTCGACGGGGCCGTTCTCTCAGCTCCGAACTCCAAATGAGGTGATTCCAAATCGAGGAGTTAGATCTAGAAGTCTATTTTAATCCTTCCAAATTTCACATTGTATGGATTATGGAATCAAGAGTTATGACGATTTTGCTAAAAGGTCGCCTTGCATGGCCGAGGAAAGTATGGGTACGAGTTCTTTTAACCCCGGGTTAAATATATTCGTACACTAACGACAAATTAACCCCGAAAACACTTCAACTGTAATTTATATTACTCAGAAAAATATACAAAGCTCAAACATATTACAGAATGTCCGATCTTCTCTGAATTTAATCCGTCTAGTAATACGGGCATAAGAAAAATTCAATTTACCCTTAAAAAATGCGGGATATTACATTAGTTTCGATGCCTCCTAGGATTGAACAACTTATTAGTTTTTTCTCTTCTATCATAACCATCAACTTAATCAAAAAATCAGAAAGTACAATCAAAGAGATACAATGTTATTACAATATTTGTGCCTTATCCAGTGCAGTAAGTATTAGAATGTCAAACATTATTTCATGCTAAAGAATCTTTTGTAACCGTAGTTTTGTCAAACATTAGAATCTTTCAGTTTATTCTAATATTTGTGCCTTATCTAGTGTAGTAAATAAATTCAGTTTAGTAGCTTTAATAATCTGTTATTACATGCTAAAGAATAGCTAAAGTGACCAGAAGAATAATTATATAAACTTATTATTACATGCTAAAGAGTAACTAAAGAGTAGCTAAAGTGACGTCAGTCACTCTGAAAGGCACAACACTTAACTATCTAGCAATTATCAAACTAAATCAATAAGTAATGAGATTATGCTAGAAATGGGGACATCATTTAACAGATCCTTGGTCATTTAAAAATATGTGTTCATAAACTCATCTTTGTGCATTTCAGACTTAGGAAATAAAATTAGTTTGTAATCAGTTTTCTAATAACTACTTAATATTAACAAATACCTAAATCGTATAGAGTGTATACATAATATTATAATCAGTATTCAGTTTGGCTATTTTCATCAATCAGTGCATAATAATCAGTATATAATATCTCTACAAATAAATAAGTTTAGTTCTTTACACATACATGCTAAATGATGAACAACCGATTGTGTAACCGTAATTTTGATATGGTTCAACTGTTTTGTACTGATATTGTGGGAGGAGCTATAGTTTTATAACCCCTAAAAACATTGAATTTATGCTGCAAGATCGTGCTGAAAGGATCAAAATATTTGGTTCTACACTTATGGAAAACATGGATACGTAGTATATTGCTGACTTTAGGGTATCCTTTATTATATTTTTGAAATTTGCAGTATATTTGGGATATCGTTTATTAATGTTGACTTTAGGGTTTTGATTTTATTGTGCAGATATTGCAGTTGGAATTTTTTTAAATTAAATCTGCACGGTTGTTTTTTGGAAATTGCAGATTTATTATACTTTTGAGACATTTAATAAAGTGTTGTTATTTTTTGGGCAATCCAATTTATTTGGTTAGGAAAGTGTAGCAGGTTTATTTTTTGGGACATGTTCATTTGTGGTTCAATCAGCAGGCTTTTTTTGGTTCAATCCAGCAAATTTAAATTTGCCGAAATTTTTTTGGTTTAGAAATGTGTATCAGGCAAAGTTTTTGCAGCAAGTTCATTTTTGGTTCATTCCAGCAGGTTAAATTTTACACCATTTGTTTTGGTTACAAAAGTGTATTTGTCACCAAGTTTAGTTTGTGTGCTATTTGTCATAGCACAGCAGGTTGAGTTTTTTATGCTAAATCTGCATATATTAGGTACATTGCATTTGTTTCACGGCTTTGTAACCAGACGTGCATATGTAAATCTCCATATATTAGGTACATTGCACATTTGTGTTGGTTTTGTATGAGATCTGCATGTTTAGTATTTTTGCACAAAATCATACAGTTGGTCAGTATTTTTATTTCATATCAAATCTCCATATATTAGCTTACCGAGAATAAAGTGGGGATATATTAATTAAGGAAATAAAGTAATATAAATTTATTCCGACTGATCTTTAATTTAAGGTAACTGTAGGATACTCCAAATTTGTGATTTTTAATTTAAATCTAAAAAAACCACATGCTTCCACGTGTCAAAATTAATACCGTGATGCCACGTGACAATTTTTTTTTTGGGTTATTGTAGGAGCGCCACGTGGCTTAGCAGGCATTTGCGTTTAGTAGTTATATAATAGATTAGCTTACCGAGAATAGAGTGAGAATATATTAATTAAGGAAATAAAGTAATATAAATTTATTCTGACTGATATTTAATATAAGGTAACTGTAGGATACTCCAAATTTGTGATTTTTAATTTAAATTTAAAAAAATCACATGCTACCACGTGTCAAAATTAATACCGTGACGCCACGTGGCGAATTGTTTTTTGAGTTATTGTAGAAACGCCACGTGACTTAGTAGGTATTTGCGTTTAGTAGTTATATAGTAGATTAGTTTCTACAGTATTACAGAAGTAACTCTATATATATGCTCTTGCTTCGACCAAAAAAAAAAAAACTCTATATGCTCTTGTTTACGCACGTGATAAACTATTATGTCAATCAATTCTATTATTTTATATTTGTTCGTTTTTGAAAAATAACTTGAGTGTTATTCAATTTTACCAAGTTGCAATTATATAACTCCTTAATTATCATAGTACTTCATTAGCAATTCTCTCTTTATCACTTTCCGCAAAATAATTGACATTTATATTATACACTAGATATTAGATGATTGAATTTGTGCTCCGCACGAGACAAAACATGTTATTATTTTGTTTTTTATATATAAAAATAATAAATTGGTATTAATGTGTATTTATTTGTTAGTTTCATAAAGGCCATCGTTTATATTTTCTAAAATTTAGGGTATATTTTATTAATGATTTCTAATGGCCGTTGCTATTTCACGCACCAGTTAAATTGCTATTTATCGCACTGCTTGGCCCGTGATGCACCAAATATATTCGTCCGTGACGGACAGAAGCAATCCGTGCGTCACAGACGGATCAACTTCGTCCGTGACGGACGAAGTTCCTGTTCTTAAAAGCAGCAACTTCGTCCCCTTCATCATTTTACCGAAACATTCGACCCCTCTCGCTCTCTCCTCCATTCCATTCGTCCTCTTTGATCTATTCCTTTCCATTCGTCACGTATGAATCTAATTCGTCCATTACGAATCAGGTTAGTTAAATCTATCATTGTTCTTGGCTTAGTTTAATGGTTTTGAAATTATTGAATATTATTTTAAATTTTTGGATGAATTAAGTTTTAGGGTTTAGGTGTTCAATATTGGATTTACTTGTATAAATGTTGTTTGAAACTGAACAATTGCTTGGATCTGGACAAATGTTGTTCAAAATGATGTGGTTGAAGGGGTTGGTTAGATCTGGAAAAATTGTTTGGGGTTGAAGGGGAACAATCCGTCCGTCACGGACGGGTTTTGTGGATCCGTGACGGACGGGTTTTGTGGATCCGTGACGGACTGACATTGTTTATCCGTCACGGACGGATCTTTCCAAGCTGTCACGGACGGCTCTTGTATGTGTGTTGTTGTTGTTGTTCATGTTGTTATTGTTGCTCCCTCTAAAGTCTTGTTTTTTCATGTTACAGATGGAAAATCAAACAAGATCTGCCCGTCACAGAAGGTGGAACGCTGTCCGTGAGGGACAAGAACAAGAAGAGGATCGTATAGTATATCGAATGAGGCAACAGAAGAAATAAAAAAAAAAGCGACGAAGCAGGACCGAGTACGGTCCATGACCCGACTGTACCGGTATATGCAGACCCGTAACTCAACACCATGGCGTTCAACGATCCACCTATTTACCAGAATAACCCAGATGTGGTAAGTAGCTATACATTTGCTTAGAGAATAATCTGTCGGTTATTTAATACATGTCCTCCACCTGAGCAGCCTAGTGGTTGGCCCATGTGGCCAGGAGATATGAGTGGGCAAGGAGTTTGGCCCGCTCAACAGCCTAGCTTCGAGGAACCGGCGGAGGAACCGGCTGCTCCTAGACAGCCTAGGCAGGGTAGACAACCTAGGTAGGCTAGACAGGCTGGAGGTCGGGATGCTATCGATCCAAAGTTGATAGGACTTGTACCGGGAGGTCTAGAGATCCCAGACTTGTTGTTTAGCTTCATTGCCCACGCAACATATTTCATTCATCAGGGCATCGTAAGTTATGAAAACTTGACGCTGTTATTAAATTATTTCCCTATTTATTGTTGTATCTAACATGTTCTTTTTATAGGAGCGAGAAACTCTAATGTTTCAACACAGACATGAGCAGCTAAGGAAATGGAGGCTTGACGATCGCTCTCCATGGTGCCATCTTGCCCGAAACAGCTGCATCACACATTTGCAGGACCTGATCTACACTTATGTAGATCAACCATTGATTTCTGCATTTGTGGAGCGATGGCAGCCGGAGACCAACTCATTTCATATGCCATTTGGAGAGATGACGATCACTCTCCTGGATGTCTACATGATTTTGGGGCTCCGTCTTGATGGGCGCAGAATGGGACTTCCTATCCAGGATCGCTACAAGGGAAAAAATGAATTGTACAATGAACAAGCGTTGAGGGCAATGGAGTTCTTTTTCTTGACACCCGAGATGGCTACACGTGGGCTCAGTGTAGACAACCTGAAGAATCACTGCTTGACCACATGGCTAGATGATGAGCAGATCGCGTCGGGTTATCTGTTGTACCTGATGGGCTCGACCCTGTTTCCCGACAAGTCCCAACACATGTTGCCCATGCCTTATCTGTCCTACGTGAGTGACATTCATGCCACTTGTAACCTTTCTTGGGGTTCCGGCGTGTTGGCATTCATGTATCGGTCATTGGGTGAGTGTTCACGGCATGAATGTCGTCAAATGTCGACCTGCTATACGTTGTTGCTGGTAAGAATTGTGTTGCATATTGTTTTTTTATATTATTTAATTAAATTTAAGGTATAGGTTGATATGTTTGTAAAAACATATTTATGTACAAGCTTAGATCTATCTATATTTCCCTAGCTTTCGTCCTGAACAAAATCCCTGCTTTGGAGACGTTGTGCCATATGCCAGTCGATGGATCCTTGTGCAGACTCGTAGTAGGCAGAGAAGAAACTACAAGGAGGAGCTAGATTTAATGCAAGCTTGGCATGTAAGTATCATATGATGTGGTTTATTTCTCATATTAAAGTATTACAATTGTGTAAAGTTACTTACGGTTGTGTTAATTGCATCCAATTTTTATATAGGTTGACTGGCAGTCATATGGCTATGTTAATTACAGTATGCCGGAGTTGGGGCCTGCCTTTTTTCATGGGGTCATCTCATTTCTGAGAATTACCGAGCCCTATATGCCGGATAGGGTATCGAGGCAATTTGGAGTGGTACAGGGGATTCCCCGCCCGGTTATAGAGCCCATCAAAGCGCATAGACATCCCAGCATCAGGAGTTATATAGTACAGTATGACCTTGCTTCAAACTGGAGTTGGGATGCAAGAAGTGAACACTCCATCTGGATCACACATATGGGCCCTCCTGCTTCAGAAGGATATGAGTGCAGTACCGACTACATGGAGTGGTACATACCTCGTACACACCCATGTGTCAGGCCTCATGATGTTGGCATCAAAGATCCTGTCCAGGTAAAAATATGTGTTGGATGTTTGTTTTTAATTTACATATACAATTAAAGCTTTACCTTAGTTAATTTTTACGTATTTCTGTAGGTCATTGGACAAGCATTGCATCGTTTAAACCCTTTCCATGATGCGGAGGAAGAGCAGTTCTTCAACATGCGCGAAGCTGTGCGACACTACATTCAAGACTTCAGACCCTTCGAACATGGCAATGATGAGGAGGACGACGAATATTAAGATGCATAGGTTTTCATTTGGTACTTTGGTTGTATTTTAGGGAGTGTCGCACGGTTTATGGAATTGTAGTGTCTTGATTAGTTTTATGATGATAATCAAACTAATTTGGATGTCTTTGCCATAACTTTTATATCGCATATTTGGTACTTTGTTGGTATTTGTCGGTCGATGCAATGGATCTCCATAAATACCTAGCAGTCGAAATTAAATTTATATTGTCCTAGATAGAGGCAAAAAGAGGTAGAAGAGAATTACAGAAGCAAATCCTAAAATACCATCCTAAAAAAGTAGCGTTTGATCTTTGAGCTAGGATTACAGAAGCGAAGTAGTTTATGAAGACATAGTCCGTGATGGATGGTGGGGCTTTGTCCGTCACGGGCTATATCATCTCGTCCGTCACGGGTGGCACAGAGTGGTTCGTCACGGGTGGCACATAGTGAAATCACTCAATTCAGGGCTATATCATCTTGATCTTTAATGTGGCGTTGGAATCACTCAATTCAGGGTTACGTAAAAAAAGTTATACTTCTAAAAAACCATTCAGAAAATAGAGTATTAAGTTGGGCTTACAATAGCTTTACATTATGCGAGTACAATACTATTTAAGTCGGCTTGCGACCTCGTCTTTTTCTTGTGGAAGAAGATTCGTATGCCATCAGCTGAGTAGTGAATGGATCATATAGACAAGCAACAGAGGCATCCTTTGCATGCTCCCACATTGTAAATACGGGCGGCAATGATGACTCATCTGATAGGGCCATCTACAAAAGAATGGAGAACGTATTCACTTGCCTAGTTAATGGGTTTAAATAATCAATAAAAAATGATTAAATGATTAGTACCATACCGAAATAAAATGACTCTCCTTCTGAACATGGCAGATGCATATCGTCTTAAGCTTAGCACCCTTGGGATGATGTGGAACCGCTTGCAAAGGCAAGAAAGTAGCATTTACACCACCCACCACGATAACTGCACAATTGAATGCAGAAGCGACTAGACAACCCATATCTGGAAGCACTATCCAAGTCTTCTCTGGGGTCATCCCAGAGTCAAATCATGTAAGCTGTTCTACTACTTTTTCCAGCGTTGTCTTAAAGATGCAAACCTCATAATACATTGGCCAAATTTCCTTCACCTTGCCAATCATGGCTTGCCGGACGATCCTCCATTGTTCCTATCCGATGCCTATTTGATCTGCAACGGCTCTGTAACCACAGTTTCCATCACCAACAATATCAAAGTAATCGTTCAAGTGTTCGTGCATACACCACGGAACTATACCCTTATACGGCTCAAAGTCTTTATAGAAGGAATGTGGAGCATGATAAGGTGGTGGAAACATTTGACCCACTGGATTCTTGGGAGCTCTAACCTGAGATGGCCTCAAAGGAGTGGAAGGAGTTATAGGGCTTGGTGAAGGTGTACTAGTGGGCTTTGGTGGCCTACCTCGTTGCTTCTTGGGAGGTGTCCCATCCATATCTTTGTGTATGTACTCCCATGAAGAAGGATGTCTTTTAGTGCTATCTTTGTTTGGAGCTCCCATTGGCCGTCCCTTATGCCTCACAATAGCCGGCTCTTGCAGACTGGCCCCCTCGGGGCAAGCGATGTCGTAAAGTCGCGAGACACATTTTTCTTGATCATCTGCTGACAGATTGGGGAACTAATCCGTATAAAATTGATCCATCAAAGATCTCGCGACTCTGCGCTTCACCTCAGCCTCACCTTCGTCTTGCACTTATGACAAACTCAATCATCTCCAAAACGGATGCAACGCTGAAGGCTTAATAGGGATTGAACTCGTCACATATCTAGTGATGTCATGCACACACGACAATCCATCTCTCACCCTCATCTGGCATGTGCAGGTACTGTCATAAAATGGATTATCTCCTTTTCTGTATTCCTCAATCAAGCAGTCAAGTGCAACCTTACATACTTTGTACTTCAACAGCTTAAAAACATCAGCCCTTGTCACAAGCGTCATCATGTTCTGTGCACTCTCGTTGAAGGTCCCCTTGATTTCTTTAACTTGGTTACCCATCTTTGGATGATTTTGACCGAATATCGTGTCTAGACTGCCATGTGGAGTAGTCAAAAAGTCTTTCAAACTAGAGTGTGCTCCTTCAACCCTATATTTAGTACAAAAGAGTTTAAAGTTTGATCATACGAGATCTGTCTGTTATCTGCATAAACTGTCCATCACGTCTGGATTCCATCCACACGTGACATACCATAAACTCTTTCGTCCGTCACATATGAAGTGCATCCATACGTGACGGACCCCTTATGCAGATAACATAAACAAAAAGCCCCCAAAATATAGCAAATGAGTGAATACAGAATGCAGTACAGATTAGACAATGCACTAACCTGTTTGTCGTTGACATTCCAAGCATGAAAACAGTATCTGTTCAAGCTGACACGAGTCTTTCCCTGTACGGGATCAGCCAGTTGTTTCTTACATATTGAGTCAGACGTGGCCAAACCCTCCATTCCGACTCAATTCTACGCAACTCCATCTCGTACTCGGGTACAGTTGTTTGCTTGAATAAATTATAGTATGCATTTGCAAACCTTGTACCCAAGCTTTTATCCTTCATTTCCTTCCTAGCATGGTCCTCTATGTTCTTCTTCACATGGCGCCTACAGAGGATAGACTTGGCACTTGGAAATAGTCTATCTAACGCATTCATCAAGGCCTTTTCACGATCTGTCACTAGGCATGTCGGTGTTACTTGACACTTTTTGCACATTTCAAAAAGTTGTCGTGTGGCCCACACGTAGTTGTCTTCTTTCTCATGATGTAGAAACGCCCCCGCCACATTATAGTTCTTCCATGTAGACGTGACTCCTATTATTTCGAGGAAAGGCAAGTCATACCTGCACAAGTAGATGTGTCATGCATAATGAATAAACATATCAGCAAGTATATGTAGCATGTAGATGTGTTATACTAACCTGTTAGTGCTGTATGTGGAGTCTAGCAAAAGGACGTACGGAAATGCCTTTAGGAGTTTCATGGAATCTGGACTGGCAAAGAAAATATCGGTGATCTTATTCGTCGTTTGTTTTTCCCAAAGAACAACTCAAACATATACATTCACAAGAAAGAACCCTAAAATTCTTAACTTTTACTAACATGTAAAGTAAAAGTTTAAAAAACATATCTCATTGTAATGATAACCCCTTGAAATATCTTCTCTACCATTGAAGTTGGAAAAATCATCTTCATTTGCCATGGAAAAGAACTCTTGGAAATGGAAGAGAATGGAAGATGTGTTGTGGGAGGGAAACGGAAGAGTGATGGAGAGGTTTAGGGTTTAATTTTGGCCGTAATATTGATGAGATATGACAGGGTAGTTAATGTTGTTAGGTGGGGACAAGTAACATTCAATTTTCTGGTTGTTTACTTCGTCTGTGACGAACCATGTGCATCCGTCCGTGACTGGCCAAATGGATTCATCCGTGATGGATGGATCACTTTGGTCCGTCACGGACGGATGCACATGGTTCGTCACGGATGAAACGGTGCGTGAAATAACAATTTCATCCGTGCGTGAAATATAAATCGTGTTTCTAATTGGGTAAGTTAGTTTATATTTGTGACTAATACTGAATAAAGTATTTAATTTTATTTGCTAAAAATAGTTTATCTTTATGTCTATGATTTTCTAATAGTTTTGCTAAAGTATGTATGCTATGTAATTCAAATAAGGAGTAATTTTATTTTGGTGTACAATACAATACATAAAAAGTTAAACTTTTTATAATATCTAATTAGAATACTATAATTTATAAATTCAGTCATAGTTTATTTATGACAAAAACTTAAATAAATTAAAGATGATAATATACGATTTATTGTACAATAAAATACATCAAGAGTTGAACTTATTATGATATCTAATTAGAATACTAAAATTTATAAAATTGAATTTAGTTTATCTATGAAAAAAACTTAAATAAAATAAAATGATAATATATGACCATTTTTAATTATATGTAAATGACCTTTATTCTATTGTATATAAACATTTATTAGTAAAAAATATTACTTTACATTTAAGATAGATATAAAGATTTTAATGCGATAACAATAATAATAAAAATGTATTATGGTGTTGTTTTGGGTGGAAAGAGAAAAAAATGTATAAACTGAAAGCATTTATTGGGGATGGGTTGGGTGAAAATTGACTTTTTATAATATGGGAGTTGAAAGTCGTAGGGGTGTAAACGACCGTAAAAATTCTTAATGAAAAGTTAATATATTAATATTAATTGAATACTTAATGAGTATTAATTATTTCAAATTAGAAAATTACTATAGGAATATAAACAGATATTGCTTCCAAGTCAGTCCCTTCTTGACTTTAAGTAATTAGGAAGTTATAACTGATGTGTAGAGCTTATCATGTCATTGTATTGTGTTAAATACGATTTAGATTTTTTTTATTTGTCATTTCAGATTTCATATATAGTCAACAACTATTATAGACTATATTATTAACATTTAAGTATTAATATTGCATATATGTTTGACGAATTTTCAAATGATGCTATGTGATATTCTTTTTTAATTTTTGAACACATTATTTTTTAATAGCTTAAGAACCTAAGCTGTACATGTAGGTTATGTTAGATTAGATAATCGGTTATACTCCTGCGTAAATATTTTCATTATTTTTGTATCATATAATAGGATTTGGATGTTTTCTAATTTGTCCTTTCATATTTCATATATATAGTCGAAACGGTTATAGAATATTATTAACATTTAATTATTAATATTTCATATATATTTGATGAATTTTCAAATGATGTTATGTGAGATTCTTTTTAACTTTCGAAACATTATTTTTTAATAGCTTAAGAACCTAAGTTGTACACGTATGTTAGGTTAGATTAGATAGTCAGTTATACTCTTGCTAAGTTTTTTCATTATTTTTGTATAATATAATAGGATTTGAATGTTCTTTTGATTTGTTCTTTCATATTTCATATATATAATCGACTACGTTATAGAATATTATTAACATTTATTTATTACTATTGCATATATATTTGACGAATTTTCAAATGATCGATACTATGTGAGATTTCTTTAATTTTT
Organism: Rheum nobile; assembly: GCA_027886185.1. NCBI lineage: Eukaryota > Viridiplantae > Streptophyta > Magnoliopsida > Caryophyllales > Polygonaceae > Rheum > Rheum nobile. The sequence continues at coordinate 3,070,343 of WOAB01000540.1, read as the reverse complement.
GAAACATTAGTTTTTTAACGGCTTAAGAATCTAAGTTGTACATGTAGGTTAGGTTAGATTGGATAGTCTATTATACTCATGCATAAGTTTTTTCATTATTTTTGTATAATTTAATGATGTTTTACATATATTAATTTTAAGAGTAACTTTATTGTGATGTACGTAGATGTGAATAAAAGGCTTTGTTTTATTTTTCAAAATGACAATTTATAATTTAGTATGTCATTAAGTTATCTATTTTTTAGTTTATATATTCTAACAAAAATACCATCAAGATATTTAATTATAAAATGGTTTTATCAAAATATAATTATAAAATGGTTTAAAATTGTAAAGTTTGGAATTCTTAATTTTATCACATATTTTATTTTTTAACAAATTTTATCATCATTTTTACTCTCTTAAATAAGGACATTTATTGTGATTAAAATGTCAACTTTTATATTAGTATAGATAGATGAGACGCCGGATCAAATGCGGATGAGATTTAAGGTGTTAAATATGGACAAATTTTGAGTTGTGGACTTGGCTTGATCATGCAGTCAAAACAACACGCATTGTGTTAAATGAAAGTTTTGTCCCTTCTAAATTAGGAAGTGAATGTAGTGTAGACTGTAGACTGCATAGTGGTTGGGGGCGTAGCCGCGTAGGGGAGTATTAGCATGTCATGGGTCTTCAGACATTTTTATTCCTCAATATGTTATTAATTACAAACCTAAGATGATAATATAGAAATCTAGATAGTGTTTATGATGCAATATATGGAAAATAAGATGTGTTTTTTAGAAGAATAAATATGAATCTTAAATGATTATACATGAATATTGACATGTAACATATAAATCTCATAATTTCAAGCTTGAACGTGCTCAAATATATAGTAATATGCTCTAGTGAAACATCCTTTTAGAATAAAACGGATGGATAAATTAAAGCCATTAGATGAGGGTGATATCAACGGATTAGATTTATCCAAGAGGGATGCATAGGTTGTATGTTGGTTTGCACACACCAGATTATTCTTATCACGCACCTTATTAGGGATTTTTTTACCCACTTTTCAAATTCACACCAGATCTTGAAATTAGATTTACGTACTCCTCCCTTTCTCCTCACCAACGCTTTCTTCAACCGCCATTGAAGCTTCCTTCAAACGCCATTGAAGTCGTGCGTGAAGCTCAACCCCACCGTCTTCGTCGGATTCGATTTCGCCGCACCTTCAACCTACAATTGCCCCATTTACGATTCCGTTGTCTTCTCTCAATCCTCTCTTGTGAAGCTCTGTTCAACCGCCATTGAAGCGACCTTCAAGATCTGCATCCTCTTCATCTTCCAGTGCTTTTGGCGAGCCGTCGTCGATTCTACACCCTGCGTATATCCTTCTCATGACCACTTTAGACAAATAATGCGAAATTGAAGTTATTTTTCTCTCGTATAACTTCTAATTCCACTCTACTTCTACTTCTAACTTCTTTTATCAATTGTGAACATTCTTTATTGCTGATTTCCTATCAATTGTGCAAATCATCATTGATGTCAGCTCCAAAGATGTACAAGCCCTCGTTTGCAGGGTTTGCAGACGTGGATCTCAAGGACATAAAACTCTCTCTTAGAAGCTTGGTAACTAATCTCAAGGACAAAAAACTCTCTCTTAGAAGCTTGTATGGATGTGATATGCATTTTTCATACAGTGATATACAAAATATACTTGTATGATATGCAATTTATAATTATGAATTATTTTATTGGTCGTGAATATGATATTCATTTGTGTGGATGAGATATGCATTTTCCATACATTGATATGAATAATATATGCAGTGTATATATTGGTTTCCCCCTATTTCATCAGTATCGTCTTCTTAATCGTTACATTCCCCCTATTCCATACATTGTTGTTGGATTTGGAGGTTGCTTTTTAATTTTACTCATCCTCATATACAATGATTATGACAAATAGTTGTTGAACTGTGTAACGTTGGATATGATGATTCTGCATGACAATTATTTTCATCAATTTGAACATCTAGATGAGACATGTAATAGCAACAAGCACTTTGCGTCTGTAGGAAACAATGCTTTAAATTCGTAGGCTCTTTAGGATTGTCACCGTCCTCCATTACCGCAGAAAATCTGTTGAGGTGCTTGATCTAACATCAAGCATCTCAACATGAGCACGGCTAACAGATATTCAGAAATACTCAACGATATTCACGATATTTATTTTGATATGCACAAAGTTTCAAATAGTTTGAATACAAATATTTTAAATTGGAATATCAACTACCACATAGTGCATATCTATTCAGAGTTTATGAATATCAGTATGTATACGACTGAACATGATAACGAATAACAAATATTCAAAAATACTTGAACGATATTCAAATAATGTGTTTTGATATGCACAATTTTTTTTCAATTAAGTGGATGCAGTATATACATAGTGAATAAGTATTCACAATACTTGAATATTAGATATAGGATAGTGAATATCAGCATGAATACGATGGAACATGAACAAAATTAACTGATATGCAAAGAATATTTAACGATATTCACAATTTTCGTGTCGATATGCATAATGTTAATTTTCAACTAATTAAATATATTGATATGTACAAACTTCCACTGAATATGCGTATTAACTAAAACAAGGTGGTATCCGAAAATCGTAACCAATTGAATATGCGTATTTGCAATATATTTCTCTCTCCAAATCTACATTTAACTTCCTATTTTGGAGATGGTTAATTAATAAAATTCAAAAAAGTTATTCTCTCTCCTAATTTAGATTTTTTCTTCCAAACATTTTTTAAGTAATTGCATATTGTGGGCCTTGTTTTATGATAACACACCCATCATAAAATCTCTACAACCTATCAATCCATCCATCCATCTCCTTCCATCCAACGCTCCTCATTTATTCACTCGTTTCATCATAAGAGTTGTTTTACCTGAGCGTCTCTCTCTCTCTCTCTCTCTCTATATATATATATATATATATATATATATGAACTAGATAGACCAAAGTCCATATTTAATACACTAAAAATTCATACTTAATATACTATAGATTCACATTTGATAACATGCATACTAAACGTAAAAATGTGCATAGTTAATAAATATAAACTATGTTTGAGTTCACACTTAGTAAATGTTCGTACTTACTATACTAAAGGTTCACTTTCGATAACGTTAATACTAAACGTAAAAGATGCTTGGTTAATAACTATAAACCGTGTTTGAGGTTTACAATTAGTATATTAGAAGTTCATATGTATTTAACTAAATGTTCATATGTAATACACCAAATGTTCATATTAACATATTATAAGTTCACATCTAATAAATAGAGTAAACATGTATTTTAATAACGCATTGCCTATGTATGAGTTTGAGAAGCTCTACCATAAGGTTTAGTAATAAAGTTAGTTTATAAACCAATAATATAAAGTTCGTGAACCTCTAATATAAAGTTCGCGAACCTTTACTATAATGTTTATGAACCTAGATATATTAACGGATTGCGTTCAGAAGGACAAAAAAGGTCTCTGAAAAAAAATCGATATTTACGAAAATGTACACTCCATCAGCCAGGAAATGGGGTCTATAAGTCTATTCAAATGAAACAATACCCTTCTACTTTTTGAATTTTAACAATCCATGAAATAGGAATACGAGCCTGTACACACAAATTATAGTTGTGTACTTGTGTAAATTGACAATGCAATAAAAGCTTCTTCTCTTGTGTAATTTACATTGCCCAAAAAATATATTACACCAATAAAGGGCATTTATCAAAGAACAAAAGTTCAGCTTATTTGGTACTTTTGACAAACCAAAAAAACCCAAGCAGTTCCTTCTAAGAGGGGACTGGAAGGGTGTTAAAAAGAAAGAAATGAAAAAGAAGAAGAGAGCAATACAATCAAACAACATATTTACCCTGTAACTTAAAGCTTTTCTTCTTTACTTACCCACCTTGAGTTGAAGGCTACTCATCTGATTACCTATTTTTTCAACACTGGAGTTCTCCTCAACATTGTTTGTAAGCTTGAGATTGCTCTTCATCCACGGATGCTGCAGGCTCTGCTTGGCCGTTGGCCTCTTCTCCGGCGCAAGCTCAAGAAGTGGGCTGAGGAAGTCTGAAAATTGACGAGCATCGGTCTCTGAGAAGTTGTACCTGTCAATTAGCAGTTTGTCGAGTGGCCAGAACTTCAGCCTCTTGATCCTCTTCAAGTCTCCATATTTGTCAAAGTACTCTCTGGATTTCACTCCTCCTACAGCAATCTGTCATGTGCAAGGGCAATTAGAGATTCCCTGTGATGCCAAGGAAGTACGATCCTCCATTCGTGTATGAATGCAGAATGATATCAAACGCTTACCTTTCTAGGCATTTTTCCAAGGAGTTCCATCATCAGGGCAAGGTGATCCTGACGCCACACGAACAACAAAAATATGTAACATTTTTCTCTATGAAGATGAAAATATGAATGACATCATATATTACGCGTAGCCTGCAGATTGTGTAATTATGCTACAATATCAGCGAGTCAAGTATGCCACCACCTAAAAACAGGTTTTCGGTCAACCTATGTATAATAAGTAACTATTCTAAAGATTGCATATCGGTTGAACTGGACGACAAATCGCCAGTTGTAACATGTACCTTGAACAGATTTCTCGTACAAAGCAAGCATCGCAATATTGAAAGTTCTAGCTCACATAATTCTTTTTTTTTCCCTGCAAGATTTCTAAGTGGACTGAGCTTACCATGCTATCCTGAGCTAGAGAAGATAGAGTAACACTCATAATTAATTTAGGTGTAGCAACACGAGCTAGTGAAACTTCAATATGAATAATTTAGTAGAGATCTGCTAACCATATCTTGATCAGTACACACTCAATGAACTTCTGCAAGAGCCGAAAATTGCAATTAAACAACTGCTTTATGTATCTTACTGTTCTTACCTCATCATCAGTGAATCCTTGTCCGCCTTTGGGAGCAAATAGCATGTCACCAGTGGCAAGCTCAAAAGCTATGCAAGCAAAGGACCACATATCAGCTGCTGTATTGTAGCCGGACTGGAGAATAACCTCGGGTGCTCTATACTGCCTCGTCTGGATTTCGTTGGTGAATTGCCTATCCACCCAACAAGCATTCCCAAAGTCAACAATTTTGCATCTCACGTTGATTCCGTCCAATGACCTCTTCGGTTTCGTGTTCTCTACGAAGCCCCCTAGCGTGGATGATTTTCTCTCGGATATTCTAGCCACTGCCCTCTTAGCCCTTTTCTTCAGCTTTCTCTCTATCAGATTCATTGTAGCCCCACCATTACTGATCCCCTCAGGCCTCCCTAAAATAGGCCCTTGTCCTGATTTAACCGGATCCTTGGAAGAATCTATGGGCGTACAGAGAAGTATGTTTTCAGGTTTCAAGTCTGTATGAATTATGTTGAGTTCTCGGTGCAAGTAGTCCAAGCCTACCAACACATCTTTGCAGATTTCCCTGACTCTGTTCAAATCAAGACCCTTGTGGCGGTTATATCTGATCAGTCGGAGCAGGCTATCACCAAGAAATTCGAGGACCATGCATAAATGCTGTCCATTTGGACCCGTGTGTTTGAAATGGTCAATCAATCGCACAATGCGTTTTGAGTTTGATGGGTCTCCATTGGTGATAGCAGAAAGGACTTCGATTTCGTGAAGTGCAGCCTGAACAAACTGTGGCGCACTCTTCTGAATCTTCATAGCTACAAATGTCTGTGAAGAAACAGCAAAGATGAGGCTAAATCTACGCACAGTGAGCAAGTAGTAAATAATGCTTCAAAGAAAGCTGCAATCCAGCAAACAGATTTTTGATACCCGTTAAATCTTGATCCAACAAAATGTTAAACCAATTTCAAAACTACTCTCACCTTTTATCAGCTGTTTAATATTTCAATAGGTATGTATGATTCAGTTAAGTGGAAACAGAAACAAAATTTTCACCTTTCTAGTCAATATTCTCAATTATTCGGATAAGAAATCATCAACATACCCAGATCATTTTATTTTATTTTATTCCATGTGGAAACAATCATCCTCGTTTTCAGTTTCCAAGTCTCTAGTTGAGATAGAAGTACAAAAATCATATTATTCAGTAATAAAAACGATATGATCGAGGTTACGAGCAGAAGACACAAATCCAATGATCTCCTACAATTCATAGAAAGCAGTGTAATCAACTGCTTCATGATAACCAAACCTTAATCTTTACTTATAGCCCCAGATCGCTTCAAATGGATCGTAAACAGATTCACAATTCGACAAATCGGAAGAAATGTTGAGAGAGAGAGAGAGGATCGTACGGAGGAGCGAGTATCGTATGCAAGCCAGACGGTGGAGAATTGGCCCCATCCAAGCTTCCTCTGGGCGATGTATCGTCCGCCATTGAAGGAATCTCCAACCCTAACGGCATGATAACCTCCCTTTCTATACGATTCAAACTCCTCCTCTTCCTCCGACCCAGACGACGATGAGCACGACATCCTCCTCTGTCTGACAAAGCTAGGAAAAAGACGACAAAAAAACACAGCTCCGTTCGATCTGATTATTGATTTATGAAAGAGAAAAAATTAGGGTAAAAAAAGGTTAAGCTAGGTTCTTTGACAAAACCAATGCAAAATCAGGGAAATGGGGTGATTATATTGTCAGATTAGGGCGTGGAATTAGAGGCAATGAATTCCCTGCACTGCCCGTTTGGGAAGAGAGAGAATCTGAGGGGAGGAAGAAACAATGGTGTTGTTGAGAAGAAGGGGGAAGAGAGTAATTGGAAATTGCGTATTTATATGGTTTTGGATGAATGTGTCCTTCCACTTTTTCCTCTCTTTCTCTCCTTTACAATTTTTCTTTGGATTGTGAGGCATCAAAAACAACTTGTTGCTATTTTGCCAGATTGATATATGTATGTATTAATTGGGAGATCGTTGAGGGTACATATAGGTTAAGAATGTGATATAGGTTAAGAATTTTTATTAAGGAATATAAATTTTAAATAGAAAGGATAAATCCATTTAAAAAAAATTAAAAAAATTCTAAAAAATTAATTGCCTATTCAATAACATTATGGAGACCACTTCAACATTATTGAAAGGAGAGTTCGTGAATATAGCATAAAAAATCGTATGTGCCAGCTTGATTGATATATGCACGTTATGTTGGTCCTTTTTCACACACTTTACTTCTTCACTGTAATGTGTTGATAAAAGAATCAGGTCGCGTTCAACTCACTTGTTTCCCTTCAAACTTGAATCGGGTATTTCGGGTTACATTAACTATGAGTCGGATTCAAATCACTCATTTCGGGTCAAGCTCGGACGGGAAATCTTTTGATAGGTCTAACCGTAACCAATCCATTGAACTGAAGCTCTGTACCCGTACATCTCTCGCTCAGTTGCTTGTGATGGTGTAGGTTGCAGAAGAGGCTTTACAGCCTTGATGGGGCACACCCATGTGGTGGGTCGGTCTTTGTATTAGGTGGAGTCAATTGAAAAGCGTGTGCTGTCACCAATATGGAAACGTGACTACGCACATTTTGATTGTGCAATATTGATACTCCAACTAGTGAAATAAAGAGCCTGTTTGATGTAGAAATTTGTGGAATTGGGATCAATTTCCGATTGCAAATAATTGCAGTGTTTGATGTAATTGTAATTTCTAAACTCTATCCATTCAGAGTTTGTCTGGTATATGTATTTATAAATTTTTTTTCATTTATAAAGACTTTTTTTTAGAAAAATAGGTTTCGAAATTTAAAATTTGAAAAGTACAGAAAAATGTTAAGGGATGGATTTTTTTTTTTTTATATAAATAAAGACTTTATAAATACAATCGCAAACAACGCCTCAATTATTCATGATATAAGTTGATGGATTGATTTTGAATCTTCTTTAATGGGGATATACTTACATGCATAAACATTATTAATTTACGAAGGATCACAATCCAATTAAGGCAAAAATATAAACTTGAACTCTTGTTTGGTATCGAGATATGGATATCAAAATAACACTATGATATCGTTGTGATATGTATTTGAGTGATAATGTAGATATCAAAATAACACTATGATGTTGTTGTTTTGATATCACTGATATGCATATCTTGATATCCACTGATATGCAGATATCCATATCCACACCTGATATCAATCCTAAACCGGACTTAAGGTGTTTCAACCAATAGATCAGGATATACAAAATGTAGCTACTAATACAAGAAGAAAACTAGCAGGGTATTGTCATTGGATGAACTGTTTAATCTCTCCACTTACATCTGCAACATAAAGAAAAGCCAATACTCGATGAAGTTTTATTGTTGCAACTTTTTTACATAGAACAAGTCTTGAGAAAAAAGCTACATGATTTATACACTAGGAAAGTTTGCATAGAAGATATAAGATGTATGCCATCAACAGAAATGATGACTTTGAATCTCCTCACATGATAAAATAACAATGGAAGAACCACAGACACCTGTAATCATCAAGAATAAACTGAGCATAAGCTGATTGATACTCACTATTGGCATCAAAAAAGCCAACAGTTCAACCTAGATCATTCCCACACACTAGCCAAAAACATGACATTCCCCAATTCTGATCTGAACTGATCAGAGCAATCAACCAAGTGTGCAGTAGTTCACCTGTGAAGAAGATCAAGCTTTAGATGCAAAGATCTCCATCAGAGAAGTCCACGTCCCGGAGACGGCAAGAACAATCCCTAAGACCAAAATAGCACCATCCAACAGCAGCATTGCTCTCCCCATGGATTCCTTGAACACAATCATATGAAAAAGTGAAGGCAACACAAACCCAAGTGCAATACACACACTGCTCCCAACAAGTGACAAGAAATCTGCAAAGTTAGGAACAAGCAAGGCCGCCAGGCACACACAAAGAACAGTGGCCCATCTCAGCAAGATGTTGTAGGCGCCGCCACTCAACCGCCTCTCGACCACCTCGTAAACCGGGTTCATCATCAGAGGACAGGTGAAGAAGAGGTTGACACAAAGACACAGTTGGACTAGGGTACTGAGGAGTCCTGTGCCTATGTTTGTTGTGATGATGTCTCTTGTTTCCTCACCAAAAGCAAGGTAACCCAGAACCCCAAATGCTCCATAGAGCAAGGAAATGGCTCCCATGGAAAGTCCTAGGGTTTTACCAAATTTGTCCTTCTCCTTTGCCTCTGATTCCAAGGGCAAAACCATGCCAATCCCTTCAAAAGCGTAAACACAGACGCCAACACAGTAGAAGAAGACACCCCAACCACCAAACGCCTGAACTTCAGTCCTGTTCTCAGCAAAGGCCAATGCATCCTTCACCATAACAATACCCATTGCTCCAATTTGGATCAAATCAGCGAAAATACTCAAAGGGGCTAAATGGGTAAGCGATGGGATAGAATTCAGCCCTAATTGGAAGGGGAAACAGCCCCAAATATACCAAGATTTCGAACTCACCCCCAAAAACCCTCCTAACCCAAACCCTAACCCTAGGCTTGATGAAGAGTCACTGAAAAGGTGCACAAATGTGTTGGCTATGAAGATGAAATAGCTGACGCAAAACCCTGCCTGGGATAAGATTATCATCAGATCAACGGCGAATCGGCCAATTGGCCCACAAACGGCGAAACCCAGATCGCCGAACGACGTGATCTTAGTGAACCCGTTAATGGATTCCATCTTCCGGCGGGTATGAACTAAGAGCAGCATACAGTAGTAAGTCAATCCGGCGACGGAAAAGAGGGTTGAAACGCCGAAGAGCCATCCTGATTTCTTGAAGGTGTACGGTAGCCCCAAAACGCCGGCGCCGACGACTGAAATGAAGATGTTTGCGAAGGTCTTGAATTGGGAAGATTGGTGCTTTGATTTTCCTCCTAATAGAGGAGTGTCTTCTCTAGGGATTGGAATTGAGTGGGAGCTTGAGCCAGCTTCTTTGTCAAATCCCATTTCTACAGCCCTACAAAGTGAGAATTGTGATCAACAATACTGGCAATTTGAACGGGAAGAAGAGAAAGACTGCAACTTCGATAAGAAGGTCTGGTTATTTGTGGAGAAAAATGAGATTGAAGAACTCAATTATTGGGATTTCATGATAAGTTTCAGAAGTCGACCTAAAACAAGGGAGATGAAAATGACGAAACTGCCCTTTTGTTTGGCCTGTAATTGCGTGAACAAACACGATACTTCAATTGAAGGCCGCCTGTAGTAGGTTTAATGTTGTTATTTATTCAGAAAGCAACAAGATCATTAATGGGTGGCTTACAAAAACGTAGTCTTCTTCAGAAAAGAACAAAATCAATAACCGCGTACAATGTTCGGGAGATTAAGGATTGAAGATGAAAAACGTGTTCAAGGCAAATTAAAACAGAATAAGAATCCCAACAAACAACAACCTTTATTCAGTATATCTCACACATACAATGTTCGGGAGTCAAATTACATATAACTATAGTCCTATACTTCAATCAAGTGGAGAGTAGACAAAGTTGAAAAGAGATAAATAAAAAAAGCATATAAAAAACCCACAATAAAAGAATACAAATAAACACAAACATCTAGACTTGTCAAAAATCGATCCTATCAAATTTTTTAGATCGAGACTCAACTTGAAAATCATTAGGTCAAGAAGAATCTGAACACGACAGACCCAAACCCGGACCCGAGCTCGACATGAATGCGAAGGACTCGTTATTTCATACTCCATTATATATTATCTTATTTATATTAAATATATTATATATTTTATTAAATAATTATATGATAATAAATATTTTATTAACATTTAAACAATATTATAATAATCACAAAAAATGGACACCTTCAACTCAATGGGTTAACCCGAGCCAAACTCGTTATGGCCTGACCCGATCACCCCGAGAATTTTAAAGGTCCGATCGACTGAACATGACTTGACCCTAACACGACCCGCTCGACTCAGATGACAAGTCTACACACAACACACTAGAGTAAGGAAACAATAAAAAAGTAAACCCTGAACCCTAGACTCTATTTTGGGTAAAAAAGATCAATCGATCTCAATTCGTGTAATTGAGGGGACAATCAACCAAAGTAGGACGATCCAATCGGATATAATAGATATAACAAATAATCAAAATAAGACAATAAGATAGAATGAATAACAATGAATGAAAAAGCTTATCTCTACTTTGATTAAAATAAAGATCTCAATTACAATGATGAATCATATTGCAACGACGTAAAAACACTTAGTATTTTAGAGAGCTAAATGTGAGTGTTTTACATGTATTATCCTCTAGCTATTTATAATTAAGAAAAAAAATCTTCATGATACTTCTCTTTTAGAAAGTACACGGAAGTTTATCTTCATGATACTTCTCTTTTAACAAGTACATGATACTTCGATGATTATCTTCTCGAGCTGACTGACGAAAAGAAGGTTGGGTTTGCATGTAAGTATCCCTTTCAAATTGTTTACTAATTTCCATTTACTTGCCGTGTTCAAAACTTTCTTTCTTACTTCCAACTTGCCCCTAGTCAAGTCATGCCCCAAGCATGACGCCTTCATAGGGTTCTTGACTTAGCATCCAATAAATTAGGAGTTGAGTATGATGTCGAGTATATGTGGTACACCTATTTTTTTCCACCTTTGGAAAAGGTTAGTTTATGTTCCGTAGGCGAGTCGACCGTAAATCGATTGTCTTAGAGAACGATGTGGATGACAAGGTTGGGAATCTCGTTTCTTATTTGTGGAGCATGAATACCTTGATGACGATTTGGACTGATCATTTCTTTGAGATAACTTGCGTACGACTGGTAAAGTGTCATTTCTTGAAGTTTTATAGATCTTCCTTCCATTAACCCTCTGTTCACATGTTTTTCTTCACAATTCTTACTCTGGATTTCATTACTTTTGAGTAGACTTCCAATGATATCATGAAACTACTTTTTGACATGCCAGCGGAACGGATATCATTTCAAAACATTGATTTCTTAGAAGAGGAAGTTTTTGCCCCTGTACGAAGAGTCCATCCTCCATGCATTACTTCTTTTCATCGAGTATGTTCCTGGTTGACTTGGATTTTTATTGGCGTCTTATAGGTGTCTGTTCTTTGCAGTCCTAATCGTTATCAATGCAAACAAGGATACTTTCAGCAAGAAAAATATCAAAGAGTTACTATTGGGCTGGCCGAAAATAAAAAATCATCAGAAGCTTGGTTGAAAATTCCCTTAGAAGTACTTTCACGAATGAATGTAAGGGAAAAATGTGGTATTTGAACCCGAGTATCCAGGAAAGAGCATAATATTTGACCAACTTCTGATTCACTTGTGGGATTCGGGCAGTCAGGAAACATCCTAGTTTTATACGAATCGTGTCGGTAAAATCAAAATTTGGATCAAATCACGCATTTGAACAAATGGAAAGTGGGTAATGATGCGGGAATTTCACTCTATAAGATAAAATCCCCCCGTCGTTCACCCGGGGCTTTGGTCGTCGACTCCCATGTCATCAGGTCATCGACTTCCTTGACTTTCGACACTGGGCAAATGTCATGCAGCTTCTCGATCTGGGAGGTCAAGTGCTCGCTTTTCGGTGAAAGAGTTAATCAACCAGAATGTGCTAACAATTACCTCTAGGTCATTTTCCCACATCAAGACGTCACTTGACCTCAAGAGGAAGGTGTTGCTTGCTTCCCAGTCTTATGGCCTAAAGAGGAAGGTCGTCATTATTGATGCCCCACTTCTTGAACAAAATCCTCAAAGGATATACCTTGATCTGGACATTATGCATATCCTCTCACTAAAGAAGAAACTGACCAAGGTTCCCTAGATGAGCTCATCAATGATGCTGGACACCTTTCTTGGAAGGTTAGTTATTCCAAATCTCTTGATGAGATTGGAATAGTTTGATTACGTTTGAGCTCTCTTGTCGTCTTTGTTGTTGTTTCAATACTCTATGTTTTCTCTTGCTGCTATTGACGACATGTAATCCAAGTATGTTAGGGACAAGGAACGTCTCACTCATAAACTCTGCGAGACGACCGAGGGATTGAACTTTGGCGGATAAGTTGGAGAAGTCCAAATCTTGTATTATTGATAACAGGAATTTGTCGTTCTAATTCCTACTATGCAAAATATATCCAAACAAACCTTAAACCGTAGTCCTAGGTAAGTAAAGGTCGAATCCATAGGGAGGCGGATTCTATCTTAGTATGCAATTTATATGTCAATCCAAAGTAACCAAAGGGGGGTTTTGTTTGTTTAAGTAATCTAAACATGCAAAAGTAAACAAGCGAAAGAGTTGTGAAATCAGTGATGGGAAAAGCACTTAGTCAAACAACATCCACTATTCGTATGACAAGTTGATCATAGATACTCATTCAAAATCTCATACAATGGTGATTCCAATTCCTTTTCAGATATAACTAATAGCACAATCAGATACTATTAGCACTAACTAATTAAACAACCCTGAAACTATCAAGATTCAGTTTAACAGCAGCCTTACGGATAGGAATATAGTTGGATACAATTCTAGTATAAAACAACCAGCTTTTATCCTAGAATGTAAATCAATTCTCTTCTGCATAAGACTAGCACAACCAGATACTAGTACGATGTAGTTGCTACTCTGAAATAGATATGCTCAACCAGTAACAATCTAGATCTAGCAATCAATCAATAACAACAAACCCTAGTTGCGTCCAAATAGAGATTATCAATATCAATCATAAACAACGTAAGCAAGAGAAAGATAAAAACCATGCAATAGATTAAGAACAAGAATCTCACAACTTATTCCAAACGAAAGCTTCAGCGTCTGACTAAGCCAAGGGGACTTAGTTCTTCATAACGTAGAAACTAATTAGGGTTTCAGAGAGATACGAAGATTGGCAAACAAGCCTTTTCTCAACCCTTAAATACTAAAGGAAAATAAAGCTAAGTTAACCTAAAACGAAATAATAAAAAGTAATAAAATAATGCAAATAAGGAAACGGCGCGGCGGGCTTCAGACATCGGCGGCGGTCGCCGCATCTCCCACGGCGGGCGTCGTAATCGCGGCGGGCGCCGCAATTAAACGACGGGCGCCGTAGTCACTTCGTAGCCAAGGTCGGTGGAAAGCCAATTGCGGCGGGCGCCGTAATTACGGCGGTCGCCGTCTTTGTACGGCGGTCACCGTTCTTCGATTCGACTCCTGCGACACTTCCGTAAAAACGCCATAACTTTTGATTCCCAACTCGGGTTGCACTCATATTTTTGAGGACTTGCAGTAGACTTCAAAAGCTAACTCCTCGAATTAGAATCACTCCATTTGGACATCTGAGTAGAGAGAACGAACCAATTGAATTCAGCACATTGTTCTTCTACTCTTCATTGCATTCCTCTTCCTCCTCTTCTCATGTGGTTTCTTCCTCAGCTTCTCATATGATATCCAAAACCGCTCAAACACCCCCATATACACCAACTTCGCCCCCAAACGCCATACACATGAATGTGTCTAAATCTACCCGAATGGCACCAATAAGACCTCTAATGACTCTTACTTAAGCCCTACAAAGTAGTGCTTATCAAACCACCCCATGCTTAGACCTTTGCTCGTCCTCGAGTAAACTAATAAAGAGCCTACTCCTCCAATGCAGCATCCAAGGTCTCAGGAAGCATATCCTCCAACTAAGAGTCATCTAACCCATGCCAAAGCTCCTGGCACCAATCTCATTCACAACACATCCACAACTCAACAAGCTTAAGGGGCAAGCAGAGTACTTCCCCCAAGCTAACCCGGACATCCAAAAGTGTGAGTAACCTCTAATCCTAGCCTCCATCTATTGCTCCTTATGTCTCCCAGAGTGACCTACCCGATAATCCTTCTTTGTCTCCTCTTCTTATGACGCCTCGCCAAGAATAATGAGAAATCCTAAAATCACTCTTCTTCTTTTTCACTCGTTTTGCCAAGGCGCCCTTTCGGGTTTTCACCAAGCCACTCATTTCATTTTTCAATAGATGTGCTCACATAAGCTCACGTCACTCTTGACCTCATATTACCCCAGCCTAATGCCGGTCCAAGCTACCTGCTTATTACCTAGGCCGCCCTTTCGGGTTTTCGACCTATCCCAGGATTTCAATGATAGCCTTTTTTCAAATTTTTGGCTCTTTTCATTTTTTTTTCATTTTTCTCCTCAGCAGCGTAGCAAGTATAAAACCTCACCCCATGCTTAAACATTGCATTGTCCTCAATGTAATGAAAGACAAAAGAATAAAGCATAGGGAAAAGCAAAAAATAACTCACAACGGTGCCGAGTTGGCTTGGACACTTCCTTGTTGCTGGCGGTGTAGTCATAAAAGCTCATGTCCTGGATGTCTGGCATCAACGCCATTATCTTCATCTACCGTGCAACCATAAGAAACCACTGGTGAGTAGTGGTAATCAAACAATGCGGGGCTGCACGGCCTTCAACTCTATCAACTCCTACCACGCAACCAAGATGAACCACTCTGGTGAAGTAGTGGTCAGACAGAGGGACGGGGTTGCATGGACTTCAAAAATGGGCCCAGATGTCGTCGTGGTTGGGCCCTGGTGTACCTCCTCTCCAACTGTCGACTGCAGGGCCATCATCATTGCCAAATAAATATAGGGTGAATGTATTCTTCCGTTAGCAACATGATGCGCAGGGCCATCATTCCGTTAGCAACATCGTTGCCAAATAAATATAGGGTGAATGTATTCTCCAACTGTCGACTGCAGGGCCATCATCGTTACATGAGAAAGTGCGGCGGTCGCCGTGAGGGGTGCGGCGGTCGCCGTGAACTCCATCTTCATTTTTTCGCGCTTCTTGCAGGTTAGTTCAACACAGAAGGGAAAAACAAAAAGAAAAACAACTGAATAAAGACTAAGGGAAATAAAATAGACTACCTAACATCGGGTTGCCTCCCGAACAGCGCCTTAGTTAATGTCGTGGCTTGACATACTACTCGAACAACCTCAATCCATATCGTCAGGTTCCTTGGGAACCTTCTTAATCCATACCTCCTTTCTGAACCAGTCATGGAAAGGTTTGAACCTTAGACCATGCTTCTTCTTCCTTGGCTTCTCCATCTTGACCTTCTTGGTCTGGTCTCCCCCATGCTTGGATCGATCCGGGGGGTGTTTAACCTTAACTTCAGGGACCTGCACCAAAGAGGGAGCGAACTTCTCGCTCGGAGTTAGCAGCAAATGTGATTTACCTGGTAGCTCCGGAGGGAGCTTATAGCAAGCGTCCCACTCAGTAACACCTTCCTGCAAGTCAGTAGATATAGCAATATCCAAGCTAGAATCAACAATAGGTGGTGTGTCATCTAGGTGGTCCTCATGAAAAAATCTTGCACCACAGGCTCAGGGATATCAATTGCACACAAAGAAAGATCATTAGAAGGAAAATTTCTGGCTTCATAGATATTGTAGTTAATAGTTTCGCCATCAAATTCCATGGTTAAAGAACCAGTACTCACGTTGATCTTAGTGTTGGCAGTTTTCAAGAATGGTCTCCCTAACAGAATAGGGGCTGTATGCATATCATGTTCCATATCAAGCACATAGAAGTCAATAGGAAAAGTAAGATCACCAACCCTAACCAAGACATCCTCCACAATCCCTATAAGACGCACACTAGATCTATCAGCTAACTGAATGGAAATATTGGTCGCATGCATGGGTCCTAATCCTAAGGATTCACAAAGAGATGACGGTAAGACATTAATGGAAGCACCCAAATCTAACATAGCTTTGGGAAACTTGGTGCTTCCAATAGTGACTGGGATGGTAAACATACCTGGGTCACCACACTTCTTGGGTAAGCGCTTCTGAAAAATAGCGGAGACATGTTCGCTTACCTTGACCTTCTTCTTGCTATTCCGGTCCTGATTCCTCTTTGTAGTGCACATCTGCTTTAAGAACTTGTCATAACGAGGGACAGACTTGATCAAATTTAGGAGAGGCATGTTGACCTCAACGTTTCTGAACATCTCAAACATGTCTTTGTCCTGCGCAAGTGGCTTGGTACGCTTCAATGCAGATGGGAATGGTGCTACGGGCTTCCACTCAGGAAAAATCAGAGTTCCAGACTCTTTCTCAGCATCAGCTTCGACGACAGAGGGGCGGCGGGCGCCGCAATTAGTACGGCGGTCGCCGTGATTTTCCTCAGACAGGTTGAGAGCTATATCAGATTCGCGGCGGTCGTCGTAAGTTTCGCGGCGATCGCCGTGAATTGCTTCCGGATTTCCGAGAAAATGTTCACCGTCACGGCGGTCGCCGTAATTGTTGCGGCGGTCGCCGTGATTTTTTTTCTCCAGGTCGAGAGCAGCTTCCATTTTACGGCGGTCGCCGTGTGTCTCGCGGCGGTCGCCGCTTTCACGGTGGTCACCGTTCTGCTCCAAATCTGCACTTTCTTCCTCATTCCCTCAGACTTATCTTCCTCAAGCTTCTTCCCACTTCTCAAAGTCACAGCACTGACATTTCGAATGTTTGGGTTCACCTCAGTTTGAGATGGGAGTTTACCAGAGTCCTTGGCGTCCAGTTTATTCACCACTTGAGAGATTTGACCAAATTGTCTTTCCAGGTTCTGAATGCTTGCTTGTGTACTTTGAATGCTAGCTTGCGTACTTTCCTGGAACTGCATGTGGCTCTTGGTCAGCTTAGCAACATTCTCATTAAGACTCATGTTGCTTTGCATAAGCATTTTCATCATATCATCCACAGACTGCGAAGGGTTCGAGCTCTGCCCTTGAGGTCTTGGCACATAGGGTGGTCTAGGTTGTGGAGGGTTACCCTGCTGTTGGTTTTGCTCTGGGTATCTCCATCTAAAGTTGGGATGATCCCTCCATCCAGGATTGTATGTACTAGAGTAGGGATCATGCCTAGGCCTCTGTTGATATCCTCCGACTGCATTCGCTTCCTCTTGCAACGTAGGACACGAGTCAGTAGGATGCAAGTCGTCATGACAAATCTCACAGGCCTTAGCCTGTTGAGGCGTACCTTTCAGCTTCAGACGCCTCACCTCCTCTTTCAACACATCAAAATTAGCCTGATCAATCTTAGACTGAGAACTAGCAACGACCAAGCTCTGGGAACCTCTCCCAATGTACTGCCTAGAGTCATCTGCCAGAGTAGCAAATATCTCTAGGGCCTCTTCATAAGTCCTCTTCAGAATATTTCCACCACATGAAGAGTTCACCATTCGACGATCATCTTCCCGGAGTCCTCCATGTAAATAGAGAATCAGATCATGCTTTTCGTAACCATGGTAGGGACAACTCTTCACCAGTTTCTTGAAGCGCTCATAATATTCATAGAGAGACTCATTAGACAGTTGCTTTATGTTGCAGATCTTCTTCTTGAGCTAATTAGACTTGATAGCTGGAAAGTATTTGTCAAGAAACACCTTCTTCAAATTTACCCAAGTAGTGATGCTTCCTGGCGGTAAAGAATGATACCAGTCCTTCGCTGAATCCTTTAGAGAAAAGGAAAATACTCTCAACCTCATCTGATCTTCAGTAATATCAAACGGCCTCATACTGGTGCAGACCTCAAGGAACTCATCCAAGTGCTGAATAGGATCCTCAAGTGGGGTTTCATTGAATTTCGGGAGTAAATGGACTACTCCTGTCTTGAGCTCAAATTTAACCCCTTCACCCAGAGCAGGGAATTGCACAGCACGAGTAGGTTGCTCCAAGTTAGGAGCTGTCAGGGACTCCAGAGTAACACGAGCTGCCATTGTATCAGCTTCTTGAAGTAGTAAATTCGCAGCCCTGCGAGCCTGAAGAAAAGTTCTTTCGATCTCTGGATCAAAAACTAGAGTTAGATTATTAGTAACACGGGTGTGAACCATAAGATAGGTTCACACCAAGATTGACACACAAATCACACACACAAAATAGAAATTGCCTCCCCGGCAACGGCGCCAATTTGATAACAGGAATTTGTCGTTCTAATTCCTACTATGCAAAATATATCCAAACAAACCTTAAACCGTAGTCCTAGGTAAGTAAAGGTCGAATCCACAGGGAGGCGGATTCTATCTTAGTATGCAATTTATATGTCAATCCAAAGTAACCAAAGGGGGGTTTTGTTTGTTTAAGTAATCTAAACATGCAAAAGTAAACAATCGAAAGAGTTGTGAAATCCGTGATGGGAAAAGCACTTAGTCAAACAACATCCACTATTCGTATGACAAGTTGATCATAGATACTCATTCAAAATCTCATGCAATGGTGATTCCAATTCCTTTTCAGATATAACTAATAGCACAACCAGATACTATTAGCACTAACTAATTAAACAACCCTGAAACTATCAAGATTCAGTTTAACAGCAGCCTTACGGATAGGAATATAGTTGGATACAATTCTAGCGTAAAACAACCAGCTTTTATCCTAGAATGTAAATCAATTCTCTTCTGCATAAGACTAGCACAACCAGATACTAGTACGATGCAGTTGCTACTCTGAAATAGATATGCTCAACCAGTAACAATCTAGATCTAGCAATCAATCAATAACAACAAACCCTAGTTGCGTCCAAATAGAGATTATCAATATCAATCATAAACAACGTAAGCAAGAGAAAGATAAAAACCATGCAATAGATTAAGAACACGAATCTCACAACTTAATCCAAACGAAAGCTTCAGCGTCTGACTAAGCCAAGGGGACTTAGTTCTTCATAACGTAGAAACTAATTAGGGTTTCAGAGAGATACGAAGATTGGAAAACAAGCCTTTTCTCAACCCTTAAATACTAAAGGAAAATAAAGCTAAGTTAACCTAAAACGAAATAATAAAAAGTAATAAAATAATGCAAATAAGGAAACGGCGCGGCGGGCTTCAGACATCGACGGCGGTCGCCGCATCTCCCACGGCGGGCGCCGTAATCGCGGCGGGCGCCGCAATTAAACGGCGGGCGCCGTAGTCACTTCGTAGCCAAGGTCGGTGGAAAGCCAATTGCGGCGGGCGCCGTAAGGTTCACGGCGGGCGCCGTAATTACGGCGGTCGCCGTCTTTGTACGGCGGGCACAGTAATTACGACGGTCGCCGTCTTTGTACGGCGGTCGCCGTTCTTCGGTTCAGCTCCTGCGACACTTCTGTAAAAATGTCATAAATTTTGATTCCCAACTCGGGTCGCGCTCATATTTTTGAGGACTTGCAGTAGACTTCAAAAGCTAACTCCTCGAATTGGAATCACTCCATTTGGACATCTGAGTAGAGAGAACGAACCAATTGAATTCAGCACATTGTTCTTCTACTCTTCATTGCATTCCTCTTCCTCCTCTTCTCATGTGGTTTCTTCCTCAGCGTCTCATATGATATCCAAAACCGCTCAAACACCCCCATATACACCAACTTCGCCCCCAAACGCCATACACATGAATGTGTCTAAATCTACCCGAATGGCACCAATAAGACCTCTAATGACTCTTACTTAAGCCCTACAAAGTAGTGCTTATCAATTATTGACTTGGAAAATGAGATTCGCTATATGAAGGATGCTCAAGATCTTCGTGCTCGGAATGTCACGACATCAGTGCTAACATTTCCCTCAAGGCCCGAATTGAAATAATGAAGGAACTTAATCATGGAGAACATGCTAAGTGGGACCTCAAGGACGAAAAGAAGAAGGTTGTGATGGATTTTCCTCCCGAAGCTGGTATTCATGGGGAAGAGATGCTTCGACTTGCTGGATTGATCCACACTTTTCCAGAGGATGATGGGTGGAAAGATGTAAATGAGCAAGGCGCTGAGGTGCCCCTTGATGCTACTCAAATCTCCACAGTTGCCCCAGTAAAACTCCTCAAGATGTCACTGAAAAGTCAGAAGAATATTAAGTGTTAGATGTTTGGGTATGATGTTTTGTGAACAATTGTTTTATATAATTTTGTGTTGTACTTTGTCAAGGTGATGGTGGATTTGATCTTATGTTGTACCCCGTTGTGATGATGGGTCAACTATGGTTTTGGCCAACCATCATAGAGGCGGAACGTCGTTAATATTTTTACTAGGTATCATATTTGCATGATGGTGTTTGAGCGCATACGTTTTGTCTTCTTGATATTTTTTTGAAAGTTTCCCTAGTTTAAGTCATTACCTAGTACATGTGTGAAGGTGTACCTGTCAAGACGTTGAAGTTCAGCCGCACAACTTGTCATGTATAGGACAACAATTGTATTCAATAGTTCAAGTCTTTAGCTAGTATAGGCAACTTTTGTCATTTGTATTTGTAGTGCCTCGACTTTCCGGGTAACTGATCGATCGTGTAATGTATGTAAG
Organism: Rheum nobile; assembly: GCA_027886185.1. Lineage (NCBI taxonomy): Eukaryota > Viridiplantae > Streptophyta > Magnoliopsida > Caryophyllales > Polygonaceae > Rheum > Rheum nobile. The sequence continues at coordinate 3,049,024 of WOAB01000540.1, read as the reverse complement.
TTCCTTTGATATGAATAAGACATGTGGTTCTGATTAACTCCATGGCTCAAGCTTGAACTTGGAATTTTGTACTTTGTTCACTAAAAAGAAGCATTAGAATTTGGCCGTTTGCTTCCCTAATGACCCTCCGATTCTTAGGTTAGTATCATTTATTGTAAAAAAACAAAATGAAATGACTTGTAAATATAAATTGTAGTAAAAATGAATAAGAGATAAGATGACAAGGTTATAGAAGTGATACAACTTCAGGTGTATCACATTCCAACTCCTAGGGATCGGGACTTTGTCCCGAGTATCAAATATATGCACCTTGTCCCACTATCTCTTTGATTAGGTACAATCCTTTGCAATGTGGGGTCAATTTTTCGTGGATGGGATCTTTGTGTTAGGAAATACTTTCCTTCAGTCGTTTCTCGTCGTGCTTATTTTGTCTTTTTAGCGAACAAAGTACAAAATTCCAAGTTCAAGCTTGAGCCACAGAGTTAATCAGAACCACATGTCTTATTCATATCAAAGGAACTTACATACATTACACGATCGATTAGTTACCCGGAGAGTCGAGGCACTACAAATACAAATTACAATAGTTGCCTATACTAGCTAAAGACTTGAACTATTGAATACAACTCTTGTCCTATACATGAAAAGTTGTGCGACTGAACTTCAATGTCTTGACAGGTTGACACGACTGACACCTTCAAGCCTGTACTAGGTAAAGACTTAAACTAGGGAAACTTTCAAAAAAAGATCAAGAAGACAAAAGGTATGCGCTCAAACACCATCATGCAAATACGATACCTAGTAAAAATATTAGGTACAATCCTTTGCAATGCGGGGTCAATTTTTCGTGGATGGGATCTTTGTGTTAGGAAATACTTTCCTTCAGTTGTTTCTCATCGTGCTTATTTTCGGGCAAAGTGTCTTCCTTGAGCCAATTAATGTAGGGTTTTGTCCAATCATCTTCTTGTGAAATGATATTGTTTTCCAAGTTATCTGCTAACTCTATCGCGACGATCTCTCCTAAGAGTATATCATCATGATTTGCAGGAGTTGAGTCAAAGCTCGCGGACGGCTCTTGGAGTTTGTCAAATGCCATAGTTGTGATATGTGTTGTATTTTGGAGAGGTCATCTCAACTAATAACATATCCCAAGTTGGCATGGGTGTCCTCTTGAGCATCGGTATCTCGTGGAACTTGTTTGATGTTAAATTTTTCAATTTTTTTGATTAAGTATTTGAGAGTTTGGAGATATGCTATCATCCTCAAGTCTTTTGTTGCATACAGTCCTTGCACTTGGTTAACTATAAGTAGTGAATCACAAATTACCTCAATGTTGCATATGGAAAGATCTTGGGACAATGTCATCCCAAGTATTTTTAATGCTTCGTATTCTTCTTCATTATTTATCGCCTTCCATTCACAACGAACATCTTGTGCTATTGTGTCCCCTTGTGGTGACTTTAGTACGACCCCGAGACCCACTCATTGATGCTCCATCTTTATGGAGTTCCCATATTCCTTCATCTTGGACTTGGTTAAGTTGAATTGTTTCCTTTGCGACTTCAAGATTAACAGTCGGATTAAAGTCTTCCAAAGAGTCAGCTAAAGCCTGAGATTTGATTGTTGTTCGTGGCTCGTATTGGATGTCAAATCCACTAAAGTGTATTCCCCATTTCCCCATTCGACTTGTAAGTTTTGATTTCCTCATGATCGTCTTCATGGGATGGTTAGTGCGCACAATAATAGTATGGGACCCAAAATAAGGTCGTATTTTATTTGAAGCCATTATTAGTGCTAAGATTAATTTTACGAGTGAAGTATACCTTGTTTCTGTAGGTAAGAGTGTTTTACTTATGTAATAGACTGGTAAATGTTCCCCGTCTTCTTCTCTGATCAAGGCTGCACTTATCGTCACATTTGAAATGACTAGGTATAAAGGCAACGACTCGTCATCTTTCGGTTTGGATAGTAGAAGCTGCAAAGTATTGCTTCATGTTCTCAAGTCCATTCGATTGACTTATTTTTCCTAAAAATGTCATAAAAAGTTTGCGTTTATCTAGAGATTTTGAGATAAACCGTTTAAGATCAGCGACTGGACCCATAAGGCGTTGTACATCCTTTACGCATCGAGGCGACTTCAGATTGACTATCCTCTTCATCTAGTCGAGACTTGCTTCTATTCCTTTTTGAGTCACCATGTAACCTAGAAATTTCCTAGAAGATACTCTAAAGGATCACTTAGTCGGGTTAAATTTCATGTTGTACTTTTTGAGTATTCCAAATGCTTCTACCAAGTGCTTGATATGAACTGATACGACTTTTGATTTGACTAGCATGTCATCTATATAGACTTCCAGTGTGTCCCCAATATGGTCTTTGCATATTTTGTTCACTAGCCTTTATTTCGTTGCACCTGTATTTTTTAGTCCAAATGACATAACTTTATAGAAATAAATACATTTTCTTGTAATGAATTCCGTTTTTTCTTGATCGACGAGGTCCATGAGTATTTGATTATGGCCACTGAAGGCATCCATCAATGTTAGCATCTCATGCCTCGTTGTTGCATCTATATATGGAAAAGGGAAATAGTCCTTTGGATATGGCTTGTTGAGATTTGTGGAGTCGATGCAGATTCTCCATTTTCCGTTCTTCTTTTGCACCACTACGACATTTGCTAGCCAATTTGGACATTTGATCTCTTTTATTTACCAGTTTCAAGTAGATCTTTTACCTCATTGTCCATGGTTTTGTTCCACTATAGGGGAAAATACCGTTGCTTCTGTTTGACCGATGAATGGGTTGGGTTGACATTTAGATTTTGAGTGATCACGTTTGGGCTAATTCCTACCATATCTTCATGCGAGCGTGCAAAATAGTCGATATTTAGTTAGATGAACTTAACCAGATGCTTTCTGTTTTCAAGCATTATGTCGGACCCGACCCGCATCGTTTGGGAAGGCTTTGAGGCATCATAGACGACTTTGTCGAGTTGTTCTGTTTTTGGATCGATGTAATGCATAGATGCCTCGTGGCTCTGTAATTTTTATGCTTCCTTCAGCTCCATTGCAACCTTCATTGATGTCATGTAGCATTCCTTAGCGGAACGTTGGTCGTTGTTGATCTCTTGCACCCCTACTTTGGGAAATATGATGGATTGGTGATAAGTGAAGGGTACAACCTTCATGGTGTGCATTGAGGGAATGCCAAGGATTACATTATTTGGAGAAAGACAATTGAGTACAAGGAATTTTACATGTTGGTTGACACCTCCGACGTACGTTGTCAACACTATCTCCCCTATAGTATGTTTGACTTACCCAACAAAATCCGACCAGAGCGGTCGAACTCTTGAAATATCGTCCTCTCTTAGTCCTATACTTTTCAGGACGTCAAGGATCAACAAGTTCATGGAGCTGCTAGTGTTAATCAACACCCTTATGTTTAGGCAATTTTCTACGGAAAGGTAAATCACAAAAACATCATGTTGCGGACCCAACTCGTCTGCTTCAGAGTGGTTGAAGGTGATTGTGGGCATGTCTCCAGTTTTGGGTTTTTGCCCGGCTATCGCCTTAGATCGTTCAATCTTGCTTTCCTTGGCATGTCGTTTTACAGCGGAATATGTGTCCCGCATATGTCGCGTGTATCATCTTTCACATGTGTTAATAACCTTTGAATGGACAAGATAAGGTGCTTTTTTATAGTTTACATAATATCATTGATCAAGCATCGACTTAGCCTTGTCGGAGATGACATCAAACAAGAATCCTTTTGCTAATAACTTCATTCCGCATTGATATGCACTCCATGTTATGGCCATGGTGTTCATGGAATTTGCACCACTTGGACATATCCTTCTTGTTATCTGGTTTGTCGCTCTTCCTAGGCCATCTTATCGTTTTCCAGTATTATCAAATCTCATCACAAGTTCTGACACTAATACGTTGAAGTTATATTAGTGGACCTTAGGAGGTAGGGAAGGGTTCTCCTTCCAGTCGTGGTATTTGTCATTAAAATTATTTACCTGGAAATTGTCGTAGCGGCCCTTGTAATAAGGTTCATACCTTTGGTCCCTTCGTTGATTGGAAGTCGATTTACGGTTGACTCGATCGGGACTCTTGTTGAATTTAGCTGGTTCTTCGTCTTCCTCGTAGAGTGCTTGTAGAGTTTCTTGTAGTTCTAGACTACATGCGGAATCTTGCTAATTTTACCATGTCATTCCAGCCTTTGTGAGTTCCTTGTAGAGTTCGGTTTCTCGGATTAATCCTTTTGGGAACGCCTCGATCGAGGTTGCAATGTTGAAATTTGGAATTGCAATATTTTCTCTATTGTACTTGTTAAGATAACCACCTAATGACTCTGCATACCTTTGTACAACCTTGTATAGATCGTTGGATTGTTTTTCGAGTCGTATGCTACTTGCAAACTGGTTTTTAAATGGGTTGACCAGATCCACAAATGAGGCAATTGATCTTGCTTTAAGTTCTCAAACAAAGTTAATGTGGAACCTGTGAGTGTTGTGCCAAAGCTTTTCCACATGACAACCTTACCGTTTCCTTTCGGAATATAGCTTGACACTTATTTTTGCTTTAAAAGGAAACATGATCACCAGGGTCCTTAGTCTCATCGTAGTTGGGCATGTAACTTTTTTGGGATTTCAACTCATGCAGTCGCCTCTACAGAAAGCAAGTTTTCATATCCATCGATAACCTCTTTCTCGATTTATTGAGGAACACCACCGATTTTGGCAATCCTCTCATCCAAGGCCTTCAAATGGTCTTGGATCTCGCTCTCTGTGGGAACCTTCGTGCTCAGTGGACCCATGACAGTAGGGTCAACTTGTATTGATGCTACTCGAGTCTACATTGCCTCGGGCGTCGGGACCGATCGAAGAAGAACTGACTCCGTAATGGGAACCTGAAAAGGAATGGTAGTAGTTGTTAGAACTAGATTCGTTGTTGGTGTATGAAAAATACCGCTCCCAGAGGCGAGCCAGTCCCCAATGTTGTTGGGACATAAGCAACATTGTCTCGCCATCTAGGTTAAGGCAAACTTAAAGGCGTTCAGTGTTGAGGGGTCTTCTTATGCTTCTAGGAGTCGAGGAGACCATTTGAACCTATGTTTTCCAAAGCTCATTTTCAGGAATTAGTCTTGCATTCTCCTTATGTTGCTGGTTGATTTCTTCCCTAAAGGTTCACATCATTCCTAGGAGTTCTAGGACTTGGCTATATTGAGGGTTTTGGCTAGCGACATGAGATTTGGTTGGTTTTCCCCGAGCTTGGGCCTCAAGGTTGCCTTGGTTACTTGATTTTCAGCAATAGTGAGTTGGTGGTTGACGGTATCGGCCATGGTGGTAGGATTAGGATATTATATTTTTAGCTTATTTCCCCACGGTGAATGCCAAATTGTTTTGGGAGAAAAATATCAATCGATCTCAATTCGCTTAATTGAGGGGGCAATCAACGAAGGTAGGATGATCTGATCGATATATGATAGATATGACAAAAAATCGAAATAAGACAATAAAATTGAATGAAAAACAATGAATGAAAAAGCCTATCTCCACTCTGATTGAAATGAAGATCCAAATTAAAATGATGAATCAAATTGCAACGACGTAAGAACACTTGAGTATTAAGTTGAGAGAACTAGACAGAGTAGCTGTCATGAATGTGTGTGTTTCACATGTGTTATCCACTTATCCTCTAGCTATTTATAATAAAGAAAAAAAAGAAAATTTATTTTCATGATACTTCTCTTTTTACAAATACACGAATGTTGAAGATTTGTTAGGTTGTTAACTGCCGCCATACCCAGAGATCTCTATAACTGATTCAAACGTTGTCGCGTTTAACTTTTGCTTGATTGAGTCGTTTCAAGAACTCCGGGTCATCGTCTGCGGTTTGGCATGTCTTTGTTGTCTCTAATTAATGCCACTTATGTTTATGGGCCGATTTGAATATTTGGGCAAATAGACTCTACAACTTAATCCAAAAAATTCTAGAACCAAAACCCTAGCACCTACCCTTTAGTTTAGACAACCTAATCTAGACATCGGCTACCCAAAGTTTACTCCTCCACATGCCCCTATCTTGGGTCATTTCCTCTCTATGAGCCCAAAGGGTAAGGTTTTGTCTAACAACTTTCTTCCAGCTCTTTTTAGGTCGACCTATTCCACGACAAAAATCAACAAGGTCCAAACCCTCACACCTACACACTAGGGTGTTCAGTAGCCTCCTTACAACGTTCCCAAACCACTTGAGTCTCAATTTGCTCAACTTATCTCTGATATTGGACACACCTACTTCGACGTGGATGACTTTGTTTTTGATCCTGCCTAACATCATGTGTCTGTACATCCAACGTAACATCATCTTCTCAACTACCATTATCCCATGTTCCTGCATGTTTTTAATTAGCCAGCACATCGCACCATTGATAGGACAAGAACCTACCCACAAACGTATGGGTTCAGTCGTAGCTTTTTCAAGTATCGTTCTCATGAGGACTATGTAGTATCGACTGTATCTTAAACCAGTAAGCTAAGCCAAAAGATTGGAATTTTTGTTGAACTAATAACTAAAAATTGAGAAACAAATGCAAGTGATGATTGTAATCAATAGAGGGAAAGTTTCCAAGGGAAGGGATCCCCGCAACTATGCTTCAGTAGACTTAACTAGATAAATGTCTGAATTTAGTCTGTCTTTGTTGAAGGTAACTATCTTAGGTAATTATTAATCCTCTCGGATGATAGTAAATGTGCCTAGATTCAATTAGCATCCACTCTCGCGACTTGCTAATCAAGATCTAGACCCTTTGGGCACTTAGAATCTAAGGTCAAACTGAATTAACATCCACTCTCGTGACTTGCTAAATCCAACCTAATCTTAGGGTTTCTATGATAGTTATAAATAAATAAGAGAAATTAAGACGCTCTCTCAATAATAAAATCTCAGGTTTAATTCCTAGGGTTCCTATATAAGTTATTACCTCTCGGTCTCAAACCCTATCTAACTACCTATTAACGTTTTTACCTCTCGGTTGCAAACCCTAATAGGATCCAATTTGCATAGGCTAATATGGGCATAAAGCATCTAGGAATGAATCAACAAAGTTTCAGATTTCCATTCAGACAAATATCAAACAAGTCTACCTACGCATAGTTGGGATCATCCCGACCCTAGAAATATGGAAATTAGCTAGACATAATTGCAAGATCAACCAAAGAATTCATATTAAAGATGAAAATCATAAACAAGATTAAAGAGAAACTTAGTCTTGAATCCAGTAGAATAATCTCCAAAGTTGCAATCTTTCAAAGGAGGCAAACAACTAGGTCTCAAAAGTTAGAGAAAGTGGCAAAAGATCCATAACAAACCCTAAAACGAAGTATTTGTAAAAATAAAGTCATCCGGGTAAAACGCACGGTCCATGCCTTGACTGTGCGAAAAACGCACGGCCAAAATCCTACAGGTATGAAACCGCACGTCATGTGCGGAAATCGCACAGGCAAAATGAAAACCGCACAGCCGTGCGAAAAACGCACAGGCAAAGCGCACAACCTAATAGCGAGAAATCACCGCCTGCACGGCCGTGCGGTGAAACGCACGACCTCTTGAAGGGAATTCATTCCAAAACGCACGACCTCTTGTTTTAGTTCGCCTTCAGCCCAAATTCTTTACAGTTCGTCCCGTTAGCCTCCAGAGGTTCCAGCAGCATCCATAGACAACTCCCAAAAATCCACCCAAGTACTTGAAAACATACATTTCCTAGTGTAGACCTCCTTAACAAAGAAAACAATGCAACTAGCTATAAATGCAACACAAAAATGCATAAAACAACCTAGATTAAGCACAAATGCATGTCCTAAACGTGTAACATATTGGATGTCATCAAATTCCCCCAAGCTTAACCCTTGCTTGTCCTCAAGCAATTACATAATCAATTATTCCACAAAATATGCTAAGGTTGTTTCTGACCAATACACAAATGAGCAATGATCATGAGAGGTCAAACATAAGACAAGTGCTATCATAACATGCTTTGCAACCAATGAAAAAAACGTAGATAGTCAACTCCAAACCTCACCAGGATAAAGAAATAAGTCACTCCGCTCATGTGCCTAGGTTTGTGTTTCACTCAATTCTCCACTTTGAATGCTAAATTACCATAGGCTTGCATCAGTGTTCTTAATCTCCACTACTAGGGATCATGCACACAACAAAAATCATGAGGTCTTTTCAGGGTTGTAATGGGGCCAAGGTATAGGATCAAGGTAGGGATACATTTAGGCCATGTAGTGCTAAATCCGGGGAAAAGAATTTTCAAAGCGACACCAAGCTTAGAACAATTCTTCATTTCCAATTTTGTTCTTCAAACCATACAACAAATCCTTGCTCTACTTTGATTGTCTCCTTGCTCTTCTTTATTTGCTTCTTCCTCTTCCATTTTTTTTTGAAGAGAAAGATTGAGGAAAACAAAGGAGACACAATATAAACATCACATCCAACCACTGACATATGCATCCTCCCCCAACCTTGGCTCAAACCCATTCTAGCAAAGCAAATCTACTATCCTAATCCCCGGATGGGTAGGATGAACAATTAGGCTCGGTATGCTTTTGTGGAGCTTCCAAAAAAATGGCAATTAAGGCACAAATGGGCTTTAAGAAGAGGAAAACATATATAGGGTGATCAAGGATGAAGGGCTAATATGAAACAATTTGATAGGCGTTTGTCGTCGTGACACCTAAACAAATAAAATCCTAAACAAACCTAAACAAGTAGTAGAGGCAAGCAAGGGTCGAATCCACAGGGAGGAAGTGATCAATTCATGTGTTTATGAGCATGCAAAGTAACAGGAAAGGGGGTTTTGGTTATCAAGCAGAGCAAAGCAAACAAGTGTAGTTGATGAGAAAATATGAATGGGGAAAGTAGTTCCACTAGAACGAGATCCACAATACAAAGATATAAGTTGATCACTGAAATCGATTAAATCCAAGTTCTTTAACTATTCTTATGGTTGTTGCCACCCTGATCTTAAGTACTACCGATTCTCACAGTTGTCGATAGACTTATTACTATGCCAATGATAAAATACGCCAGTCACGCCTGTCACGTGGTACCAGACCGGGATACTTTACCACCAACAAAGCAATAGCAATACACACAAGGATATAGGATACATGCAAGTAGAAAGACGTACAAGTACTCACTCCCCTACTTAACATGCAATTGATTCTCACACACAATTGTACGCTTGGAACCCCTATACGCACAATTGTGTTTGCCACTAGATATGCACTCGGAACCCCTATATGCAATCCTAGCAATATGATAAATATCGATAAACCTAGTTAGCAACTATAGATAAACCAACATAAATCAATATCAATATAACCAAGAGAATCAATCCAACACACATAAGAATAAGAACAAGGAATATAAATCTCACAACCACATCAACTGTATTGCTTCAAACGTCTAGTAGAACAAAGGTGTTTAGTTCTCCATGGGTTGGAACCCCGGAGGAAGAAACGAGTCTCTAGATAGAGATAGGGAATGGAGGCTGTGGGAATTAGGTTAAATAGACTTAACCTAAATCCCAAGATCACAAACCCTATCTTACAAGGAAAATAAAATAACAATAATAAAACTAATACCAAAAATAAACAATCGAGACTTGGGGAAATAATTCCTGCATTCTCGCTCGGCAAGCTCCTCTCGTTCAGCAACTCGGCCCACCTTCTCGTGCTTGGCCCAACAACAATTCAGCAGCGGCCCACTCCACATCAGCTTCATCCAATTCAAATCATCATCGCTGACATCATGCTCCGTCAGCGTCCGCATTCTCCAGCTTCAATTCGCTTTCCGCTTCTTCAATTCACGCGCTTCCATTCAACTCACGTGGGCCGAACTTCAACTTGGGCCTTTTTATCTTCACGGCCCATCTCCTTCCAATTCCCAGCATCAGCCCGCGCGGTGCCTTCAATTCATTAGTTTCGCCCAACAAACGACCACAGGGCGTGATTTCCCACCGCGGGGTGGTGCTTTCTACCGCGGGGCGGCATCCTTCTCTGAGATTTATCGCCGGGCCGCGGTGACTCTGGCGCGGGGCGCCATTCTTCTCTCTTCTGCTCCTCTTCTGCTCTTCTTTATTACCAAGTGTTGGTAGTCTTCTCCAATAAATTCCAGCAGATCCCCATCATCTCCATCTAAGCCGTAAAACCTTGGATTTCTTCACTTCTCAACTACTCTTATGGATTACATACTTAGCCTAAATCTACTCCAAAACTCCATCTAAAATATGTCAATAATCACTAGTTAAGGTGCATGAAATGACATCTATCAGTATGCTTTTGTGGAGCTTCCAAAAAATGGCAATTAAGGCACAAATGGGCTTCAAGAAGAGGAAAACATATATAGGGTGATCAAGGATGAAGGGATAATATGAAACAATGCCTCAATCATATTAATGTCATGTATATAAATCATAAGTGTAGCCTCAAAAAAGATTTTAATGCAAGTTCTAGAGTTAGCAAGCAAGTAGAGATTCACACACAAGAGAAAAATAGGACTCATGAAATTATAGTCCATAAAAGGCTCAAAAGTTCACTAGGATGCTTGTATAGAGTATTGGTCCTAACACATCTCAATCAAAGGTCACATGCTCTAGCCAAATGTCAAACATTCAAGCGCTCATAATCATGCACATAATGCAATTGCGATATTAACAACCAAAACATGCTAAGGGGACTCATAAAGCATGCATTGCAAGGAAAACAACCAGAGGGAAAGAAGCAAAGGGAGTCAAATCCAACATCCAACAATGCAATGCATGCAAACATAACAAAAGTGACGTGGCCTAATGTAACACCCCCAAAACTTAACCCTTTTGGAAAGGTATTACCGCCAGTGACCCCAGTGTTCCTTACCGAGATCACCCAAGGCTTTACCATTTAAATACAATTTATGAAATGCAATTGATACACAATGATCAAGCATTAAATTCCAAAACATAACATTGTCAAGGAAACAAGAGTTACGGGATTACAACCCAATCCCGAATAGGTCAATACAGAGTTTAAACCAAACACAGCGGAAGTCTAAGAAAGTATATTACAATCAAAGTTATTGTCCAAAAGATCTCAACCTGATTAAAGAAATAATTAAAACATTGAAAAACCACCGTTGACTCCATAGTACTTCTGGTCTTCTGAACTACTTCTTATCTGATGTGCCGAATCGAACGGATGACACCAGCCCACATGCGGAGAACAAAGTTCGTGGGTTAGTCTACTTGAATAGACTAGCAAGGGTACAAAGCAGAATGGTTCGAAGCAGTCGTATTAGGTTAGGATCATCGTCCCTCGAATAATAATCGATGGCGATAGTCAACCATCATACTCCTACTGGAATAAACAAGAGGTATGCACAAGAGAAGATTCTGGAAGACTGAATCTTCACAGAAATCGACTCGAAAGAAGACTCCAACGGAAATGAGTCTTTAAGGAAGTATGACAATTCTGGAGAGTTACAGAATCATAAAACAATGATTTAAAACTGACTGAGATGCTTCAGTCAACAACCAACCTCACCGCCTTTCAGCGAATCCAGATCGGAAAGATGACGTACTACATTCTAGTCAACACGAGTCTTCCTAGCGGCACTATTACCTAGCTGCCCTACTCGCTGAGCGTTCATTAATTATGTGCGTCAAGGTAGCACTTATCTGATTATGTTTCAAAAACACACATCACATTATAGACTTTTACATGTGTACCCCACCAATGGGATGACACATCTTAGTATACGTTTCGTCGAGAGTGACGTACACCAAAAGGTTTGTGACACCAGCTAAGTGTCCTGTCTCTACACACTTGTGAAAGAGACCGATCATGATCTTAGAATAGTACCAGATGGAGACGAGCCACCCCGATACCAGATTATAAAGAAACGACTGGACAGAGTCCGAGTAACGTTTCTATTTAATAATGCTAACTAAACAGTTATAGCACAACGACAGTTACAGGATAAATCCACATAAAGGCCCGAAAGGCGATCACAGATAATAGCGTTGTTCTAACAGATATACAACCTATTATATGATTTTCAAAATAGTTTATCAAAACCGTTTCCAGACAAACAGAGTATTCATTCCAAATTAATTACTCAGATAAACTACTGATAATTAATGTAAATATGGAACGAATGAGCAAGAGCGAACCGCTACTTGCCTTAATCCGCAGAATAGTCTAACGACGTCAACTGGATTCCGGGCTCAACACGGTTATAGTTCCGACAGCATAACAACCTTCGAGTCGACCCATAAAAGGAACCCTAAGTTAGATCCGACATAAACAGTACGAATCTAAACACGGCGAAAGAACACGAAAGGAAAGACGCCACGATGACAACCAACCAAGCCAAAGCCATGAAGGCATTCTGGGCACTGGCGGCGGTCGCCGCATTCATCACGGCGGTCGCCGTGAAGAACACGGCGGTCGCCGTGAAGAACACGGTCGACAGAGACGAGAGAAATCTTACCAAAACAAAGCGCGTTTCGACCCCTTTCCGCCTTGCTTGGTTTCTGACCTCCAAAGGCAACCACAAGGCTTCAAAAGAGCTGCTGGAAACACTACCAAACAACACCGACGAAAGCTTCAGAATTTCCGGCAAAGGCACAACTCCGGCGAGAGGCAAATTTGGCAGAGGTTTGGTGCTGGGATGGCTCAAAACCTCTCCCCCAACACCTCCTTTTATAGCCAAAGCATCTGGAGCACGAAGAAGATGGGCCTACAGCTAGTTTGGCGCGGTCAGAGCTCGCCGGCGACCATCGGACAATGTCTGCTGGGTAATCACGGCGGGCGCCGTGATTTTGCCTACGGCGGGCGCCGTAATTACGGCGGTCGCCGTTCCTAGCTCTGGCGAGCCCAGAGTAGGAGACGACGGCTGGCACTTCGGGCCCAGCGACGGCGGGCGCCGTTACGGTACGGCGGTCGCCGTTTCTGCCTTTCCCGCCCATTCAGCTCTTGAACGAACATGGCGTTAAACCGGGATAAAAATTATCGTACGCGAATGACAATTAAAATCCGAGGCATAATGTCTGTATATTATTTCACTGAGAAAAATATTACAGATACATAGCACCTTACAGAATGTCTCAAACTCTCTGTATTAAATCCGACGTACACAACGGGTACTCGGTAAAATTCCAAAATTCCCAAAATAACCTTACAAAAATACGGAGTATCACATCTCCTCCCCCTTACAAGAAGTTTCGACCCCGAAACTTAGGTCAAGAATAACCCGGGAAAACGCCTGAGCATATCTGACTTGGTTTCCCATGTCTCCCAAGTAACTTCTTCGGTCCCTGACTTGGACCACAACACTCGTACCAACGGCACGATCTTGTTGCGCAAACGCTTCTCCCGACGCTCCAAAATGCGCACGGGCAACTCTTCGTAAGTACCATTAGCTTGAATCTTAATGTCTTCATAACTAAACACATGAGACTCATCTGGTACATACTTTCTGAGTAAAGATACGTGGAACACGTTATGCACCGGGTGAGACGATGGCGGCAACGCCAAGCGGTACGCTAGAGATCCCACTCTATCCAGAATCTCGAATGGTCCCACATAGCGAGGGTTAAGCTTCCCACGCTTACCAAACCTGAAAACTCCTTTGGATGGCGATACCTTGACAAAAACCTTGTCACCGACCTCGAACTCGACAGTCCTGTGCTTCCGATCTGCGTAGGACTTCTGTCGACTCTGAGCGGTCAACATCCTTTGTCTGATCAAAGCAATGTCTGAAGCCGTCCTTTCGACCAATTCAGGTCCAAGCAGAATTTTGTCGGCATTATCATCCCAACAAATCGGAGATCTGCATCTGTGACCATACAAAGCTTCAAACGGAGCCATCTTGATTGTAGCATGCCAGCTATTATTGTACGTGAATTCAATCAGACTCAAGCTGTCCTCCCAGCTAGTCGGACGATCGAGCACACAAGCTCTAAGCATATCCTCCAGAGTCTGGATGGTCCTTTCAGACTGGCCATCTGTCTGAGGATGAAACGCGGTGCTGAATCTCAACTCGGTTCCCATAGCCTTATGAAGTTCCTTCCAGAATCTTGACATGAAATGACCATCTCAGTCCGATACAATGGTCTTAGGAATGCCATGTAAGCGGACAATCTCCTTCTGGTAAACTTCTGCTAACTTCTGGGTTTCCCATGTGGTCTTGATGGCTATGAAATGAGCACTCTTCATAAGCCTATCCACAATTACCCAGATAGCATCTCTCTGACTTCGAGTCTTGGGTAGCCCAGTGACGAAGTCCATGGAAATGTCCTCCCATTTCCATTCTGGTACAGGGAGAGGTAGCATCTCACCACCTGGCCTGCGGTATTCGATCTTGACTTTTTGGCAAGTTAAGCACTTTGCCACAAAGTCTGCTACGTCCCACTTCATGTTTGGCCACCAAAACTTCTTCCGAAGATCCTTGTACATCTTGCTAGAGCCAGGATGCACAGAATAAGCAGATGAATGAGCTTCTCTCATCACCAACTGACGAAGACCTTCTGTGTCAGGCACACATATCCGATCCTGAAACCAAAGTGATCCATCATCCTGAACCACAAAACTGGGAGCTTTCCCATCCATCACTTCACTGCTTAACTTCACCAAGATGATGTCATCGACTTGCTTTTCTTTGATCTGATCCAGCAGTGTAGCCTGAATTTCCATCATACTCAGGTACCCTCTACGATGGTCATACAAGACTTCAATGTCGCATGACTCTTGGTTTAGCTTGGTCTGAGCAGTAAGTAGAGCAACTACAGTCTCATGCGTTGTCTTCCGGCTTAGTGCATCAACTACTATATTAGCCTTGCCCGGATGATACAACAACTCCATGTCGTAGTCCTTGAGTAACTCTAGCCAGCTGCGTTGTCTCATATTTAGCTCCTTTTGGGTAAATATATACTTGAGACTTTTATGGTCGGTGAAGACTTGGCATCTTATACCGTAGAGGTAATGCCTCCAAATCTTCAGTGCAAAGACAACCGCTGCTAACTCAAGATCATGGGTCGGATAGTTTTCTTTGTAAGTCTTGAGTTGTCTAGATGCGTAAGCAATGACTCTGCCCCTTTGCATCAAAATACAACCAAGACCACACTTGGAAGCATCACTATAGACCACATAATCGTCGTTCCCCTCTGGGAGTGCTAACACGGGTGCCGAGGTCAACCGTCGCTTCAACTCCTGGAAACTGACCTCGCACTTGTCATTCCAGACAAACTTCTTGTGGACTTTGCGGAGTAGATTGGTCATAGGTAGAGCGATCTTTGAAAATCCTTCTACGAACCTTCTATAATACCCGGCAAGTCCAAGAAAACTATGCACCTCCTTCACGTTCTGGGGCTGTGTCCATTTAGCCACCGCTTCAATCTTTTGGGGATCAACCATAACCCTATTTTTATTGATCACGTGGCCTAAGAAAGCCACTTCCTTTATCCAGAATTCACATTTAGACAATTTAGCATAAAGCTGATGTTGTCTAAGGATTGACAAGGCAATCCGTAGATGTTCCTCGTGGACTTCTTCATTCGGAGAATAGATCAGAATGTTGTCGATGAAGACCACCACGAACTTATCCAAGTACTAGTGAAAACATCGGTTCATCAAATCCATAAAGACAGCTGGAGCATTTGTAAGCCCAAAAGGCATCACTACGAACTCATAATGACCATATCTGGTCCTAAACGCAGTTCTAGGAAAGTCCTGCTCACGAATCCTGAGTTGGTGATATCCAGATCTCAAGTCGATCTTGGAAAAAACCTTTGCTCCCTGCAACTGGTCCAACAAGTCATCAATCCTAGGCAAAGGATACTTGTTCTTGATCGTCACATTGTTCAACTCTCGATAGTCGATACAAAGTCGAAACGATCCGTCCTTCTTTTTGACGAACAATACCGGAGCACCCCACGTCGATGCACTCGGCCTGACATAACCTTTGTCAAGAAGATCTTCAAGTTGATTCTTCAATTCTTGCATCTCAGCTGGAGCCATCCGATACGGTGATTTGGAAATCGGTGCCGTACCAGGCTCGAGATCAATTGAAAACTCTACGTCACGGTTCGGGGGTAATCCAGGAATTTCTTCCGGAAAGACATCCGAAAACTCCCTAACTATAGGAATATCAAGAACCTCAGGTCCATCCTTCGTAGGCGAATCCAAGTAGCAAAGGTACCCGACACATCCTTGTCGTAGTAGCTTAAACGCAGCCATCGCATTGATCAACTTGCCGTTATCAGCGTCATTTCGACCTTTGAACTTGCACACGAACTGGCCCCCGGATACCACCGTCACCGTTCTTGAACTGAAGTCGATCACCGCCTTGTGACGCGTTAGCCAATCCATACCGAGGATAATGTCGTATAGAGCCATGGCTATGCAGATTAAATCTGCCTCAAATTCCTTACCCTGAATGGTAATCGGAAAGTCGGACAGATGCTTGGTTCCCACCAAACGTTCTCCATTAGGAAGATTAATGACAAAAGGGTCGCACGAATCGTTGCACACTAAATCTAACTTGCTAACGCAACTATCCGAAATAAAGGAATGCGTAGCACCAGAATCAAATAGAATGCACACTGAAGTAGAGTGAAGGTATAAAGTACCTTGAGCAATTGGGGCATTGGGTCCATCTGCTTCACGCATCTCATACAAGCGTTGTCCCTGACTTCCAGAAACAGCTGGGGCATTTCCCCTGTTCTGAGCAGTCGTCTGGACCGAAGGGCTAGGAGTCTCGGCAGGCTTAAACCTAGGTCGGTTGCTCTGATGAACTGACCCTTGCTGCGACTCTACTCCCTTCTACTTCCCCTGCTTGCAGAACTTATGCAGATGACCGTCACGTCCATACCCAAAGCACGACCTCTTCTCTTTCTGACACTCATTGCTCTTGTGCCCAGCCGTACCACAGTTATAACACTTAACTGAACTCCTGGTCTGCTCTGACTGCTGAGTCGATCCTCCTTGTGTCACCTCCGTCTTAGCTCGGCCAGACTTGGCAAAGTTAGACGGTGGTGCAGGGCGCTTAAAACCACCTCCTTGGTTCTGATTCTGCATCGACTTCTGTCGGTTGCGCCTCTTGGTCGACTCTTCAAGAGTTACCTCCAGCTTATAGGCACAATCAACATACTGCTCCAAGGTAGAGCATGTGTGATGCACCATTAACGGCTTGATATCCGGGCTCATCCACTCGTGGAAGTACCAGATCTTTTGGCCCTCGCTGGTAATCTCGGCAGTGGCATACTGTAAAAGATGATTGAACTTAGACGCCAACTCGGTCACTCTCAGACCATCTGTCTGTGGGTACAAGAACTCTTTATGCTTCTCCTCTCTCATAGCACGAGAGAAAAAGCGATCAACCATCTTGGTCTTGAACATCGACCAAGTCAACACTGGGCTCTCAGCCAAACCTATGCTCTCCCACCACTCGCTAGCCTCCTCCTTCAGCTGAAGAGAAGCGATATGGACCTTCTCGGCCTTCGTATACTCCACATTCCGAAATAGCCTCTCCATATGGGAGAACCAATGAGTCACTGCCACTGGCTCCCCTTTCCCGTTATAGCAATCGGGCCTCATGGAAGTGATGGTCTTAAGAGCACGACCATAAATGTCTCTCGCCTTGTCGGCAGTCTCTTGAATCACAGGGTTTCTGGGTTCCACAACATCAGGAACCGCTGGGTGAGTAGGCACTTCTTGCGCTTGAGGCGCACTGGGTCTCAATACATCCACAATTGCCTGCATCACAATCCCGCAAATTGCCTCAACAGCTGCGGCGTCAAACAACGTCGGCGCTTGGGTCTGATCTTGACGTTCACGCCTCTGCTGGACGCGAGACTCTGACTAGTGCTCATCCTGAACACCTCTTCCTGCTGGCCTGGGATTTTGACTAGTCCCAGCACCGGCTCGAGTCGAGTTCCTCGTGCTTCTTGGGTTCATCATCTATTTACCGATCAAATTCCAAGCATTCAATACATTAATATTATGCAATATACTTATGCAATATACCAACGTAAATAAATTACTCAGAATAGATCAACTTGGCATTTTATAGATGAACCTTCGAACTGTTACACAAGCTACACATAAGTCTATCATTCGAGCGTTAGGACAACATTGCTCGAAGATAAAGTATTTCACAGAGTACTTGCCGCAATACTGAAATATTACACAAAGTACAACTTGGAATACTGAGAAATGAAACTACTGCGATAGGCAATGCCACTCCTCCTCAAGGCGTTCCAAAATGTCTCCCATAAGACTGGCTACTCGTGCATGGTCTCTTCGGGCTAGGCTCACCATCGAGCTCTGGCGATGGGTTTCGCACCCTGCTTGACCCTGAAGCACATAGTCCTATCTCAGTCATGGTAAAGTATGGGTCGTCCATGACTGGCCCTCCTATCCCAGCCCTCCTCTGAGTACTGGCGATCAGTTCATCCCTCTGACGCTGCTGTTCTGCAGAGATTACCTCGCTCTGGCGGAGGATCTCCTGCAGCTCGGATTTCGACCTCCATCTTCTTGGAGTATGGATAGGCTGAGAATCCCTGTCACTTCTCCTAATACCGTACTCGGTATACAGTGCCTCCCAATCAGCTTCTGACATGGGTGCGTACTCTGGCACTGGTGGCAAGTCTGTACCGGGCTCCTGATTCTGCCCTCCAAGGTCCAACTCCGGGTCCTCTTCTGGATCATCCTCTATGGGATCCTCATCCTCGGGATCATCCTCGATGGGATCCTCATCCTCAGAATCATCCTCGATCATATCCTCGTCCTCGACAGGATCTTGCTCAAGCATCTCCTCTTCCTCCTCCTCGTACTCGATCTCCTCTGGAATTGGTCCCAGCAGAAAGTCATCTTGGTAAACCCCTTGTTCATACCTTGATAACTCATCTTCCTGCTCCCATTCCTGTACTTCCTCCACCCTTGGTGGTGGCACATGTGTAGGCTCAGGGACCATAGCATCCCTAGATACAAGGACAACCGACTCGGGGAGAACGTGCTTGACGTCTTCGGGCGGGCTACTCGGGCCTCCAACCTCGAAACATCGCTGAGGTAACGGAAAATCTAGCCTCGGCTGGTCTGACTTGGCGTCTTCCGACCCCCCACCAATAGAAAAGCAGACACCCATCCTATCGAACAATAAGGAAGGAATTAGTCTTTCTAGACATAGAAGCAAGCTTACTACATCAGACTATAAAGAAGACACGACTATGAACGGTGTTTTTAAATTCTTTTCAGTATGAAAATTCAGAGCCCTTTTTAAAGCATTTTCGAAAACGGATAAATGGTTTATAAAAATTCCAAACCCATTTTAAAACCTTTGGCTCTGATACCACAACTGTAACACCCCCAAAACTTAACCCTTTTGGAAAGGTATTACCGCCAGTGACCCTAGTGTTCCTTACCGAGATCACCCAAGGCTTTACCATTTAAATACAATTTATGAAATGCAATTGATACACAATGATCAAGCATTAAATTCCAAAACATAACATTGTCAAGGAAACAAGAGTTACGGGATTACAACCCAATCCCGAATAGGTCAATACAGAGTTTAAACCAAACACAGCGGATGATACACCGTATTCTGTATGGCGTAGTTAGGGATTATTAGCACATTTTAGGAGACTTTGACAGGGTTTTGGAGCCAAGTTGATGGTTGTGGTGCGGAGCTACATTGTGGATGATTTGGAAGCACTTACGCGTTGAAGACGAAGCTCGAAGCTATGTAGGAGAGCTGGTGATCAGAAGACAAAAGCTTCTGGAGTGAAGATCGCGAGGTGGGGCGATGTACCGCGATCGCCGTTATTCTCCAGTCCAACAGAAGCTGCTGGAGCACAAACCGCGAGCCATGGCGATCGCGGTTGGTCGCGGTTTTGCCGCGCGACTGAACAGCTCCCGATTTTCCTTTCTGCTTGGCCGTTTCGTTTTGCTGAGTTAATTGGTAATTAAATGGACTGGGATTAGGTTTAGAGAGGGGCACGTCCAGACTGAGCAGCGACATTTTTCGATCTTTCTTTTCTCTTCCTCTCAAGAACAATTTTCTATTTTTACCATGTTTTCTCTTTTGGATTCGATTTGTGTGAAGAACATGAACCGGAACTAAAACCTTTGTTTTGCCTAGCGTGGAAGCACTCGATTGACTTGGTTGTAAGGTTCTTTTCTCTTGTTCGTCCCTTTGGTTATTTGGTATTGATTTCCTTGATTATAATTCGGCTCTCTATATTGTTGGCTAGATTGACATCCTAGTTCGATTTTATAGTTTTCTAATTGCTAGAATAGGGATAGACGGTGGAATCCCTAATCACTTGTAGCAACCACAATTGCATGAAATTGGTATATTGAATTCAATTGTGAGAAGGAAATTGATTTGGAACGATTGAAAAATACTTTGATAGTGTGAACGACTGAAAAATACGCGATCGCGGTATCAATTTCCTTCTCACAATTGAATTCAATATACCAATTTCATGCAATTGTGGTTGCTACAAGTGATTAGGGATTCCACCGTCTATCCCTATTCTAGCAATTAGAAAACTATAAAATCGAACTAGGATGTCAATCTAGCCAACAATATAGAGAGCCGAATTATAATCAAGGAAATCAATACCAAATAACCAAAGGGACGAACAAGAGAAAAGAACCTTACAACCAAGTCAATCGAGTGCTTCCACGCTAGGCAAAACAAAGGTTTTAGTTCCGGTTCATGTTCTTCACACAAATCGAATCCAAAAGAGAAAACATGGTAAAAATAGAAAATTGTTCTTGAGAGGAAGAGAAAAGAAAGATCGAAAAATGTCGCTGCTCAGTCTGGACGTGCCCCTCTCTAAACCTAATCCCAGTCCATTTCATTACCAATTAACTCAGCAAAACGAAATGGCCAAGCAGAAAGGAAAATCGGGAGCTGTTCAGTCGCGCGGCAAAACCGCGACCAACCGCGATCGCCATGGCTCGCGGTTTATGCTCCAGCAGCTTCTGTTGGACTGGAGAATAACGGCGATCGCGGTACATCGCCCCACCTCGCGGTCTTCACTCCAGAAGCTTTTGTCTTCTGATCACCAGCTCTCCTACATAGCTTCGAGCTTCGTCTTCAACGCGTAAGTGCTTCCAAATCAGCGGAAGTCTAAGAAAGTATATTACAATCAAAGTTATTGTCCAAAAGATCTCAACCTGATTAAAGAAATAATTAAAACATTGAAAAACCACCGTTGACTCCATAGTACTTCTGGTCTTTTGAACTACTTCTTATCTGATGTGCCGAATCGAACGGATGACACCAGCCCACATGCGGAGAACAAAGTTCATGGGTTAGTCTACTTGAATAGACTAGCAAGGGTACAAAGCAGAATGGTTCGAAGCAGTCGTATTAGGTTAGACTCATCGTCCCTCGAATAATAATCGATGACGATAGTCAACCATAATACTCCTACTGGAATAAACAAGAGGTATGCACAAGAGAAGATTCTGGAAGACTGAATCTTCACAGAAATCGACTCGAAAGAAGACTCCAACGGAAATGAGTATTTAAGGAAGTATGACAATTCTGGAAAGTTACAGAATCATACAACAATGATTTAAAACTGACTGAGATGCTTCAGTCAACAACCAACCTCACCGCCTTTCAGCGAATCCAGATCGGAAAGAAGACGTACTACATTCTAGTCAACACGAGTCTTCCTAGCGGCACTATTACCTAGCTGCCCTACTCGCTGAGCGTTCATTAATTATGTGCGTCAAGGTAGCACTTATCTGATTATGTTTCAAAAACACACATCACATTATAGACTTTTACATGTGTACCCCACCAATGGGATTACACATCTTAGTATACGTTTCGTCGAGAGTGACGTACACCGAAAGGTTTGTGACACCAGCTAAGTGTCCTGTCTTTACACACTTGTGAAAGAGACCGATCATGATCTTAGAATAGTACCAGATAGAGACGAGCCACCCCGATACCAGATTATAAAGAAACGACTGGACAGAGTCCGAGTAACGTTCCTATTTAACAGTGCTAACTAAACAGTTACAGCACAACGACAGTTACAGGATAAATCCACATAAAGGCCCGAAAGGCGATCACAGATAATAGCGTTGTTCTAACAAATATACAACCTATTATATGATTTTCAAAACAGTTTATCAAAACCGTTTCAAGACAAACAGAGTATTCATTCCAAATTAATTACTCAGATAAACTACTGATAATTAATGTAAATATGGGACGAATGAGCAAGAGCGAACCGCCACTTGCCTTAATCCGCAGAATAGTCTAACGACGTCAACTGGATTACGGGCTCGACACGGGTATAGTTCCGACAGCACAACAACCTTCGAGTCGACCCATAAAAGGAACCCTAAGTTAGATCCGACATAAACAGTACGAATCTAAACACGGCGAAAGAACACGAAAGGAAAGACGCCACGAGGACAACCAACCAAGCCAAAGCCACGAAGGCATTTTGGGCACTGGCGGCGGTCGCTGTTCTTGGCGGCGGTCGCCGCATTCATCACGGCGGTCGCCGTGAAGAACACGGCGGTCGCCGTGAAGAACACGGTCGACAGAGACGAGAGAAATCTCACCAAAACAAAGCGCGTTTCGACCCCTTTCCGCCTTGCTTGGTTTCTGACCTCCAAAGGCAACCACAAGGCTTCAAAAGAGCTGTTGGAAACACTACCAAACAACACCGACGAAAGCTTCAGAATTTCCGGCGAAGGCACAACTCCAGCGAGAGGCAAATTTGGCAGAGGTTTGGTGCTGGGATGGCTCAAAACCTCTCCCCCAATACCTCCTTTTATAGCCAAAGCATCTGGAGCACGAAGAAGATGGGCCTACAGCTAGTTCGGCGCGGTCAGAGCTCGCCGGCGACCATCGAACAATGTCTGCTGGGTAATCACGGCGGGCGCCGTGATTTTGCCTACGGCGGGCGCCGTAATTACGGCGGTCGCCGTTCCTAGCTCTGGCGAGCCCAGAGTAGGAGACGACGGATGGCACTTCGGGCCCAGCGACGGCGGGCGCCGTTACGGTACGGCGGTCGCCGTTTCTGCCTTTCCTGCCCATTCAGCTCTTGAACGAACATGGTGTTAAACCGGGATAAAAATTATCGTACGCGAACGACAATTAAAATCGGAGGCATAATGTCTGTATATTATTTCACTGAGAAAAATATTACAGATACATAGCACCTTACAGAATGTCTCAAACTCTTTGTATTAAATCCGACGTACACAACGGGTACTCGGGAAAATTCCAAAATTCCCAAAATAACCTTACAAAAATACGGGGTATCACACCTAAGGTCGTCATGCCAAATCAAAGTAAACCTCAACTTTCAAACTAGTATAGTAAGCAAGCAAGGGTCGAAATCCCAAGAGAATCACAAGCGTCTATTTTCTTATCACAAATCGAATACCAATCGAATAACAGTAACAAGGGGGGTTTGTGAGGTTTAAATCAAATAAGAAATAAAACAGAATAAATAATATGCAATCAAATGTGAGAAAACACTTAGCCAGACAATTTCCACTTAAGTTTTGGTTGGTTGATCCTAGATTACTTCCAATTCCTTCCTATGATTATTCCTGTCCCGATCTTGTGTAGATTCAGAGGGAAACCTTCCACAAAGAACCCTTACCAATGAATAACCCTAGTACCACTAAAGGTTCAATCCAAAGGCAGCAATACATATAAGAATTAACTAGGATACACAGAACGCTCGCTCAGATGCATTTACCATGTAATTATCTCTCCCTACAATAGAACAATTTCAACCAGAGCATGTAAATTGTAGTTGCTACAGCGGAATAGGACGTTAGCCCAACAGTTTCCTAATCCTAGCAATATGAAAATCACCAACAACAACTAGTTGTGCGGGCTAGTGCAATCAATGAAATCCAATTGAATAAGCTTATAAGAGATAATATAATCCAATAGGAATTAAGAAAGGGAACATAACCTCACAACCAATAATCAAAACTTAAGCTTCCATTGCCAGACTAAGCCAAAGAGGCTTAGCTCCTCATAGACATGGTGAAAACTTCAAAGGAAAAGAAAACAACGATGAATGAAAATTGCAACTAAAGTGTGGAAGATTTTAACCCTAATGCTAAAAGAAAGTATTTATAGGGCTCTAACAAAATGACCTAGCCCATTAAAAAACTAACTAAATTAAAAATAAGAAAAAGGGAAAAAGAAATCTGAAAAGATAAGCTCAGGAAAAGACGCAGCTTTCGGCGCTGATGACCCGCGATCGTGGGTGAACAGTACCCGCGATCGCGGCTACTTCTCGATTTTCAGCATCTGCGACACTTTCGTAAAAACGTCATAATTTTTGATTCCCAACTCGGATTGCGCTCATATTTTGGGGACTTGTAGTAGACTTCAAGATCTAACTCCTCGAATTGGAATCACTGCATTTTGACATCTGAGTAGAGATAACGAATCAATTGAATTCAGCATATTGTTCTTCTACTCTCGTGTGGACTCTCTCCTTGGTTCTTCTTCGTCTCCTCAGTGGTCAACTTCTCTTCCTCTGGATATCTTCAATTTGCTTCTCCAGACCACCAAATCTACACTTCTCCTCTCTAACTCCATACTCCTTGGTGGCTCCATATCCCGAATCTTCAAATGTACTCCAATAAGCTCAAAACACCACCAAAACACCAATCTTTGCCCCCAAACACCATGCACATGAATGTGTCTAAATCTACCCGAATGGCACCAATAAAACCCTCTAATAACTCTTAGTTAAGCCCTATAAAGTAGTGCTTATCAAAAAGACATGGAAAACTAACACAAAATGCAAATGCAAAAGGAAACATGTCAATCTACTAATGAGTCAACCCCCCAAGCTAAAATCTACATTGTCCCCAATGTAGAGAAAGTAACAAGAGGAAGAAGCAACTCACCGAGGAAGTCTACTGAAGAGGTGGTGGTAGGTACTGGGCTTGTCCTTCTTCTTGCTCAAGAGATATTTGATAGCAGCATGATCAGTGTAGACAATCACCTTGGCACCAACCAAATAGTACTGGAACTTCTCAAAAGCAAACATAATAGCTAGCAACTCCTTCTCAATAGTAGCGTAATTCATTTGAGCTCCATCAAGAGTCCTGCTAGCATAGTAAATGACATGAAGCTTCTTGTCCTTCCTTTGCCCCAAAACAACTCCAACAACATAGTCACTAGCATCACACATGATCTCAAAGGGGAGATCCCAAACGGGGGGCTGCATAATTGGAGCTGAAATCAATGCCTCCTTCAACATGCAAAAAGAATCAAGACACTCCTTCGAAAAATCAAAGGAAACATCCTTCAAGAGCAGATTAGTAAGAGGCTTGGCAATTTTAGAGAAATCCTGAATGAACCTCCTATAAAAACCTGCATGACCAAGAAAACTCCTTATACCCTTAACCGAATTAGGAGGTGGCATCTTCTCAATGAGCTCAATCTTTGCCCTGTCAACCTCAATACCATGATTAGAAACCAAATGACCCAAGACAATACCTTCCCTTACCATAAAATGGCATTTCTCCCAATTTAATACAAGGTTAACCTCTTCACACCGCTGTAAAACTCGTGACAAGTTAGACAAATAAGCATCAAAAGAAGCACCATATACAGAAAAGTCGTCCATGAATACATCCATAATGTCCTCAATAAAGTCAGAAAAATAGCCATCATACATCTCTGAAAGGTAGCAGGAGCATTACATAAACCAAAGGGAATCCTCCTATATGCGAATGTGCCATAAGGGCAAGTGAATGTGGTCTTCTCCTGGTCATCAGGGTGAATAGGGATCTAGAAAAATCCACTATAACCATCTAAATAACAGAAGTGTGAATGCTTAGCTAACCTCTATAACATCTGGTCAATGAAGGGAAGGGGAAAATGGTCTTTTCGGATTGCCTTGTTCAATCTTTTATAATCAATGCACATTCTCCAACCCGTGACTATCCTAGTAGGAATTAATTCATTCTTTTCATTCTTCACGACAGTCATACCCCCTTTCTTAGGCACAACATGCACTGGACTAACCCATTCACTATCAAATATAGGATAAATAATGCATGCATCTAACAATTTCAGCACTTTTGTTTTCACAACTTCTTTCATGTTTGGGTTAAGTCTTCTTTGATGCTCAATAGAGGGTTTATGATCATCTTTCATCAAAATCCTATGCATGCACATTGAGGGACTAATTCCTTTCAAGTCATCAATACACTATCTTAATGCTTTTATATGCAATCTAAGCTCATGCAACAATTTCTCAACTTCATCATCACTTAGACTAGCATTGATAATCACATGATATGTAGAATTGGGTCCTAGGAACTCATACCTCAAAGTGGGTGGTAGTGGCTTCAACTCCACCTTAGGTGCATCTTTAGACTCTTGTGCAAAGTCTGGGTCATCTCTTTTCAGGACCTCAGCAACGGCCCCAGGGGACTCTCCAGTGGACTCCAAATCAAGAACCACGTCAGCAAGTAGCTCAAGATTGCCAGCCTAGGTCACACTCTCAGTCAAGCAAAACTCCAAAGGATCTATAGAAATAACAAACATCATAGCTCCTTGAGCTTCCTGGTCAACTACATCTACCCTGCAACCATCATCCTCAAAAACAGGCTGTTTAATAGCTTTGGAAAAATTAAATTAAATTTTATCATCCCTAATAGTAAAGGAAAGAACACCCTGCTTAACATCAATGAGTGTACCTGCAGTAGCTAGAAAGGGTCTTCCTAATATAATAGGAACATGAAAATCATCCTCAATATCAAAGGACAATAAAATCCACATGAATGTAGAACTTACCTATCTGGATGAGAATGTCCTCCAAAATATCTATTGGACACGCAGTGGATCTGTCTGCCATGAAAAGAGTCATCCTCACTGGTCTTGGCTCTCCCAAATCCAGCTTCTTGGATATGGATAGCGGAATCAAACTCACACTGGCTCCCAAATCACACAAAGCATTGTAGGTGCT
Organism: Rheum nobile; assembly: GCA_027886185.1. NCBI lineage: Eukaryota > Viridiplantae > Streptophyta > Magnoliopsida > Caryophyllales > Polygonaceae > Rheum > Rheum nobile. Next base: position 3,021,973 of record WOAB01000540.1, on the reverse strand, counting down.
ATTGCCAATCACCATAGGGACATGAAAGCTTCTAGGATATTCAAGCTTAGGAGGCAATGTATTCTGAATTAGAGCGCTGTACTCCTGGCTCAAGGAGACGGATTGGTAGTCATCCAGCTTCCTCTTGTTGGACAAGATCTCTTTCAAGAACTTCACATATGCTGACATCTGCTTTAGAGCGTCGGTGAAGGGAATGTTGATGTAGAGCTTTTTCAACACCTCCACAAATTTGCCATATTGCTGATCTAATTGAGCCTGAGCTCTCCTTTGTGGGAAAGCGAGAGGAGGCTTGTAAGCTGGTGGTGGCACATATTTAGGCTCCTTTTCTGGCTCCTTCTCTGGAATCTCAACTTCTTCAGGCTCTGCAATAACCTTGTCTTTCTTCTTTGCATCCACAGCTTCAGGATCATCAAGCTGTCTTCCATTCCTTAAGGACACATCATTGATTTGCCCTTTTGGATTAGCTTTAGTCTAGCCTGGAAGTTGACCTTGTGGTCTAGGAGCATTCAAAGCGTATTGCGCATGCAGACTATCATGGTGTTTCAGTATCTTATTCATATTCTGCAGCTCCTTTAATATGAGGGCCATGTTGGGATCTTTAGCTGGTTGAGCAGGAGCCTGGTTCTGCGGTGGGAAGGCTCTTTGTTGAAATCTAGGGGGTGGTCTCTGCGCAGCCTGGTTGTTCCCATATGAGAGATTTGGATGATTCCTCCAACCAGGGTTGTAAGTGTTGGAATATGGATCATTCCTAGGGCCCTTGTTGAAGTTGTTCATGTAGTTCGCCTCTCCCTAGGACTCACATTGAGAAGCAAATAGGTGACAAGATGATATAGTATGGTTACCCTCTCCACAAAACTGACAGGCTACACCAGAAACAACTTGTGTGGATTGCCCTGCACCCTGCGCTTGAGACTTTTGCACTAACAAATTTAGCCTCTTGATCTCTTGTGCCTCATCATCTATCTGAGCTTGTTGGTGTGTCTCAGACTTGACCTCATACATCCCTGCAGGCTTCTTGGAACTTGAAGTAGATCGCGGATCACTGTAATAGTGAGAGTGTTGAGCAGTATTCTCAATCAAATCCCAAGCATCATCAACCTCCATACTCATGATTCTTCCACCCGCTGAAGCATCAATGATTAGCCTGGTAGAATTGTCAACAGCGTTGTAGAAGACATGCAGCAGTGTCCACTTTTGTTGCCCATGATGGGGGCACAAGTTCAACAATTCCTTGAATCTTTCCCACCCTTCATAAAGAGACTCTTCATCTTTCATCTTGAAAGCAAGAATCTGATTCCTCATCTCGGCAATCTTCTTTGGTGGATAGTATTTGTTGAGGAATGCCTTTGTTAACTCATCCCAAGTTGTTATCGAGCCAAAAGGTAGGGCCTTGAACCAAGCTTTGGCCCTGTATCGCAGAGAGAATGAGAAGGCTCGTAGGAAAAGTGCATCTTGGGACACTTCATGGATCTTCACTGTGTCCATCAGGTCAATAAAGGTAGCCAAATGTTAGTGTGGGTTCTCAGAAGGTAGACCTCCAAACTGATTCTACTGAACCATGTTGAGTAGGGAAGGTTTCAGCTCGAGGTTACGAGCTTGCACAGGAGGTCAGACCACACCAAAAATAGGACCAAAGTGATTTGGCATCAAATAATCACCAAGTGTCATACGTGGCTCTTGAACTTCCAGAGCAGGATCTTGTTCCACTCTGTTGTCACCCATTGCTTGTTCTCTGGCTTCGCATTGTTGTCTTCTTCTAGTACGAACAATACGCTCATGTTCGGGATCGTAGTCGTTGAGATTACCAGCGCTCAGGGCTCTTCGCATCTAAAGAAAACAAGTCTGAAAGCAAAGCAACAAAAAACAAGATCAAAATAAAACAAAGACTTAGTCGAACCAGTTGTAGGAAAACAATTGATACCAGCAATAGTCCCCGACAACGGTGACAAAAACTTAATAGGACAAAAACCTACCCACAAGCGTATGGGTTCAATCGTAGCTTTTTCAAGTATCGTTCCCACAAGGACTATGTAGTATCGACTGTATCTTAAACCAGTAAGCTAAGCCAAAAGATTGGAATTTTTGTTGAACTAATAACTAAAAATTGAGAAACAAATGCAAGTGATGATTGTAATCAATAGAGGGAAAGTTTCCAAGGCAAGGGATCCCCGCAACTATGCTTCAGTAGACTTAACTAGATAAATGTCTGAATTTAGTCTGTCTTTGTTGAAGGTAACTATCTTAGATAATTACTAATTCCTCTCAGATGATAGTAAATGTGCCTAGATTCAATTAACATCCACTTTCTCGACTTGCTAATCAAGATCTAGACCCTTTGGGTACTTAGAATCTAAGGTCAAACTGAATTAACATCCACTCTCGTGACTTGCTAAATCCAACCTAATCTTAGGGGTTTTATGATAGTTATTAATCCACAGGAGAAATTAAGACGCTCTCGCAATAATAAAATCTCAGGTTCAATTCCTAGGGTTCCAATAGAAGTTATTACCTCTCGGTCTCAAACCCTATCTGACTACCTATTAACGTTTTTACCTCTCGATTGCAAACCCTAATAGAATCCAATTCGCATAGGCTAATATGGACATAAAGCATCTAGGAATGAATCAACAAAGTTTCAGATTTCCATTCAGGCAAATATCAAACAAGTCTACCTACGCGTAGTTGGGATCACCCTAACCCTAGAAATATGAAAATTAGCTAGACATAATTGCAAGATCAACCAAAGAATTCATATTAACGATGAAAATCATAAACAAGATTAAAGAGAAAGAGAATCTTAGTCTTGAATCCAGTAGAACAATCTCCAAAGTTGCAATCTTTCAAATGTGGAAAACAACTAGGTCTCAAAAGTTAGAGAAAGTGGCAAAAGATCCATAACAAACCCTAAAATGAAGTATTTGTAAAAATAAAGTCATCCGGGTAAAACGCACGGCTCGTGCCTTGACTGTGCGAAAAATGCACGGTTAAATGCACGACCAAAATCCTACAGGTATGAAAGTGCACGGCCTGTGCGGAAAACGCACATGCAAAATGAAAAACGCACAACCGTGCAAAAAACGCATAGGCAAAGCGCACAGCCTAATAGCGAGAAATCACCGCCTGCACGGTTGTGCGGGAAACGCACGTCCTCTTGAAGGGAATTCAGTCCAAAATGCACGGCCTTTTGTTTTAGTTCGCCTCCGGCCCAAATTCTTCACGGTTCATCCTGTTAGCCTCTATATGACATCCTAGGTTCCAGCAGTATCCATAAATAGCTCCCAAAATTCCAGCCAAGTACCTGAAAACACACATTTCCTAGTGTAGACCTCCATAACAAAGAAAACAATGCAACTAGCTATAAATGCAACACAAAAATGCATAAAATAACCTAGATTAAGCACAAATGCATGTCCTCAACGTGTAACAAATTGGATGTCATCAACCATACATCAAGGTTGGTATGACCACGACCGTATACTTATTACCCTCGAGTATGAGTGTCAGATGCTCCCCTTCAGTTTTGCCAACCCATATGGATTTGGTGCTTAACATCCGCGTCTATGCCTCCGTCACTATTCATGAATGACCCGAGATACTTAGAACTCTCCTTCATCAGTACAGTTTCCTCACCAAGCATCACTTATACACCCTCTATTACGTCTCTCCAAAACTGAATTGCACATAATCCGTCTTTTCCTAATCAGCCTAAAGCACTTTCATTCTAATGCCTGCTACAACATTCCAACTTACTACTTACCCCTTCTTTTCTGTCATCCACCAATACAATATTGTCAGCAAATAGCATACACCATGCAACCTCACCCTGAATTGAGCCTAACAACACATCCATCCCTATTGTGAAGATGAATGGACTTAAGGCTGACCGTTGATGGAAACCTACCTACCCCTAGAAGTAATATGTGTCCCTGTCTGGAGTATGTTTTGGGAGGATTAAATACTACAACTTGATCCACTTTGTTTGTGGAGTATGGTGGTCAACGTTAACACGTTTGGCCTATAATGAAAGAAGTTGCAAAAGTAGACTCTTGAAGTTGTGTTTGTATTATTTGAGAGATTGTATTGTGTTTTTTACAAGAGGAGAACACCCTCCTTATATAGAGGCATATGGACTCTCCTAGTAGGTGTATGATTTCTATATTTACAAGATAGGATTTTCCTTATAAATTTATGGATATTTTGGAGAAATATATCACCTATTTCCTTTTATAACTTATGAATATTTTATCTTGCTCCCTTGATCCAAACATCCCTTAGTTGACGATCTAAGCGGATCCACATATTCCTAAATTGGCCTCTTACATCGTTCCTATCTTAGGAAATTAAGGTATTTCCCAATCACGTCACATGATGTGTTCGCTCTACCTTCAACACGTCCCATGCACCCGCAACGCGCCTCTCAACGGCGATACGACTCGACCCATATCGACCTCTCCTATAATGCCATGTGGTCCACATCCAACGATCCCAACAATACCCCTAAGGAATCGGAAGAGAAGGTGTGTCTTGTGTGCAAACGGCTTCAACCCACAATCCTTCGGAACTCGGAATTGCCATCAACTCATCGGGATTTCAAAATCTTTGAAATGCAACTCCCTATTAAAGGCAACTAAATCATATCCCATCTTCATCTATGTAACTGCTACAAGTAACTCTCTTCATCTCTCTCCCTTTCTTTTCAATTTTTCATATGTCGCTTCATTGCCCCCCTTTAGTGGCTTCCTCTTCCGAACACTCCTCTACTCCCGACTCACATCACTCCGATGATGATAAACCTCTCTTCCTTCCTACACACATCCTCACCCCTAATCACCAACAACCTACTTCATTCATCGACCCCCAGCCATTCATTAAATCGATAGGTTTTCCGGCCTAAACGATTATGACCGTCACCAATGAGTTTGCATATGCTAACCACCATAGTAGGGGCTAGGTCACTATATTAAATATACTTTTAGGATAGGCCATTGCCTACCCTTCTCACCTTTGGTTTGCCAGTTCCTTTCCGTCATTTTGATAGTCGTTGGCCAAGTCCTCTCTCAAACCTGGAGAATCTTTCTAACCTTAGACCGGATCATCGAAGCGTACGTTATCCCCTTCACCGTCCAAGACCTCCTTTAGTCCTAATCCCTCTCGAGATGTGGTCAAGGGAGAGTTACATGCATATCTCGAGTGGGAAAACCTTGCTTGGTAATCGACGCTGCCAAAAACGATAAAGGGTGGTCCAACATGTTCTTCTTCATGAATTAGTCATCTTTAGGTCTCGATTGTGGTTTTATGTGATATTCTGGGAAATGTTGGTCCTAATTTCCCATCATTCTCTTTTCTCGTGTTTTGGAACACCTTTCTCAAGACCCAATCACCAACCTGGAACGCCTTCAACTGCACGTTCCGGTTATAGCTTTGAACAACCTTTTGTTTGTATGCCGACAACGTGACTGTGGCATCATCACACAACTCTTCTACAATGTCGAGCATATATGTCATGAGTGATGCGTTCCTTTCTTCGAGAAGGACTTAACGTGTAGTAAGAGCTCAAACTTTGACAAGTAAGACTGCTTCACGTCCAAACACCAAAGAGAAAGTGTCCGTCCTGTTGCAGATTTTGGTGTTGTGCAATCAGACCTTAAGACGACGACAACTCGTTGGCCCATAGACCTTTTTTCTTTCTTGAGTCACTTTTTCAAGTTTTTGATGATGAAATTATTTCTAGACTTGGCTTGGCCGTTAGCTTGTGGGTAGTGAGGTGTCGACGTCACCAGCTTAATGTTCAGTTCTTAGTAGAACTCTTGCATCATGTTACTAATGAACTGGGATCCGTTATCGTACAAGATAGTAGTTGGGACACCAAACCAACATAAATTGTTCCTCTTGGTGAAGGAGATTAGGTGCGTGTCATTGATCTCTTTGTACACCTCCGCCTCAATCCATTTAGAGAAGTAGTCGGTCATGGAAAGCATGACAACGTGTTGGGCAGTAGTTGGAGGCAGTTTCCCGACTATGTCCATCCCTCCTTCATGAATGGCCAAGGGGAAGAGATTTGATGCAATGCTTTTGACGATCGAGGAGAAATCAGGCCATGCCTCTGACAAGCGTCACACTTTCTTGCATAATCAACATAATCTCTCTTCATGGTTGGTTAATAGTAGCCTTCCATGTTGGTGCGCAATGCCGGATTTCTCCCTCTGAAATGGTTTCCAGATTCTCCATCGTCCAGCTCGTGTAGTATGGCTTGCACCTTATCCTCTCGGAGACATCTTAAGTATTACCCTAAAGTTGACCTTTTTAGTAGCATGTCGTCTTTAGGATGAAAGTAGATGCTTCAGCACAAAGTCTTTGCACTTCCTTCTTGTTTGGAGGCAACCCTCCATGCTTGAGCCAGTTGTAAAGTGGTGTGATCCACGAATCGCGATCATTAGCATGATCGACATGTTGGACTAGCGACGTGTTGGTGAGTTTATCGATGACGGGTACCTAAATGTGGAGGAAGGGATTTTTTTGATACTCTCTTGGGTCTACGATTGAGCCGAGGTTAGCCAATGCGTCAGCCTCTACGGTGGCGTTTCTAGGGACTTGTTTGATCTGGAAGGTGTTGGAGCACTTGATGATGTCGTAGACAACTTCTAGAAATGCTGTCATCTTTGAGTCATGGGCCACGTATTTTCCGTTGATCTGGTTCACGGTTAACATGGAATCACAAATCACTTCTAAGTTTTTTACGCCCGTATCCTTGGAGATCGTGATTCCCGCAATTAATGCTTCATTCTCCGCCTTGTTGTTTGTCGCCTTGAACTCGCAGCGACCGACTTGGGCTATCTGATCCCCCTATGGTGATTTTAGGACGACCTCTAATCTCACGCTTTTCTAATTTGAGGCCTTTTTGGTGTACAACATCCACTTCACATGGACACCTTCATCGACTTGAAGAAGTTCTCCAACAACTTGTTCTTCATAGGTTGGGCAATAATCCGCCACAAAGTCTGCCAAAGCCCGTGACGTGATCGTTGTATGTGTCTCGTATTGTATGTCGTAACCGCTAAGGAGGATAACCCATTTGGTCATTCTTCTGAACATCTCCGGCTTGCTCATCATGTTCTTGATTGGGTAGTTCGTTCAAATTTGATAGTGTTGGCTTCAAAGTATAACCGCAATTTGATCCACGCCATGGTGAGGGCTAGTGTGAGTTTCTCCATTTGTGAATACCTTGTTTCTACATCTAGGAGTGTTTTGCTCACATAATAGTTTGGGAGTTGGTTCCATCTTCTTCTAGCACTAAGACGAAGTTGACCATTGCTTTTGTTACTACAAGGTATATGTATAAAACTTCACCTTGTTTGGGTTTAGAAAGCAAGATTGGATATGTCAGATATCGCTTTAGCTCTTAGAATGCTTCTTTGTGTTCGATGGTCCACTCAAAAGACTTGTTCTTTTTCAAGACGTCATAGAATAATCGATTTCTATATGATGCCATTGATATGAACATGTTCAATGCGACGACTTGACCAGTCAACTTTTGTGCGACTTTGACGCATCTAAGAGACTGCAGGTTGAGGATTGCTTTGATCTGGTTGGGGATGGCCTTGATCCCCTATGCGTCACCATATATCCCATGAACTTGTCAGATGATACTCTGAAGGAACACTTTGTAGGGTTGAGCTTCATGTAATATTTTTCAGAATTTCGAAAGTCATTGTCAAGTGTTCGATGTGGTCCGTTGACTTATTCTACTTGATCAACATGTCGTCGATGTAGACTTCCATGGTGTCTCCAATCTGGTTTTCTAACATTTTGTTCACTAGTCATTGGTAGGTTGCTCCGACATTCTTTAAGCTGAACAACATCACATTGTAGCAATATATCCCTTGATTGGTTGTGAAATGGGTCTTCTCTTGGTCCTTCGGGCTCATTTGAATATGATGGTAACCACAAAGCGCGTCCATGAAGGTGAGAATCTCATGGCGGGTAGTGGTGTCGACCATGGCGTCGTTGTGTGGTAGCGGGAAGGAATCCTTGAGAAAATCTTTGCTTAGATCAATGAAATCCACGCATACTCTCCACTTCCCATTTTTCTTATTCATTACCACCATGTTGGCTAGTCAGTTATGATATATGGCTTCCTTGATCTTTCCCATTTCCAACAAGACATGTACTTCTTCATCTATCACTTTATTCTCTCTAGTGCAAACTTTCTTCTTTTCTACTTGATTGGTAGATGTTGTGGATCCACATTGAGCTCATATATGATCACGTTGGGGTTGATCCTCGTCATGTCTTAATGATTCCATGCAAAGAACTCGGTATAGGATCACAAGAAATCACTAGTTGCTTTCTGATCTCGCCAGAGATGACATAAACTATCTTCACCACATGACTTGGATTACTCGGATCAAAGATTACTTCATATAGTTTGGGAGGATTCGGTTTGGTGTAATGTGTCTATGTATTGCAATCCGTTAATTGCTATGCTGACTGCCCCTTTTGCTGATTCTTCGTGATCGTTAGCTTTAGAGAAATCATGTAACACTTCTTTGTTAGACTCAGTTTTTCTTTTATTTCTTATACTCCCTGCTTAGTTGAGTACTTAATGATTTGATGATTACGTCGAGGGGACCGCTCTCATATCGTGTATCCATGGCCACCCTAGAATCATGTTCAATGGTGATGGACAATCCATGATCACGAACTTTACTTATAGGTTCTCCCCGCTCGTGTAGTCTGTCAACGTAATCTCCCCATGCGAATTTCTTACCTCTCCAATGAAACCCACCAAATGAGTCACTTCTTAATAATATCTTCTATATTCAAGTCGAGGTTGTGTAGGGCTTCGACCATAATCAGATTCGCAAAAATATCGTTATGTATTGATACGTACCTCACCAAGCAGTTATTGATCGTAAGAGATATGACGAGGATGTCGTGATGTTCAACGACGATCGTGTCAAACTCATCGAACGTGATGGGCATGTTGTCAGTGACTCTCTTGATGATGACTTTTGGCTTGTCGAAGCTTGTTTCTTTTGTGTGGTGTTTGGCGATGAAGACAGACATTACGTGTATCCCCGATCCTCCGGAGATATTATTCATGATCTTGACATATGGGGGGAGACGACGGTGCCTCTTCCCGTTTCTCTTGATCTGAGGTTGCTCTCTCTTTGTCCAAGATTTAGTCTCTAAGGTGCCCTTTTTGGTGCAATTGTGCTACTTCTCTTCGCAACGTGACACACTCAATTGTATTGTCTCCTCCATCGCGATGGAAGTCGCACCACTTGTTTGCAACTTTCATGCTCATAAGATTGTCATGCCTTCTAGGCCATCTCACGGCATCTCTGAGTTTGATCATGGATTTCACCACGCCGAAGGCGAACGAATATTGGTGACAGTATGGATACATCCTCCAATCGTATTGTCAATCGCGTCCTTCATTTTGAACATCGTTCATTGTGCGGTTCCTAAAATACTGGCAAGGATATGGCTTGTAATGCGAGTCGCCTTTGTTGATGTGGTTGCTGACTTGCGCTGAATCATATGGTTCTTCTTGAATGAGATCATCTTCCTCTAGCCGATCGTAAGCCGTGGTCTTCGCTTGGACATCTTTGAATGTCTGGCCTGAATACTTGGTCAAGTCTTGGTATAGCTCCGACTACTCATACAGCCCCCTTTGGAATACCTCTATGGCGGTGGAGATAGTGCATCGCGGTAATGACAATTTCTCATTGTTGAATATTTTGAGGAACTCCCTCAGTGTTTCTCCTGGGCGCTAAGCGACGCGATAGAGATTGTTGGACTGCTTTCGAAGTTGTATGCTATTGACTAACTTAATCTTGAACATGTTGATCAATCAATCCGGAGGAAGAAGAGATATTCTTGTTTGGTTGGTGCATGAACCACGTTAAGGTTGAACCTTTTAGCGTGACTACGAACCACTTGCACATTATCGCCTATTTCAAGTGTTTCAGTACCGCACTCGTCATCATCTTTTGCTTGTACAATGAGACTTGTTCATCGGGATTTGTATTTCCATTGTAGGACGATATGTCGGGGATGGTCAACCTTTTGGGAATATCGGTATGAGCGATGGTGTCAATGAAGGGTGAATCGGCGAAGTAGTCGCAACCTTCTTCTTCGATAGGTCTAGGCACTCATGGAATTTGAGTGAACCTTTCGTCTAAATTTTTTATCTTTTTGCGACACTTTCTCTTTTTAAGGTCATCGAATGAATCCATGGATAGTGTTTCCATTAAGTCTGTTGCTCCCGGATCATCGACGAGATGGCTGGACATCGGCATCAATGGGTGGCGAGATCCCTCTATCCCTACCGACGACATCAAGTGCGGCATAGAGAAGGATGGATTTGCGGCTGCAAATTCTAGGTTTGGACGCATGGTTGTGTGGTCACAACAAATTTATTAAAGCCTTGATCTTGGCATTGACGGTGACATGGTCGTGTTCTGAAAGTGAAGTACTTTGTTCTCCTACAACACCTCTTAGAGCCTAGCGAGATTCCTCCATAGCCCTCATCTTCTCTTTGAGTTCCGCTATGTCGACGGCGTGGGTTTCCCAAACCACTAGGGCCGGTGTAGACACCTTGGTTTTGCGTCTGAGTTGCGTCGTCGGTGGGGCAGAGGTCTAAGGGCGGCATGACGTTGTTGGTGTTTCCGTTGGTGAACATGATGGTTCTAGTGTTGTAGTATTGATAACATTCAATTCATACATGCTTAGTTACATGCATTTAGACTATAGTTTAGGCTTTTTCATGTTTAGTATCTGTTGGGCCCAACACTCTACTAGGAGGACAGACCAAGCCAGATGGGCCCACATCCAAGACAAGTCGGAAGATAAGAGAAAGTCGAGAGAATCGTCATAACCTCCGCGGTCGAATGCTTCCCGACCAGATCGCGGAGATCATACCGAGCATTAAATTCCTGATTGAGGCAACGGCCATAACATTCAAAATAACACAATAATGACAGTAATCAAGTACAGAATCCCAGCAATCACTCCCGGCATTGAAGGCAAGATATGGCCAAATCGTAAGAAAACGGTCAGAAAAGGCACTTACCATATTTGGATTCGGAGGGGATAAGAGGGGAACACAAGCTGGAAAAAGGGACACAGCGCATTCTCATGCATAATCAACTCTGAACACACGCACATATAAGCTCTGAATCGCCACCACTTACTCGGGCCGGAATGCCGTTTCACGTCCATCGGTCGAACATCATCATCCCCGGTCGAGTCTGCTCCGACCTACCTCTCTCTAAGGATAAGTTGTAACCCGACTTGTTTCAATCATCAACGCGTTAATAAAATTACATTGTTTCTTTGTGATAACAGGAATTTGTCGTGCTAATTACTGCTATGCAAGTAGTCCAAACAAACCTTAAACCGTAGTCCTAAGTAAGTAAGGGTCGAATCCACAAGGAGATAGATTCTATCTTTATATGCAATTTATATGTCAATCCAAAGTAACCAAAAGGGGGGTTTTGTATGTTTCAGTAAATCTAAGCATGCAAAGGCAAACAAACTAAAGATGATGATTTCAGTAATGGGGAAAATAGCTCAGTCAAACAATATCCACTATTCGTATGACAAGTTAATCCTAGATACAAGTATGGCGGGGTTGCATGGCCTTCAACGAACACAAAAATGGGGCCCAGATGTAATCGTGGTGTGGGCCCTAGTGTTCCTCCTCCTCAACTGCCAATTGTAGGGCCATCATCGTTGTCAAATACAAAGTTGGGCTAATGTCTCCTCCTTGACAACATGATGCTCACCATCTCTCCATGGGAAACTCGGACAGCTGTTCTCCGGTGGAACTTTTTTATTTTTTATTTTTTTTGCTCCCCGTTTAAGTTTTTTTTCGGAAAGTTTTTTTTTATTTTTTATTTTTCGGGAAGTTTTTTTTTTTTACCTAAGAAATGGCGGCGGTCGCCGTAAGGAGGGCAGCGGTCGCCGCCATTAAACGGCGGTCGCCGTAATTAAACGGCGGTTGCCGTAATTAAACGACGGTCGCTGCCATTTTCCGTAGCGAAGCATTCGAAAGTGGGATTGGCGGCAGTCGCCGTAAGTTTGGCGGCGGTCGCCGCCTCTCCTTCTTCGCTTTTTTTTTCCACACTTCCTGCAGGTTAGTTCGACACAGAACTACAAAAACTACAAAAGTAAAAAAAATCAAAAGAAAATAAACTAAGGGAAGGAAAAGAAAGTACCTAACATCGGGTTTCCTCCCGAGAAGCGCCTTGTTTACTGTCGTGGCTCGACATCCTACTCAATCCTCCTCAACTCGGGTTTGTCCTAGCACTTGAACTCCTGAGATCTATATCAGGGGGATGTCTCTTTATACACTCCCTGTAGAGCTTTTCCCCCATGCTTGTGTACTTCATGATGGTTGGACCGCTGTTCATATCTATGAATGCACTTGACATCTTCAGAAATGGCCTACCCAACATCTCAGGGCCTGCATGTTTGTTCTGCCCCGCATCCAGCATGTAAAAATTCGCCACCTGAATCAAGTCCTCCTTCTTGTGCTTCCCCTTTGGTTTCTTCTTGATATTGCCCAGCGCCCTTAAAAATTTTGTGCAGCGAGGGATACTGTTTGTCAATGTGACCAAAGGAAAGGTTTCTGCACAGTTACGGAAGGCCTCATAGACTTCATTGTTGTTCTTCAACCTTCGAGTATCTTGTAATGCCTCAGGGAAGGGTGTAACGGGGTGCAGCGCAATGAGCGGGGAGGAGTTTAGACGCACATACTCATCATAGGCAGCCTCGAGAGGGTCGGGGGCTGCCGGGGCATTTTCGAGAGGAACGAGCGTCACAGGATCGTTTTCGCGATCACGACTCTCCTCCTCTTGGTCGCTGAATTCCTCCAGTCCCAAAAAATACTCTTCTTCAGAAAGCACAACGCGGTCCAAAATATCGTCTAGAATACCCATCTCCACAGTGGGTGAACCGAGGTCGAGGTATACCTCCCGCGGTCTTGGGTTCTCTTCTGTAGATATCTCGCTGTATTCTGCACCCGTCTCACAAATTTGTTCTTCCCTTTCAGCTAAGGGGGCGACATGCAGCTGCTCAGTACTTTGTAGGGTCATCGAGAAGACATTCTCTTCCTGGTGCACCACTGGGTGAGATAGTGGTTCTGCCGACGTCATGGCCTCCATTCTGCTCATTGCTTGCACCAATTGCTCCGTCTGCCTCTCAGAGTTCTGGATATAGGACTTCATTTGTTGTTCAAGTTGGATCGTGCTCTGATTGAGAGATCGAAACATGTCCTCCAATGACATGGAGGGACTTGGATTGTGCCCCATCTTATTCTCCTAGGTCCGGAACAAATCCGCAGTAGACTGTGAGACATAGTAATCTGGATTGGACACTGGTGGGCTATGCTCGTAGGCTGGGTAGTACTGCGGTGGAGTACCCTGCTGATAGAACGACTGTGGTCTCGGGTAAAACTCCTGGTAATCATGACCATAAGGGGGATAATGTTGGTGCCCATAACTCGAATTGGGGTGATCTCTCCACCCTGGAGTGTATGCGTATGAGTATGGGTCATATTGCGGCTCCTGATGGAAGTGGGGAAATCTATCCATCTCTATAACAAAATCAAACAGGAAAAACAAAAATCAATAGCACGGGTGTGGACCGTAAGATAAGTCCACACAATAGTTGACACACAAATCGCACACAAAATAGATTATTGCCTCCCCGGCAACGGCGCCAATTTGATAACAGGAATTTGTCATGCTAATTACTATTATGCAAGTAGTCCAAATAAACCTTAAACCGTAGTCCTAAGTAAGTAAGGGTCAAATCCACATGGAGACATATTCTATCTTTATATGCAATTTATATGTCAATCCAAAGTAACCAAAAGGGAGGTTTTGTATGTTTCAGTAAATCTAAACATGCAAAGGCAAACAAACTAAAGATGATGATTTCAGTAATGGGGAAAATAGCTCAGTCAAACAACATCCACTATTCGTATGACAAGTTAATCCTAGATACTCATTCAATATCTCATGCAATGGAAATTCCAATTCCTTTTCAGATATAACTAATAGCACAACCAGATACTATTAGCACTAACTAATTAAACAACCATGAAACTATCAAGATTCAGTTTAATAACAGCGTTAAGAATAGGAATATAGTTGGATACAATTCTAGCATAAAACAACCAGCTTTTATCCTAAAATGTAAATCAGTTCTCTTCTGCATAAGACTAGCACAACCAGATACTAATACGATGCAGTTGCTACTCTGAAATAGATATGCTCAACCAATAACAATCTAGATCTAGCAATCAATCAATAGAGACAAACCCTAGTTGCGCAGGCTAGAGATTATCAATATTAATCATAAGCAATCAAGCAAGAGAATAGATAAAATCCATGCAATAGATAAGGAACGAAAATCTCACAACTGAATCAAAACGAAAGCTTCAGCGTCTGACTAAGCAAGGGTGGCTTAGTTCTTCATAGCAAAGTACGTAGAAAGGGAAAAGATGAAATTATGGTTCGATAGGAAACAAGCCTTCCCTCTAACCTTAAATACTAAAGATAATAAGTCTCTAAAGATAAATTAAAATGAAATAATAAAAATACTTAATAATAATAAAATAACGAAATAAGGAAATAAAAGCCCGGGTCACTTCTGACGGCGGCGGTCGCCGTAAGCCTGGCGGCGGTCGCCGCTGAGATTTCTTCGATTCAGCTCCTACGACACTTCCGTAAAAACGCCATAACTTTTGATTCCCAACTCGGATTGGGCTCATATTTTGAGGAATTGTAGTAGACTTCACGATCTAACTCCTCGAATTTGAATCACTCAATTTGGACATCTGAGTAGAGATAACGAACCAATTGAATTCAGAACATTGTTCTTCTACTCTCGTGTGGACTCTCTCCTTGGTTCTTCTTCGTCTCCTCAGTGATCAACTCCTCTTCCTCTAGATATCTTCAATTTGCTTCTCCAGACCACCAAATCCACACTTCTCCTCTCTAACTCCATAATCCACAGTTGTGCACTAAATTAGTAAATACATCCAAATGGCACCTCAAACCCGGTAACAATCCCTAGAAATGCACTACAAAATAGTGCCGATCACCTTGCATCTCTTATCTATTGGTTGATTATCTATTTGAATTGGTTTGATTTCTACTATTCGATCGACTAGTTATCCCGTCTAAGGCGATTTAGATCGTCTGGTCTTTTCGCCCCAAAACAATTTGGCCCCCACCGTGGGGCAACTTGCCGATCACTCTCTTGAAACCTTTCAAACATGACTATCGACCCACCTACCAACACCGAAGAGACAAGCCTCGGGGACGACATCCAAGCTCAAGGAAACATGACCCCTACCGGAAATCCTACTCCAACCCAATTCCAAGAGCTTTCCCAGAAAATGACCGCCCTCCAGGAGGAACTAGCCCAGCAACGCCAAACCGAAACCCTAGCCACCTTGTCGGCCCAATCCGAAGCCGAGATCGCACAACTAACCCGTGAAAATGAGTCTCTTAAGTCGCAAGTACAATCAATGGCCTCACGGTCTAGGAACATGCCTATCCACATCAGCGTCCGAACGGGCCTTGACATGGATAGCATCGGGCCGCCACCTCTGAGCATACGTCGATCCGGACACACAGAGGGTACATCTCGAACTCATTTTGCTAATCCGTTTTCGACTAACAATGTCACTTTTTCCACACCGATCGGGTCGGCAGGCACCCGAATCGATGAGCCGCAGGTTACCAATCCACCAGACATCCTCGCTCTTGTCCAGCAGACACTCGACCGACACATGAAGACGATCGATGATCGCTTCACCAGGCTTCCAAGGGTCCTGCAACCCATCGAAAAGGAAGCGTCCGGCGGATTCGAAGAATCCCCGTTCATCGAAGAAATCGCTAGGGTCGAGATTCCCAAGAAGTTTCATCTCCCCAACATGGCGACATTCGACGGCACCAGCGACCCAGATGACCATATCTCTCTCTATAAACAAAAACTAATGGCTGCATCCGTTTCAAGGGAGAGCCGCGAGGCTGTCATGTGTAAAAGCTTTGGCACAACTCTCGCGAGTCCCGAACTAACTTGGTTTATGCGTTTGCCTCAGGGAATGATGGCATCGTTCACAGATCTGGTCAACTCTTTCAAGAGTCAGTTCGCCATCAGTCGGAGGCTCGAGAGACAATCAAGTGACCTCTACCGAGTCACACAAAGGTATAACGAACCTCTGCGAAATTACCTCAACAGGTACAATAAAGAGAAAGTGGCGATCCTCTATTGCGACGTCACCACCTCCATCGAAGCCTTCCGACAAGGTCTGATCAAAGAAAATAATCTCTACAACGAGATCACCAAGTACCCGTGTAGAAGTTTCGAAGATGTCCAGGCCAAAACCATGGCCGAGGTAAGATTGGAAGAGGTCCGTGAGTCACAGAAAGCCTCACACGGATCCGATCCATCCGATCATAAAAACCCCTCCGACAACCGTCGAGACATACGTCATCATCCCTATTCTCGTAATCGAAACGAGCCGAACCAGGTAAACTCTTTCTATGACAGATCACAGGATTGGAGAGACGGTCCGGCGTTGCCTCCCAGGGTCCAATCTTATAACTTCAATGTTTCCGTGTCGGAGCTCGTCAAGAGTTTCGACAAATATGGGAAAGAGGTAAGATGGCCCCGAAAGAGCGACCGACCGGACGTCAAGAAGGACATGAGCCGATGGTGCAAATTCCACGGCGACCACGGTCATTCGACCGACGAGTGCATCGCCCTACGAAAGGAGGTCGCTAGACTACTCGCGTAGGGGCTCTTGCGCGACGTAATCTCGGAGCGAGCAAAAGCCACCATAGAACGGCAAGATCAGTTAAAGCAAAACAAACCCCCATCTCCTGTCCATATGAAAGTTGTCAACACTATTTCAGGTGGTTCGGATATATGTGGAAACACATACTCCGCGGCTAAGCGGCATGCAAAGGAAAGCAAGGGCGATAAGCCCGAAGCGTCGGAATTCAAGCCAAGAAAGGTCCCCGACCTTCCAACGGTCACATTCGATGAGTCCGACTCCGACGGATCAGAAGGTCATCACGACGGTCTGGTAATCTCTTTGTCCATTGGCAATTGCTTAATACGAAGAATACTAATCGATACAGGGAGTTCAACCAATCTTTTAACCCTCGACGCCCTTAAAGAAATGGGTCTGACTGAAAATGACCTAGTCAAAAAATCAACTCCATTGGTCGGGTTCAGCGGTGAGGTTAAACATACGACTGGCGAAATCATCCTAACCACATACGCTGGGGGAATCAACCAACAGGTGAAATTCTTAGTCCTAGATTGTTCGTCTCCCTATAATTGTATTCTTGGCAGGCCATGGATACACACTATGAAGGCGATACCCTCAACGTACCATCAAGTCATCAAATTCCCCACTGAATGGGGAGTCCAAGAAATCAAGGGAGATCAAAGGACCGCTAAGGAGTGCTACATCGCCTATATGAAAAGTGTCGTCGAACACAAGACCGCATAGCAACCACAGAGCGGCGAGGGACCTAGTCGGTACGTCGAACCAAAAATGGAAAAGCTCGATGAGATCATATTAGATCCTTCAAATCCAAACCAAACGGTAAGGGTCGGGTCAGACCTGGACGACTCGACCAGGCAACAACTGCTCGATTTTCTCAAGACCAATGCCGACTATTTTGCATGGTCGCATGAAGACATGGTCGGAATATCTCCAAATATTATTACTCATAAATTAAATGTAGATCCATCTCATCCCCCCGTCAAGCAGAAACACAGGAAGTTCGCCCCCGAGTGGAACAAGATAGTCGACGACGAAGTCAAAAGCTTATTAGAAACAGGGAAGACAAGGGAGGTCCACTACCCCGAGTGGCTGGCCAACGTAGTCGTAGTCCAGAAGAAGAATGGCAAGTGGAGAGTTTGCATCGACTTCACAGATCTCAACAAAGATTGTCCTAAAGACTCGTTCCCGCTACCCCACATCGACGCCATGGTCGACGCTACGGCGGGACACGAAATGCTTACCTTCATGGACGCTTTCAGTGGCTACAACCAAATCCTCAGGGAACCAGAAGACCAAGAAAAGACAGCGTTCGTCACTAGCCAAGGTATCTATTGTTACAAAGTAATGCCATTTGGTCTAAAAAATGCAGGGGCTATGTATCAACGACTAGTCAACAAAATGTTCAAAGACCAGATTGGGGACACGATGGAAGTCTACATAGACGACATGTTGGTCAAGTTAAAAAGGAAAGAAGATCATATAGACCACCTTCACTACAACTTCGAGGTGCTAAAAAGGTACAACATGAAACTAAACCCTACTAAGTGTTCCTTCAGAGTGTCGTCAGGAAAGTTCTTGGGGTACATGGTGACACAAAGAGGAATAGAAGCCAGCCCAAAATAGATCAAGGCTCTCATCAACCTTCGATCCCCCCGATGCATCAAGGACGTACAGAAACTTACGGGTCGGATAGCAGCCCTGAATAGATTCATCTCAAAGTCGTCCGACAAGTGCAAACCCTTCCACGACGCTCTCAAGAAGAACAAGTCCTTTCAATGGACGAAAGAATACGAAGCAACATTCCAGAACTTGAAGGAGTACCTGGCCAGTCCCATGTTATTGACCAAACCCCAAGGCGATGAGCCTTTATTTCTATACCTAGCAGTGTCAGAATTGGCCGTAAGCGCAGTACTGGTCAGAGAAGAAGACGACAAGCAGTCACCGATATACTACGTCAGTCGGATGCTATTACCGGCAGAAACAAGGTATTCATCGCTTGAAAAGCTCGTACTATCATTGGTAATGGCCTCGAACAAACTCAAACCCTATTTCGAATTCCATACTATTATTGTCCGCACTAATCATCCTATGAGAGCGATCATGAGGAAGCCCGAGTTCACAGGACGAATGACCAAGTGGGCCATACACCTCAGCGGTTACGACATCGAGTATGAACCCAAGACGGCAATCAAGTCACAGGCCTTAGCCGACTTTATAGCAGATTTCAGCCCGACCCTAGAGCAAGAAGCCACAAGAGAATCAACACAACTGCTCATAATAGAAGAAACAGGCACATGGGAACTCCACACCGATGGTGCGTCGAACGCTAGAGGATCGGGGCTAGGGGTCGTGCTGAAATCGCCACAAGGGGACAAGATAGCCCAAGCCGTAAAATGTGAGTAGGATGCAACTAACAACGAAGCTGAGTATGAGGCACTCATATTCGGACTCATCCTAGCTCACGACATAGGGGTCCGAGAGATCGAAGTCATTTGCGACTCCCTATTGGTCGTGAATCAGATACAAGGGTCGTACAATGCCAAAGACGTCAGAATGATAGCCTACCTCGAAGTAGCTAAGAAGCTGATCGGCCAGTTCCAAGCATTCGATATCAGACAGGTACCAAGAGATCTTAACTCCCAAGCCGACGCACTTGCCAACCTAGGATCCGCCTTGGACCCGAAAGAATTTCCATACATACCATTGGCACACATCATGACACCAGCCGTCCCAAGAACATCCGTCGAACCAACTATACCACTAGAAGAGCTGGTCGCCATGGAGATAGGTGACCGACCAGAAGAAGGCATTGTCAACACCAACAATGATTGGATACTACCCTACGTCAGGTGGTTAAAAGACGGCATCCCGCCCAACGACAAAACAGAAGCAAAAAGGCTCAAGGTACAAGCACTCTCTTTCGATATCCTAGATAACATCTTGTACAAAAGGCCTGTCACAGGAATACTCCTGCGATGCCTCAAGACTCCGGAAGTCGGACGCATCTTACAATCGCTACACGAAAGAGAATGTGGAAACCATACCGGTGGACGAAGCCTCTCAGGGAAAGCCCTGCGAAACGGGTACTACTGGCCCACGATGAACAAAGACGCTATGGAGTACACCAAGAGATGCGACGCCTGTCAGCGACACGCGCCCGTCCATCATCAACCTTCAGAGCTCCTCCATCCGACTCTGGCTCCATGGCCCTTTATGAGGTGGGGAATGGACATTGTCGGGAAGCTCCTACCCGCGTCGGGTCAAAGAGTCTTCTTCCTTGCCATGACGGACTACTTTTCTAAGTGGATCGAAGCCGAAGCCTACAGAGAGGTAAAAGATCAACACGTCATTTCATTCATAAAACGCAATATCTTGTGCAGATTTGGCGTCCCATCAGAAATCGTATGCGACAATGGTTCCCAATTCATTAGTCATAAGACTCGAGCCTTCTGCGACCAATGGAACATCAAATTGGTCACGTCCATACCTCGGTACCCATAATCCAACGGACCGGCTGAATCCAGCAACAAAATCATCATCAACAACCTCAAGAAACGCCTCATTGGGGCTAAAGGCAAATGGGCAGACGAACTCCCATTCATTCTCTGGTCAGACAGGACTACTCGAAAAAATGCGATCGGACAATCACCTTTCTCTCTCATCTACGGGAGTGAGGCAGTCATTCCGGCCGAGTTATTGGTTCCGACCGCCCGTTGCAACCTTAAGACAAACGAGCAAAATGACGTCGAACTAGCACACGACCTAGACACGGTCGACGAGATCAGAGAAAGAGCCCGAATTAGGATGGTCAGGTTCAAATAACATGTCGCAAGGAGTTACAACAAGAAAGTCCGGATCAAAGCATTCAAAGTCGGAGATTGGGTCCTCAGAAAAACGTTCCAGAATACCAAAAGTCCATCCGACGGAAAGCTCGCACCACAATGGGAAGGACCCTACTTAATCACCGAAGTAGTCGGACAAGGAGCATATCAGTTAGAAGACAAAGACGGACGACCAATCCTAAGAAGTTGGAACGCGACACATCTGAAGCTATACCATTTCTGAACCAAACGAGGTAAGGCATCACATAACTTCATACATCTTTTATTATCGCATACACATCTCAAATTCTTTAAAAAACTAGCATTCGACACTAAGTAAGGACCTCCTTCTTACAAAAACATGAATGCGGAACAACATTGACACATACATTGGATCCAGTCATCCACGAAAAGCGCTTACATTACATCTACACGATCGATCGGAACACGGGGAGATGGACAACACAGGCACGTCGGCACACATCCTGCCTTACACAATACATAAGGTTATGACACCTTATTACATTTACACAATAGAGACATATTGCTTGCCTCCCCGGCATAAAGTCATGAATAACACATACACATACATTTGCAGGCCTCCTTTAAACACATACTTACGGCGAGCCCCACTCGACGGAGCACACGGGCGAAACAGACATACAAAACACAAAGCGTCATCGACAAACTTCTCTAAGAAAAGTCTGACGACATGTACGAAACAAACAAACATATAATCCTTTGTAAGAAACAGATTGCATCAAATAAAAGTCTAAGCATTTTTTATACGAATACGCAACCCGTGATGGTAGGCGGGTCACCAAAACAGATTGTTTGCCTACATACACATAGGACTTCAACAACATCTACTACACAGTTTGCGACCCGCGATGGTGGACGGGTCGCCAAAACACAAAATATCCAAACCCACACACGTGTGGAGCAACAAGTCAGACTGCATAAAAAAAATACACATCAGGCGTCAAGGGCAGCAACACTACCTTCGACAGGGGCTGGCTCCAGAGGAAGCTGAGGATCATCTGGCTCAACATCGCCGGAGTGGACCTCATCCTCGCCAACATCTCCATCCGCAGTCTCCTCTCCAACGCCGGCCAACTAGAAAAGCTCCTGACCAGGGTTTCCTTTTGGGAACATGGAGTCCAAGGTCTCCTTCTCCGCCTTCAGATCCCAGAGCTCGTGCTTGCATTCATCAAACTCCTCCATCATCTCAACACGCGACTTCAACGCATAAAAAGCGCCGACGTCGCCTGCGATCTGGCCAGTTGCGATCTGAGCCTGCTTCACCCTTTCTTCGATACCTGATCGGCTCTCATTAAGTTCTTTCCGGCATACGACTAACTCCTCCTGATAACTCTTCAGCTCCCTAGTAAAGCGGCGCTCAGCCTCTCGACAACGACTCTCAGCTCCCTCCAACCTACTCTTCAGAGACGCGAGATCAGACTCCGACCTAGCAGCCCTCTCCTCGGCCTTGACAACCATCATCTTAGCACCGGAGTACGCTCCCAAGAGATACTGAAAGGTCTGAAAAATAAAATACAAAAACAATCAGGAAACTCAGTCGACTTAAGGAAAGAAAATGAAAAGCACAAGCAGAGATGACTCACCCTCCACGCGGAGCACCCCGCTTCACCAATGCAATCCAAAGGAGAGATGTCGTCGACTTCCGACTTCAGAGTCGGATCCTGGGCATGAAAGAGGTCAGCAATCGATCGATCGACCGACCACGCCGATCTTGTCGATCCCTTCAGCGTCCGCCCCTTTCTTTCTAGGAACCTCCTCTGCCTTGACGTCGCCAGAAGGAACACCTGCTTTCCTCTTGGAACCAACCTTGACTTGAGGCGTCGGGTCCGCCGGAATCGACTTGCTCGATGCGACTTTGGCCGCCGCCCTCCTCTGCTCAATCGGACCCTTTCCAGACACTCATCTCAAGTGAGCACTTGTTCGACCACCAGGAGAAGCTAACACGACAGGTAAACGTGAAAAGATCACAAAGCAGACAAAAAAAAAAAAAGGAACACTGGGGAAAACTTACACTTGGCACGAGACGATGAGACAGTCGACATATCGTCTTGAGTAGCGGGGGAGGTCGATAGCAGGTTGACGTTGACGAACTTCCTCTCCAACACAGGAACACTGAGAACAACCCTTGACAAGCCTTCCGACTGAGCGTCCACTTCCGGATCTTCCGCTTCGGGAACTACAAAAAAAGAAAAGTTAAGACAAGAGGTTAAGACACAGGAAACGTGCAAAGAAAGTACAAACACATACTCTCGATTCGCCACTCCGACAGCAAGAACGAACAATCTCCCCCCTTCTCCAAAGATGAACGTTCGACAAAAAAGAATTTTGACCCCCATCTGCGGTCGTTCACATCGAGGTTAAGCACCAAAGGCTTCCGAC
The DNA here is from genome assembly GCA_027886185.1 of Rheum nobile. NCBI lineage: Eukaryota > Viridiplantae > Streptophyta > Magnoliopsida > Caryophyllales > Polygonaceae > Rheum > Rheum nobile. Next base: position 2,998,909 of record WOAB01000540.1, on the reverse strand, counting down.
CCTGTCGAATGCACAGCTGAATGCGGGAAGAACTCTTCGACCCAAGGGAGTAATTGTACCACAGGGCGTCGAAATCAAAGCCAGCCCCAGATTGAACGTTTACCAAATCCAGAACCCTAAGAATCCTCCACGCCTGAGGCATCACCTGACACGGCGCCAACGCCAAAGTAGCCAGAAAAGCCCTGACAAGGGAATAAAAGGGGAACTTGTGACCAATCCGAAACGGATAAGCGTAGAAGCAGACCCAACCCTCGTATTGAGCGTCAGCCCTCTCATCTGGGTGAGGCAGTCTCGCAACCGTCTCCGGAGGAAAACCCCTGACTTGGAGAACCTGCTCTAGCTCCACCTGCGACAGAGTACTTGTCAGAGCGTCGGATTCCTTCAGAATGAAAAGGGGAGGAGCTTCGTCCTTGCGCGGGTTCGAATGAGTCGCCGACGGCTGGGAGGCTTCACTAGAAATCATCTCTGAAACAGAAATGGGAGGAAATCGGAGAGCAATGGCGAAGAGGCTAAGAAGACCTACCGGGTAAGGCTTGCAAAAGAAGAAAGATGAAGTCAAATCAACGAGGCCTGCTTCAAATTTATGGAGGAAGAAGGCAGGTCTGCCGAAACGTCACATCAAGCTCCGTGATCTTGCCACGTAGCCCTCGTCTGATGCGTCAAAAACGGATGGTGGAGATCGTGGCGTAGGAAGTTGTTTGGACTCCATCCATCAAGCCTCGCCAAAGCCCAAAACAACTTGGGGCTATTGTTGGGCCCAACACTCTCCTAGGAGGACAGACCAAGCCAGATGGGCCCAGATCCAAGACAAGTCATAAGATAAGAGAAAGTCGAGAGAATTTTCATAACCTCCGCGGTCGAATGCTTCCCGACCAGATCGCGGAGATCATACCGAGCATTAAATGCCTGATTGAGGCAACGGCCACAACATTCAAAATAACACAATAATGACAGTAATCAAGTACAGAATCCCAGCAATCACTCCCGGCATTGAAGGCAAGATATGGCCAAATCGTAAGAAAACGGTCAGAAAAGGCACTTACCATATTTGGATTCGGAGGGGATAAGAGGGGAACACAAGCTGGAAAAAGGGACACAGCGCATTCTCATGCATAATCAACTCTGAACACACGCACATATAAGCTCTGAATCGCCACCACTTACTTGGGCCGGAACGCCGTTTCACGTCCATCGGTCGAACATCATCATCCCCGGTCGAGTCTGCTCCGACCTACTTCTCTCTAAGGATAAGTTGTAACCCGACTTGTTTCAATCATCAACGCGTTAATAAAATAACATTGTTTCCTTGCATTTTTTATCTATTGGTTGATTATCTATTTGAATTGGTTTGATTTCTACTATTCGATCAACTAGTTATCCCGTATAAGGCGATTTAGATTGTCTGGTCTTTTCGCCCCAAAACAGTATCATGCATTTTTACTTAGTTACATTGTTTTTCTAGCATAGATGTCTACACCAGTCTATTTCGTGTTTTTAGGTGTCACGATAGGCATTGGAGGAGCCGAGAAAGGGCCAAGGAGAGGAGTACATAGACCTGGGAGCGAAATACATGATCAACGGTTAAGGATACAAGACTACACGACCAGGGACCTAATTGCACGGACCGTGCAAATTCCCCAGTTGATGTGCACGGTTGGTGTGTAGTCCGTGCACTACTCCCAGTAAATGTGCGCGATTGGTGTGCAGTCCGTGCACTATTCTTAAATAATATGCATGGTTTGTTGACATTCCGTGCACTCCACTGCACGGTCTGTTAACAGTTTGTGCATGCGTGATATTTCCCAGATTTTATGGGCTTTGGCCCAATGCTATTTTTGGACACTTTTATATAATTTTCTAGGCAAATTTTCAAAACTTTTCTCTCATCTTCTAGATCGTCGTTCTAGCCCTAGTGTGGTTTGGAGTTTATTTTAAAGATTTCTGCAAGATTGGAGATTGTTTCCCTGGATCAGATCAAGTATTTTCTTCTTCTAATCAAGTTAAATGATTTTCTTTGTTCTTAAGATGTTTTTGATTGTTTATCTAAATATGTCTGGCTAATTCCATATTTTTAGGGTTGGGGTGATCCGAGCAATGTGTAGGTAGACTTGGATATGATATTTTTCTGAATTGAACCCTAAAACTTTGTTTGATTCAATTCTGGAGTTCTTAATGCAATTCATGAAGGTTAATTAGATTTCTATTAGGTTTGAGACTGACAAAAGATACCCTTCATAGATAACTCAGATAGGGTATGAGACCTATAGGAGATTATTCATATCATACTATGAATTAAACATGAGTGTTATTTATGCAATAACAATTTAATTACTTTTATGGATTACTAATCTATCATAGAAACACTAGGTTTATCTGGACTTAGTGGAACACGATAGTGAATGTTAACTCAGTTTATCCCTAGATTCTAAGTGCCCAACGGATCTAGATTTGATTAGCTCTACACGACATCGATTGTTAGTTTGAATATTGGCACGTCTATTATCATCCGAAAGGAGTTGGTAGATACTTTAGATATATTACCTTCAGACAAGTTTAGGCAATTTTTAGACAGATATCTAGTAAGTTTACCAAAGCATTGTTGTGGAGATCCCTGGTCCTAGAATAATCCTTCCATTGATTACAGTCATCTTTTGCAATTTGTTTCTTGTTTAGTAGTTATTAGTTCAACAAAACTCCCTTCTTTTGGTTGAGCTTACCAGTTTAAGTTAAAATATATACTACATAGTCCTCATGAGAATGATATTTGAAAAGATACAACTGACTCCATACGCTTGTGGGTAGGTTTTTGTCCTATCAAGTTTTTGGTGCCATTGCCCGAGACTATTGCTAGTATCAGTTGTTTTCCTACAACTGGTTCAACTAAGTCTTTGTTTTAATTTTTATCTTGTTTTTTGTGTCTTTGCTTTCAGGCTTGTTTTCTTCATATGGAAAGAGTCCCGAGCTCTGTAAATCTCCATGACTACGATCCCGAACCTGAGCGTACATTTCGCTTAAGAAGAAGACAACAACGCAAAGCCAGAGAACAAGCAATGGACGACGATGAGCAACAGAACAATAATGTTTGACATCTTCAAGTAGCCCCAATGACGTTGGGTGATTATGTGCTGCCAAATCACCTAGTCCTATTTCTGGTGTGGTTTGACCTCCAATAGAAGCCAAAATTTTGAGCTGAAACCTTCTCTAATCAACATGGTTCAGTAAAATCAATTTACAGGTCTACCATCTGAGAACCCACACCAACATCTAAGTACTTTTACAAATAGTTGATGGACACTTTGAAGATTCATGAGGTGTCCCAGGATGCGCTTCTACTGCACGCTTTCTCATTCTCTCTATGAGACAGCGCAAAAGCTTGGTTCAAGGCCCTGTGTCAAGGTTCCATAACGACTTGGGATGAATTAGCCCAGGCCTTCTTGAACAAGTATTTCCCACCCAAGAAGACTGCTAGATGAGGAATCAGATTACTGCCTTCCAAATGAAGAATGAAGAGTCTATGTACGAAGGGTGGGAGAGATTCAAAGAGCTACTAATGTTATGCCCCCAACATGGGCACCCTAAATGGAGATAGTTCTACCCGACTAATCATTGATGCTTTAGCTGGAGGTAGAATTATGAGCATGGAGGTTAATGATGCTTGGAACTTGATTGAGAGTACTGCTCAACACTCATATGGATTTCATTGTCCTTGATATTGAGTCTGATTTTCCTGTTCCTATTAATTTGGGAAGACCCTTTTTAGCTATTGCAAGTACACTCATTGATGTTAAACCGGAGGTTCTTTCCTTTACTATTGGGGATGAGAAAATTGAGTTTAATTTTTCCAAATCTATTAAAGAGCCTGCTTTTGATGATGATGGTTGCAGGGTAGATGTAGTAGAGCAAGAAGCTCAAGCATCTATGATGTCTGTTATTTCTAAGGACCCTTTGGAGCTTTGCTTGAGTGAGAGTGTGACCCAAGTTGATAATCTTGAGCTACTTGTTGATGTGGTTCTAGATTTGGAGTCCACTAGAGAGTTTCATAAGGTTGTTGCCGAGGTCATGAAAATGGATGATTCAAACTCTAAGCTGTCTAGAGATGCACCTAAGGTGAAGTTGAAGACACTACCACCCACATTGAGGTATGAGTTCCTAGAACCCAATTCTACATATTCCGTGATTATCAATGCTAGTTTAAGTGAAATTGAAGTTGAGAAATTGTTGCATGAGCTTATAATTTCATAGAAAAGCATTAGGATATTGTATTGATTACTTGAAAGTAATTATTCCCTCAATGTGCATGCATAAGATTTTGAAGATGATCATAAACCCTCTATTGAGCATCAAAGAAGACTTAACCCAAACATGAAAAAAGTTGTGAAAAAAGAAGTACTGAAATTGTTAGATGCATGCATTATATATCCTATTTCTGATAGTAAGTGGGTTAGTCCAGCTCATGTTGTGCCTAAGAAAGGTGGTATGACTGTTGTCAAGAATGAGAAGAATAAATTGATTCCTACTAGGACATTCACGTGTCGGAGAATGTGCATTGACTATAGGAAATTGAACAAGGCAACCCGAACAGATCATTTTCCCCTTCCCTTCATTGACCAGATGTTAGAGAGGTTAGCTAAGCATTTGCACTTCTTCTATTTAGATGGTTATAGTGAATTTTTCCAAATCCCTATTCACCCCGATGACCAAGAGAAGACCACATTCACTTGCCCTTATGGCACTTTTGTATATAGGGGGATGCCCTTTGGTTTGTGTAATGCTCCTGCTACCTTTTAGAGATGTATGATGGCTATTTTTTCTGATTTAATTGAGGATATTAAGGATGTGTTTATGGATGACTTTTATGTATATGATGCTTGTTTGTCTAACTTGTCACGAGTTTTACAACAGTGTGAAGAGGTTAACCTTGTATTGAATGGGAAAAAATGTCACTTTATGGTAAGGGAAGGTAATGTGTTGGGTCACTTGGTTTTTAATCGTGGTATTGAGGTTGACAGGGCAAAGATTGAGATCATTGAGAAGATGTCACCTTCTACTTCCGTTAAGGGAATAAGGAGTTTCCTTGGATCGGACATGCAGGTTTTTATAGAAGGTTCATTAAGGATTTCTCCAAAATTTCCAAACCTCTTACTAATCTACTCTTAAAGGATGTTTCCTTTGATTTTTTGAAGGAGTGTCTTGATTCTTTTTGCAGGTTGAAACATGTATTAATTTCAGCTCCAATTATGCATCCCTTGATTGGTATCTCCCCTTTGAGATCATGTGTGATGCTAGTGACTATGCTGTTGGAGCTATTTTGGGTAAACGAAGGACAAGAAGCTTCATGTCAATTACTATGCTAGCAGGATGAATTATGCTACTACTGAGAAAGAGTTGCTAGCTGTGGTGTTTACTTTTGAGAAGTTCCGGTCCTATTTGGTGGCTTCCAAGGTTATTGTCTACACTGATCATGCTGCTATCAAATATCTCTTGAGTAAGAAAGAGGCCAAGCCTAGACCGATTCGTTGGATCCTTCTTCTTCAAGAGTTTGATTTGCAGATCAGGGACAAGAAAGGAACATACAATTTGGTTATTGACCATCTTTCCAAGTTGACTCCAGAGCATCTGGAATGCACTCAGAATGAGCCACCCATTGTTGATTCTTTTCCTGGCGACCATCTTTTCAGGATTACTGAGCATATCCTTAGAATTGCTAGCTCTAGGATGCAATGGTATGCTGATTTTGTCAATTATTTAGTTTTCCATGAGGTGCCTCCTAGACTGACTTTTCAACAGAAGATAAAGTTTATGTCTGATGTTAGACATTATTACTGGGATGAGCCCTTGCTTTTCAAGAGATGTGCAGATGGGATTATCAGACGTTGTATCCCTGAGGAGGAGGTAGAGAGTGTTGTCACTCATTGTCATTCTCTACCCTATGGAGGCCATGCTAGTTCCTCCAAGATCCTGCAATCAACTCTCTACTAGCCTTCTATGTTCAAGGATGTACACTATTTCATTGCCTCTTGTGATGCTTGCCAACGAACATGAAATATTTCCTGGAGGAATGAGATACATCTCAATAACGTCAAGAGGTTGAGATTTTTTATGTTTGGGGAGTTGATTTCATGGGACATATCCAGATCTGTACTTCTTCCCTCCCTTGCCCGGGCCAAATGATAGAGCAATATCTCTCTGCTCTTCTCACCTAGGGCCCTGTATAATCTGTCAGTTAGACCTCCCTTTCCTCCTCGTTGGTGTTTTCACCACTTTCTTATAGGCCATTGTTTTTCCCATATTTTTTCCTTGAACCTCTACATTCTACAACGCTTCACCTCTCTTACGCCCACTACTACCTCTACATGTCGAGCATTTCAAAAGCTGCACGTTTAATGCAGTCTACGATATTGCCCCGCATCTCCAAGATGTTGTTCTTTACTTACCAAAAACCCTTTCTCTTTGCCTTCTCGAAGACCTTATCCCGTAAACAAGGTCCATTAAGGTTTGATAGGCATATGATATTTGGGTAGTGATTTGTTGTACCTCTTTTTCTTGCAGCATGTCAACTCCAAATCTAGCAGTAGCAAACTATACATGTTGGATTGTTAAACCTTCATAAGAGGTGAAGTTACAATCTCGACATCTACCCTTATCCTTTCTTCTAATCATAAAGTAATCAATCTAAGATATACCAATAGCACACTGGAAGGTGACCAAATGCTCATCCTTCTTGTCAAACCTTGAATTTGCAATGGCATAATAAGATATACCAATAGCACACTGGAAGGTGACCAGATGCCCATCCCTCTTGTCAAACCTTGAATTTGCAATGACATAATCAGAAGCCACCAATAACCCCACAAAGCAAGGCTAGTATCATTTTTGTCATCGAAACTAAATCCTCCATGCACATCTCCATAATCGTCCCTACATCTTCCAATTTGTCCATTAAAATCACCACCCACCATGAATTGCTCTGACTTCGGGATGCCTCTAATCATGTCATCCAACTCTTCGAATTCTTAGAATCTCCTCTTAACCTCCTCTCTTAATCTCACTCGAGAAGCATAGACGCTAATGACATTAGGAATCAATCATCTCACAACAAGTTAGGCATTTCACCAGCTCACTTCTGCACTCAACAAACCACTTGATTCTCAACTTCTCCCCAATAATGATACCAGCATCATTCCTACTCCTAGATACTCTTGAATACCACAACTTAGAACCATCGATCTCTCGAGCCTTTTTACTCATCCACTTGGTCTCCTGGATACAAGCAATATCAACTCTTCGTTTTTGAAGGATCTTAACCAACTTGAAGGATTTTAAGCAGGTTGATAGATTTTAGTTACTGTTTGTATATATATATATATTAAATCAATATAATGGTAATTCAAACATGTGCTAAATAATATGTAGTTTGAAACTCGAAGCATGCATGTAACATCTTAAAGTTCTAACGAAACGATTACACTTCCTAGAATAATAGTGTCATAGACACGCACATGAAAGTCACAATAATTCAACTCGAAGCATGCATGTAACATCTTGCGTTCTAATGGCGAACAGAGAAGGTAATAATTACACTGATCCGCTGTACTTATCAAATTCGGATCATCCCGGGGCACAATTGGTGTCTACTCTCTTCGATGGCTCCGATTATGTCAATTGGAGTCACGCAGTGAAATTGGCGCTAGGAGCGAAGTACAAAATATGTTTTGTGGATGGAAGCTGCAAGAAACCAGAGACTGAAGGCGAAGCGCTTGCTCGATGGACCAGGACAGATTACATGGTGAGGTGTTGGATCACGAATTCCATGGTTGCAGGGATCTCAAAAGGATTCAGGTATGTGACTTCAACAAAGGAACTTTGGGATGAATTGCTTGAAAGGTATGCGTAGTCAAATGCTCCTCTAGTTTTTCAATTAAAAAGGAGTTTGTCAAATCTTAAGCAAGATAATGCTTCAGTAACTGATTACTATGGGAAATTGAAGTTGTTGTGGGATGAGATTAGGAGTCTTGATCCGATTCCAGAATGTGAATGTAATGCAAGGAAATCTTGTACTTGTAGTTTGTCAAAAAAATTAATGGCTGCCGACTCCAAGAACAAGATGATGGATTTCTTGATGGGGTTAAATGATGGTTTTGAGAGTATTAGAAGCCAAATTCTAGGAACTGATCCCTTGCCTTCTTTGAATAAGGCATTTTACCTAGTGTAGCAGATTGAAAGACAAAAGCAAGTAACTAATGTGTCAGTAACAGGGAACACTGAAATTAGTGCTTTAGCAGCTGGAAGACAATAAGATAGGTTGTCTAAAGAAGAGTATAAACGCATGAAAAGTGAGAGGTTCTGTGATTTTTGTAAGCAAAAGGGGCATCTTATGGAAGCTTGCTTCAAGTTAAATGGCTTTCCTGATTGGTATAAAATGAACAAGAATCAGTCTACTTCAAAAACTCAAGGTCAGAAGCCTAGAGCTAATAATGCTGCACAACATGATAATCCACTTGAGTTTGATGAGACTCAAGAATGAAATGCTGCAAATGTGTCAACAGACATAACTGAAAAAATTGATAGTGCTTTGATCTCCACGATTTGTCAGGAGGTGATCAAGGCTATGAAGGGTAAAAGTCATGCAGAGTTCAGTGGAACCAATTTTGTAGGTAAAGTTCTTAATTCTACTGTCTTACATGTTACAGTTGATAATCTGGATACTAGTTGGGTTGTGGATACAGGGGCCACAGATCATATGTGTTGCAATGAGTCTTTGTTTGATAAGTTGAGGTTAGTCAATAAAACAGTGCTTGTAGGGATGCCAGATGGATCTTTAGTGAATGTTAAAAGTGTTGGAGAAATTCAGTTAACCAAGGATATTTTGCTCAGAGATGTGTTGTATATTCTTGAGTTTAAGCAGAATTTGCTTTCTGTTTCAAAGCTTTTGGATCAAGATAATTTGGAGGCAGTATTTCATTCTAAAGGTTGTCTTTTTCAAGACCCTTTAACTAAATGCATCAAAGCTGGAGGACAGAGATTGGGAGATTTATACAAGATGCATACTGAAGTGGATGTTGCTGAGTCATCTTCTTCTGCTAGGAAGAGTTTCTTCAGTAGTTTCAATTGTAATAAGCCTAGTACAGAACATTTGCTGCATTGTTCTAATTCAGTTCAATTGTCTAGATTGCACTCTAGACTTGGACATGTCTCTTTGTCAAAACTTAAGCATTTGGCTATTGATGGCATTTCTTCTATAAAGGATTTGGATTGTGAAACTTGTATTTTGGCCAAACATCACAAGCTACCTTATGATAGAAGTGTCAGTATTGCTTTAGATCCATTTGATATGATTCATGTGGATCTCTGGGGTCCATACAGAAGTGCATCCTTGGGTGGTGCAAGATATTTTTTGACCATTATAGATGATTGTAGTAGGGTTACCTGGACCTTCTTGCTAAGTAATAAGGATCAGGTTTACAGAACTTTGGTGGATTTCACAACTCATGTCAAGACACAGTTAGGAGCAGTGATTAAGGTGTTAAGAAGTGACAATGGCATAGAGGTTGTGCAACATCAGTGTCAACAATTTTTTGCTCAGTATGGGTTGATTCATCAGAGATCAGTGCTAGCTAATCCTCAGCAAAATGGATGGGTTGAAAGAAAACATAGGCATCTAAATGAGACAGCAAGAGCTTTGCGGCTTTATGCACATTTACCTATCAAGTTTTGGGGTGATTGTGTCTTAACAGCTACACATCTCATTAACAAATTGCCTAGTTCAGTTTTGCAATGGAAACCACCTTTTGAGGTGTTAATGAAACAACAACCAAGTTATGATAATTTAAAGATTATAGGTTGTCTTTGCTATGCCTTATAGAAGAGTGGTGATACGTTTGCTTCAAAGGATAGAAACTGTGTATTCATTAGATATCCTTATGCTCAGAAAGCCTATAAACTATACGATTTGGATAATCATCAAGTGTTTATTAGCATGGATGTTATTTTTAAGGAAGATATTTTACCTTTTCATCCACAACATCAGAATGCAGTTTTTGAGATCTTTCATGTGTTTGCTAGTGTGCAACCTTCTTTACCTCTTGTAAATCCAGCCGTGGATGAGTTAGTTTTTCCTGAAGTTATACCTTTTCAGTCTGTTTCCGGTTCTCCACAACATCATCATCATTCTCCTATGCTTCCTGAGGTTGTTTCTTCTCAAGATTCATCTCTTATGCAGTCAGTTCCATCTTTGCTTTCTTCACAGAATTCTACTGGTGTGGTTCTAGATTTAGAGTCCACTAGAGAGTTCCATAAGGCTGTTGCCGAGGTCATGAAAATGGATGATTCAAACTCTAAGCTGTCTAGAGATGCACCTAAGGTGAAGTTGAAGACACTACCACCCACATTGAGGTATGAGTTCCTAGAACCCAATTCTACATATTCCGTGATTATCAATGCTAGTTTAAGTGAAATTGAAGTTGAGAAATTGTTGCATGAGCTTATAATTTCATAGAAAAGCATTAGGATATTGTATTGATTACTTGAAAGTAATTATTCCCTCAATGTGCATGCATAAGATTTTGAAGATGATCATAAACCCTCTATTGAGCATCAAAGAAGACTTAACCCAAACATGAAAAAAGTTGTGAAAAAAGAAGTACTGAAATTGTTAGATGCATGCATTATATATCCTATTTCTGATAGTGAGTGGGTTAGTCCAGCTCATGTTGTGCCTAAGAAAGGTGGTATGACTGTTGTCAAGAATGAGAAGAATAAATTGATTCCTACTAGGACATTCACGTGTCGGAGAATGTGCATTGACTATATGAAATTGAACAAGGCAACCCGAACAGATCATTTTCCCCTTCCCTTCATTGACCAGATGTTAGAGAGGTTAGCTAAGCATTTGCACTTCTTCTATTTAGATGGTTATAGTGAATTTTTCCAAATCCCTATTCACCCCGATGACCAAGAGAAGACCACATTCACTTGCCTTTATGGCACTTTTGTATATAGGGGGATGCCCTTTGGTTTGTGTAATGCTCCTGCTACCTTTTAGAGATGTATGATGGCTATTTTTTCTGATTTAATTGAGGATATTAAGGATGTGTTTATGGATGACTTTTATGTATAGGATGCTTGTTTGTCTAACTTGTCACGAGTTTTACAACAGTGTGAAGAGGTTAACCTTGTATTGAATGGGAAAAAATGTCACTTTATGGTAAGGGAAGGTAATGTGTTAGGTCACTTGGTTTTTAATCGTGGTATTGAGGTTGATAGGGCAAAGATTGAGATCATTGAGAAGATGTCACCTTCTACTTCCGTTAAGGGAATAAGGAGTTTCCTTGGATCGGACATGCAGGTTTTTATAGAAGGTTCATTAAGGATTTATCCAAAATTGCCAAACCTCTTACTAATCTACTCTTAAAGGATGTTTCCTTTGATTTTTTGAAGGAGTGTCTTGATTCTTTTTGCAGGTTGAAACATGTATTAATTTCAGCTCCAATTATGCATCCCTTGATTGGTATCTCCCCTTTGAGATCATGTGTGATGCTAGTGACTATGCTGTTGGAGCTATTTTGGGTAAACGAAGGACAAGAAGCTTCATGTCAATTACTATGCTAGCAGGATGAATTATGCTACTACTGAGAAAGAGTTGCTAGCTGTGGTGTTTACTTTTGAGAAGTTCCGGTCCTATTTGGTGGCTGCCAAGGTTATTGTCTACACTGATCATGCTGCTATCAAATATCTCTTGAGTAAGAAAGAGGCCAAGCCTAGACCGATTCGTTGGATCCTTCTTCTTCAAGAGTTTGATTTGCAGATCAGGGACAAGAAAGGAACATAAAATTTGGTTATTGACCATCTTTCCAAGTTGACTCCAGAGCATCTGGAATGCACTCAGAATGAGCCACCCATTGTTGATTCTTTTCCTGGCGACCATCTTTTCAGGATTACTGAGCATATCCTTAGAATTGCTAGCTCTAGGATGCAATGGTATGCTGATTTTGTCAATTATTTAGTTTTCCATGAGGTGCCTCCTAGACTGACTTTTCAACAGAAGATAAAGTTTATGTCTGATGTTAGACATTATTACTGGGATGAGCCCTTGCTTTTCAAGAGATGTGCAGATGGGATTATCAGACGTTGTATCCCTGAGGAGGAGGTAGAGAGTGTTGTCACTCATTGTCATTCTCTACCCTATGGAGGCCATGCTAGTTCCTCCAAGATCCTCCAATCAACTCTCTACTAGCCTTCTATGTTCAAAGGTGTACACTATTTCATTGCCTCTTGTGAATCTTGCCAACGAACATGAAATATTTCCTGGAGGACTGAGATGCATCTCAATAACATCAGGAGGTTGAGATTTTTTATGTTTGGGGAGTTGATTTCATGGGACATATCCAGATCTGTACTTCTTCCCTCCCTTGCCCGGGCCAAATGATAGAGCAATCTCTCTCTGCTCTTCTCACCTAGGGCCCTATATAATCTGTCAGTTAGACCTCCCTTTCCTCCTCGTTGGTGTTTTCACCACTTTCTTATAGGCCATTGTTTTTCCCATATTTTTTCCTTGAACCTCTACATTCTACAACGCTTCACCTCTCTTACGCCCACTACTACCTCTACATGTCGAGCATTTCAAAAGCTGCACGTTTAATGCAGTCTACGATATTGCCCCGCATCTCCTCGATGTTGTTCTTTACTTACCAAAAACTCTTTCTCTTTGCCTTCTCGAAGACCTTATCCCGTAAACAAGGTCCATTAAGGTTTGATAGGCATATGATATTTGGGTAGTGATTTGTTGTACCTCTTTTTCTTGCAGCATGTCAACTCCAAATCTAGCAGTAGCAAACTATACATGTTGGATTGTTAAACCTTCATAAGAGGTGAAGTTACAATCTCGACATCTACCCTTATCCTTTCTTCTAATCATAAAGTAATCAATCTAAGATATACCAATAGCACACTGGAAGGTGACCAAATGCTCATCCTTCTTGTCAAACCTTGAATTTGCAATGGCATAATAAGATATACCAATAGCACACTGGAAGGTGACCAGATGCTCATCCCTCTTGTCAAACCTTGAATTTGTAATGACATAATCAGAAGCCACCAATAACCCCACAAAGCAAGGCTAGTATCATTTTTGTCATCGAAACTAAATCCTCCATGCACATCTCCATAATCGTCCCTACATCTTCCAATTTGTCCATTAAGATCACCACCCACCATGAATTGCTCTGACTTCGGGATGCCTCTAATCATGTCATCCAACTCTTCGAATTCTTAGAATCTCCTCTTAACCTCCTCTCTTAATCTCACTCGAGAAGCATAGACGCTAATGACATTAGGAATCAATCATCTCACAACAAGTTAGGCATTTCACCCGCTCACTTCTGCACTCAACAAACCACTTGATTCTCAACTTCTCCCCAATAATGATACCAGCATCATTCCTACTCCTAGATACTCTTGAATACCACAACTTAGAACCATCGATCTCTCGAGCCTTTTTACTCATCCACTTGGTCTCTTGGATACAAGCAATATCAACTCTTCGTTTTTGAAGGATCTTAACCAACTTGAAGGATTTTAAGCAGGTTGATAGATTTTAGTTACTGTTTGTATATATATATATATTAAATCAATATAATGGTAATTCAAACATGTGCTAAATAATATGTAGTTTGAAACTCGAAGCATGCATGTAACATCTTAAAGTTCTAACGAAACGATTACACTTCCTAGAATAATAGTGTCATAGACACGCACATGAAAGTCACAATAATTCAACTCGAAGCATGCATGTAACATCTTGCGTTCTAATGGCAAACAGAGAAGGTAATAATTACACTGATCCGCTATACTTATCAAATTCGGATCATCCCGGGGCACAATTGGTGTCTACTCTCTTCGATGGCTCCGATTATGTCAATTGGAGTCACGCGGTGAAATTGGCGCTAGGAGCGAAGTACAAAATATGTTTTGTGGATGGAAGCTGCAAGAAACCAGAGACTGAAGGCGAAGCGCTTGCTCGATGGACCAGGACAGATTACATGGTGAGGTGTTGGATCACGAATTCCATGGTCGCAGGGATCTCAAAAGGATTCAGGTATGTGACTTCAACAAAGGAACTTTGGGATGAATTGCTTGAAAGGTATGCGTAGTCAAATGCTCCTCTAGTTTTTCAATTAAAAAGGAGTTTGTCAAATCTTAAGCAAGATAATGCTTCAGTAACTGATTACTATGGGAAATTGAAGTTGTTGTGGGATGAGATTAGGAGTCTTGATCCGATTCCAGAATGTGAATGTAATGCAAGGAAATCTTGTACTTGTAGTTTGTCAAAAAAATTAATGGCTGCCGACTCCAAGAACAAGATGATGGATTTCTTGATGGGGTTAAATGATGGTTTTGAGAGTATTAGAAGCCAAATTCTAGGAACTGATCCCTTGCCTTCTTTGAATAAGGCATTTTACCTAGTGTAGCAGATTGAAAGACAAAAGCAAGTAACTAATGTGTCAGTAACAGGGAACACTGAAATTAGTGCTTTAACAGCTGGAAGACAATAAGATAGGTTGTCTAAAGAAGAGTATAAACGCATGAAAAGTGAGAGGTTCTGTGATTTTTGTAAGCAAAAGGGGCATCTTATGGAAGCTTGCTTCAAGTTAAATGGCTTTCCTGATTGGTATAAAATGAACAAGAATCAGTCTACTTCAAAAACTCAAGGTCAGAAGCCTAGAGCTAATAATGCTGCACAACATGATAATCCACTTGAGTTTGATGAGACTCAAGAATGAAATGCTGCAAATGTGTCAACAGACATAACTGAAAAAATTGATAGTGCTTTGATCTCCACGATTTGTCAGGAGGTGATCAAGGCTATGAAGGGTAAAAGTCATGCAGAGTTCAGTGGAGCCAATTTTGCAGGTAAAGTTCTTAATTCTACTGTCTTACATGTTACAGTTGATAATCTGGATACTAGTTGGGTTGTGGATACAGGGGCCACAGATCATATGTGTTGCAATGAGTCTTTGTTTGATAAGTTGAGGTTAGTCAATAAAACAGTGCTTGTAGGGATGCCAGATGGATCTTTAGTGAATGTTAAAAGTGTTGGAGAAATTCAGTTAACCAAGGATATTTTGCTCAGAGATGTGTTGTATATTCTTGAGTTTAAGCAGAATTTGCTTTCTGTTTCAAAGCTTTTGGATCAAGATAATTTGGAGGCAGTATTTCATTCTAAAGGCTGTCTTTTTCAAGACCCTTTAACTAAATGCATCAAAGCTGGAGGACAGAGATTGGGAGATTTATACAAGATGCATACTGAAGTGGATGTTGCTGAGTCATCTTCTTCTGCTAGGAAGAGTTTCTTCAGTAGTTTCAATTGTAATAAGCCTAGTACAGAACATTTGCTGCATTGTTCTAATTCAGTTCAATTGTCTAGATTGCACTCTAGACTTGGACATGTCTCTTTGTCAAAACTTAAGCATTTGGCTATTGATGGCATTTCTTCTATAAAGGATTTGGATTGTGAAACTTGTATTTTGGCCAAACATCACAAGCTACCTTATGATAGAAGTGTCAGTATTGCTTTAGATCCATTTGATATGATTCATGTGGATCTCTGGGGTCCGTACAGAAGTGCATCCTTGGGTGGTGCAAGATATTTTTTGACCATTGTAGATGATTATAGTAGGGTTACCTGGACCTTCTTGCTAAGTAATAAGGATTAGGTTTACAGAACTTTGGTGGATTTCACAACTCATGTCAAGACACAGTTAGGAGCAGTGATTAAGGTGTTAAGAAGTGACAATGGCATAGAGGTTGTGCAACATCAGTGTCAACAATTTTTTGCTCAGTATGGGTTGATTCATCAGAGATCAGTGCCAGCTAATCCTCAGCAAAATGGATGGGTTGAAAGAAAACATAGGCATCTAAATGAGACAGCAAGAGCTTTGCGGCTTTATGCACATTTACCTATCAAGTTTTGGGGTGATTGTGTCTTAACAGCTACACATCTCATTAACAAATTGCCTAGTTCAGTTTTGCAATGGAAACCACCTTTTGAGGTGTTAATGAAACAACAACCAAGTTATGATAATTTAAAGATTATAGGTTGTCTTTGCTATGTCTTACAGAAGAGTGGTGATACGTTTTCTTCAAAGGATAGAAACTGTGTATTCATTAAATATCCTTATGCTCAGAAATCCTATAAACTATATGATTTGGATAATCATCAAGTGTTTATTAGCAGGGATGTTATTTTTAAGGAAGATATTTTACCTTTTCATCCACAACATCAGAATGCAGTTTTTGAGATCTTTCATGTGTTTGCTAGTGTGCAACCTTCTCTACCTCTTGTAAATCCAGTCGTGGATGAGTTAGTTTTTCCTGAAGTTATACCTTTTCAGTCTGTTTCTGGTTCTCCACAACATCATCATCATTTTCCTATGCTTCCTGAGGTTGTTTCTTCTCAAGATTCATCTCCTATGCAGTCAGTTCCATCTTTGCTTTCTTCACAGAATTCTACTGGTTTCTATCTTCATAGTGAAGAGGATTTCCCACATTTAGTGAGGTCACCTGTTGTTCCTAGACAATCTACACAGGCTCGTGCTGCTCTTGTCAGGTATCAAGATTTTATTTGTCCTACATTGCAGACCAGTGATTCTGTTTCATAGTCCTTCCTTGCCTCTCAAAGTCAGTTGTCTGCTTATTCTTCTGCATATAGAGCCTCTTTGGAAAATGTATTGTCTCTATATGAACTTGTTTCCTATGGTCAAGCTGCTAGAGATCCTTTGTGGGTGGCAGCTATACAGAAACAGCTAGAGGCTTTTGAATCCAATCATACTTGGGATTTGGTTAGTTTGCCAGCTGATAAGAAAGCTATAGGCAGTAAGTGGGTTTATAAGATCAAGTTTAGACCAGATGGGTCAGTTGAAAGGTATAAGGCAAAATTGGTTGCCAAGGGTTATAATCAAGTAGAGGGAAAAAATTATAAGCATACTTTTTCACTAGTGGCTAAGTATGCTTCAGTAAGGATTTTTATTGCTTTGGCTACTGCATATAGCTGGCCTATTAATCAATTAGACATTAATAATGCCTTTCTTCATGGTTTTTTGGATGAAGAGGTTTATATATCCTTACCCCATGGTTATGATAAAGGGTCTTCCAGTCATGTCTGCCTTCTCAAGCGATCTCTTTATGGCCTAAAACAGGCCTCTCGATAGTGGAATTTTGAATTAACCAAGCTGTTGTTATCCCTTGGTTTTATTCAGTCTCGACAAGATTATTCAGTCTTTGTGAAGTCGTTACAAGGTTCAATTACAGTGGCACTTGTTTATGTTGATGATATGCTTCTATTAGGCAATAATGATTATGAGATAAAGGCCACTAAGGATGTGCTTCATACTGCCTTTACTATCAAAGATCTAAGTGCCATTCGTTATTTTTTGGCTATTGAAGTGGCTAGGTCTTCTCAAGGTACTTTGTTAAATCAGAGAAAATACATCTTAGATATTCTTAAAGATACTAAGATGTTAGACTGTACAACATTAAAGTTTTCTCTTCAGCGAGGACGTAAACTCTCCACTGAGCATGGTGAGTTACTTGAAGATCCTGAAGTCTACAAGAGACTTATTGGCCGTTTGCTCTATTTGAATTTGACCAGACCTGATCTGTCCTATGCTTCCCAGCATTTGAGCCAGTTTGTAAGTTGTCCTAGAGCTCTACACCTAGCAGCAGCTATGCATGTTGTTCGCTATCTCAAAGGTACCATTGATCTTGGTCCTTATTATTCTGCACAGTCTTCACTTCAATTATCTGCTTACTGTGATGCCGATTGGGGAAGATGCTTGTTCTCTGGTCGCTCACTCACATGCTACTGTGTTTTCTTGGGCAATGCCCTGGTTTCTTGGAAGACTAAGAAACATGAAACAGTCTCTAAGAGTTCTGCAGAATCTGATTATCGAGCCATGTCCACAACTGCTAGTGAGTTGGTATGGGATGTTGCTCTCCTCAAGGATTTACAGGTTGAGGTCCCTCTTCCCATTACTCTGTACTGTGACAACAAGGCGACACAACACATTGCCGCTAATCCGGTATTTCACGAACGCAGTAAGCATCTCAACATCGACTGTCACTATGTGCGTGATCAGGTTCAGTCTGGATTCGTTGTCACTTCTCATGTGAGCATTCATCTTCAATTGGCGGATCTTCTTACCAAGGCTTTAGGAGAACATCAGCATCACTTCTTATCCTCCAAGTTAGGACTTGTCTCTCATGCTCCCAGTCCAACTTGAGGGAGGGGGGGGGGTGAATATTAGGTGTGACTTGGCACAGACATGTGGCAGCTGACTGGGACAAGTCAACACAATTGGTCAAAGTTTGGTAGCTCGTGTAACAAACTTCACAGCTCTCAATTCTCCCTTTGCTCTTTCTGTTTTACTCTCCCTTTCTCTGTATATAAACGTTTCATGTTGTTCTTGTTGAATAAGAGAGTTAGTACAATTGTTTCCGCTTCTTCTTTCTCTTCTTCTTACAAAGTTCTTCAATGGATTACATTGATGTAGAGTGATTGATTTGTTCATATAACTTTACCTTTTTTTAAGTTGTCAGATTTTTGGTAAAAGAAATCTCAAACTTGTAATAGTTATTTTTCTATCCAGAAATCCTCTCAGATAAACTGAAAACCTCAGTTACCTTGAAGCATTCTTGGAGATTTTCTGGTGTAAAAACAAGAGAGTTTGCTACTAGGAAAATCGACCACCGTAATTTGTGGATAAATAAATGTGAGATGAATTACAGAATTTCAGTCACTATGAAAAACTTGAACATCCTCATACTTTATATAATTATTTTCTTCTAACCATCTGAATTTTCAAGGTTACCTCTAAAGTCTGAATCAGATTCATGGATGCAGAGTTTGTGAACCATCCCAAATATTAATTTTTCTGATAAATAATAAAAATGTAAAAGGCAAATGGAACAGATGTGAGCATGAGGAAGCAAAGCACACCCTGACACCCGTAACGACGGGTCCAATAAATAATGGCTGCTGCTATACAAGACAAAAAATGCCTATTTACATGACAATCTGTACGCATAGAATTTGTGTACACATTCTATGTGCGTACATGCCAAATACTGTACAACTATTTGAAATCCATAACGTATACTGTACAAAACTGTATGAAAAAAAAATGCGTATGGAAAAATATTGCGTACAGAATCTGCTGTTGGAAATTGCTAATTTTAAGCCTGGCAGCTTGTGCGCAATTTTCTTGCGTACGTAATATTATTGCGTACAGAATCTATCGTTATTCCAACGACATATATTTCGCTTATAAATAGCAACTCATTCCTCTCATTTCTAAATCAAAACAACCAATCTTACAAAAATGGCATATAATGAAAACATATATTGGAGTAGTGGAGAAGAGAATGAAGATTACGACGATCAAGATTTCGACAAGGATGACAATTTCGAGGTTAGTAATTATGGAATGATTAAAATTGAAATTAGTTATGATTAATATAGTTTAAGTTTGGATGAATTGAAGTACGTATAGTTAATTATGGAATGATTAAAATTGAAATTAGTTGTACGAGTGTTTTCTATATCAGAAAAAGATTAGCGTGTATTGAAAGAGTAGTATTTAGTAGTAGTGGAGAAGATGATGACGATTTAGCGGTTAGCGGTAGAGGCCTATAATTATTTTGATATATATTAAAAGATTAGTATTTAGTAGTAGTAGAGAAGATGATATTTGTTGTGAATTTGTTGTTCTTTAGTTTATATTATGAGCTTTATATTAAAAGATTAGTATTTAGTGGTAGTGGAGACGATGATGACGATTTAGCGATATACATAGAGGCCTATATGTGTTATCAATTTGTTGTTCTTTAGTTTAGTTATCGTATTACAATTGTAGTTTTGTTGTATAGTTAATTTAGTTATGGTTAGCTACAAATATATAAATTTCACGAATCGCTATCCATATATTGTAACATTATTGATTATGTAAACATGTATTGGGGAAATATTATGGAGATGAATTTCGTAACGATCTGAAGTGGGATAGCCGAGAGGAATTGGTTGAGTGGGTTAAGAAGAGGGGCAAAGATTTGATGATGGTTTTAGTCATTCGTACCTCAAATGTCAGAAGTTTAGTTTGACGTGCGAGCACTTTGGTGAATATAGATTGGGGAGAAAGAAAGGTAGTGACTCAGAAGAGGGTGTTGAGGTAATTCGTTAAACAAGCTCGAAGAAGTCGAAATGCACATTTGAGTTGTGTGGTGTTAGATTGAAGAAGAAGCCAGGGGAAATGACTCACAAATGGATCATGAGTGTGATAGATGGATGTCACAACCATAAGCTTCCAACTAGCTTTCTTGGGCATGCATACATGGGCAGAATTACCCCGGATGAGCAGCGCCTTGCCAAGATGTTGGGCGATGCGTTCATGACGTCGAGGACTATTGTTGCAGAGTTGAGGAGCTTCTTCCCCGGAAATGTAACATCCATGAAATGACGGTTACGCAATGGACTCTGAACTTTTTGCAACAAAATAGTTACAGGGTATTTCCTCTTAGAAAGTTGTCTACGAACGAGACCGATATCCTATTTTTTTCTCACCCGGACTCGCTCCACCTATTGAAGATGTTTCCGTACGTGGTTGTTATCGATGCCACATACAAGACAAATAGGGATGTAATGGATTTGTGTCTCATTTTCAACACAATTTAATAGTAGTGATTTATATCATCGATTTTAATTATATCTTTTATTCTATGGCTTTCTTACATTCAACCACAAGTATAACATGCCTTTGGTGGAGATTGTCGATTTCACTTGCACGCACAAGACTTTCAACATTGCCTACGCATTTACGCGGCAAGAAGAAGCTGTGCATTACAAGTTCATAATGGAAAAACTTCTACGATTGTTTAAAGATGTGGGTTTTATGCCGACCGCCATAATGACTGATCGAGAGAAGGCCTTCATCAATGCAATTCGGATAGTTTTCAAAGATGAAGTTAAACACCTTTTGTGTTGGGTGTAAATTAAACACAACATAGAAGCATATGCTTCCCCAATCTTGAAGGATAAAAAACAAGTCAAAAGGTTTTGCGACCAATCCTGGGCACTTTGGTGTTCAATCATGGAGGAAAGCTACGAAGAGAGGCTTGCGAAATTGAGGACATCGTGGAAGAGTGGCCTCTTTCGATACATTGAGAAGACATGGACTAATCCTCACAAGGAAAGCATAGTCAGAGCATGGACGGATTATCATCTTCACTTCTTCAGAAGGACTACAAACATGTATCCCTTGTACAATGTTTAGTGGTTTCTAGGTTCAAGGCTCAATGTCGGACTAACACGATGCTTTTTATGTGTTTTGATAGGGTTGAGGGTATGCATCACATGTTGAAGAAAATTCTGAATTCTAGTAATTGTGGTTTTAATAGAATGGTAGTAAGGATCCGCCATGCGATCGATGGTCAAATTGGGCAGGTGCGTGTGACCATGGAGATGTCACGGATCAAAAGACCAACGATGTTTGATGTTGTGCCGCCAGAAATAAGAGTGTTGTTTTCAAGGCTATTCTTCAAAGTGTCGGAGAGGTGCTTGAGAATGTTGTTGGATCTGTATAAGCAGATAGAGGAGGAGGATTTCTCTGAGGATTGTGATGATCACTGGATGAGAGACTGCTTCGGTCTGCCGTGTGTCCACTGAATCACAAATGCCATCATTAATAAGATACCGATCATACCGAGTGAGATACACCGCTTCTGGAAGCAATTGCAATGGGATAGGGTTTACACGGAAGAGCCAGTTGAAGACATAACACATATGCCTATTCTAGAGTTGAGATGGAAGGAAATGGATGACATGTGGCACGCTAAAACATTGAGCAAAGACCAAATAGACAAATCATCGAGCTATTCTTTGACACGCAGAATCCGCATGAAATTTCGTTGAAGGAGCCCACGGGAATAATTGCAAAAGGAAGGCCAAGAGGTTCGACGAAGTACTCCACCAAGAGGGAGCCGAGCTTTTTTGAGCACAAAAGGGCTGAGTTAGAGGAGATTGAGAAGAAGAAGGCGAATGGAAGACAAGGTAGCGATTGGGGTCGTGGCAAGAAGGGACCAAGTGGAGCTTCGCCGGGCATTGGGACCCAAGGCAGCCAATCCGAAGGGACTGGATCACAGCAGCTCCTTGAACAACCCATGATTTATATGGGGGTGAACTTTAGGATTAAGAGTGTGGATTACTTTTGGTTTCCCTACATTAACGGGGCCAAAGATGTACGTCCAGACGGGCACTGTGGATATCGGACACTGGCTGTATTGTTAGGATCGGAAGAGACTGCATATCCTATGGTTCGAATGTAGGTGGCGGGAGAGGTGTTTGACGACAGAGATGTATACTTGCATATCTTGCCCGCACTACACCCGAGGATCACTTACGAGGACCTTATATTCCGGGTCAACTATGTCATCCGTCCTTACAGTGAGAAGTACTAGCTCGACATGCCGATGATTGGTTTAGTGTTTGCCACGCTATACGAGGTTGCTCTTGTCCTATTATCTTGGGACGGCCCGTGCTTGTGCTTACCAATGAGGGCGTCTGACGGAAGCCTCGGCCCTCCAACACAGATATTGACGATGGCCCTCGTAGGGAACCGAAACCACTTCATACCGGTAAAGCTAATTGTGTCTAAATAAGTAGTAATGTTTGTGCTTACCCTAAAACACAAAGCTCGATCATATTTTGTGTTTTTTATGTAGGAGTCACTCAAGGATGGTTGTCCACTACCTCCCCCTCTGTACGATTGGCGTCGATTCAAACACCTAGGTCTCGATGGTTGGGACTCTCAGATTCAGTCGAGGATTCAACTATTTTGAGATTATCACACTAGATATAACCGTCCTCCATATCCTCCAGTGTAGTAATTTACTTTAAGATTTTTAGATGTAATTTACTTTAATAATTTCGGGATTACGAGCATTGTAATATTATATTACCATGTTTGGGTCCTCCATATGTATATATATATCTAATTGTGTTATATAACTATGAAATCATATCTAAGTATATAATGTTAACGAATTTATCCAAACCAAACAAATCCAAACCCTAACCAAACAAACCCAAACCCTAACCAAACAAATCCAAACCCTAACCAAACAAACCCATACCCTAAATCCTAAACCCTAAGCCGAAACCCTAAACCCTAAGCCAAAACCCTAAACCCTAACTCTACGCTTAATCCATGCGTACGCTAGGGCATAGAGCACAGTTCATTGGGCCAGCCCAAATGAACGGCCTAACATCCTGTGCGCTGCCATTACGCGTACGCAGTTCTGCAGCGCACAGGTTGTTGGGCCGTTCATTTGGGTCGGCCTAATCAACTGTGCTATATGACCTAGCGTATGCTTGTATTAAGTGTAGGGTTTGGGCTTAGGGTTTCGACTTATGGTTTTAGGTTGTTTGTTTGGTTTAGGGTTGTTATATTACACAGTATTACATTATATCTTATATACTTATACTTATATACTATAGTATTACATTATATCTTATATACTTATACTTATATGCTATAGTATTTCATTATATCTTATGTACTTATACTTATATACTATAGTATTACATTATATCTTATATACTATAAAATTTCATTATATCTTATATAGTTATACTTATATACTATAGTTTTTCATTTTATCTTATATACTTATACTTATATACTATAGTATTACATTATATCTTATTACTTATACTTATATACTATAGTATTTCATTATATCTTATATAGTTATACTTATATACTATTGTTTTTCATTCTATCTTATATACGTATACTTATATAATATAGTAATTCATTATATCTTATATACTTATATACTATAGCATTACATTATATCTTATATACTTATACATATATACTATAGTATTACATTATATCTTACATACTTATACTTATATACTATAGTATTTCATTATATCTTATATAGTTATATTTAATAACTTATTTAATATAGTTTTATATTATATCTCATATAGTTATATCATACTATATAGTTTTACATGATATCTCATATATGTATATTATATTATATAGTTTTACATTATATCTCATATAGTTATATTATATTATATAGTTTTACATTATATCTCATATAGTTATATTATATTATGTAGTTTTACATTATATTTCATATAGTTATATTATATTATATGGTTTTACATTTAACCAAAACAATCAAAATAACCAAAACAACCAAAATAAAAATACATGATCCAAAAAACTACTGAAAACATTACATTATGTATAGAAAAAGTCTTATAATCTAGTCATCGTCGGGGCCTCTACCCCTGCCCTCTCCCCTCTCGTGATGAGAATCCGTAAATCTCTGCGAGGCATGCGGTAGGGGATCAGCCATGGGCACCTCATCACCGGTCAAATCCTGAATCCATGAAATAATCATAGCGGTAACATCTGGTGGAAGCCCATCCATCTCTTCCAAAAAATGCCGCATTCGACCAACGAGAATCTGGGTTCGCTGAATAAAGAACATAGATTTCCATTAGAACAAAACCAAAATTTAAAACAAAAAATATTAAAAGGTAACAAACCATGAGAGCACAGACCGGTGGAGCTGTAGGGACGATTGGAGCCAGACCTGGACGATCATGTCTAGGGGACCGTGCGTCCACGTATGAATGCGACATCTGCTCTAGCCAATCGA
Source organism: Rheum nobile (assembly GCA_027886185.1). NCBI lineage: Eukaryota > Viridiplantae > Streptophyta > Magnoliopsida > Caryophyllales > Polygonaceae > Rheum > Rheum nobile. The sequence continues at coordinate 2,974,180 of WOAB01000540.1, read as the reverse complement.
TGTATGCATCGTTAGTGTCCCACGCGAAAGTGCTCTGGATCCTGTCCCAAAGCTCGATCATCGGTCTAGGGTCGGCATCCCACGTGCACTGCTCGTCGCAGTACTTCAAAGTGTACGACTTCAAGTGGACCCGCCTTTTCACCTCGAGTGGCTCAGGTGGATCCTTAGGAACCCCATGCCTATAACCTAATTGGCGGAGGACTCGGTCCGGCATGTATGGCTCCTGTACATCGAGGCACTCAATAATGCCTCAATACAAAGAAGGAGTGTACTGAGAGGTCGCAAAGTCTAACTAACCCCATTGTGTCCAGGCCATCTGAAATCCCAATTCAAATTCATAAATCCCTAAAATTTTATAAATTTCCTAATTTCAAATTAAATTCCTAAATTTACCTCCTTAAATGTCACGACGTCCAACTCCATGGACGTGTCCGATGAGGAAGACGACGACATCGACGGGTCCGACATGACCGCGTCCTCCTGCACTCCCGCCCTGACGTCTTGTGTTGCGTGTAGGGCGGGAAGCAAAGCCACTAAAGTGGCCCGACGAGCCGATGTTGTGACTGAATTCCTCTGCGCCAGCTGACGGGACCCACGTCGGGGACGTCTCACAGACAACATCGAGGCTTGTAAAGCCTTTACATTATTTCAATATTTCGAATCAATTCATAATGGATTTTTAATAACGTAAATTAATCACAATGTAAATAATATTATAATATCAAAAATATTATGTATAAATTTCATAAATCCTTAATTGCTTAAATTCAATATTCCATAAATTCATTTCCTATTTACGTAAATTTAATTCTAATCCATTGTAAATATAATACAATAATCTAAATTAGTAATCCCTAAATCCAATTCATAAATTCTAATTCATTAATCCCTAAAATTTACTTAATTTTCTAATTCAATTTCAAGTTATTAATTTCCTAAATTCAATGCAAATTTCTTAAAATATTATACAAATACATTGAAAAATCAAATATCATATTCAAATTTTTCTAAATGTAATGCGTAAATCCAAATACAAAATTGAATAATATTTCTAAAATACATTAAAAAACAATTTCATATTCTAAATTTTCAAAAACTAGTATTAAACATACATTCAACACCTAAATTAAAATCAATTTTTTTCTAAATTCAATACCTAAATCCAAATCCATTTTATTAAAATTGAATACCAAAATCTAAATTAATTATTTTTTCTAAAATCAATACCTTCATTTTTTTTCTTCTAAAATCAATACCTAAATCCAAAATCATTTTTTTTCTAAATTCAATACCTAAATTCAAATCCATTTTTTTTCTTCTAAATTCAGTACATACAAACCTATTCTAATTATACAGATAAAATAATTTCAAATTCTATAAAATAGTATATGAATATAAAAATTAAATACCTCTCTAGAACCCCACATAGGGGCTTGTTCCGGAGTCGCGGGAACGTCTCCACGTCGTCCATCTACTCGTCCCCCTCATCCCCTTCGGGGCATACCGAATCGAGTCCGCAGGGAACCTCGTCAGTAGTCCCTGCCGCTGGACAGAGATCTAGCTGCCTCCGCCACCACCAATGTCAGTCACTGCCGGAGCCACCTCACCCACGCCACCGCCTGTCTCAATGCCGCCACCCGCCGTCATCGGAGCCGGAGGAGCCGACTGGTCGTCCATGGTCGCAGCTGGGAGAAGAACATAAAGAAAAGAAGGAGAGAGATAGAGAGAGTTGGGAGGTGGAAATCGTCGGGAAATCGCCACCGTGGAGAAAGGAGAAGGAGAAAGAACGAGGAAGAAAAGAAAGGAGAAGCCGCGCGCGGCGGATTTAACCTAGAATGCGTACGCTAAATCCTACCTTACGCAGGGATTTAGCGTACACATTTGGGTTAAATCCCCGCATGGACCGACATATGGGCAGGCCCATTAAACTGTACTATAGGATTAAGCGCACGCTTAGTCCTAACGTATAGTTTTTAACATTTAAAAAAAAATACGTATAAAATGTAGAAAACTTGTACGCAAAAATACAACGTACAAGTTTTTTACGTTTTTTATATGTATTTCACCTATACGTAAAGAAATTGCGTACGTAATTTTTGTGCATACAGTTTGTCGTGTATATAGACAAAAAATGTCTTGTATATAGCAGGCTCGTAAATAATCTTCCAGGCAAGTAACTGCATCAGCCATTACAAAACTCACATTTTAAAGCTCACAACAAAGTAACTCAAAAGAAGTTATAAAGTTTCGTCCGAGACAGATCGAAATCTCTCTACACTAGGAATCAAAACCCCATTTTAGTTTGGACTTTGGAGTATCAATTAGTTTGATACAAAATCATTGTTGTAGCAGAAAAAAAAAAGCAACGCTAAGATGGAAAAGAATAAAAAGATGCATATAGTATTAATGCTTGAAACAATATTTCAATTATGCATTGTAAATTGTGATGATCGAAGAGGCATATATGGTTAGATAATCTTTTAACTTTTTTTATTTGGTCTTCCATCTGTTGACTGTTTTTTTCGTGCTAAACCGTGTAATTTTGCTTAGACTTTGTTTTTCTTACTCACCTACAAAGGAAAAAGTGAGACAGTGAGATTGTTAGGATGTGAATTTTCAGGAACTCTGGTTCCCTTGAAAGTTCCCTCCTTCAGTTTTCCTAGTTTTGACGATGACAAACACTTTGCTATTAATATTTCCATATGTGCAGTTGAACATGGAACTCAGACCTAGGAAATGAAAAACGGAGACCAAGACGCCAGAATTGGGAACTGGAATAGGAACTCAGAGAATGACGATTAGCAGCTTAGGGGTACCGCGCTAATTGGAGAAGATCTCAGTGTGTTGGTTGTTTAGGGTAGATCTTTTATCTTAGAGAGAGAAGATAAAAGATATCTTTGTTTCCATATATTTAGGAGATTATTTGAATATCTTTTATGGAAGCAAAAATATGTAAAATCGGGAAAGATATTATTTGGTAACAAATATTATCTTTTCTGATTTCTTTTGGTTATTTTATCTATGCAAATCAACCAACTGTAGATATTATTCTACTCGGTTGAAATGTATAAATAAAGTAATCAAACTCTCTCATTTCTAACGCATTTACGCATTGCTGAAGGTGAAGAGAAATCAGTGCTTGTTCTTGTGAGAAGAACTGTGTAAGTCTTTTGCTTTTTGTGCTTGATTAGGTCGAACTAGGTAGAGAGTCTTAAGTGTGTCTTAAGTCTTTAATCTGTGTGTTCTACTATAGTTGATTATAATCAAATCTTGAATAAAAGAAGTAGACTTTGAAATCCTTTCGAAAGAGAGGTAGTGAGTTTTATCCTGTATTACTAGTTGGTTATCAAATGTTTCCACTCTAAGGAACTTGTCTTGAATTCGTGAAGTTACTTTGTTATATTCCGCTGCTAAGGAACTGAACTTCACTGAAGACTCAGTTCCCTTTGATTATTAACATCTACGATCCTACAATTGGTATCAGAGCATGCGCTCTAGATTTGTGTTAGTTTACAGATTTTAGGATGTCTATTGCAAGCGAGTTTTGGGGATCTCAATCAACAAGCCTCAAATTCAGAAGAAGGGAGAAGAAGAATGGTGGAAGAAATGCATGACAAACCACATTCAAACCATTGACTATCAGTGCTGGCGCGTGATTGAAAATGGTAATGGCGTTATTCCCAAGGATTTAGCTGAAGCAGATTGGAAGCCTGAGTACTACACCATCAAGGAAAAGAATGCTAAAGCTCGTCAACTCATTCTCAATGGGTTGACAAGAGAAGACATGGACAAGGTGATAGGAATTGAAACCGCCAAAGGTATCTGGACAGCTCTCAAGGAGATGCATGAAGGAAGTGATGAAGTCAAAAAGAGCAGAAAATTCGCTCTAGAAGGAGAGTACCACACATTTGAAATGCTTGAAACAGAAAACATCTCTTAGTATCACTCTCATTTCATTAGACTTGTTACCAAACTCACCAACGCTGGTGTTAAGCTTGATGAATAGTCTAAATCTCTAGTCATCATCAACGGACTCAACTCAAAGTTCACCCTCATCAAGAGAGTCTTAAAGACTACCCCTGGAATTCAAAGTCTTCCCTTATTTCAGATCATAGGAAAACTTGAAGTTGAAGAAAGGAAGGCTCTCAAGATGAGTTCTGCCAAGAAAATGGAGAAGGGAATTGCTTTAAAAATCTCAAAGGCCTTCTCAAGATTGGAAATGGAGGAAGAAAACTCGGATCTTGAAGAAGAAGAAGAAGACGAAGACGAGATGACCGCTCTTGTCACTAAGTATATCAAGAAGCACTTCATCAAGGGAAAGTACAAGAGATCCTTCTAGAAGAGAGATCTCTCAGAGTATGCTTGTTATCAATGCAAGGAAAGAGGACATCTTGCTAAGAATTGTCCAAATATCTCAAATGAATATGACAATCTTATGAAGAAGAAAGCACTATTCGCTACTTTTGGAGATGACTCAGATGGGGAACTGGATCTGAATGGAATCCTTGAAGGAAGGTGCTTAATGGCTAAGGAGGATTCAACCGAATCGGATGACTCTGAGGTATCCTCTTCTGACTTTACTAAATCTCTTCTTGAATGTGATAAGAAACAATTGATCAAGATCATTAAGAAACTTGGAAAGGAAAACAGTTCCCTTCAGGAAAGATTAGAAGAATGTGAAGACGAAATCTCATGTTTATCTACTAAAAATTCTGTTTGGAGCAAGAAACTTGATGAAACTGAAAAATTACTTGCTAGTTCATCTAAGAAATGTGATTCATGATTAACTCGTGAAAAGGAACCCATGCACGCTATTGATTCTGTTGTTTCTCTCACTGACTCTAAAAAGACCACCTCTATTATGCTTCTTGAAATCATGAGTAAACTGGATGATCTCACTGGTTCTATCAATGAGAAAATCTTGAATCAAACTGTTTTTGTTAAGCAAAGGTATGGTCTTGGTTATTCTGATAAGGAAGATTCTGAGGACATATGCTCCGTTGAGAATGAGAAACTGAGAAGGGAATTGGTTGAGAAAAATTAAACTCTCAATCTAGCTCTCCAGAGTTCTCGTGATAAAAATCAGTTTCTGGAAGAAAAGGTAAAGGTTCTTGAGAAGAAACCTGAAGGTAAGTAAACCTGGTTTGATGGACAAAATTCTCACAAAATGTATGTCAATCAAGCTCAGAGAAGCAAAGGTAAGGGAATTGATTTTGAGCAGAGAAAGCATGAAAGGCCATTTAGACCCGGTCGTGGCAAATATGGTCATGTTGTACATAACCGTGTTTGTTGGCATTGTGGTCTAAATGGTCACTATATCAATGAGTGTCCTAAGAAAAGGAACTTGGAGATGAATAATAAGAAGAAGATGCATACAATTGTCGATTTAAATGATCCTTATTATTATGCTCCTATTCCCCAACAACATAGGAACTATCAAACTAATTTACCCAGAAAAGCTAAGCTTGGCTGGGTTCAAAAAGCATAAGTTCTCTTATGCAGGACGAAGTGAGGCGACAGGACAAATGGTACATAGACAGTGGTTGCTCGTGCCATATGACCGAAAACAGAAGCAAAATGTCTTCGCATTAGCAACACCGTAGAGGAAACATTTCTTTCGGGGATAAAAGAAAGGGAGCAATCTGTGGAATTGGTAATGTGAATCTTACAGATCACATCAAGGTAAGTAATGTTCATCTTGTTGAAAATTTGGGTTTTGATCTAATAAGTGTGTCACATCTATGTGATCAAGGAGGCAATGAGGTTCACTTTACCTCTAAGAAATGCTTTGTGGAAGACAATCAGGGAAAAGTGATCTTAAAGGGAAAAAGGTTTAATAATGTCTATGTTATTGATCCAAAATTTGTTCCCAAAGAGAAGCTGTGTCTTTCGTCAATTGAAGATCAGACAAATCTACGGCATCAGCGACTGGGTCATGCAAGTATCAAGCTAATGCACAAACTACATCAAAAGGAACTGGTCCGTGACCTTCCCAAAATCAATGGTGGAAAGTTAGATCTCTGTTCTGACTGTGCTCAAGGGAAACAGGTTTGTAGTTCATTGAAGTCCAAAACAATGGTAAGTTCCTCTAAACCTCTAGAACTCATTCACATGGATCTCTGTGGTCCTATGCGAGTTTAAAGTATTGGTGGAAACATGTATATTCTGGTACTTGTTGATGATTTTTCTAGATTCACTTGGACAATATTCATAAAATCTAAAAGTGAAGTATTTGAAAGGTTCAGCGAATTAGTTCCCTTACTTGAAAAATCTTTGAATGTATCTCTTAGTGCTATTCGTTCCGACCACGAAAATGAGTTCGAGAATGTAGACTTTCTAACCTTTTGCAGGGAACATAGAATTGATCACAACTTCTCGGCCCCTTACACTCCACAGCAGAACGGGGTTGTCGAGAGAAAGAACAAGACTTTGGAAGACATGGCTCGCACCATGCTCATCTCGAGTGGTCTTCCTCAGTCTTTCTAGGCAGAAGCTGTCAATGCAGCTTGCTACATTCTAAATTAGCCAATGTTGCGCCATGTGCTTGAGAAGACGTCTTATGAGTTATTTAGAGGCAGAGTTCCCAACATCACTCATCTAAGAGTCTTTGGATGCAAGTGTTTTGTTCACAATAACGGTAAGGACACTCTGGGGAAGTTTAATCCTAGGAGTGATGAAGAATCTTCATTGGGTATGCTTCCAGTAGCAAAGCATACAAGGTCTTCAACAAACGGACTAAAAAGGTAGAGGAAAGTATTCATGTTATTTTCAATGAAAAAGTGCCTTTAAAGTCTGTGCAAGATCCCTCAATTCCTTCGGAAGATCCGTTCCAAAGGACTAATGAAGACTCAGATGGTGAAGCTCCCTCCAAGCATAACTCCTATCCCAACATGTTCGGTTCTTTTCTGCCCACGGTTCCCTCGACCGTGGTTGATCCAAAACCTGTAACATCTTCTGACAACACCCTAGTTCCCTCCATCCCTCAAGATGTTATTGTTGTTTTAGTTCCCTCTATTCCTCAAGCTGATGAGGACGCCCTTGCTCATGTGGCTGATCCAATTGCAACCTCTTCCATTGCCGCTGAATTTGCTGATATTGAAGCTTCTGAAACTGATTTGATCATTCCTAACAGAGACAAAAGAACTCTCAAGCATCCAGTCAGGTATGGCTTTGAGGATATGACCTATTGTGCTTTCAATGCTTTTTTGTCTCTTATAGAACCAAAGAACATCACAGAGGCTCTGAAAGACGCTGACTGGATTCAAGCCATGCAAGAGGAACTTCATCAGTTCGAAAGGAACAAAGTGTGGCAACTAGTTCCTCGACCACATAACAGGCACATCATAGGAACTAGGTGGGTGTTTCGCAACAAGCTGGATGATTCAGGTGTAGTAACTCGAAATAAAGCTCGCTTGGTGGCTCAAGGCTACAATCAACAGGAAGGAATTGATTATGATGAGACATTTGCCCCCATGGCGAGATTGGAGGCCATTCGATTGCTTATCGCCTATGCTTCACACAAAGGCTTTAAGCTCTTTTAGATGGATGTGAAGACTGCTTTTCTCAATGGCATTCTGATAACAGGTTTTTGTCGTTCTAAAAACTGTTATGCAAAATATCCAAACAAACCTTAAACCGTAGTCCTAGGTAAGTACAGGTCGAATCCACAGGGAGGCGAATTCTATCTTAATATGCAATTTGTATGTCAAACTAAAGTAACCAAAGGGGGGGTTTTGTTTGTTTTAAGTAACTAAGCATGCAAAGGTAAACAAGCGAAAGAGTTGTGAAATCAGTAATGGGGAAAGCACTCAGTCAAACAACATCCACTATTCGTATGACAAGTTGATCATAGATACTCATTCAAAATCTCATGCAATGGTGATTCCAATTCCTTTTCAGATATAACTAATAGCACAACCAGATGCTATTAGCACTAACTAATTAAACAACCCTGAAACTATCAAGATTCAGTTTAACAGCAGCCTTACGGATAGGAATATAGTTGGATACAATTCTAGCACAAAACAACCAGATATTATCCTATGTTAAGCAACCTCCAGGATTCGAAGATGACGATCACCCTGACCACGTATATTTCTTGGACAAGGCTCTCTACGGTCTTAAACAAGCTCCTCGAGCTTGGTATGATCGCCTTGCCCAGTTCCCAACAACCAATGGCTATCGACGTGGTGTGATTGACAAAACTCTCTTCATTCTAGAAGCAAAAGGTGAGATTCTTGTGGTTCAAGTATATGTAGATGATATTATTTTTTGATCCACTAACTTGGCTCTTGTAGAAAAGTTCAAAAATCTAATGAGCAGCGTGTTTGAAATGAGTATGATTGGGGAACTATCCTTCTTTTCGGTATTGCAAGTCACTCAAAAGGATGATGGCATTCAAATCCATCAACAAGAATATCTCAAGGAACTCCTGAAGAAGTTCAAAATGGATTCCAGCAAAGCCATCTCTACTCCCATATCCCTAGCTACTCGTCTCACTCCAGATCATTCAGGACAAAAAGTGGAAGAAAGGCTCTATCGTGGCATGATCGGTTCCTTGATGTACCTAACTGCTGGTAGACTAGATATTGTCTTTTCCGTTTGCTTGTGTGCCAGGTTTCAATAAGATCCCAGGGAATCGCACTTATCAGAAGTAAAACGCATCTTTCGCTATCTCAAGGGAACTGACGATCTTTGTCTCTGGTACCCCAAGCATTGCCACTTTGATCTTATTGGGTACACATATGCTGACTATGCGGGTTACCTAGTCGATAGGAAGAGCACTTTTGGAATGTCACAGTTCCTTGGACCTTGTTTGGTCTCATGGGATTCTAAGAAGCAGAACTCCGTTGCTCTCTCCACTATTAAAGCTGAGTATATTGCAGCTGCCGCTTGCTGTTCCCAACTCCTATGGATCAAACAACAACTTTCCTACTTTGGTATGCCCCTTGGTCCCCTTAAGATTCTTTGTGATAACACTAGTGCCATCAACATTTCAAAGAATCATGTGCATCACTCTAGAACCAAGCATATAAATATTATGCATCATTTCTTGCGTGATCAAGTTGAAAAAGGGAACATTTTGCTAGAACACTATAGGACTGAGGATCAAATTGCCGATATATTCACCAAAGCATTGAATCGGGAACCTTTTGAGACCCTAAGGTTACTTCTGGGAATGATTTCCCTAAACTAGTAGTTCCAGTAGCTTTTATTAGTTCCCTCGACTTGACTAGACTTGATCTTTTCTATGATTCTATGAAAATATTGATGATATTTGATCTTATGTTGACCTCGCATGTCCTGTAATAGTTGTTCTAAAGCATGTTATTAATATTCTTGCATGATCTCATGATTTTATGATATGATTAAACTTGGATTGCATCTCTTTGTTGGCCTCAAATGTAGTCGATTTGATCATATGTAACCATCATTATAAGCCGAAATAATAATTGACTACTAAACCGTCCTAAGCCTGACTGCATTACATAATTCCCTATGATCCATCTTTAGTCTATAGCTCAGAATTATCTTTGTTGTGTCAAATTGCCAACCTCATTTTCTTGATATGGGTATGTACTATTCTTGAGTGTTGCTTGGTTCCCTACATAAATGTACCCACATCTATCCTACTCCGTGTCAAATTCTGAAGAAAGGAACTGGAAATTGCTCTCAACGGCCAGAATTCAAATCTGCTGGTTTTTTGCTGATTCCCAAGGACAATTAATGCGTTTCTAGTCATTGGAAATCCGTGATTAATGGCTGATTCTGATCCGATAAATGGGTTAATTTTGGTAATGATTTCTGATGGGATGTTGAGTTCCCTTATTTGCTGCAGACCTTGTGGACGTTGGAGTTCCCTTATTTGAAGAGATTTGGCAATGACTATTTTTGGATAGAATTTGCTCTGTATCTATAAAGGGCAGAGAGTGAAACCCTAATTCGGCACTGACTTCACTCTCTTTCTGTCTCTCACAGCTATTTGTCGTGCTCTCAAACCTTCTCAACTCTCAAATCTTGCAAGCTCTTCATCTGCTCCAATGGCCGACGAATTCGAATCTCTGTCCTCTGAAGAACATGCCATGTTAGTCGAGTTCCGCAAGAAGAAGGCTGTCTCCTCCACGTCTTTGGCCCTGTCTCATACCAAGGCCAAGTCGGTGGAGGAACCAACTAAGTCGGTTCCATCAGTCGCTATCCCAGAGGCGCAACAATCCAAGTCGGACTCCTCTAAGCACTCTCCGACACAGCCGAACTCCTCTACTCCGACTCAAGAAGGTTCCCATCATTCCTCTCATTCCGAGAAAATTGAGCCCATGCATGTGGACCTTCTCCCAACTCCTTTGGGTTCTGTCCAGCCGCCTGGAGATTCTCAATCGGTGGCTGGTCGTGTCAAGAGGCGCACCGCAAAGGGGGCACAAGGTGTCTCCTTGTTGCAACTGGATGATACTCCCAAAGCCAAGAAGGTGAAAGCTGAAGTGGGGAAGAAGCCCCAACCCAAAGCCGTTGCACCGCCTGCAACTTCGGTTCCCTCTGATGTTGCTTCCGCCTTCGCCTCCATGAACATTTTGGAGCCGCTGATCATTGGCGAAGAATTCCGGAGCACAACTGTTGACGATCTCATCTCCTCTGCTCACTCCGTCCTTCAACTTTAGGGGTGGAACAAGCTGTTGGTGGAGCCATTCTCTGTCAACGAAGATGTTGTCCGGTTGTTTTATCAGTCCATGGAGTTTGTGCCGGCAAATGATGACAAACCTTCCAATGACTCTATCATCACTTGGCGAGGTAACTTAATTTTTGTCACGGCTGCTATCATTGGGTATGCACTGGAAGTCCCTACTGGAGAGGGCTATGGGGTCATTGTTAAAAGGAACTGGCCCAAAGGTTGCAAAAAGGTCATTTTGGATGCTGTGTTTGATGGTTCCCTACCAGCTAAGGGACCTCTTCTGGCCAAATTTCTCTGTTTGGATAAGAAGCTGCTGCATACGTTCCTCATCAAGAACTTCATTCCCCGCCAGGAGAAGCGGGACACTGTGTTGATTGGTGATGTTGTCTTGATGGAGAAGCTGATCTCCGGAGTTCCCATTGATCTTCCTCGTATTACGCTGGCTCACATGTAGTATTGTAAGGCACACTCTACTCATGCTCTCCCCTATCCACATTTGATCAAAAAAGTCTTATGTCGCCTTGGTCTTTATCCGAGTGGTGTCGAGGAAATTCCGTTTCATCAGTTCCTTAATGATGTGACTATGCCCCATCAAGTACCACCTACAAGCAAGGCCTCCACAGTTCCCTGCACAATAAGGCCTCCGAATTCCCCAAACAGTTCCTTGCCCAACAAGGTCTCCACACTTTTGTCTGACTCTCCGAGTTCCCCAGACAGTTCCCTGCCCAACAAGGCCTCCACACTTTTGTCTGACTCTCCGAGTTTCCCAAACAATTCCCTATACAACAAGGTCTCCACAGTTCCCTCTGACCGTCCTCCTATCACTGCGCCTCCTAAGCTACCACCAAGGGAAATCACACGCGCTCGAGCCAAGGAGCTTCAAGCCAAGCTCAAGAGAGGTCTCCTAAACCTTGGAGCGACGAGCCAAGACCTTGTGGGATCGATGACATTGCTTGTGACCCACAGATCCCTGTAAGGAACTACACCACCGACATTTTGCACAAGACCTTCTAGAAGAAATTTCAGCCGGCCTCTTAAATATTTTCAGTTTATTTTAGTAATTTTGAGAGTTAAAGACTACTATAATAAAGGTTTTACTTGGGGAGGGGGAGAGTTTAGGAGTTAAGATTTTGTGGCCATGTGAAAGGTTGGTCGAGGGCTTCCTTGGAGGCCTATAAAAGTTTGAGGCCTTTCCCTTGTAAAATCATCTTCAACTTGAATCAAAAACCTCTAAAAGAGTTCAGTTTTCCTTCGGAAAATTCCAGCAACAATCTTAGTTCGTGGGTTGTATCGAACTACCTATCGATATTCTTCTTAGGGTGAGTTACATCCCTTAGTCGTCGATCATCCTTGTTCTTCCTAGTGGTGCATCATATCCACTCAAGAAGATCACTTATCCCTATCACTATCCCAGCCAAACCCGGTTCCCATCCACTCCAACTTCCCTTCACGAACTCAGTTCCCTATTCCACCGTAAAGAAGCTCTTCCTCCCATCGGACGTGGCATCCTCTTGGTGGTTGACTTACTTGGCGTTTCCTTGCACCGAGGCCGAAGAGATCGTCGATCCTATAATGTGGTATCAGAGCCATGCAAGGTAACGCTCGAAATCTTGTTCTAAAGTCGATCTCAGTTCGTCTTGCAAGCAATCCTATTTTCGTGCCATTGTTGAGTTCATGTTTGCTGCAAATTCTTTGATAAAATCGTGGCTTATGCAAGGAGAAGACAACCTTTGGTTGGTATTAAACTGCCTTGAATTAATTCTTGCATTAAATCAACTCACTTCCATTAATTCCACCAAAAATCTCTTGGGATTTCCTACCATTAATGAGCCGATTTTGCTGAATTTCTTTTCTTCTTTTTGCTGCATTAAACCTTGGTTGAATTTCTGTGAATTATGTGTCAAATGGACCAATCAAAGAGCTAAAAGATATGGGAAACAACTTGAGATAACTCAAGCCAACCGAAAACACTCAAGTTTGAACATTTCTTCACCATTTGTTGCGTGCTCAACTCAGTCAAGTTCATTGCTCTCAATTTTGTTCTCTCAAATGTAATCTAAGAATTATAGTTCAAGGAAAACTCAAGAAAGAGAGGATAATAGCCAGAAAAATTCGAGTAAGATTCTAAAGTTCGAGAAAGAGTGGCAAAGCCAGAAAAAAGCGAACAAGTTGTACTTGAGGACCTGGTTTAGTACCTTCTCTGGTGACTTGTTTTGGTACGTTTTGGCTGCATAAAAAACCAAGTTTGATCAAAGTTTTTGTGGCTTTCTTGTTTGCAAAACATCCCCAATTCAGCCTTGTTTTGAGAGCTTGCATTTTTGAACTTTGTGACAACTTCTACAACAAAATTGTGGGCACTTGCTGGTTCAGTTCCCTTGGTTGAATTGCTTTCTCTTTAGTTTCCATGTTTGGGTTTTGCCTTGGTTGCTAACTTGCAAGGGAGTTGCCATGGATCCCACCAACAAACAAAAAGGAGTCACCATCCAAGAACCATCATCACCAGTCACAATGGAAACTCTCTTGAAAGCCTTCCAAACAAGAAAGGAAGAGCAACAAGAACATATGAGGCAACAAATCCAAGAAATAAGGACGGAAACTGCCACCTTCATGCAAAGTATTGATGAGGCTAAAGTCGTTATGCCTATCAAAGAATCCCTAAAAACCTAACTAAGTATAGCAAGCAAGTAAAGGTCGAACCCAAGGGAATCAAATGATCTATTTCTATGTAAGAAAGTAAGTTATCAACTAGGAACTAGGAGGGGATTGTTGTTTGATTTCTAATATTACTAATGAATTAAAGCAGAAAGTGGTTAAGATTGTTGTAAATATGATTGTGAGGGCGCTTCACCTAACAGATATCCACACTTCAGTATGATAGGTTGATCATTGATTATCTCAAGTTCATTCAATCCTATGGTTGTTCCTATTCTGATCTTATGTATATTAACAGGTGAACCAGCCCTGAAAATACTAACTATTAAACAATCAAGAAACCATCAAGATTCAATTTAACATCATCAGTAGGCATAGGAATTAAGCAGGATACATGCAACACTTAACAACCAGTCAGTATTCAACATGCAATCAATTCTCTTCACAATAAACATTCACAACCAGTTCTTGTAAATTGTGGTTGCTACTCTAGATAAGGAATTTCAACCAGAAATAACCAAATCCTAGCAATAGAAAATTACTAACATCAACTAGTTGCGCAGGCTAGCGAAATCACCAAGATTCAATAAAGATAAGTTCAAAGATAATTAGTACAACCCAAAGGAAATAGAACAAGAGTTATAATCTCACAATCAAATCAACTGAAGGCTTCAATCGTCAGGCAAAACAATGGAAACTTAGTTCTTCATAGTTTTCTAAAACACAAAACTCTAGAGAAAATAATGAACGATGATAAAAGTGATAATGAAAGTTTTATGTTTCAAAAGGAAGATAATAACCTAGCAAATCAAATCTTCCTAAGATAAAAATCATAATCTCCTAAAAATATAATAAACGGAATAAAAGGAAATAAAATAAAATAAATAAAATAACAAAGATTCTCGGCCGATGTTTGCTCCGCTCATGGGCCTGGGCCGCGACCGCGGGAATAATACCGCGATCGCGGTTTCTCCTGTGTGCTCCCGCGTCCTGCCTTCCATCGCGGCTCCCCCCGCGGCCTTCCTTCATGTGTCGCGATCACGACCATAATCCCGCGCCCGCGGTTTTGCTCTGCCGCGACTACTGCTTCTCGCCCGCGGCCGCGGTCTTCTCTCGATGGCCTTCATTGCTCCTTAATGCTTCAATACTCCACTAAACTCCTTCTCTTCACCACTCTTTCTATACAACCCCATCATCCTAAATTATCTCCTAAACCCACACAAATGGCACCTAATAATCCAGTAACAGCTCATAGTTACGCACTACAAAGTAGAGCGTATCAAATTCCCCCATGCTTAGACCTTGCTCATCCTCGAGTAAGCTAATGGAAACCTACTCCTCCAATGAAATACCCAAGGTCTAAGGAAGAACAACAAAACTTTCCACTAAGAACCGTACCTACTCATGAATCTCTAGGGCACCAACACAACAACACAACACACCAGCTTCAAGGAAAACAAAGTACTTCTCCCAAGCTTAACCCGAACACCATAGAGTGAATGTGACCATCTAATCCTAGCTTCAGTCTATCTTCTTATAACTCCCAAAATGACCTACCCGAATCCTCTTTATGACTCCAACACTTATGTCGCCATGCCAGAATGAATGAATCCTAATAATCACTCCTCTTCTTTTCACTCATTTTGCCTAGGCGCCCTTTCGGATTTTCACCTAGCCATTCATTTCATTTTTCATAGATGGGCTCACCAATCTCACATCACTCTTTAGCCTCTTATTACCCCAGCCTAATGCTGGTCCGGGCCACCCGCGTATTGCCTAAGCCGCCTTTTCAGGTTTTTGACTTAGCCTAAGATTTTCGTCTTCTTTTTTTTATATATATTTTCATTTTTTTTTCAACTTTTTTTCAAAAACGAACTCCAATACGAAAATATTTACAAACATATAGCTAGTAAGTATAAACTCCTCCCTCATACTTAAATATCACATTGTCTTCAATGTAAGAAAGACATAGTAATAGAGGGGAAGGAAGGAACATACTCACTGTGGTGATGGAAAGGGAAAGGAACCATGGCCCCGGTAGTACTCCTCCTGTTGGTGCTGCATCTCAGCCAGCTGGCCTGCCATGTCAGTCAAGCGATCATCAAAACGATCCTGCATATCCATACTGTATCGCTGAGCACGAGCAAGATCCTTGAGTGTGGTGTCCATCGCCGCCTGACGAAATGCGAAATCCTTGTTTTGCACAAATAGGTCATCATGTCTCACCGAGAGTCGAGACATATGAGCTAGCATCTGGTCCTGCCAAGAACCACCCTTTCCAGACGGACCTGCAGGACCACTAGAAGTGTCTGCCTTATACTGTCTATCAACAGCATATGCATAATCAGTGAAATCAGTATCAATCGGCATATCTACAAAGTCCTCTTGTTGCCCCTCCTCATCATCATCAACTGCATCATGTCATTCCAAATTGAAATCTCAAGCTAATCTTTTCCTCCTCAGCAGCATGATGTGCGAGATCCTATCCCCATCGGTAGTAACACGTGGGCAGCGGGGCCGTGATCACGGTTGGCAGGCCGCGGTCGCGGCGTCTTCAGAATTATTATTTTTTAATTTATTTTTTTTTTCGATATTTTTTTTTATATAAGGAGACTTACAGTGATAATACCGCGGTCGCGGTTTTTGGGCCGCGATCGCGGTTTTTGGGCCGCGATCGCGGTTAGCTTCTAAATATGTCTTTGATTCTCCTACCTGCATTTTAGTCTAAAAATGAAACAACAATAATAAAAACTTGAAAAGAAAAGACATGAAAAGAATTGCATACCTCGGGTTGCCTCTCGAGTAGCGCCTTGGTTAACGTCGTGGCTCGACTCAGTGCTTTTCAGATCAATTTAAGTTAGCACATCAACAGAACACAAAGAATCATTATCAGGAGGGTGTTTCTTAGCATCATCAATGTTATATTCTATCCTTACCCCATCAAATTCCATAGTGAGTGAACCACTACTCACATCAATTCTTGTGTTAACCGTTTTCAGAAACGGTCTACCTAACATCACAAGGGCTGCATGCTTGTCATGTCCCATATCCATCACAAAGAAGTCAGTAGGAAAAATCAGATTATCAACCTTTACCAGAACATCCTTTACTACTCCTTTTGAATAAACATTAGACAAATCCGCCAATTGAATCACTGTCCCAGTTTCATGCAATGGTCCAAGCCCCAAAGATTCATATAGAGAGTAAGGCAGAACATTAATAGATGCACCTAGATCTAGCATAGCTTTTTCAAACTTGGTGTTACCTATCGTACAAGAAATGCTAAACAAGTCGCTACACTTCTTAGGCATTCGCTTTTGAAGCATAGCGGACACATTTTCACTTACCTGAAACTTTTTCTTTACCTCAACTTCTGGTTCCTCTTGATCGTACATAATGCCTTAAGAAATTTAGCATAACGAGGAACACTATCAATTTTATCAAAGGGATGTGTTGAATTCCTTAGGTTTTGATGATAACAAACATTCAACTAATCTGGGTACTAAGTGTTTCAGGAACAAAGACAATTATCTCAGGGAACCATTGCAGCAAAGGATCGTAGAGGGAACAAAGCTCTGTTCATGTCCTTTGTTACCTCTCAAGGAACAATAGTGACGAACAAGATCAAAGCTGCAAATGGAAGGAAGAAATCCAGCGTGACGATTATGGAAACAAATCACGGAGAATCACGCGGTCAAAGGATAGGATTTCGGCTGGAAGGATCTCACCGAAAAGAAGATTTGGAGAGAGAATCCGAATGTGTTATCTTAGGAAAACTTTCCTAAGATAATATATTTGGAGAGAGAAGAATCTTATCTTAATCCGTTAATGTTATCTTAAGAATTATTTCCTTAGATAATATCGGTTGTTAAGATAATATTCTTCAAATCAATTAATATCATCTTGTTACCAAGTTTAGGAAGATAGGATTATCTTGTTACAATTAGGGTTTTTCCGAGTTGTATTTAATAGAAGTATGGATTCTTTTCTATGTAACCACAAAGAGGAAAAAGAAGAACTGAGAGCGTTCAGTTGAGAAGAAAAAGAGAATGAAGTGTTTGTAAGTCTTTGAGGGTTGAGTTCGATTCATCGTTGTAGAAGAGGTTTCAAATCTAGGTGGGAAGTCTAGAGGTTGAAGTCCAGGATACAAGTGTAATCGAACAATAAATCAATAAGACAAGTAGACGCTTCAAAATCCTCTCAAGCGGAAGCTTGAAGGTAGTGGTTTTTCCTTGAGAATCTAGTTTTGCCAATCAGGGTTTCCACTATATATCGTGAGTTCGTTCGTTATCTTTCTTGCTGTTTTTAATCCGTTGTGCCTTCTATGGGAACAAATCCTTTGTTCCCTCAGACGTAACTCTAACGATCCAACAATTGGTATCAGAGCCTGGTGCTCTAGATTGTTTTCGTTACAGAATTTGCAGGAAAGATGTCGTCGTCAAGCAATGCAATCGGTGATTCATTCTGGAAGCCACCAATTCTGAAGGCCGGTGAGTATGACTGGTGGGTGGAACAAATTGAGTCTCATATCTGTTCCCTAGATGGACAGATCTGGAGAGTCATTGAAGTCGGACCTTTGGATATCAAAAATGAGAAAGATGAGACAAAGCCAAAGCCAAAGGTCGACTACACCGATGATGACTGGAAGAAGTTGGAGAAGAACAACAGGGTTAAGAAGATCCTTCACATGGCTCTTCTTCCCTCCGATCTCAAGAAAATCATGAGTTATAAGACTGCAAAGGAGATCTGGGATGCCTTGAAGCGCCTTCATCAAGGAAATGAAGATACAAAGAAAAATAAGATTCTCTCCCTGATGAAGGAGTACGATCAAATTTCTCAAGGAGAGGATGAGCACATTCAAGAGTTCTACTCCAGGTTCCAGGGGATCGTTGGTCAGCTTCAGTTCCTTGGTAAAGCAATGCCAGACTGGAAGCTGACTCACCACTTCATGCAAGGCCTCAACTCTCAGTGGGACGCAATTGCTCTCGCTCTGTACTCCCAAACTGACGTCAAGTCTCCCACCATGGAAGAGGTTGTTTCCAAGCTTGAAAGCAATGCATCTGTATACAACCACAAGATGAACAAAAAGGGAGAAGAGAAGGCTCAAAGCATTGCCTTGAAGGTTGAACGTGCCTTTGACCTATCTCAAGTTGAAGACGAAGATGAGGACGGTGATGAAGATGTGACTCTCATCACTAGAGCTATGAAGAAAATATGGTCTCAAAACAAGGGCACACAGAGTTCCTCTGAAGGGAACAGAGACATGAAGGATGTCGTTTGTTACCACTGCCAACACAAGGGACATTTTGCCAATAACTGCTTCAAGAAAAAGGCTGGTCACCCTCAGGTTCGTGAAGGGAAGCAAGCAATGGTCGCAACATGGGGTGATACTGACTCAGAGGATGAAGAATCTTCTCATTCAAGAGATGTCTGCTTGATGGCCGTAGAAGACCATGACAAATCAAAAGGCGGCATACAAGGAACTGAGGTAAGTGAATCTGAACTCATCTCAAGCTTGAAAAGTAAATCAAAAGAAAGATTGATATCTTTTATTAAGAAACTTGTTCATGAGAATAGTCTTTTTAGTGAGCAAATTGAAGAAAAGGATGAATCGATCTCAAGTTTGATCGAATAAGATCAGGGTTGGGCAGACAAAGTGCTCGAGCTTGAGAAAGGTTCATCTTTTCCTTCAAGTCCATGTGTCGAATGTCCTAAGCTCGCTGAGAAGATTATGTCTCTTGAGTCCTCTGTTTCCTCACTCGAGGCTGAGTCATTAATGTTGAAACTAGGAAATGCAAAACTTTCTAGTGATCTAACCAAACTCAGTGAGGAACAGAAGGACAAGCAAAAGGTATTGTCTTTGTTGCAACGAAGAATGAAAAGAAGACCGAGTCAAAGGAAGTACCTCGCTTTGGGATTGGCTATCAACCCAAACTTCCTGTTGATGGAACCAAGCAAAAAGGCTCTAAAGTCGAAGGAAAACAGTCTGTAAAAGAAAAGGGGGAAAGTTCCTCCGGAGGGAACAAAGGAAAAAACTGTTCAAACTCGACTGAGGAGGGTAAGGCTTGGTACCATGGACAGAAGGCTCATGCCATCTGGTTGAAGCAATCTCAAAGCAGTAAGTCCAATCATATTGATTTTCATTCTAGGATTGCTAACAAAATACTTTGGCCTGGACAGAGCAAGTATGTTAATCTAAAGGGTCAAAGAGTATGTTGGTATTGTGGGCACTCTGGTCACTACAAATAAGAGTGCCTCCTGAAGAAACACAATGAGGAACTTGCTCGAACCACTAGGGAGAAAATGAATGCTAAACCTCCAGAAATCAAATATGTTGCTCCCACACCCAGAAAGCATAAGCTTGTCTGGGTTCGCAAAAACTAACTCTTTCTGTGCAGGATAAAGTGAGGAAAGTTCCCGGTATTTCATTCGTACAAGGGTTAGTTACTTGACAGGGAACAAAGCGAGTCTCACCTCACTTCTACAGGAATGTTTGAGACTCAAAGGCCTGGTGACAAAGGTACCATGTACATCTAGAAAAGACATCACTGTGTGGAGAAAGATTGGCATACAAGGAAATTCATGGAACAAAAGAATCAAACGCCAATTTTCTCATTAGGACACCTGTTGGGGAACTCTACATTGAGATCTATATGAAGCCTGGTTTGTTCCCCTAACCACATGTCTATTTGTTGTGTTCCCTCGATGATTGGCTAAATTACATGGTAAAGTGTGAAAGGTTAATCATCATGTCTTGATCTGCATTCATTCTCTTGATCATTTGTTGAACGCCTTGCTTAGACTCATGCTAATACTTCACTAATGTGCAAAATTGCATGCATGATTCTCTATGCTATCTTGTTAATACATGATTCAGCTTTCTTTCGGCCCAAAAGAGTCAACTTGATGCATTGATCCCTCATTATAAGCCCAAATGATTGTTGACTCTACAGCTTACATTAGCCATCATGCTTGATGCTTCCTATGAGCCCCTCTAATCATCCACATCTGGGAGCCTCTCATTCATGATTAAACATCATTAAAAATTCTCGTATATATTTATGTGTGATGTTCTTTGTACCCTCTCTGGTAACATTACCCCCGCATCACACTCTTCTACTTTTTCGGAAAGTCGAGAACACGAATTGTCGCCTCTGTGGTCTGTGGCTGGGATTTGACAGGTATGATGTGTGATGACGGCTTGCAACTGCTTGAGAAGTGTTCATAAAAGTCTTCTTGGTTGTGATCTTTGGTAAAAGAATGAAAGAAGAAGATTGGGATCATTATCCTTAATACTTGAAAAGATATGAAAAAATATTATTGTGTTTTCTCCCCTCCTATCTATGGCGTTCTCTGCAAAGTTTTCATGCTACTCCCGTGTGCTGTTTAAAAAAAAAAAAAATTGGAACACCACAGGGAACACAAAGAGGGGACAAATGAATCTTTCTTCTACCGGCGGTTGGATGCTTGTAAGCTACACAAGAAGCAGTTTGTGTTGCAAAAAGGTGTTGGTTGGGTCATGGTTAGACGTGAGATGGAAGCTGGTGTGGAGGAAGAAGAGTCTGAAGGTGCATACTCTGAGGGGGAACAAAAGGTGGAATCTGATTTGAGGAAGGACCGTGAGAAGTTTGTCTCGCGCAATATCTCTGTTGGCAGAACAACAAAGGCGTCTTACAGAGTAAGTGAATGCCTAAATTGCTATTCATATTTCAGTTCCCGCTACAGGCACCAGTGGTACTTGATTCGTCGTTCTCTGGCTAACCAATCCCTCTTTTGTTCCCTAGCACATTTATCCCTTACTGCTTGTTTTTACTTGTCTCTGGCTGATGTGTTTCCATTGACTGGCATGTTGATCATATGTGTTATCTTTGCTTATTTTGTAGTTGTCTTTACATGCAGTCTATGTTTGTGCGTTTCAATCTAATGCAAAAGGGGTTATTTTGCTTATCCTGCTGTGGTCTTTCTCTCTCTATCTCTTTACTTATGTTTTTGATGATGCCAAAAGGGGGAAAATGACAGGTAGCTTTGGTTAAGGGGGAACAGAACATGGTTTCATATGTTGCTGAGTTGAGGGGGAACTAATACTGCCTTAGTAGGAAGACTTTCTCTCCATAACTGTATTTATCTCGTACGTGTATGCTTTATTGTCAAGGGTGTTTGTCACCATCAAAAAGGGGGAATTTGTTGAATTCCTTAGGTTTTGATGGTAACAAACATTCAACTAATCTGGGTACTAAGTGTTTCAGGAACAAAGACAATTATCTCAGGGAACCATTGCAGCAAAGGATCGCAGAGGGAACAAAGCTCTGTTCATGTGCTTTGTTACCTCTCAAGGAACAATAGTGACGAACAAGATCAAAGCTGCGAATGGAAGGAAGAAATCCAGCGTGACGATTATGGAAACAAATCACGGAGAATCACGCGGTCAAAGAATAGGATTTCGGATGGAAGGATCTCGCCGAAAAGAAGATTTGGAGAGAGAATCCGAATGTGTTATCTTAGGAAAACTTTCCTAAGATAATATATTTGGAGAGAGAATAATCTTATCTTAATCCGTTAATATTATCTTAAGAATTATTTCCTTAGATAATATCGGTTGTTAAGATAATATTCTTCAAATCAATTAATATCATCTTGTTACCAAGTTTAGGAAGATAGGATTATCTTGTTACAATTAGGGTTTTTCCGAGTTGTATTTAATAGAAGTATGGATTATTTTCTATGTAACCACGAAGAGGAAAAAGAAGAACTGAGAGCGTTCAGTTGAGAAGAAAAACAGAATGAAGTGTTTGTAAGTCTTTGAGGGTTGAGTTTGATTCATCGTTGTAGAAGAGGTTTCAAATCTAGGTGGAAAGTCTAGAGGTTGAAGTCCAGGATACAAGTGTAATCGAACAAGAAATCAATAAGACAAGTAGACGCTTCAAAATCCTCTCAAGCGGAAGCTTGAAGGTAGTGGTTTTTCCTTGAGAAGCTAGTTTTGCCAATCAGGGTTTCCACTATATATCGTGAGTTCGTTCGTTATCTTTCTTGCTGTTTTTAATCCGCTGTGCCTTCTGTGGGAACAAAGCCTTTGTTCCCTCAGACGTAACTCTAACGATCCAATAGGATGTTTACCTCACAGTTACTGAAGGTTTCGAAGATCTCCTTGTCGTTCTCTGGTCTTCTAGTGTCCTTCAGCGCCTCAGGGAATGGCGCAAGTGGCTTCTAAGAGCCGAGGGGAGGAAAATTCGGACGCACATAGTCGTCTTGGATGCCAGCAAGAAATCCGCGGTCCCGATTTGGGACCCGCGGCCGCGGATCGGCTTCTGGAAAATCTGGCGTTTCAAGGACTAATCCGCGGTCGCGGAAAATTTTCCGTGGTCGCCGATTTTGACGTTGTTCATCCTCCAAAATTTCATCTTTCTGCAGTAAGGTCTCTGGCTTCAATCCGCGGTTGAGGATTTGCGTTCTGTTCATCTTCAGCAGTTTTAGCTCCATTTTCAACATCTGTCTCTTCCAGTAGTTCGCCCCTTTCAGCTAAGGGAGTGACATTCAGTTGCTTACCACTTCTCAGTGTCACCGCACTGACATTCTCTCTCGGGTTCACTACCGTTTGAGATGGTAATTTCCCCGAATCCCTGGCCTCCAACTTGCTCAACGCTTGAGCTATTTGCCCAACCTGATTCTCAAGATTTTGAATGCTCGATCTAGTCTCCTGATTCTGTTGAACCATAGTGTTTTGTATCGTAGTCACAGTCTGAGTCATGGTGGTCATGCTTTGGGCAAGAGATTTAATCATGTCGTCAGCAGACATTGAGGAACTCGGACTCTGCCCCTGATGTTTAGGATCATATGGTAATCAGAATTATTATTGTGGACCTCCAGGCTGCTGAAATTGTTGTTGTCGTTGCGGAAACTGTTGTGGCCTCGGATGGAACTCTTGGTTGTCACGGCCTTGTGGAGGGTTCTATTGGTTCCCGTATCTCAGATTGGGGTGATCTCTCCACCCTGTATTGTAAGTATTGGAGTACGGGTCATATCTTGGCCTCTGTGGACCAAAACCTCCTATAGCATTCACTTCAGCAGTAGGCTCTTGTAGTGTTGGACACGCATCAGTAGGGTGCATCGTGTCATAGAAGATACCATATGCCTTAACTTGTTGCTGGTTTCCTTTTACCATGAAACGCCTCATCATCTCCTTCAACTCATTCACGTCAAATTGCAGTGAAGATGAGGGATGAGAATCTGCGGTCTTTACTGCTTGAAAGCTCGCTCTCTTGTAAACTGCCTTGAGCCTTCAGATATCTCAGAAAACATCTCAAATGTTGCGGTTGCAGTTTTATTCAGAATGTTACCACCACAAGCTGCGTTCACCATTCTACGCTCATCATCAAGAAGCCCGCCATACAGATATAGAATGAGATCTTGGTCAGAATAACCATGGTATGGACAACTTGAAATCAACCCCTTGAATCTCTCAAAGTACTCATACAAAGTCTCAGTAGCGTGTTGTTCAATGTTGCTGATGTTTTTCTTCAGGATATTGAGCTTTGTAGAAGGAAAGTACTTCTCCAGAAAGGATTTCTTCATCTTAGCCCATGTATCAATGCTTCCTGGAGCAAAATAGTAGAACCAATCATTGGCCGAATCCTTCAGAGAGAAGGGAAAGGCCCTCAGCTTGATTTGATCCTCAGTGACGCTCCTCGGTTTCATGTTGGTACATACAACGTGAAACTCAGATAAGTGCTTGTTGGGATCTTTGCCATTCATCCCATGGAAGTGGGGTAACAAGTGAATCAATCCAGACTTCAACTTAAAGTTGACATCGTCCGCCAACTCAGGAAATTGCATAGCAAGTGGCTGTTGCTCTAGATTCGGTGCAGTCAACTACCTCAAAGTCTGTTCTTCAGCCATCTCGAGTTGCTCACGCACTTCTCTGCGGTTCCTGGAAAGTGTTCGCTCAATTTCTGTATCAAGATCTAAGATTGGAGAATTAGTAGCACGGGTGTTGACCATAAGACAGGTCCATACAACAGTTGTTAAACAATCACACAAACACGAAAAGAATAAAACATAGATTCCCCGGCAACGGCGCCAAATTTGATGAGGCTAAAGTCGTTATGCCTATCAAAGAATCCCTAAAAACCTAACTAAGTATAGCAGGCAAGTAAGGGTCGAACCCAAGGGAATCAAAAGATGTATTTCTATGTAGGAAAGTAAGTTACCAACTAGGAACTAGGGGGGATTGTTGTTTGATTTCTAATATTACTAATGATTTAAAGCAGAAAGTGGTTAAGATTGTTGTAAATATGATTGTGAGGGCGCTTCACCTAACAGATATCCACACTTCAGTATGATAGGTTGATCATTGATTATCTCAAGTTCATTCAATCCTATGGCTATTCCTATTCCGATCTTATGTATAATAACAGGTCAACCAGCCCTGAAAATACTAACTATTAAACAATCAAGAAACCATCAAGATTCAATTTAACAGCAGCAGTATGGATAGGAATTAAGCAGGATACA
The DNA here is from genome assembly GCA_027886185.1 of Rheum nobile. Taxonomy (NCBI): domain Eukaryota; kingdom Viridiplantae; phylum Streptophyta; class Magnoliopsida; order Caryophyllales; family Polygonaceae; genus Rheum; species Rheum nobile. The sequence continues at coordinate 2,949,357 of WOAB01000540.1, read as the reverse complement.
TGAAACACTTAACAACCAGTCAGTATTCAACATGCAATCAATTCTCTTCACAATAAACATTCACAACCAGTTCCTGTAAATTGTGGTTGCTACTCTAGATAAGGAATTTCAACCAGAAATAACCAAATCCTAGCAATAGAAAATTACTAACATCAACTAGTTGTGCATGTTAGCGAAATCAGCAAGATTCAATAAAGATAAGTTCAAAGATAATTAATACAACCCAAAGGAAATAGAACAAGAGTTATAATCTCACAACCAAATCAACTGAAGGCTTCAATCGTCAGGCGAAACAATGGAAACTTAATTCTTCAAATCCTTTTTAATACAAAACTCTAGAGAAAATAATGAACGATGATAAAACTGATAATGAAAGTTTTATGTTTCAAAAGGAAGATAATAACCTAGCAAATCAAATCTTCCTAAGATAAAAATCATAATCTCCTAAAAATATAATAAACGGAATAAAAGGAAATAAAATAACAAAGATTCTAGGTCGACGTTCGCTCTGCTCATGGGCCTGGGCCTGGGCCGCGACCGCGGGAATAATACCGCGATCGCGGTTTCTCCTGTGTGCTCCCGCGTCCTGCCTTCCATCGCGGCTCCTCCCGCGGGCTTCCTTCATGTGCTGTGATCGCAGCCATAATCCCGCGTCCTCGGTTTCGCTCTGCCGCGACTACTGCTTCTCGCCCGCGGCCGCGGTCTTCTCTCGGTGGCCTTCATTGCTCCTTAATGCTTCAATACTCCACTAAACTCCTTCTCTTCACCACTCCTTCTCTACAACTCCACATCCTAAATTATCTCCTAAACCCACACAAATGGCACCTAATAATCCAGTAACAGCTCATAGTTACGCACTACAAAGTAGAGCGTATCAAATTCCCCCATGCTTAGACCTTGCTCGTCCTCGAGTAAGCTAATGGAAACCTACTCCTCCAATGAAATACCCAAGGTCTCAGGAAGCACAAAAAAACTCTCCACTAAGAACTGTACCTACTCATGAATCTCCAAGGCACCAACACAACACACCAGCTTCAAGGAAAGTAGAGTACTTCCCCCAAGCTTAACCCGAACACCATAGAGTGAATGTGACCATCTAATCCTAGCTCCAGTCTATCTTCTTATAACTCCCAAAGTGACCTACCCGAATCCTCCTTATGACTCCACCACTTATGTCGCCACGCCAGAATGAATGAATCCTAATAATCACTCCTCTTCTTTTCACTCATTTTGCCTAGGCACCCTTTCGGGTTTTCACCTAGACACTCATTACATTTTTCATAGATGGGCTCACCAATCTCACATCACTCTTTAGCCTCTTATTACCCCAGCCTAATGTTGGTCCGGGCCACCCGCTTATTGCCTAAGCCGCCTTTTCAGGTTTTTGACTTAGCCCAGGATTTTCTTCTTTTTCTTCTTTTTTTTCTTTTTTATATTTTCGTCTTTTTTTTCTTTCTTTTTTCAAAAATGAACTGCAATACGAAAATATTTACAAACAGATAGCTAGTAAGTATAAACTCCTCCCCCATACTTAAATATCACATTGTCTTCAATGTAAGAAAGACATAATAATAGAAAGGAAGGAAGGAATATACTCACTGTGGTGGTGGAAAGGGAAAGGGACCATGGCCCTGGTAGTACTCCTCTTGCTGGCGCTGCATCTCAGCCAGTTGGCCTGCCATGTCAGTCAAGCAATCATCAAAACGATCCTGCATATCCAAACTGTATCGCGGAGCACGAGCAAGATCACTGAGTGTGGTGTCCATCGCCGCCTGACGAAATGTGAAATCCATGTTCTGCGCAAATAGCTCATCCTGTCTCACCGAGAGTCGAGACATATGAGCTAGCATCTGGTCCTGTCAATAACCACCCTCTTTAGACGGACCTGCAGGACCACTAGAAGTGCCTTCCCTATACTGTCCATCAACAGCATATGCATAATCAGTTAAATCAGTATCAACCGACATATCTGCAAAGTCCTCTTGTTGTTCCTCCTCCTCATCATCAGCTGCATCATGTCGTTCCAAATAGAAATCTCAAGCTAATCTTCTCCTCCTCAGCAGCATGATGCACGAGATCCTATCCCTAATGGTAGTAACACGTGGGCAGTGGGGCCGCGATCGCGGTTGGCAGGCCGCGGTCGCGGCGTCTTCAGATTTTATTTTATTTTTATTTAAATATTTTTTTTTCAGATGAGGAGACTTACAGTGATAAAACCGCGGTCGCGGTTTTTGGGCCGCGATCGCGGTTTGCCCTCTGGTTTGCTTCTAAATCTGTCTTTGATTCTCCTACTTGCATTTTAGTCTAAAAACGAAACAACAATAATAAAAACTTGAAAAGAAAAGACATGAAAAGAATTACGTACCTCGGGTTTCCTCTCCAGCAGCGCCTTGGTTAACATCGTGGCTCAACTCAGTGCTTTTCAGATCAATTTAAGTTAGCACATCAACATAACACAAAGAATCATTATCAGGAGGGTGTTTCTTAGCATCATCAATGTTATGCTCTACCCTTACCCCATCAAATTCCATAGTGAGTGAACCACTACTCACATCAATTCTTGTGTTAGCCGTTTTCAGAAACGGTCTACCTAACATCACAGGGGTTGCATGCTTGTCACGTCCCATATCCATCACAAAGAAGTCAGCATGAAAAATCAGATTATCAACCTTTACCAGAACATCCTTTACTACTCCTTTCGGATAAACATTAGACAAATCCGTCAATTGAATCACTGTCCCAGTTTCATGCAATGGTACAAGCCCCAAAGATTCATATAGAGAGTAAGGCAGAACATTAATAGATGCACCTAGATCTAGCATAGCTTTTTCAAACTTGGTGTTACCTATCGTACAAGGAATGCTAAACATGTCAGGGTCGCTACACTTCTTAGGCATTCACTTTTGAAGCATAGCGGACACATTTTCACTTACCTGAACCTTTTTCTTTACCTTTAACTTTTGGTTCCTCTTGATCGTACATAATGCCTTAAGAAATTTAGCATAACGAGGAACACTTTTAATCAATTTTATCAAAGGGATGTTTACCTCACAGTTACTGAAGGTTTCGAAGATCTCCTTGTCGTTCTCCGGCCTTCTAGTGTCTTTCAGCGCCTCAGAGAATGGCGCAAATGGCTTCTGAGAGCCGAGGGGAGGAAAATTCGGACGCACATAGTCGTCTTGGACGTCAGAAGGAAATCCGCGGTCGCGGTTTGGGACCCGTGGCCGCGGATCGGCTTCTAGAAAATCTGGCGTTTCAGGGACCAATCCTTGGTCGCGGAAAATTTTCTGCGGTCGCGGATTTTGACGCTGTTCATCCTCCAAAATTTCATCTTTTTGCAGTAAGGTCTCTGACATCAATCCGCGGTCGCGGATTTGCGTTCTGTTCATCTTCAGCAGTTTCAGCTACGTTTTTAGCATATGTCTCTTCCAGTAGTTCACCCCTTTCAGCTAAGGGAGCGACATTTAGCTGCTTACCACTTCTCAGTGTCACCGCACTGACATTCTCTCTCGGGTTCACTACCGTTTGAGATGGTAGTTTCCCCGAATCCCTGGCTTCCAACTTTCTCAACGCTTGAGCTATTTGCCCAACCTGATTCTCAAGATTTTGAATGCTCGATCTAGTCTCCTGATTTTGTTGAACCATAGTGTTTTGTATCGTAGTCACAGTCTGAGTCATGGTGGTCATGCTATGGGCAAGAGATTTAATCATGTCGTCAGCAGACATTGAGGAATTCGGACTCTGCCCCTGAGGTTTAGGATCATATGGTAATCAGAATTATTGTTGTGGACCTCCAAGCTGCTGAAATTGTTGTTATCGCTGCGAAAACTGTTGTGGCCTCGGATGGAAATCTTGGTTGTCACGGCCTTGTGGAGGGTTATGTTGGTTCCCGTAACTCAGATTGGGGTGATCTCTCCACCCTAGATTATAAGTATTGGAGTACGGGTCATATCTTGGCCTCTGTGGACCAAAACCTCCTATAGCATTCACTTCACCGGCATGCTCTTGCAGTGTTGGACACGCATCAGTAGGGTGCATCGTGTCATAGAAGATACCACAGGCCTTAACTTGTTGTTGGTTTCCTTTCACCATGAAACGCCTCATCATCTCCTTCAACTCATTCACGTCAAATTGCAGTAAAGATGAAGGATGATAATCTGCGGTCTTTACTGCGTGAAAGCTCGCTCTCTTGCTAAACTGCCTTGAGCCTTCAGATAGCTCAGAAAACATCTCAAATGCTGCAGTTGCAGTTTTATTCAGAATGTTACCACCACAAGCTGCATTCACCATTCTACGCTCATCATCAAGAAGCCCGCCATACAAATATAGAACGAGATCTTGGTCAGAATAACCATGGTATGGACAGCTTCAAAAACCAACCTCTTGAATCTCTCAAAGTACTCATACAAAGTCTCAGTAGCGTGTTGTTCAATGTTGCTGATGTTTTTCTTCAGGCTATTGAGCTTTGTAGCAGGAAAGTACTTCTCCAGAAAGGCTTTCTTCATCTTAGCCTATGTATCAATGCTTCCTGGAGCCAGATAGTAGAACCAATCATTGGCCGAATCCTTCAGAGAGAAGGGAAAGGCCCTCAGCTTGATTTGATCCTCAGTGACGCTCCTCGGTTTCATGCTGGTGCATACAGCGTGAAACTCAGATAAGTGCTTGTTGGGATCTTTTACATTCATCCCATGGAAGTGGGGTAACTAGTGAATCAATCCAGACTTCAACTTAAAGTTGACACCGTCCGCCAATGCTATAGGAGGTTTTGGCCTCTGTGGACCAAAACCTCTTATAGCATTCACTTCACCGGCATGCTCTTGCAGTGTTGGACACGCATCAGTAGGGTGCATCGTGTCATAGAAGATACCACAGGCCTTAACTTGTTGTTGGTTTCCTTTCACCATGAAACGCCTCATCATCTCCTTCAACTCATTCACGTCAAATTGCAGTGAAGATGAAGGATGATAATCTGCGGTCTTTACTGCTTGAAAGCTCGCTCTCTTGCTAAACTGCCTTGAACCTTCAGATAGCTCAGAAAACATCTCAAATGCTGCAGTTGCAGTTTTATTCAGAATGTTACCACCACAAGCTGCATTCACCATTCTACGCTCATCATCAAGAAGCCCGCCATACAAATATAGAACGAGATCTTGGTCAGAATAACCATGGTATGGACAGCTTCAAAAACCAACCTCTTGAATCTCTCAAAGTACTCATACAAAGTCTCAGTAGCGTGTTGTTCAATGTTGCTGATGTTTTTCTTCATGCTATTGAGCTTTGTAGCAGGAAAGTACTTCTCCAGAAAGGCTCTCTTCATCTTAGCCTATGTATCAATGCTTCCTGGAGCCAGATAGTAGAACCAATCATTGGCCGAATCCTTCAGAGAGAAGGGAAAGGCCCTCAGCTTGATTTGATCCTCAGTGACGCTCCTCGATTTTATGCTGGTGCATACAGCGTGAAACTCAGATAAGTGCTTGTTGGGATCTTTTACATTCATCCCATGGAAGTGGGGTAACTAGTGAATCAATCCAGACTTCAACTTAAAGTTGACACCGTCCGCCAACTCAGAAAATTGCACAACAAGTGGTTGCTGCTCTAGATTCGGTGCAGTCAACTGCCTCAAAGTCTGTTCTTCAGCCATCTCGAGTTGCTCATGCACTTCTCTGCGGTTCTTGGAAAGTGTTCGCTCAATTTCTGTATCAAGATCTAAGATTGGAGAATTAGTAGCATGGGTGTGGACCATAAGACAGGTCCACACAACAGCTGGTAAACAATCACACAAACACGAAAAGAATAAAACTTAGATTTCCCGACAACGGCGCCTGATACGCTCTACTTTGTAGTGCGTAACTAGGAGTTGTTACTAGTAGTTGGGGTGCCATTTATGTGTGTTTAGGACACAATGTAGGAGAATGGAGTTTTGGAGAAGGAATGTTGATTTGGTGGTTTTGAATACTTAAATGAAGACATATTGAAGATGGAGGTGAAGCCACAAGAGAAGACCAAAAGCGAGAAGAAGAAGACGCTACAGAAGCTTTTCGGCGGGCGCGGAAGGAGTGCCGCGGGCGCGGAAGGAGTGCCGCGGGCGCGGAACAATGCCGGAAGCAGCGAGAGCCACAAAGACTTTTTCGCGGTCGCGGCTACTGTTCACACGCGGGCGCCAAGAATTTGTTTCGTCCGAACTTTGTTTTACTTCATTTCTTTTATCTTTTATTTCTTTTATTTTGTTTATTTCCTTGTAGGAATATTTTATTTCCTATCTTTTTAAATTAGGGTTTGCTAGGTTTTATATCTTTCTTAGTAGTAGCCTTTTCATTATTCATTCTACACATTATCGTTCAGTTTTTCCCTTAGAGTTTTTATTCTTTGAATACTATTGACGAGGCCGGAAATCGGTGTCGTTTTCCTGTCAAAATAATCTCAATTCACCTACTAAAGAGTATAGCAAGTAAGTCAAGGTCGATCCTGTAATATCTCGTATATTTGTACGAATAAATTTCGAATTTTCCTTAAGCCATATTGCTAGTCAGATTAATTTTGAAGAGATACGAACATTCTGTGTAATGTTTGGCTTCTGTAATATTTTTCTGAGCAATATAAAATATAGTTAAGATATTTTTGGGTTAAATGATCATTCGTGTACAAATATATTTAACCCGGGGTTAAGTAAATTTACCATTTAAGGTAAATAAGACAAAAGAGCCAAAGAGGAAGTCGGCCTTTAATGCCTTAGCCTCCACAGCACACCACTTCAGCAGATTTTTTCAGCATCTGACAACCAACTTGGTGCAGCTGGCAACTAGGCTTGGTGACTTGCCAAGGCTACGGGGCCTAGCTTGTCCACCACCTGGTATACTTGTCTTTCAAGGGCTCTTTTCGGTTTGCCTATAAAAGAGGAGGAGAGGTCGTGAGAAAGGCCAGAAGTTGGCTCCTCACCATTTTCATCCTCTCTTTTGCTGTCAAAATACCAGAAAACGTGTTCCTGAGCTGTTCTTCGAACTCGATTTCTGATCAATTTTGTCATCCGTTTGGCGAGATCAAAGTTGCATATTGAAGGTGAGGTGTTGCTTAAAAGGGTGAGAGGAATATCCAAGGTCGATTCGAACTAGAGGTCGATCGAAAATTGGTAAGAAAACCCTTGCAAACCACTGATTTTCCCTTCAGAATTTGTGACTTTTGCTGAACTTTGAACCCGATTTTCTTGGTTGTTTGGGCTTCGTTTTGATCCGTTTTCAGGAGGTTCTTAGAGCTTGTTGGTGGCTTAAGAGGGTGGTAGACTTGAACTAAGAAGAATCGAAGCCTAAAGGGATCGATTTGGGTAAGTTTCTACCCATGGTTGCTCTCGTCTCCTCGCCCCTGTTCGACAACCGCACCCCGCGGTGACGAACCACCGCACCCGCGGCAAGCATAGGCTGTGATGTGTGTGTGTGTGTTGGGCTTGGTAGTGGGCGAAGCTCGAACCCCTTTGATCTTTATTCCTTTAGATTCGTATATGTAGATATTGAATCTAATTTAGGGTCTTGTTATGGGTCATTCCAGAAGGATTTATTATCCCAGATCTGTCCCAGTTTTGGACTTGGAAACCCTTTAATTCTAAGTGTGCGAAGCTTTCATCGGATCTAAGGCAAGTGGCGGTTCGCTCTTGCTTATCATTCCATATTTCCATTAATTATCAATTGCTTAATTGTTAATTAATTTGGATTGATCATTGTTCATGTCTGGAATAGTTTTATGAAACTATCTTTGGAAATTAAAATGGATATTATAATAGGTTGTATATCTGCTAGAACAACGCTATTATATATATATACCTAGATTGAAATATATCTATGATGTTAGCCGTGATGGCTTTAATATGATTATTTGACTGTTCTGAACTGTGTAGTTAGAACGAGTATTCGTAGGAACGTGACTGAGGCCTTGGGGCCCAGTCGTTTCTTTATAATCAGGTAGAGAGGTGGCTCGTCCCCACCTAATACCAATTGGATGGTCATGACCTACCTCTTTACTCGGGTGAAGAGGTGGTGCACTTAAACAGTGTCACAAATCTTGGGAGTGTTCCCAAAAGATCTCTCGTCTCGGGACGAGCTGATCCTAAAAGTTTATAACGTAATTGTGTGTTTTGGAATTAAATAAGATAAGTGCCGTAGGTTCGCACATGATTAATATACCTCGACGAGTAGCGCAGCTAAGTAATAGTGCGGCTAGGAAAACTCGTTTAGACTTGAATGTAGTACGTTCTCTTTCCAATCTGGAGTCGTATCATGCGGTGATTCGCATTATACGGTGAGGTTGGTCATGAACCGAAGCATCTCAGTCAGTTTTTAACGTTATGTATATACATATGAAACTATAATGTTTCGGACTTGTCATATTTCCTTAAGACTCAATCTCTTGGAGTCTCTTTCGGGTCGGTCTCTGTGGAGATTCAGTCTTCCAGAGTCGTCTCTTCTGCATACCTCTTGTTGTTATTCCGTGAAAGTGCCGGGTTATGTATCGTCCCTTCGGTTATCATTCGAGGGACAATGATAATAAACGGTTACGATCACTCGAACCACTCTGCTTTTTACCCTTGCTAGTCTATTCAAGTAGACTAACCCACGAACATTGTTCTCCGCATGTGGGCTGGTGTCATCCGTTCGATTCGGCATATCAGATAGAACGCATATATGAGGAGACTAGATTGACTATGAAGATGACGGTTGTTTTGATGTTTTAATAATTCTAATCAGGTTGAGATCCTTGGGCATGTGATCATGGTGATCACAACTCTTTTGTAATATTTTAAGAAAGACTTCCGTTGTGTTTGATTTAACTCTGTATATTTGTCCTATTCGGGATTGGGATGTAATCCCGGGATTCATGATTTAATTAAATATTACAATGATTTTGTATCATTTGTTTTTCATGATTGTGTTTAAACAGGTAAAGCCTTGGGTGGCTTCGGTAAGAAACACCGAGGTCACTGGTGGTAATACCTTTCCAAATGGGTTATGATTTGGGGGTGTTACAGATCCCACAGGGAGTCGGTTATCTGTACACAATTATGTATGATCAACAAGTAACGGGGGGTTTTGTCTAGAATAATCGTAACGTAAACAAACATGCAATGAATGACAAGAGATGAAATATGATGAGAGAAAGTATTCCACCAGACAAATATCCACACCACAATGCAATCGGTTGATCACTGAAAACTATCTTTCCAATGAAGGGTAGGGGAAATGATCCTTCCGAGTTACCGCATTCAGCTTACGGTAATCAATGCATACCCTCCATCCTGTGGTAGTCCTGGTGGGGATTAGTTCTCCATCTTGATTCTCCACTATAGTAATCCCTCCTTTCTTAGGGACAACCTGGGTTGGACTTACCCATTGGCTATCCGAAATAGGGAAGATCATATCAGCTTTGAGGAGTTTGAGCACTTCTTTCTTCACCACTTCCATCATTAGAGGATTTAGCCGTCTCTGTGGCTGCCTAGATGGTTTAGCTCTGTCCTCAAGTAAAATCCGGTGCATACAAGTCGAGGGACTTATCCCTTTTATGTATGCAATGGTCCATCCAATAGCGGTTTTGTGCTCCCTGAGCACGTCCAAAAGCTTCATCTCTTGATCTGCAGAGAGCTTGCTGGACACAATGACTGGCAAAGTGTCTTTGGCTCCAAGAAAGGCGTACTTGAGATGGTCCGGCAGCGGCTTCAATTCGATCTCTGGGGCCTGTTCAACAGAAGGAACGAGCCTTTCACTCGGGTTTAGTAAGATGGGGCCAATGCCCAAAGGATCTGTAGAGTACTTACCATGAGTGTCTAGATGAGCGATGGCTTCCTGCATGTTAGAGGGTAAAGAATATTCCTCATAGGAGGAATCCAAGTTATTTTCAACAATAGACATCAACTCGTCAGAACCAGAAATATCAAAGACCTCCAGCACAATGGAATTGATCACATCAATGGAACACAGAGAATGGTCTTCTTTGGGATATTTCATTGCTTCATAGATATTATATTCTACCCTCTCCCCATCGAATTCCATGGAAAGTGTCCCACTTTGCAAATCAAGTTTAGTCTTAGCAGTTTTCAAAAATGGCCTACCTAACAGTATAGGAGTTGCCTTTGCATCTGTTTCCATATCTAAGACATAAAAATCTGCAGGGAATATCAACTTATCGACCATAACAAGGACATCCTCTATGACTCCCCTAGACCGGTCAGCCAATTGAATCACAATACCTGTTTCCTGCAGAGGTCCAAGTCCGAGGGATTCATAGAGAGAATAGGGCAGCACATTGATGGAGGCGCCTAGATCAAGCATAGCTTTCTCAAACCTGGTATTCCTGATGGTGCAAGGAATGCTCCATATGCCTGGATCTTCGCATTTCTTTGGCAAGCGCTGGAATACAGCAGAGACGCGTTCGTTGACCTTGACTTTCTCCTTTCCTTTCAGCTTCTGATTCCTCTTTACTGTGCATAGCTCCTTCAGGAATTTAGCGTACTTTGGTAAACTCTTGACAAGATTGAGGAGTGGGATATTCACCTCACACTTACTGAAAGTATCAAAGAGATCCTTGTCATCAATAACTCTCCTTTCCTTGAGTGCTTCTGGAAAGGGTGAAGGTGGTTTCTCAGATCCAAGAGGAGGAAAGTTGGGCCGTACATAGGTATCCACCTCCTCGTCAGGAAGATCTATGAGTTATGGGCTTTCACCGTGGGGCGGTGAGTTCAACGCGGGGCGGTGAGGGTCGCCGTGAGGCGGTGATAATGGTGTAGGAATACTGGGAGCTACCACCTCGTTGTGGTGAGAACTGCCGCGGGGCGGTGATATTGACTCTTCAGCAATCTCAATCTCAGCTCTGTCGTCCTGATCAGCAATAGGGGCGACATGTAGTTCCTTTCCACTTCGTAGGGTTACTGCATTTGCAGCATCTTGCCTTCTCTCTTTTCGTATCTCAACGACCACATCCTTGAAGTCGGTCATGAACTCTGCTATCCGCTGGAAAGCAGTCTCAGTTTTCTCCACATGTGTTGCACAGTGTTGGGTTAGGGTATGGAGAATCGATGCGGTCGAAGAGGGGATGTGAGCAGTTGGTGGATCATCAATGCAAAGCTGTCGTGTTTCAATGGGCTCGTAGCTCTCAGCAGCACAGACTTCAGCAGTGGTGGTATCTGTGGTTTGCCTTCCCATCCCCACAATTACTTCCCTCAAAGAAGCAATCTCTTGTGATATATGCGAGTCATGGGAGCTGATGGCACCAACTAGCATGGTTCTCGGGGGTTCAGAATATTCCCTTGTACCTTCAGCCATCTCTTTAAGCGTGGCCATGGCGACATCCGGAGTCAGATTGAGGATGCTACGACCACAAGAGGCATCAATCATTCTTCGTTCATTGTCATTCAGCCCGTTGTAAACATAAAGCAACAGAGACTTCGTATCAAAACCGTGGAATGGGCAACTCGTGCAGAGTCGATCAAACCGCTGACAATAGTCATAGAGTACCTCATCTTCCCCTTGTTCGATGCCTGTGATCTCCCTTTTCAAAGTGTTTGCCATCTGAGCGGGAAAATAACGGGCAAGGAAAACCTTGTGCATCTTAGTCCAGGAGTCTACACTCCCTCCAGGTAGATGATAGTACCAATCTTCAGCCTCATCCTTTAGAGTGAACCCAAAGGCTCTCATTTTGATATGGTCCTCAGTGACATCGGTGGGCTTAATGCTCATCAGAATGGTATGGAACTTGTTCAGATGGAGAATGGGATCCTCTCCACTTCTTTCATAATATTTTGGTAGCAACCGAATTGCTCCTGGTTTAAGCTCAAACTTGACCCCGTCAGCCAGGGGTGGAATAGTCACAGCCAAGGGCTGTTGTACCAGATTCTGTTCAGTCCATTGGCGGAGTGTTTGCGTCATTCGTACCTATCTCTGTAAGAACTTCAACAAGTAGCGAATCAGTAGTAAAAGTGTGGATCGTAAGATAGATCCACACGGCAGTCAATCACAAATAATCACAAACAGAAAATTTGACTCCCCGGCAACGGCGCCAAATTTGACGAGGCCGGAAACCGGTGTCGTTTTCCTGTCAAAATAATCTCAATTCACCTACTAAAGAGTATAGCAAGTAAGTCAAGGTCGATCCCACAGGGAGTCGGTTATCTGTACGCAATTATGTATGATCAACAAGTAACGGGGGGTTTTGTCTAGAATAATCGTAACGTAAACAAACATGCAATTAATGACAAGAGATGAAATATGATGAGAGAAAGTATTCCACCAGACAAATATCCACACCACAATGCAATCGGTTGATCACTGAAAACTATCTTTCCAAGTTCTTTTACTATCTTATCATTGTTCCCACCCTGATCGTGAATACTATCGATTCTCACAGTTGTCGATAGACTTATTACTATGCCAATGATAAAGCACAACTGATTCTCACAGTTGTCAGCGTACTTTAACACCAACACAGCAATAGCAATACACACAAGGATATAGGACACATGCAAGTAGAAAGACGTACAAGTACTCACTCCCCTACTTAACATGCAATTGACTCTCACACACAAATATACGCTCGGAACCCCTATATGCACAAACGTGTTTGCCACTAGATATGCACTCGGAACCCCTATATGCAATCCTAGCAATATGATAAATGCCGAAAGACCTAGTTAGCAACTCTAGGTAAACCAACATAAATCAATAATCAATTCAATCGAGAGAATCAATCCAACTTAATAAGATATAGAACAAGGAAATAGAAATCTCACAACCAATTCATTGTAGTGCTTCAATCGTCTAGCGAAACAAGAATGTTTAGCTATCCATTACTTGAAAAACCTAGAAATTATATTAAGGAAGAAGAACGTAACTATTTGCGCGCCTTCTCAAAACTAACGAAAAGACCTTATATAGGTTTCTCGAAGTTGACCTAATAACCGAAATAAGGAAATAATATAAAACTAAAACATAAAGTATAAAATATCAAAATAGGAAATAACAGCACACATCAGCCATGCGGTCTTCATTCCACCGCGAAGCGGTAATGTTCCACCGCTATACGGTGGCTTCTTCTGGCGCGAGGCGCTTCTCCTAAGGATCTTCACCGCGGGGCGGTGACAGTGCCGCGGGGCGATGCGGGCAACTTCTTCATCCTTCATCTGCTCCAACGTACTACCAAGCGAGGTAGTTTTCTCCCTTAGCTCTAAGCAGATCTTCTTCAACATCTCCAACTTCCTTCATTAGGCTACAAAACCTCCAAGTCTGTACAACTCCAACTCTTCTCCTAAGTAACAGACTTAGCCTAATTCTCCACTTAAACTCCATCTAATATGTGTCAAAAGTCACTAGTTAAGGTGCACTAAATTGCACCTATCAACTATAAAGAACTAAGCAATCTTTATTTAGTCCGACAATTGAAGCCTTCGTTTGTATTTGGTTGTGAGATTATAACTCTATTTCCTTTCCTTTGATTATATCTTTTCTCATTGTGCTTCATCCCATTGATTCTTGCTGATTTGACTAGTCTGATCATCTAGTTGATATTAGTGATTATCTATTGCTAGGGTTTGGATATTTCTAGTTGAAATCCCTTATCTTGTATAGCAAACGCGATTTACAGGAACTAGTTGTGAATGTTTATTGTGAAGAGAATTGATTACATGTCGAGTACTGACTAGTTGTTAAGTATTGCATGTATCCTGGTTAATTCCTATGCTTACTGTTGATGTTAGATTGAATCTTGATAGTTTCTTGATTGTTTAATGGTAAGTATTTTCAGGGCTAGTTGACCTGTCTATATACATAAGATCGGGACAGGAATATTCATTTGTAGGAATTGGAGATAATCTAGGATCAACCAATCAAACTGAAGTGTGGATATTTGTCTGGCTAAGTTACTTCTCACCCATTGATTGCATCCTTTGCTTTGATTTACTTTGTTACGTGACACAAACCAAAATCCCCCCTTTTGTTACCATTGGCATACAACCTTTGCACTTAGGAAGATTGCTTACCTCCCTGTGGGATCGATCCTTATTTACCCTACTACATTAGTTAGGTTTTTGAGGTTTACTTTGATAGGCACTACGACTTTAGCCTCATCATCGCCAAATTTGATGAGGCTAAAGTCGTTATGCCTATCAAAGAATCCCTAAAAACCTAACTAAGTACAGCAGGCAAGTAAAGGTCGAACCCAAGGGAATCAAAGGATCTATTTCTATGTAGGAAAGTAAGTTACCAACTAGGAACTAGGGAGGATTGTTGTTTGATTTCTAATATTACTAATGAATTAAAGCAGAAAGTGGTTAAGATTATTGTAAATATGATTGTGAGGGCGCTTCACCTAATAGATATCCACACTTGAGTATGATAGGTTGATCATTGATTATCTCAAGTTTATTCAATCATGTGGTTGTTCCTATTCCAATCTTATGTATATTAACAGGTCAATCAGCCCTGAAAATACTAACTATTAAACAATCAAGAAACCATCAAGATTCAATTAAACAGCAGCAGTAGGCATAGAAATTAAGCAGGATACATGCAACACTTAACAATCAGTCAGTATTCAACATGCAATCAATTCTCTGCACAATAAACATTCATAACCAGTTCCTGTAAATTGTGGTTTCTACTCTAGATAAGGAATTTCAACCAGAAATAACCAAATCCTAGCAATAGAAAATTACTAACATCAACTAGTTGCGCAGGCTAGCAAAATCAACAAGATTCAATAAAGATAAGTTCAAAGATAATTAATATAACCCAAAGGAAATAGAACAAGAGTTATAATCTCACAACCAAATCAACTGAAGGATTTAATCGTCAGGAGAAACAATGGAAACTTAATTCTTCATAGTCTTCTAAAACACAAAACTCTAGAGAAAATAATAAACGATGATAAAAGTGATAATGAAAGTTTTATGTTTCAAAAGGAAGATAATAACCTAGAAAATCAAATCTTCCTAAGATAAAAATCATAATCTCCTAAAAATATAATAAACGGAATAAAAGGAAATAAAATAAAAGAAATAAAATAACAAAGATTCTCGGCCGACGTTCGCTCCGCTCATGGGCCTGGGCCGCGACCGTGAGAATAATACCGCGATCGCGGTTTCTCCTGTGTGCTCCCGCGTCCTGCCTTCCATCGCGGCTCCTCCCGCGGGCTTCCTTCATGTGCCGCGATCGCGGCCATAATCCCATTTTTGTGGTTTTGCTCTGCCGCGACTACTACTTCTCGCCCGCGGCCGCGGTCTTCTCTCAGTGGCCTTCATTGCTCCTTAATGCTTCAATACTCCACTAAACTCCTTCTCTTCACCACTCCTTCTCTACAACTCTATCATCCTAAGTTATCTCCTAAACCCACACAAATTGCACCTAATAATCCAGTAACAGCTCATAGTTACGCACTACAAAGTAGAGCGTATTAAGTATGGAAGCCAAAATTTGGAACTCACTCAACTGGATAAGGCCAAGTGGCCAACGAGAAGAAGGTGGTTCCCTACACTCTCCACGGCAAGAAAGAGACCAACTTGGAGTCATGCCAACTGCCTTTTCTAAGATGGCCTTCAATGAGGAGGCTACCACGTCTCAAGCTCCTCATATTCCTCCATTCGTCAAGATCAAGGGTTTGGTGAGGATCACTTGTCTCTTGTCAATTCTTACCCGCCCATTCGGACTAACCATGCAGGAATTGGCATAAGAAATGCTCCACCTCTGCCCTTCTCAAGGCCAGTTCCCTTGCCAAGAAAAAATGTACCAAGGAACCTCCCTCCTAGAGACCATCCTAGGGAGAGAATGGGTCAGTTTCAAAGGGAACTATGCCAAGATCTAAGGGGGTACTTTGAAAAAGATGAGAGGCCCCAAGGGAAGGAGCAATACCATGGCGTGAAGGTACAAGTTCCTACCTTTTCAGGTTCGTCGGATGTTGAGTCACACTTGGATTGGGAGTCCAAAGCCGAATCAGTTTTTGACTTCTACAACTATAGAGATGTCCAACGTGTGGCCCTTGCTACCATTAACTTCACGGAGTTTGCATACTAATGGTGGCAAGAAGAGAAGGAGGAACGTGTGTATGGAGGGTACCAGGCCATAGAAACATGGAGAGAGCTCAAGGCTGCCATGAGAGCTCGTTTTGTGCCGGAAGATTACTTGGCTCGCATCCACGTCAAGCTTGAACGCATCAAGCAGGGACCAAGAAGTCTGGATGAGTTCTATAAGGAACTTAGAACTCTCTTGTTTAGATCGGGCATCAAGTTCCCCGAGGAATATGTAATCTCTAAATTTGTTGGTGGCTTAAATTCTGATTTAGATAACATTGTAGAAAATCAAAGGTTTGTTAGGGGCACACCCATTGAAGAAGTCCTCCACTATGTCAACCATGTGTATGGCAACTTGCAAAAGAAGAGGACTAGTTCAATCTCCCGCTCTTGGTCCACATCAAGCTCCAGCACCTCCAATGCTCAACCAAGATGCCAAGAACCAAGAGTGGAACCTTACAAAAGCCACCCAAAGAGGGAACTGCCACCACCACTGGGAAGAGAAGGAGATCCACGCGCAAGGGAACTGAAGTGTTTTAAGTGCCTAGGCCTAGGTCACTTTGCCAAGGACTGTCCAAACAAGAAGCAAGTGTTGCTCAACACTCATGGTGAGTATGAATTCGAAGATGAAGTCTTAGAAGAAGCCGAGAAGAAAGAAGATCAAATAGAGGAGGAACTACATCTAGAGGCGGCCGTGGGGGATTGCTTTGTTGTCAAGCGTACTCCAGTTGCCAATGATGCTCCAAGCATTCCAAACCAACGTGAGACCATCTTCCACACAAGATGCTTCATTCAAGGTAAGGTTTGTAGCATGATCATAGACGGAGGATCGTGTTGCAACATAATTGATCAAGAGGTAGTATCCCGATTCAAACTCTCAACTTCACCTCATCTTCAACCTTATACTTTATGTTGGCTTAATTCTTCTACTCCTCTAAAAGTCCAAGAGCAAGCCAAGGTTAAGTTCTCCATTAGAGGATATAAGGACGAAGTTCTTTGTGATGTGTTGCCTATGACCGCTTGCCACATTTTGCTTGGAAGGCCATGGCAGTTTGACAGAAGAGTCATCCACCATGGGGTTACAAATGAATACTCCTTCCATTTGAAAGGAAAACGGATCACTCTTTACCCCTTGGCACCACATGAGATCATGACTGATCACGTTGAAAGGGAACAAAGGAAGTTGGCTAAGGAAAAGGAAACCACGGCCTAGGGCAAAAAAATGGCCATAGGGAACAAAGGAGGCGCATCCAACCATATGCTTCTAGCCAAGCAAAAAGAAGTGGTTCACGCCATCCAGGGAAGTAAAGTTTGTTACCTTCTCATATTCAAGGAAACATTATTTTCCTCCCAAGAGCTAGGTGATCTCCCTAAGCCTATTGCTCGTCTTTTGCAGGGATTTGAAGATTTGTTCCAAGAAGATATTCCAAGTGGGTTGCCACCCATTAGAGGAATAGAGCACCAAATTGACTTCATCCCCGGTGCCACACTTCCAAACCGAGCTGCCTATAGAGCCAATCTTGAGGAGAAAAGGTGCTCCAAAGACAAGTTCAAGAGCTACTTGACAAAGGGTACGTGAGAGAGAGCTTTAGCCTATGTGCCGTTCCCGTCATCCTGGTTCCCAAGAAAGATGGAACGTGGAGGATGTGTGTGGATTATCGAGCCATCAACAACATTACCATCAAGTATCGACATCCAATCCCAAGGCTTGATGATATGCTTGACGAGTTGCATGGAGCAAGCATATTCTCCAAGATTGACCTTAAGAGTGGCTACCACCAAATAAGGATGAAGGAGGTCGACGAGTGGAAAACCGCCTTTAAAACCAACTATGGCTTGTATGAGTGGATGGTCATGCCTTTCTCACTCACAAATGCCCCAAGCACATTCATGAGGTTGATGAATCATGTTCTATAGCCCTTCCTTGGTAAATTTGTGGTAGTTTATTTTGATGATATCTTGGTATATAGCCACAACTTTCATGAACATGTTAATCACCTTAGACAAGTCTTAGAAGTACTTAGGAGTGAAAAATTGTATGCTAACTTCAAGAAGTTTCATTTTTGCTCCGACCATGTGGTGTTTCTAGGCTTTGTTGTGTGCAGGGAAGGGTTAAAAGTTTATGAGGAAAAGGTGAAGGCAATCCAAGAGTGGCCAACTCCCACCACCATGACCCAAGTGCGTAGCTTCCTTGGGTTATCCGGGTTCTACCGCCGATTTATAAGAGATTTTAGCACTTTGGCCATGCCCCTCACCGAGCTCACTAAGAAGAATGTGGCCTTCAAGTGGGAGGCTACACAAGAGGAAGCTTTTATGGCTCTCAAGGAGAGGCTCACACATGCACCACTCCTAGCCCTGCCCAACTTTGACAAAACCTTCGAGATTGAGTGTTATGCATCCGGAATTGGTCTTGGAGGAGTGCTCATGCAAGGAGGCAAGCCGATTGCCTACTTTAGTGAGATATTGGGAGGCGCTGAGTTGAATTACCCAACATATGACAAGGAGTTGTTGGCCCTAGTTCGAGTGCTCAAGGTATGGCAACATTACCTTCTACCAAGGGAATTTGTCATCCACTCGGACCATAAAGCATTGAAGTTCTTGAAAGGGCAAAGCAAACTGAACAAGCGGCATGCCAAATGGGTTGAATTCATTTAGGCTTTCCCTTATGTCATCAAACATAAGAAGGGAAAAGACAACATAGTGGCCGATGCACTATCAAGATGGTACACTCTTCTCTCTCTTTTGGATGCTAAGTTGTTAGGTTTTTCCTTCATGAAAGAACTTTACGCTAGTGATGAGGATTTTTGTGAAGTCTTTCATGCATGCATGTCCATAGGAAGTAGAGACCAATTCTTTTTGCATGATGGATTCTTATTCAGAAAGTCTAAGTTGTGTGTTTCTAGGGGGTCAACTAGGCGGTTGTTGGTCCAAGAGGCCTATAGTGGGGGACTCATGGGACACTTTGGTGTGCTTAAAACCTTGCATACCCTCCAAGAACATTTCTATTGGCCTAACATGCATAATTCAGTCAAGAAGTTGTGTGCCTCATGTACTACTTGTTTGAAGGCTAAGTCTAAAGTCCAACCACATGGCTTGTACACACCTTTGCCTATTCCCCAAGCTCCTTGGGAAGACATCTATATGGATTTTGTGTTAGGATTACCGAGGTCTAAGAGGGGTAGAGATTCTATTTTTGTTATGGTAGATCGGTTCTCTAAAATGGCTCATTTCATTGCTTGCCATAAAACCGATGATGTTTCACATGTTGCTACTCTATTCTTTGACAATATTGTGAGATTACATGGAGTTCCCAGGTCTATAGTATTCGATAGTGATATCAAGTTCCTAAGCTACTTTTGGAAGACATTGTGGGCCAAGCTTGGTCCTAAGCTCCTCTTTTCCACCACTTGCCATCCTCAAACGGACGGCCAGACTGAGGTAACTAACCGTACTCTTGGTTCCCTACTGATGTGTTCTTGCCTCCGATGACAAGCCAATTGTCAAAGGCGACACCTTTGGATCTAGTCTTGGGCGAGAAGTCACGTTGTCTTGCACGAAAGGCTGACAAGATGGTGGCAAAGCGAACCCGGTGGAGGTGGACTGGAAGATCGCGGTGTCGGCGAGGCAGAGTGTCACATTGAGTGTCACAACAGCGAAGACGACGTCGATGGTGAAGGCGATGGCGAACGCGATGGAATTGGTGGCGATGGTGGACGTGATGGAAGCGATGGATGGGGCGACTGGATAGCGATGGCGGAAGCGATTTGATGAGGGATAGATGACTTGAAAAGAAAAGTCTTTGGTGTCGTAGCGTCGACTGCGGATGAAGGGAGATGCGAAGGAAGACTGGCTTGAAGGTTCAAGCAATTGCCGTAGCGTCGGCGGCGTAGGGAATGGGGATGCGAAGATAGAGGGTGACGTCCGATCAAGGTAAGGAGGATAAACACTCTACTTGAAACCTTGATTAAAATTGAACGTGTTGAAACAAATAACATAGTTTGACTTAAATACTAGAGGTGAGACATCGGATGGGCCGAGTCGAGCCTAGTGGTCTAGCCCATGCAAGCATGCAAAAGGCACAAACCCTAAAATAGAAAGGACTATAAAAGGAAACTATCTAAAAAGCAATAATAACAATTATAGAAAGCGTCTCAAAAAGAACGCGGCGAAGGCATGGATGCAAACACCGCGAGGAATGACGACGAAGGGTCGATGGCCTCGTGAGTGGGTGCACGCAATGCCGGCTGCGATGAACGCGATGTTTCGATGCCGATGGTGGAGAGGACGGCGAGTCTTGGGTTGGCGTATGGGCTTCCTTGGCCAGCGACGACGCGTGCGACAAGTGACGCGACGGCGGTGGCGATGGCCTTGGACCTAGACCTTGTCATTGGGCCCTCTGAGCGTAGGCTCATGGCTTCTTCCTCGTCTTGGGCCGTCATGGGAGGCAGGGTCACATCACCCTCCCCCACTTGGTTGTGAAGCATCCCCGCTTCACCAACATCGATCTTGTGCTCCACATTTTTCTCCAAATTCGCGACGTCGGAGGTCTCGTGGATGCCATAGTCTCTGGGCAGCGCAATCTGGTTAGTTGTATCTCGAATGGCTTTCACGACGTGGAATGGCCCCTCTTCGCGTGGAACCAAGTGGTGCTTGCGCCATGATCGGGATCTGACACTTTGCAAGTGCACCCAATGGAGGTCTCCGGTGTCGAACACGAATCGACGGTGGCCGCGTTTGTGCAGAAAGGCACCAGGCAACCAGTCGATTTTGATTTGAATGCCACACAAGGCTGGTAGATCTTGGGCAAGCGGCTCTGGCAAAGCTTCCCTGATGGGGGTCTCTGGAGTGCAACGCGTTGGCACCAACAGGAAACATGGCGCGTTGCCTTGAAAGGTAGCTGATCAGTGATATTTTGTAGTGTATATCTAGGGGTTATTACCAGGTTTGAGGCGCCATTTGGATGGATTTAGAGCACAATCGTGGATTATGGAGTTAGAGTGGAGAAGTGAAGAAATCATGGGATTTATAGAGGTTTGAAGTGTATTGAAGAGTAGAAGAACAATGTGCTGAATTCAAATGGTTCGTTCTCTCTAATCAGATGTCCAAATAAAGTGATTCCAATTCGAGGAGTTAGATCTTGAAATCTACTGCAAGTCCTCAAAATATGAGCGCAATCCGAGTTGGGAATCAAAAGTTATGGCGTTTTTACGGAAGTGTCGCATAAGCTGAAGAAGACACCGCTTGACGCCCCGCGCCAGAAGCCACCGCGACCCGGCGGTGGATCTCAAAGAAGGAACTGACGCCCCGCGGTGGGAGTCACCGCCCCGCGGTGGACTTGTTAACGCCTCGCGGCCAGCGAGATATTATTTCCTATTTTGCAATTTTGGATTTTCTAGTTCTATTATCTTGTTTCCTTTATTATTTTTTAGGTCAAGTTTATTTCGTTAGCCTATTTAAGATCTTTTCCGGGTCTTAGATAGGAGACTCGTTTTTCATTCTACCTCTAGGGTTTTAACCCATGGAGAACTAAACACGTTTGTTTCGCTAGACGATTGAAGCATTGCAATGGATTGGTTGTGAGATTTCTATTCCTTGTTTTATATCTTATTAAGTTGGTTTAATTCTCTTGAGCATATTGTCTATTGGTTTGTGTTGATTTATCTAGAGTTGCTAACTAGATTTATCGATATTTATCATAGTGCTAGGATTTGCATATAGCGGAATGCGAGTGCATATCTAGTAGCAAACACAATTGTTACATATAGTGGAATACGAGTGTGCAATTGTGAGAGAGAGTTATTTGCATGTTAGGTAGTAAGGTTTTCTTCTATTTGCATGTATCCTATATCCTTGTTTGAATGCTATTGCTTTATTGATAGTAAGGTTTTCTTCTATTGATATTGTGGTAAGTACTATCAACAACTGTCTGAATTGGTAGTTAATTACGATCAGGGTGGGAACGACTATAAGATTGTGAAAAGAACTTGGAACAATAGTTATCAGTAATCAACCAGTTTTAGCTGTAGTGTGGATATTTGTCTAGTGGAATACTTCCACCCATCATACTTATTCTTTCTCTAAAGCTTGCATCCTTGTTACTCTGCGATCATACTAAAAACCCCCATGTTACTTGTTGGTTACACGTCTTTTGCATGCTAATCAACACTCAGAAAGATCACTTCCTCCCTGTGGGATTCGACCCTTGCTTGCCTCTACTACTTGTTTAGGTTTGTTAGGTTTTATTTTGACCGGGTTTAGGACGACTAAAAACCCGTCCGTCAAATTTGGCGCCATTGCCGGGGAGGCAAGATTTGATTTTTCTGTGTGTTTGTTTGTGTGCGTGTTACGTCGGTGTGGACCTATCTTACGGTCCACACCAGTGCTACTGATTTGATTTTTTTGATTTTGATACAGATATGGATTTCTGGGGAGAGACGCGCGATGACCCATACCCCTGCTCATTCTCTCTAGAGAGGGGATACTACCCCAACTCGGGTGCAGAAAGACCAGTCAGACCCTGCAGAATCTGTCACGAAACGCTGCACACCATTGGCGATTGTCCAGGACTTCCCGCATTCGTAACAGCAGTAAACGCACGTCGAGGTGTAAATTCGCAGGGACCGAGACCAGAGCCGTATCCGAACACCTACAACTCAGGGTCGAGGGAGCACTATAACCCAGTTCCGTATGGAAATCAACCACAGTACGGGCAACCATATGCGCATGGATTCCAAGGACAACACGCAAACTTGCCTGCACCCAATGCTGATGTACTCAACACTCTGGTTCAAAGCATGGCAACCATGGCCCAACACGTGTCCTCACTGCAAACAACCATGGCTCAGAGTGTCCAACAGCAGTAAGAGGCGATTTCCAGTCTCCAAAGCCAGTTTAACCAACTGAGTCAAGCGTTGATTGAGTCAAAGTCCGCACAACCACGAGTCCCTGCAGTAGAAAATACACAAGAGACTGTCTATGCTATGAAGCTGAGGAGCGGGCCTGAGATGGAGAATCCGAGGGAAAATGTGAGTGCCATTATCCTCCGGAGTGGAAAGCAATTGGTCGTTCCTCCTAGTGCTGAAAAGGAGAGCGAATATGAGATGGAGATAATCTCCGACTGCCCCGCGGCGCCCCTGACCGCGACCCGGCGGTATGTTGGAACTGAAGCCAGTAAAGAAGAACGCAAGTCACCGCCCCGCGGCGACACCGACCGCGACCCGGCGGCAAGTCTCAGTTTCCCCTCCTCACAACCACCGCCCCGCGGCGATGACCACCACCCCTGCGGTGACGGAGTTCTTGCTAGCGAGATTTTGCCGTGCCCCGCGGTGAGACCAGCGCGACCCGGCGTCCAAAATTCCAGTTCAGCTGATGAGGTTTGCGTTGATACTTATGTTCGTCTGGTCTTTCCCCCTCTTGGGTCCGAGAAGCCTCCTGCACCATTCCCTGAAGCCCTGGCAGACACTAGGAGGCCAGTCAAGGACAAGGATATGTTTGATTGGGTGAGCAACTATGAGGCAAATTCCCCTTTGCTCGAAATGGAGGACAACACCCCTCGCTTCAAGGAATTTCTAAAGACGCTGCGCAAGATCAAGAAGAAGCAGAAGGGGGAGAGCAAAAAGGAAAGTGAGATTCACAGGGTAAATCATTTGACGCTGGTCACGGGGCAGGAAAAGCATGCAGCACCTGAGATGCTGGGTAGACCATTTCTGAAAATTGCAAGTGCGTTCATGGATATGCACAACGGTCCACCCACCACGAAGTACAAGAGACTGGGGGCAATGCTCAACATGGAGCACCCAAAGAGGCACCCCCCTGATCCAGGCCCCAGGAGTTTGGTTGTTGTGAGCAACCCAAGTTGAGATTGAGTAGGATGTCAAGCCATGACAATAACTAAGGCACTATCCGGGAGGCAACCCGAGGTATGTTTTTCTTTCTTTGTTTTTGCATTTTTCTGTAGTGTGTTTTTACTTTGTTTTTGTTCTTGTTTTTTGTTTCCGACTAACCTGCAGGGAAGAGACCCATGCCTATTGAAGAAGGTGTTCACTGCCAATGTAAGTCTTCTTATCCCTGCACTAATAAACTCCCCGAAAAAACCTTAAACGGGGAGGAAAAAAAAAAATTAAAAATTAAAAAAAAAAAAAAAACAGTTCTGCCGATGGCCAGCTGTCTAGAGTTCCCCATGAAGATGGTGTGCATCATGTTGTCAAGGAGGATATATTGCCCTACACTTGATTTGACAACAATATTGGTCCTACAATTGGCAGCTGAGGAGGAGGAACACTAGAGCCCCCATCAAGATCATATTTGGGCTCTACCATGTGTTCCTAGAAGGCTGTGCAATCCTACTATCATTGTTTTACCACTACTCACCCAAGTGGTTTTCTTTTGATTGCACGGTAGGAGAAGATTATAGAGTTGATGAAGACACCCGCCCAACACCAGAGACCTGGGCATATACTGAGATTACCGCCAGCAAACCGGAAGTGTCCAAGCCAACTCAGCGGCGTTTGTAAGTTATTTTTTGTTTTTCCCTATGCTTCTATTCTTTTGTCTTTCATTACATTGAGGACAATGCAATGTTTAAGCATGGAGGAGAGTTCTATACTTGCTACGTTGTTGAGGAGAAAAAATAAAAAAGCCAAAAAATTTGAAAAAGGCTAAAATTGAAATCCTGGGATAGGTCGAAAACCCGAAAGGGCGGCCTAGGTAATAAGCAGGTGGCTTGGACCAGCATTAGGCTGGGATAATATGTGGTCAAGAGTGACGTGAGCATATGTGAGCCCATCTATTGAAAAATGAAATGAGTGGCTTGGTGAAAATCCGAAAGGGCGCCTTGGCAAAATGAGTGAAAAGAAGAAGATTAAATTTTAGGAATCCTCATTTTTCCTGGCATGGCGACATAAGAAGAGGTGATATAAGGAGGATTCGGGTAGGTCACTCTAGGAGGTATAAGAAGATAGATGGGAGATAGGATTAGATTATATTCACTCTATGTTGTTTGGGATAAGCTTGGGAGAAGTACTCTGCTTTCCTTTTGGTTTGATTGTGTGGGGTGTTGAGATTTTTGATTTGATGTTGTAGTTTATTGTGCTAGGCTTATATTGTATTGGTTGCCTGGAGTTTATTGTTGGGTATGACTCTTGGAGATTGAGTTTTCTATGCTTCATGAAACCTTGGGGATTGATTGGAGGAGTAGGTTGACTTTAGCTTACTCGAGGACGAGCAAGGTTTAAGCATGGGGGATTTGATCAGTGCTATTTTGTAGTGCATATCTGGGGGTTATTACCAGGTTTGAGGCGCCATTTGGATGGATTTAGAGCACAATCATGGATTATGGAGTTAGAGTGGAGAAGTGAAGAAATCATGGGATTTATAGAGGTTTGAAGTGTATTGAAGAGTAGAAGAACAATGTGCTGAATTCAAATGGTTCATTCTCTCTACTCAGATGTCCAAATGAAGTTATTCCAAATCGAGGAGTTAAATCTTGAAGTCTACTGCAAGTCCTCAAAATATGAGCGCAATCCGAGTTGGGAATCAAACGTTATGGCGTTTTTACGGAAGTGTCGCAGAAGCTGAAGAAGACACCGCTTGACGCCCCGCGCCAGAAGCCACCGCGACCCGGGGTGGATCTCAGAGAAGGAACTGACGCCCCGCGGTGGGAGTCACCGCCCCGCGGTGGACTTGTTAATGCCTCGCGGCCATCGAGATATTATTTCCTATTTTGCAATTTCGGATTTGCTAGTTCTATTATCTTGTTTCCTTTATTATTTTTTAGGTCAAGTTTATTTCGTTAACCTATTTAAGATCTTTTCCAGGTCTTAGATAGGAGACTCGTTTTTCATTCTTCCTCTAGGGTTTTAACCCATGGAGAACTAAACACGTTTGTTTCGCTAGACGATTGAAGCATTGCAATGGATTGGTTGTGAGATTTCTATTCCTTGTTCTATATCTTATTAAGTTGGTTTAATTCTCTTGAGCATATTGTCTATTGGTTTGTGTTGATTTAACTAGAGTTGCTAACTAGATTTATCGATATTTATCATAGTGCTAGGATTTGCATATAGCGGAATGAGAGTGCATATCTAGTAGCAAACACAATTGTTACATATAGTGGAATACGAGTGTGCAATTGTGAGAGAGAGTTATTTGTATGTTAAGTAGTAAGGTTTTCTTCTATTTGCATGTATCCTATATCCTTGTTTGAATGCTATTGCTTTATTGATAGTAAGGTTTTCTTCTATTGATATTGCGGTAAGTACTATCAACAACTGTCTGAATTGGTAGTTAATTACGATCAGGATGGGAACGACTATAAGATTGTGAAAACAACTTGGAACAATAGTTATCAGTGATCAACCAGTTTTATCTGCAGTGTGGATATTTGTCTAGTGGAATACTTCCACCCATCATACTTATTCTTTCTCTAAAGCTTGCATCCTTGTTACTCTGCGATCATACTAAAAAAAACCCTGTTACTTGTCGGTTACACGTCTTTTGCATGCTAATCAACACTCAGAAAGATCACTTCCTCCCTGTGGGATTCGACCCTTACTTGCCTCTACTATTTGTTTAGGTTTGTTAGGTTTTATTTTGACCGGGTTTAGGATGACTAAAAACCCGTCCGTCAGTAGCATGGAGGTCGCGAGGAGGTCCAAGAAGCAAGTTGTGCACTAAGGTACTTTGTAACGCGGTCTTTGCACCGTCCTGGCCTCTAGATCGCGTTGTTGGTGCTTGGTCGTTGAAATGACTTTGTGCCCTTTGGAAGAATGCGTTGTCCGGCTACTTGGGTCTGCAGTGTTGGAAGCATCTCCAGGATCTAAGTGGCGTCGTGTTGATCCTGACGCGGGCTTTTCTGCTTCCATAGGTCTTTCTCGATCACACCCAACCTGAGCCTGTAAAATCTCATGGGGAGACATAGGTAAGAGAGTCACGCGCTTCCCATGGTAGGTAAACAAATAGGTGTTCAGATACCCATCGTGAAGCATGCGACGATCGAACTACCATGGACGCCCAAGCAAGAGATGGGTGGCATCCATTGCAATCACATCACATAAAATTTTGTCAATGTATGGACCAATGGAAAAGGTAATAAGACACTGCTGTAAGACAGTGTTACCCGTACTTGAAGAAATCCATTGGAAGGCATAAGGTTGGGGATGAGGCGTCGTAGGCAACTTGAAGTGTGACACGACCTTCTCATTCTCAATATTTACACATGATCCTCCATCAACTATGACACTCAAGGAAGCCGTCTGGACGAGATCCCTTGTGTTGAACAAGTTCTCGCATTGGTCGTGGAGGCCCGCTTCCTTGACTGTGAGGAGACGACGCGTTACCAAACTCAATGGTGTGCCTGCGTTCAGAGAAGCGAGTTCGCAGTCATAGGCGTCTTCCTCCTCTTCGATGCCTTCATCGATGGCCTCTAGGGTTTGGTCCTCGTCGTTGCAAGACTCGTAGCCGGCGGCGGCCGTGGAGAACAAAACCTTTCGAGCGTTAGGGCAATCCTTCTTATAGTGGCCTCTTCCACCACACTTGTAACACTCAAGGTCGCACGCGCGATCTGTGCCCACTGGAGCTTGTCCGGGCGCGTTCTGGTGCGGCGCGGTGCTTGGCGTCGAAGGCTTCGCTTTGGGGGCTTGGCCCGATGCGGCTGTGGCAGAAACACTAGGGCGAACATGAGTTTAAGGTAATCCACTAGGGTTAGAAGAATACCTTTGTGGGCCACTTGGAAAAGTGTAAGACTTTCGGCGAAAGATTTGTTCATGAATTTGCATCGCCGTATGTGTGAGTGTGTTCAAATCTTTGATGGTCAAAATCTCGAGTTGATCACGGATGTTTGTGTTTAAGCCACTCAAGAATTTCGTCCTCAAAGTCGATGGTGCAACAGAGATGTTGGCCTTGTAATACATGTCTTCAAGCTTGGAAAATAACTCGAGTGGACTCATTGACCCTTGGCGAGCCATGGCTATCTCCATTCTCATTTGATTCATATAGTCTGGAGGCACGTATTTCTTGGTCATTACATAGACGAGTTGATGCCATTCAGTGACTCGTGTTTTGTGGCGACGCACGCAGTCATCCTCGAAGCGATGCCACCACACTCGGGCTGCTCCTCGAAAGTGAAGTGTTGAGGCGTAAACATGCTCCTCTGGAGGAACGCGGCAATAGCGTAGGGTGTACTCCGTAGCCTACACCCATTCAAGAAAAACAGAGGGATTGTATTCACTAAAGAAATGCTCGATCTTTACCTTGACTTCGTGTCATTGGTATCGAGGCTGGGCAGGTGATTGGTTGAACGCGTTGTTTGGCACGGCGGCGTAGAGAGGATTCTCGTAGGCGCGCATACCATGGCGTCTATCGCGTCCAACCTGGCGTCTATCGCGGTCTTGGTGATCTTCTCCGCGAGCAAACTCATCCCTTGGCGCGTAGGCGTCGTCGCGTCGGCGTCTTCACGGCTGGTCATCGTAGTCGGCTCGGCGAAAGTCCCTTGGTATAACATCGCGGCGCTCGCCGCCAATGTCGCGAACACGTTCTCCTTGGGGATGGAGACACGGTGGAGGTATCCAATCCGAGGGGTGATCCTGTAATTCAAGTGGATCTCCAAGAGGGGGGTGAAAAAAGTTAGGGTTGACCATACCTGAGTCCTCGATCTCCTCGTCGTCATACTCGTCGAAGTCGTCGTGGACATTGGGTGTGATCGACGCGTAGCCATCGGATCCATAACGCAGCGTCCGAACACTTTGGTGTCGAAGATGATCGCGTACATCATGGCTCTGTGGCTGGGTAGTTGGGGTCCTCAATTGATCATCGCGTCGCGTATGCCTACTTCGTCGGCGACTATGTCTCCTTGGCGTCGCGTTGGCTTTCTCGGCTCGGCGAGGGCGGCCTTCGCGAGGCGCTAATCCCGGTACGCATCTCTGGGTTCTCCTAGAGGCATAGCGATCATCAAAGTTGTATGGTTCAGAAAACTCACCTTGAGTGTCTTCGGCGTCGCGGTCGTTGTCGGAGCCGGTGTCGAAGCCTGCGGGTGTGGCTCTGGGCACGTAGCGGTCCATGTGCGAAACGAAGCCTTGGCGACTCTCGATGACACTTTGCATACGATTGAGTTGTGGTTGAGGTTGAGAGGTCGAAGGCATGATCCCTTTGCCTTTGTCGACTCTTGTCTTCGATGGACCCACGTCGGTGGCTCGTTGTTGAGCCGGCGCGTCCATAGTACTCAGGGGTGTCGGAGTGGGCACGAGTTGTGTCGCGCGTTCTCTGGCTTCAAATTGAGCAACGCGTTGACGAAGAGCTTGGATCTCTCGTTGCTCTTCGGACAACTCCATGATGGGGTCTTGTTGTGGGGGGTCAATCGGTGGTTGGTCTTGGGGTAGACCCAACGGCGGTGGATTTGGATTGGTGTTGTCGACTCCAAGTTGGTCTTCACGTTGTCCAACCGTCATGCTACCTATAACAATATGGCCAGACATGGGAGTAAAAATGAACCAAAAGACAACAAAGAACAACAACCAAGAAAGTCACTAGTCAAGTCACAAAGTTCACGTAGGTAGGGCTAGTTTGGCTTGCCGTGAGGGTGGCTTGGTTTGCACAAGAGATGGTGTATCAAGCAAGTTGCAATCAAACAAACAAGAACAAATTGAAACCCTAAAACAAATGTAAACAAAGTAACCTAATTAGCAAGAAATCACCTTCTAGGAAGCTTGACCTAGACGGTGGAGAGGTTGAGAAGATGAGCTTAGACCGAGAGTGGGTTAGGGTTGCCTTATTTTGGCTTTACCTAACTTTGGTAACTTTTTTTTTTTGAATATCTTTTTGATATTTTTTTTTTATAATATCTTTTGATCTTTTTGGATTGCAAAAGGAAACAAAAGAAAAACGGTCTAAGTAACAAGAATATCACAAGTGTGATCTTTAGAGATAGGAGAGAGAAGATAAGATTTGATTGATATCTTATAAGGAAATTCGGTTAACTTAACTAAAAAGCAAAATCTAGCAAACAAGGAAACTCTATCCACGCGTGAAACAAGGAAATAAAATATTCTAGCATGCAAGATAACAAATTACCTAACACACCAAAACTTATGGAACAAGGAAAAATTTTCGGCCAAGAGTTTATCTTCTAGAAACCGAGTAGGTTAGGCAAATATGGAAACTTTGGTTTTTCTCAAGATCTTACGAAAACAAACGATGGGGGCTAAGAAAAGGAAAATTTGTGAACAAGATGCAAACTTGAGTTCGTGACTTACAAGACTGTTGGGCTCTGATGCCAGTTGATGTGTTCTTGCCTCCGATGACAAGCCAATTGTCAAAGGCGACACCTTTGGATCTAGTCTTGGGCGAGAAGTCACGTTGTCTTGCACGAAAGGCTGGCAAGATGGTGGCGAAGCGAACCCGGTGGAGGTGGACTGGAAGATTGCGGTGTCGGCGAGGTGGAGTGTCACGTTGAGTGTCACAACAGCGAAGACGACGTCAATGGTGAAGGCGATGGCGAATGCGATGGAATTGGTGGCGATGGTGGACATGATGGAAGCGATGGAAGCGATGGATGGGGCGACTAGATAGCGATGGCGGAAGCGATTTGATGAGGGATAGATGACTTGAAAAGACAAGTCTTTGCTATCGTAGCGTCGACTGCGGATGAAGGGAGATGCGAAGGAAGACTGGCTTGAAGGTTCAAGCAATTGCCGTAGCGTCGGAAGCGGAGGGAATGGGGATGCGAAGATAGAGGGTGACGTCCGATCAAGGGAAGGAGGATAAACACTCTACTTGAAACCTTGATTAAAATTGAACGTGTTGAAACAAATAACATAGTTTGACTTAAATACTAGAGGCGAGACATCGGATGGGCCAAGTCGAGCCTAGTGGGCTAGCCCATGCAAGCATGCAAAAGGCACAAACCCTAAAATAGAAAGGACTATAAAAGGAAACTATCTAAAAAGCAATAATAACAATTATAGAAAGCATCTCAAAAAGAACGCGGCGAAGGCATGGATGCAAACACCGCGAGGAATGACGACAAAGGGTCGATGGCCTCGCGAGTGGGTTCACGCGATGCCGGCTGCGATGAACGCGATGTTTCGATGCCGATGGTGGAGAGGACAACGAGTCTTGGGTTGGCGTCTGGGCTTCCTTGGCCAGCGATGACGCGTGCGACAAGTGACGCGACGGCGGCGGCGATGGCCTTAGACCTAGACCTTGTCACTGGCCCCTCTGAGCGTAGGCTCATGGCTTCTTCCTCGTCTTGGGTCGTGATGGGAGGCAGGGTCACATCACCTACTTAGAACGATATTGCAGACTAACTTGCACAAGTGGGAGGATTGCCTACCCTTCATTGAGTTTGCATACAATCGATCCATTCACATCGCCACCAAGAAGACGCCTTTTGAAGTGGTGTATGGTCGCAACCCTGCGACGCCTTTGGATCATTTACCATATGCCATCATGGAGCGGGAAAGCAAAGAAGGGGCCGACCATGCCCATAGGATTCAGAAGCCTACCTATGGAGGGGAGGATGATGTGACTATGCCCCATCAAGTACAACCAACAAGCAAGGCCTGTACAGTTCCCTGCACAACAAGGCCTCCGAGTTCCCCAGACAGTTCCCTGCCCAGCAAGGTCTCCACACTTTTGTCTGACTCTCCGAGTTCTTCAAACAGTTCATGCACAACAAGGTCTCCACAGTTCCCTCTGACCGTCCTCCTATCACTGCGCCTCCTGAGCTACCACCAAGGGCAATCACACGCGCTCGAGCCAAGGAGCTTCAAGCCAAGATCAAGAGAGGTCTCCTAAACCTTGGAGCGATAAGCCAAGACCTTGTGGGATCGATGACATTGCTTGTGACCCACATTTCCTTCTAAGGAACTACACCACCGGCATTTTGCACAAGACCTTCTAGAACAAATTTCAACCGGCCTCTTTAATATTTTCAGTTTATTTTAGTACTTTTGAGAATTAAAGACTACTATAATAAAGGTTTTACTTGGGGAGGGGGAGAGTCTAGGAGTTAAGATATTGTGGCCATGTGAAAGGTTGGCCGAGGGCTTCCTTGGAGGTCTATAAAAGGCTGAGGCTTTTCCCTTGTAAAATCATCTTCAACTTGAATCAAAAACCTCTAAAAGAGTTCAGTTTTTCTTTCGGAAAATTCCAGCAACAATCTTAGTTCGTGAGTTGTATCGAACTACCTATCGATCTTCTTCTTAGGGTGAGTTACATCCCTTAGTCGTTGATCATCCTTGTTCTTCCTAGTGGTGCATCATATCTACTCAAGAAGATCACTTATCCCTATCACTATCCCAGCCAAACCCGGTTCCCATCCACTCCAACTTCCCTTCACGAACTCAGTTCCCTATTCCACCGTAAAGGAGCTCTTCCTCTCATCGGACGTGGCATCCTCTTGGTGGTTGACTTCATTGGCATTTCCTTGCACCGAGGCTGAAGATATCGTCGATCCTATCACTTACTATGACCACTGTTGGGCGTCTGTTGCATAAGGAACATGTAGATGAGGAGTCTGAGAATGAGAAGGATAAGGAAAAGGAGGAAACTAAGCAAAGGCCTTCTGAACCACGCCTGGTCCCTAATACTCATGTGCTTTTGGAGAGTTTGGGGCGCATTGAGCATGTCCATGTTTATGGGTTAAACACTGTTGTTGCTACTGTTGAAAAGGGAAGCAACTTCACCAATGAGATAGTGGTTGAGCTGTGGAAGACCTTTGCTGCACTAGTTAAGGAATTTGCAAAGTTGGTTGACAAGCAGGTTGCGCAGGAGGCACAGAAGCCTGAGGAGTAATTCTCCTAGTTCCCTACTCAGTTGACACGGAGCCCTTAGTTCCCTTAGGATCTCACTTCCATATTATGATCCATTTTGTGTGTCTCTGAGTGTTTTTAATTGTTATATGTTATCTGTGTTTTAATTATATTTAATGAAATATTTTGGTGTCCTTGTGTTGTTAAGTCTTGCTTTCAACTTCTATTATTGTGCCATTTCTCTAGAGTTCAGAATAAGTCATTGATTCTCTCTAAATTTTCTTTGCTTATCATCTAACTGGTTCTTTTCGATGATGTCAAAAGGGGGAATGAACTCTGTTATCTAAAACTAATAGGTTGAAAGGAACTTCTGTACTGGTTGCTATCTTAAGGGGGAACTTAGATAATCAGTTTATTTGTTGAGGGAGAATATGCAATTCACTAATGATCATTCTACATCTAGCCTCATATATCATGCTCATGTCATTCATGCCTATTTTAGATATGTCAGGTTCTACTTGTTTGTCATCATCAAAAAGGGGGAAATTGTTAGGATGTGAACTTTCAAGAACTCTGGTTCCCTTGAAAGTTCCCTCCTTCAGTTTTCCTAGTTTTGACGATGACAAACACTTTGCTATTAATATTTCCATATGTGTAGTTGAACAGGGAACTCAAGCTTAGGAAATGAAGAACAGAGACCAAGATGCCAGAATTAAGAACTGGCACAAGAACTCAAAGAATGACGATTAGCTACTTAGTGGTGCCGCGCTAATTGGATAAGATCTCAGCGCGTTGGTTGTTTAGGGTAGATCTTTTATCTTAGAGAGATAAGATAAAAGATATCCTTGTTTCCATATATTTATGAGATTATTTGAATATCTTTTATGGAAGCAAAAATATGTAAAATCAAGAAAGATATTATTTGGTAACAAATATTATCTTTTCTGATTTCTTTTGGTTATTTTATATGTGCAAATCAACCAGCTGTAGATATTATTCTACTCGGTTGAAATGTATAAATAAAATAATCAAACTCTCTCATTTCTAACGCATTCACGCATTGCTGAAGGTGAAGAGAAATCGGTGCTTGTTCTTGTGAGAAGAACTGTGTAAGTCTCTTGGTTTTTGTGCTTGATTAGGTCGAACTAGGTAGAGAGTCTTAAGTGTATCTTAAGTCTTTAATCTGTGTATTCTACTCTAGTTGATTGTAATCGAAGCATGAATAAAAGAAGTAAATTTTGAAATCCTTTCGAAAGAGAAGTAGTGGGTTTTATCCTGGATAACTAGTTGGTTATCAAAGGTTCCCACTCTAAGGAACTTGTCTTGAATCTGTAAAGTTACTTTGTTATATTCCGTTGTTAAGGAACTGAACTTCTCTGAAGACTCAGTTCCCTTTGATTACTAACATCTACGATCCTACATAGATGAATAAAGTAAAAGCATATATAAACTGCAAAGGATGGCAAAAAGGATTTTAATTGGAGGGGCTCCATTCAGTCCAATAAGTGGGCAAAGCAGGCATAAGAAGTAGCTCCCACAGCATGCATCTGGTCTAAACTCTGCGTTTTGAGCTTATTACTTTTGGCCCATCTTCTTCCTATGATATTGCTCCCTTATATAAGGGTTAATCCTACCTACATTTAAATACATTAGACACCTCTACACGGCTATACTAGTTGGGTGGTGGCGGAACCAGAGATTCCTGAAAGAGGGGGCACAATTTTTTTTATATTATATTAATATTAAATAAAATAATTATAAATAATATTAATATCAATCTCACATACATTCTTCTAATCTTATTTCATACTTTTCTTTCTTGAAATTGATAATCTCTTACTCGCACAATAAATTTGTCTATATTCCTTTTTAGAATAATTCAATTTAATAAAAGTTTGTTAACACGTCAATCAAATTAAATTAAGTTTGAATTATAAATAAATTAATTCAAGCAAATCTATACCTAAATCGAAATACCCTAACCATCACGATTCAAGTTTATAAGATTGAAAATGAGTTGTTATTTCAGAATTCAAATTGAGATGGTCCGGGTATGAATTTAGATGTTTTATTAGCAAATCCTCATAATTTGAGTGTAAGAAATACGTGAAGTTGGACTGGAGTACCCTTAAACTCAAATATACTCACCGAAATTCCTAAAAAAGATTAATATAAAGACTGAGCGAAAAAAAAAAAAAAAAAAAAACTCGTATTGAAGGAATGTA
The DNA here is from genome assembly GCA_027886185.1 of Rheum nobile. Taxonomy (NCBI): domain Eukaryota; kingdom Viridiplantae; phylum Streptophyta; class Magnoliopsida; order Caryophyllales; family Polygonaceae; genus Rheum; species Rheum nobile. The sequence goes on along the minus strand of WOAB01000540.1, from coordinate 2,914,354 downwards.
ATTGATGGAGTTGGGAGAGAATCGTACCCTCCTTCACCACTTTATTATCCATTTGGGTGTAAAAAATAAGAATGACCTGTAGGCTCATCACATTTGGATTGGCCATGGTTTGCAAGTAATTGGACTTGTCATTTCTAATGAATCCACATTTATTTACATTACTCCGCTTTCCCCTACTCAGTAAATTAACTTCACCGTACGTTTGGGTGTTTAGAAAGCAATTAAAGGAGATAAGATGTGTTGTCCTGTTCTGCCCTGTTTGGTTGTGCTCCCAAAAGAGAGTTTGCATGTGCTCTAAAGTCTGACCACTACGTAGTCCTTAACAGAGGTAAACCAGTCTTTTGATGCATATCTTGGTGTCATGTGTTGCTTTTATTCCAACAACATTAACATTTTATCGTATAGCTTTTCCTAAGGGCTTGTTTGGATTGTTGGATGACCTGAGCCATGTATCTTTGTAAAATATGGGAGATCGAAATTTGTCTTAGTTTTGTAGTAAAGCTTCTTAGGAAGGTAATTAATAGTAAATATGGAGGTTGTTGGGAAGTGAATTTCCAAGAACTTTGGTTCCCTTCCTCAGTTTTCCTACTTTTGATGATGACAAACACTTTGTTATTAATATTTCCACATGTGTAATTGAACAAGGAACTTAGGTTCAGGAATAGAAGAACAAAGACCAAGACGTCAGGATTGGAAACTAGCATGGGAACTCAGGAGCAACGATACTTCAATATTGCGCTAACTGGAAAGAGATTTTATAAGTGGCGGCTGGCAGTTTAGGGTAGATTTTTATCTTAGAGAGAGAAAGATAAAGATATCCTGTTTCCATATATTTTAGGAGATTATTTGTATATCTTTTATGGAAACGAAAGTGTGTAAAATCGGGAAGGATAATATTTGGTAACAAATATTATCTTTTTAGATTACTTTTGGTTATTTTATTCATGCATATCAACCAGTTGTAGATCTTGATTCTATACGGTTGAGATGTATAAATCAAGTAATCAAACTCTCTCGTTAGATAAGTTTTCACACATTGTTGAAGGTGAAGAAAACCGTGCTTGTTCTTGTGAGAAGAACTGTATAAGTCTCTTGCTTTTTGGTGCTTGATTAGGTCGAACTAGATAGAGAATCTTAAGTGTGTCTTAAGTCTTTAATCTGTGTGTTCTATTCTAGTTGATTGTAATCGAAGCTTGAATAAAAAAAGTAGACTTTGAAATCCTCTTGAAAGAGAGGTAGTGGGTTTTATCCTGAATAACTAGTTGGTTATCAAAGGTTTCCACCCTAAGAAACTTGCCTTAAATCTGTGTTGTTACTTATTCCGCTGCTAAGGAACTGAACTCTCAGTTCCCTTTGATTGCTAACACGTACGATCCTACAATTGGTATCCGAGCCGACGCTCTAGATTTGTGTTAGTTTGCAGATTTCAAGATGTATAGCTCAAATGAAATCACTCTCACCAAGGGAATCATGTCGACTACCCCTGGAATTCAAAGTCTTCCCCTAACGCAAATTATAGGGAAACTTATGATTGAAGAAAAGGATGCTCTTGAGATCAGTTCTGAAAAGAAAATTGAGAAAGGAATCACGCTAAAGATTGCAAAAGCCTTCTCAAGATTGGAAATGGAGGAAGAAAATTCTGATCTTGAAAAAGAGGAAGATGAGATGACCGCTCTTGTCACAAAGCACATCAAAAAGCACTTCAACAAGGGAAAGTTCAAGAAATCCTTCCAGAAAAGGGACCTCAAGGATTATGCTTGTTATCAATGCAAGAAAAGAGGACATCTTGCTAAGAACTGTCCAAATGGTTCTAATGAAGATGACAAGCCGATGAAAAAGAAGGCTTTAGTTGCTGCTTGGGGAGAGGACTCAGATGAGGAACTGAATCTGAGTGTATTCTCCAGAAGAAGATGTTTAATGGCTAAGGAGGACTCAATGGATTTAGATGACTCTGAGATATTCTCTTCTGACTTTATTAAATCTCTTCTTGATTGTGATAAGAAGCAATTGATTAAGATTATTAGGAAACTTGGAAAAGAGAACAGTTTCCTTTAGGAAAGATTAGATGAATGTAAGGAATAAATTTCATGATTATCTACTGAGAATTCTGTTTGGAGCAAGAAACTTGATGAAACTGAAAAATTACTTGCTAGTTCCTCTAGGAAGTGTGATTTATGTACAAATCGTGAAAAAGAACCAATGCATGCTAATATTTCTATTGATTATCTTACCGACTCTGAAAAGACCACCTCTACCATGCTTCTTGAAATAATTAGTAAACTTGATGATCTCACTGGTTCTATGAATGAGAAAACTGTGAATCAAACTGTGTTTGTTAAGTCAATATATGGTATTGGTTATCCTGATAAGGAAGATTCTGAGGACTCATGCTCCGCTGAGAATGATAAACTAAGAAGGGAACTGGTTGAGAAAAATGAAACTCTTATTCTAGCTCTGCAAACTTCTCGTGATAAAAATCAGTTCCTGGAAGAGAAGGTAAAGGTTCTTGAGAAGAAGCCTAAAGGTAAGCAAACATGGTTTGATGGCCAAAATGCTCATCACATGTATGTTAACCAACCCCAAGGGAACTCAGGTAAGGGAATTGACTTCCAGCAGAGGAAACAAGAAAAACCTTTTCGTCCCGGTAAAGGAAAATATGGTCATGTTGTGTATAATCGTATTTGCTGGCATTGTGGTAAAAATGGTCATTATATTCATGATTGCATAAGAAAAGACAAATTGAAGAAATTCATAGGAAAAGGAACTTGGATGTTGAAATTGGTGGTCATGTGTATTACCCAGCTAACCTGCAGGAGCAAAGGAACTCTCATTCCCACAAACCCAGAAAAGCCAAGCTTGTCTGGGTGCGTAAGTCTTAATTGAATTGCAGGTTGAAGTGAGATGCATAGTTCCCTACAATTTGAGAATTAATGATTAGGACGCAGAATTGAAGATTATTTACGCTCATCTCACTTCAGAGGAATAATAGAGGAAATAAATCCTTTGTTAAAGGAAATTGTTTTGGAGGGGCAGAAACAATGAAGGGAATTCCAATGCCGAGAGAAATGATCGAGAGTCACAAGTTGGTGACTTTAGTTCCCAGTGGTAATATCAACGGAACTACAAGCATCAGAAGTCAATGATTCAGGGGGAACTGACGTAAATGAGGAAATTTGTCTCTTCAACTGCTTATTGTTCCCAAGTCCTATGGTTGGAGCAACAACTGTGTGGTCAAAGTATGTTCCTTTGATACTATTCTTGTCATGTTTGTTGTTACTAATGCCTTTAACTATGTGTAGTATTCAGTTCCTCATGTTAGGACTAAGCATTTTTTATATTAGGCATCATTTCTTGAGATATTTGGCATAATGTTGAAAAAGAACTCATTGCTATGAATCATTGTAGAGTAGAGGTCCGAATTGTTGATATTTTCACCAAAGCATTGAATCGAGAACCATTTGAGAACCTAAGTTTACTCCTTGAAATAAATTCTTTCAACTAGCGGCTTCACTTCCTATCTAGTTCCCTTGATTGTTGTTTGGAATAGATATTATTATAATCCTTGGGGAACTATGTATGATTTGCTTGTCATGTTCTGATTCTAGTTTTATTCATAATTTTTATTGTAAGTCATTCACTAGATTTATTGCTTAGATTCATGGGTAACATTTTTGTGAATTTGTGGCATGAACATCTCTTTTCTAAACCTATAAAAGTCAATTTGATCTATTTGCACCCTCATTATAAGCCGAAATGATGATTGACTTAAGATTGTCCCTTGCCTGACTACTTTAAGAGTTCTCTATGATCCTTTCTCTTGTTTTAGTCCACAACTGGGAATAATTATTGTAGTGTCAAAATGCCCTCCACGTTCTTGTTGTTTGGATATGTACTCTTGTGTGCATTCAACTTGTCCTATACATAAATATATCCAAACCAGCCTCAGCTTTGTGTCCAAGGAATTACGGTGACTGCTGTTTCGGCTATTGCATACTCTTGATGCACATTGATGGAATGGAACTGGAAAGGAATCGATGTTTGCTTCAATCTTCAAAGTAAAAAAAAAAGAGAGGAAAGAAAAAGGACAGAAAGGAAAAGAAGTGGACAAAATCTTTTTATTTCTTACCAAGGGAACTGAAGACGTCAGAAATCCTGATTACTGCAAAGCATCGTTTCCATACAAGAAAATAAAATGAAGAAGTGAATATTTCCTCTGAAGAATAATTGGAAATGATCATTGCTGCTAAGAAGGTAAAGTCTAATGTGATTCCTCTGGACATGAAGCCTCGATTCCCTTCTTTTTCTAGGACTCCTCCTAGCATCCCAACATTCATCTCCCTTTCGTCACTTTGTTTTTAATGTTCTTGTCTTTCATGTTCATATCTATGCTATTTTGGTATTTTCATGTAATTTGGTTCATGTCTTTACTATATGGGAATTATGTCTTTTAACTAGTTTCTTCTATGCACTTATCATTATTAGTTCCCTATGTGATTATTCTAACCAATATTTTCGATGATGTCAAAAGGGGGAATGAACTTTGGAATGGGACCAATAGGCTTGCAGGAATTATTATCTTGGTTGTTATTCTAAGGGGGAATTATGGAATTTGTAGTATTTGCTAAGGGGGAACATCATCAATATTCACATTCCTCTTACTTCTTCATATGATTCATACTTTGTATTTCATATCAACTGTCATTCATGCCTATTGTTTATATGTCAGGTTCTACATGTTTGTCATCATCAAAAAGGGGGAAATTATTGGGAAGTGAACTTTCAGGAACTCTGGTTCCCTTTCTCAGTTTTCCTACTTTTGACAAAGACAAACACTTTGCTATTAATATTTCCACATGTGTAGTTGAACAGGGAACTCAAGTTCAAGAAATGAAGAACAAAGACCAAGACATCACGATTGGGAACTAGCATGGGAACTCAGGAGCAACGATACTGGAAAGAGATTTTAAGAGCGACGGCTGGCAGTTTAGGGTAGATCTTTATCTTAGAGAGAGAAAGATAAAGATATCCTATTTCCAAATATTTTAGGAAATTATTTGTATATCTTTTATGGAAACGAAAGTGTGTAAAATCGGAAAGGATAATATTTGGTAATAAATATTATCTTTTCAGATTACTTTTGGTTATTTTATTCATGCATATCAACCAGCTGTAGATCTTGATTCTATATGGTTGAGATGTATAAATAAAGTAATCAAACTCTCTCGTTAGATAAGTTTTCACACATTGCTGAAGGTGAAGAAAAATGTGCTTGTTCTTGTGAGAAGAACCGTGTAAGTCTCTTGCTTTTTGGTGCTTGATTAGGTCGAACTAGGTAGAGAGTCTTAAGTGTGTCTTAAGTCTTTAATCTGTGTGTTCTATTCTAGTTGATTGTAATCGAAGCTTGAATAAAAGAAGTAGACTTTGAAATCCTCTTGAAAGAGATGTAGTGGGTTTTATCCTGGATAACTAGTTGGTTATCAAAGGTTCCCACTCTAAGGAACTTGTCTTAAATCTGTGTTGTTACTTATTCCGCTGCTAAGGAACTGAACTCTCAGTTCTCTTTGATTGCTAACGCGTACGATCTTACAGAGGTCTTGAAATTTGACATTATAGTAGCTTTGTTACCAAATATATGTGGCTGTTGCTATATACAATACAAAAACTTCCTTTTTGCACTACGATCTGTACGCATAGAAATTGCGTACACAATCTCTATGCGTACAGGTGAAATATTATTCAATTACAATAGAGCCGTTAAGAATACTGTACAAATGTGTATGCCATATTATAGCGTACACGATCTTTGTGCGTACAATATCTGCCGTTAGAAAAACTAGCCATTGGAAGCACTTGTGCGCAATCTCTGTGCGTACGCAATGTGTAAGCGTACAAAATTTGTCGTTACTCCAACGACAGAATTTTCCTCTTTAAATAGCTACTCATTCTTCTCACTTCCATATCAAAACAATCAATATTACCAAAATGATATATAATGAAAACACATATTGGAGTAGTAGAGAAGAGAATGAAGATTAAGTTAATAAAGATTTCGACGATGACAATTTCGAGGTTAGTAATGCATAAATGTTTGTAAAAGCAATATTTTTGTTATATATACATAGGGAGCTTATAATAGAGATTAAGTTAATATAGCTTAGATATGCATGAATTAAAGTTCGTATAGTTAATTATGGAATGATAAAAGTTCATATAGTTGTACAAGTGTTGTGTATGCATTATCAAAAAATTATATTATAAGATATATATTGAAAGATTAGTTTTTAGTAGTAGTAGAGAAGATGATGATGATTTAGCGGTATACATAGACGCCTATATTTGTTTTGAATTTGTTGTTCTTTAGTTTAAATTATAAAGATTAGTATTTAGTAGTAGTGAAGAAGAAGATGACGACTTAGCCATAGAGGCCTATATTTGTTTTGATTTTGTTGTTCTTTTGTTTATATTATAAACATTAGTATTTAGTAGTAGTGGAGAAGATGATGATATATTTGTTTTGAGTTTGTTGTTCTTTAGTTTATATTAAAGGATATATATTGAAAGATTAGTTTTTAGTAGTAGTGGAGAAGATGATGATGATTTAGCGGTATACATAGAGGCCTATATTTGTTATGAATTTGTTGGTCTTTAGTTTAGTTATGGATTAATAAAACTTAATGTTTTGTTATGTTATAGTATTACAATTGTACTTTGGTTGTATAGTATTAAAATATTTATTTAGATATGGTTAGTTACAATTATATTATAGTTGAGAAATGAATAAATTTCACGAATTGCAATCCATATATTGTAATATTATTGATTATGTAAACATGTATATGGGAAAGATTATGTACATTAATTTCATAATAATCTAAAGTGGGATAGCCGAGAGGAATTGGTTGAGTGGGTTAAGAACAGGGGCAAAGATTTGATGATGATTTTAGTCATTCGTACCTCAAAAGTCATAAGTGTTAGTTTGACGTGCGGGCACTTTGGTGAATATAGATCGGGGAGGAATAAATTAAGTTAGTGAAGAAGGGGATGTTGAGTTAGTTTGTGAAACCAACTCGAAGAAGTTTGGATGCAAATTTGAGTTGTGTGGTGTTCGAATGAAGAAAAAGTCAGGGGAAGAGACTTAGAAATGGATCATGAGTGTGATAAACGGATGCCACAACCATAAGCTTTCGACTAGCTGATAACATCTATTTTATACATATTTTAGGAGTTTAGTTACATATTAATTAGGTCATATTCATGCATATCTTATATTTTTATATTATTTTTTACATTATTATTATATACGGAGTCTACACTCGTATTTTTATGATTTCAGGTATTTAAGGTCCAGTTTGAAAATGATACGCTCGAATTTGCAAATGTCCGAGTGTCAACTAAAAGAATTCCTTCGGTGGGCCCTTGTTTCGTTGCTGTACGTGAAAGAAATTTACCTTGGGCCCGTATGAGAACTCGGCGTGGAATTGGGCCCGTATGAGATGCCTGCTTGAATCCAATGTGGAGGGGGAGATAGTTACGTATTATTTTTTGGCGGGGAATATATTAACGTAGCTTTAGGTCTAGGTTTAGATTTGAGTTTTAGTTTGCTTTTGAGTTTTACACATCAGCCGTACAAGTAGTGGTGGCAAATGGGCGGATCGGGCGGATTTCGGGCGGATAATTCGGATTTCGGGTCACTTCGAGTTCAGATCAATGTCGTGCATGATTTAACATCGGGTCAAGATGAGTCGGATCGGGTCGGTTCAGATCGTCCTATAGTTGGAGAAGTCGGATTATCGGGTCAAACTCGGTCGGGTTGTTTCAGGTTTCAGTTGAGCCCGATTTTGGCTAAGTCGGTTTTCGGTTGATTCGGCTTATTTGATTTCGGGTTGAATCGGATTTCAGATGAATCGGATTTCAAGCGTAATCAGATTTGGTCGAATCGGATTTCAAGCGTAATCGGATTTGATCGAATCGAATTTTGAGCGTAATCAGATTTGTATAATCAGATTTCGGTCGAATAAGATTTTGGTACATACCAAAAAATGCTAAACAGCCACGTATATTTTGCCACAACACCTATATGTAGCTAAATAGCTACCAAACTGGCTACATATGTTGCCACAAAAGCTTAGTCACAACAATTAGCCATATTTTTATTGTGGCTAAATATTAGCTATGGAGTTTCTAAAGTAATCACGAATATACACACGAATAGTTTGTGGCTAAATTGATGGTTGACTTAGTCACAAATATAGCCACGTCAAAATTCGCGTCTATTTAGTATGAACTCTATCAAAATAATATTTTATTAATAACAAATTTATAAATTTTAATATTAATTATGACACCAATTTAAACACGGTTGTAGCCACTATTCTCAAACGACTATTAGTTGGAAAATTTTAAGAATTTCCAAATTTACATAATTTGTTTTTTTGAAAATATAAAATATATATTATAATAATATATAATGATACCATATAAAAATGGGTTCATGAAATGAAATTTGATAATATAGAGTGTGTGGATTTTGTAATGTAGATATCAGGTTTTATTCTTGTAGTTAAAGGTTTTAAATTTATACATTTATGGTTTAAGGTTTGAGATTTAAGATCAGGTAAAACGGCCTCTTAGAATAAAACGAAAGTACAATTAAGGGTCTTTAGATTAGAATCAAATCAACGATCCAGATTAAATGTAAGAGGGTACACATATTTTACACTAGGAGGCACACACCCCTATTGAAACAAATCAACGTGATTTTTGGGATATTCTTAACCGAGATCTCACTTTCCATTTTCACATTCACACAATCTCCCCTAATCTCTCTTCATCTTCAACCTCTCCAGTCGTCTTTGTCTCCCCAATTTCGTCTCAGATCCACAACCAATTTCTTTCAATTTTTTTGGTTGCAGATTTTAAAAACAGTGAATCCGCGGAGCCTATGGCCGCCGACGGCGAGATCGAGAGCCGCTGGCCGCCGACGGAGTGGAGGATCTACGCGAATCGAGAGCCGCTGATCTGTTGAAATTGGGGGCAGGGTTCGCCGGCGCGGGTCTGGTGTGGTTGCGGGTCGACGGCCTCCAATCTCCATCGGTGGCTGCGAAGAGATCCGCAGCGGCGAAGATCCGACTGCTCGCCATCCTCGCTCCGATGGCAGTGGATCTGGGCACGCGGGGATGGTGAGATCTGGGCACGTGTGCAGAGGTTGAAGACGAAGCAAAGGCATGAAGAACCAGTCTCAACCGCCGAACCCCTCCCGGCCTCTCTCTTTCCTCAATCGCCGCCTTATCTGAAAAGCCCGATCCCGGGAGATCGACGACGATGGCAAATACTCCCTTACCTGCGAGACGATCAACCACCTTGCGAAATGCGAACGAGCTGCATCCCAATCCGTGAACGATCAGCACATTTTTGGAGCTTTTAGCGCATGCGGAGTAGGTGAAGACTTCGATCGGAGATCCGTTAGGGTTTAATTGGACCTTGATGATCCTATCTTTTGAGTGGTGTTCACGGAGAGTGGATGGTAAGCTTAAGAACCAGGCTTTCGGATCCTGTGGGGACGGCGAAGAGAGGATGACGAAGAGGAGAATTATGAGAGAGACTGTGATGGTAAAGTAGAACCAGAAAGTGAACGGATTCGTGATTTCAATTTGAGATTCGCCTGAGCCGAATCTCGTATCGCCCCCTTTTTCGCTTTCGATTTCATCAGCTAGGGTTTAGGACTTATGTTCGTGATTTTAATTTGACATTGCTCTGTGTATTTGCAGGAATTGCATTTGAGCTAGGGGGTGTTCAGTACAACAGAGGAGGAATTCTTGCAGTAATTAAATTTGACATTGCTCGTGTTACATTTTTTTTTTTGATATTGTATATATGATATTCAGTTTTTGTATGGTGCTATTTATAGTGTTACAATTTATGTATTTTGATATTTATGATTTAGATATATGATATTCAGTTTCTCTGTGGTGTTATTCATTATAGTAAAGTTGATATTCGATTTAGATTCTGCTTGTTGATGGGGTTGTATGAGTTATTTATAGTTGATATTCACATTTTTATATGTGATATTCAAATTATGTATTGTGATATTCATACACATTCTTTTGAAAGTGTTATGCATTGAGTAGTTGATATTCAAATTATATGATGTGATATTCACTATAATGTTGTTCATATTCATGTTGGATGTAGTTTCATGCGTTGAGTAGTTGATATTCAAAATTGGATTTGCGATATTCACTAGATACAAACAAAAAGTTTCGAAGATCATGAATCATTTCCAAAAGCTTGAAATTAACACATTAATATCAATACACTTTGTATGAATATCGCCTAATTTATATAACCGATAATCATCATACGCGGATTAAAATATGAATATCGACACTATTTTCATGAATATCGAATATTGCTTATATGAATATCGATTTCAAAATTACATGAATATCAAAACATTTTGAATGAATATCGATTACTGGCTGTATGAATATCTATAAAATTACGAAAATCAAATTGCGAAATCAGAATTTAAACCCTATGATTAAGGAAAGAGAATAATCTTCTCTTTCTCTCTCTTGTAACAACCCATTTAATATTTTTTTAATTAAAATTTGATTAATTGCCATATTTGGTTAGATTTGGTAGTTACACCCCTACCATATCTATTATATAACCTATTCATCCAACCATCTATCACCATCAATCCAACGCTCCAGATTAGTACTTTCGTTTTACCATAACTTTCATTTTACCGGAGCGCGCCCCTAAGGTTTGATATCCTAATATATATATATGATTAAAAATTAGCTTTTTTACCTCTATAAATTATAATTTATTGGAAAAAAGCTATTTTAATTATGAAGTAATATTTTGTGTGTGTTTTTTCCTCTTTTTTCTACCCAAAATAACTTTTCACTATTATTGTTATTAGTAATTTGTATATTTATCATAAATATACAGTAATATCTATTTATCTATATATTTAAAAAAAAATACTATATATGTATCTATATATAATGTAAAATAGAGTCTTTGAGCAATTAATAACCCATGTCATTAATTCATCTTCTTTTACCTACAACTCACATTCAAAATGTTACAATAAAAAATTAAAATATAAAATCAATTCATGAAACCCACTTTGAATATCTTCTATATTATATCTATTGGAAAAACACTCATTACATTTTTACCATCGATCACAAAATAATATATAGTCCAATGCTTTCAAACACAATGTAGTACAATATTTATGTGGATCAAAACTTTCACCTAGAATTATATTTATTTGACTCAGTGAAAAAAACTATTTTTAAATAATAAAAACGAGGATAACATTATCTATAATGCATGTGAAAACATAACACTTGCATGTTTTTTTTTTACATATATAGAGTAGAGTTTTCTAACCAATACCCATCTTATATCAACAATTATGTAGTATAAAAGATGATACATATAAGGTTTAGGACAATCAATGCACCAACTCATCTATTATAAACTTAGAATTATACCTATAAATTCAAAATGTTTTTTCAAAGCAAAACTCAGAATGATTGATTTGTATTTTAATATACAACAAATAAATATATTAGAAAAAGTAATTTGTAATAGTTTTAGAACAACCAACTGTCATTTTTGAATTTAACCAATCATTTATTGTGTAATATACTTTTGAGTTTTGTAACAATTCTAATGCATTTAAAATGTTTAAATATAGACAAATGAAATATGGTAACATTTAACATATTTTAACATGTAACTCCTATAAAGTAACAGTCACCAACATATTTATTATGAATTGAATCCATTAATAAATCAAAACGTAATAATCTACTAAAATCTATATTCAAAAGTGTAACTACTATTTGTCATGTTATATTGGGTCCACTAACACACATGGGAAATCTTTAAAGAACTTTTGAGACTTGCAAACCAATTTCGAAGATCGGTAGTGTTCAATTTCACCTTAATTTGAGAATAGAAAAAAATAGTAGTTTTTAAAACATAATTGTTATCGTAAAAATTAAGAGTTATGCAAAGAATTTTATCGTGATTTTAGTTGTTTAATCAAATGAAGTATGTATTAATGAATTTTTAGATACTATTTGAAAAAGTATGTGAAGTATGTAATATCTCGAGAAATGCACTACTTATGAAAACTGTAATGAGCGAAGTAAATGATACTAAAATATACTATAAGTTAAATATATTTCAATCAATGAAAATGAATGACCGTTTTATTTTCTTAGGAATTCTATAACACAAAAGAGAAGTAGACGAAATAATATAAAAAGAAAAAAGTATGTTCATGAGAGAATTGCTATTATACTGAAAAGCTCTAGATAAAAAAATGGCCATGGATTAGAGCTTTATCTATGAATGATTTTTTTAAAAGGTATGAATGATATTAAAAAAATAGTTTAAAATAACTACAATTATAAGTAAAAAACTACGTCATTTAAAAAAAATTAGATATATAGAAACAACAACCAATTAATAAGACAAAAATAACTAAACTAATTTTTTTTAACTACTTATATCCTCAAAAAAATACATAAAAATTACGGGAATTCCGCGAGGTAACCCTGAGGTTTTGCAAATTCCGCGAGGTGTCCACAGGTTTAGGCTATTCCGCGAGGTAACCCTGAGTTTTTTAAAAAGTCCGCCAAATAACCCTCCGTTATCTTTCATGTTAAAGTACCGTTAATTCATATTTTTTTAACGGAAATTCCGCGAGGTAACCCTCAGGTTTTGCAAATTCCGCGAGGTAACCCTCAAGGGGATGCAACAGATTCACTGTCACTTCTTATCCGGACGGCTACAATACTACGGGGGGGGGGGGGGGGGTAACAACTGAGGAGGGGGTAAATGAGGCAAATGAAGAGTTGGTTAATGAGGCAACACCACTTCAGGCGGTGAATGATGGGACTGTGGTGGCGACACAAGATGAGGTGGCAACAAAAGTAGTGTCTGATGAGGGTGTGGATGACGGAGTTGTGGAGGGACTCAGCAAGGTTGATGACGGAGTTGTGGAGGAACCAAAGGAAGATGTTGTGGAGGGAGGAAGCAAGATTGATGACGGAGGTATGGATGCTGAAGAGGTAGCAAAGGGAGATGATGTGGAGGGAGGGACCAAGGTTGATGACGGAGTTGTGGAGGAACCAAAGGGAGATGTGGAGGGACTCAGCAAGGTTGATGAAGGAGTTGTAGAGGAACCAAAGGGAGATGTTATGGAGGGAGGAAACAAGATTGATGATGGAGGTGTCGATGCTAAGGAGGTAGCAAAGGGAGATGATGTGGAGGGAGGGACCAAAGTTGATGAGCGGGGTGTTGAGGCTGGGACTGAATTACAAGGTGAGAAGGTATCACAGGCTGATTGTGATGACGTGGGGGATGATGAAGGGGAGACCAAGGAAGGGAATGTGCCGAGGAAGCGGGGAAAGGACAAGGGTTGCCAAGTGAAAAAAAGGAAATATCCAACTCGCACTCGCGAGCTAGCTACGGCGGCAAAATCACCCTTCCGCAATATGGATGAGCATAAATTGGCAAAAAAGATTACCAAAAATAGCAAGGTGGAAGGGATGACAGGCCTGGTAAAGTGGATGCAAAGTGAGAGGTTAGTGAGCCAAACCATTCTACTTAACTTAATAATGAATTGAATGTCAAAATGTTATATGGTCTGACTGTTAGTAATATGACCTGAATATGATTCCCTATGGACTGACAAATTTATATATTGCATGTATATGTACTAAACTATCCTAAAAAAGTCTAAACGTTTACCTGTTTGCCTTGCTTTTTATTCAAATGAATATGTACCATCATGCAGTATTGAACCCCAAATTGGACCGAATGGGCAATCATTGGATAAGAAGTTCTTTGAGAAATTGTTTGCCCCAAAGGACTGGTTAGTCAGTGAGGTAATATTCCATTGCATCCTTTCAAAATATTATGCATTTGTAACACCGTTTTTAGTGGATACATTAACATTGTTGCACCATTATAGCATCAAGAGCAAATGATGTTCCTTTATCGTCAAAGGATTTCAGAGGATCTGAAGCGGTTTTCGAAGGTGGTTGTGCTTGACCAATTTTGGCAAACCATGGTCACCACTGAGTTCAATCGCTTCTAGAAGGACTTTCCATGTAAAGGTGAGGATGCAGTGATGAAATACATGAAGGGTGCATGTCCGGCTGATTATGGCAAGAGATTGGATGATGCGGAATGCATATATGTGCCCTTCAACATCACAGAGTCCCATTGGTTTTCCTTAGAAATTGAACTATGCGACTGGTGTGTGACGGTGTATGACTGCAATGTGGATCTGTACTCAGACAAGGATATTTTCGAGATGATCCAGCCCGTCATTGAAACTATTCAAAGGTATATCAAGATGTACGAGCCACTGGCAAAGAGATGTGAACCATTATTGGACAAGCCAATGTCGGTGTCTCGTCGTGCTAACATTAAGCAAAACAAGCGCGGGTAAGTATATGTGTATTAATGCAATGATAAATCCTTATCAAACTACAATTGATATACATTCTAACTGCTTTTGTACATCTTGCAGAGGAGATTGTGGGGTCTACACCTTGAATCACATTGAGTTGTTGATGCTTGGCATGACAAACATGGATCTTGCGTCCAACAAATTCGTAGATGGACACAGAAATCAAATGGCTCGTAGTATTTTTAGATGTCGTTGGGATGGTGTTTAAAGACATTTGTTTGATTTGGGGAAATTTAGCTTGCTTTGGGAGTTTAAGTTTGGTGGGTACCATTTGGCAAAGAAGACATGTGGTAATCGTATTTTAATTTGGAAGCTCGTGTTTTCAAGATGTTTACAAACTTGTGTTTATAATTTCCAGGATGTTTTCAAGCAATATGGTGCTTAAGTCAGGACATATTCTCGTTTTACATGCAAAAAACCCGATTTGTCAGGTCATTTTCAGTACGTAAACCTAAGCTTTTCAAGCAATATGGTGATTAAGTCAGGACATATTCTCGTTTTACATGCAAAGAATCCGGTTTGTCAGGTCATTTTCAGTCTATAAACCTAAGCTTTTCAAGCAACTTGCAGACATGCACATTTTAGTCAAGAGCTGGATACACCATAAGGAGGACAGTACCACCATACTAATTACATAGCCTTATGACGGACCCTACAAAATACATTGTCTTGCTAAACATAAGCTTATGACTAATTACCATTTTAAACGGTTTGTAACCAACAAGGTTATAAACCGTTTAAAATGGCGGGGTAAGTTCTCGAAAAAAAACAAATCTTTGCAAAATTTTGAATTAAGTCAGGCCATATTGAAGTCTTACAATAAATATTCAGGTTTCTCAGGTCATTTTAAGTACATAAACCTAAGCTTTTGAATAAATCTTCTCCAAAGTGATCCTTTCCAATGCATATCCGATTTGACCCCTCTTAATTTTCAATGAAAGACCCTTAACCCTTACTTCCCCAACTACCTGTCATTAACTCTACTCTTCACTCATCTTTGTGTATAAATATCAGGCTTGCCTTGTGCAAATCCCTCACAAATCCTCCCTTACTCTCAAAATCCCAAATCTCTCTAAAACTCATCTCTCAAACTCCAAAAACTCTTTCGCAAAATGCTTGACTCATTCATTAAGGTCTACCTACAGGTATACTCGGATGGGGGATTATCCCCCACCACCGGCGAAATGACATTGTTAACCACGCATGTCTACACGGGGGGGGGGGGGGGAGCACTAGACTCATCAAGGTGCCCAAAAACAAGATGGAGATTTGGTCCTTACATGGGATGATCATCAGCATGTCCAGGTATGCAGGTAGTAAGTCAATTTTTCTTAACAGGTCCCAGACTTCGGGCAGCGGTACCTTCAACCACTGTAGACAAACAACGATGTTGCAGATCTCGTCCGCCTCGGCGAGAAGATAGCCGGAGTCAAAGTCTACGTGGTTCGTGATGAAAGCGATGTCGTGCTGCCCCAGTGATGCCCGTCGGGATGCCGTGATGCGTGATGCGTAAGTGTGGAAAGGGTTGTTCTTGTAGTTTTAATATTGTTCCTTAGTAGTTTTAAGGTTGTTTCTTTTGTGTTTGGGTGTGTACTTATTAATTTCCATGGAAATTTTGTCATGGAAAGGGAAGTTTGTAAGGTTATGTGTTGTTTTGGAATATTAAGAAGTATGATCCTTTTTCCATATTCCTGCGTTTATGAGTTTTGACCATAATCATGCATTTTCAGGACATATGTAACGTTTTCATAACACATGAACTGATTTTCAGGACAAACGCTGTTATATTTCAAAGCAATAACAACATCGAATATGTCAACACTTATTACTTGATACACTTTTAATGTTGTTCCTTTGTCAAGGTGAGGATGCAGTGATGAAATACATGAAGGGTGCATGTCCGAGTGAATATGGCAAGAGATGGGATGATGCGGAATGCATATATGCGCCCTTCAACATCACAGAGTCCCACTGGTTTGCCTTAGAAATTGAACTATGCGACTGATGTGTCACGGTGTATGATTGCAATGTGGATCTGTACCCAGAGAAGAAGATTTTTGAGATGATCCAGCCCGTCGTTGAAACTGTTCAAAGGTATGTCAAGATGTATGAGCCACTGGCAAAGAGATGTGAAATTTTTGTGGACAAGCCAATGTCGGTGTCTCGTTGTGGTAACATTAAGCAGAACAAGCGCGGGTAGGTATATGTGTATAAATGCAATGATAAATCCTTATCAAACTACAATTGATATACATTCTAACTGCTTTTGTACATCTTGCAGAGAAGATTGTGAGGTCTACACCTTGAAGCACATTGAGTTGTTGATGCTTGGCATGACAAACATGGATCTTGCGTCCGACAATATCATAGATGGACACATGAATCAAATGGCTCATAGTATTTTTAGACGTCATTGGGATGGTGTTTAAAGACATTTGTTTGATTTGGGGAAATTTATCTTGTTTAGGGAATTTTAGTGGGTAGGGTACCATTTGGCAAGGAAGACATGTGGTAATTGTATTTTAATTTGGAAACTCATGGTGCTTAAGTCAGGACATATTCTCGATTTACAAGCAAATAACATGGTTTGTCAGGTCATTTTTAGTACATAAACCTAAGCTTTTTAAGCAATTTTCAGACATACACATTTCAGTCAAGAGCTGGATACACCATAAGGAACCTTATAATGGACCCTACAAAATACATTGTCATATTTTAACCAACAAGGTTACAAATTGGACAACCACCACAACAACTAAGCTTATGACTAATTATCATATTTTAACCAACAAAGTTACAAATTGGACAACCACCACAACAACTAACACCACACCAAGTGCAACTTTCAACACTAAATTTTATGTTTTCATCTTCATAATATCGTTGCTTGAAGTCGAATGATGTAGGTAAATAAGCGTAGAGGTTGTCCCATGATCTTCAACAACTCTTACGCTTTCAATAGTCTCATTGGCGGCAAAATCATAGGCTTGACCATTCACCCATTTGAAGTATTTGCAATTCTGACCTGCCTATGGTTCAATATAAAATTAAACCAATAAAATTAGCAAATATCAGTGAAATAGTCCAAGTGCAAATGAAATCCCAATTAATTACCAATTGAAAGTCTAAATCATCTCTCACTTAGGGACATAGTTAGTCTAAATTTTGCACCAAATTCAAAAACCCCAAATTATAACCTAATTGAAAGAGCCTCAAGTCAGAACCATAAATCTATAACCCAAATCGTAAATCAAAACCCTAAAATTCAAATTCTTCAATATTACCTTCCATAATGGACACCCATAGAACTGTTTTCTCGAATTTTGAGTGTATTTGCAAGTTTGTAATGTTGTAGGGAGGCCATGGAAATATCTTCGAGTTGATGATTCACCGGTTGCGTGCCCTCTCCTCCACGAATTTGAATAGGCAGATGAGCTGCCTTGTGTCCAGCCTTTTGTCATCGTATAATTTTCTCTCGTTCCCTCTTCATTGTTACTCTCGATTCCGGCCTCTCTTTTCGAAGAGGGTGTTCTACCTCTTTCTCCTCTCTTATGTTATTTCTTCTGTGCAAATTTAAATTTTTATATGTTTTTTTGGTTTTTTAAAGAAATGAGATTTCAATGCTGATGTGATGTGTGTCAGGTCATCAACTTACTCATTTTTACACGCCATAAACCCGGTTTGTCAGTTCTTTTGTAGCACATAAACATAAGCTTTTTCGAATACAACCAAAGCTTTGGAAAATATTGAATTAAGTCAGGCCATATTGAAGTCTTACAATAAATATTCAAGTTTGTCAGGTCATATTGAATTAAGTCAGATCCTTTCCAATGCATATCTGATTTGACCCCTCTTAATTTTCACTGAAAGACCCTTAACCCTTACTTCCCCAAATCTTCTCTTAAGCTTTTGAATAAATATTCTCCAAAGTTATTGTTGTTTGTCAGTTGCAGTGTGTACTTAGATGATGTGTATTTGCCTGAATGTCTTTCCCCCTCTTTTTATAAAAGGCGGGTGGCTGCATTGACTCCATTCATGCACCAGTCCCATCATTGTTGTGTGGAGTTCCAATGTGTCTTTTCGACTACTCCCACGCATTTAATGGCGAAGGTTCTTCAAATAGTCCTAGTTGCAGCGTAGGAGCCCTACAATTCCCTTATTCTCTACACTGTGCTTGCCGAAAGCTCTCTTGCTTCTCTACATGTATTTGATTTCCTGGCTTTTGTGTGCCCTACGATTCCCTTATTGTCTATGTTTGGCAGTCCTTTTTGTAGTTTGTTGTGTTTGTTCAATTCACGATTTATATATTGCTAATTTGTACTTGAAGCCATGGCCGCTGAACATCAATTTGTGACTGGCGTGTACGCAGAGGTGTATTACCCGCTTCAAGCTGCAAGGGAGGTTGTGGATCCTTTTGGAGGTGGGTCATTAGTTTGTGGTCGGTATCGAGTTATCCCATAGCTTTTTTTGTACTGTGTTTGACGTACTTTGTGGTTGTTGCAGGGAAGAAGATGAGTGACGACATCTTTCAGCGATACTTGAGCGACGTTGTCGCGCGCGCGGGATTTGGAATTGGATGCCCTGGTGAAGGAATGTGTTCGGATGAGGCATGAACTTGCTACGCTGGATGCGGCAGGTGCTCAGACCCATGAAGAGCTAAGGCGGATAAAGCTCATGTTTAGACTGGTAAGGGTTTTCTTGTATATTTTCTTCCTATGTGCAAGTGACGTGTCTAAGATGCTTGGTTTTTTTGGCAGATTGAGTGGGATTCCCTCTTCAATGACATCAACATTATTAGGGCGTTTGAGCATGCGGAGTTCTTGAAGGGAGATATGATGGCTCGCTATCTAGCTTGATGGGTGCGTTTTTAAAAGGTTTAGTTGGGTTGGCTATATGTGTAATGGGCTGTGGGTTGCCCGCCTTTTGTATGAACTTTGCGGTGGGAGTTTTTTTTTAGGGCGTGCATGGTATGCGTGTAATGGGTATGTGTGGGGATGCCGTGCGAAGGGCACATTTTTTTGGCAATGAACAATGTAATCTCTTGATAATGTTTTCATAACAATGTAATCTCTTAGTATGTGTGGGGATGCGTTTATGATTTTTGACCATATGCATGCGTTTTCAGGACAAATATAACGTTTTCATAGAACATGAACACTTTGTCAAGACAAACCCTAAATATTTTCAGGCCTATTATATAAGGTATCCAAGCCTAGTATATAAGTAGATGAGATACTCCTCCTATTGTCAATTGGTTTTAAAAACATGATTCAAAACATTCTAGGGTTCATATGAAGAATAATAGACTACGCAGATGATTGTGTTTATGTATTAAGTTTATAGACTAAGGTTCAAATCCTATTAGCTCAAATGGTAGAAGAATGTATTTGTATACATGGATGTGGGTTCGAATGTCGGTTGTCAGGACGTATTAAAGTTTTCCAGGACGTGCGTTACTTTTACAGTGATTTTTTTGTCATGCAGAAGATCATGTCAGGACATATACGTAGTTTTACAAGGCATTCTTGAGTTTTACAGATTTTTCTTGTGAGCTTTACAAAAATAAGAAGCAATACGAGCAACTGTTAAGCAAAGATTGAAATTATCAAGTTTATAACCCAGCCAAAAGGGAAACCCCAACAAAAAGAGGTATGGTTTAAGACTATAGAGACTTACGACTTGTTTGGCCTATAATGTATAATGTCTTTATTTGCAAAAAGTACTTTTTTCCTCCTTAAACACTTCCCCATACCACCCAAATTTCAAATTTCAAAAACTACTTTTTCCAAAAAAGTACTTTTTAACCAAAAAAGTCTTTATAAATACTCTCACCAAACAAACCCTTAAACCATACATCTTTTCAAGCACCCAACAACAATAGACGCAATATTTGCGCGACGACGTTTACCAGCATAAACGCCCAAAAAACACCAACAAGGTGACAATTTTAAACAACATAAAAACTAACCCAACCTCTTCCTAGAATCCTTCGTCAGTCCTTCTCCTCCTACAGTACTGCTTGTTGTGTCCTAGGTTGCCGCAATAAGAACACCGCCTCTTCCTAGAATAGTTCGTCTCCCATGTCGCCTTGTATTGGTGAATATGTGGTCTTCTAGGAGGACGTTTTACCTTTGCTGCATAGCATCTGATGGATGACACAACTTCAGGAACTGACCATCGGTTTTTGGGAGGAACAAGATGCACAGTTTCCTTGTACATTTCTCTCACGCAGTCGTTCTTGAACATGGGATGGACGAGATCAGTGAGTCACACTCCTCTATCACTTGCAACCGCTATGGCATGAGCACATGGAACTTTATCAATCTGGAACATGTTACAATCACATGTACAAGCATTAAGGTTCACAGAGTATCTGATAGTTCCTTGCATAACCTCTGCTTCAAACTGGCTAAGTCTTCAAACACTCATCTTAGTTGACCTTCTGTAATTCACTTCTACCAGTGTGTACACAAAGGGTGACAAATATTGGTCCCATTTTGAAGTCGTTTTCCTTCTTTCATCAAACCATTTATAAATGGTCCCAAGAATCGCATCAAACAGAACAAGAATAGGCCACTGACGTTGTGTTTTCCACATGTCATTAAGACATTCGACGTTGTTGCTTGTCATGATGTTAAACCTGTTCCCATGAAAATGCGCCCTCGCCCAGTTTATAACTCCAGCTTCTTTTAGATATTGACCAATCTTTGGAGATGCAACTGTTATTTGAGCAAACTGATGATTGAACTCAGCTACTGTGTAAGCCTTAGCAGCTTTTTTCAATATGCCGAAGAGGTCTTGCCTGCCAAACTTCATCTTGAAGTTTTGGTATATGTGATATATGCAATATCCATGCTTGGCGAAACGATAGCTATTTCTCAGAGCCTTCCCAATGCTAACATGACGGTCAGACACGAAATACAACTCGGGATGATCTGGAATAACAACCCTCAATTCACTGAAGAAAAATGACCATGCATCATCATTCTCACTGTTAACAACGGCAACAACAAGTGGATATATTTGGCCGTTTCCATCTTGTGTCGTAGCCAGGAGAAGTATCCCCTTGAACAAGGCTGTCAGGTGAGTGCCGTCAACTGATATTACCTATATACGCAAAACTATGTTGTCAATAGTTGCCCTGAAAATGTGATGATATGCCCTGAAATAACCAATATATGTCCTGACTTATGATTCTTGTTCTGTTTGTTACACATGCAGTCATATAGGCTTTTGACCTGACAGTGAAATTACTTGTCCTAACATTGACAATATTTGGACTGAAGTTAAAGCCGTTGTACTAACCTTTTTCAGATGTGGCGTTGCCCTTATCCATGTACCTAAAGTCCAGAAGACATACTTGAAGCGTTGGTCAGCATCTCTGACTATTCTCGTGTATGTTCCTGAATTAGATTTCTCTAACATGTGCATGTAAGAGTACATTGCCGTATAGCTATCCTCAGTTGTACCATGTGCCATATCCTGGGCGAAAAGCCGCGCTCGATTGGCTTTGTAGTAGTTTGTCCTTATCCCATGCTCTAACATGAAATCCTGAATTTCTGAAGCATGAAGGCCTTTACGGCCATTTAAAAACCTGAGATGTCACGAAGTGAATCTATAAATGCATTCATATTGGCCTTTGATAAGCAAAATTGTTGAAAGGCAAGAAAAACATACTTGTGAAGTACTTTCTCGGCAATCAGCCGAGAAGTTGCTCATTTGTGATGATTGTGGTTTACTCTCATGCCATAGGTATGATCCGCCACATATTGTCGCACCTTGAACAAGGGCGTTTTTCGATACAATGAGCCACGACAAACGAAGGTGCATTTGTCGTCAACACACTCAACATCATAAGTGGACTTGTCGGACCTCTTCACACGCATCTCATAGAAATTTTCCAATGCCAGGGAAAAGAGTGCATCTTTGAACTCTTCCTTAGAATTGAAGAGCTGACCAACCTTCATTGTTGGATATGAGGACTTCTTTTCACTTGTTTCCTCATCTTCAACTAACATGCGTTGCATGTCCTTTCCGCTGGATAGTACCTCTTTTCAATCTCTCTAAGCATGTCTTCATCAACATCAATCTCTTCTTCTTGGTCCTCCTCTATTTGCTTCTCGTTGTATGTTCTCTCATTTCCATTTATTTCCTCCCACACATCATCAAGACCAACATTATTCACATCATCACTTGAAGCATCACCTGAAGCATTACCTGAAGCATACCCTAAACCATCACCACCATCAACAGGATCATCATCACCTGATTGATAACAGCCCCCGTAATCAAAACCATCTCCTATTTCATCCTCCAAAGAATCTCCACAATTGGCATAATTAATCATTTTCTCCTTTCCTTTGTTTCTTAATGTAGCAGCTTCAATGTCCTCATTATCGCTGCTCAATGATATAATGTCTTTCAGTATCATGGGACACTTTCTCTTATTTTTTCCCCTCACTTCTTCCCTTTTTAATCTCCTTAACTCTACTTCGTTGTCAGCTTCAATAATTTCATCGACTGACCTGACATCAGTGTCGGGTGCTCTGACTTTCTAAAAAAATGACCTGAAAAAGTCTTTTTTGTCTTGGCTCTGAGTTAATGGTGGAGCTGTTGGAGAAGGAAGAGTACGATGTTCAACCCTTTCACTTCGAATATCTTCCTTCTTTAAAAGGTTGGTGTACAGCTCAATCTTCCACTCTGATGCATTTTCTCCACAGTTGTTCAAGAACTTGAACGCATCAAGATCGTCGTCATCATTTATAACGATCGGTGGAAGTTCTGGTTTATTTGGATAAACGTATTGCATCTCAACAAACAACTTCTCTTCATCAAATGGATTCTTCTCAATCCATTTGTTGTGCAGTATAGCCAAGTCCATGTCAGGGGAAAGCAACATGGCTTTCACTGTTCTATCACCCTCATACAACCACCTTTTCCCTTGTTGTTTCCATTCTCCACCACTGATGAACTTCACATAAACTACTTTCGTACCTACAAATAAAGAAGATTTTGAACTTCACGTATACTACTTTCCATTCTCACTGTTTCTATCAAAGAAAAATAAGTAAAAAACAGAGGGGAAAAATCGAATGTATTTCATGAGAGTTTACTTACACATTCAAGGTTTAATGGAGGGCGTCAGGTGCGAAATATCTCACGTGGAGTAAATGCTAGAAACTTTTCCAGGACGATTTGAAGTTCTTCAGGAATATTCAGGGATTGTTGTCAGGTAGAGTGAGTTACGCTGGAGGGATTAAGGGTTGAAGGAGGAGATTACTTTTCTTTTGGAGGGAAACTTACCCGCCAATTTTAGTACAGTACAGTTCTAGGAGGTAGCTTGACGCCATAGCAGGTTGATGGGATGGGGCTGCCACCGGGAGGGAGAAAGATTAAGGAGATATTACGAATTTCTTTTATCTTTTTTGGAGAAAATATTAGTAAACTTTTAGGGATATTTTATTAAAAAGAAAATATAAATTCATACCCTATCTATAGCAAAAATACCATAAAAAGTACAAAAAGTTGATACATAAAACATGGGTTTTTTGCAAGTTGCTATTGGAAATCTGGTAGTCTTGCCATTACGCCTTGTCGATAATCACCCGACCTTTTCATATTTACCGAAAACCACCTTGGTTAATACCTTCGTTAGAGGAATAACACCCAACTCCTCATTCCCGTGAAATCTCCGTTGAACACGTCAGCATTTATAATTTCCTATTCTAAAACAAAACAAAAAAGAATAAACTCTAAATTCTTTATAAGGCATTATGTTACCCCAAACTCTTAAAGCTTGTTTGTTTGTTCAAATTTTAAACTTAATAAATGATTTGAACTACAAAGAAACATCAATATCTTCTTCACCAAACTCCATTGACAAATACAGTTCTCGATTACATACACCGTCTAAACACCAACCACAATGCCATACCACCATGCACCAAGTCACACCCCACCGGACCAGAAACATTCAGTAAAACCCTTCACCCCATCGTTTACAACAACAAAACCAATTTCAGTGGTCAAAACTGATTTAGAACATC
This sequence comes from Rheum nobile, assembly GCA_027886185.1. Lineage (NCBI taxonomy): Eukaryota > Viridiplantae > Streptophyta > Magnoliopsida > Caryophyllales > Polygonaceae > Rheum > Rheum nobile. The sequence continues at coordinate 2,889,793 of WOAB01000540.1, read as the reverse complement.
TCACATCAACCAAAGAATCACCATCCACACCGTTGCCCCAATTTTACCAATTCGGGCTTAACCCAACTCCACCTAATGGAACTAGAGTTGCCTCTTGACCCCCATCTCAACTCGCTCGAGAGGTCCCAAGCCAACTCGGTATGGAGACTGGAAGAAAGGCGAGCGCTGCTTTGACCTCTCCTTCCTCTGAGCTTTTTCCACAATTCTTTTGATTCTGCCCAAATTTGCGACTCCATCAAATTTGGGTGCTTGAACCTTAAGTTGATCCTCAAAATTTGCCCAAATTTTTGCCAATCCTCTCAATTTCAATAAATCAAACGAAACACATGAAGAAAGGGTAGAAGAAAATTCAAGCACATAAGTAGAATCTATGAAAGATAGAAGAAGATTAGGATCTAATCTTTTCCTTTTTTTCCTTTACATTTTATCCAATTAATTGTTGTATAGATTTTAGTAAAACCTTTTTAAAAAGAATTTAGTACTAAAATATATGAAAAAGTAGGGATAGAATGGTAATTTCGCAATTTTAACAAAAGGAAGACATTATTGTTGGAGTATGTGGTATTGGTTAACAGAGGTGTGTATAGACGGGGTTCACGTTAAATATGTAAAGGTCGGGTGATTGTCGACAATATATCGTATTGGACGGGTGATTTTCAATATTTAACCTTTATTTATGGAACTTTGTGCTATGTTAGTTATGTGTAATATCGCGTATTGTCCACATGTCCTTACTCTTTTATATGGTTTGCTTTGGTGATACTGACTACTAATTTATCTAATTGAACTATGACACAGCCAAGCAATGTTTCTAGGATCACGTTTTCATGATCGATGCTCTTTGAATTGGATCTAATATTGTAAAATCATATTACATTACTAAATATAGTAGAGATCAATTAACAAACGGTGAACTTTTTATATTTAAGTGAAAACATAAAAAATATAATATCTTTGTAATCGTGTAATTTGAAAACGTTATGTTTTCTACAATATTTTAATGGTGATTTATCAATATATTTATATAATAATAAATAAAAGAAAAATTATATATTTTATATTTTAAGTATATATTTTCAACTCATAATGAAATAGTGTTATATAATAAACATGTTCTAATATCGTAAAAATTGTTGATAAATTCGTCAAATTGTATGCAGAATTGAGATCATACACAAGATTTACTGATTTTATATCTGAATATTAAGAGTCTACCTAGAATCGGGATTGTTATACCATTTTTGGATCGTAAAATTGTTAGAATTACATGATCTAATATGAAATTTAACAAGACTTTTAAATCGTAAGATCGTTAGAATTGCATAATTCAATATGGAATTTAACAACAATAGAGCCAAGAAATGGACAAGTGACATGTGTATGTCGTATGCTATTTATTCCTCAAACCCGCTTTACTTCGATAATGGATATGACCGGTTTCAAACTTCAGTTCTTCAATGGAATATAAAATGTTGTGTTGGAATGATGAAGTCCCCTCAAGTTTTGATGATGATAAGTACCATTAGATTTTATGGTTTATTTTATTCCTATGAGTTTCAGGTTGAATGAAAAAATTATGGAACAATGAAAACTAAGAGAAGAATCATAACTGAGTAGTGAAGGAACGACAAGTTAACCAAGGGAACAGCGGCGCTGAGCAAAACAGAGTATTGACACGTGCGATGTGACGAAGAAAGAAGAAAGAAGAAAGGAAACAACGCAAAGGAACGTTGCTTTTACATAGAGATAACGCGATGATAACTTTAAAAAGAATTGCTAAATTTGGTAAGAAGATCTTGAAGATTTCTTAGGCTGCAAGGCGCGAGAAAGAGAAAAGATTTAACATATTCTAGGATATTTTATCTTTGGAAAATATGATTATGATACTATATTTATGAGATTAGATAAGATTTTGTTAGTTACCTTAGTTAGCATTTTATGGCCTGCTAGGTTAATTAATGGTCGTTATCTAGGATTGTATGTACTAGTGTAGCATACCTTAGAGAAGGTAACGTGGCTACAAGCATTCCAAGGAGATAGAGATAGAGAGATACAATACGAACTGTGTGTGAAGTACTATGTGAAAGTTTCTTGTGTTCTTGTGATTATTAGGTTTACCCTTACACGTACTCTTATAAGTCTAGAAGTCAAGAGCTTATGTGAAACTAGGTTGAGATAAGACTTGCATGATTATAAAACTTGATTAATAATACAAGTAATTATTTGAAATCCTAATAGGGTAAAACCTAGAGGTAGAGGTTTTTCTCAAGACAACTATTTGGTTGATTGAGTTTTCCTATCTAAGGAACAAAGTTGTAGTTACTTGTCTGAAATAAAATTTCTGCTACCCAGGGAAGAGTTGGGTCGTTGCCTGACCAACAAATCAACATATTGAATCTATATTAAAAACGAGAAAGCATAAATACTTTGCTTCAAATTAGTTTACAATAAGACTATAAGAGAAAGGCGTGTCAATTAATCAAAGGCAAGTCCCTTGAATAAATGTTCTAGTCTTTTGTGTTGCCCAAAGAAGGCTTGGGGAGCGACATCATCCACAAGCTAGCACGTAGACCACATGAATAAGAGATCGTCAATTCGTCATGTATGCGGGATATTTATTCATCTATCTATCCTACATAAAAAGTTGACATATTGTGTAACACCCTCAAATTTCCTTGAAAGGTATTACTGCCAGTGACCTCGGATTCCACATCCGAAGTCACCCCAGGCTTTTTCAGTTGATATAAATCATCAAAACAACAGTTATAATACGACATATCATAACTTTCATTAAAACCAAAGTCTCGGAATTACAACATAATCCCAAATACATCAGAAATACAGCGGAAGTCTTAATACAAAACATGTTTAACACAACGAAAGTCTTTTTAAATAACTAATAAAAGGGTCTTGATCGTAATGATCATCCACCAAGGATCTTAACCTGAATAAACTTGTCAAAAAAAAACACCGTTCGCCTTCATAGTCGTTCTAACCTTCACGGAACTGCAACTTATCTGATGTGCCGAATCGAACGGATGACACCAGCCAACCATGCAGAGAACAATTACGGTTGGTTAGTCTAATGAAAGACTAAGAAAGGGTACAAACAGAGTGGTTCGAAGTAGTCGTATTAGGTTAGACTCATCGCCTCTCGAATAAAAGTCGATAACGATAGTCGACCACCATACTCCTACTAGAATATGTGAAAAGACATGATCAAGAGAAGATTCTGGAAGACCGAGTCTTCACAGCAATCAACCCAAAAGAAGACTCCAACGAATTGAGTCTTATCGGAAACATGACAAATGTTGGGAAACATTACAATTATACACAAGCGTTCAAAATGACTTGATGTTTCGGTTCACGACCAACCTCACCGCATAATGCGAATCCAGATTGGAAAGAGAACTTTACTCTGATCAAAGTCAAGACGAGTTTTCCTAGCTGCACTACTCGCCCAAGGGTATATTAATTATGTGCGACAACGACACTTATCTCATTTAATTCCAAAACACGCATCACGTTATAAGCTTTTAAATATATGTTTCGTCATAAGGGACATATATCGAAGGGAATCATTCCCAAGGTTTGTGACACTAGCTAAGTACACCACCTCTATACTCGGATAGAGGACGATCATGATCCACAAGATGGTGTTCGGGATCAGCACCCTCTCCACCAGATTATAAAGAAACGACTGGACCTCGCAGAGTCCAAGCATTCCTACGAACACTCGTGCTAACTAAACAGTTCAAGCACACAATAGTCCACATCCATGCCCTTTAGGCAATCAACAAAAACATATATCTATAATAGCGTCATTCTAGCAGATATACAACCTATTATAATATCATGTTTTAATTATATCATTTAACAAAACTGTTTCCAACGAAAACAGTAAGTCATCCCAAATTAATTAACAACTAAACAATTGATAATTAATGAAAATATGGAATGATAAGCAAGAGCGAACCGCCACTTGCCTTAGATTAGTCGAGCTTGAACAAAGCTTAGAAACGACGGGTTCCTGGGTCAGAAGCAGGGACAGATCTCGGATAATAAATCCCTATGAAACGACCCATAACGAGACCCTAAGTTAGATTCAATATCACATAAATGAATCTAAAAGAATACGAAAAGAATCGAAGGAGCCAAGCCTCGCCCAAGACCACAACACCCAAGAACACACATCACGGACCCAGCTCACCGCGGGTGCGGCAGTCTCACCGCTGGGTGCGGTGGCTGGCCGCGGGGTGCGGTGGTAGTTTGCCGCGGGTGCGGTCAGGAGACAGAGGCGAGGGGCTTGACATCGAAACTTCAGAAAACTCACCAAATCCGCTTCGTTTGGCCTTGGTTCGCTTGGGGTTTGATCTCAACACTCCTTACACCTTGAAACACCACTTTGGAGGACCTTTGTCACTCAAAGGGAACTCCGGCGACACTCCGGCGAGAGCTTGGAAAAATCCGGCAACAATGGAGGAAGAAATTTCAGAGGAGGAAGATGAAGTTTCAGCTGTGCATCTTCCTCTACAATTCTCTCCCTTTTATAGGCCAACTAAGGAGGGGAACAAGCAGGTGACAAGCCCTCGACCAGATGGGAAGGCTAGGCGAAGCTAGGCCTGCAGCTCCGGCGAAGTCAAAAGCCTTATCGCGATGACGACAGTGCTGACGGCCACCGCGGGGTGCGGCAGGGTGCGGTGAGCCCCCCCTGGCCGACTCTGATTTTGGCTTGCACCGCGGGTGCGGCCACTTGACCGCGGGGTGCGGTCAAGGCCATTTTCACCTCCTTTTGTCCGATTACTTTTGGATTAATTTCTTAACCCCGGGTTAAATATATTCATACACGAAAGGCAATTTAACCCCGAAAATACGTCAACTGTATTTTATAGAGATCAAACATGTTACATAATGTCCGAACTTCTCTAAATTTAATCTGACCTGTAATACGGGAGTTGGAAAAATTCCAAAATATCCTTATAAAAATGAGGGATATTACATTACCTCCCCCTTAAAAGAAGTTTCGACCCCGAAACATAGGCCGAAAACAACTCGGGAAAGCGTCTAAGCATATCCTCTTCAGTCTCCCAAGTTTCCCAAGTAACCTCTTCAGCTCCTGACTTGGACCACAGAATTCGTACCAACGGTACCACCTTCCTGCGTAACTGCTTTTCACGGCGCTCGAGAATACGCACAGGCATCTCCTCGTAGGTACCATTTGCCTGAATCTCGATGTCTTTATAGCTCAGCATATGAGACTCATCAGGCACATACTTCCTTAACAAGGATACGTGGAACACATTATGCACTGGATGTGTCGATGGCGGTAATGCCAAACGGTACGCTAAGGATCCCACCCTATCAAGGATCTCAAATGGTCCCACATAGCGAGGGTTGAGCTTCCCACGCTTACCAAATCTGAACACACCCTTGGATGGCGATACTTTGACAAAGACTTTGTCACCGACCTCAAACTTAATATTCCTACGGTTTGGATCAGCGTAAGACTTTTGTCGACTCTGAGCTGTCAACATTATTTGTCTTATTAAGGCAATGTCCGAGGCAGTCCTTTTAACTAGTTCTGGTCCGAGCAGAATCTTGTCGGCATTCTCATCCCAACAAATCGAAGATCTGCACCTTCGACCATACAAAGCCTCGAATGGAGCCATCTTGATAGTAGCATGCCAGCTATTGTTGTATGTGAACTCAATCAGACTCAGGCTGTCCTCCCAGCTAGTCGGACGATCGAGTACACAAGCTCTCAGCATATCCTCCAAGGTCTGGATGGTCCTCTCAGACTGTCCATCCGTTTGAGGATGAACGCAGTACTGAACCTCAACTCGGTTCTCATGGCCTTGTGCAATTCTTTCCAGAATCTTGACATGAATCGGTCATCACGATCTGATACAATGGTCTTCGGAGTACCATGCAAACGAATAATCTCGTGTAAAAATACTTCTGATAATTTCTGGGTTCCCCATGTCGTCTTGATAGCCACGAAGTGAGCACTCTTTGTGAGTCTGCCAATGATAACCCATATAGCATCCTTTTGACTACGAGTCTTGGGCAACCCTGTGACAAAATCCATAGCAATATCCTCCCATTTCCATTCTGGTACTAGAAGAGGTAGCAACTCACCACCGGGTCTTCGGTGTTCTATCTTGACCTTCTGACAAGTCAAGCATTTTGCCACAAACTCTGCCACATCCCACTTCAAGTTGGGCCACCAGAACTTCATTCTGAGGTCCTTGTACATCTTGCTAGAGCCTGGATGCACAGAATAGGCTGACGAATGGGCTTCCCTCATCACCAATTGGCGAAGACCATCAACGTCAGGCACACAAACCCGGTCCTGAAACCAGAGTGATCCATCTTCCTGAATCACGAAACCGGGAGCTTTCCTGTCCATTACCTCACTGCTTAGCTTCACCAAGATCATATCATCGACCTGCTTCTCTCTAATCTGATCAAGAAGTGTAGCTTGAATCTCAAGCATACTCAGGTATCTTCGACGTTGATCGTACAAGACTTCAATCTCGCACAATTCTTGGTTCAGCTTGATCTGAGCAACAAGCAAAGCCACTACAGTCTCGTGTGGCGTCTTCCGGCTCAGTGCATCGACTACCACCTTAGCCTTGCCCGGATGATACAACAATTCGAGATCGTAGTCCTTGAGTAGCTCTAACCAGCGTCGTTGTCTCATATTCAGCTCCTTCTGAGTGAATATATATTTGAGACTCTTGTGATCAGTGAAGACTTGGCACCTCACACCATAGAGATAGTGCCTCCAAATCTTCAGTGCAAACACTACCACTGCCAACTCTAGATCATGCGTCGGATAGTTTTCTTCATAGGTTTTTAGTTGTCTTGATGCGTAAGCAATAACCTTGCCTCTTTGCATCAACACACATCCCAACCCACACTTTGAAGCATCACTATAGACCACATAATCATCATGTCCTTCTAGTAGTGCTAACACTGGTGCGGAGGTCAGACATTGCTTCAGCTTCTGAAAACTGGCCTCGCACTTGTCATTCCAGACAAACTTCTTATGGACCTTGCGGAGCAGACCGGTCATAGGTAGAGCGATCTTAGAAAATCCCTCCACGAACCGTCTGTAGTATCCAGCAAGTCCTAGGAAACTGCACACCTCCTTCACATTCTGAGGCCGCTTCCAATTGGCTACAGCTTCAATCTTCTGGGGATCAACCATTACCCCATTCTCATTGATCACATGGCCTAAGAGAGCCACTTCCTTGATCCAAAAGTCACACTTAGACAACTTTGCATATAGTTGATTTTGTCTAAGGACTGATAAAATTATCCGAAGATGCTCCTCATGAGCTTCCACGCTCGGAGAATAGATCAAAATGTCGTCGATGAAGACCACCACAAACTTATCCAAGTACTGGCGAAAACATCGATTCATCAGATCCATGAAAACTGTTGGAGCATTAGTAAGTCCAAATGGCATGACTACGAACTCGTACTAACCATACCTCGTCCGGAATGCAGTCCTCGGAATATCTTCCTCACGAATCCTGAGTTGATGGTAACCAGATCTCAGATCGATCTTGGAAAAGACTTTTGCTCCTTGTAATTGATCCAACAGATCATCAATCCTTGGCAAATGATATTTGTTCTTGATCGTGACTTTATTCAACTCACGATAGTCGATACAAAGTCGAAACGATCCATCTTTCTTTTTGACAAATAAAACCGGAGCACCCCAAGGCGATGCACTCGGCCTTATATAACCATTTTCGAGAAGATCCTCGAGTTGCTTCTTCAACTCTTTCATCTCCGCAGGAGCCATCCGGTACGGTGCTTTAGAAATCGGCGTGGTACCAGGCTCGAGATCAATAGAAAATTCCACGTCACGTTTCAGGGGTAATCCAGGAATCTCTTCCGGAAAAACATCAGGAAATTCATTAATCACAGGAATATCAAGAATTATTGGTTCATCTTTCATGGGCGAATCTAGGTAGCAAAGGTACCCGACACAACCTTGTCGAAGTAGCTTAAACGCAACCATCGCATTGATAAGCCTGCCATTATCAACGTCATTCCGACCCTTGAATTTGCACACACACTGGCCCCCAGATGACACCGTCACAGTTCTTAATTTAAAATCGATTACCGCCCCATGACGCGTCAGCCAATCCATACCGAGAATAATGTCGTATGGAGCCATGGCTATACAGATCAAATCTGCCTCAAATTTCTTACCCTGAATGGTAATCGGAAATTCTGACAGACACTTGGTCCCTACTAATTGTTCACTATTAGGAAGATTCACAACGAAAGGTTCACAAACCTCGTTGCAGACTAAACCTAACATACTAACACAATTCTCCGAAATAAAGGAATGGGTAGCACCCGAATCAAACAATATACACACTGAAGTAGAATGAAGGTATAGAGTACCTTGAGCAACTGGAGCGTTAAGTCCATCAGCCTCACGCATCTCGTACAGGCGTTGACCTTGACCTCCCGAAGTAGCTGGGGCTTTGCCCTTGTTCTGTGCAGTTGTCTGTATCGAAGGACTAGGAGTCTCCGCCAGTTTGAACCTGGGTCGGTTGTTCTGATTAACAGACCCTTGCTGTGACTCTGCTCCTTTCTGCTTTCCCTGCCGACAGAACCTCTGTATATGCCCTTCCTTCCCACAGCCAAAACATGTCTTCCTTTCCTTCTGACACGTAAAGTGTTTGTGCCCACTTGTACCACAATTTTGGCACTGGATCAGACTCTTGCCCTGACCCGACTGCTGTGTTGACCCTCCTTGAGTCATATTCGTCTTTTCTTTGCTAGACTTGTCAAAGTTAGACGGTGGCGCATGACGTTTAAATCCACTCGCCTGAGGTTGATTTTGCATTGACCTCTGGCGATTCCGTCTCTTGGTCGACTCCTCTAGGGTCACCTCCAACTTATAGGCTGCATCCACGTATTGCTCCAAGATAAAGCATCTGTGACGCACCATCCATGGTTTAATGTCTGGGCTCATCCATTCATGGAAGTCCAGATCTTTTGCTCCTCGTTGGACACATCCGACCCAGCGTATTGCAATAAATGATTGAACTTGGCCGCCAACTCGGTCACTTTCAATCCATCAGTCTTACAGGAACTCCTTGTGCTTCTCTTCCCTCATAGACCGGGAAAAGAAATGATCCATCATCTTAGCCTTGAACATGCCCCAGTTCAAATCGACATGATCAGCTAAGCCAGCACTTTCCCACCATTCACTAGCGCCTCCCTTCAACTGAAGAGAAGTTATATGCACCTTCTCAGCCTCGGTGCATTCAACATTGCGGAATAACCGCTCCATATGGGAGATCCAATGAGCCACTTTGACTGGCTCTCCTTTTCCATCGTAGTTGTCAAGCCTCATAGAGTTAATGGTCTTTAGTGCTCGACCATAATCACCTCTATTCCTGACCACTTCTTCTCGGTGTACATGAACATTTGGCTCCTCAACTCTAGGAACCACTGGGGAAACTGGCACAGCTTGTGCCTGAGGCGCGTTTGGTCGCATAATATCAGTGAATGCTTGCATTACGATTCCCCGTATTGCTTCTACTGCTGCTGCATCAAATATGACTGGAGCGTTGGCATGAGCTTGGCCATTGCCTCCTGGATTATTGTTGAAAACAGACTCATGTTCCTCTACAGGGTCCAGAACATTCCTCACATTTGGTCTAGGGTCATTACTTGGCCCAGCACCAGCACAAATAGTGTTTCTTGTGTTCACCATCTGTTTACCGATCAAATTCCAAGTATTTTATACATTAATATCATTCCAACATACTTAATGTAATAAAATCAACTCAGAATAGATCAACTTGGTAATTTATATAGATGAACTTCCAACTGAGTCATAAGGTTTAACAAAAGGAATCTTCCGAGCTTCTGGACAAAATTGCTCAAAGATTTTGTATTTCACCGTATATACATCGGAATACTAGCAAAAGAAACACTACTACATTAACGTTGGCCCATATCTAGGTGCCCTAAAAACATTTCCTGTATGGCAAACTCCTCACACAAGGTTTCTTTGAGCGGGGTTTATCGTCGGAATCCGGTGACGGACTCCTTACCCTACTCGGCCCGGGAACACATGGTTCGTCCCTTGGCTCTGGTGTTCTTGGCCTTGCCCACCTTTGAGCATGATCAGCCATCTTGTCCATCAGACGCTGCTCTTCAAAAGAGATCTCCTGACTTTGGCGAAGGATCTCTTGTAATTCAGAACTCGACCTCTGTCTCCTTTGAACAGTATTAGGCTCAGAGTTCTCAGATACCTCTTATGGTCCACTTCTTCTAATGCCACACTCGACATAGAGTGCTTCCCAATCAACATCAGTCAATGGCGAATATACTTGTCCGGGTGGTGGACTTGGGTAGAGGAATTGCATCCACGTGTCCTCATGGTCCACCAACAAGTGCCTTAAACCATCGGGCTCTTGTCCCTGCTCTTCATGGTTCTCTTCAGGATTTTCCTCTTCTTCAGGATCTTCTTCTGGATCCTCTTTTGGATCTTCCTCTTCCGGGTCCTCCTCGGGAACCGTCTCAATTTCGAGGTTGTCATCAAGGTATCTTCCTGAATACTCTCACGTCTCCTCTTCCTTTTCTTCAGAAATCGTCCCTATTGTGAAGTCGTAGTTGTAATATCCTTGAGCGTACCTTGATAGCTCAACAGGTTCTACTACCCGAGTCACAACATCGTTGGATCTAAGTACCACCGACTCAGGAAGTACATGCTTCACTTCTTCGGGTGGATTGCTAGGTCCTCCGATCTCAAAGCATTGTGGGGGAACTGGAAAGTTAGGCCTTACTGGAGATGGTGGAGCCATCTCGACATCTTCCAAATCCCTCTTGAGAGAAAGGCATGCACCCATTTCCTACGTGGCAACAAGAAGAGAGCTAGTCTTTCTAAATATAGAAGTGAACTTCCATATCAGACTAAAGAAGGCACGACTATAAACGGCTTTTTATTCGAAAATCCAGAGCCTTCGAAAACATTTCTCAGTTCAAAACAAGTAAATGGTTTATAAACTCCCAAACCTGTTTTAAAAAAAATTCGGCTCTAATACCATCTCTGTAACACCCCCAAATTTCCTCGAAAGGTATTACTGCGAGTGACCTCGGATTCCACATCCCAAGTCACCCCAGGCTTTTCCAGTTGATATAAATCATCCAAACAACAGTTATAATACGATATATCATAACTTTCATTAAAACCAAAGTCTCGGAATTATAACATAATCCCAAATACATTAGAAATACAGCGGAAGTCTTAATACAAAACATGTTTAACACAACGGAAGTCTTTTTAAATAACTAACAAAAGGGTCTTGATCGTAATGATCATCCACCAAGGATCTTAACCTGAATAAACTTGTCAAAAAAAACACCGTTCGCCTTCATAGTCGTTCTAACCTTCACGGAACTGCAACTTATATGATGTGCCGAATCGAACGGATGACACCAGCCAACCATGAAGAGAACAATTACGGTTGGTTAGTCTAATGAAAGACTAAGCAAGGGTACAAACAGAGTGGTTCGAAGTAGTCGTATTAGGTTAGACTCATTGCCTCTCGAATAAAAGTCAATAACGATAGTCAACCACCATACTCCTACTAGAATATGTGAAAAGACATGATCAAGAGAAGATTCTGGAAGACCGAGTCTTCACAGCAATCAACCCAAAAGAAGACTCCAACGAATTGAGTCTTATCGGAAACATGACAAATGTTGGGAAACATTACAATTATACACAAGCGTTCAAAACGACTTGATGTTTCGGTTCACGACCAACCTCACCGCATAATGCGAATCCAGATTGGAAATAGAACTTTACTCTGATCAAAGTCATGACGAGTTTTCCTAGCTGCACTACTCGCCCAAGGGTATATTAATTATGTGCGACAACGGCACTTATCTCATTTAATTCCAAAACACGCATCACGTTATAAGCTTTTAAATATATGTTTCGTCATGAGGGACATATATCGAAGGGAATCATTCCCAAGGTTTGTGACACTAGCTAAGTGCACCACCTCTATACTCGGATAGAGGACGATCATGATCCACAAAAATGGTATTCGGGATCAGCACCCTCTCCACCAGATTATAAAGAAACGACTGGACCTCGCAGAGTCCAAGCATTCCTACGAATACTCGTGCTAACTAAATAGTTCAAGCACACAATAGTCCACATCCATGCCCTTTAGGCAATCAACAAAAACATATATCTATAATAGCGTCGTTCTAGCAGATATACAACCTATTATAATATCATGTTTTAATTATATCATTTAACAAAACTGTTCCCAACGAAAATAGTAAATTATCCCAAATTAATTAACAACTAAACAATTGATAATTAATGGAAATATGGAATGATAAGCAAGAGTGAACCGCCACTTGCCTTAGATTAGTCGAGCTTGAACAAAGCTTAGAAACGACGGGTTCCTGGGTCAGAAGCAGGGACAGATCTCGGATAATAAATCCCTATGAAACGACCCATAACGAGACCCTAAGTTAGATTCAATATCACATAAATGAATCTAAAAGAATACGAAAAGAATCGAAGGAGCCAAGTCTCGCCCAAGACCACAACACCCAAGAACACACATCACGGACCCAGCTCACCGCGGGTGCGGCAGTCTCACTGCTGGGTGCAGTGGCTGGCCGCGGGGTGCGGTGGTGGTTTGCCGCGGGTGCGGTCAGGAGACAGAGGCGAGGGGCTTGACAACAAAACTTCAGAAAACTCACCAAATCCGCTTCGTCTACAATTAACAAAGGTCCTTTTAATTGGACATTACAAACAATTAACAAAGGTTATGTTTGTCCTTTCTCCTTAAATTTCAATAATCTATATGTAAAATAATTCAAAATATGAACATTTTTTATTGAAATAATCAATAATAAAAAGCAATTGTGTCACTTATATTCAGAACCTATATATATCTTTCCTAGAAACTAACTATACAAATATATATATATATATATATAATACATGAATTAAATTCATATAATTACATTGGTAGTTTTAGCAAGACCTCCATTAGTTAAATTAAGATCAATATGATTTTTGAAAGGGAATAAAGAATCATAAAAAAATATACTAACGCCTTTTGATTAGAAAATGCAAATTCCTTTCACCTATTTTTTGCATTTAAGACATCCACTATGGATTATATGTTGTAACGTGTTGTAGATTGTAACCGTAGATTCCTTAAAACTCTAATATGCATTATTTTGATGAAAGTTTAAGTTTAAATCTCATTCAAACTAGAAATTCATTATTATAAATATTCGTTTAATATAAATTAATGTCAGTAAATTTATTATTGTCCCTTCATACACAATATTATGGATTGTGGAGGGAATAAATTTCCCATAAAAATAAAATTGAAAATGTAATCAAATCACAGTCTCAAGTGCAATCCAATCATGTTAAACCAATAGAGGTCATTATGATTGTTGATAAAAAATGTCAATAGCCTTATGGAAGTAATAGAAGTTTTGATAATAATGCTAAATAGAGATAATGAATGGATGATAGTAACATCTTGTAAATGTCATATAAAACAAATACTCTAATAATGATAAACTTTATATAAGAAGGGGCATTGAAAGTTCATGGAAGAGAAGAGCATGATATGCACCCATGCAGAGATATTTCAAACCATTAGAAAGACGGGAGTGGATTGCTTCAAAACAAATGAAAAACATTTGACAACCAAGGTGGAAAAAGCTTCCTGGTAGCTCTATGCATGGCCAAGCTTATTGATTTTACAAACATAGTTAAGACTTTAATTTGGCAAAGGAAAAATCGATGGAGATAAGCCTCTCAAAAAAATCCCATGGAAATGGAAGAAGCTTTCGATTAGCTTTGTGGCCAAGATGTTGCTGTAAATAAACTACATCCACTAATCATCTAGAAATTTGCTAATAAGGTATGCAATCTTTCTTATCATTTTAAATTAGATTATAATAATTCAATAGACAAATCATATTTTACTATTTTTTGCATCTTGCGTCATATATTAGGTAGCACTATAACAGAAACAAGTAAGAAAAAGGGCATTGTTGAATGAGTAAAACATGCGAGACTATCTTTATTAGTAAAAAATATGAAATGATTTTCCTCCTATTTTTACAATTATCCACTTATATATATTATGGTTTTAGTAACTAAATATCTAGATTTTCATAATATCATAATTGATAAAATTAAAAAAAAAATCTACTATTGACTACTTTAATAACTATTTTTTTAGATTCTTATGTATTAGTCTTCAACCACACTAGGATAGTTAAAAATCCGCCAAACAAATAGCTACTATAGTATGATTAATTAATTAATTATATTTGTTATTAAGAATATTGGACCAAGCTCCACCATATTAGCTAGAAGTACAAATTGATCCACACAAAATTTTCTCATATATGTAGGAATAATGCTTTGAAAAGTTACATTCAAATGATCCATGAATTTGAAGTAGTAGTTCTTATTTTCTTAACATTTTATTCCAAATCTAAGTTGTATTTACCTTAAAGGTTGAATGGTAGTTGTTGGAACGATGATGTTCCCTCTAGTTTTGATGATGATAAACTCAAAGGCATTTGATGGTTTTTAGTATGACTATGAGTTTCAGTTAACAAATGATTCAAAGGAACGGTGAAAACCACGTGAAGAGTCAAAACAGAGAATACAAGGAACAGAGAAGCCAACAATGAAAAACAACACGCTGGAACGAAAGAAAATGAGAGACGCGCGTTGTAGATTAGAAAAGGAAAGGGAACAGCGCCAAGGAACGGAGGACGCGTGCTGTGAACCCTAGCGCCTGCCGTATATCTGTTTTGAAAACAAAATCTTGAAGGAGCAACTTGGGCCGCAAGGAAAATATCTCGTTGGAGATATTGTGGTTAGAATAAATTAGAAAAGATTGTATAGGATTATTTTATCTTAATTCCTTAAGTAAAATTAGGGTAAATCAGAGAAAATACCTAGACTATATATTAGAGAGTTGCCAACTTCATTTGATACACGGAACACATAGCATTTTCAGTGAGCAGAGCATTCGGAAGAAGAAGAAGACTTACAAGATGAGACTTTTGGTGAGTTGAGTACTTGTTAGGGTTTTCATTGTCTTAGGTGTTGTTAGGAACGTTACATCTAGAAGTCTAGATATCTAGGAGTAAACTAGATTGAGATAAGACTTGCTTGTTTGTAATTCCGGGATTAATAACACAAGTAGACATTCGAAATCCTACTAGGAAAACCTAGAGGTAGAGGTTTTTCTTAGTCAACTAGTTGGTTGATTAAGTTTTCCTCTCTAAGGAACTGAGTTCGTTACTTTGTCATTCTGTTACTATTTTTTGATGCCCAAGGAACAGTTCTACCGTTCCTTGCACTAACACACTCGATTCTACAATTGGTATCAGAGCAGGTTTGTTCTAGATTGTGTGTTACTTACAGATTTTCAGGTAACGATGGCTCCTAGCACTGTCGAAGTTGGTTTGAACTCTTGAAGGCCTCCTCTCTTGCTCGCTGGCCAATATCAACATTGGAAGACACTATTCATCAAGTGGGTGCAAAGCAATGATTACCAATGCTGGTTGGTGATCTCTCTTGGAGATATCGATATTGTTGATCTTGAGAAGAAGAAGAAACTGAAGAAATGGGATCAAGACGATCTCCAAATCATGGAGAAAAACTGCAAAGCAGCCATGCTCATTAACAATGCTCTTAACCAGCAAGATGTGCAAAAGCTTCAGTCTTGTGAATCTGCCAATGCTAAGTGGCTCGCCCTGGAACAGATGTACATGGGAAGTAAGGACCTTCGTGAGATTGATCGTTTCACTGCCAAGAAGGATTTCTACAATTTCAAAATGGAAGACAAGGAAGATGTGAGTTCCTACCAAGCCAGGTTTGAGAAAATCACTGCAAACTTGACTGCTCACTCAGTCGCTGATGAAGAAATCCTCCCTGACGAGAAAATCCTTATTATCATTGATGGGCTTCCTCATCGTCATACGATGACCAAGGCCATTCTAAAGGAGAATCACAACACTGTCAAACTGACATTCCATGAGGTCTTTAGCAAGATCCAGAAGTATGACAATGAAGAGAAGGCTGCAAGAAACAAGGATTCCAAAGAAAAGGGAATCGTTTTGATGGTTGGAAAGGCTTTTGATAGGATTAAGAATGACCTCGATGACAATGATGGCTCCGATGATCCTGAGGTGGTGTTGATAACCAAAGTCATGCGTTCCCTCTACAACAAAGGAAGAAACAGTAGAGGCGGGAACGGTGAGACTCGTGACATCAAGGACATCACATGCTACAACTGTAATGAAAATGGTCACTACTCTAGTTCATGCCCAAAGGCCAAGAAACCAAGCAAACCTTCTGGGAACGATGAGAAGAAAGCTTTCGTTGCTATGTGGGGCAATGAGGATGACTCAGATGGTGAAGACCCTGAAGCCTGGAGTGGCAAGATGTGTGCAATGGCCATCAATGACTCTTTTGAGGAACTCGAGGTAAATCCTGAAACATTCTTGAAATCTCTTGTGAATTATGATCAGAAATCATTGATTGCCCTCATAAGAGAAATGTACACTGAGAATTTGAAAACACAAGAGGAACTTGCTAACTCTGAAGATGAGTGTAGTAGTCTAAAAGAAAATCTTTCAAAAACTGCTAGTAGCTCAACTGTTCCTTGTTCTTCATGTGATGCTAATCATAAGGAACTTCAGAGGTTAAGAAATGAAAAAGTCTCTTTGCTTATGAATAAAGTCTCTAACAATACTGATGCAAGCATTATAGCTGGACCAACTAAGCTCGAGGAACAGGTGTCTGAGATGAGAGCCTATGTTCACAAGATTCATTCTGTGCTAATGGAACAGAAAGCTGAAACTGACAGCGTTAAGTTCGTCGAAGCAAGGTATGGCATTCGTTATACAGGTTCCAAACAAAAGGAAGATGATCCATCTATACTGGAACTACATGAAGCAAGAAGATCTCCACCGATCAGATGTCCGAAGCCGAGATGGATGCCTACATTCTCCAACTCCAACAGGCCAGGGCCGCCCGTGTTACTCCGAGTTCCACCGGAGTCGCTGCATCTGTTCTGGCGATTGCTCAGGCCGCCGTCCAACAATCGGTGGACCCCTTTGCATCTACATCAACTCTCACTCCGACGGCGTCTCCTTCTGCTCCGTCTCCTCTCAAAACCCATAATCTCAATCTTGTGCTAGCTGACGTGTCCATGGAGGAATCCCCAAGTTCCTAACATGGCGAAGAGGATGAAGTTTCCTCTCCCTCCAAGGACAGAGGAGATGAGGAGGAACAATCGATGAAGTCCCTGGAGAAGGAACTGGGTGTCAAGTCTGCACCTTTGGCACCTCATCAACCCCGTAAGCGCAAGCTCGCAGATCTTGCCCTCACTGCCCAAGACTCTGAGGAAGAAGAGGAAGTTGAAATTTTGGAGCATCGCATGGCTCCCACAGCCCAATCGACACCATCGAAGTCCGGTGCCGATGAACATGCCCCTCGCCCACTGAAGGCACGGCTCCGTTCCGCTGCGAAGCCAGAACTGAAAAAGGCAAAGTCTACTGGTAAAGCAAAGCTGGATCTTTCTCTCTCTACCACCACTGCTCCCGACTTCACTGAGGGTAAAAAGATTCTTCCACCACTCTTAATTCGCAAAAGCTTCTTTTCTGAACACAATGTGGAGGAGATCTTGGAACTATTGTGTTTCCAAGGATGGGAACGGCTCTGTGCCAACAGGGCCACTGTCAATGAAGTGCAGATGAGAGAGTTCTACCACTACTTCCATCTCGTCAAAGGGGATGTTTTGAGTGGCTCAACCAAGATCAGCGGCGAAGACCTATCATTCACCCCCATGGTGATCTCCTCACTTCTCTCTGTCCCTTTGGGTGGATTCTTTGAGGTTCCCGTGAGTGAGATCAACGATGAGAAACTGGCTTGTATGGAACGGCTGTTTGGTTCCACTGAAGGTGAACTCCACACTGAAAGGCTGACTCTGGCTCAGCGCATCGCCTTCCACATAATCTCCAGAGCTGTAGCACCTCGTCATGAGCGACGCAACACCATCACCTTGTGTGACTTGTTTCTGCTTGATCGGTTTCTGAGAAGGGAGAAAATTGATCTTCCCCGTGTTATTCTGTGTCATATGGATCGATGCAAAGCCAAGTCGCACTCTCTAGCCTATCCAGGCTTGGTAAAGATGTTGCTGCTTTGAGATAAAGCTTACATTGAAGAAAATGAAGTGTCTCTGGGAAGTGAGTTGGATTCCGCAGTTGTGGAGAAGATGAAATTTAAGGGTGATACCAAGGGAACGAGCATTGCAACTGCAAAGAAAGCAGTTGGTGCAGGAACATCAAAGGGGAGCTCCATTCAGCATCAGATTCTTGCTGAGCTCAAGCAATTGAACACCACAATGACATTACTCTTAGATCACTTTCTGAGCAAAGCTGAAGACTCTGCTGAAGACTCTGCTGAAGACCCTGAGATCTGAGTGCTCTCTGTTCCCCCCCTAGCCCGTCTGATCTTCTGTTCTTGATTTTTTTTATGTTTTTATGTCTTTTATGTGATTGGTCCTTATCCTTTGATCTTAGTTGTCTATGCCCCTCTGCTTTGTACTTCGCCTTACATTATGAATGATTTATTTTGCTTATGAGTTGCATGTGTGTCAAGTCTTTGTGTTATTTGTGAAACTTTTGATGATGCCAAAAGGGGGAAGTATGGAAAATGTGAAACCCAAGGAAGAGTTGATAACAGAAGCTAGTGCTAAGGGGAACGACAATGCTGCTTGAAGGTAAATTCTCGATGAACTTTCTAAGGGGGAACAATGTTAATATCTTGAACTTAGTATCTGTGTGATTAAGTTTGAAAATGCATATTACTTGTCTGTTTTGAACGTGCACATTTTGAAGGAGTTTGTCATCACCAAAAAGGGGGGAATTGTTGGAACGATGATGTTCCCTCTAGTTTTGATGATGATAAACTCAAAGGCATTTGATGGTTTTTAGTGTGACTATGTAACACCCCCAATTTATACCAGAGATATTACATGCCAGTGACCTCAGACTTTACCGTCCAAAGTCACCCCAGGCTTTTCCAGAACGATTAAGCTTAAATACATAACATAATTACATATTAATTGAAAGATTAAACAGCGGAAGACTTTAAATTACACAACGGAAGACTTTAAAGAGCCAACTTATAACATGGCTAAATTATGAAGATACATTGAAGTAACACTTTAACAATCTTAAAACACTTAACAGCTTAGAACACTGACTTTTAAATATTCGTCTGCAAGCTTCTTATCCTTCAATAGGTTACTTAAACTCCGGGAAACAACTCCTGATGTGCCGAATCGAACGGATGACATCAGCTCACATGCAGAGAACAAAGTTCGTGGGTTAGTCTACTTGAATAGACTAGCAAGGGTACAAAGCAGAGTGGTTCGGGTGATCGTGACCGTTTACTATCATTGTCCCTTGAATAAAAACCGAAGGAACGATATATAACCCGGCACTTTCACGGAATGATTTAACAATTAGATATGCACTGAAGAGAAGACTTCAACTGAAATGAGCCTTATAGGAAATTATGACAATTGCTAGGGAACATTAAAGTTACACACACGAATGATTTAAAAGTTGACTGAGATGCTTCAGTTCACAACCAACCTCATCGCATACAACGAATCCAGATTGAAAAGAGAACGTACTATGATCAAAGTCGAGACGAGTTTTCGTAGCTGCACTATAACTTAGTTGCACTACTCGCCGAAGGTTTATTAATCATGTGCACTCGGGCACATATCTTATTTAATTACCAAACACACTTTACTGAAATACGTTAATATTATTAAGAGCGGCACAAAGCTTAAATCTCAGGGTGACAATCATGTCGACCCAAATTAACACAACACATAAACACACACACGCACACGCACACGCACACACGAGGCTTAATATTATTCTGAGTAACAACGGAAGTTATTATTACACAGGGTGATCTTACGTTCACTCAGATTACACTGCCACAGTGCTTACACTTTAATTTACAGGATGACAGTTACGTCTACCCCAATTGCACTAGCTAAGTGCTTAATACACAGGACTGCAATTATGCTCATCCAATGGCGCTTGCAAGGCGCTTAAACACTTCAAATCCTTAACAGTGGATAGGAAGCATAGGTCATGACCCTTAAATTATTATCCAGAAATTAACTCGAGGAGTATTACGATTTAAAGAAACGATAAATCCTTACTTGGATTAGCGTTCCTACGAACATTAAGTTATAAAGAAATGACTAATCCTTACTTGGATTAGCGTTCCTACGAACACTCGTGTTAACTAAACAGTCTAACACAACAATTAATCATATTAAAGCCATCCAGGCAATCAACTTAAACATAGAGATAATAGAAACGGCTAATCCTTACTTGGATTAGTTTTCCTATTAACCCACATGCTATTCTAGCATTAAGATTAAATTCACAATAATACCATCACGGTAATTATCACATATAATAGCGTTGTTCTAACAGATATACAACCTATCATAACATTACTTTAATCACGTTTATTTATGAAATTAGTTCCCAAACAAAACAACAATTCACTCCAATTTAATTAACAATTAAATAATTGATAATTAATGAAACATGGAATGATTAAGCAAGAGCGAACCGCCACTTGCCTTAATCCGTAGAGTTGGAACGAGCCTAACGACGACGGGATTCCGGGCTCGACACGGGTATAGCTCCGACAGCACAACGACCTTCAAGTCGACCCATAAAGAAACCCTAAGTTAGATCCGCCATAAACAAGCACGAACGAAAGAAATCGAAAGGAACGATGCCACAACGACGACCACCAAAGCCAAAAGCCAAAAAAGGCATTCTGGACACTGGCGGCGATCGCCGCAGTTCATCACGGCGGGCGCCGTGAAGAACACGGCGGTCGCCGTGAAGAACTCAGACGACAGAATCGGTGAGGAAACTCACCCAGAACACGAGCGACTTGGCCTCCTTCGACTTGCTTTGTTTTCTAACCACCAAGGGCTACCAAAAGCTTCACAAAGGCCACTGGAAACACACCAAACAACACCCCGATGATTGCTTTAGAAATCCGGTGAGGGCACCAAACTCCGACGAGAGAGATTTTGAGATTGAGCTTCTGATTTTTGTGTGAAATCCGATCCCCAAGCCTCTCCTTTTATAGCCAGATCACAAGGGAGCATAATGATGGCCTAAATGGAGGCGTGGCGGGGCTAGTTCGGCGTCGTCAGATGCTCGTCGGCGACCATCGGGCAAAGACCTCCGGACAACAACGACGGCGGGCACCGTCATAAATGCGGCGGGCGCCGCCATCAATGCGGCGGGCGCCGTCATCAATGCGGCGGGCGCCGCCATAGGCCTGGCGTCCCCAGCTAGGAGAAGACCCGTCTGCTCCTCAAGCCTTGCGACGACGGGCACTGCCTGATAAGCACTAATTTATAGGGCTTAACTAAGAGTTATTAGAGGGTTTTATTGGTGTCATTCGGGTAGATTTAGACACATTCATGTGCATGGTGTTTGGGGGCGAAGATTGGTGTTTTGGTGGTGTTTTGAGCTTATTGGAGTATATTTGAAGATTCGGGATATGAAGCCACCAAGGAGTATGGAGTTAGAGAGGAGAAGTGTGGATTTGGTGGTCTGGAGAAGCAAATTGAAGATATCTAGAGGAAGAGAAGTTGACCACTGAGGAGACGAAGAAGAACCAAGGAGAGAGTCTGCACGAGAGTAGAAGGACAATGTGCTGAATTCAATTGATTCATTCTCTCTACTCAGATGTCCAAATGCAGTGATTCCAATTCTAGGAGTTAGATCTTGAAGTCTACTACAAGTCCCCAAAATATGAGCGCAATCCGAGTTGGGAATCAAAAGTTATTAAGTTTTTACGAAAGTGGTGCAGAAGCTGAAAATCGAGCATTAACCGCGATCGCGGGTCTTGGGCCGCGATCGCGGGTCATCAGCGCCGAAAGCTGCGTCTTTTCCTGAGCTTATCTTTTCAGATTTTTTTTCCCTTTTTCTTATTTTTAATTTAGTTAGTTTCTTAATGGGCTAGGTCATTTGGTTAGAGCCCTATAAATACTTTCTTTTAGCATTAGGGTTAAAATCTTCCACACTTTAGTTGCAATTTTCATTCATCTTTGTTTTCTTTTCCTGTGAAGTCTTCACCATGTCTATGAGGAGCTAAGCCTCTTTGGCTTAGTCCGGTAATGGAAGCATGAGTTTATTCATCTGGTTGTGAGGTTTTGTTCCTATCTATTTATTCCTATTGAGTTATATTATCTCTTCTAAGCTTATTCCATTGGATTTCATTGATTGCACTAGCCCGCGCAACTAGTTGTTATTTGTGATTTTCATATTGCTAGGATTAGGAAACTGTTGGGCTAACGTCCTATTCTGCTATAGCAACTACAATTTACATGCTCTGGTTGAAATTGTTCTATTGTAGGGAGAGATAATTACATGGTAAATGCATCTGAGGGAGCGTTCTGTGTATCCTGGTTAATTCTTATATGCATTGCTGCCTTTGGGTTGAACCTTTAGTGGTACTAGGGTTATTCATTGGTAAGGGTTCTTTGTGGAAGGTTTCCCTCTGAATTTACATAAGATCGGGACAGGAATAACCGAATAGGAAGATAGGACTTAATCTATGAACAACCTTTGAATGACTTATGTGGACATTACTTGGCTAAGTGTTTTTCTCTATTGATATTTCATCCATTCTACTTTGTTTTGTTTGTTTTGCTTGTGACCAACCAACCTACAAACCCCCCCTCTTGTTACTATTGCATGCGAACAACACATAGATTAATCCCTTCCTCCCTGTGGATTCGACCCTTGTTTGCCCTAACTACTTGTTTAGGTTTGCTAGGATTTATTTGATTAGGTGATACGACGACTATTCCCTCTATCAAATTGGCGCCGTTGCCAGGGAGGCAAGGCTTGATTTTCCTGTGTGTTTGTTTGTGTGCGTGTTACTTTGGTGTGGACCTATCTTACGGTCCACACCAGTGCTACTAATTTTTGTTTTTCCTTTTTGCTTTTGATACAGATATGAGTTTTTGGGGAGATCCACGAGATGACCTATACTCCTACTCATCCCCCCCAGAGAGAGGATATCACCCATATTCGAGTGCAGAAGGACCAATCAGATCCTGCAGAATATGTCACGCAACGCGGCACATCACCGATGATTGTCCAGGACTTCCCGCATTCGCAACTATAATAAATGCACGAAGAGGTGTTGACTCGCATGGGCCGAGACATGAGCCATACTCACACCAACAACAGTTCAGTCCGTATGGAAATCAACCACCTTACAGGCAACCATATTCATATGGAGTCCAAGGACAGAACGCAAGTTTGTATGTGCCCGGTGCAGACGCACTCAACACTTTGACGCAAAGCATTGCCACCCTGGCTCAGAACATGTCCTCAATGAATACAATGATGGTTCAGAATGTTCCTTTGTTGGGAAAAAGAGTAGAAACGGTAGCCCAACAGCAGCAAGAGGCGACCCCCAGTATCCAGAGCCGGCTGAACCAACTAAATCAAGTGTTGATGAAGTTGAAGTTCGAAATATCTCAAGTCCCTGCAGCAGAAAATACACAAGAGACTGTCTGTGCTGTGCCACTGAGGTGCGAGGCAGAGAACGAGGCTAAAAGGGTCGCTGAAGAGGAAGTCCAGGAGAGTATGGAGGTACCTCATGAAGAAAAAGAGGTCGAGAGCGAGAAAGATGCCGACGAACAGGAACCGCGACCTACCAACCGCGATCGCGGCCTGATCACTGTGGGAAATCTCGAGGATTTGACGTCACCGCGACCGCGACCTACCAACCGCGATCGCGGTTCTTCCCCAGAAGAGGATGTTCCTCCCGAAATCGTCCCCGACCCTCTCAAGGATGCCTATGATGAGTATGTGCATCTAAACTCTCTCCCACTTGTCTTGCTGCACCCCGTTACACCCTTCCCTGTGGCTGTGAAGGACACCAGAATGGTGAAGAACGACAAAGGTTTATTTGACACCTTCAGTAGCCGCAAGGCGAACGTTCCTCTGGTCACTCTAGCATACAGCACCCCTCGTTGCCCAGAATTTTTAAGGGTGTTGGGCAACATCAAGAAGAAGCCAAAAGGGAGGCACAAAAAGGAAGCATTGATCCAAGTGGCTGATTTTTATACGCTGGGCACGGGGCAGGACATACATGCAGCCCCTGAGATGCTAGGCAGACCATTTCTGAAGATGGCAAGTGCATTCATAGATATGAACTGCACTCCATCCATCACGAAGTGCAGAAGACTGAGGGCAATGCTCAACATGGAGCATATAAAGAGGCATCGTCCTGATCCACGCCCCAGGAGTTCAGTTGTTGTGAGCAACCCTAGTTGAGGAGGATGAGTAGTATGTCAAGCCATGACAATAACTAAGGCGCTGTCCGGGAGGCAACCCGAGGTATGTATTTTTTTCCTTTGTCTTTCTTTCTTTGTTCTCGCATTATTTTGGTGTGTTTTTGCTTTGTTTTTGTTTTTGTTTTCGACTAAACCACGCAGGAAAGCCGAGAAGAAACCGCAACCGCGGCATAACACCCGCGATCGCAGTCGGAGAAAGTCGAGCAAAAACCGGGATCGCGGCACAAACCCACGATCGCGGGCCTACGGCGCGCCGCGAATTAGGGTTTAGCCAAAAAAAAAAAAGGTCGTACGTTACCCGCGATCGCGGCCTTCACTGTCGCGATCGCGGTTCCTCCACGGTGTTCCTTCCATGGTGATTTTTCCACGGCGGTTCATTCATGGCGGTTCTGAGGCGGTCTTTCTTCATCATGTTCGCGAGCAACAACCGGTGTACCCTTGATCCATCCATTGTTGTTGTTCCCTGCGGTACGTCTTCACCTGTGCGTCATCACCTGTGCATACTGAGTTCGGAGTTCCAGCATTCCATGATTTATCTCTTGAGAAGTTCGACTGTTGAAGTGGTGATGAAGTTTATGGGGATCCCTACATCCCTGAGTACCTTCCTGGCGTTATTGACGAAGACTACCACCCCGGCGTACGCTCAGTGAGTTCTTTCTTTCTTCTCCTCAATTTTTTCTTTGTCTTCCATACATTGAGGACAATGCATGATTCAAGCATGGGGGAGTAGAAAGTACTTGCTATCTATCTTATAACTTAGTTTCGATTTCAGCATTGTTATTTCCATTCAGCATTATCCATTGTTTGCATTCCCTTTTGGAAAAAATAAATAAAATAAAATAGAAAAAGTCAAAAAGCAAAAAAAAGACATACATGAAAATCCTGGGACAAGTCGAAAACCCGAAAGGGCGGCTTGAGTAATAAGAAGGTGGCCCAGACCAGGGCTAGGCTGGGGTAAAAAGGTGTCTGAGTGACGTGAGCATATGTGAGCACATCTATGAAAAAAATATGAGCGGCTAGGATGAAAACCCGAAAGGGCTCCTAGGCAAAATGAGTGAAAAGAAGAGGAGTGATTTTAGGATCTCATTTTACCTAGAGGGGCAACATAAGAAGAGGAGCCAAAGAAGGATTATCGGGTAGGTCACTCTGGGAGGCATAAGGAGTCATAGATGGAGGCTAGGATTAGAGGTCACTTTACACCATTGGATGTCCGGGTTGAGCTTGGGGGAAGTACTCTGCTTGCCCTCAAGTTTGTTGAATTGTGGATGTGTTGTAGATGAGATTGGTGCCAGGAGCTTGGCATGGGTTAGGTAACTCTTAGTTTGGAGGATATGCTTCCTGAGACCTTGGGTGCTACATTGGAGGAGTAGACTTTCTTTTAGTTTACTCGAGGACGAGCAAAGGTCTAAGCATGGGGGAGTTTGATAAGCACTAATTTGTAGGGCTTAACTAAGAGTTATTAGAGGGTTTTATTGGTGTCATTCGGGTATATTTAGACACATTCATGTGCATGGTGTTTGGGGGCGAAGATTGGTGTTTTGGTGGTGTTTTGAGCTTATTGGAGTATATTTGAAGATTCGGGATATGGAGCCACCAAGGAGTATGGAGTTAGAGAGGAGAAGTGTGGATTTGGTGGTCTGGAGAAGCAAATTGAAGATATCTAGAGGAAGAGAAGTTGACCACTGAGGAGACGAAGAAGAACCAAGGAGAGAGTCCACACGAGAGTAGAAGGACAATATGCTGAATTCAATTGATTCATTCTCTCTACTCAGATGTCCAAATGCAGTGATTCCAATTCGAGGAGTTAGATCTTGAAGTCTACTACAAGTCCCCAAAATATGAGCGCAATCCGAGTTGGGAATCAAAAGTTATTAAGTTTTTACGAAAGTGGTGCAGAAGCTGAAAATCGAGCATTAACCGCGATCGCGGGTCTTGGGCCGCGATCGCGGGTCATCAGTACCGAAAGCTGCGTCTTTTCCTGAGCTTATCTTTTCAGATTTCTTTTTCCCTTTTTCTTATTTTTAATTTAGTTAGTTTCTTAATGGGCTAGGTCATTTGGTTAGAGCCCTATAAATACTTTATTTTAGCATTAGGGTTGAAATCTTCCACACTTTAGTTGCAATTTTCATTCATCATTGTTTTCTTTTCCTGTGAAGTTTTCACCATGTCTATGAGGAGCTAAGCCTCTTTGGCTTAGTCCGGTAATGGAAGCATGATTTTATTCATCTGGTTGTGAGGTTTTGTTCCTATCTATTTATTCCTATTGAGTTATATTATCTCTTCTAAGCTTATTCCATTGGATTTCATTGATTGCACTAGCCCGCGCAACTAGTTGTTATTGGTGATTTTCATATTGCTAGGAAACTGTTGGGCTAACGTCCTATTCTGCTGTAGCAACTACAATTTACATGCTCTGGTTGAAATTGTTCTATTGTAGGGAGAGATAATTACATGGTAAATGCATCTGAGCGAGCGTTCTGTGTATCCTGGTTAATTCTTATATGCATTGCTGCTTTTGGGTTGAACCTTTAGTGGTACTAGGGTTATTCATTGGTAAGGGTTCTTTGTGGAAGGTTTCCCTCTGAATTTACATAAGATCGGGACAGGAATAACCGAATAGGAAGATAGGACTTAATCTATGAATAACCTTTGAATGACTTATGTGGACATTACTTGGCTAAGTGTTTTTCTCTATTGATATTTCATCCATTCTACTTTGTTTTGTTTGTTTTGCTTGTGACCAACCAACCTACAAAACCCCCCTCTTATTACTATTGCATGCGAACAACACATAGATTAATCCCTTCCTCCCTGTGGATTCGACCCTTGCTTGCCCTAACTACTTGTTTAGGTTTGCTAGGATTTATTTGATTAGGTGATACGACGACTATTCCCCCTATCACCGCCATTGTACGGCGGGCGCCGCCCTTGGCTTTGCCGCCTCCTCAGCTCTTAGACGAAAACGATGTTAACCCGGGATAAAATTATCGTACGCGAACGAGTATTAACATCCAAAGCACGTCGTCTGTATATTATTTCACTGAGAAAAATATTACAGAGATATAGCCCAATACATAATGTCTTAAACTCTCTGTATTAAATCCGACGTACAAAACGGGTATTCGGGAAAATTCCAAAAATATTCCCAAAATAACCCTACAAAAATACGGGGTATCACGGACTATGAGTTTCAGGAAACAAATGATTCAAAGGAACGGTGAAAACCAGGTGAAGAGTCAAAACAGAGAATACAAGGAACAGAGAAGCCAACAATGAAAAACAACACGCTGGAACGAAAGAAAAGGAGAGACGCGCGTTGTAGATCAGAAAAGGAAAGGGAACAGTGCCAAGGAACGGAGGACGTGCGCTGTGAACCCTAGCTCTTGCCGAATATCTGTTTTGGAAACAAAATCTTGAAGGAGCAACTTGGGCCGCAAGGAAAATATCTCGTTGGAGATATTGTGGTTAGAATAAATTAGAAAAGATTGTATAGGATTATTTTATCTTATTTCCTTAAGTAAAATTAGGGTAAATCAGAGAAAATACCTAGACTATATATTAGAGAGTTGCCAACTTCATTTGATACACGGAACACAAAGCATTTTTAGTGAGCAGAGCATTCGGAAGAAGAAGAACACTTACAAGGACGAGACTTTTGGTGAGTTGAGTACTTGTTAGGGTTTTGATTGTCTTAGGTTTTGTTAAGAACGTTACATCTAGAAGTATAGATATCAAGGAGTAAACTAGATTGAGATAAGACTTGCTTGTTTGTAATTTCGGGATTAATAACACAAGTAGACATTCGAAATCCTACTAGGAGAACCTAGAGGTAGAGGTTTTTCTTAGTCAACTAGTTGGTTGATTAAGTTTTCCTCTCTAAGGAACTGAGTTCGTTACTTTGTCATTCTGTTACTATTTTCCGCTGCCCAAGAAACAGTTCTACCGTTCCTTGCACTAACACACTCGATTCTACAGTAGTTCTCAATTCTAAATTAAGGTTAGATTATGAATAATGAATCTCAATTTTAAATATTTTTAGTCGTGTATATTGATAATTTTTATTGAACATTTTCAACTAACGCAAAGTCACAAATAATATAAAACTCAAATTGTTAAATGTTTATGAGAGACAAAGTTAATTAAATTTTATCAGAGAGATATTGCTGATGTTATGTCTATTGGAGAGATATTGAAGATGATATCTCATATAATAAGCCGATTTTAAAAGATTGATCATATATAAAAATGCATAATAGATAAAAAAAAATTATAAAATCAACTTAAGAAAATATAATTTTATCAATAAACATAAGAATAATCGATGGTTGATTATGACGCATTCCATTCAAGTTCACTGAAGAGCACACTCAGCGCATGAACAGTAGAAGTAATAATGTCGATTTGATTGATTATGATGCATTCCATTCAAAGCCTAGAGAATATCACTTTGTCTCTAAGCGACTAGGTAAAAGCCAAGCTTGCCTGGGTCGCTAAACACTAACTTTCTATATGCAGGATGAAGTGAGGGGGGAAAACATGTGGTTTATTGATAGTGCATGCTCATTCCATATGACGGGAAATAAAGATCACATCACCTCACTTCAACGACACTCTAGGGGAAGCGTTGCCCTTGGAAAAAAATAGATGCAGACTTGAATGGTAAAGATGTGGATGCTACAATGTATAAAGGAATGATTGGCTCATTACTCAATCTAATGGCAAGTAGGCCATATATCATGTTTAGTGTGTGTCTTTGTGCTACATTTCTAGCAAACCCTAAGAAGTCACACCTAACTGAAGTCAAACGGATCCTGCAGTACTTGAAAGGGAACGATCATCTCTGCCTTTGGTATCCAAGAAACAGTGGGTTTGTACCTATGGGCTTCACTGACACTGATTTTGCTAGACACCTGGTGGATTGCAAAAGCACTTCAGGGACGGCACAGTTCCTTGGCCCATGCCTTGTCTCTTGAGGATCAAAGAAGCAAAACTATGTTGCCCTTTCCACCACTGAAGCTGAGTACGTAGTTGTTGCATCATGGTGTGCCCAAGTACTATGGCTCAAACAACAATTGGAGGATTTTGGTATGTCTCTTGGCACTGTTCCCATTATGTGTGATAATATTAGTGCTATCAACATTTCCAAAAATCTTGTTCATCACTCACGTACTAAGCATATCGATATTTGTCATCATTTTCTATGTGATAATGTTGAGAAAATTTTCATTAGAATGGATCATTGCAGGACAGAAGATCAAGTTGTAGATATCTTCACCAAAGCACTAGATAGAAAACCCTTTGAGCATTTACGAATACTCCTTGGGATGATCTCTCTAAATTGAGGAATTTCTTGTCCACTATTCCCTCCATGATTGGCTAGATTGATCAATATTAATCAGGGAACATCTTCTATGCAGCATGTTAATTGCAAAATGTTTGTTTGTTAATTCTTGATATGTGCTTTGTGTTACATAGTTTCATAATCTCTTACAACTTCTATTCTTGATCATATGTGATTCAACTTTACATGATAACATCTTATTTCATGCCCAAAGCAACCGATTTGATTATCTGCACCCTCATTATAAGCCAAAATGATAATAGGTTGCAATGTCGTCCCAAGCCATGATCCAGGTAAACGTTCCCTATGAACCCTTCTTTGTTTACCATTTTTTTATTGGTATAATTATATGGATCATCTTTGTTCCCTATCTTATTTTTGTTTGGATATATCTTTGAATTTTTGTGTGAACCCAATTAAATATCCAAACTAGCCTTTTTGTATCCACTCAAGTATCTCAGAATCGTCTTGATGGAACTTGGCCTAAGGGGGAACAGAGACAAGAACATCAATGTTGGGAACTGATTGAGGAACGTTGAGATTTGCAAGTGAACATTGCTTCACTGAGAAGGTTGAATTGAATGTTGATTTGATAGCTTTGCAGAAAGGAACAGCCAGTTTGCAAGAAACGAGAGAAAAAGAGCAGTTACTAGAGGAGAGAAAAGATAGAGTTGACGGATTGGTTGATCTTCTCAGCGAGATTTTTTGGTAAGAATATCTTATGTTTTCCCATGTTTCCATTTACCAATTATCTCCCTCTCCTATATATATTTATCATATCCTTAAAAACAAACCACATTTGCTCTCTTACTCCCAAATCTCTCTCGCTCGCAAATCCTTCATAGCCTCCCTTTGCTTTTTGCTGCCACAAACCCTAAACACCTCCATCTCTCCCTTTCTCAAACACAACACAATGGCCGACACAAGCTCCACCTCTGCCCCTTCCATCGATGTCTCTGGCCTCAACGACGAGCAGTTGGCTCCTCTCCAGAAAACCATTGAGGCACAAAATGCTACCCGCACTCCGTCATCTAAGACGACCACCTCCATCGCCGCCGTGGTGGACATTGCCAAAGAAATCACCTCCTCTGTCGCCGAGTTACATGAAGACCAGCCTCGGGAGGAACAGCCTCAGGAAACGGCGATGTCACCGTCAAAAGAAAAATCTCTGGTGTCGTCCCGAGACCTGGTGGTTGCCGCTGATCAAGAAGTCACATCTCCTCCCAATGACAAAGACAATGATGAGGATGAGGCCATGGCTGAAGTGGAAAAGGAGTTGGGAACTCGCCTACTCGAAGTTGTCCCGCCAAGCAGGAAGCGCAAACACACTATTGGCTCCGATGACGTTGAGGAGGATTCGGATGTCCAATACATCGGGGAACAGCCTGCTGCCACAGAGTTCTCCACCCCCACAAAGTCTGACACTAGTGAGACTACTCCTTGCACACTAAAGACAAGACTAAGATCGGCGAAGAAAGTTGAGCCGAAGAAGAAGGCGAAGATAGAGGAACAGTCTGTTGTTCCCGCTTTTACTGAAGGGAAGAAGATACTCCCACAGTTGCTGATCCGAGAGAACTTTCTCTCTGAGAATGGTTTCGAGGAAGTCCTGGATAGACTCAAATTCCAAGGCTGGGAACATCTCTTCTCCAACCGCGTCATGGTCAATCCTGATCAGGTTCGTGAGTTTTACCTCTCCTTCCATCTCAACTCTTCTTCAACTCTGTTAGGAACATCGTCTAACAATGAGGAAGATCTGTCATTCACTGTGTCGAATCTTGCACGTCTGTTGGGTGTCACTGCTGAAGGGTTTTACGACATTTCGAGTGACAAGGTCACTGATGCTCAGAAAAAGGCCAAGGAGGCAAGTGCTCAAAGGCTCTTCAAGGCTATAGCTGGAGCCACTCATGTGTCCACTCTTACTCTGCCTCAGTGAATAACGCATCACATCATTATGAAGGTTGTCGTTCCTAGGCAAGAGAATAGGAATGTGATCACCAACACCGATCTGCTGCTATTGGACAGGTTTTGGCATAAAGAGAATATTGACCTTCCTAGGGTCATTCTGCAACACATGTCGAAGTGCACTTCCAAGACTCACTCCCTAGCCTACCCCAATGTGATCAAGCTGATATTGCAGAATGAAGGGGCTTACAGAGCAGAAGGTGAGATTCTCATGGTCACTGAGTTGGACATGGTGAACATCAACAAGATGAAGTATTAGGGTGATGATAAGGGAACTCTGCCCGCGTCTGAGATTATCAAGCGAGAAGTTGGTGAGGGAACATCAAGAGGCAGTTCTGTGCAAAGCCAAATGTTGGATGAGTTGCGTGTGATTAAGAACATTTTGTCGCTGCATCTTGAGCACTTCTGTAACACCCCCAAATATTTCCTTGAAAGTATGACCTCAGATTTCACATCCGAAGCCATCCAAGGCTTAACCATTCATACAAAACATAAAACACACTGATAATACGAGATATCATAATTTTTATTTAAACCAAAGTCTCGGAATTACATCCGTAAATCCCAAATACAACAGAAATACATAATATGTTTAATACAGCGGAAGTCTTTTAAATAAATAACATAAGGGTTTTGATCAAAGCGATCACCCGCCTAGGATCTTCAACCTGGATAAAACTCTTAAAAACTTCATCTTCCTTCATCGTCGGTTCTAGCCTTCACGGAAAGGAAGTCTACCTGATGTGCCGTATGAGACGGATGACACCAGTCAACCATGCAAGGGAAAATAACCGGTTGGTTAGTCTAATGAAAGACTATACAAGGGTAAAACAGAAAGGTTCTAAGGTAGTCGTATTAGGTTAGACCCATCGCTTCTCGAATGAAAGCCGATGACGATAGTAAACCTCAATACTTCTACGGAAGGATACAAAACAGAAAGATCAAGAGAAGACTCTTAAAGATCGAGTCTTATCGGAAACGTATGAAGAGAAGACTCCAAGAGATTGAGTCTTAACGGAAAGTATGACAAGTGTTCGGGAACGTTATAATTTCACACAAGCGTTTAAAAAGACTTGACCATTTGGATCCACGACCAACCTCACCGCGTAATGCGAATTCAGATTTGGAAGGAGGACTTACTCTAATCGAAGTCCGGGCGGTTTCCACGTTATACTCCTCGCCCGAGGGTATATTAATTATGTGCATAATCGCACTTATCTTATTTAATTCCAAAACGCACAATTACGTTATAAGCTTTTAAGATATATCATCTCATCACGAGAGATATCGAAGGGAATAAATCCCGAATATCGGCACCAGTTGTGTGCACCTACCCTGAGTAAGGGTATAGTCATGACCAGAGAGAGTACTAGGGAAAAATCCTCCTATTACCAGTTATATATAAAGAAACGACTAGACCTCGCAAGGTACATAGCGTTCCTACAAATACTCGTTCTAACTAAACAGTTAAAATCACACAATAGTCCACATCAATACCATTATGACAATAATATATATATATAATAGCGTTATTTCTAGCAGTATATACAACCTATTATAATATCACTTTTTAATCGTATCATTTATAAAATCTGTTCCCAAACGAAAACAATAGTTCATCCCAATTTAATTAACAATTAAACAATTGATAATTAATGGAAACATGGAATGATAAGCAAGAGCGAACCGCCACTTGCCTTAGTCTAGACGAACGATTGAGCGACGACGGGTTTCTGGGTTCGGAACGGAAACGGGAGTCGGATTACAGATTCCTACGACAACGACCCATAACGAAACCCTAGGTTAGATTCGACAATAAAATGATACGAATCTAAGAAAGAATGAACGAAATTGAAAGAACGAAGGTCCCGCCCGAGACCGGATCGTTCAAGACCACGATCGCTATTGCTAAGGCAATCCGCGGTCGCGGCATGGATTCCGCGGTCGCGGGCGTCGAGGGCAGTGTCCGCGAGCGTCGAGGATAGCGGCCGCGGAAGGGGCCGACCTTGTCACTGCCGCGGTCGCGGTAGTTCATGTCCGCGGTCGCGGCCATGAACTCCGGCGACTCTAAAGGGAGAAAACCTCACCGGCGACGATGCGAGGGGGCTCGATTCGCGAGGGCTTCGACCCGAACCTTCCTTGCGTCTCCTAAGAACCACTCCAAGGCCACCACGACGACTGGCGAGAGCTACGGCGACACTTCGAGAATTCCGGCGAGAGCTCGAACTCCGGCGACGAAAGAAAAAGAGAGAGTAAGAGGTGAGGAGATCAGATATTTGGGTGCCAAAACCTTCCCAATCCGACCTCCTTTTATAGCCCAAAGGAGGAGCCCTCCCCGCCCAGATCAACGGTGAAACAGAGGATCAACGGCGGGCGCAAACGACGAGGAGGAAGACGAAGCGACGTTGGCGTGTCTGCATTTTCCGCGGTCGCGGAACTTTTTCCGCGGTCGCGGAATATTCATGTGCCCAGCTCTTCTGAGTTCCATTTTTCCGCGGTCGCGGCAGAGGCATTTTCGCGTCTTTTTGCCCGGGAAAGGGTTTGGCATGGGTTTAAACCCCATAAATTATATATTTGTACCCAAACAAATATTCTAAGCCCCGAAAATACGTCGAATGTAATTTATACCACTCAGGGAAAAATTACAGAGATCAGACATGTTACAGAAAATCCGAATTTCTCCGAAAGCGATACGATTTCAGAACGAGGGTTGGGGAAAAATACCCAAATACCCTTACTAAAAATGAGGGGCATTACAACTTCCTTAACAAGGACAAGGACCGGAAGGAGGATTCCGAGTCTTGAGTGGACCCCTTATTTATCCTAGCCCGTTATTCCCTCTTCTATTGACTTTACTATGTTATTTTTCTTAGTTGTCTGCTCTTTGATCTTTTTGTGTTGATTGTCAAGTTGTTTATGATGTTTTGTAATCATTTCCTTGCTAGTTTAATGAACTCATATTTTGCTAGTAATTTGTTGACTTAACTCTTATTATTCCACTGGTTACTTTTGATCTTTTGATGATGCCAAAAGGGGGAAGTGTGGAAAATTGTGCGATGAACTCAGTATAGAGAGGTAACAGTCGTATTGTTCCTAATTCTGTATGATTTTTTTAGCGATGCTAGTGCTGAGAGGGAACGATGATGCAACTTGAAGGTATGAACATTAATTATTCATTTTATATAAAATTTTGCTTAAACACTTGATCTTAGATGCATGATGATTTATATTGACTTGCTTATTACTCTTTGGTTTTATTACTCTCTGGTTTTGATCGAACAATTTTTGAATGGGTTTGTCATCACCAAAAGGGGGAAATTGTTAGAACCTTGATGTTCCCTCTAGTTTTGATATTGATAAACACCATTAGGTTTTATGGTTTTTTGTTGTTCTAATGAGTTTCAGGTTTTATGAAAGAATTAGGGAACAATGGAAATCATGTGAAGAAGAGAAAACAAAGGAGTGTGACGGAACGTTGTGAAAATAAGGAACTGTTACGCGGAAGCAAATTGGAAGTATGAAGCGTGCGTAGGTTTCATATAAGGAAACTTTTATACATGAAACATCTTATAAGGAACAATGCGGGAAAGCAGGATTGTCAGGCTGTTATCAGGTGAAGACCGCTATATATGGAAACAATATTTGAAGATCTACTTGAAGAGATAAGTGATAGCTAGCGTGTCTTAGGAAACTTGTATGTACGGAAATTGTGAGTTTACAAGCTGGAACGTTTAGTTTAAGAAGAAATCTTTCACTGTTACCTTATATAGCGGGTTGCTAATTATTTGGTAATTTGGTAAGAGATCTTTGATAACACTATAAATAGATGAGCATACCTTGGGGAAAGGTATCTCAGCTATCACATTGAAGTCTACAAAGAGCTTATTGCAAGTTGAAATCAGGAGATGCAAAGGCAAGGTATATGTATAGTACTTGATTGCTTAGGGTTTTCTTGTGTTCTTGTTTATTTGTGAGTTGATTACACTCAAGGTCTAGAAGCCTAGGATCTGTGTGAGAATAGGTGGAGAGAAGACTTGTGAGATTGTACAACTTATTAATAATACAAGTATATGGTTTGAAATCCTCTTAGGGTAACACCTAGAGGTAGAGGTTTTTCTCTTTTCAACTAGTTGGTTGATAGAATTTCTTCTATAAGGAACTGTCTTGACTTTTACTCTTGAATCTATATTATTTCCGCTGCCTAGGGAATAGTAACATTGTTCCCTGTCTAACACACTACGATTCAACACCCTTAATAATATGCATGAGGAGATATGCTCTACTGTAATTGAAGAGTTTACAAGAAACAACGGAAAATGTGAGGCAGAGTGAATATGTAATCCATGATTCAAGTTCATTCCATTCTTCAATTGGTGTAGCAATCCTGCCTGCATGTAGAAAAAAATGAAGTATATAAGTAAAGATGAACTGGTAATTAAGGATGGCAAGTTCAGATTTTGCATATGTTAAGAAATTGATTTTGTTGCATATGAAGTGATTAGGTGATGGTTTAAATTAGAAGGAGCTCTCTTGATCAGCGCTACTTTGTAGTGCATATCTAGGAGTTGTTATCGGTGTTTTGGGTATCATTTGGAGATGTTTAGAGCACAATTGTGGAGATTGGAGTTGAGGAGTAGAAGTGCAGATATGGTGGTTTGGAGAAGCTTAAATGAAGATATATTGAAGAGAGAAGGAAGCCACCCAAGAAGATGAAGAAAGAAGTACAGAAGAGGTCTACAGGAGCCAAACCGCGGTCGCAGAGGCCATGGCCGCGGTTCCGGGAATCAACGAAAGGCGAGAAGTGAAGAACGCAAAGATCCACGATCGCGGAATTCCAAGGCCTTGGTCGCGGAAAAGTCGAGAGCTCGGAGGTTTAAATTGTATTTTCCGCGATCGCGGAAGCTGTAGCCGGGATCGCGGAAATCTGTGTCTTCAGCGCGTCCGAGGAGTTCCTAAGTTTTACTTTATTTTATTTTCCTATTTTATTTTATTTCTTTATTTCGTTCCATTATTTTATTTCCTTTTAGAGTTTGTTTGTTATCTTTTAGTTTTAGGTTTTGGGTTAGGTTATTTAACCTAATTTTCCCAGCCACTTTCATACATTCAGATTCAGTTTTACATTCAGTATTGTTTTCCCTTCAAGACTATGAAGAACTAAGCACCCTTTGCTTAGTCCGATAATTGAAGCCTTCATTTGATTCATGATTGTGAGGTTATAACTCTATTTCCTATTCCTTTGGATTATATCTTTTCTCTTGAGCTTATTCTTATTGATTTGACTAGATTGATCACCTAGTTGATATTAGTAATTGTCTATTGCTAGGGTTTGGAAATTTCGGGTTGAGATTCCTTATTTTTTGTAGCATCCATGATATTCTAGGACTGGTAGGACTAGTTTATTATGAAAGAGAATTGATTATGTGTTAAATGCTGTGACAAATCGGTGTTGCATGTATCTTGGTTAATTCCTATGCGTCTTGCTGCTATTGTTCTAAATCTTGATAGTTTCTTGTGTGTTCGATAGTAAGGGTTGCCTGGACTGGTAGGACTGGTAACTATTTCAGAATAGGGACAGGAATAATCAAAGGAAGGAATAGAGATAACCTAGGACCAATCAATCGAATGAATGGTGGATATCTGTTTGGCTAAGTGTTTTTCCCAATTTGATTACAAACTTTTGCTTTTGTTTCCTTTGTTTTCTTGTTTACAAACAACCAACCAAAACCCCCCTTTGTTACTTTTGCATGCAAATTTACATAAAGAAAGACAACTCCTCCTTGTGGGATTCGACTCTTGCTTGCCTATTCTACTGAGTTAGGTTTTTTTAGGATTATTTTGATAAGGTGATACGACTTTAGCCTCCGTCAAATTGGCCACCAAAAGTGAGCAAAACAAGCACAAAAAGTTGCTCCCACATCACACAACTAGTTAAAGCTCAACTCCGCGTTTTGAGGTTTACAACCAAAATGCATGAGATGGGAGCCCTCGATACAACACTTACTCAGCTCCCTTGTTTAGAGTGAAGAGAGATCCTTGTGTTTTCAAATTCAAGGGTATAAGATCAAACTCAACAACAACAAGAAAGAAGAAAAGATAAGAGTTTTGTGAAGTGTTTCTATTGTTCCATTGATGCCCTATTACAAAGACCGCACCTTCCCTATTTATAAAGGCATTTTGTGGTATTTACAAATATTACCCCAATGTCTCCCTAATTACTATATCTCTTCTCTATTTATATTATAGATACATAATACCCATACATGACAACACTTCTTACACTAGTCTAGTAACTAGTTGGTGGTATTGAGGCCAAGGAATAATGATGGATGGAGTTGGGAGAGAATCGTACCTCTCCTTGACCACTTTTCATATCCATTTTGGTGTAAATAATTAAAGATAGAGTACGTGTTGAATCATTGTGTGTTAGACAGGGAACGGTGATTATGTTCTCTAGCAGCGGAAATAATATAGATTCAAGAGTAACAGCAAGACAATTCCTTTATAGAGGAAACTCAATCAACCAACTAGTTGAACAAAGAAAAACCTCTACCTCTAGGTATTACCCTAGGAGGATTTCAAACCGTATACTTGTTTTATTAATAAGTTGTACAATCTCACAAGCCTTCTCTCCACCTATTCTCACACAGATCCTAGGCTTCTAGACCTTGAGTGTAATCAACTCAAAAATAAACAAGAACACAAGAAAAACCCTAAGCAAGTACTCATAACACAAGTTCGTACCTTGCCTTTGGATCTTCTATTCTCAACTTGTTGTGTGCTCCAGTGTGATAGCTGAGATACCTTACCCTAAGGTAGTCTCATCTATATATAGTATTAGCAAAGATCTCTTACCAAATTATCAAATAGTTAGCAACCCGCTATATAAGGTAATAATGGAAGATTTCTTTCTAAACTAAACGTTTCAGCTAGCAAACTCATAGTTTCCATACATAAAGTTTCCTAAGACATTCTAAATACGACTTCTTTCTTCAAGGTAATCTTCAAATCTTGTTTCCATAAATAACGGTCTGCACGTGGTAACAACTAAGCAATCCCTGCTTTATAGCATTGTTCCTTATCCGTTGTTTCCTTGTATAAACTCTTCACAACACACGCGCTTCACATCTTCAATATGTTTCAGCGTAATTGTTCCTTGTTGTCACAACATTCCTTTCACTCCTCTGTTTTCTCTTCTTCACTTGGTTTCCATTGTTCCCTAATTCATTCATAAAACCTAACACTTATAGACAATATAAACCATAAAACCTAATGGTGTTTATCATTATCAAAACCGGAGGGAATGTCAAGTTTCCAACAATTTCCCCCTTTTTGGTGATGACCAACCCATTCAAAAATTATTCGAAATCAAAGAGTAATAAGCAAGCCAATATTAATCATTATGCATCTAAGATCAAGTGTTAAGCAAAATTTTATATCAAATGAATAAATGTAGTTCATACCTTAAAGTTGCATCGTCGTTCCCCCTCAACACTAGCATCGCTAAAAAATTCATAAAGAATTAGGAACAATAAGACTGTTACCTCTCTTTACTGAGTTCATCGCACAATTTTCCACACTTCCCCCTTTTGGCATCATCAAAAGATCAAAAGTAACCAGTGGAACAACATGACTAGTGCAACAAATTAATAAAAAAAAAAGTAAAAGTTCATTAAACTAGTAGGGAAATGAGTACAAAAGATCATAAACAACTTGACAAACAACACAAAAAGATCAAAGAGCAAACAACTAAGCAAAATTACATAGAAAAGCAAAGATTATAGAGAATAACGGGCTACGATAAATAAGGGGTCCACTCAAGACTCAGAATCCTCCTTCTGGTCCTTGTCCTTGTTGAGGAAATGTTCAAGAAGCAGTGATAGTATGTTTTTTATCTCACGCAATTCAGCCAACATTTGGCTTTGCACAGAGCTGCCTCTCGATGTTCCTTCATCGGTTTCTCGCTTGATAATCTCAGACGTGGGTAGAGTTCTCTTATCATCACCTTGATACTTCATGGGAACTTCACCTGCTGCCCTATAAGCCCCTTCTTTCTGCAGTATGAGCTTGATCAAATTCGGGTAGGCTGAGGAGTGAGTCTTGGCAGTGCACTTGGTCATGTGTTGCAGTATGACCCTTGGAAGGTCGATTTTATCTTTATGCCAAAACCAATCCAACAGCAGCAGATCGGTGGCAGTGATAGTATCCCTCTTCTCTTGCCTAGGAATGACAACTTTCATAATGATTTGATGCGCTATTTGCTGAGGCAGAGTAAGAGTAGACACATGAGTAGCACCTGATTTGGAGTTGAAGAGACGTTGAGCACTTGCCTCCTTGGCCTCTTTCTGTGCATTGGAGATCTTGTCGCTAGGAATGTCTCAAAACCCATCAGCGGTAACACCCAACAAGAGGGCGACGTTGGAAGGGGTAAACGACATTTCCTTCCCAGAAATTGATGATGTTCCCTATATCAGTGTTCCATTCTATGTTCCCCCTTAAGCAAAGCTCCTTTAGGACGATTACGAAATTCTTGAGTGGATACAAAAGGCTAGTTTGGATATTTAATTGGGTTCACACAAAAATTCTAAGATATATCCAAACAAATATAAGGTAGGGAACAAAGATGATCTAGATAATTAAACCCAGTAAAAATGGTAAACAAAGAAAGGTTCTTAGGGAACGTTTACCTCCATCATGGCTTAGGACGGCTTGGCAACCAATAATCATTTTGGCTTATAACGAGGATCCAGATAATCAAATACGTTTGACTTCAGTTAGGTGTGACTCCTTAGGATTTGTCTGAAATCTAGCACAAAGACACACACTAAACATGATATCTAGCATACTTGCCGTTAGATAGAGTAATGAGCCAATCATTCCTCTATACATTGTAGCATCTACATCTTTGCCATTCAAGTCTGCATCAAGGCAAGTGTTAGGAGAAATAGGGTATCAATGGGTTTAGATTTATCCATACCATACTTCTTCAACAACTCCTTGATGTATTTTTGTTGATGTACTCTTGTTCCCTTAGAAGATTGGGAGACTTGTAATCCAAGGAAAAATGACAATTCCCCTATCATACTCATCTCAAATTCACTGTTCATGAGATTTTTGAATTTCTCTTTGTGTTCCAAGAGGAAAAGTGTCTTGTCGATTGTACCACGTCTATATCCATTGGAGAGAAGGAACTGTGCCAGCCTATCATACCAAGCACGAGGTGCTTGCTTAAGGCCATACAATGCCTTGCCTAGTGCATACACATGGTCAGGACAATCTACATCTTCAAAGCCAGGGGTTGTTTCACATAAACTTCCTCTTGAAGGTAGCCATTGAGAAATGTTGTTTTGACATCCATTTGGTACAATGTGAAACCTTTGAAGGCATCATAAGCGATGAGAAGTCGAATGGCTTCGATGCGAGCTACTGGAGCATATGTCTCATCATAGTCTATCCCTTCTTGTTGGTTGTAGCCTTGAGCAACAATCTTGCCTTGTTCCTTGTCACAGTTTTAGAGTCATCAAGCTTGTTTCTAAATACCCAGTGAGTGCCAATAGCATGCTTGTTCTTGGGCAAGGGAACCAGCGTCCACACATTGTTCCTCTCAAATTGGTGCAACTCTTCTTGCATAGCAACGATCCAATCGCTGAGCGTGCTCTTTAGTGAACTTCTTTTTCTTAGCACGGTTTCTAACAACATGACCGTTGTTCCCACAATGCCAACATATCTTGTAATAATCCCCCAAGGTGTACTTACGGTTGAAAACAGGGATCCTATGATGTTAGGCTCTAACTGGGTCAGGTGTACTCGGTAGGTTTCCTTGGGATTATTTGAGATACATCTTATGGGCAGGTTGGCCTATGTACCAGGATTGGTTTGCATTCAACCCATTCTCCAGAATTTTCACACGCTCCTCTAGGTAAAAGTTCCTATCCTTGGTGCTCTGGAGGTCCCTATCCTTCAACTCTCTAAGATCAGGTATGGTTAACTCATGTTCCTCACTCTCTTTCTTTTCACCCTTGTACCCAATACCGTATTTGGACTCAACAAAGGTAATCTCTTCCTCCTTAAGCTTCTGCTCAACTAGAATAGAGTGGATTTTGTTAATCTGAGCTTTCATCTTAGACAGTTCCCTCTCGGTCTTAGTGGGTTAATGAGACAAGACAACATTAGTATTGTTTGACACTAGGTCCAAGCATAGAGAAACATTTTCCTGTCTAAGATTTTCAAGTACACTGCGAGTAGCATCACATTTATCACAAGGAACAACTGAGGAACTAGCATTTCTAGATAAAGATTCATTCAATTCAGCACATTTATCTTCAGCAACATTCAATTCCTCTTGAGTTTTAAGATTTTCTTTATACATGCTTTTAATAAGAGAGATCAAAGCCTTTTATCATAATTGACAAGTGATTCAAAAACGGTTTCAGGATCTACCTCTTGTTCCTCGTTTGATGACTTCAGAGTCATTGTACAAATTTTGTTGTTACCCCATGCCTCTGGCTCATCATCAGAGTCGACACAATCATCACCCCAGACAACAACGAAAGCTTTCTTCTTGTCGTTCCCAATATTGTCACCATTGGTGTTGTCTGAGTTGTTCCTCTTGGGACACTTGTTAGCATAGTGACCCTTGTCCTTGCAGTTGTAGCATGTAACATCCTTGATATCATGTTTCTCACTGTCTTTTCCTTTGGTGATTTTATTATCAATCTTTTCATCACCAAATTCCATGATTTTCCAGCATTCTTCATCGACGTCCTTCATCCAGGATGCGAATTGATCTTTCCATTGCTGGTATTGCCCTTGGGCGAGAGACGGTGGCTTGTCGTCTTCAATCCTGACTTCGTGACCTACAGATATTGCTACCTGTGAATCTGAAAAGAAAACACACAATCTAGAGCGAACCTGCTCTGATACCAATTGTTGAATCGTTGTGTGTTAGGCAGGAAACGGTAATACTATTCCCTGGGCAGCGGAAATAATATAGATTCAAGAGTAACAGCAATACAGTTCCTTTATAGAGGAAACTCAATCAACCAACTAGTTGAAAAGAGAAAAACTTTTACCTCTAGGTGTTAGCTAGGAGGACTTCAAACCGTATACTTGTATTATTAATAAGTTGTGCAATCTCATAAGCCTTCTCTTCACGTATTCTCACACAGATCCTAGGCTTCTAGACCTTGAGTGTAATCAACTCATAATCAAGCAAGAACACAAGAAAAACCCTAAGCAAGTACTCACAACACAAGTTCGTACCTTGCCTTTGGATCTTTTGTTCTCAACTTGTAGTATGCTCCGGTGTGATAGCTAAGATACCTTACCCTAAGGTATGCTCATCTATATATAGTGTTGGCAAAGATCTCTTAGCAAATTACCAAATAGTTAGCAACCTGCTATATAAGGTAACAGTGAAAGATTTCTTTCTAAACTAAACGTTTCATCTTGCAAACTCATAGTTTCCATACATAAAGTTTCCTAAGACATGCTAAATATGACTTCTTTCTTTAAGGTAATCTTTAAATTTTGTTTCCATAAATAGTGGTCTTCACCTGGTAATAGCTAAGCAATCCCTGCTTTCCAGCATTGTTCCTTATCCGGTGTTTCCTTGTATAAACTCTTCACAACACACGCGCTTCACATCTTCAATATGTTTTAGCGTAGTTGTTTCTTGTTGTCACAACGTTCCTTTCACTCCTCTGTTTTCTCTTCTTCACTTGGTTTCCATTGTTCCTTAATTCATTCATGAAACCTGAAACTCAGAAATAATATGAACTATAAAACCTAATGGTGTTTATCATCATCAAAACCATAGGGAATGTCAAGTTTCCAATAGTACTTGTTATGCTGCCTCTTTGGAAAAAGATATTAAAGATCAGTATCATCACCCTAGCTACTCTTGTACCCGGAGCTGTGACCAAATTAACTCCACCTTACACTTGGGTGTTTCAAAAATCAAAACAGTTGGGGTTATTTTGTCTTGATCTCCCCTTTTTGGTTATAGCGTGCTTGGTTGTTGAGGTTGATTTCAGAGCAACTTTAATTTGGGTCACCTCTTTGCCTGCAATTCGTAGTCATTTGGCCTTCAATTTTGGATAAGATCGAAATGGATCTCACCTAATTGTTGGCCTTCAATCTTGGATAAGAATGAAATGGATATCACCTAATTGTTGACCTTGACCTTGGTTGAGGCATGCTTTTGCATTTGTTGTAGAGTATGAAGAGATGTATTGTACAGTTCTGCCCTTTTTGTTTTTTGTGTTTCTTTTGGATAAATCCTTAGCAGAGTTGAGCAACTCTTTTGATTCCAACAAATTTAACATATATCTTTTGGTAAGGGCTTCTTACTATGCTATTTATCTTGTAATATGAATCAGTTTCTTGTGTTCATAGTTACACATTGTAAAATAGCTACCTTAATGTACATGAAGAAGATGTACTCAAGAT
Source organism: Rheum nobile (assembly GCA_027886185.1). NCBI lineage: Eukaryota > Viridiplantae > Streptophyta > Magnoliopsida > Caryophyllales > Polygonaceae > Rheum > Rheum nobile. The sequence goes on along the minus strand of WOAB01000540.1, from coordinate 2,845,537 downwards.
AGAATAGCTTGTCTGTTGTAAGAATTGAGAAGTCTAGTGCTGTGTAAAATGGTGATATATAGAAAAATTGTTGGTGATTTTAGTGTCATCGGCCATTTAGTATAGTCGGGATTCGCTCAAGACTTATGGAGTTCGTTTGGCGCAAAACGAGTTTTGGCGGTGCGGAGTGCACACTCTTATGCGTGGATTCAGACTCGGGGTAACGGAACGTGTTGGGATTCGAGAGGCGGACACCGAGAAGTCATATTTATAAGGGTTGGGTTATGGTTGAGTAGTTTGACGGTTTTTTAACCATTTTTCAACCGCCCAACCGCCATGCAACCGCCCAACCGCCATGCAACTTCCCAACCACCATGTAACCGCCTAACTACTTATGCCCTATATAAGGGTGAGGTTGGGGCAAGTCTTTGGAGATCAAAAAAGAGAACCATCTCTTGTGTATCGAACAAAGCCAAAAACTCCAAGTGCTTCTCTATTTGATCTTGCATTGATCGATAGAGGTTTGCGATTTCTTATCCCGAATCAAATTTCGTGCAACCCTAAGGCTACAAGAGTAGGGTCGAAATATTGGTTTTGGAAAGTGCCTTAGCACGATTCAATCGCTGTCCAAGACAAACTGAATTTTGATCAACGTTATACCTTATTTACAACATTCAAAACCAATATTTTCGTGTTGATCAATGGTGGTTACGTCGGTGCGCGAGATTACTTCCAAGTTTGGGAAGTTGGAGAAGTTCAAGGGCGTGGACTTCCTGAGTTGGAAAAAGATGATGTATTTACCCCTCACGCCGCTCAAGGAAGATGCGGAGAACGAACCCTTGGAGGAGATGAGGAGGCACAACAAGTGGAAAACGGCAAGATCAAATAATTGGTTGTCATGTGCGGTAGTGGTTGGCTATCAAACTTATTTGACAGGCCACACATTCTAATCACGATAAAGGTTAATGCTAATAAAGCATGAATGGTGGTGATATGGGGCCACAACAATGGAGGTTTCATACCTCTATGTTATTTATGTATTGGATATATACATATATATGTAAGACCGGACTCTATATGGTCTTGGATGTGGAAATAAATGTGTAAAGTGGATTTATATTTTATTCATGTGCGGTTATGCGAAGGCCATGATATTTAAGCCATGTTGATGATCTTGAGATATATGCAAAAGATTGTGTAATCTCTGGACGTGTATACATATAACATATATTTATATGTATGGGTAAGAATTAAATTCTTGTTGGTGTCATGTATTGTATGCTAACCGCATATAGTGGCAGTTGAAATCTCGTACGAGGATGTTTATCTACGATATACATGAAACCTCGTATGAGTCAAATATTTGTGTTTATGTACCATTAAATTGGTGGAAGCACATGTGTATGACCATAGAAATTTTTTGGTCATGGTTGGAAAATCAAATTTCTCGGATTCATTCCATATAATTGGATGATGGAGGTGTATGGTCTATTATCTACGTATAAGTAAAATACGTATGACCATGATACAAGTCACATTAGTTCAAATTTCCATTTTATGTGACCAGATGATCAAAATAATGATCATGATATTTTAACTTAAATATTTAAATGGGTGAATGAGGAATGTATAAAATTTTGTTTCCTCATGTGAATATATGTGTATGTATATAAGTATATATAGCATTATCATAACTTAAGTCTCAAGAGACTAAGGACAAGAATCTCATGAGTTAGATGAGGTCTTGTGTTTTTTTATGAAGTCTACTATGCTTTGCATAGACTACTCATGTTTCTAGATTACTTGATTCAGGTCTACTGTATTTAATACAGATTACTTGATGATAAGTCTACTAGGTTGATCAGATTATTTTTTAGTCTACTAGTCATGAATCCATGATATGCCCTACGGTATAGTTATACTGATTGGTTAAAACTTGACTCTACTGTTACCAAACAGATTAGTCATTAGACCCTACTATACTCTGTATAGACTGGTCGGGTATTTATATTTTGTATATATGTTATGCGATTTATGGTGTGCATTTTATTAACCAGATTATTCTCATTATTGTTATGTGTGTTTACTACATGCTAAAGACGAGGCCCATGATAAGTTTAAGGTTTAAAAAACCGAGGTTGAATTGCAACAAAATGACTTGATTAAGAAACTACGCACCGATAGAGGTGGAGAAGATTATGATCCTGTGCATTTCCAATCCGTAGGCATTATGCCTGAGACTACGACTACCTATACACCACAACAAAATGGTGTGTCGGAGAGAACGAATCGAGTCCTAACAGAGAAAGTTAAATCCATGTTATCCTACTCGGGATTGAGTGACAGATTTTGGGGTGAAGCCATGTTAACGGCTTGCTGTTTACTAAATAGGGTTCCTAACAAAAGGAACAAGGTCACCCCTTATGAACTTTGGTATAAAAAGAAACTGAGCTTGAATGACTTTCGAGTTTGGGGATGTAAGGCGGTCGTTAGACGACCCCAGCCCAAGATTAAAACTTTGGGGGAAAGTGGTGTGGATTGCATCTTTATTGTATATGATGAGCATTCCAAGGCTTATAGGTTCTATGTAATAAGAGCCTAATGATTCTATTTCAATAACACAGTGATTGAGTCAAGAGATGCGATTTTTTATGAGAATCGGTTCTCGTCCATACCTAGACCAAAGGATTTGGTTCCTAGTACTAGTGGAACTAAAGAAGGAGACGGCTCAGCCGTACCTCCTAATGAGTCACCTATGCTCCATAGGAGCAAGCAAGGGAGGATTGAAAAGTCTTTTGGTTCAGATTTCTAAATTTATTTGGTGGAAGGATCTAGAGATGAAGTTGGGTTCCAATACTCATATTGTTATCATGTTGATAAGGATCCTAGGACTTTTGGTGAGGCAATGAGGTCTCAAGATGTTGCTTTCTGGAAAGAAGCAATAAATGATGAGATGGACTCCATCATGGAAAATAATATGTGGGTCTTGTCGCCTTGTCGGATCTCCCACCGGATTGCAAGTTTTTGGGCTGCAAGTGGATCTTCAAGAAGAAGATGAAGGTCGATGGTACTATCGATAAGTTTAAGGCTAGATTGGTCATCCAAGGCATTAGACAAAGGGAAGGTATTGATTATTTCGATACCTATGCACTGGTTGCTCGGATCTCCACCATTAGGTTGTTGATTGCCTTGGCGGCTATTAACAATCTTGTGATTCACCAAATGGATGTCAAAACGGCATTCTTGAATGGTGCTTTGGAGGAGGAGGTGTACATGAAGCAACCTGAAGGTTTGTTATGCCCGGTAATGAGCATAAGGTGTATAAGTTGGTAAAGTCATTGTATGGGCTAAAGCAAACACCTAAGAAGTGGCATCAAAAGTTTGATGAGGTTGTCTTTGTAATATTCCACATTTTGTACGGGTAAATTTTGAATTTTCTTAAGCCCATATTGCGAGTCAGATTTATTTCAGGGAAAGATGAACATTCGGTGTAATGTTTAATCTCTGTAATATTTTTCTGAGCAATATAAAATACAGTTAAGGTATTTTCGGGCTAAAGGATCGTTCGAGTACGAATATATTTAACCCGGAGTTAAAAACATTTTACCACTTAAGGTAAAAATGACAAAGGACAGAGGGGAACGAATCTGGCCTTGACCGCACCCCGCGGTGAAGGGTGTGCCGCACCCCGCGGTGGCCTGCGTCACTCGACAGTTGCAGTGCAACTTGGCGGGGCTACTTCGTAGGCTTGGTGACTCGCTCTGCCTACTCCTTCTAGCTTGTACAGCTCATGGTACATGTGTCTAGCTGGTGTACAACTCGCCTGGCCTATTTAATGAGGCAAGGAGGATCAAAATCGAGCCACAAGTCAGCTATTGCACCATCTCTTTCCTTCAGAAAACACCATTGTTGAGGCAAGCTTTGAAGCTTCGTTTGAGAGCTAATTTGACCCCTTGTGAAAACGATAAGAGGTGATCCTTAGAGGTGGTATAAGGCTTAAGAAGGTGGGAAGACAAACCAAGACCAAATCGAAGTCAAATCGATCGATTTGGGTAAGTAATTCTTCCCGAAAACTTGCTGAACTTTGCGTCTGTCATAGCACCGCACCCCGCGGTCAGACGCTACCGCACCCAGCGGCCAAGCACCGCACCCCGCGGTGACTGACCACCGCACCCCGCGGTGACTGACCACCGCACCCCGCGGCAAGCATGGGTCTGTGGTGTGTGTGTCTTGGGTGTTGGTTCTTGGACGAAGCTTGGACCCTTTGATTCTTATTCCTTTAGATTCAAATATGTAGATATTGAATCTAACTTAGGGTCTCCTTATGGGTCATTCCTTAGGGATTTGTTATCCAGGATCTGTCCCAGTTTCGGACCCAGGAAATTGTCGTCTCTAAAGCTTGTTCAAACTTTCGTCTGATCTAAGGCAAGTGGTAGTTCGCTCTTGCTTATCATTCCATATTTCCATTGATTATCAATTGTTTAATTGTTAATTAATTTGGAATGATTTATTGAATTGTTGGGAACAGTTTTACTAAATGATATAAAAGGAATATGATATTATAATAGGTTGTATATCTGTTAGAACAACGCTATTATAAATATATATTTTGGCTTGAGGACTTTGATATGATTATTGTTGTGTTGAAATATTTAGTTAGCACGAGTATTCGTAGGAGCGATGGACTAATTGAGGTCTAGTCGTTTCTTGATAATGGAAATGGTGCTAAGAGTTCTAAACTCAAAGACCATTTGGTGGGTCATGACCTTTCTCTATACTCGGGTATAGAGATGGTGGCACAAAGCTGGTGCTACAAACTTGGGATTCGTCCCTATCAGAACTATGTCCCGCTGTCGGCAGGCATAGAATTAAAAGCCTATAACGTGGTGTGCGTTTTGGAATTAAATAAGATAAGTGCCCGAGCGCACATGATTAATAAACCTCAGACGAGTAGTACAGCTAGGGAATAGTGCAGCTAGGAAAGCTCGTCTTAACTTTGATCAGAGTACCGTTCTCTTTCCAATCTGGATTCGCATTAAGCGGTGAGGTTGGTCGTGAACCGAAATATCAAGTCATTTTTGAACGCTTGTATGATTAATTAATGTTCCCCAACATTTGTCATACTTCCGATAAGACTCAATCTTTTGGAGTCTTCTTTGGAATTGATTGTTGTAAGACCCGGTCTTCCAGAATCTTCTCTTGATCATGCTGCTTAATATATTCCAGTGGGAGTATGATGGTTGACTATCGTCATCGGTTATTATTCGAGAAGCGGTGAGTCTAACCTAATACGACTACTTCGAACCACTCTGCTTTGTACCCTTGCATAGTCTTTCATTAGACTAACCAACCGTAATTATTCTCTGCATGGTTGGCTGGTGTCATCCGTTCGATTCGGCACATCAGATAAGCACCCGAGGAATAGAGGCTAGAATGACTATAGAAGTAAACGGTGTTTTCACGGTTTATCAGGCTACGATCCTTGGCGGGTGATCTTTTATGATCAAGACTCATGTATTTTTATAAAGACTTCCGCTAAATACTCTGTTTTGTCCTATGGGGATTGGGATGTAATGCCCAGACATATGTTTTAATTAAAGGTTTTGATGTTTATATCTTAATCGTTGCTTATGAATGGTGTTTAGTCCGGTAAAGCCTAGGGTGGCTTCGGTGTGGAAACCGAGGTCACTGGCGGTAATACCTTTCCAAACGGATTGAAATTTGGGGGTGTTACAGTCTTGTCGAGCGAATTCGAGTTAAATCAGTCGGACAAGTGTGTAAACAACAAATTTGATAAGCCTGGTAATGGAGTAATCATTTTCTTGTATGTTGATAACATGTTGATCTTTGGTACGGACCAAAGACAAGTAGAACTTACGAAGGCCTTTTTTGTCATCAAGTTTTGCCATGAAGGACATGGGGAAGGTGGATGTGATCCTCGATATTAGAATTAAACGTGAGAACAAGAGACTATCTTTGTCACAATCTCATTACATTGAGAAAGTGCTTAAGAAGTTCAATTGTGAGACTTGTTCTCCGGTGAGCACTCCCATGGATCCGAGTGTGAAGCTTATGCCTAATACAGGTAAAGCGGTATCACAACTCGAGTACTCACAAGTGATTGGTTGCTTAATGTATGCCATGACGAGCACAAGGCCGGATATTGCTTATGTGGTAGGAAGGTTGAGTAGGTACACTAGTAATCCTAGTACTCACCATTGGCAAACAATAAGGCGGGTGCTCAAATACTTAAAAGGAACCATGAATTTAGGTTTGTCATATGTCGAATTTCCTTCGGTTCTAGAAGGGTATTCAGATGCGAGTTGGATCACTAATGTGGAAGAACATTCTTCTACAAGTGGTTGGGTATTCTTGGTTGGGGGAGGTGCCATTTCATGGGCTTCTAAGAAGCAAACTTGCATTACATGTTCGGCTATGGAATCAGAATTCGTAGCATTAGCGGCTGCCGTAGAGAGGCAGAATGGCTATGGAACTTAGTCTACGAGATTCCTTTGTGGCCGACACCGGTGTCACCCATATCTATCCATTGCGATAATGCTAATTTGGCTAAGGCTTATAGCCAAGTGTATAATGGTAAGTCATGACACATGGGCGTTAGACATAGCGCGTTACGTGAGTTGATCACTCATGGGGTGATTGAGTTTGTTCGGTCTCAACAAAATCTGGCGGACCACTTGACAAAGGGGTTAGCTAGGGACTTGGTGATCAAGTCGGCTATAGGGATGGGTTTAAAGCACGTTTGAAATCTCTAATGGTAGGATACCCAATTCCCTTCTAATATGACGTTAGAGGCTGAATTCAATGTGGAAAGCCTACAGAGTTTGGAGCACATATTCAATATCATCCCAAGGTATGTGCTCGGACATGCAAGAAAGTTAGGTTGAAGTTTATCTTCTTAATGGATCTTTTGAAAAAATGCATTTGTAGGTGCATGATTGAAAAGAGTCCACCTATACGAGTGGGAAATGGTGCCGCTTCAACTAGCCAGGGCTTGGCTTTGTATACGCTCATGAATGGATAAGGACACATGACTATAATAGTGTCAAGTTAGCACTTGGAGTAGTGTAGAAACTTATGTGTGTTGTATCTTTGAGTTTTCAGATGGGTTGAAGGGTTCAATCCATAGGACACCCTGATTCTCGATTATTTGGAATGTGTACTACACTAATGTGAAAATTCAATCCTAAGGACATTTTCATTTATGCATGAGTTTGTGTTTGATGTATGTTATTTAAGTGAATCAAGGATTACACTAAAATGGGGGAGGAATGTTGGTGACTTTAGTGTCATCGGCCATTTGGTGTAGTCGGAATTCGCTCAAGACTTATGGAGTTCGTTCGGCGCATAACGAGTTTTGGCGGTGCGGAGTGCACACTCGTGTGCGTGGATTCGGACTCGGGGTTACGGAACGTGTTGGGATTCGAGAGGCGGACACCGAGAAGTCATATTTATAAGGGTTGGGTTATGGTTGAGTAGTTTGACGGTTTTTTAACCATTTTTCAACCGCCCAACCGCCATGCAACTGCCCAATCGCCATGCAACTTCTCAACCACCATGTAACCGCCTAACTACTTATGCCATATATAAGGGTGAGGTTGGGGCAAGTCCTGGGAGATCAAAAAAGAGAACCATCTCTTGTGTATCGAACAAAACCAAAAACTCCAAGTGCTTCTCTTTTTTATCTTGCCTTGATCGATAGAGGTTTGCGTTGTCTTATCCCGAATCAAATTTCGTGCAACCATAAGGCTACAAGAGTAGGGTCGAAATATTGGTTTTGAAAAGTGTCTTAACACGATTCAATCGTTATCCAAGACAAACCAAAGTTTGATCAACTTTACATCCTATTTACAACAAAAACTCCAACTCTTTAATTAGAGCATAATCCGTATAATCATATTGTTGGTACTTATGTTGTTATGATACTAACTTTATCGCTAAAAATGATACCAAATTTGAATTGAAATCAACAAACTCTGTTGGTTTCAAGGCCTTTTTCTGCAAATTAGAAACTGAATATGCTAGGTCATGAAATCTAGTTTTGCAATTTGAAAATATTTGCAGATGTACTCATCATATGAAAATGATTTAGATGATCAAGTCTTTTGTTTGTTTGATGACAGTAATTAGGAACAGTACAAATTTGCTAGTGCTGCCTTTCCAAAGTAGGAATATAACACTGAAAGGCTACATACTATGAAATAAAAAAAAACCCCAAAATATCTTCTCTCTTGATTGTTTCCTCTGGAGTTCTAGAGGAGTTTTCTTTGATTTTTCTGGTTTAGTAATCTTCAAAACTAGTACTCCCTCTGTCTCATATTATTCTTTCTATTTTAACCGGACATATTTATCGAGACGAGTTTTATATCGTTAATATCTCTAATTATATATTAATAAAAATTATAATTTTTTGATATTATCAAAGTACTTGTTGAGACGAATCAAACAAGACCCCACATAATTATGTTTTTTCTTATATATTAGAAGAAATCTTAAAAAATCTCTTTAACTATGAATAGTATACAAAAAAAAACGGACCTTATATTATGGGACGGAGGGAGTATAATACAGTACGTGACAACTCTCAGACAAACTATGAATAAAAGCAGGACAAATTTTGTAATTATAACAACCTCAATGTCAGTATGTACTATGTAGCAGAGAGTCCAGGTGAAGAAGAAGTGGGAGCAGCCTCTTCTGGAGCATGTGGGGTTTGCTTATTTGGTACCACCAGTTGGTAATTGGGGCTGACTACCAGCAGATTATCATCTATTTATAACTCTAATCGCGTCTAAAACACACTAGCTAGACTAAAATTGCCCCTGCCTTTTTTGTTTTCCATTGACCATTTTGAACAGAAGAATCAGACTTTATATTACCAGATAAAATTGGTGAATTAATAGTTAATCGGGTACAAGACTAATATGTACAAAACTAAGAGCACCTCTTATGGGGCTCAAATGAGAGACTTAAATGGAGGCTTTTTGAGTTTAAGCCTTTATTTAAGTCTCATATCAAAATAGCATTTTAATGGAGGGGCTTTTGGAGTGGCTTTTGAACCCAATTTATATTTATATTAAATATATTTAAAATTAATGTCTATAGATAGAGAAAAATGAAACTAGAATTATGATATTTTTATTTTTTATTTTAATGTTTAAAATTTTAAATAAACAATTTTTTTCTTTTGAAAAGCTCATTGGAAAACGCGGCTCCAATAACGGAGCGATATGTGACGCTCACTTTAGTTTAAGCCCCATAGGTTGGTGCTTAAACTTTTGCCATTTTTTAAGCCCCAAGGGAGAGGCTTAAATTAAAGTGTTAATATTTTAATAAAATAAATTATTTAAGCCCCATGAATAAGCTCCCATAAGGGGATGCTCTAAGCTAGCTAACCGGGCCCACACCTAACAACTTGTACCAAACTAAACAACTAGCTAATAGCTAATCTGTACAATAGCAGCTTAAGTCTCCATACTAGTACTAATCTATCCTCTATTTAATTCATAGTTAGACCTTTCTCTGCTTTCAATATTCGTACAAGGTACGTTTTTATGGCCTTCAAAAAAAAAAAAAGGGGAAAGGTTGTTTATTTGTAAATTTGTTTCTTGGACGGTTAAAGTTCATATAAAATAAATTTGTTACCTTTTACTTATCCAAAAGAATGGCCAAGCTTAGTATTCTGATTTCAGGAGTTAATGTTGGAATTGCAGAAAGTTCAAAAGTGACTTTTGGGTATATTTGCTGCTTCCGATGGGGGCAAAATTTTGATATATATATATAGTCAGGCTCCGGTGAAACGGATGCTTATGGTGAAACGTGAGGAGAAATGAGAGCCAACCATTTTGGGACAATGGAAGGCTATGATGGAACATTCATTATAGCAAACATACACTCTCTCACACACAATCACACCCTATGGTCAACATCTAACCATTGACCGGTCAATGGTCAACGGTCAACGTTGACCGGTCAAACTGACTTTTGTCCTTCTTTTTTTTTTTTTACAATTAATTTTTTTTTTAAAATATATTTTTTATTATTGTTTTTCTACACGTTTTTATCATAAAATTGTCATTAAAAAAGTTGAACAATTCCTTATTAAATTTGAACAATTGTATATCAAAAGTTGAACAAAGTTTTTTGAACAATATATAAAGTTGAACAATTGTACAAACAAAGTTGAACAATTTCATTTTTATGGTTAGACGACTGTTTCACTAAGCAATTTTTATTTTTAATTTTTTTGGGCAAGTTTTTTTCTTCATTTTTTTTTATTGTTTTTCTACACGTTTTTATCATAAAATTTTAATTAAAAAAGTTGAACAATTCCTTATTAAATTTGAACAATTGTATGTTAAAAGTTGAACAATATTTTTTGAACAATATATAAAGTTTAACAATTATACCAAAGAAGTTGAACAATTGTATCTTAAAGTTGAACAATTTTATTTTTATGGTTAGACGACTATTTCAGTAAGCAATTTTTATTTTTATTTTTTTTGGGCAAATTTTTTTCTTCCTTGTTTTTCTACACGTTTTTATCATAAAATTATAATTAAAAAAGTTGAACAATTCTTTAATAAATTTGAACAATTGTATGTTAAAAGTTGAACAATGTTTTTTGAACAATATATAAAGTTGAACAATTGTATGAACAAAGTTGAACAATTGTATCTTAAAGTTGAACAATTTCATTTTTATGGTTAGACTATTTCACTAAGCAAATTTTAGTTTTTTTTCTTCCTTTTTTTCTTGTTTTTCTACACGTTTTTATCATAAAATTATATTAAAAAAGTTGAACAATTTCCAATTAAATTTGAACAATTGTATGTTAAAAGTTGAACAATGTTTTCTGAACAATATATAAAGTTTAACAATTATACAAAAAAGTTGAACAATTGTATCTTAAATTTGAACAATTTTATTTTTATAATTACACATTTGTTCTGACTAAGCAATGGTTAGTTTTGTTTTTTTGGCCAATTTGTTTTCAGGATAAAACATTTTTAATTTTTTTTGTTTCCTTACACGCTTTCCTCATAAAATTGTTTCTAAAAAATTGAAAAATTCTCTATTAAACTTGAACAATTGTATCATACAAGTTGAATAACTTTTTTAACAATATATAAAGTTAAACAACTGAACCAGAAAAGTTGAACAATTTAGATTGCATGAAAATTCAAACTTATAACAAAAGATAAATTGGGCAATACTTCATTAAAATTTTAACAATTGTCAAATAAACTTGAAGTTTTGTTTATAACGTAATATAAACATAATACAACTAAAAAATGTTCAAAACATAAACCCTAAATCCTAAATGTGTAGATAAATAAAAATAGAAAATGGCAAAAACGGCCATGCACAACTAAAAAATTATTTAAAAAATGAAATTGTTCAACATTGAGAGACAATTGTTCAAATTTATATACATAGCGAATACAGTTGTCGGACTATAAAAATGAAATTGTTCAACTTTAAGATACAATAGTTCAACTTTTCATATACAATTGTTCAACTTTAATATTGTTCGAATTTTAATTATGCAATTTTAAACATACAATTATTCAACTTTAAGAACTAATTGTTCAATTCTGTTCATACAAATTTTATAATGAAAACGTGTATAAAAAAATTTTAAGAAAGAAATTAATTTTTTTTTAATAATATAAATTAAAAAAAAATGACCGGTCAACGCTGACCATTGACCGGGATTGAGTGTGGTAGGGTGTATGATAATATTAAAATGAATGATCTAGAATGCTCCTCATGTTTCAACCTAAGGGTGCTCCTCACATGAAGCTAACTCTATATATATATATAATTAAGTTCTAGTAAAATAGCTTATTAGAGTAAAACGAAAGTACTAATTTAGAACGCTAGATTAAAATAGGATAGATGGTTGAGATTTAATTTGGCGAGATCTAAATTTGGCCGGTGGAATCAACCACACCCAATTACTCCATATCCTATAATGGTGGGATTTTATTTTACCCAGTATATTTCTCAAATCAACTGACGTCTATAATTTCCTATTTCACTCTCCTCTCTCGCATGACTCTCTCCATTGTCTCAACCTCCATTGATGCCTGTGCTGAAGCTTCTCGTCGTCGTCGTCTCGCCATCGACTCTCCCTCCGGCACATCGACGACGTAAGACTCCAAAACGATGGTCAAGCTTCCGATCTGGTGGAGTGTGGTGACGGAATGGTAGTTCCGGAGCCGGTGCTCGCCGCCGATGATGGTGAATCCGGTGACGAACCGCTCGTCGTCAAGGATATCGAGGCGCTCGGTGCTCGTGGCCGCCGGAAGGCCAAACCCGCCCTAATCTACCCGATCGAACCCAGATCTGAGCCTAGCCGAACCCTTTCCCACTGTCCCGATATACCCGAACCCAGATCTGACCCTAGCATGCATCTCTGGACGTGCTCAATGTATCTGTCGTGAAAGCTGTATTCTTTTTTATAGTGTTTTTCATCTTTTGCATGTGGAACTTCTGGAATGAATTACACTGCTAAAATAAGGCCTTCTCAATCTCAACAAATAATATGTGATGCTGTTTGATAAGATTATTTTATCTTGTTTTTAATGCCTCCTGGGAATGGGTTCCAAGCTTGACATCTATTGCTATGCTTCTGGAATCAATTGCTACTAAGGTATTTCTAACTCTTAACATGTTTCTACCTTCTTCTGATCGTTTTGGCTGAGGTTCTAAATGTGGGAGCGATGGAAGGGATGCTTTTAGTCATTCAACATCGTGTAGACAGGCGTTTTTGTTTAATCCAACCGGCTTGTTTTGCTAAGAGCTAAGTTCATCTATATATAAATTATTCATGTGTACCTTGGGTTTTTATTTTAGCTAAGATCATGTGATGATGTTGTTATCTTGTGACAGGTGCGTTCGACTGGCACAATTGACCAAGTGACCCAACAACCCATCAAGGGAAGAAAGCGTGGCGGGGGTGTAACCCTTGCCCACCCCGATCTACGACGTTTCAGACTCCCCGGCTTAGCCTCTAAGCCCCTCCACGTCTACGGCTGTTTCCGCTCATATCTGCATTGTTATTCATGTTAACAGTATTGTTATTCACAGTGTTATAATTTATTTATTTTGATATTGTATATATGATATTCAGTTTCTGTGTGGTGTTATTTATTATAATAATGTGATATTCACGTGGATTCAGATTCTACTTGTTGATGGTGTTGTATGAGTTATTTATCATTGATATTCATGTTAACAGTGTTGTTATTCACAGTGTTATAATTTATGTGTTTTGATATTTATGATTTAGATATTGTATGTATGATATTCAGTTTCTCTGTGGTGTTATTCGTTATAGTAGTGTTGATATTCACGTGGATTCAGATTCTGCTTATTGATGGTGTTGTATGAGTTATTTATCGTTGATATTCACGTTTTTATATGTGATATTCAAATTATTTATTGTGATATTCATACACATTCTTTTGATATTCATGTTGGAATATTTAAGTGTCATGCGTTGAGTAGTTGATATTCAAATTGTATGATGTGATATTCACTATAATGTTGTTTATATTCATGTTGGATGTAGGTTTCATGCGTTGAGTAGTCGATATTCAAAATTGGATTTGCGATATTCACCAGATACAAACAAAAAGTTTTGAAGATCATGAATCGTTTCCAAAAGCTTGAAATTAACACACGAATATCAATACAGTTTGTATGAATATCGCCTAATTCATATAACCGATAATCATCATATGCGGATTAAAATCTGAATATCGACACTATTTTCATGAATATCGAATATTGCTTATATGAATATCGATTTCAAAATTACATGAATATCAATATATTTTGAATGAATATCGATTACTGGCTATATGAATATCTATAAAATTGCGAAGGAATGGCTGTACGTTAAGGAATATCGTCCTATGGGAATGGTGGTACGTTGAAGACGATTAGGAAAGAGAATAATCTTCTCTTTCTCTCTCCTATAACAACCCATTAATTTTTTTTTATTAATAAAAATTTGATTAATTGCCATATTAGGTTAGATTTGGTAGTTACACTCCTACCATATCTATTATATAACTTATTCATCCAACCATCCATCATCATCAATCCAACGCTTCAGATTAGTACTTCCGTTTTACCATAACTCTCATTTTACCGGAGCGTTCCCCTATATATATATATAGAGAGAGATTTAAGATCAGGTGAAACGGCCTCTTAGGGTAAAACGGAAGTACAATTAAGGGCCTTTAGATTAGAACCAAATCAATGGTCCAGATTGGATGTAAGAGGGTACACATATTGTACAATAGGAGGCACACACCCGATTGAAACAAATCAACGTGAATTTTGGGATATTCTTAACCGAGATCGTTCAGTTTCCATTTTCACATTCACACAATCTCCCCTAATCTCTCTTCATCTTCAACCTCTCGAGTCGTCAGATCCACATGCCGTGTCAGATCCACAACCAATTTCTTTCAATTTTTTTGGTTGCAGATTTTAATTCTTCTCGACGATGACTCCTCCGCCGTCGGACTGGCCGGCCTGGAAGAGCGACGGTGAGATCGAGAGGCGCTGGCCGCCGACGGAGTGGAGGATCTACACGAATTGCGGCTCGCTGATCTGTTGAATTTGGGGGCAGGGTTTGCCGGCGCGGGTCTGGTGTGGTCGCAGGTGGTGGCGAGGGGGATCGCTGACAACAGAGGTGGTCGGGGCAAGGCGCGGTAGAGGAGCGAACACCAGCAGGGGTGACTGTGAGACGCTCACCGGCGACACGGACATCGTGATACCGTCGATGTCCTTCGGATTTCATATCACAAACCTCTCTGGCGTCTCCTCCACCGGAAAACCTCCCCTATCGAGCAATTCGTTGAAGAGGAAGTGCAGCTCCGTCAACGACGCTAAGTGCAGTGCAGCCGCCGCTTATTTTGGTCGCTGCCACTGCTCCAAACGAAGGTATAATTCCCGAATTTACCCACGTTCATCATATAATATAATTTCGCCTTTTTATTAAGAGATCTGAACCGTTGATTACGTTTGACTAAAACAGGAAATCAAGGGTAAAGAGAGTAGTTAGAGTGCCAGCGATCAGCGTACAGATGGCAGATATTCCAGCGGATGATTACTCCGGGAGGAAGTACGGTCAGAAGCCCATCAAGGGTTTGTTGTGATATTCTTATATATTCTTTTGATATTTAGGTTGGATTTATGTTTCATACATTGAGTAGTTAATATTCAAATTTTATGATGTGATATTCACTATAATGTTGTTTATAGTTATGTTGGAAGTATGTTTCATACGTTGAGTAGTCGATATTTTAAATTTATGATGTGATATTACTATAATGTTGTTGATATTCATGTTGGATCAGTTTTGGTATTTTGGAGTGTTGTTTGTATTGTTTGTAATTGATATTCAAATTGTTTAATGTGATATTCATACAAATTCTTTTGATATTCATATTGGATGTAGGTTTTATGCGTTGAGTATTTGATATTTATGATGTGCGAATTAAACTCTGAATATTGACACTTTTTTTTATGAATATCGACTACTTACTTGTATGACTATGCGTACAAATTACTTGAATATCATCACATATGGAATGAATATCGCTATTATAGTATTCAAATTGCTTGTTGATGGTGTTGTTTGTACTATTTCCAATTGATATTCAAATTATATGATGTGATATTCATTATAATATTGCTCATATTCATGAGGTTTCATGCGTTGAATAGTCGATATTCAAAATTTATGTTGTGATATTCAATATAATGTTGTTGATATTCATTATAATAATGTTGATATTCAGGTTGATCATGCGACCGTGCGACCCAAAATCGACGCGACAATGTCATTGTTAAACCTTACCGCCATGAATCAAACCTTCGAAGATATTGGGTAGTGATATTCGTGTAGTTAGGTGATGATATTCATGTACTTGGGTGACTATATTAATGTAATTGGGTGGTGGGCGATATTCACAAAATGGGTAGTGATATTCACAAATTGGGTGGTGATATTCATATAAGTGAATTTGATATTCATGTGATTAATTGAGATATTCATGTAACTTAGTGTGATGTTCATATTATCAAGTCGTGAAATTCATGATTTAAGTGATAATATTCACATTTTTAAGATATTAAATATTCACTTATTAAATAGAAATCGATATTCAAACAAACATGAACGATATTCAATAACAAATGATCGATATTCGTGAACACATTAACGATATTCACGAACGCTGGAAAATCATTAAACGAGCAGAACGAATTTAAATCTAAACGAATTTAAAATAATCTTCCCATTTAAATTTTAAATTTTTGAAGAATCTCATTCTCTCTCCAATCTGCATATTTACCATATTTTGTAGGAACAACTTCCTATTTTGTAGGAACATATTTTCGGTAATTCAATAAATAAGGTAGGATATTCAAATCCGGTGCCTTGCATCCCCGCGTGGCTTCTTTGTTCCATCAAATCCAGCCATTCAAAATCTTCAATCCAACGCTCCTTAATTGTACTTCCGTTTTACCATAATTGTCGTTTTACCACAGCGCCCCTATATATATATTTTGGGGTGTATGTGATATTATTATTAGTTGAGTTAGAAAGGTGTGTCCCTCGCACGCACCGTCGTCGTCCGGTCATTACGTGGCACGTGCGCGGTGGATGGGTCCTATTTTACGAGTCACATTAATTTTTGGGCCATTAAAGTTTCAGAACGTAAATTAATCACGTTTTCGATTCTTTTGATTTGTTTTAAATTTGAATTTTAAAAATGTTTGAACCTTTCAAATCTTGTTGTAACAGCCCCTTAATTTCAACATTACAAGCATTACACCCCATGATTTTCTTTGGGAGTAACTCTCTGCAGTTACAAGTAGAACATTTTAAATAGAGAAGTTCTCTAGCTTTACAGAACACAGAAAACAATTCAGTTCTCTTCTCTTCAAAAACGTTTTTCCGTTCTGAGCATACCCGGTTGATTCCAGTCCTTCGTTGGCAAGAGCCCGCGATCGGAGGGCGTTGTGCGAACCTTGCGGGGCGACGCCGATTTGACAGAGCTCTGGTGGGTCAGAGCGAAATCGCTTCTAAGGCAGCGGATTTTATACCGCAACGCATCAAGTTTTCGTTCATGCTTTTCAATCGGTTTTCAAAGCGGCCCTACAATAAAATTTCAGTAAGGTCTCATCTGGTTCAATTATGGTTTCGTACTAACAATTTAGAAGCAACTTTTTTAGAATCCAGAATGGCGATGATACCGTACTTCAAGCCGCTGTTGGATCTGTCCAAGCTTGAACCTCTGGACGGAATGAATTACAAGAGGTTGTCCCAGAAGATGCTAATTTTCTTCGAGCAGTTGGAGGTCGATTGATAACAGGAATTTGTCGTGCTAATTCCTACTATGCAAAATATCCAAACAAATCTTAAACCGTAGTCCTAGGTAAGTAAAGGTCGAGTCCACAGGGAGACAGAGTCTATCGTTATATGTAATTTATATGTCAATCCAAAGTAACCAAAGGGGGATTTTGTGAGTTTTGTAAGTTCTAAACATGCAAAAGGTAAACAAGCTAAAAGTTGATGAATTCAGTGATGGAAAAAGCACTTAGTCAAACAACATCCACTATTCGTATGACAAGTTGATCCTAGATATTCATTCAAAATCTCATGCAATGGAAATTTCAATTCCTTTTCAGATATAACTAATAGCACAACCAGATACTATTAGCACTAACTAATTAAACAACCCTGAAACTATCAAGATTCGGTTTAACAGCAGCTTTACGGATAGGAATATAGTTGGATACAATTCTAGCATAAAACAACCAGCTTTTATTCTAGAATGTAAATCAGTTCTCTTTTGCATAAGACTAGCACAACCAGATACTAGCACGATGCAGTTGCTACTCTGAAATAGATATGCTCAACCAGTAACAATCTAAATCTAGCAATAGATCAATAACAACAAACCCTAGTTGATCAAACTAGAAATTATCAATATCAATCATAAGCAATCAAGCAAGAGAATAAATCCATGCAATAGATTAAGAACGAGAGTCTCACAACTGAATCAAAACGAAAGCTTCAGCGTTTGACTAAGCCAAGGGGACTTAGTTCTTCATAACAAATACGTAGAATGAAATTAGGGTTTAGAGAGAGATTAGCTGATAGGCAAACAAGCCTTTCTCTACCCTTAAGTACTAAAGGAAACAAAGTCTGAATTAACCTAAAACGAAATAATAAATTGTAATAAAATAATGCAAAATAAAGAAAATAAGGAAACGGCTCGGCGGACTTCTGAACAGCGGCGGCGGGCGCTGCAACCTCCACGGCGGGCGCCGTAATGGCGGCGGGCGCCGCATTTCCACGGCGGGCGCCGTGGCCAAGTCGTAGCCATCATTGTTGGGAGGGTTTAGGCGGCGGTCGCCGTGGCTTCTACGGCGGGCGCCATAAGGTACTTCCTCCAAAGTCTTCGTCTCTTCAGCTCCTTGGCGTCTACTTCTGGTGGCTTCCTCCGGTAGTGTCTACTATGATCTCCAAAACGGCTCAAACACCTCCAAAAACACCAACTTCGCCCCCAAACGCCATACACATGAATGTGTCTAAATCTACCCGAATGGCACCAATAAAACCTCTAATGACTCTTGGTTAAGCCCTACAAAGTAGTGCTTATCATCGATTATGTTCTCCTTCAACCTGCCCCGACTCCTACTGCACCAGCTCCACCGACTCTTGATCCGGTCACTTGTCTCGTCCCTAACACTCCAGGGATGGATGGATCTGCATCTCAAGAAGGTAATTTGACTGCTGCAGATGACCATATGAAAAAATATGATTCTGATAACAAAACAGTTCGTGATCATATGCTCAGTCATGTTACAAACCCTATTTTTTATTTACTGGCTACCCACAAATCTACAAAGGTGATGTGTGATTTATTGGAGACTAAATATTATACTGATGATGTTGGAAAGAAAAAGTACGTGTGCGGGAAGTTCATGCAGTTCAAGATGGTGGACGAAAAGCCTATCATGGCTCAAGTCCATGAGTACGAGAATCTGGTGGCTGACATCCTAGCTGAGGGGATGAAAATGTGTGAAGTTCTGCATGCCAATTTCCTGATCGAGAAGCTGCCTGATTCTTGGTCCAACTACCGCAACCATCTGAAGCACAAGAAGAAGGATCTGACCCTGGTTGAACTCGTCAGCCACATGAAGATTGAAGAGGCGAATCGCCTCAAGGATAAGCCTGCTCCTTAAGTTTCTGATAATTCGGTTAAGGCTAATCTTGTGGAGTCTTCTATCAATGCTGACAGGTTCAAAAAGAAGGACTCAAATGTTGGACCTAAGAAGGACAAGGTGAAAAACAAGAAGGGTCCTAATTTCAAAAAGAAGGACTCAAATGCTACCGCATGGCTGACAACCAGAAGAACGCCCCAAAGCCTAATGGAGATCAACCCAAGCCGCATGCCAACCTTGCTGAAGGAAATGACCAACTGATAGCTATGATCACTGAAGCAAACCATGTATCTGAAAAGGTGGAATGGTTGTTGGACACTGGAGCAACCAAGCATTTCTGTGTTGATACGGAGCTCTTTGTTGAGTTTGAGGAAGCTGCTGACATAGACCAGGTCTATATGGGAATTTCAAGTGTCTCTCAGGTCCTTGGGAAAGGAAAGGTGTCTCTAAAGCTCACTTCAGGGAAGTCTCTTTTACTGTAGAATGCTTTATATGTACCTTCTTTGCATAGGAACTTGATTTCATCTGGTTTGCTTGAAATTGCTGGCATAAAACAAGTGATTGAAGCTGGTAAAATAGTCTTATCTAAGAATGGTGAATTCGTAGGAAAGGGCTATAGGTCTGGATGCTTGTATGTGCTTGAGACTTTGATTGATAATGAGAATGTTTCTTCTTCTGCTTATATCGTTGAGTCTTTGGATTTATGGCATGCTAGACTTGGACATTTAAATGTTAAATCTGTCAATCGTTTGCATGCAATGGGTTTAATTACAAATTTGGCAAAAGATGGTCATGGAAAATGTAATGTGTGTTGAGGTTAAATTCAAGATAAAGCCTTTTAATTCTGTTAATGAAAGGACCACTGAGCTATTAGAATTAGTCCATCCAGACTTAACAGAATTTAGAAACACAGAAAGTAGAGGTGGTAAGAAGTATTATATCACTTTTGTAGATGACCATTCTAGATACACCAAAGTGTATTTATTGAGATCCAAGGATGAAGCTGAAAATGTGTTTTACATTTATAAGGCAGAAGTAGAAAACCAATTGAATTGAAAAATCAAAAGGATTAGATCTGATAGAGGAGGTGAATACATCACCAACTCTTTGAAGGAATTCTGTGAGAACAATGGTATCATTCATGAATTTATAGCTCCATAAAGCCCACAACAAAATGGTATAGCAGAAAGGAAAAACAAAACTTTGAAAGAAATGGTGAATGCTTTTCTTTCTAGTTCTGGTTTGCCTGATAACATGTGGGGTGGGGCTGTATTGACTGCCAACCATATTCTCAACAAAGTTCCCCATAAAAATCTGGACAAAACACCTAATGAGTTATGGAAAGGACATTCGCCTAATCTGAAATTTCTGAAAGTGTGGGGGTGTCTAGCTAAAGTGGGATTGCCTGCTTTTAAAGTTGATGCAATCGAATTTAAAACTTTTGATGTTGTATTTATTGGTTATGCTAAAAACAATGCAGTTTATCGATTCATGTGTTTGAGTGATCGTTCATTGTGTGAATATCGTGATGCTGAATTCATTGAGCATATATTTCCTTTAAAGAAAAATGATGTGCAAATTGATTCTATGCCTAACACTGTTGCATCTTCCTCCATGACTTTACCTTCCATGCCAGTTGATGAAATTGAACCTAGGAAGAGTAAGAGGCAAAGAAAATGAACTAGTTTTGGTCCTGATTTTGTAACTGTTTTCTTGATTGAACTCAATGATTATGATGAAGTGAATGATACATTCATTAGTGTGCATATCCTAGAGGATGATCCTAAGACATATGATGAAGCTGTGAGTTCATTGGATTCTAGTTTTTGAAAAGATGCAATTAAAAGTGAAATAGATTTCATTATGTCTAATCACACATGGGAACTAGTTGACATGCCTAAGGGAAACAAAGCCATTGGATGTAAGTGGATCTTTAAGAAGAAACTTAAGATAGATGACTCAATTGAGAGGTATAAGGCAAGACTAGTTATTAAGGAATTCACTCAAAAATATGGGATTGACTTCTTTGACACTTTTTCTCTTGTGACTAAGATCTTTATCATACGTGCATTATTTGCTTTAGCTTCCAACTACAAGTTGTTAGTACATCAGATGGATGTTAAGACTGCATTTTTAAATGGTGATCTTAATGAATAAATTTATATGGAACAACCTCCTAGGTGAATAGTTCCAGGGCAGGAAAACAAGGTGTGCAGACTAAAGAAGTCACTTTATGGATTGAAGCAAGCACCAAAGCAATGGTATAAAAAGTTTCATAAGACTATTCTTAGCTTTGGTTTTAAGGTCAATGGATTTGATGCATGTGTTTACTCAAAAATGTTTGGTGTCGATTGTGTGATTATATGTCTATATGATGACATGCTTATCTTTGGGACACACATTAATGTCATTAACACGACAAAACGATTTTTGTCCTCTCGTTTTGATATGAAAGACTTAGGTGATACTGATGTGATTCTAGGTGTTAAAGTAACTAGAACTGAAAATGGTTTTACCTTGTCTCAACCACATTATGTAGACAAAGTATTAAAGAAATTTAATCAATTTGATGTGGTGCCAGTAAGAACTCCATATGACTCGAGCATGCAATTAAAGAAAAATTATGGTAATAGTGTATCACAAAATGAATATGCTAAGGTAATTGGGAGTTTGATATTTTTAATGAACTGTACTCGGCCTGATATTGCTTATGTTGTTAGTAGACTTAGTCGGTATACACATAACCCTAGTAAGGATCATTGGTGTACACTTAACAGATTATTGAGATATCTAAGAGGCACTATGGATTGGGGTTTGCACTTTGTTGGTTATCCTAAAGTTTTATAGGGATATTGTGATGCAAACTGGGTTACCGATAATGATGAAATTAGCTCCACTAGCGGTTATCTTTTTACATTATGTGGTGGTGCTATTTCTTAGAAGTCTTCTAAAAAGACTTGTATAGCTAGATATACTATGGAGTCTGAGTTTATTGCTCTAGACTTAGCATGTCAAAAGGTTGAGTGGATAAGAGGCTTACTAGCTGACTTACCATTGTGGGGGCATCCAACTCCTCCTATTTCTCTACATTGTGACTCACAATCTGCTATTTGTGTAGCTAATAGCAATGCCTATAATGGCAAGAAGAGACACATTCAGATTAGACATGAGTCAGTGAGACAGCTAATCATGAATGGTGTACTCAACTTGGAGTATGTAAGAATAGAGAGAAACATTGCAGATCCTTTGACTAAAGGACTAAACAGGAGATTAGTTCTTGATACGTCGAGGGAAATGGGACTCAAACCCGTGAGATGAGGAATTCTTGGTGGATCCCCTTTGTGGTCAAATGAAGCCAGAAAAGACTCATATGACGGTACACTACATCCCATTTCTATGATAAGTGTACTTTAGAGGTTGAGCATAGGCTCTTAATGAACTCATAGCACAGGATATGGGTGGTCCTTTTGAGACGGACTTGATGAGTACATCGATGGAATAATAAGAGGTTGAGTTATTAAACTCTTAATGACTTCATAGCCCATACTGGGTGGTCCTTCTGAGACAGGACTTGATGAACTCACTTACTAGAGTGTGAAGGGTTAGCCTCCTTGTATGAAAGAATGCAGGTGATCTTTCTAGAGCATTCTTTAGCATCCTAAGGAAAAAATGGCTATTTTTATTGCATGTGTTATCGAGGAATCACATGGACCTTAGGTGAGAAGTGTGTTGTTAAGGACAGTCCTTGAATTGAGGAGTTCAAGACTCGTTCACTCTTTTAACGAAAAGACTACTTCACTTCAATACGTGTTGCTTCAAATCGTAAAATACCTATACTTAAGCTTCAAACCTTACAATATGCTCATAACTCGTTTTATACTATTTTTTGAAACTTTTTCGCAATGTGGGGGATTGTTGTTATTGCAGAAAGTTCAAAAGTGACTTTTGGGTATATTTGCTGCTTCCCACATCGGAAGATGGGGGCAAATTTTTGTTATATATATATTGGGGTGTACTTGATATTATTAGTTGAGTTAGAAAGGTGTCCCTCTCGCGCGCGCCGCCGTCGTCCGGTCGGTCCGTTTCGTGTTCGTGGCATGTGCACGGTGGGTCCTATTTTACGAGTCACATTAATTTTTGGGCCTTTAAAGTTTTAGAACGTAAATTAATTACTTTTTTTATTCTTCCGATTTGTTTTAAATTTGAATTTTAAAAACGCTTGAACCTTTCAACTCTTGTTGTAACAAGCCCTTAATTTCAACATTACACCCCACGATTTTCTTTGGGAGTAACTCTCTGTAGTTACAAGTAGAACATTTTAAATAGAGAAGTTCTCTGGCTTTACTGAACACAGAAAACAATTCAGTTCTCTTCTCTTAAAAAATGTTTTTCCGTTCTGAGCATACCCAGTTGATTCCGAGCCTTCATTGGCGAGAGCCCGCAATCGGAGGGCGTTGTGCGAACCTAGGGGGCGACGCCGATCTGACAGAGCTCCAGTGGGTCAGGGCGAAATCGCTTCTAAGGCAGCAGATTCCATACCGTGACGCAATAAGTTTTCGTTCGTTCTTTTCAATCGGTTTTCAAAGCGGCTCTACAATCAAATTTCAGTAAGGTCTCATTTGGTTCAATTCTGGTTTCGTACTAACAGTTAATAGATATGAAAAGAACTACACATGGTCACACACCACAATACGCAATTGAGGTTGAGGATCGGATCAACTAATAATAAGATTTACGTTTTGGCTCTTTCTCACTCCATTGATAAATTTGGTTTTTTTTTATAAGGTAAGAATTCAAAGTTACAAACTTTGAGAGGCCGAAAACAACGACTGCCAGAAAGACCGACAAACAACAAACAAACACAAACCACCAACAAACAGAAAAAAAAAAATTAACAACAAGAGAAACACACTTGTAGAAGAAAGCTAAAGAACCCAGAGGAGAGGTGAGTAAAGCACAGACGAATGCTGCGCCGCCGGAAGGATGATCATCCTTGACCTAGCCCGGAACTACAACTCGATTCACCGTCTAGGAAGCTCCCTAAACCAAAGAATGCATCTCAAAAAGTCATGACCAACGAAAATCACACAGACAAATGATTTGGTAAACACAAACTCAAAAACCAGATCTGGAAACAAAAGAAAACCAAAGATCTAAAATAAACAAAAAGCTAAAAAAATAGAGAAAGCAAAGTCCGCCTCCATCCTTCGCCAACTCATCGCAGTCTTCGGCGGCGGCGGCGGGGGCTCAGTTATTATTAAATTTGGTTTTGAAAGTGAAGCCGACAAGGGATAAAAAAATATTACATGGGCTTTTGGCCCGGATAAGAAAAAGGTAAAAAATTTATTTCATCCTGAGCAAGTTATAGTTCAGCCATAAGTTGTGGGTTGTGGCACCTCCTTCTATTTATTGGTGACGGGTAACAAGAAGATTAGTGCTCATAAAATCTCTTTATGTTATGTTGTTTTTCCATGTTGTGTAATCTATATATAATATAAAATAGAGTTCTTGACAATTAATGTCCCTCCTCTTAAATGATACAAAATTTTAAATTATTTTTAATTTAATATTAAATTAATCTATATTATCTCTATTATGATCTTAAAAAAGAAGTTTTTATGACAATCAATGCATACAAGCTTAGAATTAGAAAAAATACATATTCTATATCTATATTATAATTATTATTGTATTACCTTTATAAGCATTTATCATCTGTAAACATTTATAAGCATCTTATTTATATTATATAATATAATATAAAGTCTTTTGAAAATAAAATATAGATGATTATAACATTGTATCTTTTATATATTTCTTATATCTTGTAGTACTCTATATTTTGGCAATCACATTCACTAGATTGTAAAGTTAAAATGGTAAAAATTTAACATTTAAAATGTAAATTAACATTATTATTATATCACAGTAGGATTGATCAAACTTTCTCTCAAATAATTGCACCAACAAGCCTCTGTATAAGAAAAGTTGTAAATGAAAAGATAACTATTTGACCTAAAACGTAATTAGCAATTAATTCGAAAGAACTCCAACCAATTGAAGTTTATCATGACATCGAATAAACGTGAATGGTTCAAAAGCATCGGTTACAACGCTTAATATCTTCTACATAAATGCATATATGTTACAACCTAGAAAATAAATCCATCATTAAGTAAAATATTTTTTTGCTTGAGAATATTGATGCAATAAAGTATATACATCGGTTACATCCATGTATAGTCTATTTTTTGAGAAAATCGGTTACAACTCACACGTAATAAATTTTCTTATTTACAATTCAAGTTTCATATCGTTTTATAAATCCTCTTGATTGAAAAGAGAAATGAGTGTAAATAATGTATTCCCATTACAGTATCTATGCTCTACCCATAATTCTAATATGCAATTCTTTCTTCTATATTTGTAGACAAATAATCATTATTTTATGCATTCTTTTTACGTTCTCTCTTTATCATTAATATGAAGATGGACTCATTGTTTGGATCATTTGAGAAATCTACCTTCTATTGGAACACTGAAGGTATATATACATAAAAGAAAATGCTATATAGCTTCTCAAACAAAAATCATCTCACCCATCTTTTATTATTATAGATTTGTTCTAAAATTCTATGATTACATGGCATAATCTATATTTCTTGCAATCTTTGTATCTTTATATTTTTGAATTTGTGAGATATTATGCTAATTTTTTGTTGTTGTGCAATTTGATGTCATGTTAATGATTTTCTAAATGGGGTAGTTTAAAAGATGTAATGAGAAGATCATTTGCCATGCGAATATTAGGTTTTGTTTTAATCTTTGTATGTTATTATATTAAAGTTCGACATTCTTCATGGGTTCATTTTACGTAGTGAATATGAATGTAATTGATATAATCTTAGCTTTTTAATTTTGTGGTTTTATATATGTAATGAGAATATCATTCTTTGATAAGAGTTTAATAGTTAGGAGCATGCGTTTTGAGTCCTAAGTTAAGCAATAGTAAAATGCATCTACTTAGAAAATCATATTCAATAGCAGAATGATCACACATCAAGTTAATATGGAGTTGTTCATTTATTCATATCCAAGAACGGAATGATCACAAATTCTAAAATTTGAATAATTATAAAGGATTTTTTCTAATGTGTGCCCATGGGCACACAATAAAAATCTCATATTTAGTAACAATTCCTTTTAGCCAATAATTTATTTATTTTTTCCTAGGGGTTCACCCTTTCTACTTTAGGGAATATTTTGGAAAAAGTTTCAAATTTTAGGCTCTTAACATGTGTCCATGGGCACACATTAGACAAACCATATTATAAATAGTAATGCACCTATAACTTATATATTCTGAACAAAAAAACCTTAACATACTTATTTACGAGAATGCATGGATTGAAATTTGAAACTATTTTTAGCCTTTAATACTTGAGTTGTTTTCTTTTAAAATGGACCATACGTATGGACATTCATCAATTTAATTATGATCTATCATTTGTTAAGCTGACAATTGGGGTTTATTTCTCTAGGATTTAATTTCTTTGTTAAGATGGAAATTGTTCTTATAAGCATGATAGCTAATTGCGTCTTGCAATGCAAAAGTATGCTACATATTCAGTTGATTGCCTAATAAAGTTTCAGTCTAATTTCCAAGTAAAACCATGATTTTTCCTGTAATTTTTGTTATATTTGAATAAAATATGACATAGTACCCCCAAACATTGAGCTTAATGGGTAATTGATCAAAAGATGACAAGATAACAAATTAGTTTTGAAAAATAATAAAGTATAATTATCGTAGAATATATAGTGATATATTAACAATTGTATTTTCAAATATTTTGTAATTGATTACTTGATTGTTTAAAAGAACAAAAAACAAATTTAATAAAAAATAAAAAGAGGTAAATCAATTGATTTAAGATTAGCTAGAAACTTACAAAATCGCAAATACTAAATAAAATTAAATATAAATATTTTAGTTCAAAATTGTTAAAATTGTTTTATAATAAAATTCTTTTTAATTATTAATATCAAAACAAATATAAGATAAGAAAAGTGTATTGTATTATGGAAAGTCATAATAATGTTTAACTATAGTACTAAAATTGACCAGTTTTATTCAACTTTTAACATAATTGTTTTTGAAAATAATGGTGGTCGGGATAACCATATCATATTCATAACATGTATATAACAAATAATAAATTTTATTTATTTAGTTAAATATAAATGTCGGATTTTTTTGAAAAAAAGGCATATATTCTAGTAGTTATATTTTTTATTGTTTATAGCAAATCAGGCATATATAGACACTTCACATAGAGATCGAATAGCGGCTTGAACCTCCCTTGAGCCGTTCATGGAATATTCTGTTTTGGTAAAGATGGATCCATGAAGCAACATGGCTTCGATTTCGATGTTGTGTTTACTGGGTGTTACTTGGGCTGTAGACTTCTCTTAAGCTTAATGGGCCGCAACTTCCTTGTTGGGCAGAAAGATTCAAACCAGACAGAGTCGGTCCTAACACCTAGTAGGCCATTGCGCAAAACAAAATTGAGGGTCCTAATAGGACCTCACATATATATTTTTAACACTAATGGGTCAGGTTCCATCAACAATAAAAAACCAAAAGAACTTCTTAATCAAATTCAATCACTATTAACAAAAAATGAATTCATCTACCTCGCCACAACATGGGGGATCTTGATTAACAAAAACCAATTTATTTTTAGCACTAATGGCCCAGGTAAATTAATGACTTAACACAATATATAAAAACCTTATTTCAGAATTAGGAAAGAACAAACAAGAGTGATCGTGATGAAATCACTCAACCAATTCGGAACCCATCTCATATCTAGAAAAAATGAATACTAAATGGGAAAAATAAAAAATGAAATTTTTAAAATCATTTTTTATGGTACCAAAAGACCAAATGGAGAAGCTGACACTGGATATATTGTCAAGAACCACAAAGCAAAAACTATTCATATGGTATGCCGTCAAAGCGACATAAACACTATTCTAATGACAAAAACCATGGAATTAAGGGATAGTATTTCCAATGCGAAACGACTGAACCTATCTAAAATTGAAACTGAAGGTGATAATCTATGCCATATCAACTCCATTAAAGGCATTTGAGCTTGTGTGTAGAAGATTGAAATGGTTGTGGCCGATATCCTTATCGATCTCCATTCCTTTTAGGAAGTCCATTTTAGACACATATTTCGAGAGGTGAAATGTTTTGCTGATAAAATTATTAAACTCAATTTCTCACCCTCTTTGTCTAACTTGAACTCTAATTCAGAACTCCAAGTTCTTATGAGCAAGGATGCTCTAGGGTGACCGCCGCACAAACTCTAAAGCTCAGTCTAATTCTTTCCTCATAAAAAAAAAACAAAGAGTCATGTTCCAGTAAGGAGAGTTGATACAGTAAATAGTGAAGAGCATTATAAGCCATTTGATCGGAAAATCGTTGATATAGATTAAAGCCCAAACCTAGGCTCTCATAGGCTGCATCTCATCACATTTGTTCAAGAAGATCACGAAATCTCGCTATTTGTAGAAAGAAGTCAATTAGTGGCTCTCTTATATAGTAGCAGTTATCCTAATTATTCTTATTCTTTTTTTTGAATGAACGACAATTCATTCATTGGTAAGTAAAATAGATATTACACGAGACCTAGGCAAGCCTAGGTACTACAAGGTTTCTTCCATTCCTAAGGTGATAAACCATCTCTAGTCTCTCGATTTGATTTGTTCCTAATTCTAGCTCGTAAGCATTGCCTTACATGGTTACTTACATACCTTGCACACTTCTGGGATTCAATGATACACTTCTAATAGATTTTCATATTCCTACAGTACCAAATGTAGTATATCATAGCACAAAAACAGGTGGTCCAAGTATGAAATTGAATGTTCTTCTTCCTTTTCCATCCTCTGCCATTTGGATCCAATCTTGCAATTTGTATCCAACTCTATTTGTATGTGACCAATGGCCAACTTTGTCCACAACTACTCTGTTGAATTCACATTCAAACTATTGGATATTCTATCCTAATTTAGGATATGATATCTTTATCTTTGGCTATCTATCTTTGACTTGTAATCTATATATTCTCCGGTTCTTCATCAATAACATCAAGGAATTCTTTTCTCCAATACTCCTCTCCCAAACTTAACATGGTATCAGAGTCAACCCAATCTTGAACCTCATCCAAATTTTTTTCTTTCTTGCGGAGTTCCCCCAAAGGCGTGTACTTGCGGAGTGGGTAAAGAACTGCTTCAAGAGAAGGCCGAGGAACGCGCTCGTCAATTTTTGATTGGATTGGACGATGCAGTTTTCAGCACTGTTCGGTCTATTATACTTGCTCAAGAACCTCTTCCGCCTTTGAGTAAGATTTACTCATTGATTGTGCAAGAAGAACGCCATCGCACAATGGTTACAGGCCGGTCTAATTAGGATAGAATATCCAATACAAACCATAGGTGACCGGTTGTTTCATTATGTTGTTGGCAGTAGACACATGTGCTATTGTCTACAATGTTGAATCGAAGCAGCTTGTCAAGGGTCAAAGCACCCCCTTTTAGCACCATCCAGGTGATGAAGGAGCATTTTGGGTTCTCATACCACCCCAAACCCACAAATTCCAGCTAGTAGTAGTTCCTTTATTTCTCAATATATCATACACTGCATGAGTGTTGTAATTGCCATAATTTCTCCTCATGATCTCTTCAAGTTTCGAGATTATTTTTACATGTTTCAACTCATCTCTAATGCTCAACATCCTCTTCCAATTGTTGATGTCTGATTTCCGTGTATTTACTTCCCAATCTATATCTATATATTAAAGTTCTCTCCTTTTGAACTCTTAGAATGCTTTTGGACCCATCATTCTTACGTGTCATTTTCTCATTCGTTTTCTTTTTTAACTAACAAATCTTAACAAACAATCTTAACAATTTATAATTAAATTTTATCTTTTTCATATATTTTTAATAAACAAAAAAATCTCTCTGATCAATCTATTACTTCTACCAAAAACGTTCTTTTACTTATTTTCAAATCTCTCCCAACAAAGTGATATATTTTTGCATCGTCTTTTTCAAATATTTTCATGTATTTATATCTAAATAAATTATTTTGATTAATTATTTTATTAGCATACGAAGTATTATCCACATCAAACTTATATTGTGTTGTTCAATTTAATTTATATTTTAGGTAAAATAGTAAATAAAAGTAATTTAGATAATTAATACAAACCTTTTAAATTCTAGAAGCGTTTATGATATATTGGTTAAAAAGATTTCTAATGTAATTAGGTTTCAAAATGGATCACGGTGAGATTTTACAAATATTGTATAAACTAGAATAAAACTAATTATTAGAATTGATTTTTTTACCCCACCTACTAAAATATATATTATAACAAATTCATCTTAATTTAAATATTCTAAAAATCTATCAAATACAATATGAATTTTTCCATTTTTATGATTAAGCATCTAGAAACATTTTATTTTAACTTTTCAAAAAAAGATATATATATTAGATATCTTTTTTCAATTCTAATAATTCTTTTTAGGTTTATTTTAAAAAAACTTATCTTAAAAAATCATTCTTATGGAGCATACGAAAGAACATGCTAAAACATTGCTGTATAATCTTTTTCCATCATTTTTCTAATACAAATTATAGATAAAAACATGTTTTCGTTAGTTAATAATTTTCATTATTGTTGCTTAATAAAGAATTAGTAAGAGTTAGTTATGTTAGTTATCAGATTATATTAGACGAAAGATTCTAAATGATATAAACATGAAATAAACTCAACGTTGAAACCGCATATGTGTCACTTTGATATATAACATCGTCCGATCTTTAAAAAAAATGGAATTGTGGTTCCCACTTTATTTTTAATTAATCATTTTATTAATATTAATATATTGTTAGATATTTAAAAGTGATCATACCAACTATTTGAATTTGAATCAATTCAAAAGATATTTATCTATATTAAAGTAGAAGCCTAAATCTTACATGTCGATCTACGTTCAATTAGCCTATGTGTCGTCACCATGTTCGATCAATTCACATATTTGTCGATCTCTAAGATATGCTACATCATTTGTCGTGTCATCATCCCATTAAAAAAATTATAACATTGAGTCTACTTTAATTATTTATTAATTTGTTTAATTAAATTCTACCAAAAAAATTTGTTTAATTAAATTAATTTAAATAATATCCCAAACATATCTATTATCTATATATATATATATATATTAAAGCTCTCCCCTTTTGAGCTCTTAGAATGTTTCTGGATCCACAATTCTTATGTGTCATTTTCTCATTCGTTCTTTTTTTAACTAACAAATAATCTTAACAATTTATATCATTTTTTTAAATAATTATTCAAACCTAAGATTTGAAAATCTATATCTATATCTATATTCTATATATATATATATATATACTAAAAGAGAGTCCAACCATCATCCGTCACATCATCCAACCTTTGAAGAAAGTTATGACTAAATTTTTCAGTATTATCATTAATCTAATTATCTTTTTAGACTTTTTTAATTAATTTTATATAATAAATATTATCATGACTTATAAATATAGATTTATAGGTAGTATTTATCGGGAGAATTATAGATTATAATTGAATTTTATCTTTTTCACAAAAAATAGTAATAAAAATATAAATATAGAAACAACTAATGGTATTAACTAATAAAATAAACGTAATCTAGCTAGATTTACATACATATCTAATTATATAAAACGATAATATCATAATTCTAAAAAAAATGGTACCCAACTATTATGATGATTGTTAAATGGATAAAAAAAACATCTAATGGATTTTATCTTTTAGTTGGATACTTTAAATAAATTATAACTAAATGTAATAGATGGTTGTTAATCTAATTATTTTATTGAACTTTTTTAATTAATTTTATATAATAAATATTATCATGACTTATAGATATATTTATCAAGAGAATTATTAATTATAATTAAATATTATCTTTTTGTACAAAAATACTAATAAAAATAGGGTCATATTATTCGGCGCATAGGCATTTTTGCCTTTTGGCGCATAGGGCTCGCGCGTAACGTGGGAATAGGCTTCCCGCGTTACGCGCGGGAAGGCACTTGTTCAAGCCCCACACGTAACGTGTGAGACTGTGCCACACGTTACGCGTGGGACACATCCACACGTTACGTGTGTGTACATGCTACACGTAACGTGTGGCATGGATCTGGCTTTAAAAGCCAGATCTTGCTCTCCTCCTTCATTCATTCGAAGCCGCAATTCTTGTTGCTCTCCTCGTTACGCGTCTCTTTGCTCTCCTCGTAACGAATCGATCGACTCCGCGCGTTATGTTCGAGATATTTGAAAGGTTAGTTATTACTCGTCGTTGTTTGATTTGTTTTGTTAGATTTGAAGTTATTGGTTAGGAATTGTAGATCCATATTGTAGATCTATGTTATTTTGATATTTAGGGTGGTAGATCTATGTTTTGGGGAAGGTTTTGTGGTTGTTTTTGATTTTTTGGGTAATTTTGAAGTTATTGTTTGCATGAGGATTTATGTTGAATTTTGTGTGAAAATATGGAAGTGGAAGTGATAGTATTGATAGATTTGTAAAAATTGTGGAATTTTGGATGAATTGCATGTATATTTTGATGAAAAAAACTCGCCGGAATTGTGAATGCTCGTCGGAGAAGACGGCCGGAGAGTCGCCGGAGTGCCGCTGGCGACTCCCCGGCAAATTGAAATGTGCACATTCACACGTAACGTGTGAATGTGCACCACACGTTATGTGTGACGTTAGTTTACACGTAACGTGTGAATTCTCTGCATCTGGGCTTCTGGTTCACTGTGAACAACTCGGTCGAAAACTCGGCCGAGTTGTTGACCGAGTTGTTGGCTGTAAATTTTTTGGGTAATAAAATGTCTGGATATGTAACCGCAGATGGAGTATGGGGACAGAACTGAACATCGGATACGCCGCAACCTTATACGTGAACAGTCCTATAGGACTGGTGAAGAGGTCGACAGGTTTAGGCGGCAACGGAGGAATGTCTGCTACCGAAATGATGAGACCGGCGCATACCAGACTGGAGCCGGTAGCAGTAGTGGCGCATACCAGACTGGAGCCGGTAGCAATAGTGGGGTCGCTGAAATGATAGGAGTTTAGAGCTTGATGGCGGTTCCTTCTTCTCATGGAGGTAGGGCAGAGTCTGAGCCTCTTCACAACTACCGGGACTACCAAGGGAGTCCGCTGCATGGTTATTCTGATACAATAGATCAGAATAACTACTACGGGCGGAATTTTAGTCCTCCGGTACTCCCGCCGCACGTGAGCCCTCATCGTATCCCGAGGGATTATTATCAGGGGGTTGATGAGCAGGACAACCCGTGGGAGAACCCGGCATTGTACCCGAACGCTCCCTATCATCAGTCGATGGTAAGTACATTTAGTATAACATGCATTTGTTTACAAATTCTTATTGCATATGATCAATTTAATAAATGTATGATCAGGCAAATACATGGGGGACTCAGGACCAGGGGACTCAGGACCAGTCCAGCAATGCCTGGATCCCAAGAGATGACGCTCCGGGCGGGGACGAAGAGCCTCAGGAAGCCTCTTCTTCGCGGGCAAAACCACCTCGATCAAAGAAGAATGTGAGATACGACCCTGAACTGGTGGTGAGCGTTCCTGGAGGTCCGGAGAGCCCTGAACTCCTAAAGAGTTTTGTGAACCACGTGGCGTACCTCCTCTACCAGTGCGTTGTAAGTTATATGTAACTGTATTTTTTTAATTATTAATCTTGATTTGTATAAGTCCGAAGGATTACTTAATTATGTTCATATACAGACGGTGCCACCCTTGAGGTTCCAGCAGCGAGGGAAGCAGTTACGCTCATGGCGTTGCACGTTGGAAGATGCGTGGGGTAGCATGGCGTCTGCGTCCGGGCTATGTCATCTATCATACATCATGCACGAGCATGTGGATGAGACGCTGATCGGTGCCTTCGTCGAGCGTTGGCAACCGGAAACCAACTCATTCCACATGCCATGGGGAGAGATGACTATAACTCTCCATGATGTGTGGATGATCCTTGGGCTACAAATACAAGGGCAAGACATGGGTCCCCCGAAGAAATGGCACGAGCAGCTCTCACGCAATGATTTGAAGAAGGCGTTGATGGAGCAGGCGCATGAGTTTTTTGAGCTGGAGGATGATGCTATCGTCGCCGGTAACGTGCATGCGGGAGATTTTAAGACTCATTGCCAGGTGTTGACTAACAAGAAGCAGGCGGCTGGGTTCTTGCTGTACTTGGTGGGGTCTGCCCTCTTTCCTGACAAGTCTCAACATCGGTTGCCCGTGTATTACACTCCGTTCGTGACTGATCTCACCAAAGTCACGAACTATGCATGGGGTACCGGTGTTCTTACACACGTGTACCGCAGCTTGGGCGAGTGCACAAGAAAGGATGCGCGGGTCATGTCCACATGCTTCACTCTGATTCAGGTATGAAATGGCTTGAATAAAAATATATGAATTTTTGTTATAGATATATTATATGTTTGTTATTTGGAAAATGACTTATATGTAATTGTTTTGTAGGCATGGATATATCAATATGTTCCCATGTTTAGACATGCACAGAGTGTTTACTGGGACCCCAACAGCCGATCCCATACGCCAGAAAATGGGACATGTCTCATGAACCCAACCGGACCAGAAATGGAGGAGCTGGATGAGATGCGTGCTGAGAGTGTAAGTGCATATACGGTCCTTATCTAGTATGTTAAAATATATAGGCATGATAAGTTGTTTGAAATTCAATTTTGTTTAGGTTGAGTGGATGCCATACGGCTCAATTGACTTCAACAATGGGATGTTTGCTTCATCGCGATTCCATGGAGTCATATCCTGTTTGTGGGTCACTGAGCCTTACATGCCGGATCGAGTAGCTAGGCAGTTTGGGCGTGCACAACAATGTCCAAGACCACCGATTGTTCCAATTAAGGCATGGAGGGGCACGAAGATCAGTAGTTACACGGTGGAATACGATAGATCCTTACATGCATGGAATGCCCGCAATGAACATTCCATTAGCCTACAAGCAATGGGTCCTCCAGTCCGCCAATCCCACGAGTGTAGCGATGATTACATGCAGTGGTACCTGCAGCATACACATCCATTCATCCTCCCTCAAGAGGATCGTTACACTCAGCAGCAGGTAAGTAATCATGTAATTATATCTTGTTTATTTTTTGGTACAATCTGTTTATTAATCGTATCCACTTATCTTGCGTGCAGTGCCACGATAGTTGCTACAGACGGCTGGATCCATATCGCGATCACCACCATGGAGATGACCAATGTGAAGACCTAGCCGAGGCGTTAGGGCAATCATTGGAGCAAATGTATCCCTTCCTTTCGAACCATTGAACTTGGCTGCTTTGTCATTTGAGCATTAGACTTTGGATTTGAATGTTTTGTTTTGTTGAAGTTTGAATGTTTTTTGTTGAAGTTTGAATGTTATGACTTGAGTTTGAATGTTTTGTTGAAGTTGTTTGGATTATGCCAACAATGATTGCTATCACTTCTATTTGAATGTTTTTTATGGATTGTTTGTGAATACACACTAAAAAAACGACGAAGGAAACCCAAATAAATGTTCGAATAGAAATGTCGAACTCATTGCATCATAATACATACATATCATTCATTACATAAATCGATTGTTTCGACCTTCTTCTTTCGTTTTGTCTTCGGTTCGGCCTTGTCTGGTTCGTACTCCATCGAACGGTCTAATAGCCATTGATCTACGTAATCACCCGCACATGGGTCATGATGATACAGCCACCCCGAGTAAATAGGAGGCAAGGGCGAAGTTTTGGCCAACCCAATCTACATCAAAATCAATGCATCATACATATGCTTTAACACAAGATAGTATAAACAAATGTGATTGTATTAACGTACCGCAATAAAATGTTGCTCTTTCGTGACATGGCAAATGCATATCGTCTTCAGAAACTCGCCAGTCAATGCTTCGTTTGTCGCCCCCTTCATAGGCAGGTATGTCGTCCCCACGCCACCCCTGACGGTAACGAACACACATGTGAATGCCGTTGCCACCAAACATCCCATATCCGGGAGCTCCAACCACGTCTCCGGTGGGGCCGGCCTGTTCGGCGAGGGAAACCAATCAAGCTTCGCCTCCATTTCCTCAAGTGTCATCGTAGACACCCAAAGTGGCGCGAGTAGCTCATACTCTTTTCTCAACGTAGCGATCATGGTACGTCGAACAAAAGCCCACTGATCTTCCCCTAAGCCCAGACCATGTGCAATTGCTCTGTACCCGCAGTTTCCATCAGGCTCTATCTCATACCATCCTCCAACGTGTGGGAACATACACTTGGGGATCTGGCCACGATATCGCCACGGGTTCTTGATCAATGACGTGGCACCACATGGTAAGGGTAGGCCCGTCTTCGGTGGTCTTCCTTTTTGCTTTTTCGGAGGTGTTCCGTCCATCTGTTGGTCAGTGTACTCCCATGATGACGGCTGTCTTTTGGTGGCAAAGTTCAGAGCTCCTTGAGGCCGACCCTTATGCCTGACTTTGGCTGGCTCTTCCAGAGTAGTCTGCTCTAGATGTGCTATACTTCTAAGCGTGGAGACTGCTCTCTGTTGAACCTCAACTGGCAATGTGGGGAAGACGCTTCGGGAAAATTCTTCAAGAAATGATCTATTCACGTTGTGTGTGCAGGCTTCTTCCTCTTCTTGTGTCTTCACTTCTGACAAGGTCAATTGTCTCCAGAACGGATGCAATGAGCTAGGTTCAATTGGGGTTTCGTTCCTCACATTTTGCGCCAAATCGTGCACGCAAAGCAAGCCGTCTCTGACCCTCATCTGGCATCTGCATATAGTGCTCCACAATGGAGCTTCTCCTTTCCTGTATTCCTCAATCAAACGAGCTAGTGCAACCGCATAGACCTTGAAGTGCAGCTTACAGAACAGATCTGCGTTTGTTAGCAGCGTATATCTCTTTCCTATGCTCTCATTCAGTGCCCCCTGAATCTCATAAATATGACTGTGCAACCGTGTATCATATTGATCGAACACAGTGCAAAGGTTGCCATCGTTGCTTGTGAAGAAGCTTTTCAGACTGGAATGGGCCCCTTCAACCCTGTATTACAACAATGATGCACAAACTAAATTTAGATAAACTGTAAAGGTCTAACCAAGTCCAAATAACTAGCTAAATTTAGATAAACAGTTGATGCACAAACCTGTTAGTGGTGGTAGTACCCAGCGTGAACACTGTATCTGTCCATACGGAGACGATTCTTTCCTTGTAAGGGTCAAGCCAGTTTTTTTGTAAGTACTGAAGACATTTTGGAGCTTTTCTCCAATCACGCTTCAGCTTCGAGAGTGATGCTTCGTACCCTTGTATGGTCGTTTCCTTGAAGAGCTTCATGCAGTCGTTGGAAAACGTTGTGCCCCTAAACTTGTCCATGGCCTTCTTCCCGAAGTCTTCAATATTCTTCCTCACATGCCGCCTACATAGGAGGAATTTTGCTGCTGGAAACTGCTTCTCTAAGGCGTTCATCGACGCCTTTTCCCGATCAGTGACCACACATGTGGGTGCTCGTTGCACCTTGGCAAACATCTTAGCAAGTTGCTCTATGGCCCACTTGTAACTGTCTTCATCCTCCTTCTCCAGAAACGCCCCGGCAATATTGTAGTTTTTCCAAACTGATGTGATGCCGACGATTTCAAGGAAGGGCAAATTGTAGCTGAACACATAATCATATGTAAAGTATAATGGCGTCCTAACCGTGACATGAACAAATGAAGAGTATATTAGATATGGACGTTACTAACCAGTTAGTTGCATATGTAGAGTCCAGCAGCACAATGTACGGAAATGCCTTCAGCAACCAAAACTGATCCTGGCTTGCAAAGAAGATATCCGTTATTTTGTTGGTGTCCTTGTTGAATCTATGCTCCATGAAGTACCCCTTCTCATTGCACTCATAGAAGAACTGCTGTACAACTGTTCTTCCTTCCATGCCCTTCTTTCGTATCTCATGCATGAGGTTGTACACTTGCTTCATCTTGGTTACATTTCCAGGGGACGAATGGATTGTAGTATGAATCTTCAGAGGCTTGCAATGATTGACCGTCATCACCCTTATAATCTCCTTCTCTTCAGCGGTTGGTCGCCCAGCTAATGAACTACCATACAAATTGTCTGCAATGACATGGTTGTGAGTTCCATGTTGTACAATGATCCTCCACAATCCCTTCGGCCCTTCTTTCAGCCTCAACATGAAGGGACACCCACATTTCTTCGACCTTGTGATGTCTCTCACTTGGTCAGCTCCTTTAGGCACGTTTTGTCCATGCCTATCACACGGTAACGAAGTCCCCCCAAGGGCCCGAGGGGTGGAAGGTTTATTCCTCCACTTTTTGATGCAAAAGTGTTTAGACTTAGCCATCTCTTGTGCCCACGAAAAGGCTTTTTCTCTAGACTCCCAGATTTTTTCAGTTGTGAAAAACCTTGAATAATCGGCAGAGACGTACACATCCTCCTCAGGTGGTACACTGAACTGAGGCTGTGTGTGTAGGGATGGAAAGCACAGTTGTGGAGTAGCGTGAGATGAAGATGCTTCTGGAGTGTTCCAAACCGGAAATGTCTTTTAGGGCGTTTCCCAAACCGAAAATGTCTTCTGTGGAGAATCATTGAGGGGGGTATTGTTTAACCCTTCGTATAAATGATAGTTCGTCTGCATACACGAAATCATGTCATCAACTAGTGCACTAATTATAAAATGGCACATTTACTATCAAACTGTGCAATATTACATAATGAAACTTGGTTTCTGGAATTGATTTCACACGTTATGTGTGTGATGGCTTCACACGTTATGTGTGAAGATTGTCCACACGTAACGTGTTGAACAGTTTCACACGTTACGTGTGGACAATCTTCACACATAACGTGTGAAACTATTCTTCAATGTAACAGCCATTTCGCAGCCCTAAACCCTAAACAACGATCAATCTTTGTTTCTAATACCCAAAACAATAAAATGAGATTTTAAGATCAAACAACAAATATCATAAATAGCTTCCCTAAACCCTAAACAACAAATATATTATCACCCCAAAAATAGCTTCACTAAACCCTAACCATCAAGCTTAGAACTTTAAACATTTTCAAAACAAGAAAAAAATAGAACTTTAGGATTACTTAATAGAAATTACCTCGTTCCAAAGTGGAATATCTTCCCCATTGTTGCTCCAATACTCGTTGTTGTTCAGATTGTCCATTTTTTGTAGAAAGATTGAGAGTGCAAAATAAGATTTTGTTAGTGTTTGAAATAAGGGTTTAGGCTCGAAATGGGTTCGAATGGGTTGTTTGTCGGGGAAGAAGATGGGGCCATTATTACAGTTAGGTGGGGACAAGACGGTTATTCAATGCGTTTTGCAACAAACTGAACCACGCGTTACGTGGCAAACCTGTCCACACGTAACGTCTGGAGTTGCTTGGCACGTTACGTGTGCTCATGTTCCACACGTAACGTGTGCTTACTAGGGTTTAGCGTATATAGGGTACGGTTTAGGGTTTAGGGTTACTATTTATCTTTAACTAAACTGTGGGTTAGGGTTTAGGGTTTATGGTTTAGGGTTTACTATTTATCTTTAATTAATAAGATTGAATTTGGGTATGCGAGTTACATTATTTCTGAGATTGAGGAGAGGAACTTACAATTAGGGTTTAGGGTTATATTGCTGAAAAGTTATTAATGCTAGTGGTTGAGGTCTTTAATGATAGTGGTTGGGGTCATTTTATACTATAGTTGTATATAGATGTATATTAGTTGTCAAACACATTCATTTTCACTATATAAGAGGCATTAGGGTTGCAACAAGTCCAATACAAGCGGGATTGAAGATTCATTTGTGGGTAAGCTTGTTCTTCCAGTTTCTTTCGATTTAGTAACTGTGATTGGCCTTTTCATATTAATGGTTTGTAGGAAATCAAGCACCACAAATAATGA
Source organism: Rheum nobile (assembly GCA_027886185.1). Classification (NCBI taxonomy): domain Eukaryota; kingdom Viridiplantae; phylum Streptophyta; class Magnoliopsida; order Caryophyllales; family Polygonaceae; genus Rheum; species Rheum nobile. The sequence continues at coordinate 2,805,150 of WOAB01000540.1, read as the reverse complement.
CATCTTCATCCGAATCATCATCAAACCCAAATAGGCACCATCAACAAATGAGTGCTCCACAATGCGAGTGTAATTTGAAAGCCATTATCCGTACTTGGGATTTGCAGTGGAACTACGGAATGAGGTATTGAGGATGCCCAAGACTGGGGTGTTTATACAGGAAGTATATTGATTCAATGTACGAGGACAGGGCACACGCGGTTATTCGACAACAATGGAGGGAAAACAAGATCTTGTTAAGGAGAATCAAGATCTTGTTAAGCAAAATCAAGATATTGTTAGGCAAAATCAAGAACTTTTACAAGATCTGGATAAGATGCGTAGGTATAACCGCAATCTATATAATGATGTACATCGTAAACTGCCTTGATGTCGTATCTTTTGTGTAATGTTGTTTACGTACTACCCTTTGTAGGGAACAAGCCATTTTATCAAAGCAGAGACATGATATGCCGCGAAGTTTTACCAGAGACTATCCTAATTTCTTCAAACGCAACTAGGCGATATCTTTTATTTTGTGCTAGGCTTTCTAAGTTTATGAAAAAATTGTATTATTTCTTGCATTGTGAGTTAAATGTTGTTGTAGTCATCCAACGTAATGAACAAGTCTATTCTATTTTTTATGTTGATTATTTTGGGGCATTCTTTTTATTAATTTTAAATAAACAACTACATAATAATATAATGTAATGTTCATACACGTAACATTGTAATATATATAAAATCCCTAAACCTTAACATTAAACCATAAATAAATACTACAAATATACAATAATATGACCTACACAAATACCCTAAACCCTAAATACTACAAATACAATTATATTATATTACAGTCACACGTAACGTGTGACTGTTTTCCACACGTAACGTGTGAAAACATCTCATACGTTACGTGTAGAAGTGAGTCACACGTTACGTGTGGATTACAGTCACACGTTACGTGTGAACCCTATGCGCCAAAAGAAAAAAATATCTATGCGCCAAAAAGCAATCGTGTAAAAATATACATATAGAAACAACTTATGATATTAGCGAATTAATGATATTAAATTAAGTTAGCTACGTTTACTTACATATCTAATTAGATAAAACGATAAGAACGGAATTCTTAAAAAATTAATGGTACCCAATTATTATGATGAATGTTAAATGGATAAAAAAAACATATCTAATGGATTTTATCTTTTGATTGGATACATCACACATGTATTATTAAAAGCTACAGTACATTTTTTTTTGTTTTAATACTTGAATTTCATATATCAATGGATGTGATTCTGATGTAAATAAATTCATATGTTAACCGAATTTATTTAAACAAATTAATTTGTTATAGTTCTAAATATTACAAATTTAATGCCATCTAAATTCTACAGCTCTTACCACAATAAGTTATCATTGTATTAACATAGATTGGTTTATTCAATTCTCTCTCTAAAGAGCCTACGTTCGATTATATCTCGCATTTCATGCTTTTAATTTTAATTACTTATAATTTGTTAATTTTTGGCAGTGAACAATGACTACGATTTACCGTTCACTAAACTAATGTCAATTAACAAAATCGAATTCATGTTATATATATGTGGAATAAAACTCTATTTAAATAAAATAATGATGTTTTCAATGATAAAGAAATTATATTTAATATCCTGAATTTTGATCTCATATCAAATAAACTCATGCAAGACATATATTTATTGGTAAGTGAATTTTGAGATGTACAATAATGTATCCGTAATTTCCTACACTACATTTCAATTAAATTATAATATTTTAAAATATATCTATTTTCCAACTATAATACTCCAAAGGACAAGATAAGAATGTCCTACTTTACATTTATCTATATACTAAAGCCGCAATTATCTCTCATAGGTATCGTTCATCTAAGTATGTTACGTCATCAAATAAGTATGTATATTTACCTATTCATTCTTATCCTATTTATGATTTATTTTATCTTTTATTTATATAAATTTCCTAAATTACCACCCCAAAATATTTTCTATTGTACATAATAATTCTGCACTTATCAAAAATATTATTATCATACTTAATTAGTGTCCATAAGATAATATGTACGCTAATAGTCCGTAAATAGTTAACGTTATGCGGTTCATCCACCAACATACATATAATTATGCACTTACCAAAAATATTATTATCATACTTAATTAGTGTTCATGATTTAATAAGGGTGAATAGTTTATCCGTAAACTCCATTATAAAGAATACAATATGCAGTTTTTAGTGTAGTTTTATTTTTAATAATTATATAACATTCCTAAAATATACTTTATTCTATTAATATAAATTCACACATTTACCTTTAATTTTCATCATACAATACACCTTATAAATTATTCTAATTAAGAAATTATATTTCCGATACATCATGTTAATTTTCATATATAATTCGTTTTTATATTTACATAAGATAAACAAATTTATACTCATTCTTAAAATATATGGTCATACCCGTACAAACACATGCTAGTTAGACTTATTCCTGAGCAAATATTTATGGCCCCAATCTCTCCAGAGGGATTGCTTGTCACTGTGAAGCTCAAAGAGTAATTGCCCTAGAGTTGCTTTATATTCTTATTCTTGTTCAAAAAGATCATGTAGTAAATTTTTTGAAAAATCAAATTATTCCCCGTTCTTCGCCCACTTTCCATCTTATTAGATACCATATCTTTTTCAAATTTTCTATTATTATGATCAAAAAATTAAATCGTTTGTCCTTGTTAGTAAGTATTAAGACTTAAGTAGGAAAATGAATTAAAAAAATATGGCAACTCGATTCTCTCCCGTATCTCTTTTTCACTCAAATTTAAAACCATTAGTATACATAAAACATATGATTTTATTTGTATGGATTAAAAAAATTGTTCAATCAGTGATTAAAATCGTGTTGACACTTATTTGAAGATTTGGGACAATTGTTCATTTGAATAGAACTAGTTGTTCAATATATATAAGTGGTTGTTCAATTTTAATACTATAATTGTTCAATTGCTAATTTGTTTAACTCTTTAGATATAATTGATACTAGGTGTTCATTTCTATTTTAGATGTTCATTTCTATCATAATAATTGTTCATTTCTAATATATAGTTGTTCATGTTAAAGTTAGTCACTACAAAAAAAGTTATCGGGTATTGCACATGAACATATATGTCTAATTGAATGAACAAAGCACTTATCCAGTGACGATTACTTATATCTATACAAATAAGTATAAAGAAAATAAATGAACAATTTATAAACTAGAATGAACAGTTAAATGCTGCAAATGAACAATTACGAGCACATACATTTTTAAAGAAGAACTATGAATTCGACCATAAAAGGACAAGAATGATGAACAACTACAAAACTAAAAAATACCAATAGGTGAAATGGAAGCAACGTTGACAATTGACATACATATTGATCAATTGGGAGAATATCTAGTGGAGAACAATAATTTGAAAAGCGTGATTTACCTTAGGGCTGGGAGTTCTAGCAAGGTGCACCGAGAAAATCTATTTTTTAATTTGAAGAAGATTCATACTGATATGGGGATTAATCCGCACGCACTCGATCTAGACACCAAACCTCCGAAAAGACTCAAAACAAGAAGACAATGTGCATTAGCTTTCGGAAATCAACCAAAGAAAACAGAAACAAGGATAGAAGGAAGAACCGAACCCAACAATGATATAACCCTTGATCTTAGAGATGAAGAACCATACCAAATGAAGACTCAACCCTTACCAATAGAACCTTACACAACGGCCATGGCAGCCGAAGCACAAGGAGGATGCTTATGGAGGCCTATGAACACCAATCTCTTAGGAAGATTGACACACACAAGAACAACTAAGCTAATCAAGACCAATCTGTGTTTTTCTCTCCAAACGCTCTCTTTTGGATTGAAAAACTGAATATGTTCCTTCTGGACAAAGTTCTAACGTGCCCACAAAACAAGCTAAGGCTCCCTTAAATACTTCTAAGGATCCGGTCCTAAACTTAAGCAAACGGATGTCTTAAACAAACAATAAAACATAGGAAATGATGTTATAAACCCTACTACAAAGTTCACGCAATTCCCTCAACATTCTTGAGGTCTTCTTGGGCTGAGATGGTCAACAAGGTCTTCAACTCTAGCTTGGGAAGATCCTCCAACATGGCTTGCTCTTTGGACAAGGAGAATGTCACGACCTTGTCCAACTCTTGTTGGATCTCCCTAGCTCTTGCTCGTGTGATAGCGCCATCAAATGTAGGCACTTGAGTTGATGTAGATGATCCCTCATCATCCTCCCCTTCTTGGGAAAGATTCGACCTCGAATCCTCTAGCTCCTCATCATTGGCCTCATAGATTGTGAGATCGCCAACATTGAAGGTAGCACTAACTCCATACTCCTCGGGCAGCTCCAACACATAGGCATTGTCGCCCACCTTCCTTAGCACTTTGAAAGGTCCATCTCCCCGTGGTGATAGCTTGGACTTGCGCTTTTCGGGGAAACGCTCCTTCCTCATATGGACCCAAACGAGGTCTCCCGGTTGGAAAATGACCCTCCTACGTCCACGGTTTGCACGGGCTGCATTGGTGACAGCCTTCTCATGGAGATTGAGGTGAGTCCTTGCATGCAATTCCCTTATGTACTCCACCTGATTTCCTGCATTCAAATCAGCTCGCTCCTTTATAGGAAACGGCTTAAGATCAAGAGGGGTTAAAGGGTTCATGCCATACACACATTCAAAGGGGGTGAGTTGGGTGGATGAATGAATAGCCCGGTTGTATGTAAATTCTACATGAGGTAAGGCATCCTCCCAAGCCTTCAAATTCTTCTTAATAACAGCCCTCAAAAGAGTGGTGAGGGTTCGATTAGTTACTTCCGTCTGGCCATCCGTTTGGGGATGACTAGAGGTAGAAAACAAGAGTTTAGTACCTAGTTTTCCCCAAAGAATCCTCCAAAAGTAACTAAGGAACTTCACATCCCTATCACTCACAATAGTCTTAGGGACCCCATGCAATCTAACTACTTCCCTAAAGAATAAGGTAGCCACATTAGAAGCATCATCCGTCTTATGGCAAGCAATAAAATGGGTCATCTTAGAGAATCGATCCACTACAACAAAGATGGAATCCCTCCCCTTCTTAGTCTTAGGTAACCCCACAATAAAATCCATGCTAATATCCTCCCAAGGGGCTGTGGGAATAGGTAAAGGAGTGTACAACCCATGCGGTTTCACCCTAGACTTGGCTATAAGACATTCTAAACATCGCTTCACTAAGTGCTCTACGTCCCTAAGCATGTGTGGCCAAAAGAAGTGGGTATGCAGCATATGATAGGTCTTATCTCGGCCAAAATGTCCCATTAGGCCGCCCTTATGGGCTTCCTCTACAAGAAAAAGCCTCACAGAACACCTAGGAATGCACACCTTATCAACCTTGAATAAAAATCCTTCAAATAAGTAGAACTTACCTAAAGAACCTTTCTCCACACAAAGCTTATACGTAGCCCCAAAATCAACATCATCCTCATATAACTCCTTAATGTAAGTAAAACCTAACACCTTAGAGTCTAATGTAGTGATCAATGCATGTCTCCTAGATAGGGCATCCGCAACAACATTATCCTTACCCTTCTTATACTTAATGACGTAGGGAAACGTCTCTATAAATTCCATCCACCTACCATGTCTTCTATCAAGCTTATCTTGGCTCCTAAAGTGTTTCAAAGACTCATGATTCGTGTGCAAAATAAACTCGCTAGGCCAAAAATAATGTTGCCATGTCTTTAATACTCTAAACAATGCATAAAGCTCTTTATCATAAGTAGAGTAATTAAGACAAGTACCTTTCAACTTTTCACTAAAAAAGGCAATAGGCTTACCTTCTTGCATAAGAACACCTCCAATGCCAATGCCACTTGCATCACACTCCACCTCAAAGGGTCTAGTGAAGTCCGGGAGCACTAATAGGGGTGCATTGGTGAGCCTCCACTTCAGATTGTTGAAGGCTCTCTCTTGTGCTTCTCCCCACACGAATGGCGCATGCTTCTTGGTGATTTCGGTCAAGGGTGCGGCAATTGTGCTAAAATCCTTGACAAACCTTCTATAAAAACTAGCAAGGCCGTGGAAGCTCCTCACATGCCCAATGGAAGTCGGCGTGGGCCATTCCTGTATTACCTTGATCTTCTCTTCATCCACTTGCAGCCCTTGTGTGCTTACTACAAAACCAAGGAAAATGACTCTATTAGTGCAGAAATCACACTTCTTTAAGTTAGCATACAAGTGCTCTACTCTAAGAGTATAGAGGACTTCCCTTAGGTGATTCTCATGTGCTTCTAGGGACTTGCTGTATATAAGAATGTCATCAAAATATACCACAACAAATTTCCCAATAAAATGCCTCAAAACATAGTTCATTAAGCGCATGAAAGTAGAGGGGGCATTAGTCAAACCAAATGGCATTACAAGCCACTCGTAGAGTCCGAATTTTGTCTTGAATGCCGTCTTCCACTCATCTCCCTCCTTCATCCTAATTTGATGATAGCCGCTCCTTAGATCAATCTTGGTAAAAATGGTGGCACCATGGAGCTCATCTAACATATCATCTAGGCGCGGGATTGGATGGCGGTACTTGATTGTGATGTTGTTGATGGCTCGGCAATCAACACACATCCTCCATGAATTATCTTTCTTGGGCACCAAGAGGACGGGTACGACACATGGACTCAAACTTTCCCTCACATAACCCTTGTCTAGAAGGTCTTGGACTTGTGTTTGGACCTCTTGACTCTCCTTAGGGTTCATTCTATAGGCTGGCCGGTTTGGAAGGACGGCTCCAGGAATGAGGTCTATTTGATGCTCAATACCTCTCAAGGGAGGAAGGCCGGGGGGTATCTCATCCGGGAACACATCCTTAAACTCATCTAGGATGGCTTGGATGCTAGGGGGAAGGGTTGCATTGGTGTCCTCACTAAAGGCGGCTAGCTTCTTGCACAAGATCATGAGGGTGGTATCTAAAGGTAGACACTCATCTCGCAGCTCACTTTTGGATGCCATTAGGACACTAGGGGGCTGGACAACTAAGACTTGGGGGGGCTTTGGGGAAGTGCCCTCTTGCTGCCGTGAGCTTAGCTTCCCTTTCTCATTGCTCTCCAAGTCTTCCTTCTTCTTCTTCTCATAAGCTTCGGCAATCTGCACAGGAGTCATAGGTTTCAAGACAACTTTTTGGCCCTTATGAGTAAAAGAATGCCTATTAGTAAAGCCATCATGCACAACTCTCCTATCATATTGCCAAGGCCTTCCTAACAAGAGATGACAAGCTTGCATAGGAACAACATCACACAAAATGGTATCTTCATAATGTCCTAGGGTGAATGTAACCTTAGCTTGCTTATTCACTTTGAGTTCTCCACAATCATTCATCCAATGAAGTCTATATGGCCTAGGGTGACAAAATGTAGCTAGTTGTAATTTAGTGATCAATTCGGTGCTAGCTATATTACAACAACTACCTACATCAATTATCATATTGCACACTTTTCCTTTAACTAAGCATCGAGTATGAAACAAGTTTTCTCTTTGATTGTCCTCACAAGGGGCCGGTTGCACATGCAATGTTCTTTTACAAATCAAAGACTCTCCATGCTCAAACTCAATGCCATCATCATTTTCATGCAAATCAAAATCATGCACAACATGCTCATCAACACATTCATCATCTTTTCTATCACTTTCACTTTCATAAAGCCCTAGATGATTAATAACAAGAGTTCTAGTGTTGATGCAATCCCTAGCATAGTGGCCTCTACCACGGCACTTAAAACACTCAATGTCTCTAGTCCTAAAAGTAGGGTTAGAGGTACTCCCTTTGGGTCCATTAGAAGGACCAGCCGAAGTCTTTGGAGGGATTGGATATCCACTTGGTGGCGCACTCCTCTTCATTCCTCCTAGGTCCGTGCTAGGCGTCCTAGGGCCCTCCCTTGCACTTGAGTGCTCTCGGCCTTGGTGTAGAAAGCCACGACTAGGTTGGTTCCTCCAAGCATTGGAAACCCCACTTGGCCCTCTCGGCCCTTGGCTCCTTGCCTTAGTCTTTCTCTCTACTTTGATGGATAAGTGTAGGAGCTCCGTCATGGTCCTATATGGATACAAATCAATTTCATTAGCCAAAAAGGTATTGAGTATGCGGAGGTACCTTGCCATAGTTGTTTCCTCATCTTCCACCACATTGGCCTTCACCATGGCCACTTGCATGGCATTATAGGTCTCCTCGGCGGACATGGAACCTTGCCTCAAATTTTCCAGCCTTTGGCGTAAGTCCCTTGTGTGGTGTTGAGGAACAAAACGAGCCCTCATCAAGGCTCTCATTTGGTCCCAAGTAGCCACGGCCGGATCCAATGCTCTTCTCCTCTCCTTGACTAAGTTGTCCCACCAAATCAAGGCATAGCCATTGAACTCCAACGCAGCCAATTGGACCTTCTTATGCTCCGGAAAGTTATGACAAGACCAAATTTGCTCCACTTTGGTCTCCCACTCTTGATAAATGTCCGGATCACACTTGCCCTCAAAGCTTGGAATTTTGACCTTGATGCGCCCAATGCCATCTTGCTCGGGCTCTCGGCCTCTCCGTGGCTGGTATCCCCTAAGTGGCTCGGCTCTCCAGCCCTCCTCATCCATATACTCATCTTGGTAACCTTGGAACTCATTAAAAAGATTAGGAGCATAAGGAATTATATGCATAGGAGAGTTAGGAATCGAACCTTGCTCTCGGTGAGCTTGACCCCGGTTAGGGTGAAAGGGACCGGCGCCTTGAGGAGTGTCATGGCGTGGCACGGCCGGGTGAGTAGTAGACAAGGGCGGTGTCTCCTGGTTGGCTGCGGCCCTTGCGGCATTATAGGTGGCCCTTTGGTCCGGAAGGGGTGCCCTTGATGGATCATGTGAAGGACCCCCGGTTTCCACATTGGTGCCTAAAGGAATGGTCGTAGGTTGCGGTGTCCTAGACTCCAACGTGGCCATCCGAGTGGACAAACTAGTGAGGGTATCCGACATTTGTTTGAGGAGGTTAAACACCTCAGGTGGCACCTGCTCGGAACTCCTTGAACGAGTGGGGCTCACTGATTTAGACATGATCAAAACAATGAAACACACAACAACGTTAGGGTTAGTGAAAACAGAAAATCACCTCACAAGTGTTTCACTCTTGTGTTTGATTCTCTCACGCTCTAATTGGTGTTGATGTCGCTTCTTGAAGTATTGCCTTGTATGGATCAATAACCCTACGTGAGTTCAATGCATAGACAACACAAGCTATGAAAGTGTAAAGGCGTGAGCTAAGGGGATAGCTCGGCAGACAGTTCAAGAAAATTAAACAAAGGGAGACGCAACAAAAGAGAAGAAAAGAGACTCTAAGAAAGAACTACAATGCAAGAATGAAATGTAATGTAAGATTGACAACTCAAAATCTGAACTCAAGAGGGTCAAACGTACCTTGCCTTGCCTTGAAATGCACCAATGGAGTTGGAAGAAGGGTTAGGCGTAGGGTAGGTGTTTGAACGGCTAGGGTAAGATTAGTATACCTTGGTGTGCCGGGCTTGTGAACCTCTTGATTTTTGCTTGAGAAACGACTAAGTACAGACCATAATCTAAGACAATTACAACTTAGGATAGTAGAACATGTACATAAAAATATAATGCAAGAGACTTTCTTCTTCTTCTTCTTTTTTGTCGATCACTTTTTTTTTTTATGATCACTTTTTTTTTTTACTTCTTTTTTTTTGTCTCGAAAATAAAATACACGAAAATAAAATACTAACCTAAGATGCTTGCAATATGAAAATATAGACTAAGGTGGTCTTCACTTGTTGATAGAGGCTACCGAGTTTGGTTGGGTTTGAATTTGAATTCAACCGAGATGTGGGCTGATAAGGTTGGGATTGTGTTTGAAAAGGTCAAAGGGTGGGAGTGAAAATAGGGATATGGGTTAGTGGTTGCAACAATTCTGATTTTAATTAGATTTTCCTTCTTTTCCTTTGCTTGCTTACCGAAACATGGGAGTAGTAGTGGGGAAGTGGACGGTTTATCTTTGGGACGTGGGGAGTTGGTTGGTGTTGTGGCTGGTGGCCGGAGCTGGGTGGTTTCTGGCGGCGTAGGGGTGGCTGAAAGTTCTCCAACTCCACAAACACAAGATCAAGACAAGTAAAGGACACAAAGGATTCAAAGACACTGAAATACTAACCGGAACCTCAAACAAACACAAGAGCCAAAGGAAGGCTAAGCAAACCCAGGGGTGGCGACTCGGCGGCGTTGGCGGTGGTGGCTGGTGTCAACTAGCTCTGATATCACTTGATATGGGGATTAATCCGCACGCACTCGATCTAGACACCAAACCTCTGAAAAGACTCAAAACAAGAAGACAATGTGCATTAGCTTTCGGAAATCAACCAAAGAAAACAGAAACAAGGATAGAAGGAAGAACCGAACCCAACAATGATATAACCCTTGATCTTAGAGATGAAGAACCATACCAAATGAAGACTCAACCCTTACCAATACAACCTTACACAACGGCCATGGCAACCGAAGCACAAGGAGGATGCTTATGGAGGCCTATGAACACCAATCTCTTAGGAAGATGGAAGATTGACACACACAAGAACAACTAAGCTAATCAAGACCAATCTGTGTTTTTCTCTCCAAACGCTCTCTTTTGGATTGAAAAACTGAATATGTTCCTTCTGGACAAAGTTCTAACGTGCCCACAAAACAAGATAAGGCTCCCTTAAATACTTCTAAGGAGCCGGTCCTAAACTTAAGCAAACGGATGTCTTAAACAAACAATAAAACATAGGAAATGATGTTATAAACCCTACTACAAAGTTCACGCAATTCCCTCAACATTCTTGAGGTCTTCTTGGGCTGAGATGGTCAACAAGGTCTTCAACTCTAGCTTGGGAAGATCCTCCAACATGGCTTGCTCTTTGGACAAGGAGAATGTCACGACCTTGTCCAACTCTTGTTGGATCTCCCTAGCTCTTGCTCGTGTGATAGCGCCATCAAATGTAGGCACTTGAGTTGATGTAGATGATCCCTCATCACATACTCACCAAAATATGGGGCCAATATCTTATCGGTTTGTCTAACCTATACCCTTAGGGTATAGGTTAAAAATTTCTATTAAGGATTATAAACCCTAAATAAAAAAAGGTAAACCCATTTAAAAAAATTAAAAAACTCTAAAATTTTAACAAATAATCAAAATTTTCTATATAAGAGATCTTAACATATGACCTTAGGACATATATTAGAAAAATCGACATCCTATATATTCTTTAAACTCTCAATGGACACAATTACGCCATTCACTCCAATGATGATCTCTCGTATAGCATGGATTACTTTCATTCCCATAATAGAAATCGTAACCTCTCCTTCCTCCTTTCTCCATTCTCACGAAACAACACCTTCTCTGGTGCTGGCACCGACGGTCCCTCATCGCTCGATCTCCTCTATGCGAGAAGCGTCACTCCTCCATCATCGTTCCAGGGCTGGCGGCTCCTCCTTCCCCTTCCTCTTTTCTTGACTCTCCTCTGAACAGGCTCGGTCGAGCGTCGGTCTGAACAGCGTCGGCCTACTCTCCTCGAATCTTGAAGACATATATGGAGCTCCGATCAATTTAAGGGACTTGAATGATTTTAGGGATTTAGGTATTTCTATGGATATGGGGATTTTGGGGTTTGGGGAATTTAGATTCAAGCAAAATCTTTTCAATAAGAATTATTTAACATCTGACTTCAGTTTGACTTATGTGATTGCAATGGTTGTCGTGTTGAACCATTTTCTTTATCTGAGGGAGGGCTCCATAGTTTTGCATTTCCTCTCTATATCTGAGGTGGAGTACATATCCATTATAAAAATTAATGCCTTCATCTTTGAACTCCATTTCTACTTGGTTTGTCTAGTAAATTAATGCCTTCAATAACAAGATTTGCTTGACAATATGACACACTTCCCTCTTTATTCTTCAAATACCCATCTTGGATTTAGTATTAAGTACTTGTGGATCCGTGGCATTGCTTAGTGATTGCAGGAAGAGCAGTTGGTGCATTTGCAGCTGCTGCCGTACTTGAAATCAGTCTCAATAGCATCCATCATCACATACTCTATGTTACTGCACAATATTCTCATCTGTGTTGGAGAGGCTGCAACAATTCAAGTATAATGCTCTATTATTATCATTGTTTTGAAGCACTTGCTTGCTAATTAACCTTTCATCCGTCTGCTTGTTTTGAAGCACTGTGGTACCATGTCAATACGGAATAACATGTTAAAACTAGGATAAATGGTGTGTTTGATCTACTTGAATTAGGGTTTTTCTTCATATGTATGAATTTGCTATTTTCATTGTAAATCTTCTAGCCTTCTTGGTCTTGAGCATCAACGCGTAACAACTAACCAATTAACTGAACTTTAGTGTTGCAGTGTATGTTGGTTAGCCACTATAATCATGGACTTCACTATATATTTTTGCTATGTGCGTGGAGACCATATATATGTGGCAAAAAAGGTGCATGATCTATTAGATGCTATATACAAACTTTATTGCGTGTTAGTAATATTTCATGCTATTACAATTCTTGAAATTTTGGCTTAAAACAAACAAGCTTTGGACGTTAAAGGAGGCTATTAGAACTTGTGTTAAGATCAATTCTAGGAATTTAGTTCTAGTTTGCAATACAATTATTAGATGGATAAACACATCATTCGACATTTTACTCGTCCTTTCAAGTTTCAATTGTAACTTGTAACATATTTGTGAATCTAAGATTGAGATGTTTATGTAGGTAGATCTATCTAGAGAACTCGTGGAAACAAGAGTATTGATAAAATGCTTATTTGTTTGCCTATTAGCTCAAATAGTAGAGTAATGTGCTCATGCTAAAAGACGTGGGTTCCAATCCCACATGGCTTATTAGTTTTCAAAACATTTTTTATTTTTGCATCATGTTAAACTTAGTCAACAAAAATTTATATTTGTTCTTTTCTACTATTATATAATAAAATGTTTGTTTCATTAAACTAATATCATTCAAGAGCTTGTATTGCCTGTGTGGGATTCGAACCCACATCTTGTGTCTTGAACACATCACTCTACCATTTGAGCTAATAAGCTAAAAAGTGTCAAATAAATAGTTCAACACATCATTTTTTTTAAATTTATAAAGACAAAGAGTACATAAACATATAAACTGAAATTACATACAGACTAAACAAATCTCACAATATATGATTTTTACATTATACACTTGGGATGGGCAGGATAATACAAAGGGTTCAAAAGATTTGATATATAACACTGCCCATTGTTTATCTTGTCAACTAAAGACTTCCCCAAGAGAGTTTATTTAAGCATCCGTTGGCAAGCCTGGCTGGATCATCAGTCCAAAAACAAGGTCAGTGACTTCATATTCAAGTAGGACTAAATTACTTAAAAGTTCATAGAGAGGTCCAATAAGCTATTTGGTGATCACATGATGCCTTAATATGAAGTGCGTTTATTAATAATATCCGGTGCAAATATGAAAGGAAAAGGAGAATAAAAACATAGCATAGACTAGATTCATTCTCATCTCTTCTATTATAAAAGGCTTCCAAAAGAAAACAAGTTTATACAGAAATGGCTGGCATAGTCATACATAATTCACCAAATTAAGAATAGACAGTACCTTCAATCTCAATCAAATAGTAAGGGATATAACATATAAAACACAAACAATTACTAATCCATTGTGATTGTGGGCGGAGGTTGTCAGACAAGGAGGAAAAAGTGTTGCAAGGACATACCTGACCTTCTATGCCTACAATACAAGAGCAACAATCAAGATCAACAACAAGAGGCAACAAAGTGCACAAAAGAACCTTTCTTAACAAGATTTGCTTGACAATTTAACATAGTGGACAACACTATCTTCCTTAACAACAGAAGCAACACCATGAGAAGATCAGACAACAAGGTGGATAGCTTTCTTTCCTTTAATTGATCAAATAAATCATTGTACAAAAGCAGCAATAGGAGATGATTAGACGACAACCATTGCAATCACATAAGCCAAACTTGTTGAATTCCGGTTTCAACGGGGTGAATTAATTAGTGGTCAACACACCACCAACTCTGGTGTTCTTCTTTCTTGATTCCATAAAGTCCAGTCTCATGTCAATTGGCTCTCGCCGTTGCCGAAATGCCTCCCCTCTAACTTGCTTTATAACCTGAAAAATATTCGAGGGCTTCCCCGGACTTACAACTCCGACGCTCAAGTCAATTTTCCATACGAAAAAGCATATATAAAAAATAGCTAAGATAGAAAGATTTTCTTACCCGTCAGATTACCTCGAACAAGTATACTCACCCTTTATTTCATTAGTAGGGCCTTCTAGTGTCGATTATTCCGCTTAAAGCATGTTTAGTAAGTTAACATATTCTTTCAAGCATTCAAACAAGACATTGAACAAGTATAGACGATCCCAAGAGCTATATAATAATATCCTCCAACAAGCTAAATGCTAAAACTCACTAGCCTTGTCCAACCATAACTTTAACTTATTGTCTAGCTTATCAAAGGGTGTTCAAACTACTCCGCGATATCTAATTATACCAATACGAGTCGATCTTGACACCCTAAGCCAATTAGTCTTCAGGCACAATTTTGAATCAACTCACTCATTCTATCCGTATATTCTTTGCCAAAAATAATATAATTCTGTTATAAGACTATTTCTAGACCAATCAAGCCACGCGAACGAGACAATAGCCACAAATACGATATACACATAAAACCACTATTTCAGTAAATACTGTTCTCAAAAGCCTTCCTATGGAACTAATCTCAGAGACTAAAACGGCCAAAGGAATCACATGTAGCATTTGATCGAATCTTAATAGGAAATAGTGTTGCCAAAAAAACATTTCAGGAAGGGATTCACGCATGGCCTCAAGCAAAAAAGACCTAATTATTATTTAAATGAGACTAAGGCATCACATGGCAGAAAAATACATAGGAGCAGTTCCAACGAAGGCAATAAAATAACTTGTGACTGTGATTTGCAGATCTCGGCTTATCTCCTCCACTCGCGAGAAAGGAAGAAGGAACTTGCGGGCTTTCTCCTCTTTCAAAGTCCCATCGCTACCATCGACGACAGATCGGAGCCTGAGATCGACCTTTTCCTTCAATCCTGGTGTTCATCAGCCAGCTGGTACGGGAGACGAGTCAAAGTGTGGGTCGAGGTCAAGCACAGTGTTGACCCAAGGCTCCTTTCAGGCTTATTGCCAGTGTTTTCAGATGACCCTCAGGTTCATCTTCCTCTAATTCGTTTTTGCTCCTTTCACTTTTTCGTCCCTCCTCCCGAATCACGGATCAATTGTGGCTCCCTCAGTTGGAGCTCTCCAATTGCAGCTCTCGTCTCTCATCGCCCCCGAATTGTAGTTCCCTGAATTGTTGCTCTTCTGAATTGCTGCTCCACCAAAAATTGCCGCCTCCTCACTCAATTGCATTCTCTTTTTCCTTTCCAAACCCTTGACTGCTCTCTCCCGTTTTCTACCCAAAAAACGGGTCATGGGCTTCTTATGCTTAGTGGGCCTTGAGCCCTATAAAATCTAGCTCCCGTAAAAATTAAATCAGATGTTAAATAATTCGGATATTTCGCCTGGTGTCTCTGAGTTTTGGGCTTTTTCGCGAAATATCCAGAGGTTTTGATATTTTCTCCTGCTATTTCTGAGTTTTTGATCAATTTCGCCTGGTATCTCTGAGTTTTTGACAATTTTGCCATTATTTTTTGAATTAAAAAAAATTTAAAAAAATTAAAAAATAATTAAAAATAATAAAAATAAAATAATAAAAAAAATAAAAAAAAAATAATAATAATAGAGAACTAAAATAATTAAAATTAAAATTGAATTAAAATATTAAACTAGGAATGGTTAAAATTGAATTAATCTTGATTACTGAAAAACAATAGAGAACTAATTTGATTTTATTAAAATTAAAATTAAAATAATTAGAATTACTTTGCACGATTACTTTTCGGCACATAGGCATTTTGCCGTTTGGCGCATAGGCTCGCACGTAACGTGAGGGTACAAATCACACGTTACGTGTGACAGTGCTCCACACGTTACGTGTGGGACCATTTCACACGTAACGTGTGATTTATACCCACACGTTACGTGTGGATTAGTCAATAGGGTTTAGAATGGTTATAGGGTTTAGGGTATTTGTGTATGTCATATTATTGTATATTTTGTGGTATTTATTTGTTGTTCAATGTTAAATTATTATTTATTTTATACATATTATAATGTTACATGTATGAATGTTGTATCATATTATTGTTTATTTGTAGTATTTATTTGTTTATCTAAAATCCTACAAAAAACACCCCAAAATAATCAACATAGAAGATAGAATAGAATTGTTCATTACGTTGGATGAATACAATCACATTTAGCTCACAATACAAGAAATAATACAAGTTCTTCATAAATTTAGAAAACCTAGCACAAAATAAATGGCATCGCCTAGTTGCGTTTGAAAAAATTAGGATAGTCTCTTGTAAAACTTCGCGACATATCATGTCTCTGCTTTGATAAAATTGTTTGCTCCCTACAAAGGTTGATAGTACGTAAACAACATTACACAAAAGATACGACATCAAGGCATTATATGATGTACATCATTATATAGATTGAGGTTATACCTACGCATCTTATCCATATCTTGTAAAAGTTCTTGCTTAACAACATCTTGATTCCCCTTAATAAGATCTTGTTTTTCCCGCCATTGTTGTCGAATAACCGCGTGTGCCCTCTCCTCGTACACATGATCAATCCAATTCCTGTATAAACACCCTAGTCTTGGGCATCCCCAATACCTCCTTCCGTAGTTCCACTGCAAATCCCAAGTACGGACAATGGTTTTCAAATTACACTCGCATTGTGGAGCACTTATTTGTTGATGGTGCCTATTTAGGTTTGATGATGATTCGGATGAAGATGTCATTATTTGATGTAGTGCTTGGTTTCCTACAAATCCATTAATATGAAAAGGCCAATTAGGGTTACTAAATCGAAAGAAACTGGAAAAAGAAGCTTACCCACAAATGAATCTTCAATCCCGCTTGTGTTGGAAGTGTTGTAGTGAACAGACAACCCTAATGCCTCTTATATAGTGAAATGATATATACAACTGTAGTAATTAAAGACCACAACCACAAGAATTAAAGACCTCAACCACTAGCATTAAAGACCTCAACCACTAGCATTAAGGACCTCAACCACTCTTACCCTAATAACCCTAAACCCTAAACGTCAACCACTCTCATAAACAATGTAACTCGCATACCCAAATTCACCCTTAATAATTAAAGATAAACTCTAACTCAAACCCTAAACCCTAATCATAACACTAACCCTAAGCCCTAAACCCTAACCCTAACCCTAAATCCTAAACTTAAAACTCATTATTCTAAACTCTACCGAAATGCCATAACCCTAAACCACAAAACCTAAACCCTACCCCTATCCATCCTACCCTACCCTACCCTACATACGCCTAAACCCTAAACCCTAGTAATCACACGTTATGTGTTAGTGTGTTTCACACGTAACGTGCCAATCTACTTCACTCGTAACGTGTGGCACGGTTTGACACGTAACGTGTGGTTCAGTCTGTTGCAAAACGCATTGAATTAACCGTCTTGTCCCCACCTAACTGTAATAATGACCCATCTTCTTTGTCCGCTAACAACCCATTTCGAATCCATTTCGAACCTAAACCCTCATCCTAAACACTCCCAAAATCTTGATTTTCACTCACATTTTTTGTACAAAAAATGGACAATCCGAACAACAACGAGTATTGGAGCAACAATGGGGAAGATATTCCACTTTGGAACGAGGTAATTTCTATAAGTAACCCTAAAGTTGTCTTTTTTATTTCTTGTTTTGAAAATGTTTAAAGTTCTTAGCTTCATGGTTAGGGTTTAGAGAAGTTATTTTTGATGGCCCATTATATTTGTTGTTTAGGATTTAGGGAAGCTATTTTTGATACTTATTGTTTAATATTAAAGATCTCATTTTATTGTTTAGGGTATTAGAAACAAAGATTGAGCGTTGTTTAGGGTTTAGGGCTACGAATTTGTTGTTACATTGAAGAACAGTTTCACACGTTACGTGTGAAGAATGTTCACACATAACGTGTGAAGGTGTTCAACACGTTACGTGTGGGTGTGTTTCACACGTAACGTGTGGACACTCTTCACACGTTACGTGTGTAATCACCACCCGAAACCAGGTTTCATTCTGTAATATGGCACGGTTTGACAGTAAACGTGCTTTTTTATAATCAGTGCACTAATTGATGACATGATTTCGTGTATGCAGACGAACTATCATTTATACGAGGGGTTAAACAATATCTCCCTCAATGACTGGAGCACTCCACAGAAGACATTTCCGGTTTGGGAAACGCCGGAAAAACTGCAGGATTGGAACACGCCTCAACCAGTTATTGATATACCATCATTTGATGTTGGGATACCGTTTCCTCCAGAAGCATCTTCATCTCATGCTACCCCACAGCTATGCTTTCCATCCCTACACACACAGCCTCAGTTCAGTGTACTACCGGAGGAGGATGTGTACGTCTCGGCCGATTATTCAAGGTTCTTCACATCTGATCAAATCTGGGAGTCTAGAGAAGAAGCCTTTTTGTGGGCGCGGGAGATTGCTATGAATTAGCAATTCTGCATCAAAAAGTGGAGGAATAAAGCTTCCACCCCTTCGACCCTCGGGGGGACTTGGTTACCGTGTGATAGGCATGGACAAAACGTCCCTAAAGGAGCTGACCAAGTGAGAGACATCACAAGGTCGAAGAAATGTGGGTGTCACTTCATGTTGAGGCTGAAAGAAAGGCCGAAGGGATTGTAGAGGATCACTGTACAACATGGAACTCACAACCATGTCATAGGAGACAATTTGTATGGTAGTGCATTAGCTGGGCGACCAACTGCTGAAGAGAAGGAGATTATAAGGGTGATGACGATCAATCATTGCAAGCCTCAGAAGATTCATACTACAATCCAGTCGTCCCTTGGAAATTTGACCAAGATGAAGCAAGTATACAACATCATGCACGAGATAAGAAAGAAGGGCATGGAAGGAAGAACAGTTGTACAATAGTTATTCTATGAGTGCAATGAGAAGGGGTACTTCATGGAGTATAGATTCAACAAGGAGACCAACAAGATAACGGATATCTTCTTTGCAAGCCAGGATCAGTTGCGGTTGCTGAAGGCATTTCCGTACATTGTGCTGCTGGACTCTACATATGCAACTAACTGGTTAGTAACAAACATATGAATTATACTCTTCATTTGTTCATGTCAAGGTTAGGACGCCATTGTATTTTATATATGATTATGTGTGCAGCTACAATTTGCCCTTCCTTGAAATTGTCGGCATCACATCAGTTTGGAAAAACTACAATATTGCCGGGGCGTTTCTGGAGAAGGAGGACGAAGACAGTTACAAATGGGCCATAGAGCAACTTGCTAAGATGTTTGCCAAGGTGCAACGAGCACCCACATGTGCGGTCACTGATCGAGAGAAGGCGTTGATGAACGCATTAGAGAAGCAGTTTCCAGAAGCAAAATTCCTCCTATGTAGGCGGCATGTGAGAAAGAATATTGAAGACTTCGGGAAGAAGGCCATGGGCAAGTTTAGGGGCACAACGTTTTCCAACGACTGCATGAAGCTATTCAAGGAAACGACCATACAAGGGTACGAAAGATCACTCTAGAAGTTGAAGTGTGATTGGAAGAAAGCTCCAAAATGTGTTCAGTACCTACAAAAAAACCGGCTTGACCCCTACAAGGAAAGAATCGTCTCTGTATGGACAGATACAGTGTTCACGCTCGGTACTACCACCACTAACAGGTATGTGCATCAATGGTTTATCTAAATTTAGCTAGTTATTTGAACTTAGTTAGACCTTTACAACAATCAAACTAATTTTCGGATTCTTGATTGTAATACAGGGTTGAAGGGGCCCATTCCAGTCTGAAAAGCTTCTTCACAAGCAACGATGGCAACCTTTGCACTGTGTTCGATCAATATGATACACGGTTGCGCAGTCATATTACTGAGATTCGGGGGGCATTGAATGAGAGCATTGGGAAGAGATATACGCTGCTAACAGACACACATCTTTTTCGTAAGCTGCACTTCAAGGTGTCTGCGGTTGCACTAGCTCGTTTGATTGAGGAATACAGGAAAGGAGAAGCTCCAGTGTGGAGCACTATATGCAGATGCCAGATGAGGGTCAGAGATGGCTTGCCTTGCGTTCATGACATGGCGCAAAATGTTCGGAGCGAGACCCCAATTGAACCTAGCTTGTTGCATCCGTTCTGGAGGCAACTGACCTTGTCAGAAGTGAAGACATCAGAAGAGGAAGAATTCTGCACACGCAGCGTGAATAGATCTTTGCTTGACGAATTTGCCCGAAGCGTCTTCCCCACATTGCCAGTGGAGATTCAACAAAGAGCAGTCTGTACACTTAGAAGTATAGCACATCCAGAGCAGACTACTCTGGAAGAGCCAGCCAAAGTCAGGCATAAGGGTCGGCCTCAAGGAGCTCTGAACTTTGCCACCAAAAGACAACCCTCATCATGGGAGTACACTGACCAACAGATGGACGGAACACCTCCGAAAAAGCAAAAAGGAAGACCACCGAAGACGGGCCTACCCTTACCGTGTGGTGCCACGTCATTGATCAAGAACCCGTGGCGATATCTTTCACAGTTCCCCAAGTGTATGAGACCACAATTTGGAGGATGGTATGAGATAGTGGGTGATGGAAACTGCGGGTACAGAGCCATTGCGCATGGTCTGGGCTTAGGGCAAGATAAGTGGGAATTTGTTCGACGTACCATGATCGCTACGTTGAGAAAAGAGTATGAGCTACTCGCGCCACTTTGGGTGTCTACGATGACACTTGAGGCAATGGAGGCGAAGCTTGATTGGTTTCCTTCGCCGAACAGGCCGGCCCCACCGGAGACGTGGTTGGAGCTCCCGGATATGGGATGTTTGGTGGCAACGGCATTCACATGTGTGTTCGTTACCGTCGGTCGTGGCGTGGGGATGACATACCTGCCTATGAGGGGGAAGACAAACGAAGCATCGGCTACGTCTTCACATCGGTCATCTCCATGGTGAAGACAGACGAAGCAGCCAAGTTCAATGGTTCGAAAGGAAGGGATACATTTGCTCCAATGATTGCCGTAACGCCTCGGCTACGTCTTCACATCGGTCATCTCCATGGTGATGATCGCGATATGGATCCATACGTGAATAGCAACTATCAAGGCACTGCACAGAAGATAAGTGGATACGATTAATAAACATACACGAAGTCAAAAATAAACAGGATATAATTACATGATTACTTACCTGCTGCTGAGTGTAACGATCCTCTTGAGGGATGATGAATGGATGTGTATGCTGGAGGTACCACTGCATGTAATCATCGATACACTGGTGGTGTTGACGGACTGGAGGACCCATGGCTTGCAGGCTAATGGAATGTTCATTGCGGGCATTCCATGCATGTAAGGATCTATCGTACTCCACCGTGTAACTGCTAATCTTCACGCCCCTCCATGCCTTAATGGGAACAATCGGTGGTCTTGGACATTGTTGTGCACGCCCAAACTGCCGAGCTACTCGATCCGGCATGTAAGGCTCGGTGACCCACAAACAGGATATGACTCCATGAAATTGCGATGAAGCAAACATCTCATTATTGAAGTCAATGGAGCCGTATGGCATCCACTCAACCTAAACACAATTGAATTTTAAACAACTTATCATGCATATATATTTTAACATAATAGATAAGGACCGTATATGCACTTACACTATCAGCATGCATCCCATCCAGCTCCTCCCTATAATTCCTGGTCCGGTTGGGTTCATGTGACATGTCCCATTTTCTGGCGTATGAGATCGGCTGTTGTGGGTCCCAGTAAACACTCTGTGCAGGTCTAAACATGGGAAAGTACCGATATATCCATGACTACAAAATAATTACACATATGTCAATTCCCTACATAACAAACATATAATATATCTATAACAAAAATTTAGATATTTTTATTCAAGCCATTTAATACCTGGATCAGAGTGAAACATGTGGACATGACCCGTGCCTCTTTTCTTGTGCACTCGCCCAAGCTGCGGTACACGTGTGCAAGAACACCGGTACCCCATGCATAGTTCGTGACTTTTGTCAGATCAGTCACGAACGGAGTGTAATAAACGGGCAAGCGATGCTGAGACTTGTCAGGAAAGAGGGCAGACCCCACCAAGTACAACAAGAACCCAGCCGCCAGCTTCTTCGACGCCAACTCCTCGCAATGAGTCTTAAAATCTCCCGCGTGTAAGTTACCGACGACGATAGCACCATCCTCCAGCTCAAAAAACTCATGCGTCTGCTCCATCAACGCCTTCTTCAAATCATTGCGGCTCAGCTGCTCGTGCCATTTCTTTGGGGGACCCATGTCTTGCCCTTGTATGTTAAGCCCAAGGATCATCCACACATCATGGAGAGTTATAGTCATCTCTCCCCATGGCATGTGGAATGAGTTGGTTTCCGGTTGCCAACGCTCGACGAAGGCACCAATCAGCGTCTCATCCACATGCTCATGCATGATGTCCGATAGATGACATAGCCCGGACGCCAACGCCATGCTACCCCACGCGTCTTCCGTTGTGAGACGCCATGAGCGTAACTGCTTGCCTCGCTGCTGGAACCTCAAGGGTTGCACCGACTGTATATGAACATAATTAAGCAATCATACAGACTTATTTAAAACAAGATTAATAATTAAAAAAATTGCGTTACGTGCAACTTACAACGCGCTGGTAAAGGAGGTACGCCACGTGGTTTACAAAACTCTTTAGGAGTTCAGGTCTCTCCGGACCTCCAGGAACGCTCACCACCAGTTCAGGGTCGTATCTGACATTCTTCTTTGACCGGGGTGGTTTTCCCCGCGAAGAAGAGGCTTCCTGAGGCTCCTCGCCCGGCTCCTCGCCCGCCGTGTTTGGGGCGTCTTCTCTTGGAATCCAGGCATTGCTGGACTGGTCCTGAGTCCCCTGGTCCTGAGTCCCCCATGTACAGGCATGATCCTACATTTATTAAATAGATCAGATGCAATAATGAATTGTAAACAAATACATGTTATACTAAATGTACTTACCATAGGCTGGTGATAGGCAGCGTTCGGGTACACTGCCGGGTTCTCCCACGGGTTGTCCTGCTCCTCATCTCCCTGATAATAATCCCTCGGGCTATGATGAGGGCTCACATGCGGCGGTAGTACCGGCAGACTAAAATTCCGCCCGTAATAGTTATTCTGATCTATTGTATCAGAATAACAATACAGCGGACTTCCTTCATAGTCTGGGTCCCTCGGAGGCTCAGAGTCTGCTCTACCCCCAATAAACGACGGCATTGCCATTAGGCTATGCACTTCTATCATGCCAATATCGCCAGCAGCCCCACTACTGCTACCGACTCCAGTTTGAAACCCTAAACCAGCCCCAGTACTGCTACCTGCTCCAATCTGGTATGCGCCGGTCTCATCATCCCGGTAGCACACATCCCTCCGTTGCCTCCTTTCCGACCTTTTGACCTCTTCGCCAGTCACATACGACTGTTGGCGTACAAGGTTGCGACGTATCCTGCGTTCAGTTCTTTCCCCAGGTTCCATCTGCGGTTACATATCAACACATTTTAATCAACAAAAATCAACAAACAGAAAATCAACGTTCAAGATATCAAAAAAACTGCAAATTCACACGTTACGTGTGACTTGTTCTCACACGTAATGCGTGGTGCACATTCACACGTTACGTGTGACTTGCTCTCACACGTAACGCGTGGTGCACATTCACACGTTACGTGTGAATGTGCACATTCTGCGGGAGGGGCAAGGAGTGGTAGACGGCTGGAGTGGTAGACGCGGCTGAGTGACCAGATGAATGAAGAGGAGGAGCCGAATCTGGCTTTTATAGCCAGATTCCCACACGTTACGTGTGATACAATGTCACACGTAACGTGTGAACCGATCCCACACGTAACGTGTGGAGCCAATTCACACGTTACGTGTGGGTCTTGAATGGGTCAGTATCGACGCGTAACGTGGGAAGTCTATTCTCACGTTACGCGCGGCCTATGCGCCGAATAGTTGAGCCCTTACTTTGGGTATTATCTTAAACTAGGAATGGTTAAAATATTAACTTTTCATCTAAATAATAACTTGGATTGAAATTTCTAGTAAATTTTGCCTTAAAATTAAAATAATAAGATTATTTAGTAAATTTTGAGACATATATTTTAAGGGTATATACTAAATTTTGAGACATATATTGAAGGGTATATACTAAAAATCTATTAGTCGTTAAAAATCTAGTAAATTTTTGCTCCCTCACGACTTGCCTTCGAATTAAAATAATTAAAATTGAATTAAAATATTAAACTAGGAATGGTTAAAATTGAATTAATCTTGATTACTGAATAATAATAGAGAATTAATTTGATTTTATTAAAATTTAATATTTTAAAATAATCTTATTATTTTAATTTTAAGGCAAAATTTACTAGAAATTTCAATCCAAGTTATTATTTAGATGAAAAGTTAATATTTTAACCATTCCTAGTTTAAGATAATACCCAAAGTAATTCTAATTATTTTAATTTTAATTTAAATTTTAATAAAATCAAATTAATTCTCTATTATTATTCAGTAATCAAGATTAATTCAATTTTAACCATTCCTAGTTTAATATTTTAATTCAATTTTAATTATTTTAATTCGAAGGCAAGTCGTGAGGGAGCAAAAATTTACTAGATTTTTAACGACTAATAGATTTTTAATATATACCCTTCAATATATGTCTCAAAATTTAGTATATACCCTTAAAATATATGTCTCAAAATTTACTAAATAATCTTATTATTTTAATTTTAAGGCAAAATTTACTAGAAATTTCAATCCAAGTTATTATTTAGATGAAAAGTTAATATTTTAACCATTCCTAGTTTAAGATAATACCCAAAGTAATTCTAATTATTTTAATTTTAATTTTAATAAAATCAAATTAGTTCTCTATTATTATTCAGTAATCAAGATTAATTCAATTTTAACCATTCCTAGTTTAATATTTTAATTCAATTTTATTTTTAATTATTTTAGTTCTCTATTATTATTATTATTATTTTATTATTTTTTATTTTTTTTTATTTTTTTTATTTTTTTTTAAAATTTTTTTAATTCAAGGGCATATGGCGAAATTGTCAAAAACTCAGGGGTACCAGACGAAATTGGTCAAAAACTCAGGGGTACCAGGAGAAAATATCAAAACCTCTGGATATTTCGCGAAAAAGCCCAAAACTCAGGGGCACTAGGCGAAATATCCATAAAAAAAATAAACGGAATCTGTTTGGTTTTAACGTTTTGGATATTTTGCGAAAAAATTTCAAGCTTCAGGTTACCTCGCGAAATATGTAAAACTTTGGGTATCACTCGAATTAATCAATACCTCCAAATTACCAGGCGAAAAAATCGTATTTTTTATAAAGATTGGCTTCCATCTGTGTCTAATCAGACCTCTTCCAATAACATAAAATACGTAACTTACGGCTTTCTTGATGGATGAAACCACCATCAAATTGGATTAAAATTAATTTTGATGCTTTCGCCAAACAAAATACTCCTAGTCATATTGGTTTGATTTTTCGTAACTATGTTGGAGATGTTTTTTTAGACAGCAAGCAGATTATCTGCTCCTCTCCACTTAAAGTTGAGGCTCTTGCCACTCTTGAAGGCCTTTCGTAGGGCTATTTTCCTAAACATTCGGTTTTTAGTCCTCGAAGGGGATAACTTATCAGTTATTAATACTATACGTGGAATTTGGAAAATTCCATGAGAAATATCTCCTATTATACATGAAATTACATTGCTTCTTCATTGTTTTCATGCTTTTCAGGTTCAGCATTGCTATAGGGAGAACAACAGAGCCGCAGATTTCCTGGCTACATCAAACATCTCCCATGTTTTATTGTGTAGTACGATTATGGATTACATTGCTCCAAAACTTACTCGTTAGTAGCTGCTTCGATCTCGACTTCAGATCTTACGGTCGGGCTCTAGTCTTCATCTAGCTTGTAAATACTTGTAAAAATCATTCGTTGTGATAATTTAGGTACTCCTTCTACTATGTAAGGGTACCTTCTGTTTGCCAATAAAATATCCTATATATTCGGGATTGCATAGATTATGTTCCCAAATGATTACTTTATTGAAATTAATAGTGTGTGCGTGTGTTTATAGGATGAAAATGAGCTTAATCTAGACACTTGGATTAACTTGATCTTGGGGTTATAATCTCTCTTTACTGTTTACCCTAAGAAGAATATGCACATGATCCTAATTTTATATAAAAATAAGGAATAGCTTTTTTAATCGAGAAAAAATGAGTTTTTTTAAAAAAATTGTAAGAACTATCGCATGACGGATACAAACAGTGATGGTCCTAAACTTTGATGGGTCCTGGAGCGAAACAGAAATCAAGGATGTTGAAACGATGGCGTTCCCTCTAGGTTTGATGATTATAAACACCGTTAGATTTTATGATTTATTTTGTTCTTATGAGTTTCAGGATGAATGGAAGAATTAGAGAACAATGAAAACCAATAGAAGAAGCAATACAAAGAAGTGAAGGAATGACGAGTCAATAAAGGAACATCGACGCTGAGCAAAACAGAGTGTTGATACATGCGTTGTGAATAGAAAAGAAGAAAGGGAACAACGCAACAGGAACGACGTGTTTACGCAGAGATAACGCGCTGAGAACTTTGGAAAGATTTATAAATTTAGAAAGAAGATCTTAACGATTTCTTAAGCCCCAAGGCGTGAAAAAAGAGAGAAGTTTAGCATATCTTAGGATATTTTATATTTGAAAAAAGTGATTATTATATTGTATGTATAAGATTAGGTAAGAATTGTTAGTTAACTTAGTTAGCACTTCGTCGCCTGCTAGGTTAATTGATGGGCCATCTCCTACAACTATATATACTAGTCTCGCATACCTTAGAGAAGGTAATGCAACTACAAGTATTCCAAGATGATCGAGATAAAGAGATACAAGGTACGAACTGTGTATGAAGTACTTTGTGAGGGTTTCTTTGTGATTATTAGGTTGTTACACTTGATGTTTAGAAGTCTAGGATTTGTGTGAGACTAGGTTGAGAGAAGACTTGTATGATTGTACAACTTGGTTAATAATACAAGTAGACATTTGAAATCCTATTAGGGTAAAACCTAGAGGTAGATGTTTTTCTCAAGACATTTATTTGGTTGATTGAGTTTTCATCTCTAAGGAACTGCATTGATGTTAGTTGTATGAAATAATATTTATGTTTTCCAGGGAACAATATGTCATTTCCTGAATAACACATTATGATTCAACAATTGGTATTAGAACAGATTGCTCCAGATTGTGTTTTACTTTAGATCTATAGGTAACGATATCTTCAAATCATGAAGTTGGACTCAGGAACAACAAGCCACCATTTCTTCTTCATGGACAATACCAACTCTGGAAGGATCTCTTCACTTCTTGGATGAAAAGTAATGACTACCAATGCTGAAATTGGTGATGAATCTTTCGCTGCCGCAGTCCTTGATGGAACAACTCCTTGGAGCCAAGTTGATTTCAGGATCATGGAGAAGAATTACAAGGCCTCCATGCTCATCAACAACGCTCTCTATGCTAAAGACGTTTCAAAGTTACAATCATGTGCAACTGCAAAGGCAAAATGAGCCGCATTGGAACAAATGTCCAAGGGAAGTACTGATCTTCGTGATATCTCTCGCTTTCATGCCAAAACGGACTTCTACAACTTTATCATGAACGATGGTAAAATTGTTTCCTCCTATCAATCTCGCTTTGAGCGAATCACGTTTGGCCTCACTGCTCATGGAGTCACAGACAAGGATTTTTTTTTTTTTTTTAATGAAAGGCAATAATTTCATTCAAGGTAAGTTAGAAGCAAACTTACAAAATCCTAGGCATCCCTAGGTGTTACAAGGACTCATCCTAATCCCCACTCTTTCTAACCAAGTTCTAGTCTCCCTATTGGTTTTGTTCCATCTAGAGCTAGCACAATTCTTGATATGATTGATAATCAGAAGAGAGCAATCATGTGCATCTATATGCTTGTCTTGAAATACAATGAGGTTTCTACATCTCCAAGTATAATACATGATAGCCGTAATACTGCACATCCAGAAAGAAAACCTCATGGTGTTTTTGCCTTTAAGGTTCCTCATGCACTCGACCCACTCTTGAATGTCTTTATGTCTTCTACCAATTTTCCCCCAAGAAAGCATTGTGTTCATCACCTCAGTAGAGTATTTGCATTTGAACCAAAGCTGTTCAGTGGTTTCCTGTGCTTCGTTGCACAGAGGGCACAAATCCTCCTGAACAATTCCCATTCTTAGTAATTTGGCCTTGGTGTAAACTCCTCCACAGACAAGGAAATTCCTCCAAAAGAGAAAGTGTTCATCATCATCGATGGACTTCCTCATAGACACAAGATGACAAAAGCAATACTGAAGGAGAATCCTAGTACTCTTACCCTTACACTTCATGAAGTGTATGGACAAATTAAGAAGTATGACGATGAAGAGAAAGGTGGCAAGTCCGAAGGGAACCAAGGAATTGCTTTAATGGTTCAAAGAGTTTTTGAGATCATTAAGAGCAACAACGATGAGAATTTGGATAATGTTGATCCAAAAATTGCACTTCTCACCAAATCCATGCTTACCATGTATCGCAAGGGAAGGTTCAACAGAAATGAAAGGAACAATGGTGAGAAGCATGACCCCAAAGATGTTACATGATATAGCTGACGTGAGAAGGGTCACTACGCAAACAATTGCCTCAAAGGGAACAACTCTGGCAACAATTATGAGAACGATAAGAAAAAGGCCTTCATTGTTGTGTGGGGTAATGACTGTGTAGACACGGATGATGAGGAACCAGAAGCATGAGCTGATAACAAGATGTGTGCTATGGCCTTGAACTCATCAAATGAGGAACAAGAGGTAGACCTTGAAACTTTTCTAAACTCTCTTATTGATTGTGATAAAAAAGATTTGATCACTCTCATTAAAGGCATGTACAAATAAGATCTTAGGACTCAAAAGGATCTATATCTATTTGAAGAAAAATGCAATGAGTTGAAAGAATTTATAGTTCCTCTACTATTCCATGTGATCAATGTGATGCTACTCGATGTGAACTCGGAAAAATTAGACAAGAAAATGCTTCTCTCTGTTTGGATGTTGCGTCAGATAGTGCTATTAGAATCTTGTATCATGAACCCACTAAGGGTGAAATGGATTTGTCTCAAATGAAATCTAAAATGAACAAAATTCACTCTATTCCGGTTGAGCAAAAACTTCAAGATGAAGAGGTCACCTTCATAGAAGCCAAGTTTGGTATTGGGTATAAAGGTGAGAAGAAACAGAGTGAGGTAAATGAGCTGACCATTCCTGAGCTTAGAGAAATCAAGGATAGGAAACTGTAGAGTACTAAGAAAAGGAACTTTTACCTAGAGCAACGTGTGAAAGTTTTGGAGAATGGGCTAAATGAAAATCAATCATGGTACACAGGTCAATCAGCCCATAAATTTCTCCTTAAGCAATCTCAGGGTAATCAACCTAGAACCCTTGACCTTGATAGAGCCAAACAACGTGTACCTGATCGTAAGTATACCCTGGGGGGGACTATTACAAGCTTTGTTGACATTGTGGGAATAACGGACATATAGTGAGAAATTGTGATAAGAAACAGAAGTTCATTAAGGATCACACTAAGAGAAGGAAAAGTAAGAGCAATGATGTTGATCCTAATGATTATTATGCTGAGAATCACAAGTTTATCAATTCTAGTCCTAGGGATCATCATTTCATCTCTCATCGACTAGGTAAAGCCAAGCTTGTCTGGGTTGTTAAACGTTAACTATTTCTTTGCAGGTTGAAGTTAGTGGGAACGATCTGTGATACATTCATTCCACGTGATTGGAAACAAGGAATACCTCACCTCACCTCACTTCACAGACACTCTAGAGGGAGCGTTGCCCTTAGAGATAAGAGATGTAGAGAGATAGTAGGAACATGAGAAGCTTCTTCGAACTCAAACATAAAGGTAAAGAGGCCAGTTTAGTTCATTAACTTGGTTTTAATCTTTTGAGTGTAGCTCAGATGTGTGATCAAGGAGACAATAAGACGGTCTTTACCTCTCAAGACTGCTACGTGAGAGATAGAAAAACCAAGGAAACAATGTCGAAGGGAATAAGACAATAAGACGGTCAGTTTTATATCGCCTCATCATGTGTCACAAACAAGGATTGACTCAAGGTCTTAATTTTGGACAAGGATCAAACTCCGTTGTCTCACATCACAAATGTTGTCTACAAAGAAGTGTTACAATATATTTGACTTCCCTACTATTACTATGTAAGTCAACATATTCATCTTTATGTTCAACTATATGTTCTTTCGACACATTATATATGTTTCATCTTTCTAATTGCACAATTGAATTTCTAATTTGTTGGATTGCATGTTTTTACTTTGACATTGTTGCAATTTTTTCTGCAAAACTTTATCTTGCATTTCATTCATGTTTGTCAAGATGTTATAGATGTATAAGATATATGTTTTGTGAGGATGTTATTTTCGTCTATTTTTTCAATTCCAAATTGTTATTTAATTTCTTATTTACTTATTTGCTAAGGCTCGAGATCACTTGCACTCCCCCTTACGAGTAATCATGTGTTTGCCTCGCGATTATGCATGGAATAAATCCCCTTATTGTATATAGACCGTGTTTAAGTAGGTGATCAATCCTAGCTTACAAGTCAGACTACATGATACAAATTAAGTTGTTACATGTAGAAAGATAATCAAAAGCATAAACATGAACAAATATATATTGGTTCTCATGGAAATATCTTGTTATGGCTAGCTGTAGTCGCATGAACATCACATGCATCGATCAACACACATACACACAGAAATCAATCTTTCAAATAGTTTGATTAACATACAGGCCGGGGCGCCACATGGATATGGGAGGATGATTATATATATATATATTGGATTGGATTGGATTGGATCGGATCGGATCGGATCGAATCGATCAAGAACGTGCGTGGGGATGGAGGGCAAGAGGGAGCCCTTGAGCGGGTTTGGCAATAGGGTTTACGAGTATGTTCTCGTCAGGAATTAGGGTTTCCCACTTGAACCGCTTCACGGCATTGTGTATGAAGACCAATATCACCAACTGTGCGTAGTTCCTGCCCGGGCACAGGTTCGACCCTCCCCCGAATGGCATGTAAGTGTAGGGCAAGGGCCCGTCCCTCTCGAACCTCGACGGGTCGAACTTCTCGGGCTCTGGGAAGTACCTTGGGTCCTTGTGTATGGCGTGGACGCTTGTCATTAACTGCACCAATATGTGCGGTATCAGGACAACCAATTCATAGCTAAATTAATTAGCATCCAATCTATTAGGGGCAGTATGCTGTGGGGTTAACGTATTTTTCCACTCTAAATATTCTTATTTATTAATTAAACTTTCTAAAATTATTATAGTGTTTTTCATAAATTTACTTTTATCTTTAATAAAAAAACCTTTTATTATATAATCTCCCAAATAAATCACCTATTGTATTTTTATATTGTTTATTTCCAAAATACCCTCACCTATATTTCACCAAGGAAGAACTTTACAAAATCACCCCCAACCTATGTAATTATTTTAGCCGCCCAACCTGCATACTCTTTTGATTGAAATAAATAACCTTTCAAAACAGGCTAAAAGTAATTTCCATATGCACGTATATTAAATGTAAAAAAAACTAAAAGAAATTGGTAGAACAAAAAAACTGATATTTTAGGGTGTATTAACGCACGCATATAAGATCTATTTTAGTGATATTAATGTAATGATCGACTTTATTGTAAAACTTTGTTATTTATTATCATTGAAAAATATTTTAGTTAATTCATAATTTTTTATTCTCATCATCAGAAAAAATGTCATAGACTAAACTTTAAACACATCTTAAATTTCAGTCTAATTCTTATCTCAAAAAAAATATGTGGATCATTTAGTCATTTTGTGTTATTAAATTAATTGAGTTAAATGATTACTTGTTAAATAAGAATTTGATATGTAAGATTAATTTTCTCTCTTCATATAAATATATAATTTACAGAATTTAATTTTTTTAGCATGACTCCGGCATAAATTTCCTCTAGAATTTGAGCGGAAATTTCCACATTGCTACGTACTTTATTACTCCATCCATATCATAATAATTGTCTTTTTGGACTATTATACAACTTTTTAAAAGTATATTTAATGTATAAATATAAATTTATTTATGGATGTAGATCCGGTGAGAAAACGCGCTTAGGTGAGAATGTGAGAATACGCACATATATGCAAAAAATTCAGACATATCACAAGATGTGCATGCAATTTTGTCTATATCTGCATGAGTTTTCACTTACTACTTACATATATACTCAAAAATATATGCACACACACAAAATCTATGCACATCTTGAGGTGTTCATGAATTTTTGTCTGTATGTGCATTAGTTTTTTTTTTTGGAAATTTGGTTACTTGTTAGAAAATTTTGGTTACCTATATGTGCATTAGTTTTAACTTACTCATAGTCACACACATATTTATTAAAAAATATACATATATGCAAAAATACATGCACATATTGTTATATGCGTGAATTTTTGCTTGTATGTGCATGAGTTTTCACTTATACATAGTCATCATATAGTCACAAAGTTATGCACATACATGTAAAAATCAATACACATCTTGAAGTGTGCATGAATTTTTGCCTGTATGTACATGCGTTTTCACCAACCAACCACATACAATCATAAATCCATATGCATCCGACATTCTCACGGTCTCACCTAAGCGCTCATTCTAACATGAATCTTTTCCTCCATTTATTATTATGTTTCGTTACTTTTCCAATATCACTTATCACTAGTAACAATTCTTCTCTTATTATTCAAAAGTGCTAAAAACTATAAGGTATATATGTTAAAAAATAAAACAAAAGATAAATATTTTGATACATATACAATTAATGACTAAAAACAACTATTATGATACAGATGTTCCAAAGTCTTGTTTTATTGATTACTTCCTACTTTCACTTTTATTTATCCTTTTAGAGTTTTATACACGTATTAAGAAAATCATTGAATATATTTTGAAATCCAAAACTTTTTTAAATTTAATCACTCACCACCATTAAAACTAATAGATAGAGAGAAAAAAAAAATTAACATAACCAGATTTGAATACAAATTTTATGACTTCAATGTGATAAATTATTTAAAAATTCTATAAGGATAAATATTTGTGAAAAAATTTAAATACATAGTTGTAGATTACCTTTAAGCCCTTGGGAATGTGATAGCCAGCATATGTGAAATCGGACAGGGCTTCCCTGGAGAGAAGTGGGGTTGGAGAGTGAAGTCGCATCACTTCACGCGCCACATTCCACGTGTATCTTAGTTCCTGGGTGTCTTCCCAGTTCAATAATTCATCTTTGGGTGTCTTCTTTGACGCTACCTCCATGTTTTCTGTTTTACTCGACATATAATTTAACACTTGCAATAACTTAACTCCAATATATAGAAGGTGAGAAAAGAAATGAAACAATGGACTTCTACTCAAAATTATCACATCAAATATGATCTTCATCCTTTAAAAACATTAAAATAAAAATTAACCATCATTAACTAAATATTGATCATGTAAAATAAAGCAGGAAAAGATGGTTGCATAGTACGTACGTACACAGAACCAATAAATACACTTAGCAATATCTCATCATGTGATCGAGTACGGCAGTGACATGAGAAAATAAACAAAAGTTTTGACCTGAATGTGTGTAACGTACGTGTGTGCATTTATGTAACTTTTGTGAATGCAAATGCCAACCTCACAATATAAACGTACCTTGATATACACGACGGTAAACATGGGGATAATCTGCCATAACTTTGAAAATCACGGTTAAGATGGAAGTTGTGGTCTCGTGGCCAGCAATAAGCATCCCCAAAATACTACCGGCGACACCAACGTCGTCATCGGACGCTTGGAGGAAATATGAGAGTAAGTTGTTGAGTTCAAAGTTACTATGATCACCAGAAGCCTCCATTAACATTCTTTGGTGCTTTACTATTTGAAGTATCTCCAACTTCAAGGAAGCTGCCGCTTTAAGAGCTCGATTCATTCGAGTCCCCGGGAGGTTTATGGGTAGGGATATAAGCCCTGACATTATAGTCTCCATCGGATGCATCAGTTTCTTCACCACATCAGGATCTTCGGTCGACATAAACAACCGACTTGCCACTGCAAAGGTGTACATCTCCACCAATGGATACACCGTAACCTAGCTTGATCGTCAAACAATTACATGCATTCAAAGTTAGTTAAATAAATTAAGAAATGACTTCTTACTAATTTGTTTTAATAACAAATATTTTTATCAACATTGTAATAAGTTATTTCTAATATTGTATAGGTTGTCGCAATCGCTCAACAATTATATATATATACACACTAGATGTGGTGGGTGAGAAATAAGAATGAATATTGATCACTGATTCAAGGAAGTTAAAGGCTCAAATTAAAAGCCAAAACAACCGAATAATTCGACACGGCCGAATTTTATTTGAAAAAACGCGTATTTTTGGGGGGAAATACGGGCAGACGCGTGTGTATGCATTTTGTTTGAATTCGCTAGTAGATACATGCGAAAATCTGTTTATTTTGTAACTCATCCACATAAAATCAAATGAAACACAAAGTTGTACATATTTCAAGAAGTGCATAATTTTTTTTCTTGTATGTGCATGAGTTTTCACTTAAACAAAGACAAACAAAAATTCATGCACATACAAGCATAAACTTGTGCACATTCTAAGAAGTGTATCGGTTTTAGCCTCTATCTGCATGAGTTTTCACTTACACAAAGTCACACATACAGTCAAGAACTATGCATATACATGCACAAACTTATGCACATTCCAAGAAGTGCATAAATTTTTGTCTGTATGTGCATAAATTTCCACTTAAATTAACAAAGACAAATATAAATTACTCCATCCTTTAAAGAAAATAATGTTAATTTATCAATAAAATTTTGATAAGATATGTTAGTCATTTTAGAGTTTTAATTAATAATTTATTGTGAGTTACGATGTTTGATATAGAAAGTGCACATATTGTTTCTTTTTATACAATATATTATTTTCATTCATTGGTTAGTGTTGACAGATAAAGGATATGGGAGATATTCTAAGAGATTATTTTAGGCTAGTAAATTTTCTGTTGTATTTATTTTATTCTCTATCTTTAATTTCTCTTATTGTCTGATTACATAGTTGTATATATAGCATAGTGTACACAAATTAGAATAATTCAATTCAAGGAATTACGTTCCTGCATTCTCATTTTCTCTCAACATGGTATCAGAGTCTTCATTGCTCTAAATGTTCCAGAAAACACAACCTTCATTGATGTTGTCTTTCTCTCTTCCTTTGGCGTATTTTTCCTGAGTAGCCTTCATTGCTATCTTTCCTCTTTGGCCTTATTTTCAACCATGTCAAAAGACGCCAATTCCGATACTCTCACAAAGAAGAAGGCTGATTTTCAAAGTCTGCAGTCTTCTTACAAACTCACTGGAAAGAACTATCTCATATGGGCTCAATCCGTGAAAACCTATCTCAAAGGCAAAGGAAAATTGAATCATCTTACTGATGCAGCTCCAACCCAAGAAGATCCTAAATTTCTCTCTTGAGATGAGACTGATTCAATGATCATGTTCTGGCTTTGGGAATCTATGGATCCCAGCGTCAGCGTAACTTGTATGTTTCTGAAGACTGAAAAAGAGATATGGGACTTCATTCAGCGGTCTTTCTCCAAGGCGAAAGATGAGGCATTAACATTTGAACTTAGTGTTAAAGCCTATTCCACCAAGCAATGGGAGAAGCCTGTCAATGACTATGGTATCCTCCTTCAAAGTATTTGGCAAGAACTTGATACTTGTAATGAAGTGCAAAGATGATGCGGCTGAATTAAGGAAATTTCAAGATAAGCACCGAGTTTATGTTTTCCTAGTAGGGCTGAGCGCTGACTATGATCAGATCAGAGTTTAAATTCTTGGGCGCGGAGAACTTCCAACATTGGAAGAAATCATGTCTATTGTGAAGGCTGAAGAAAGCAGGTGAACTGTAATGCTTGAATCTAAACCAGTCGTTGCTGAAAGTTCTACTCTTGTAGCCAAGAATGGGAGGAAGGATGATAGGTGGTGTAGCTATTGTAAGAAATCAGACCATATCCAGGAAAAATGCTAGAAATTGCATGGCAAGCCACCAAGCCGAGAGTGGAACAACAATCAAAGCCCCTCAACATCTCAAGCTAACATGGCTGAAGGAGTTATGCAAAGGAGTGAAGCTGATACCGGAGGAATGAGTGTCGTTGACATTGAGAAATTGAAGAATTTTCTGAAACCCTTGAGAAACAACCATCTGGTGACTATTCTAGTAAATCCTCTCTTACTTTTCAG
Organism: Rheum nobile; assembly: GCA_027886185.1. Taxonomy (NCBI): domain Eukaryota; kingdom Viridiplantae; phylum Streptophyta; class Magnoliopsida; order Caryophyllales; family Polygonaceae; genus Rheum; species Rheum nobile. The sequence continues at coordinate 2,768,346 of WOAB01000540.1, read as the reverse complement.
GTAACCCTCCATTTCCTTTATGTTTTAAAGCTTCTGATCAGTCACAACCTGCCCAATGGATCATAGACTCGGGTGTCACTGACCATATGACTAACTCCTCAAAATGGTTTCAAACTTACCAGCCAAGCCACAAAATCGATAAAAATCATTACTGCTAATGGTTCCTTTGGTCCTATTGCTGGACGAGGAACTATACCTATTTCTAGTACACTAAATCTGAAAAATGTTATTCATGTTCCCAAATTATGTTCCAACTTGATCTCTGTAAGCAAGCTTACTAAAGACCAAAACAACAATGTTATTTTCACACCTTCTTGTTGTGTTTAACAGGATCTGGATTTGGGAAAGATGATTGGACTTGCTAAGGAGAAGAACGGTCTCTATTATCTAGAATTACCTAAGGATAGTCCTTCCAAGCAAGCTTTATCCACTAATACTATTTGGCTTCAACACTATCGTCTTGGCCATCCTTCTTTTCAGATTTTAAAACATTTGTATCCTCAGTTGTGTCAAGGAGTAGACATCTCTCAATTTCAATGCGAAGTTTGTGAGATAGCTAAGCATACTCGTGTCTCTTCTTCAGTGCCCAATATCTCTGGTGCTCGCTGGTTTGTGACACCTATTGATGATTGTACTCGTGTTATGTGGGTTTTCCTCCTCAAAAACAACTCTGAAGTGAGTCAAATTATTCCCATCTTCCACTCCATGATTCAAACACAATTTGGCACCAAAATCCAAAGGTTTCGGACTGATAATGCTAAGGACTACTTTAATTAGTCCTTAACATCATTTTCCAATCCCAAGGCATCATCCATGAGTCATCTTGTGTCTATACACCCCAGCAAAATGGCTTGGCAGAGAGAAAAAACAAACACATTCTAGAAGTCACCCGATCTTTTTTTTTTTCCAACAATGTGCCCAAAACTTTTTGGGGGGAAGTTGTCCTTACCTCAACTCATCTCATAAATAGGTTGCCATCTAAAGTTCTTCAATACAAAAGCCCACTTGAGTGCCTTCAACAATGCTATCCAACATTTAGAGCATCTTCCAACCTTGAACATAAAGTATTTGGCTGCACTGCATTTGTTCATGTTCACAGTTCTCAAAGAGGGAAATTAGATCCTAAGGCTACAAAATGCATATTTTTTGGCTATTCCTCTACACAAAAAGGATACAAGTGTTTCAACCCTACCTTGAAAAAATTCTACATTTCCATGGATGTTTCATTTGCTGAAAAAATTACTTTTTACTCTCAAACCACAGTTTCAGACATTGACCAACCTTCCGTTGTGCCAGAAACAACCTTTCATGTCCTAGACTTGGATAGTGATTCACATCAAATTGAATCAAGCTCCTCACCTGCTCAACCTCAACCACAAACACAATCTTCTTATCCTAGCTATCCCTATGTGTATTCCAAAAGAGTAGGGACTGATCATAATCGGACACAAGTTCAACAATATAATCTTCACCAGAATCTAGACCTACAACCACGATCATTGAAGGTATGCAATCTGAACCTATTGTTCATGCAGTAAATGATTTACCTATTGCCATTAGAAAAGGCACCTGAGAGTGTACAAAAAACCCTTTGTACCCATTGGCTAACCATGTTTCTTTGAACCATTTTTCTCCATCGATCTCACCAAAAATTCATTCAAAGCCTCAACCAAATTCCTATTCCCCAATCTGTTTTAGAAACTTTAAAGAAAAAAGAATGGAGAGAAGCCATGAAGGAAGAGATGCTTGCACTAGAAAAAAATCAGACATGGGAAATTGTTGATAAACCTGTGGGAAAGAATGTTGTTGATTACAGGTGGATCTTTGCTCTAAAATATAAAGCAGATGGGTCATTAGAGAGATACAAGGCTCGCCTTGTGGCTACAGGATACACTCAGACCTATGGGATTGATTACCAGGATACTTTTGCGCCAGTTGCAAAGATGAACACAGTAAGAATATTATTATCTTTGGCTGCTCACTTTGGTTGGACTCTTTTATAGTATGATGTGAAGAATGCCTTCCTTCATGGAACATTAGATGAAGAAATCTATATGCGAGTGCCATCAGGTTTTACTTCTCCTTCATCTAACAAGGTGTGTCGACTCAAGAAAGCTCTCTATGGGCTTAAACAGTCACCAAGGGCATGGTTTGGCAGATTTACAGTAGTGATGAAAGGAGTTGGATATAAACAAAGCCAAGAGATCACACTTTGTTTGTCAAGAATTCAACTTCAAGGGGAGTGACTATTCTTTTAGTCCACGTGGATGATATCATTGTAACTGGAAAAAATGAGCTAGAGAAGGAGAATTTGAGGCAGAAACTGGAAGCTGAATTTCAGATTAAAGCTTTAGGGAGACTCAAGTACTTCATTGGAATTGAGGTGACTTACTCTTCTCATGGGATCTTTATCTCCCAATAGAAATACATAACATATTTGCTCAAAGAATCCGGGAAAAGTGGGTGTAAACCAGCTTCAACACCTATTGATCCAAACCATAAGCTTGGGGAATCAAAAGATGAGCCAGCAGTTGACAAACAAATGTACCAGAGGTTGTGCGAGAAATTGATCTATTTATCTCATACTAGACCTGATATTGCCTACCCGGTTAGTGTCATAAGTCAGTTCATGCATGACCCAAGAGAACTTCACTTGCTAGCAGCCTACAGAGTGCTTCATTATCTGAAAGGTAATCCAGGGAAAGGGATTCTATTCAAGAGAGGCAACAAACTCACACTTGAGGCTTATACTGATGCTGATTATGCAGGATCAATTGTAGACAGAAGGTCTACTTCATGGTATTGTGTGTTTCTTGGAGGATATTTAGTTACATGGAGAAGCAAGAAACATGTGGTAGCACGATCGTCTGTTGAATCTGAATTTAGAGGGCTTGCCCAAGGGTTGTGTGATTTATTATGGCTGCAAATTATCTTAACTGATATGAAGGTAGAGTGGAAAGGGCCGATGAGACTTATGTGTGACAACAAATCTGCCATCAGCATAGCTCATAATCTAGTCCAGCACGATAGAACCAAGCATGTGGAAATTGATAGACATTTCATCAAAGAGAAACTTGAAGATGCACTGGTTACCATGTCCTATATTCCATCAGATGATCAGATTGCATATGTGTTAACAAAAGGGCTCCATTCCTCAAGGTTTCATCATTTAATTTTCAAGCTGGGAATGGAGGATGTTTACCACCCAACTTGAGGGGGAGTGTTGACAAATAAAGAATATGAGAGATATTCTATGAGATTATTTTAGGCTAGTAAATATTCTGCTACAATATTTATTTTATTTTCTATCTTTACTTTCTCTTATTGTCTAATTACATAGTTGTATATAAAGCATAATGTACACAAATTAAAATAATTCAATTCAAGGAATTACGTTCCTGCATTTTAATTTTCTCTCAACAGTTAGAAATGGGGTGGGTAATTGATAAAATACATTTTTATAATAATAATAATTAATTATTTAATAGTCGTATCGAATGCGAAAATGACCATTATTTGTGAACACAAGAAGTATTATTTTAACTATTACTATTATTAATTTTTATCCGTTATTACATATGTACTATACTATTATTTATTGTTATTTGTTTACTATCAATATTTTATGATAAATAATATAAGTAGAATCTATTTTCAATAATACTTACTCAATAACTAGGTAAATTAATCTTATTTTTTGGTATTCATGTTTATAATTTAGCCTCTTCAAGACCGTGAAAGAGACAAATTAATATTCTAATTAAAAGCCCCCATCTCTGATTTTGACAAAGAGATACACACACAGTCTGATTTTGAAAAAGAAAAACATATATCAATAATCTATTCATTATTAGTAATACACACAGTCTTTCTGAGTATATATTTTAGGGCATGATAGAAATCCACATTCAATTCAAAAACCCTTTCACAGCTGCAAAATCAAGCTTCCTAGCTAGAGACCTATTCCAACAAATATTTAACAAAATCTTAATTAATTATAAATTCTATCTATATAATCTTTCTAAAATTGAATTCTTCTCATACGTCCAAACCGTTAGTAATAAAATATATGACCGTACCTGTTGGTGCCAATGAGACCGGAAATGGCGCTGAGCCATGACATCCATAACCCCGACGAAATATCGGAGACCGTTATCCGGTTGAACAATGAACGCATGTAGAGCATTTCGGAGGTCATCGCAGGCCATCATGCCCTCTTCTGCGAACACCAAGCGAACCGCCCTTGAAAACTGCCACTTGGCAACCAGTTTGTTTGCGTTACAAAACAAGAACCTGCTTCCTTGGGAGCCGCAGAGCACGGCTATGCGTGGATCCCCGAGAATCGAGGTCGTGAAGACATCAGGAGAGTGTCTCCCCATCCGCTCCGAGAAGAACTTCTCCGACTGCCCTCTTCGCATGCTCGTTATGAACTCCAGCGTCTCCCCGATCAGCGGCAACCCTATACTGCCCGGCGGGAGCCTGTGGGTGGCTGTTTTGAGCCCACATGATAGCAAGCAAAAGAGATATAGAGTGATGGGTAAGGAGAGTAGGAGGAGTCCACATGATAAGGGCAATAACTCCATGTATAGTAATAGTATATGTTAGGTGTTGGCCTATGTGTGCTGTTAGCTGCATCATATGCCTTGTCCTTATATATAGCCCGCACCGCACAGTACTCGTCGTAAACGCGATGGCTTTCCCTTCCACGTACGATATTTACACTTATCTATGATATTTAGCCTGCACCGGACACTCGTTTTACACGTGATGACTTTTCCTTCAACATACGTACATCACTTTCCACTTCAAATTTCCCCAAAAAACTAATGTATGTAATCTCTTCTCATCGGATTTGTCAACTACCTAATAGAAAATAAAACGTCCATATACGCCAATATGTACACAAACTTAGAAAAAAAAATTATGAACATTGTTTTGGGGTGAAAAGATCGAACCGATCGGCAACTAGACAAAGACGGAACGTTAGAGATCCAGTCGATCCAAATCGATCTAAGGTTTAAGTAATTGATCGTTTCAGGAACGAAGATTCGAGCTTAGACTTAAGAGAGTTGAGAGCAAGAACAAGGGAGTAACGATTGTATTCAGGAAATAGTTGTGTGTTACAATAGTCGTTTGACGAATATTTAAATTACTTCTTCCTAACCTACTATCCAAATTCTAAGGGATTTGTTACGTACATCATGTAACCGAGATATACTCCAACGTCTACAGGGGTCCAACGTTCACTTCGCGTCCAATTCGGCCATAGTGGGCGTGAACCGCTCTTCCCTCCTTTATTGGGCTGGTCGAGTGGACCATTAAAATCTGGAGCCCAACAATTGTCCCAAAACACAACTGGGCTGGAGGAGATTTCAATTCTGACGGGACGGTTGTGTTTTAAAACTGCTTCTCCCACGCGTAATCTCCTATTGCCGATTTTGCTGCAGAGGATCGTCGACGTGGCAACAGATTACTGGCCTAGAGTTTTGACTGATGCGACTTGCAGTTTTCTTCCATAAATACTTGATTTACTCCTCTCTTTCCATCCTTATCTTTTTACTGCAAGGATCATCATCTTCCTCAGGTAAACTTTCAAAATTTTCTTTTAAGATTTCTTTTTTACTTCGCCATGGTGTCTTCTCGATCGAAAACGTCCAAGATGTCGTCTCCTAGTAGTAGCAAGGAGGACATCGGTTTCTCCCCCTCAAGGCTCCTTAACCCTGAAGACTCAGTGGCCGAAACCCTAACTCAGACGGAGTTGAACGCCATCTTGGAGATCGGCCAATTTCCTTCTGAAACTGTTGCTCACCTCCCTGGCCCTCAAGAACGTGCTGACTTGCGGTGAGACGAGTGGATTTGTTTTTCCGAGTACCCTTTCAAGGTCGGGCACACCTTTCCCTTCTCGAATCTGGTCTGAAATTTCTTGTCCGTTTTAAATCTTGCCCCATGCCAAGTTATGCCCCATGCATGATGGCTCCTTAGGGTTATCGACCTCTTAGTTTCTAGTGTCGATATTGATTTTGATTTCGTTGCGCTCTGGCACACATATTACTTAAGTACCCGTGGGTCTTCTCGCTTCCAATTGCGTCTTAGGCAAGATAGGGAACCGATTGCTTTGAATTTAAATGTTAACGACCATGGATGGAGGTCGCGATTCTTCTTTTTGGAGAAGAAGTCGTTTGAGGGGGGTTTCGACTGTTCCTTCTTGCGAGACGTCTGGAGGACATCAGGTAACATGCTTAACTTTTCAGTTTTTTTAATCGATGTCTCCTTAACTTGTGCTCACTTGTGTTTCTTTCGAATGTTGAATCCTGAGGAGAAGGAGGACTCAGATTTTACCGGAGTAACCAAGGTCTTGCTGTCGTTTTCCGAAGCTGAGAGATCGTTTCGAAACATCAACTATTTGACAACCGATACTGCTGAGATGGTGACTCCTTCCGCTTCTATTACCAAAGGCACCTGTTCGTTCTTACAAGTATGCGTTTGGTTGGTTTTGGGAGTCTATATTTGCTTATTTTGTTGTGCTCTACTGCCAGCGTCTCGAGGAGGTCCAGTGCTCGTCTGTCGGGAATAAGTCTTTTGGAGCAAAAGTTGTCGGCTGCTAAGGCGTCTTCCTTCAGAGCTATTGCCAAGGCTCAACCATTTGTTGGGGGTGATCGCCTTGGATTCTTCGTCATCCAAGACATCTGGGGCAAAAAGAAAGGCGTTAGTCGCTTTAGACTCCTCGCCGGGGATGTTGAAAGAGAGATCAGCGAGTGACTTGCTTTGGTTCGTCGATCTGGAAGCCAAGAAGGAGATCGACGACCTCTACTCCATTGACTGTATGGATGAGGCTGTAGTTGGCGCTTGGAAAGTAAGTAATAAAAGATTCATGTTCGTGATTTTTTTTGCTTGGAAACTGATTACATGTCGTGTGAAATGTAGGCTTTCCAGTATTCAATGGTCGCCTTTTCTACCATTCAAGAGCTAAGTGACAGGTCTAACAGGCGGATTGCACAGGCGAAGGGTTAGGTGAAGGCTGCTAAGGATCGTGTGAGAGCCATCGAGAAGGAGCTGTTGTCGACCAAGGAGAAACTCTGATCTCAAATTGAGGAAGCTGAGAGGCATCGTGAGAAAGATGCTCGGACTGCTGGTGATGTAGGGACCTATTATTGCTTGAAGTCTCGTATTGAGATGATGGAGGAGTTTGCCGTCGGCACTCATGTAGATTGGGAAGTCGAAAGAGAGAGAGCCAATCTGGATCTCTTGTACCCTGGCGGCAATCCTGGTGATGAGCTCTTCAAATTTGTCGGCCTAGGAGAAGGAGAGGACGACCAAAGGGAAGAGGCTAATCTTGAAGCGACTGAGGAGGTTGAAGACGTGCCGAAGGCTCTCCCTAAAGCAACCAATGGTAAGGAGGCTGACCCTGTGGAGACCAATGAGAAATCAGGCGAGTCTTAGTGTGTGTGATGACAGTGTGTGTTTGTCTGAAAACATTATGACGTTTTAGGTACTTTTATCGTAATGTTTTGTGCCCCATCGTGGAGACGAGATGGATAATGTTTTGGTGACCCGTCCACCATCGCGGGTCGCGTGTTTTGTAAATGTTTTAGTATTTGCTGCGTACCTTGTGTTTGTCTTGTGTGCTTCTTACAGGTGGACTTGTCAATCGCGCCTTGTCCGTGATGTGAAATGTTTGGTCGTGACGACCTGTAATTGTAAACGTTAATGTGGCATGCTTTGTCTTTCTAGGGAAGAGTTGTTTGTAATATAGAGTAAAGACGAGTACCTTGGATAGGACAAGTCTTGTAAATAGAGTGTTTGTAGTGTTTAGTCTCTCCATTCCCTGTGTGTCAATCGACTTGCGTATTATAAGCGTTGTTTTGTATATGATAGGGATATCCATTTGAGCTTGAATGTCATGTTTATCTTCGAGGCCTCTTGTTCCTGTTCAAATTGTTTTAAAGTTCGAAAAAGAAAAGGTCTTGGGGTGACCGTTGGGGGTTGACCCAACGGCCCTCCGATGCTTAAGTCAACAACATAATTCAAACAAGCGTAATCGAATAGATGTAAAGAAAACATGAAGGAAAGAAATGTTCAGAAGTGGTACAACTGTAAGTGGGTCGCATTCCAACTCCTGGGAATCGGTTGTCTGTCTTTGGTTTCCAGTCGGTATGCTCCTTGCCCGACGATCTCTTTGATGATGTAGGGTCCTTCCCATTGAAGTGCCAGCTTCCCGTCGGCAGGGTCTTTGGTGTTTTGGAACGTCTTTCTTAGGACACAGTCTCCTAATTTGAAGACTTTAACACAAACATTTTTGTTATAGCTCCTTGCGACTTGTTGCTGGTATTAGACCATTCGAATTCTGGCTTTCTCTCTGGTCTCACTTATGGTGTCAAGATTGTGAGCCAACTCGACATCGTTTTGTTCTAGGGTTTGTAGCCCATATCTAGCAGTTGGGACGAGTAGCTCAGTGGGGATGACCGCCTCGCTCCCGTAGACCAATGAGAAGGGACTCTGTCTAGTTGCGTTCTTCGGCGTTGTCCTGTCGGACCATAGTATCAAGGGGAGTTTGTCGGCCCACTTGCCTTTTGCCCTTGTGAGGCGTTTTTTGAGGTTGTTGATGATGATTTTATTGCTAGATTCCGCTTGACCATTGGATTGTGGATATCTTGGCATGGACGTGATTAGTCTGATGTTTTATTGTTTGCAAAAGGATTGTGTCTTGCTACCAATGAATTGGGAGCCATTATCGCATACGATTTCTGAAGGGATGCCAAATCTGCATAGAATATTACGTTTTATAAATGAGATGACATGTTTTTCTTTTATCTCTCGATATCCTTTGGTTTCTATCCATTTAGAAAAATAGTCAGTCATAGCCAGGAAGAAGATGCGTTGTCCTGATGCTGGTGGCAGTTTCCCGACAATGTCCATTCCCCATCGCATGAAAGGCCAAGGTGCTAGAGTCGGGTGGAGCATCTCCGACGGCTGGTGCATGACGGGTGCGTGCCGTTGGCAGGCTTAGCACTTTCTGACATAGTCGGTCGCATCCTTGTTCATTGTAGGCCAGTAGTAACCCGTCCTGAGGGCTTTGTCGGATAGGCTACGTTCTCCAGTATGGTTTCCACATTCTCCGTCATGTAAGGATTGTAAGACTCGTCTTACCTCAACTGTTTTGAGGCAACGTAGGTATAGGCATGTGACAGATCGCTTGAATAGAACATTATCTTTTAAATCGAATGTTACGGCTTGTACCTTAAGTCTTTTGGCTTCTGTTTTGTCTGCTGGGAGTATTCCATCTTTGAGTCACTTGATGTAGGGCGTGGTCCAATCATCTTGGTCATCTACTAGGTCTTCTTCTATATGGTCGCCTACTTTCGCTGAGATGACTTCTTCCAAGGGCAGTTCGCTCACCATCTGAATGTCATCTTGACTGGCTGTCTTGAAGATTTTGGGGACGGCCGGTGTGGTGATGTGTGCCAACGGGATGTCGTGGAAGTCGTCGGAGTGTAGGGCGGAACCAAGATTTGCTAGAGCGTCGGCTTGTGTGTTGAGGTCGCGTGGGACATGTCGGATGGTGAAGTTCTGGAATTTACTTGCTAATTTCTTAACGACATCCAGATATGCCATCATCCTGTCGTCCTTAGCGGCGTACGAGCCTTGTACTTGGTTGATGATCAGGAGGGAATTGCATGTCACCTCTATGCTTAGGATTGCGAGATCGTGCGCGAGTGTTAACCCAAATATGAGGGCTTCATATTCTGCTTCATTATTGGTCGCGTCCCACTCGCATCTCATGGCTTAGGCTATGTGGTCCCCTTGTGGCGATTTTAGTACGACACCTAGGCCGACTCCTTTTACGTTCGACGCTCCATCTGTGTGGAGCTTCCACGTGCCCCGATCCTCTTTAACTTTCACCTGTTCGGCCTCCTTCATGGCTTCTTGTTCTAATGTAGGACTGAAATCGGCCACAAAGTCGGCCAAAGCTTGAGATTTGATCGCCGTTCTTGGCTCATACTCGATGTCGAATCCGCTAAGGTGTATAGCCCATTTAGCCATTCGTCCTGTAAATTCCGGTTTCCTCATGATGACCTTCATGGGATGGTTATTCCTTACAATAATAGCATGTGATTCGAAGTGGGGCCTTAATTTGTTCGAGGCCATAACTAGTGCCCATACTAATTTTTCAAGTGACGTGTACCTTGTCTCGGCAGGAAGTAGGGAACGACTTACGTAATAGACTGGTGATTGTTTTCCATCTTCTTCTCTTGTCAGGACTGCGCTGACGGATGATTCTGATATGGCCAGGTACAGTGGTAACGGCTCGTCGTCTTTTGGCTTGGCCAGCAGGAGGGGACTCGCCAGATACGTCTTTAAGTCCTGGAAGGCTTGCTCGTGTGTTACTGTCTAATCGAATGACTTGTTCTTCTTTAGGGCTTCGTAAAAGAGCTTGCATTTATCCGAGGACTTTGATATGAATCTGTTCAATGCTGCTATCCGTCCTGTCAATTTTTGGATGTCTTTGACACATCGGGGGGACCTCAAGTTGACGATAGCCTTGATCTGGTCCGGACTAGCCTCGATCACCCTTTGCGTCACCATGTATCCCAATAATTTTCTTGAAGACACTCCGAAAGAGCATTTAATCGGGTTTAGTTTCATGTTATATCTTTTCAATACCTCGAATGCTTCTTTCAGGTGTTCAATGTGGTCCTTTGCCGCTTTCGACTTGACGAGCATGTCAACGATGTACACCTCTATGGTGTCCCCGATCTGATCTTTGAACATTTTGTTTACCAGCCTCTGATATATGGCCCCTGCGTTTTTCAATTCAAAAGGCATGACTTTGTAGCAGTACATACATTGGCTTGTTATGAAGACTATTTTTTCTTGGTCGTCGGAGTCCATGAGAAATTGGTTGTACCAACTGAACGCGTCCATGAATGTTAGCATTTCATGTCCGGCGGTCGCGTCGACCATGGCGTCGATATGTGGTAATGGAAATGAGTCTTTTGGACAGGCCTTGTTCAGGTCTGTGAAATCGATGCATACCCTTCATTTCCCATTCTTCTTCTGAACTACAACGACGTTTGCCAGCCAGTCGGGGTACTTGACTTCTCTTATTTGACATGTCTCGAGCAAGTTCTTGACCTCATCGTCTACGATTTTGTTGCATTCTGGTGCGAACTTCCTCCTTTTTTGCTTAACTGAAGGGTACGTGGGATCTACATTCAATTTGTGAGTAATAATATATGGGGAGATCCCCACCATATCTTCGTGTGACCAGGCAAAACAATCAGAGTTGGACCGTAAAAAAACAATTAAGTCTGATCTGGTCGAATCGTTTAGATCCAATCCGACCCTTACCGTTCGCGTTGGATTTGAAGGATCCAGCGTGACCTCATCGAGTTGTTCCATTTCTGGTTCGATGTATCGCATTGTCCCTTCGTGATGTGTTCTTGCCTCCGATGACAAGCCAATTGTCAAAGGCGACACCTTTGGATCTAGTCTTGGGCGAGAAGTCACGTTGTCTTACACGAAAGGTTGACAAGATGGACACGGTGGTGCTGCGAAGCGAACCCGGTGGAGGTGGTCTGGAAGATTGCGGTGTCGGCGAGGCTGAGTGTCACGTTGAGTGTCACAACAACGAAGACGACGTCGATGGCGAAGGCGATGGCGAAGGCGATGGAATTGGTGGCGATGATGGACGCAATGGAAGCGATCGATGGGGAGACTGGATAGCAATGGCGGAAGCGATTTGATGAGGGATAGATGACTTGAAAAGACAAGTCTTTGGTGTCGTAGCGTCGACTGCGGATGAAGGAAGATGCGAAGGAAGACTGGCTTGAGGGTTCAAGCAATTGCCGTAGCGTCGGCGGCGGAGGGAATGGGGATGCGAAGATAGAGGGTGACGTCCGATCAAGGGAATGAGGATAAACACTCTACTTGAAACCTTGATTAAAATTGAACGTACTAAAACCAATAACATAGTTTGACTTAAATACTAGGGAGAGACATCGGATGGGCCAAGTCGAGCCTAGTGGGCTAGCCTATGCAAGCATGCAAAAGGCACAAACCTAAAAATAGAAATGACTATAAAAGGAAACTATCTAAAAATCAATAATAACAAATATAGAAAGTGTCTAAAAAAGAACGCGGCGAAGGCATGAATGCAAACACCGCGAGGAACGGCGACAAAGGGTCAATGGCCTCGCGAGTGGGTGCACGCGATGCCGGCTGCGAAGATCGCGTTGTTTCGATGCCGATGGTGGCGAGGACGACGAGTCTTGGGTTGGCGTCTGGGCTTCCTTGGCCAGTGACGACGCGTGCGACAAGTGACGCGGCGGCGGCGATGTCTTTGGACTTAGACCTTGTCACTGGGCCCTCTGAGCGTAGGCTCATGGCTTCTTCCTCGTCTTGGGCCATCATGGGAGGCAGGGTCACATCACTTCGCCACGCTATGATTGCTATGTAGAGGACTTGTCGACTGCCCCCTTCATTGAAGTGACGTAACATTCCTTAGCGGCCCGCTGGTCGCCTCTTATTTCCTGTACCCCCCCCCCCCCCCCCCACTTAGTTGGAAACTTTATAGTCTGGTGGTAAGTGGAAGGCACAACTTTCATAGCATGAATCCAGGGTCTGCCAAGGATTGCATTGTATGGGGATGGACAGTCGAGTATTAAAAACTTTACCTGTTGGTTGACTCCACCAGCATATGTTGTCAACACGATTTCCCCTCGGGTATATTTAACCTCCCCGCTGAATCTGACCAGTGGGTAGAGTTTCGGGTTAGGTCGTCCTCGCTTAAATACATACCCTTTAAGGCATCGAGTGTGAATAGGTTGGTGGAGCTACCTGTATCGATTAGAACACGACATATGAGACAATTACCGATTGATAGAGAGATTACCAAACCGTCGTGGTGATCGCCTAACTCTTGGGCTTCCGAATCGTCGAAAGTGATGGCGGGGACATCAATGGTTCATGACTGCCTCACCTCCGCCCGGATCAGCCTATCACCTTTGCTTTCTCGGGCATACCTCTTGGCGGCCGAATATGTGTTTCCACATACATCTGACCCTCCTGAAATAGTGTTAATAATTTTAGTGGGAACTGGAGAAGACGGCTTGTCAGATGGTACCTGGTCCCTTCTATCGAGGGTCGTTCTGGCTTTGTCGGATATGACGTCGCGTAATAGCCCATGCGCGAGGAGTCTCGCGACTTCCTTACGAAGGGCTATACACTCATCCGTCAAATGTTCGTGGTCTCCGTGGAATTTGCACCACCGGTTCATATCCTTCTTGGCGTCTGGTTTGTCGCTCTTCCGAGGCCACCTTACTTCTTTTCCATACCTGTCGAAACTCTTTACGAGCTCCGACACGGAGATGTTGAAGTTGTAAGAGTGGAGCTTCGGAGGGAGAGCGGGATTGTTCTTCCAATCCTGGTTCTTGTCATAAGAGTTGTCTACCTGATTGGGGTCGCTTCGTCCCTTAGGATAAGGTTGATGCTGTCGATCGCGTCGATGATCTGAAGACGTTCTTCGATCGACTCGATCAGGGCTCTTGTTTGTCTTGGAAGGCTCTTCATCTTCTTCGAGTCTGACTTGTGCCATGGTTTTGGCTTGTACATCTTCAAAGCTCCGGCATGGATATTTGGTCAGTTCGCGGTAGAGTTCACTACCCCTAATCAAACCCCGGCGGAACGCTTCGATCGACGTTGGGACATCGCAATGTGGGATCGTGACCTTCTCTTTGTTGTACCTGTTAAGATAATCTCTTAGAGGTTCGCCATACCTTTGCACGATCCTGTACAGATCGCTTGATTGCTTCTCTAATCGCCGACTGCTAGCGAATTGAACTTTGAACGAATTGATTAAGTCGGCGAAGGAAGCGATGGAGCCCTGCGACAAATGCATAAGCCATGTTAGTGCAGGTCCCGCGAGGGTCGTGCCAAAGATTTTGCACATGACTGCCTTGCGGTTCCCTCTTGGGATCAAAATTGTCATTATTTTTTGCTTGTAAATTGAGACGTGATCGTCGGGGTCCCCGGTCCCATCGTAGTTGGGAATGTTGGGGACATGCAACTTTTTAGGAATCTCGACGCGTGCAATTGCCTCTACGAAAGGCGAGTTTTCATATCCGTCGATCGCTTCTTTCTTGATTGGTTGGGGGACTCCCGGGATCCGTGCGATGCGATCATTCAGAGCCTTAATATGCTCGTTGATAGCTTGTTGTATGAGGGCCTGGAGATCGGTCGGAGCTGTCACCTACGGAGGGGTCGCTCGAGCTTCGGGGGGCTCAGCTATAGAATTTGGTATGTTAGTCCTAAGAAAAGTGACCGAAGGGGTCTGAAACATACCAACAGGTTGGGAAGCGTTGGTCGCCACTGCGGGTGTCATGACCGCTCCATCCAGGTCGAGTCGTGTAGACAGTCCTTCCGTGTTGACCACGCGTCTTGAGCCTCCGGGGACTGATACGGCCGAGTGTACCTGCGATCTTAAAAACTCATTTTCACGGGTTAGTCAAGCGATTTCAGATTCAGATTGAGCACTTAGCGTTTCGGTCCTAGCACGTTGTTGAGCTAGTTCCTCTTGAAGGGCACTCATGGTTCTTGCGAGCTCTTGCATTTGTGAGTCTGCGATTGGTTGGCCGCTGACGTCCACTGCCTGGTTCGCGACTTGGACGTTGCCTTGGACTTGATCTTCAACGAGTATCATGGGATTTCTAACATCGGCCATGATGGGATGAAAATCGAATTGATGATTGGATCGTTAATTGACTAGATGCCCCATGGTGGGAGCCAAATTGTTTTGGGGCGAAAAGATCGAACCGATCCAAATCGCCTTAAATAGGGCAACTAGACAACGACTAAACGTTAGAGATCCAGTCGATCCGAATCGATCTAAGGTTTAAGTAATTGATCATTTCAGGAACGAAGATTCGAGCTTAGACTTAAGAGATTTGAGAGCAAGAACAAGGGAGTAACGATTGTATTCAGGAAATAGTTGTGTGTTACAATAGTCGTTTGACGGATATTTAAATTACTTATACCTAACCTACTATCCGAATTCTAAGGGATTTGTTACGTACATCATGTAACCGAGATATACTCCAACGTCTACAGGGGTCCAACGTTCACTTCGCGTCCAATTCGGCCATCGTGGGCGTGAACTGCTCTTCCCTCCTTTATTGGGCCGGTCAAGTGGACCATTAAAATCTGGAGCCCAACAAACATGTCATTCCGGTGATGCGCGCCCCATGCGAGTTGTTTTTTCTTCTAAAATATCGCATGTTTTTCAAAAAAATCGATAGTATCGCTTTTTTATAGCATATACATATATTTTGTTTTAGCATGTGCATCATTCTTTTTTTAACAAAGAAAACATTGGCATTACGGGTCACTGAGTGGGACTCAATCTAGATATGTCTAAAATTTGAGATTGACTTTTTATATTAGGTGTGCATCATTTTTCTAGTGAAAATGTGCTCAGTCTTTGAACTTCATGTGCATAACTTTGAAGTACATTCATTTTTGCCTAAATGTGTATACAAATTAACATACATGTACATCTATTTTGATTCATCACAACAGATGATCTTCAAAAATTGTCTAAAATAGTTAAGATTATGGGTCACCGAGTGTGACTCCAATCTAGATCTCCTACAATCAATACAAGAATCAACCTTGGATGTCTGGGATATGAATCCTCTTAGACGATTAATATTGATCAACTGTTTTTATTTGTATTTAACTGCCTCTCGAACACCCTCAAGAAGAGCCTAAACTTTTGTTTGAAGTTTTCAAGTGTTTGGAATTTGCTCTATGTCAATAGCAAGGAAGTTAGAATGATTATCGCGGATAATATATCCAATATGGGAAGTTGTGTCACATCTCTTAGAACCAATATCAAAGTTTGATTTCACCCAGTCGGGTGATGGTTTGAAACAAGAAGTGGGTTTTTTCTTTTTTATTCGAGTTTTGTTGGTAAGAGGTGTAGCAGAAGTTTTTTTTACCATTCATTGTATTGTAGGAAGATAAGGTTAGATGAGGTAGATCAGTGATTGAATTGCACTTGATGAAATAATTTCTCATTTCAGTTTTTTCATACATTCGACCAGGTAAAGAAACAAATGTTAGTATTAGTATTTTGGATGATAAAGGTATTACTCTTAGTAAGGAAATTGCCTCTATTGGGGAGTGTAAATTTCACATCAATTTTTTTGTTTGATCTTTTTGATCACATTTCTTGTGTATCTACTTCTATGAAAAGGTGATTGCAATCTTCATCCATGCACCTCTCAACAAAGGTAACATTGAGAGGGCACTCTATGAAAATAACGATTAAGTCTAGACGTAGTAGTAAACCGTCAATACACACATGCTTTCCATAGAAAATTTTGAATTTTAGGTGGAATTTTCTTTTTCCAAATCAAGCAAGGTCAATTAAATCATAGTTTAAGTTGTAGTAGATAATATTTGTAGCTGATTTAACTGAGAAGTTACCATCAGTTGAAGAAGTCCAGGTAACCTTATCAGGCATATTAGAGTTAGAAATACACTTTTTTTTTGTAACAATAGATGGGGGAAGTAAAGAGATTTATTTATAAAAGTCTTAATGTTTCATAGGCGTTATAAATTCAGCCACCTTAGTTTGCGGGTTTGCAAATTGGTTAGATTCGGATTCGATACTGTCGGGTTATTAAAATTAAGGTCAAGTTGGATCGGGTGCAAGTGCGGGTCGGTTAGGTCGGTAAAATAAGTTCAGTCATGTTTTGACTGCTCTAGATGAGTGTATATATGGGCAGACATATGATTTTAGTCCAGTGAGGGCTAAAATATTTATTAATATAATAATAAAATAATAACCATAATTATAAGAAATAACATAGGATTATAATTAGATAACGTCTTTAGACGTGTTAAATTATGATATCTTATAAAATATCTTTAATCTCAATAGATTTCATTAAGTTATTCTCAATACGCAATCAAACAATTATTGCGTATTCAACTTTTGAGACCTTTCATAACAGATAGTTCTTTCAACTGTAGTTGTTCCAACTTGCAACATGTAAAAGATACTAACTTCACAAAAAAATAAAAATAAATAGACGTGATATTCCCTCAACTAAAACCACTTTCTTCGAAAGCTAACTAATAATTTTGAAAAATTACAAGTGAGCTCTTGAAAAAAAAAACATAATGCTTCTAGAAAGAAAATAATCATCAAAAATAAAGATTTTAAAAAAAAGTAAAAATACATAAAAATAGACTAAAATAAAAATAGACTAAAATACAATAAAAAAAACACAAAATACAATAAAAATTCTATTTTTATTTTTTTTAGAAAAACTCATTGGAGGATACAGTCCCTACTGGTCGTGATGCCCAATCAAAATAAATCCTTAAAAACCTAACTTAGTAGAACAGGCAAGCAAGGGTCGAATCCCACAGGGAGGGATAATCTTTCTTAGTGCACAAGTTGTATGTCAAAGGTAACAAGGGGGTTTTGTTGGTTTGTTTGCAATTAAACTAAATAAAGTAAAACAAAGGTTGTAATCAATTGGGAAAAAATACTTAGCCAGACAAATATCCACCATTCATTTGATTGATTGATCATAGATTATCTCTATTCCTTCCTATGAATATTCATGTCCCTATTCTGAAATAGTTACCAGTCCAACCAGTCCTGATAACCCTAACTATTGAACAATCAAGAGACCCTCAAGATTCAATCTAACAGCAGCAAGAAACATAGGAATTAACCAGGATACATGCAACACCACGACCCGCAGCATTCAACACAAAATCAATTCTCTTCACAATAAACTAGTCCAACCAGTCCTAGATTATCATGTTTGCTACACAAGATAAGAGAGTTTAACCCGAAATATCCAAACCCTAGCAATAGACAATTACTAATATCCACTAGGTGATCAATCCAGTCAAATCAATAAGAATCAATAGGAATACGCTCAAGAGAAAATATATAATCAAAGAAAAGGAATTAGAATTATAATCTCACAACCATATATCAAATGAAGACTTCAATCGTCGGACTAAGCAAAAGTTGCTTAGTTCTTCATAGTCTTGAAACGTAAAACTCAAAGGGAAAAACTGATGTAAACTCGATCTCGGATTATGAACGATAATTAAAAGAGGCTCTAGGAACTAGGTTTAAAAAACCTAGCTAAACCTAAAAACTAAAGATAACAAACATAACCTAAAAGGAAATAAAATAATCCAACCGGAATAAAGAAATAAAAGAAAAGGAAATAATAAAATAAAAGTGAAAACTTCGGAAAAATCCTCACCGCGCGCTGATGATGGGATTTCCGCGACCGCGGAAAATTCTTCCGCGACCGCAGAAAATTCAATTCTGATCTCGTTGCTCTCGACTTTTCCGCGACCGCGGCAATAGCCTCCGCGACCACGGATCTTCGTTTTCTTACTTCTTCGCTCCGTCTCTTCTCCGCGATCGCGGCGGTAAATTCCGCGACCGCGGAAGACTTCCTGTAGCTCCTTCTTCAGTCTTCCTTCGTCTTCTCTTGTGGTTTTCTTCTCATCTCTTAATGTCTTCTTTTAAGCTTCTCCAAACCACCTAAATCATATTTCTTCTCCTCAACTTCATACTCCACAATAACGCTCTAAACACATCCATATGGTACCCAAAACACCGGTAATAACTCATAGTTAAACCCTACAAAGTAGCGCTGATCAATATATCCAAATAAACAAGTTTTAATAGGTAAATATCTAATTATGTTAAATATTAATCCATTTGCTATTAAGGGCTAGTAACAAATCACTTTTAAGGATTTGTTTTCAATTTTTCTTATTTTGTGGAGGTGCATTACTGAATGATGTATCGACTTGGTTGTTTTGTGAGTTCTCTACCTAGCTAGGGGGGATTACTACTTCCACCGCATGAAAGTTTGGGTCCGTTCGTTAGGGTAAACGGTGAGAGAAACCGTTTGACCCATTTTTATTTTGTGTAATTTTAAAACGGTGTTAACCATCATTTGGCAATTTTTTTTTTTTTGTAAACTCCAATTTCTGTTGGAAAAAAAAATGATTTTTTTTTTTAAATTTTAAAACGGTGTTAACCACCGTTTGGAATTTTTTTTTTTTGTAAACTCCAATTTTTGTTGTAAAAATTTTTTTTATCTAGTTTTTTAAATATAAACGGTGTTGACCACCGTTTACAAATTTTGTTTTGTAAATATAAACGGTGTTAACCACCGTTTACGAATTTTTCTTTAAAAAAAATAAAAGAGCGAATTTTGGGGATTTTAATGGGGGTTTATGGGATATTTGGATATTATTTTTATGGGGTTTATGTAATTTATTTAAAAATATAATAAAATTTATGTATTTTATTTTGTTAAAAAAAAATTAACAAATTTATATTAACATATCAAATAAATTCAAATCATAAAAAATAAAATATTAATGAACTAAAGTCAATAAAATTTAGATTAAGGTATTACAAAAGATTTATTTAATTGTTCCCCTCATTTCTTCTCTCATACCCTTGTCCATAACCTGTCCCGTACGGTGGATGATACTCTTCTCCGTATTGTCGGTACTCTTGGACAGATCCAAGTAAATTCATGAATCCACTCGTTTCCCTGTACTGCCCCCCGAACCATGTCGGCACTTCGAACGGTTGCCCTTGCCCATAGCTTGGACGTCCTGGTAGCTTGTGCGAACGGTGGGCCTTGGAATGCTTGCTCCCCGAACCCTGTCGGCACTCCGAACGGTGGCCCTTGGAATGCTTGCCCATAGCTTGGACCTCCTGTTGCCGGTGGGAACGGTGGGCCTTGGAATGTTTGCCCAAAGCTTGGACCTCCAACCGACGGTGTGACTTGGTATCATTGGCCGAAGTATGGACCTTGATACCCTTGCCCTGTACTTGGACCTGTGGATGACCCATATTGTGTCCCGTGCTCCTCGTATTGTGTTTCCCGAACTGGTACATACCCTTCTGGTTCAGCAGCCTCTGCAATTAGAGCTTCAACCAGTTGTACATTCACAAGTGCATGGATCCGTTGAAGCGCCGCTTTTGCGATTTGCAAGTCTGGCATTGTATCCAACTGGCGAAGGGTCTCGTTGACTATCCATTGTATATGATTAATTTTGATAACAAATTCTATGTATGCGGGCATGGGATGTTCGTTTTCCATCACACTCTTGGAATCCGCATACATGTAAGGATGAGAAAGACGTTGCAACCATGAAACGTAGCCATCCACCGTATGCGTGCTTGTGATACAATTGGATAGCCTCAGAATAGGAGATTGGTAGTTGGGCAGTTCATCCCAATGGTCGTCCGTGGAAAAGAACACTGCCTCGTAATTATATAGCGTCACGTGTCTGGTTCTACTCTTGGGGCGAATCGGGTCAATGGGAATCGGTTGAACCTTACCGAATTGACGAGTCACTCGATCAGGCATGTAAGGTTCACTGAATTTCATGCACTTCAAAGTTCCTCTGTACATCGATATGCGGTAGTGTTGAGGTTGAACATTGTCCCACGACTTCCATACGACCTATACACATAAGAGTTTGAGCATGTGTTGCATAAATTTAAATGAAAATTAATTAATGTAAAATGAATAATGAAAGTGTAGTACCTCGTCGGGTCGTAATAAGTCCAGTGAAAGCCTCATTTCCTTGACCCTGATGCTACAATCTTCTTTTGGCGATCGAGGATCGATGTGGGCCGCCCGTGGGCCTTCATTTCTTG
This sequence comes from Rheum nobile, assembly GCA_027886185.1. Classification (NCBI taxonomy): domain Eukaryota; kingdom Viridiplantae; phylum Streptophyta; class Magnoliopsida; order Caryophyllales; family Polygonaceae; genus Rheum; species Rheum nobile. The sequence continues at coordinate 2,747,615 of WOAB01000540.1, read as the reverse complement.
GGTCGTTTTGAGACAGATTTAAGTGGCCCCTAAACTTAGGAAAGTAGCTCCAAATCCAGTCCTGTACGAAAATAAGCAAACTTTAGGCAAGTAAAGTTTGAGAAATAATTATTTGAGATGACAATAAAAGAAAGAGTTTTGGATCCTTATATGAAGGAGCAAAAGGCAACCAGAAATTTGAGCGGCTTCTGCACGACTTGCCATACCAAGCTGTCTATACAAGTAGGCAAGCGTAGCAGCACCCCATGCGTATTGCCTTGTCTCATTGTGCTCCCATAGCAGCTGAAATAAAGATAGCTTGATTTTGTTCCCCGACTTGTCGGGAAACAACGTGCTACCAAGCAAAACGGCCAAAAACCCAGAGGCTATAAGACTGTCAGATTTCCCCGTCGTCGTCAAAAATTCATTGAGCCATTTGCAATTAAAACCAGATTTCGTCTTTGCCGCTTTTAATGCTTGTATTGGAATGCCCATCTTCGAGTTGATATCCATAATTAATTCGACATCTTCGGTGTATGTACAGCACTGCCTTGGATTGGCATATTCAGGATCTGAAAGACATCGTGGAGTGTAATGGTAATTTCACCCCATGAAAAGTGAAAATTGTTTGTTTCCGGGTGCCACCGCTCCACGAAAGCTGAAATGAGTGCACTATCCATCCCCTTGTACTTGAGATTCAAAAGTCCAAGGAGGCCGCTGCGAGCTGTCAACCTATACCACTCTGCTTGGTTATCATTCGCGATTAGGTCTTTCCAAAAGTTCAGGGTCTTTGACCGTGTCAGCGCCCTTAAACATTTATTTTTCTGAACATAAAGGTTTAAATAAAATTAAAAACGAACATGTGCATAAATAAAATATTAAGAAAAGTACTAAAAAATGCATATGATAAGCGCTGAAGTTGACACTTACATATTTTCCATTATCGTTATTGGCATACACAAATCCAGCTATGTGTGTGTCGTAATCCCATAGGAGTTGACGATCCAGAGCCCCGCCGTATGGAATGTTACCCTCCTGAGGCCCACCATATGGAATGTCACCCTCCTGAGGGCCGCCGTATGTATCGTCATCCTCCATATCTCCTCCCGTTACACTGTCAGTTGCATGGGAGGCGGTTGCACGAGAGGAGGATGCACCAGTGGACGAATGATCGTGTCTAGTGCTAGCAGAGCGGTGCAGCCTTGATGCTGATGGCGTCCTCATACTACTACTTGAGGGAACGGCACTAGTGCTGGCTCGAGGGGCGGTCAATGAAAGTTGGGTGGGTTGGGGGGGGGGGGGGGGGGGGATGCACTTTGGCCATGAGGGAGGTCCACTTGCTCCTCATGTTCCCTCTCTTGAGCCCTTTGCGAATCGTTACGATTACGAGCCGATTGCGTGACTCCGCGTTCTGAAACGTGCCGGGAGCCCCCGAAGCCAATGCCTCTTGAAAATGATTTCTAGCAAATTTATGACGAAATGACGACAACTATTAAAATGACGATAACGGAAATTAATACAAATTAAATATATAATCTCTATCAATTTAAGACGAGTATTAAACGACAACTATTAAAATGACGATAACGGAAATTAATACAAATTAAATATATAATCTCTATCAATTTAAGACGAGTATTAAACGACAACTATTAAAATGACGATAATGGAAATTAATACAAATTAAATATAAGTATAGAATAAAATATACCCATAATGATGAGTGTCCTTTCCCTTGATTGGCGTCTTTGGGAGGCATCTTGTATTAGAAGAGACTAAATAAGTGCGTAAAAAAGTGTTTAAAATGAGAGTAGGAAATTGATAGTAGAAAATGAGAGTTGAATTGTGAGTTTGAGAGGGGAAGGGTTTGGGTATTTATAGGAAAAAATGAGAGGTTAATCCGAGGGGTGATAAATCGGGTCGTTAAAATCAAATACGGGATATCAAAGCAAAGGCGTCGCCAGTCGTCGGATTTGCCACGTTGGCAATCCGAAAACGGTTTTGGAACACGTTTGATGAAATCTGGGGTAGGGAGAAAACGGTTCTGGCCCCCGTTTGCCACCTTGGCAATCCGAGCCCCTCTCCCGAATCGCCTCCCGCCACGATGGCAACCAGTTGGCCCTCCGAAAATAAACGGTTCTGGGCCCCGTTTTGCTCCCTTCCCCTTGGCTCCCGCCTTCCATTTTGGTTTGAAAATTTAGGCTTTCAAAAATTAATTCTCTCCCCCGCGTTTATTCCCTCCCTCCTTCCATTTTTTTCCCATTTAATTTATTATCTTTTACCTTCCATTTTTCGGTTTTTATTAATAATAATTTTTTACATTATTATTAATTGTATATATTACATTTTTTTCGTATTTATTTCTTCATATCTTTTACATGTTCGTGTTTAGGGGAAAATAAACAGATTGATTTTAATAATATACTAAATGAATAATAAATCAGTACACTTTAATAATCGAGTAGGATATATACCCATTTTTCAAAAATGACAACAAACGAAGTTACAATATTCATTACATTATGATCCTAATTATACAAAAATGACAACAAACGAAGTTACAATATGATCCTCATGCGATAGGGCGACCATTCTCCATACGATATCGTTGGAAGTCTGCTATCCGCTGCTGAAATGCTTGATCCCAATTATCAACACTAGAATGGTGGTAGTTCCTCCACAAACCAACAATGGGAGGAATTGGGGCATCTTTATACAACCATACCTACAACATATGATTAATTTGATTAAAATGAAAACAAGTAGGAAACGTTAAATTAAAGACGAGTGACAACATTTTTACCGGTACAAAATGGTTACAATCGCCGACTAAGGCGACTGTAAGAACGTCTGTAGGAGGGCGGTCGCTGGAAAGGTGGGAAATCATCGGTAGACTTGTATGTGCACCTCTCCATGACAACATCACCAACGCTTTTTGGTACGCTGTAGCAAAAATCAAGCCACACATCGGCATCTCCATCCATTGATGTTGCATGCAATTATCACCAATGTAGTTTATGTTGTGCAATAGATCAGGCAATTTGGTGACAAGTATATGCTCCATTGCTTTGTACACATGGATGTTTCTTTTCAGCTCTGTCGTCATCGTCCTTCGAACCTGCTTCCATTCACCCTGGCCCAACCCAAGTAACTCAGCAAGTGAACGGTAGCCACAATGGCCGTCTCCCGCAACGTTTAAGGCTTTGGTCATGTATACGAACATGAATGAGTCCACATTTCGAATACCAAAATTCACCCCAAAAGCTTCCTCTGGTTTTTCCTTTTCGGGCCCGAGCACCGACCCGCTGAGTGATGCCTTATGACGTCCGCGTTTTCCCCGACTACTCTGATGCTTCAATGTTGAGTCGCCCATCGACTTGGACTTGGTTAATGTGGCTTCTTCTGCGTGCTTCATCCAAGTCTTATCCCTTTTTGTTGAATCATTTCTTTGCCTCCCCTTTGTTATAAATGAGCTATTGGGCGGCTCCTGAAGTGAGGACCTTCCTGGAATTTTCCCGTCATCGTATGCCGAATTAACCCGGTGCAGGTCATCATAGCTCATCCTGCTTCCCAAAAAATCACTAATTACGGAACAAAACTTAGATTCCTCTTCCGTGAATGCCATGTTGACCCCTTGGATCATTTTTACATCTGTAACACCTTCCTATTTCACTTGTTTCCAGAATAGGTGGATTTGGTCAGGCTGGATAGGGGTGCTGTTTGCCATCGCTTCGAACAAATCATGTCTGCATGGAAGCCCTCTGACCACCCTCCACCAACCGTCATTGCAAACAGAGACATCAAATTTATATTTCGGGTTCAAGATTCTATCTACCGTGCCCAACATTGTGTCCAAACACAATTTTGACACTTTGTTCAGTAGCAGACTAAACAGATTCTCGTAAGGTGCTCGTAGCCTCAACACTGCGGTTGGGATCGTATTACGATCCATTTCCATGTTTCCTCTCACTACACTAACCTGGTCTACTGTGAGTTGATGGATCTTTTGTGCTAGTGTGTTGAAACCTAATACGGGTCTGTTTTCAATCCAATCTTTAAGCACAGAGTGCGCGCCCTCAACTCTGCAGACACATGAAGAATATTTTATAAATAAACACATTGATACACCAACAACCTATACACAATAAACTTAAATCACTTTACTTGTTCGTGGTCCTTGTGATCAAATGAAGTTTGGTATCAGTCCAGGCTCTGACGATACGTTCTCTATAAGGCCCAAGCCACGTAGTCATAAGGTAACCCATAAAACCAGTGTAGGTCTCTTGCATCTCACGAAGGCGCGCGTAGTATGTATACTCGGATTTCGAGTTGAATAGTAACCGACACACTTTCATGAATCCATCTGCTAGACCGCCATTATGCGTCACGGTGAGGACAAAGGCCCTGCAATTGTGCAGTATATGTATCCAACACAATAGATGTTGGGCATCGGGGAATACATGGCCTACAACTTTGACCTCAGCCAAATCTCGATCAGTGACTATCGTCGTTGGCCTCTTGCCGACTTGAGCGAACAAGTGTGCCAACTCTCTGAGTGTCCATTCGTAGTGGTCGATATTCTCACGTGCCATGAACGAATAGGCAATGTTGAAGGTATGTCTCGTGCACGTAAAGCCGACGATCTCAACAAGGGGCAAATTGTACCTATAATCGGTTTATAAGAAAGTATTAAAACGACTCTAACCATGCTACAGTAATGAGTAAAATTTCTCAAAATTTGTAATGTCGGAACTACTGACCTGTTTGTCTTGTATGTCGAATCCATGATGACGACGTAAGGGAACAAGCTCAGCAGATGAATGGAATGAGGGTGAGCCCAAAACAAGTCTTGAACCACATCGTCATGTCCATGTAGCCTTCGGGGATTGATATAGTAACCAAAGCTAAATAAATATGAGAGGGTGTACTGGGTTACAGTCATACCATCCATCTCTTCAGCGTGAAACTGTTGCCGAATGTTGTAGATTTGCTTCCTCGACGTAAAGACCTTGTTATACGTCTGTCGTAAGAAGGTCATAATCATCTTTGGCTTTGCGGACGCTTGCGTCAATGTCTTGACAACGCTTTTTTGATGCTCAGTCACGCGTCCGACATAGGCATGACCCTCCAAGCTCGTCGCAAGATCATGATCATGTGTACCGCATTCCACATACAACATCCATGACCCATCCTTATGCATCACCCCGTTCAGCACGAATGGACAATTGCTCTTCTTTGTACGCGTCTTTTTTATCAATACATCCTTGAACGGCCGATAGCTTCCCGACTTCTCGCATGCCAGTATGACTTTTCGCTCCCAGGATTTCTGAATAGTCAACACCATGTTAAGTCTAGTTCCTTGTTCGCGTGCCCAAGCTAACATGGACTCACGATCCGACCACTTGTAGCTCGTTTGGAAGTACGAGGTAAAATTCTGCCATTAATTCCAGATATTTTAACATGTATTGGTTTAGTATAATAAACATCCAACACAATAAATTTTCAGTGATGTATAAAATATAATATTTATAATTCAAAGTATTTTAAATATTCATGTTTTTTTTTGTCCAATTCTAACTTTCCAATAACATATATATTAATTTTACAAATAAAATAAACATGTATAATAAAATAGTGGAAATTATATGCAAAACAAACATTATTTAAAAAATACAATTGTTTATGACTTTAACTTTTACAAATTATATATGTGATATTAACTTTTATTTGAATAAATGTACATACACTATAACAAGTTTCAAACTATTTACATTAAAATAATGTATACACTTGAATCTAATCTATAAAATCGTGGAAATTATATGCAAAACAAACATTATTTAAAAAATACAATTGTTTATGACTTACTTTTACAAATTATATATGTGATATTAACTTGAATCTAAAATATACACACTTGAATCAATGACATTAAAAAAGTAACATAATATATAATTACAGTATATGAGAGTGGAGTTTATATGTCTTAAGGAAACATATAAATTACAGTAAAACATATAAATTAAGAAAACATATAAATTAAGATATTATAGTAATTACATAATAACATAATATATTTACATAATATATATAATTACAGTAAAAAGTAACATAATATATTTACATTACAATAATACCATGGTAAAATTCCTTTTAAAATTCAAATGATAAAACAACCTACCACGGTAAAATTCATTTTAAAATCCAATTACAGATCAATCGTTCGTTCCAACCAAACATGCCTCATTCACATTAGGAATAACAATCATATTTACATAAATTAAAATCTACAAGTTATTACTCTTGTTATTTAATCTATAAATTAAAGATATTATATGTCTTAAGTAAATATATAAATTAAGCAATGACAACATAATTAAATCAACTATCATAGTTAAATAAATGAGAGTGGAATTTTGCTATATGATTAATTACAATAAATGAGAGTGAAATTAACATAGTTAAATAATTAAATAAACTAACATAATTAAATCAATTTATATGCAATTTACATTTAATGAGAGTGGAGTTTTGGTGTATGATTAATCATGCGCATGCAATTTACCCTAAATAAGAGTGGAGTTTTGAACGATTTGATAAATTAAGCATCTGATAAATTAATCATGCAATTTACAAAAGTTTAATTTATATGACATTAAATAAATAATAATTAATCCAATTTAATTTACATACCTCTTGAATGGATTATCCGACATCTTCATTTGACCACGACATTAGGATAATATCTCCTAATCCACCTTTGATTTCTTCTTCTTCTTTTTAATCACCTAATTCTTTCTTTGAAACTCAACTAACAATTTCAAAAATTTTACCATATCCTCTCTTCTCCTCCGAATCCATTTATAGAAAGCTAAAAATTATTTTTTTTACCATATCCCCTCTTCTCCTCTGCATCCCCCTTACCCTGCATTCCCCTTACCCTGCATCCCCCCGATTGTCCATTCTGTATTCTGCATCCCTACGAGCATCTCCCCTAGGAGTCATTCGCAGTTGTGAGTCAAATAAAATTCAAACGGTGATAATCCCCGTTTTAATCCCATAAAAATAAAATTCAAACGGTGATAATCCTCGTTTTAATCCCATAAAATTAAAACAAAAATCAAACGGCGATAGTCCCCGTTTTAATAATTAAAAAAAAAAAAACGGTGCTAATCACCGTTTTAAATTCAGAAAACAAAAAAAAACATAAGTTTAGAACGGTGCTAATCACCGTTCTAAACTACAGAAATTTAAAAAAAAAATTAAACTCTTCAAACGGTGTCAAACACCGTTTGATCAGACGGCCCTGCAGTGGTGTTTGCAGCACCATTGCAGGTGCAATTAGCTCCTGCCCTAGCTAGGAGTGATTTCTTATCTTTATGACGTGTGTGTCGGTGTGTGAGTGTCCTTTCATCGTTGGCTTTTTGTGCCTTTAGCTTGTTGATGGGTTGAACTTTGAAGGCTGATCCTCCGGTTCCACAAAATTTATGTGTGGATCTAATGTTGCACCCTCTCATCATGGATCACATCATCCTTATTGGCTTCATCCGGCAACAGGGTGTTAGTGGTTGGTCTGTCAATTTGCACAATCACGTTTGATTAATCAAATCACTTACCATTGTCAAACTGCAGAGACTTATTTTCCATGATATTTATTTTCTACATTAACATCCAATGTTCTATGGGGACTACATGATGTTGTAATGAATGCAACACCTCGGTGTTGGTACTAGCTAGGATGTAAATGAGGAGGCCCACGACGACAAACACACGTTTATACTGAGTTACACCTTTTATAATGCATTATATTTAATACATTAAATATAAACAATGATGAAGAAAAATCTATCTTTTTTCAATTATTTTAATTAGTATTTTTAATTTAATAAAGTAATTAATTATGAAAGAGAGATAAATGATAATTAATATGCAGTCTTTATTGATTAAAAGGTAGTAAATAGGTCTATTAAGTGATAGGTCCATTAAGATAGTTATAAGGAGACCCCAGGTAATAAGTACCCTAAAAAACCTAGCATCTTTTCTTCTTCCTACGTTCTCTTTTCTCTTGGACAGCCACCATAGAATTTTGAGAGCTTTTGTTTGACTTGAGCGTCGGAGGGGCGTTAGGGGAGATTCAGCCCTCCCGTTTTGTGTTCTTGATTGTAGATTCACAAGTCAAGGGCATCTGAAGCCTTCTTCGCAAGAATCACCCGCCTCTTCATCGAATCTTTGTGTGGTTCAGATTCCTGCTAGACCATGGGGAAAGGCGAAGATGGTGAACGCAAGACATACTACGAGCCTGTCTGACGCAACGCGTCAGGCTGATTTGGACACGGCAAGGGCAAAGTAAGATCGCCGCTTTGCTGAGTTGGAGTCCGCCGGGGTAGAGGGGGAGCGCCTCCAGGAAGAGTTGCATGCTGCCGTGACGGAGTCGCAGCGCCAGAACGCCGAGTTGGTGGCAGCGGCTGCGGAGAAGGACAACCAACTTCTCTCTGTTCAGCAGGAGCTGGAAATAATTAAGCGGGCATTTGAGCGTGCTCAGGGAAAACGGCCTGCGGACGGGGTAGAGTCAAGAAGGGCGCGCGCCACTAGGCTGGCAAGTGTCATTGAGTCCCCGCGCGAGCATGAGGAAAGAGGGTGTGTCATTGTTGCTAACCGTGCTCGTGATTATGCTAGTGGCGCACAAGATGTGCACCACCGTGAGAGTAGGGTTCCAGGAGGAACTCTCCAAGATGACATCCCGAGGCGGTGGAGGGCTGCCAGGACATCCTCTTCGGCTTCACGCACGGACAGTGCTCCGTCACCATTGTGCCAGCGCTCCCGCGCGAGCCACTCTGAGAGTGAGCGTAGTGGCCGGCGTCGTCGGTCTCCGTCCCAAGACCGCACGCTGCGTTCCAGGGGGATGTGCGTAGAGATCGCTCGAGGAGTGCAGAGTCTAGTGATCTGGAGGGCGGAGACGCGAGATAGACAAAGCAGAGCGTCGTCTCCTGTGCCTTTTTGATAACCAGGGGGAGTCCCTGGTCAACGCACAAGAGCAAGCTGAGTTGAAGCTTGCGAAAATGACAGCAACCCCGTTCGCAAGGAGAATTCCCGAACAACCACCACCAACTAAGTTTTCATCTCCATCTTTTGGTGTTTATGATGGGAAATCAGAACCTATTGTTCATGTGGCTTCATATTCGCATAAGATGGCATTTTGGATTGATAATGATCCGTTGATGTGTAAACTTTTCCCTGCTAGCCTGGGGAAGATAACTACTAAGTGGTTTCATGCTTTAGAGCCAGATTCGATTTACTCGTGGACTCAATTAGTTAAGAAATTTGTGTCTCACTTTATTAATAATAGCGGAAGCCTACTACTATGGATGCTTTGCTTGATATCAAAATGCGCAGAGGAGAGGGCTTGAGGTAGTTTGCTTCCAGGCTCATGGATTGCTTTGCTGATATTGAAAATTGTGACGAGAGGGTTGCTGCTACGACCTTTCGACTGGCACTTCCCAGAGACAGTAGGCTAAGAGAAAGCTTGACTCTGAGACCATCGGGTGGAGTTTAGGAACTTCAGGAGAGAGTCAGGCAGTACATCAAGTTGGAGGATGATCAAAAGTCATCCAGAGACAAGAGATCACTATCTCCGCAGGCATGCCCAGATGAGGGCAAAAATAAGAAATCGGGAAAGGCCAAGAGCAAGGGGCTTCCACCCGTTACAGATCTACGGGCAGTGTATACGGTGTTCAATGAGCTAATTTATCGCATCCTACCACAGATCAAGGAGAAGCCTTTCTTCATCTGGCCGCCGAAGTTGCGGAGTGACTCTAAAGACCGTGATAAGGGAAAGTAATGCGCTTTTCACAAGGAGAAGGGGCACCTCACAGAGGAGTGTAAAGTGTTTAAGGCAGCACTTGAGAAGTAGGCGTCTCAGGGCATATTGAACGAGTTCATTGATTCGGGCTCAAGTTCAGGCTGAGATCAGGCAAAGAAAAACCTTCCAGGTGATCAGCCTGAAGGAAGCAAAGATGCTCAGAAGAAGGTGATATATATGATAGAGTCGACAATCAAGCAGACTGTAAGTTCCAGACATGATTACAGGAAGCGTTGTCATGCACTGGAGGTCTGAAGAGCGATAATGCGCTTGCAAAGAAGCCAAAAGTTGAAGCAACGCATCTACTCACATTTTCAGATGATGATTTGCACGAGCTTCAGCACCCTCACAATGATCCACTGGTTCTCACCGTCGACATGGGAACTTGCGAGGTACGCAAAATTCTTGTTGATTCAGGCAGCTTTGTGGATCTTATGTTTTTTTAATTATTTCAGAAGTTGGGGAGAAAACAAGAAGATCTAATCCCTATTTCTACTCAATTATTGAGTCTTGGTTCTATTCCCGTGTGGCCACTTGGGATGTTGCGTGAGGCGGTCACAATTGGGGGTAAGGTGGTTGAGATAGAATTTATGGTTGTCAACGTCCCATCCTCCTACAATGCCATATTGGGGTGTCCTTGGCTGCATCAGATGGGGGCCGTGCACTCTACCTTGCACCAACTTATTGTTTTCCCACACAAGGGGGCGTGGTGCATGTCAAAGGAGATCAAGGAGCTGCTCATCATTGCTTGGGAGTAAAGGCGAGCGACGTCAACATGGTCCAAGCCTCTCCTTATGTGCTGGATGAGGTGGGGACGTCACCTGCAGAGAAGTCGGTAGAAGCCCTGCAAAAATCAATGATAATGCGCAAACAGAGGCTACTAATGATGTGATCCGAGCCCACCTGGGTCCGCCTTCCCATGGTCTACCTCGTTCGGCGTTCTGACCCAGCGGCCCAGCCCACGGTCTACCTCGATCGGCGATCTGACCGCTGGCACCCTAATCACAGAGCAGGGCTACAGCCCCTGCACCCCAACCTGGAGGGAGGCTTGCGCCTGTTAATCCCCCAGGATGTTGGAGGGGGGAATCGAACCCCCGACCCTTTGATATGAGGGCAGTGGAATACCCATCATATCACCAATTGAGTTGCAACCCAATTGGTGATACAAGGTGCATTCCATGTGCCCTTGTATCAAAGGTCGGGGGTTCGATCCCCCCTGACAGCAACCCACCTGGTGTAGCCTCGCGCTTACCAGGAGACGGGTTGGGGTGTACGGTCTGCAGACCCGGGGAGGGTTGAGCGCCAGCGGTCCGATCGCCGACTCGAGGCAGACTGTGGGCTGGGCCGCTGGGTCAGATCGCCGACTTGAGGCAGACCAAGTGAAGGCGGTCCTAGGTGGGCTCAAACCTCATCAACTAACAAGGTGATTCTTGATGGGATTAAGAAGAGGTTGGATCAAGCTAAGGGGCAATGGGCGGAGGAGCTTCCGGCGGTGCTCTGGGCGCACTGTACCACACCCAGGAGATCCACAGGTGAGTTGCCTTTTGTTTTGGCTTTTGGCACAGAGGCGGCCTAGAGATGGGGTTACCGACAATCCGCACTGCAACCTTTGAGCAATGAGGAAACGACCAAGCCCTTGAGGCCAATCTCAATCTGCTCGACGAGAGGCGCAAGGCTTCGACCATCCGAATGGCTGCGTACCAACAAGTAATATCAAGGTCCCATGGCAAGCACGTGAAGCCGTGTAGCTTTGAAGTCGGTGACTATGTTCTCCGGAAGGTCCTCACCAACACTAAGGACCCAACGGAAGGCAAGCTAGGGCCAAACTGGGAGGGGCCATATCGAGTGATAGCAAGCCCCGACAACGGCTCCTACAAGCTGGAGGATCTTAGCCGTAAAGTTGTCCCGCACACATGGAACACCTCCAACTTGAAGAAGTTCTACATCTGAGCTGGCGCTAGGCATGGGGTACTCTTTTTCCTCTTCGTACGGTTTTTCCCATGAGGTTTTCCCGCGGAGAGGTTTTAACGAGGCCTTCGGATTCCCCCCTAGCAGAACTACTTTTCGTATTTAAAAACAATTTATGTGATTGATTTGTTGAAACATGTCATTTGGCAATTGCAATGCCTTTTGATTTAGTTTGATAAATTTGTTTGAGCTCCTAAATACAGGAAACAAGCATGGGTAGTGGTGAGTTCGTAAGTGCTGAATTCCCACAGCCTCCACAACCATTGGCCAACCATCAAGTCGAGCCGACAAGTGTTGCTCAAATTGCCCGAGCCGGTGAGTGCCGCTCAATAGCGAGTCAGTAAGTGTTGCTCTCCTATGACCACCTCGAATTGCAACTAGCCCGAGCCGACGAGTGCCGCTCAATAGGCCGCGACGTGGGCCATGGCAGGTCGGTGAGTGCCGCATCCCCATGACCACTCTGGATTAACAGTCTGGGTTCAAGTGAACACCAATCGAATAGCACGAGTGATCAAACAATGACCACACGGCCGTGCGTTTTACCGCACATGCCGTGCAATGCCCTCAACTTTTCATCCATCAAGTGCAATAGCGATCGCACGGCCGTGCGGTGCTCTCGGCTTTTCACCCAACAAGTGCAATAGTGACCACACAGCCATGCATTTTACCGCATAGGTTGTGCGGTGCTCTCGGCTTTTCAGCCAACAAGTGCAATAGTGACCGCACAGTCGTGCGTTTTTACCGTATAGGCCGTGCGATGCCCTCGATTTTTCCGAGAAATAGCATCACCGCCCGCACGACTGTGCATTTTTACCGTGCTCTCGGCTTTTCAGCCAAAATTGTAGCGAAGACCGCACGGCCGTGCTTTTTTACTGCACAGGTCGTGCAGTGCTCTCGGCTTTTCAAGTTCTTCTTCTTATGCTTCCCCTTCGGTTTCTTCTTGATCATGCCCAACACCTTTAACATTTCCTTGCAGCGAGGGGTGTTGTCTGCCAGTGTGACCAAGGGAACGGTTTTTATGCAGTCACTGAAGGCCTCATAGATATCCTCGTTGTTTTTTAGCCTTTGAGTATCTTGGGAGGCCTCAAGGAAGGGTGCGACGGGTTGCAGCGCGACGAGCGGGAAGGAGTTGAGACGCACAAACTCATCATAGTCAGCCTCCAGAGGGTCGGGGACTGCCGGGGCATTTTCGAGAGAAACGGTTGTCTCTGGAGTATTTCCGCGATCGCGGCACTCCTCCTCATTGTCGCTGAAATCCTCCAGGCTCAAAAAGTACTCCTCTTCTGAAAGCACCTCTGGGAATGGGGCGGTTGGCTTCTCGGAGTCAAGAGGGGGAAAGACCGGACGAACATAAGTATCAACCCAAACCTCATCAGCATAACTGGAATTTTGGACACCGGGTCGCGCTGGTCTCACCGCGGGGCGCGGCGAAATCTCACTTTGAAGAACTCCGTCACCGCGGGGGCGGTGGTCATCGCCGCGGGGCGGTGGGTGTGAGGAGGGATAACTGAGGCTCACCGCCGGGTCGCGGTCAGTGTCGCCGCGGGGCGGTGACATGCATGCTTCTTTACTGGCCTCAGATCCATCGTACCGTCGGGTCACGGTGAGAGGTGACGCGGGGCGGTCGGTGATTTTCTCCATCTCATATTCGCTCTCCTTTTCAGCACTAGGAGGAACGACCAGTTGCTTTCCACTTCGGAGGGTAATGGCACTCACATTTTCCCTCGGGTTTACTACCGTTTGAGATGGTAGATTCCCCGAAATCCTTGCATCGATCTGTGTAATCGACTCCACCTGCCTTTCTATATTCTTGATGCTTGACTCCCTAGTTTGAACACGAGCGGCGAAGTGCTGAGTCAAGGTCCTGAGCATCTCTTTAGTTGACATGGAGGAACTTGGATTGGACATTGGTGGGCTATGCTCGTATGCTGGATAGTACTGGTGTGGAGTACCCTGCTGATAGAATGACTGTGGCTCTGGGTAGAACTCCTGGCAGTCAAGGCCATATGGAGGGTATTGATGGCCCCCATAACTCGAATTGGGGTGATTCATCCACCCTGAGTTGTATGTGTAGGAGTATGGGACACATCTCGGCCTCTGCGGATCAAAACCTCTTGCAGCGTTTACTGCATCTGCATGTTTAGGAAGTCTTGGGCAATCGTCAGTGGAGTGCAACGGATCATGACAGAGTCTGCAGGCTCTAACTAGCCTTGCTGCACTGGAAGTTGGGTAGTATCCCCTCTCTGGCAGAAATGAGTAGGTGTATGGGTTATCGCGCGGTTTTTCCCCAGAAATCCATATCTGTATCAAAAGCAAAAAGAAAAACACATGGAAATCAGTAGCACTGGTGTGGACCGTAAGATAGGTCCATACCAAAGTAACATGCACACAAACAAACACACGGAAGATCAAAACATGCCTCCCCGGCAACGGCGCCAAATTTGACGTGGCTAAAATATGCAATGCAAATATCGTTGAATAGCCTAATCAAAGTAAAAGTCCTAAGAAACCTACTAAACAGATGTATAGCAAGCAAGCAAGGGTCGAACCCACAGGGAGGAAGTAATCAATCTATGTGTTTATAAGCATGCAAAGTAACAAGGGGGGTTTTGATTATCAAACACAGTAAAGTAAACAACTTTGATTGATTTGAGAATATGATTGGGGAAAATAGTTCCACTAGAATGAGATCCACAATACAGAGATATAAGTCGATCACTGAAATCTTATAAATCCAAGTTCTTTTACTATTCTTATGATTGTTCCCACCCTGATCGTTATTAACTACCAATTCAGAAAGTTGTTGATAGTACTTACTACAGTATCAATGGAAGAAAACCTTACCACTAATAAAGCAATAGCAATGCATGCAAGGATATAGGATACATGCGAATAGAAGAAAACCTTACTACTCAACATGCAAATAATTCTCACTCACAATTAAACACTCGTATTCCACTATATGTTTAATCATGTATGCTACTAGATATGCACTCGTATTCCACTATATGTAATCCTAGCAATTGATAAATATTACTCAACCTAGTTGGCCAGGCTATAAAGAATAACAATAAATCAATACTCAATATAACCAAGAGAATTAAACCAACATATATAAGAATAAGAACAAGGAATATAAATCTCACAAACGAATCAACTGTATTGCTTCAAACGTCTAGTAGAACAAAGGGAAATTAGTGCTCCATTGACTTGCGAATGAAACCCTAATTGAGAAAAGAAAACTACGATGATAAAAGTGTCTCTACTCAAGACCTGGAAAAGGTCTTAAATAGGCTAGGGAAAATAAGCTAAACCTAGAAATAATACTAAAGGAAATAAGAAAATAAAAATAGGAAATCCGGAAATGCAAATTAGGAAATAATGTCTTCGCTGGCCGCGAGGCGCTAACAAGTCCACCGCGGGGCGTCCACCGCGGGGCGCGGTGGCTTCCAGTTGCCTTCTCTGAGATCCACCGCCGGGTCGCGGTGGCTTCTGGCGCGGGGCGTCAGACGGTGTCTTCTTCAGCTTCTGTGACACTTCCGTAAAAACGCCATAACTTTTGATTCCCAATTCGGATTGCGCTCATATTTTGAGGACTTGCAGTAGACTTCAAGATATAACTCCTTGAATTGGAATCACTTTATTTTGCATCTGAGTAGAGAGAACGAACCATTTGAATTCAGCACATTGTTCTTCTATTCTTCAATACACTTCAAACCTCTATAAATCCCATGATTTCTTCACTTCTCCACTCTAACTCCATAATCTACGATTGTGCTCTAAATCCATCCAAATGGCGCCTCAAACTTGGTAATAACCCCCAGATATGCACTACAAAATAGCACCGATCAAATCCCCCATGCTTAAACCTTGCTCGTCCTCGAGTAAGCTAAAGTAAACCTACTCCTCCAATTCAATCCCCAAGGTTTCAGGAAGCATAGAAAACTCAATCTCCAAGAGTCATACCCAACAATAAACTCCAGGCAGCCATACAAAATAAGCCCAGCACAATAGACTAAACATCAAATCAATAAATCTCAACACCCCACACAATCAAGCCAAAAGGAAAGCAGAGTACTTCCCCCAAGCTTATCCCAAACACCATAGAGTGAATATAATCTAATCCTATCTCCCATCTATCTTCTTATACCTCCCAGAGTGACCTACCCGAATCCTCTTTATATCACCTCTTCTTATGTCGCCACGCCAGGAAAAATGAGGATTCCTAAAATTCACTCTTCTTCTTTTCACTCATTTTGCCAAGGCGCCCTTTCGGGTTTTCACCAAGCCACTCATTTCATTTTTCAATAGACGGGCTCACATATGCTCACATCACTCTTGACCAATTATTACCCTAGCCTAATGTTGGTCCAAGCCACCTGCTTATTACCTAGGCCGCCCTTTCGGGTTTTCGACCTATCCCAGGATTTCAATTTTAGCCTTTTTTCAAAATTTTGGCTCTTTTTATTTTTTCATCTCCTCAACGACGTAGCAAGTATAAAACCCTCCCCCATGATTAAACATTGCATTGTCCTCAATGTAATGAAAGATAAGAGAATAGAAGCATAGGGAAAAGCAAAAAAAATAACTCACAAACGTCGCCAAGCTGCTTGGACACTGAAGGTATCGCTGGCGGTCTTCTCAATAAATGCCCAGGTCTCTGGTGTTGGGCGGGTGTCTTCATCACGTCATCATCTTCTTCTACCGTGCAATCAAAGGGAACCACTTTGGTGAGTAGTGGTAAAACAATGATAGTAGGATTGCACGGCCTTCTAGGAACACATGGTGGAGCCCAGATGTAATCATGGTGTGGGCTTTAGTGTTCCTCCTCCCAGTTGTCAATTGTAGGGCCATCATCGTTGTCAAATAATGTGTGGGACAAGTGTATCCTCCTTGACAACATGATGCGCACCATCTCCATGGGGAACTTCTTTTTTTTTTTTTTTGCTCCCCGTTTAAGGTTTTTTCGGGGAGTTTATTAGTGCAGGGAAAAGAAGACTTACATTGGTGGTAAACACCTTCTTCAATAGGCATGGGTCTCTTCCCTGCAGGTTAGTCGGAAACAAAAAACAAGAATAAAAACAAAGCAAAAACACACTAAAGAAAATGCAAAAACAAAGAAAGAAGAACAAGAAAAGAAAAACATACCTCGGGTTGCCTCCCTGATAGCGCCTTAGTTATTGTCATGGCTTGACATCCTACTCAATCTCTCAACTTGGGTTGCTCATAGCAACTGAACACCTGAGATCTGGATCTGGGGGGTGCCTCTTTGTATGCTCTATGTTGAGCATGGCCCCCAATCTCCTGCACTTCTTTGTGGGTGGACCGTTGTGCATACCCATGAACGCACTTTCCATCTTCAGAAATGGCCTACCCAACATCCCAGGGCATGTATGCTTATCTTGCCCCGTATCCAGTATATAAAGATTTGCCACATGCATCAAGTTCTCCTTCTTATGCTTCCCATTCGGTTTCTTCTTGATCATGCCCAACACCTTTAACATTTCCTTGTAGCGAGGGGTGTTGTCTGCCAGTGTGACCAAGGGAACGGTTGTTATGCAGTCACTGAAGGCCTCATAGATATCCTCGTTGTTTTTTAGCCTTTGAGTATCTCGGGAGGCCTCAAGGAAGGGTGCGACGGGTTGCAGCGCGACGAGCGAGAAGGAGTTGAGACGCACAAACTCATCATAGTCAGCCTCTAGAGGGTCAGGGACTGCCGGGGCATTTTCGAGAGAAACGGTTGTCTCTGGAGTATTTTCGCGATCGTGGCACTCCTCCTCATTGTCGCTGAAATCCTCCAGGCTCAAAAAGTACTCCTCTTCCGAAAGCACCTATGGGAATGGGACGGTTGGCTTCTCGGAGTCAAAAGGGGGAAAGACCGGACGAACATAAGTATCAACCCAAACCTCATCAGCATAACTGGAATTTTGGACGCCGGGTCACGCTGGTCTCACCGCGGGGCGCGGCGAAATCTCGCTTTGAAGAACTCCGTCACCGCGGGGGCGGTGGTCATCGCCGTGGGGCGGTGGGTGTGAGGAGGGATAACTGAGGCTCACCGCCGGGTCGCGGTCAGTGTCGCCGCGGGGCGGTGACATGCATGCTTCTTTACTGGCCTCAGATCCATCGTACCGCTGGGTCGCGGTGAGAGGTGACGCGGGGCGGTCTGTGATTTTATCCATCTCATATTCGCTCTCCTTTTCAGCACTAGGAGGAATGACCAGTTGCTTTCCACTTCGGAGGGTAATAGCACTCACATTTTCCCTCGGGTTTACTACCGTTTGAGATGGTAGATTCCCGGAAATCCTTGCATTGATCTGTGTAATCGACTCCACCATCTGGTCCACCTGCCTTTCTATATTCTTAATGCTTGACTCCCTAGTTTGAACACGAGCGGCGAAGTGCTGAGTCAAGGTCTTGAGCATCTCTTTAGTTGACATGGAGGAACTTGGATTGGACACTGATCGGCTATGCTCGTATGCTGGATAGTACTGGTGCGGAGTACCCTGCTGATAGAATGACTGTGGCTCTGGGTAGAACTCCTGGCAGTCAAGGCCATATGGAGGGTATTGATGGCCCCCATAACTCGAATTGGGGTGATTCCTCCACCCTGAGTTGTATGTGTAGGAGTATGGGACACATCTCGGCCTCTGCGGATCAAAACCTCTTGCAGCGTTTACTACATCTGCATGTTCAGGAAGTCTTGGGCAATCGTCAGTGGAGTGCAGCGGATCATGACAGAGTCTGCAGGCTCTAACTGGCCTTGCTGCACTGGAAGTTGGGTAGTATCCCCTCTCTGGCGGAAATGAGTAGGGGTATGGGTTATCGCGCGGTTCTCCCCAGAAATCCATATCTGTATCAAAAGCAAAAAGAAAAACACACGGAAATCAATAGCACTGGTGTGGACCGTAAGATAGGTCCATACCAAAGTAACATGCACACAAACAAACACACGAAAAGATCAAAACTTGCCTCCCCAGCAACGGCGCCAAATTTGACGTGGCTAAAATATGCAATGCAAATATCGTTGAATAGCCTAATCAAAGTAAAAGTCCTAACAAACCTACTAAACAGATGTATAGCAAGCAAGAAAGGGTCGAACCCACAAGGAGGAAGTAATCAATCTATGTGTTTATAAGCATGCAAAGTAACAAGGGGGGTTTTGATTATCAAACACAGTAAAGTAAACAGCTTTGGTTGATTTGAGAATATGATTGGGGAAAATAGTTCCACTAGAACGAGATCCACAATACAGAGATATAAGTCGATCACTGAAATCTTATAAATCCAAGTTCTTTTACTATTCTTATGGTTGTTCCCACCCTGATCGTTATTAACTACCAATTCAGAAAGTTGTTGATAGTACTTACTACAGTATCAATGGAAGCAAACCTTACCACTAATAAAGCAATAGCAATGCATGCAAGGATATAGGATACATGCGAATAGAAGAAAACCTTACTACTCAACATGCAAATAATTCTCACTCACAATTAAACACTCGTATTCCACTATATGTTTAATCATGTATGCTACTAGATATGCACTCGTATTCCACTATATGCAATCCTAGCAATTGATAAATATTACTCAACCTAGTTGGCCAGGCTATGAAGAATAACAATAAATCAATATTCAATATAACCAAGAGAATTAAACCAACACATATAAGAATAAGAACAAGGAATAGAAATCTCACAAACGAATTAACTGTATTGCTTCAAACGTCTAGTAGAACAAAGAGAAATTAGTGCTCCATTGACTTGCGAATGAAACCCTAATTGAGAAAAGAAAACTACGATGATAAAAGTGTCTCTACTCAAGACCTGGAAAAGGTCTTAAATAGGCTAGGGAAAATAAGCTAAACCTAGAAATAATATTAAAGGAAATAAGAAAATAAAAATAGGAAATCCGGAAATGCAAATTAGGAAATAATGTCTTCGCTGGCCGCGAGGCGCTAACAAGTCCACCGTGGGGCGTCCACCGCGGGGCGCGGTGGCTTCCAGTTGCCTTCTCTGAGATCCACCGCCGGGTCGCGGTGGCTTCTGGCGCGGGGCGTCAGACGGTGTCTTCTTCAGCTTCTGCGACACTTCCGTAAAAACGCCATAACTTTTGATTTCCAACTCGGATTGCGCTCATATTTTGAAGACTTGCAGTAGACTTCAAGATCTAACTCCTCGAATTGGAATCACTTCATTTGGAAATCTGAGTAGATAGAACGAACCATTTGAATTCAGCACATTGTTCTTCTATTCTTCAATACACTTCAAACCTCTATAAATCCCATGATTTCTTCACTTCTCCACTCTAACTCCATAATCCACGATTGTGCTCTAAATCCATCCAAATGATGCCTCAAACCTGATAATAACCCCCCAGATATGCACTACAAAATAGCACCGATCAGTGTGGAAGCATGATTCTGAGCTTCACTGAGATTCGAAGTAGAACGACTAAATCCGATGATCTCATTCCAAATGAAGAAAATAACCTTTCAGCTGATCTTGAAACCACACAAAAAGTCAACAGAATGGCTGGATCTCCCCTAAAGCCCCTCCGATGCTTAAGTCACGCAAAAACTCCCTAAAAGTCTAATGGTGGTTGCTTGAGAGAAAATAAAGAACGTAGAAAGATAAAGAAAGGAACTAGGTTTTAGGTTATTTATTACTTGGGTCTGCCTTGTCAACCTCCTGATAGTCATATTTTAATTTAATAAGTGATGCTTTAATAAAAGATAAATGATCTATCTTATTTTGTCCACCAATAATTAATTATCCTTTTTACTAAGTAGATAGATAATTAAAACAATTAAAGAAAGACATAACTTCCCTCATCATTTTTGTCCCTCGAACTTTCGAGGCTGATGCAGGATCTGGAGGCCGAACCTGCACACTTACGATGTTGTGTGAACTAGACCGACGTCGGCCAAGTGGACCCCCCTTTGAGGATGGACCCGAGAAAGTCGTGCGACTTTACATAAGATTCTTTTACGACATTCTGTCAGGTGGCACGAGGACATGTTTGGCACGGTCTGCAACTGACTGTGCAGCTTTACAGATACTCCATTTCTGACTTTTCGAGGGGTGGCACGGTCTGTGACCCTCCCGCACGGTTTGCAGCAAACCGTGCGGCTTTACAAAAGATGGATTATGTGCTTTCGAGAAATCGGCACGGTCTGTGACCCGCCCGCACGGTTTGCAGCAAACTGTGCGGCTTTATAGAAGTTGGACTCTGTGCTTTTCGAGAAATCGACACTATGTGTAACCCGTTCGCACGGTTTGCAGCAAACCGTGCGACTTTACAGAAGCTAGACTCTGCGCTTTTCAAGAAATCAGCACGGTCCAGAACCGATCTGCACGGTTTGTCGCAAATTGTGCGGGTTTACAGAGAGCCCTCCGCTTTGCTTTTCAAGGTCGGCACAGTCTGGAGTGTTTTGGCACGGTTTGGTGCAAACCGTGCCAGTCTCCAGTGGATCCTTTTGTGCTGGTTTTTGGCGGTTTTTCAAGATCTGTCTCCTCGTTCCCTAGCTTATGTGAACATGACAAATCATCTACTTGTTGGCCTCACGATTCAAGGGCCATATTAGGGGAAAAACGACTTGTTGATCCGCCATATCTCATAATTTGTTTTAGGTGGGTTGCTATATGCTACTTGACTTTTCGTTGTAATCTGGGACGGTCACAAGAGAGCAACTACTTGCTGACTCGTTGTGGCCCATGACCCGGCCTAGGTGAGTAGCGACTTGCTAGCTCGACGTTCTTATTGTAATCAGAGATGGCTACAGGAGAGCAACCACTTACTGACTCGTTGTAGCTCGTGACTCGGCCTAGTTGAGTAGCAACTTGCTAGCTCGGCTTTCTTATTGTAATCCGAGACGGTTACAAGAGAGCAACCACGTACTAACTCGTTGTAGCCCGTGACTCGACCTAGTTGAGTAGCAACTTGCTAGCTCGGTTACGCTCTTTAATTAGCGTGCCCCCGACATGCCATGGGTCTCGATTGTTGGGCAACAAGAGGACATCGACTTGCTGACTCTTTTCCCCTTGCATCTTGCCAAACTTCGCTTCTTGTGCTTAACAATTTCAACTGTATATGCTAAATAAGACATAATGCATTGCAATACGAGTAATCTCAAAAATGTTATAACATAAACATCTCCAAATGTAAAGAAAAGAGTACATTGGGGAAACAACCCCGGGGGCCTCGTTAAAACCTCTCCGCATGAAAATCTCATGGGAAAAAACCATACGGAAAGGAAAAAGAGTACACCCTAACCTAAATATGCTCGTATGTGGAACTTCCTTAAGTTCAAGGCGTTCCAAGTGCGCGGCACTGCCTTGCCCTCCAAATCCTCCATCTTGTAGGAACCATTTCCGGGGTTGGCTACCACTCGGTACGGCCCCTCCCAATTTGGTTCTAGCTTGCCTTCTGTGGAGTCCCAAGTGTTGGTGAGAACTTTGCGGAGGACAAAATCTCCAACTTCAAAGTCACGTGGCTTGACATGCTTGCCATGTGATCTCATGATCTCGCGCTGGTAGGCAGCGGTTCTGACAGCCGATTCTTCGCGTCTCTCATAGAGAAAGTCGAGGTTGGCTTCAAGAGCTTGTTCGTTCCCTCCTTGCTCGAACGCCTTAGTGCGTACGGTAAGAAGCCCCATTTCCAAGGGAACGACATCCTCCGTTCCATAAGCCAGAGCGAAGGATGATTCTCCTGTGGACCTCCTGGGCGTGGTGTGATGTGCCCAAAGCACTGTTGGAAGCTCATCCACCCACAACCCCTTAGCCTGGTCCAGTCTCTTCTTGATCCCGTCAAGAATTGCTTTGTTTGTGGCCTCAACTTGCCCATTTGCATGCGAGTAAGCTACAGATGAGTAGAAGTTATTTATGCCATATCCTGCACAAAAATCTTTAAACGAAACACGGCAGAATTGAGTCCCATTGTCAGATATTAGTGTGTATGGAATGCCAAAGCGGGTAATTATAAACTCCCAGATGAACTTCTTGATGTCACTGTCTCTTATGTTTGCCAACGACTTTGCCTCCACCCACTTGGTGAAGTAATCTGTGGTTGTGACTAGGAAACGCTTGATGCCCGGTGCTCTTGGGAAGGGCCCAACCAAATCAAGCCCCCACTGCGCAAATGGCCGAGGGCTCGTGAGCGGGTGCAAATCTACCGCTGGCTGGTGAGTGAATTTGGTGAACTTTTAACACTTCTCACACTTTCTAACATAGCACTCTGCATCCTTTTACATGTAGGGCCACCAATACCCCTATGACCAGGCTCTGAATGCTAGGCTTCTCCCTGCAACGTGGACTCCACATACGCCTTCATGAATCTCAAAGAGGAAATTCTCCACCTTCGACGGTGGCACACACTTCAGGTATGAGCCTGAAAAGGACCTCCGATGCAAGAAACCCTAGGGCGAGATCTAGAAGCAAGCGGCTCTCAAACACACCAGCCGCACCTCACGCTTATCTGCTGGCAGAATATAGTGCTTCAAGTAGTCAAAGATTGGGTTCATCCAGCTAGGCTCAGAATCAACCTGACACACCTCATCGACCTCAATACTTGTAGATTCTAGTAAGTCAATGTGCACCCATGTCCCTATTTCTCCAAAACTAGACGAGGCAAAAGTTGCAAGTGCACCTGCCACTGTGTTCTGCTCACGAGGGATTTTGAGGACTTTGAATTCTTGAAACCCGGACAGAAGGCTTCGGGCCTTCTCCAAATAGGCTAGCATTCGGGAAGACTTTTCTCCATACTCCCCTAAAATCTGATTCACGACAAACAGGGAGTCAGAATAGACAATCACCTCCATGCCCCCGTAGTTTTGGACTGCAATCAAGCCCAAAATTAGGGCCTCGTATTCAACTTCATTGTTGTGGCCTCAAACCCAAGCTTAACTGAAGTTCTACTTATTTCCCCAGTTGGAGAATTCAACACCAAGCCCGCACAGGCTCCCTTCCTGTTGCTGGATCCGTCAATCTGTAGCTCCCAAGGAGCATGTTGGTCAACACGCAACGTCCACACATGCGTTTCTGCTCCGGGACGTCACCCACGAATTCGGCTACAAAATCTGCAAGGATCTGGCCCTTGATTGCGTTTCTACTAACAAATCGGATCTCATACTGTCCCAATTCAACTGCCCAGTGCGCCACTCTGCCAGACAAGTCCGAACTAGAAAGCAAAGCCTTGAGCGGAAACACGGTAATAACTGCGATCGGATGAGCCTGGAAGTAATGATTCAACTTCCTTGCTGTGATTACTAAAGCTAGAAGCAATCTTTCCATAGCGGTGTACCGAGTCTCTGCGTCTAAGAGTGTTTTGCTAATGTAATAAATCGGGTGTTGAACTCTGTTCACCTCCTTGATGAGAACAACACTGACTGCCTTCTCTGAAACTACTAAATAGAGAAACAGGTCCTCCCCGTCTTCAGGAACCATGAGAATAAGAGGCTTTTGCAGATAGGCCTTGAGCTCTAATAGAGAACACTCGCACTCATCAATCCCACTGGAATATTCGATCCCCATTTAGCAGTTTGAAGAAGGCGCTACACCTTTCTGAAGATCTACTAATGAAATGGTTCAGCGCTGCAGCCATTCATGTGAGCCTTTGCACGTCCTTCACACTACTAGGACTCTTGATGGCCTGAATTGCTGAAATTTGGTCCGGGCTGGCTTCAATGCCCCTTTTTGTCACTATATGCCCCATGAATTTCCCTGAGCTCACCCCAAAAGCACACTTGGAAGCATTGAGTCACATATTATACTTTTTCATGACGTTAAATACCCGCTGGAGGTCCCCTAAGTGGTCAACCTCCTGCTTGCTCTTAACTACCATATCATCAATGTAGACCTCCACTGTATCACCGAGCAAATATGAAAACAGACTAATGACAGTTCTCTGAAATGTGGGTCCAACATTCTTGAGACCAAAGGGCATTACCTTATAGCAGAAGATTCCCCTTGGAGATAAAAATAATGTCTTCTCTTAGTCATCTTCAAATAAGGGGATTTGGTGGTACCCCCTATAAGCATCTAGAAAACTCATTCTTGCATGACCTGTTGTGGCGTCTACCAACTAATCAACCTTGGGGATAGGTAACATGTCTTTAGGACATGCCTTGTTCAAGTCTGTAAAATCAACACATACTCTCCAATCCTCACCTTCTTTTTAGCCACCACAGTGTTGGCTACCCAGGTTGGATAATGCACTTCCCTGATTGCTCCAGCCTCTAATAGCTTTTCAACCTCAGCCACAACTGCATCAGAGTGCTCCACTGAGGAGCGCCTAGATCTTTGAACAACGGGCTTAGCATCCGAGCGAACACTCAACCTATGGCAAGCAATATCTGGAGCCAGACCGGGCATTTCATACGGGCTCCACGCAAAAACCACTCGATTCCTCCTTAAGAGCCCATACAGGGACTCTAACTCATCACCTGAAATGTTAGATCCAACTAAAAAAATATGTATCTAGCTCAGAGGACTTACCACGACTTTCTGCAGGGACTCCACTAATTTGTCCATGGGAGACGAGCCCACTTCGTCCAGCACCCGGGGAGCATATTGCACCATATGGACGTCTGCGCGAGCCGCCCTGACTCCCATGCACTGTCGTGTTGCGCTCTGGTCCCCCCTTATCTTGATGACCTTCCCGCCATGAGAGAAAATGAATAGTTGATGTAGAGTTACAGCTCCCATGAGATGTAACCACGGTCGCCCCAGAATGACATTATATGATGACGGTGCATTGACAACTAGAAACTCAGCTGTCACCGCCTTCTCTCCCAGTGTCACCGTTTTGCGCAACATCCCCAGCGGCCACACATGAAGGGACCCGAGACCAAACAGCTAAGTTGAAACAAGAATCAAGTCTTTCTGCTTCTTTCCAAGCTTCTTAAATGTGTCAAAGAACATGAGATCCACCGAGCTTCCAGAATCAACCAGCACTCTACGCACATGAAATGCCCCCATCTCCACTGTAAGAATCAATGGGTTGTTGTGGGGGAGCTAGACCCCATGCAAGTCCTCGTCTGAAAAAGCTAGCAACAACGAGTCTTCCAGCTTTTGCCTTTTGAGGGGCGCTTGCTCTGTTTTCAGCACCTCTAAGGCGTGGCACCTCTGACGGTAGTCATGTTTGGCTGTTCTAGATTACTTAACTGTCGACTCAATCACATGAATCACCTATTTCTGAACATCTTTTGCTCTTTCACCTTGCGCATCAGAGTTGTTTTGCCTTGCGTGATTCCCCCCAGAGCTAGCACCTGAATCAACAAAATCGTTCAAGAACCCCTGAGAGACCCATTTCTCGAGCATGGTCTTAAAAGCTTTGTACTCCCCAGTGAGATTCCCCTTTTCTCTATGGAAGGAACAGTACTTGGACATGTCTTTGTCCTTGGCCTCTACTTTCATCTTAGCATGCCAAGCAAAGAATGACTTCTCCTTAATTTGCGACAGGATGCGATAGATGGGCTCCCTGAACACTGTATGCACGGCCTGCTGAATCGAGAGGGGCGGAAGGCCCTTATCTCTAGTGAACCCGTGCTTCTTCATGTCACCGCCCCCTTGTCATGCTGGGGGAGACTGTGATCTCCTGTCACGTAAAGGCTTCACGTCATCCTCCAGTTTCATGTACTGCCTAACCCGTTCCTGCAACTCTGAAACTCCCGCTGGCATTTTCAAAGTTAAACTCTCCCGTAACTTGATGTCACGTGGGAGAGCGAGCCTGAAAGTTGTCACTTCAACCTCTTTCTGGCACCCTTCCATATCTGTGTAGCACTCCATGAACCAAGGAGCGAACTGGCAAAACATTTCTCCTCTGCGCATTTTCAAATCAAACAATGCATCCATAGAAGTTGGCTCTTTACTGTTGGCAATAAAATTGGACACAAACTTCTTCATCAATTGATCCCAATCATAAATTGAATTCGGCTCTAGTGAATGGAACCACTTAGCAGATGTCTTTCCTAGACTCGCATGAAATAACTTGCACATTAAAGCATCATTGGACACCCACAAAGCCATCTTATGAGTAAAGGAAGTAATATGAACAACATGGTCTGTCTTGCCATCATAAAGCTCAAAAGAAGGAGAAGAGAACTTGTTAGCGAATGTATCTGGCGAATGGTGTGGATGTCATACGCGCTAGCTTGATCTCAGCTTGCTCATGCGCGTTTATTAGGGATTCACCATGGTTGTCAAGAAGATGAAACAGACGCCGCTCTGCCTCACCCAATCGGTCTGAGCGATGCTGAAGTCTGCGGCCCGACTCAGCAGACACAGATCTCTCCTTGCGCACAGACGAGCGAGACCTGGATCGACGTGGACGGCCCTCTGAGCGCTCTCCACCTCGCCTATCTCTTTGCGCTGAACGCGATCGCCGACTCAGAGCGACCGCGGCTCGGCCTGGATGCTGATGAGGAAGACCGAACTCCTCTCCAACGTCTTTTGTCATCCTCGCGTTGTAGGCCATGTGAATAGTTCTTGCGGTTGGGCTCCCTACCTTGCCTGGGAACCCTACTAGCATGTTCCAGCCGATTCTCCTCGCCTCGGCTCACATGCCCCTTCAGAATCTCTAGCACGTTGGAAAGACGACGCCTTTCTCTAGCGGCGTTCGAGTCGTCCACCAGACGTTTCCCTGTCGAGCTCGCAACCCTCCTATGCGCGACGCTTAACTCCTCAGGGATTAACTGCATCTCGCGATCTCGGCTTGCTAAGGTTTCAGCAAGCTCCGCCAACTGGTGATCTTTCTCAGCAACCGCCGCCTCTATATCTACCTGGCGACGCGCGGCTTTAGCCACAGCGGCCTCGTCGACACTCGGGTTCGCAGACCCGGACATACTGGTGTTCCTCCTAGCAGCGACCATCGTGTTCGTTCCCAAATACGACGCCAAATGTAGAAGCAGGAATCTGAGCTTCCTTGAGATTCGAAGTAGAACGACTGAATCTGATGATCTCTGCACTCCAAATGAAGAAAATAAACTTTCAGTTGATCCTGAAACCACACAAAAAGTCAACGGGAGGGCTGGATCTCCCCTAAAGCCCCTCCGACGCTCAAGTCACGCAAAAGCTCTCCAAAAGTCTAATGATGGTTGCTTGAGAGAAAAGAAAGAACGTGGGAAGAAAAAGAAAGGAGCTAGGTTTTAGGTTATTTATCACTTGGGCATGCCTTGTCAACCTCCTGATGAGCCTATCATTTAATAAACTCATTAGTCATCTTTTAATTTAATAAAAGCTGCTTTAATAAAAGATAAATGATCTATCTTATTTTGTCCACCAATGATTAATTATCCTTTTTACTAAGTAGATTGATATTTAAAACAATTAAGGAAAGAGATAACTTCCCTCATCAATGGGGAAATGATAGAGTTTATGATTTCATCCCTGTGAGAAATAACATTCCACATTGAAAAACTGGGACTAAAAGGCCTAGTAAATAAGCTTAGTGTATTACTCATTCTATTGTCAATTGATTTTAGGATGAAATTCTACTTGGTTTATGTGCTAGGCTTATACGCACATGTGTGCATAGATTGACATATCCCCTGTTTATTGACCCACCAGACTTTATCATGGTATCTGAACGAGTTCTGAGTATGGGTTCGTTTCCTGGTTTATCTGAGCTTAGCCCACCATAATGACGTGATATGGGCTAGCTCGTTTGACTTATCGACTTTAAGACATTGTTTGGGCTTAGTCCGCCATGATGACGTGATATAGGCTAGCCCGTTTGGCTTGCCGGCCTTAAGACATGTTGTCAAGTGCAACTTGAAGGAATGTGTGAGAAACAACATTCCACATTGAAAAATTGAGACTAAAAGACCTAGTATATAAATTTAGTGGATTACTCCTCCTATTGTCAATTGATTTTAGGATAAAACCTCATTAGACTTATGGACTTATACGCGCACGTGCACATGAATTGACATGTCCCTATTTATCGTCCCACCCGTCCCATTATTGATTAGTTTCAATGCTTTGAATTTGAATAAGAAGAACATATCTTGATTTTAAGATTCAATAAGAATCCTAATCCCTCCGGAATTTAACCCTTAAAACTAAAACTCAAATGCAATAGCACAATTTATATGGATCAAAAACACAATAAGAACAAAAAAAAGCAAGAACCATGTCCAGATTGATTTGAATTTCACCAAACTTGCTCAAATTAAGGAGCATCCATGTGAGCATAAAAGAAAGGGACAGTGTGGTTCTTGGCAAACATAAGATGACGATAGGGTTGGCTAGTTGGTGGTGGGAGGCGGCGGCGAGGTCACAAAATACCTCAAATCTGCTTAGAAATGTTGGAAGAGAGGCACTTGGAGAAGACATCTAAGAAAAGTGAATGATGCATTAACCAAATTACATTTGAAAAACAGAAGGTAAACCTTTCCCTTACTCTCTACTCTCTAGAACACCCATACCTGCGCAACACGTGGCCTCCGGGTGCCCGCCCCTCCCATGGGGAACCGGAAGTGCTTAATCAAGATCTCCGAGCTTCCCCTTCCCGACCCCTCCTCCACAAAAGCACATGCTTCTTCCTCCTCTCCTCATACGCCCCCTTCTCATTCTTCCATCAGTCCTTTCGAACCTATCCCTGCAGTTGCAACTTGCCAAAACGTATTAATAAAATATAGGTCAGTTGCAACTTGCAACCGTTTGATTTGTTTTTTTTCCCCTTCTCTACATTATTATTTGGTCAGAAGTTGAAACCCAAAAAGAGTGGTTGGAGTTAGTAAATGGAATCAATTCTTCCTTTAAACAAATCATAATGTTGAGGGCATGAGAAACTTTATCCACTAAAATCAAGAAATTTTAGTGTATTGTATACGGTATTCGTAATTCATCTGGTCGCAATCGTGGTCACCCCACGTGATTTGTGTTCTTGTTGTTTGTTCTTCTCGCTATAGTCCTTGGTGCCTTCATTCTGTATTTGAACACCCAAAAGGCATGGTCTTTGTCTTTATTAAGGGCGTTGAACTGTTGAAGGGTTGACTTGACCATTATCCACAGGTGAATGTTTTCTTTCCTTTCTCATGTTCTTTGAAGAAAAAATGATGCTTAGGCAACCCCGAATGAGAAACCAGTACAATGGAATATAAGGAAACTTTGCACTGCAAAAACAAAAACAATTTTTACCCTCTTTTCTTTATGCCCTCTGATTCTGTTGCAGTTTGAAAGATTTTACAAGATAATTCATTTATTC
This sequence comes from Rheum nobile, assembly GCA_027886185.1. NCBI lineage: Eukaryota > Viridiplantae > Streptophyta > Magnoliopsida > Caryophyllales > Polygonaceae > Rheum > Rheum nobile. The sequence goes on along the minus strand of WOAB01000540.1, from coordinate 2,717,605 downwards.
CTCCACTTCTCAACTGGGTCATTGCTCTTAACAGGTATGGATATGCTATTTCTGCTGTATAGAGAGAGAAGGGGAAGTAGTTAAGATTTGCAGATTTTGGTTTGGGAAAAATGGGAATTGCAATTTGGTTTCTGGTATTAATACTAGCAATTCAAAGTGCTATTTTACAAAGTAAAAGTGCACATACAAATTTCTCCACAAGACCTGATGTTGTGAATATCGGAGCCATCTTCCCATTCAATTCCACTATTGGTAAAGTGGCAAAAGTTGCTATCTTAGCTGCTTTGGATGATGTAAATTCAAACCCACATGTTCTTGGTGGAACCAAGCTCAACATCTCTCTGAAAGACAGTGAATATAGTAAATTTCTTGGCATTGTTGAAGGTAACATCTCTTACTATGTCTAAATTTAGGTTTCTGTCAGCTATCATTCTTCATATTTTCTCCTTGTTAGTTTGATATTTCTGATTATCTGAAGTTTTCTTTCGCCAATACTTGTATGCTTGGCTTAGTTATATGTTGGCTAGTTAAAAATAGTACATATATGAGTATGTTTGTCATGAATTTATGGTGTGTGTGTGTGTTGCTGATAAGGTTTGATAAGGCCTCATAAGGTGATTAAAGGAATGATGATGTAAATTGTGTGAAAACAATCCCTTAGTAGATTGTGTCTGTTGGAAATGCTAATAGTAGTAATAGGTTTTAGACTCACAATTTTTGTGATTTGCTTGTATTTCATCTTTTCCATCCTTGTTTTGTAGCTATGCAGTTTATGGAACGTGAAAGTGTCGCCATCATCGGTCCCCAATCTTCTGGGATAGCTCATGTGGTAACTCACATTTCTAATGAACTCCAAGTGCCTTTGCTCTCTTTTGCCTCAACAGACCCTACTCTCTCTTCTCTCGAGTACCCGTTCTTCGTCAGAACCACACAAAGTGACCTCTTCCAGATGTCTGCCATAGCAGACATGATTGATTACTTTGGATGGAAACAAGTAGTTGCTGTCTATGCCGATGATGATTTTGGGAGGAACGGCATATCCTCTTTGGGTGATAAGCTAGCTGAGAAGCATTGCAAGATAAGCTACAGAGCAGCATTTGATCCTAATGCAAGCAGGGATGATCTCACAAATGTTCTTGCTAAAATGGCCTCAACCGAATCTAGGATTGTAGTTCTTCATACTTATAACAGCAATGGCCTACAAGTACTAGATGTAGCAAATGTTCTAGGCATGATGGGAAATGGGTATGTGTGGATTGCTACTAATTGGCTTACAGACATCATAGACACAAACTCTCCCCTCTCTTCTGACGACACAGAACATGTCCAGGGACTAATTACTTTGCGAATGCACATGCCAGATACACAACTTAAAAGACGCTTTCTGTCCAGGTGGAGGAGTTTGACCCTTATGGAGAATGACAATGACTCCTTTGGATTGAATACCTTTGGCCTCTATGCTTATGACACTGTTTGGTTGCTTGCTCGTGCGCTTGGAACATACTTTGATCAGGGAGGGAACTTGTCATTCTCTCCTGATCCAAAACTGAAACATCTACAATGTGGTAGTGGTAGCGGTATGCATCTTGATGCAATGAGGATTTTCAATGGTGGAAATCAGCTTCTTCAGATCATTATGCAGACCAATATGACCGGGTTAACAGGCCCCGTTAAGTTTGACTCAGACAAGAATCTGATTCATCCTGCATTTGAGATCATCAATGTGATTGGCTCAGGATACAAAAAGATAGGCTACTGGTCCAACTATTCCGGGTTGTCAGTTCGTCCACCAGAAGATTTGTACTCACAGCCAGCCAATCTTTCGAGCTTAAACCAAAAGCTGTACAGCGTGGTTTGGCCAGGGCAAACGACAGAAAAGCCTCGCGGGTGGGCTTTGCCAAACAATGGAAGGCCTCTGAGAATTGGGATTCCCAACAGAGTCAGCTACCATGAGTTCATTGCATACTCTCCAAGCACTGGAAAATTCAGTGGATATTGTATTGATGTGTTTACAGCTGCTGTGAACCTGCTGCCATATCCTGTTCTATATGAACTATTGCCGTATGGAGATGGTAGTACTAACCCAAGTCCAACCGGCCTTATAGAGAGTATGAATGCAGGGGTAAGTATAAAACATGTTATAGTACTATTAGTAGTAGTAACCTCAAGACATGGCTAACTTCGAGATTTTGTTCCTTTTTGCTACTTGTAGAACTATGATGGCGCGATTGGAGACATTGCAATCACCACCAACCGAACAAGGATGGCAGATTTCACACTGCCATATATTGAATCGGGTCTGGTGGTTGTGGCTACTGTTCGGAGATTGCATTCTAATGCCTGGGCATTCTTGAGACCCTTCACTCCAATGATGTGGTTTGTCACTGCCCTGTTTTTCCTCATTGTGGGGGTAGTTGTTTGGGTTTTGGAGCATAGGATCAATAATGCATTTCGTGGTCCTCCTCGACAACAAGTTGTCACAACGTTATCGTGAGTATATATATATCTTGTACTGATTATCTCTAGCTCATAAACAAACCTCCTACTCTAATCTGATGTTTTGAGTCTTATTAAATTGCAGGTTTAGCTTTTCAACTCTGTTCTTCACTCATAGTAAGTTACTTTGCTTAGTTAGCCCTACTCTCATCTTGGATTATAGCTTTTTTTTACTAAGGGTCTGTTGTTGCAGAAGAAAAACCCCTCAGCACAATGTGTCGCATTGTTCTGATCATATGGCTGTTTGCGGTGCTGATCATAAAATCAACTTACACTGCAAGCCTGACATCAATCCTGACAGTACAACAGCTTTCTTCTCCCATTAAAGGAATTGAGAGTTTGATGACAAGCAATGATCCCATTGGATACCAAAGGGGCTCATTTGCAAGCAATTACTTGAACGAGGAGCTTGGAATTCGTAAGTCCAGGCTTATTCCTCTTAACTCAATAGACGAATATGCCAAAGCCCTGGAAAAAGGTCCCAAGAAAGGCGGTGTTGCTGCAATTGTTGATGAACAAGCATACGTGCAACTCTTCCTCTCAACAAGATGTGAATTCACAATGGTTGGCCAGGCGTTCACCAAGAACGGATGGGGATATGTAAGTATCTCTAACCGATAACAGAGAATTAGAATTGTTAGCTTTTTCTTATTTTATTTCACTATACAGATGAGCTGTTTAAAACAAGTTCCTTTCTTCAGGCCTTCCCACGAGATTCTCCATTAGCAGTTGACATGACAACAGCGTTGTTGAAATTGTCAGAGAACGGGGAATTGCAGAGGATCCACGACAAGTGGCTCAAGGGGAAGGCGTGCAGTTCACAGGGCTCAAAGCTCTCAGAAACCCAAATGGAGCTCATAAGTTTCTGGGGTCTCTTTCTCATGTGTGGGTTTGCATTGTTATTTGCTCTCGTTGTCTACGGTTGCCTTGTTGTGAAGAAGTACAAGAGGCGTTACCAGGAAGAGGCGGAGACACCAGGAAGACAAACGCCCTTTCAACGCTTCAGGACTTTCATTTCCTTTGTTGATGACAAGGAAGACGAGAGTGAGAGTCGGTCAAAGAGAAGGAAGATAGACAGGTCATCAGAGGAAGGCAGTTCCCAAGGTGCAGCAATGCTTAGTTCCAGGGAAACTAACACGGAGATTGCTTCAGGCGGGAATTTGTGCATTCATGTTAGTAATGAAGCCTGAGTAGTGTAAACACTATTGTAGGTAATTAGATACAGCAAGTATGAGTCAGTACATTGACTCTCTCCACTGAACAAAAAAATGTTAACTAATGAGCTAATATGATCATTGACATTCTACTTTGAGTTGTTGATCAGATCAGTTAAGAAAACTGCAGTTGGACAAATTTCTGTTCTGACTTGCAGATTTCTTATGATCAGCTGCAGTTTGGGTTTCAACTGGAGCCCCAAGAGAAGAGTTATAACTGTCTGATTTCCTAATATATGATAAGAACATTTAGAAACTGTTTTTGATAAAGTACAAGCTGGATACTCCATCTACTTTCTGCTTTATATGCCATAAACATCAGGATTAACCTAACTTCATAATCAGTAGATCTCAAACATGAAACTTAAAGGATGCCAAGGAAGAAAACCCAGAAATGCATTATAAAATTGCAAATAAAAGCTGAATACTGCTACTGTGCTACAACATAATCATAAACGGGGCCACTATATACGCGACGAATTTCTGCTTTTTGCGCGACAATCTGTACGCCCTATAAGGACGTACGCCTTCACCTGGCGTACGTATTAAAATATAGCAAAAAACAAGCCAAAAGTGGCAAATAAAAAAAACAAATACAAATACGTATTTTTTTATACGTCCTCATACGGCGTACAGAAAAATACGTATTTGTATTTCTTTTCTTTTTTTTTAAATAAATTAGTTGGGCTGGCCAACTTGGGCCGGCCCAACTCGGCCATAGCCTGTACGCCATACCATGGCGTACAGGGTAGGTTAAGAGGCCGCCGCGTCTTCTTCTTCTTCTCTTTTCTTCTCTTCTTCTTCCTCGCGGCGTGTCGTGGCGTACGCTTTCCGGCGTCTTCTTCCTCCCCTGCGGCTTCTCTTCTTCTCCTCCTCCTCCCTTTCTTTCCTTCTTCTTCTTCTTCTTCTCCTCCTCCTCATCTCCGACGATGGCGAGCAGTGGCACCGGTGGTGACCCCTCCGGCGAGCCTCGTGGCGGCGCGAATGGCGGGGATGGCTCTCCAGGCGGCGTGGAGAGATTGGCGGCTGGGGGCGGTGTTCCTGTTGCTGCAGAGGTGGCCGGTGGCGTTTCTGAGCTTCCTGGCGGTTGCGGCGGAGAGGTGGCCGGCGGCGGCGGAGAGGTGGCCGGCGTCGGAGATATGGCCGGCGGTGGTCCGGATGGCGATGCAGGACGAGGTTCTTGCCGGACTCGATTTATCCGAGCGCGGGGCAGACGAGGAGGGGGACGCGGACGCGGAGACGATCCTGCGACACCCGGTCAGACTTCTACCTGGGGTAGTCGAGAGGTATGAACGGAATTGAAATTTATTTGAATTAATGAAAATTTAGAATGTAATAAATATTAAATTTAGAAATAGGTATTGCATTTAGAAATAGTTTATCTGTATTTAATTATAGATTTATTTAAAAAAAATTATAGTTATATTTGAATAATTTATAGTTATGAATTTTAGAAATTTATTTTAAATTGATGAAAATTTAGAATAAAATAAGTATTGAATTTAGAAATAGATATTGCAACCAAATATTGTTGATCTGTAATTAATTCTAGATTTGTTTCAATTAGAAATTAGTGATTTGTAATTAATTATTATTTATGAATTTTAGAAAATATTATTTATGAATGTTAGAAATTTATTTTGAATTGATTAAAATTTAGAATAAAATATGTATTACAATTAGAAATTAGTGATCTGTAATTAATTATTTATTAATTTTAGAAATTTATTGTTGATCTGTAATTAATTCTAGATTTGTTTCAATTAGAAATTAGTGATATGTAATTAATTATTATTTATATTTTAGAAAATATTATTTATGAATTTTAGAAATTTATTTTGAATTGATTAAAATTTAGAATAAAATATGTATTACAATTAGAAATTAGTGATCTGAAATTAATTATAGATTTGTTTAAAATTAATATTTAGATTTGAAATTGTTGATATGTAATTAATTTTAGAAATTTATATTTATGTTATAAAAATTGAATTTGAATTTAGGTATTGAATTTTGGATTTCAGTTATAATAATTTAACTTGAATTTAGAAAAACAAATGTGTATATGAAACTAAAATTTATGATATGAAATTAAAATAAAAATTAAGGAATTTATGTTGTTATTAAATTGTGATTGAATTTAAAGAAATATATTAGCAAATTAAGATGACAAATTAGATCTATATTTTGGCAGATAATGTAGTTGTTTAAGAATTTAAAAATTTGACGAGTTAATATGTTATTAAAAGGCTTTGCAAGCCTCGATGTTGTCTGTGAGACGGCCCCGACGTGGCTCCCGTCAGCTGGCGCGGAGGAATCCGGTCACAGCATCGGCTCGTCGGGCCGCTTCGGTGGCCGCTTCAGTGGATCTGCTTCCCGTCCTAGACGTGACACAGGACGTCGCGACGGGAGTGCAGGTCGTCCTAGAGGACTTGGGGAGTACAGGTCGCGACACAGGACGTCGCGACGCGACGAGAGTGTAGGTGGGCGTGACCAGGTCTGACCCGTCGCTGTCTCTGTCTTCCTCATCGACCTCGTCCATGGATCTGGAGGAGGAGGCAGTTGCCGTTGCCGACGCGGCCTTCCAGCGCGACTATTATGATGGACCCGCAGAGGACTTGGGGATGGACGAGTCTCCCTAGCAGGCGGATCCGGCTTCTCAGCAGGGGGATCCGTCTCCGCAGCACGTGGATCCGCCTCCGCAGCAGGCGGATCCGCCGGCTCAGGAGCAGGCGGATCCGGTTCCCGAGCAGGCGGGTCCCGTGGAGCCTTGGATGCCAGGAGGGCCCCTCGTTCCTCACCTCCTGGGTACGTATACGACCCACGTCGCCAGGGTCGTATGGGACATGACATTGGCGTTGGCACTACCAGAGCCCCCACCACCCGTTGCGCGCGTGGATGATACGGTACCTCTTTGATGTAGTCTAAGATTTGTTAATAAAAATATGAAAATGCTATATATAAATGTATAAGTATAATACTAATTTTGTTATTTCTTTTTCAGATGAGGAAGGTTATGAAGACGTACACCAGGAAGTCGTGGCATTGGGAGATGGACCAGCACATTACAGCGGCTCCTGACACCTGGTGGGATTTTGCGCAGCGGAGCCGTATCACCTCTCTGAGGGAGGTGGACTTCAGGAGTGTCGACGACGTGCTTATTTCTGCGTTCGTCGAGCGATGGCATCCGGAGACGAGCTCGTTCCATTTCCCATGGGGTGAGATCACTATCACGCTCCACGATGTCACGCGCATCCTGGCGATTCCCTCGACGGCTTGAGCGTCACCACAGATATGGCGAACTCCGTCGTCAGAGAGCACGTCTGCGCTGTTACTGGGGCGAACCAGGAGTTGTTGTCCCTGTGGTTCGGTGGTGGCGGTATTCCGATAGAGTCCCTCTCGCTGAGGTCGATTGAGCAGCTATCCAGTCCAGAGAGGGATGACCGACGCATAGCGTCCATGTACTTGATGACGCTCCTCGGCTGTACCGTTTTCCCGGACAAGTCGACGAACGCCGTCAAGTACAAGTACATGGCGCTAGTCTATGACCACGACCGCAGCGGTTGTTATGCCTGGGGAGTCGGCGTACTGGCTGTCCTGTATCGGAATTTGGGTGAGGCGTCACGGGCCAGGGCGAAGGGCATTGCAGGGTGTACACTTCTTTTGAGGGTAACTATTAATTTATTTTAAATTATTTTTAAAATATATGATATCATATGCTTACGGGTTTTTATATATATGTAGGCCTGGATTTGGGCGTACTTTCCTACTTTCCGAGGTCACGCTGTCCTTGACCTGGAGGCCATGGTGGATACGAGGGCCGCTCGGAGAGACGGGAGGGAGGTTCCTTAGGGACGGAATTCGGAGCGGCTGATGGCTATTCGCCGCATTTTAGACGCCGTGAGATTTGACGAGGTAATACTTTACTGTTTTATTGCTTTTCGTTTAGGAAATTTATATTATGAATTTACGCTTTGAATTTAGGTAATTAAAATTATAAATATACGTTTTGAATTTAGGTATATAATGGCCTCGAAAAAAAATTAAAAACATGAAATATAAATTTTAGGTTGCCTGGACACCGTGGGGTCCGTTAGACTTTACGACCCGTCAGTACGCTCATTCTTTGTATCGAGGCATTATTCAGTGCCTCGATATACACGAGCCGTACATGCCGGACCGAGTCCTCCGACAGTTCGGTTACAGGCAGGGGGTTCCAGAGGATCCACCAGCGCCACGCGAGGTGAAGAGACGGGTCGACTTGAGGGCGTATGATCTTCAGTACGCTGACGAGCTGTGCACATGGGATGCCGACCCTAGACTGACGATCGAGCTTCAGGACATGATCCATACCACCTTCGCCTGGGACACTGACGATGCGTACATCGATTGGCTGGAGCAGATGTCACATCCTTATGTGGACGCACGGTCTCCTAGACAGGATCGTCCAGGTCTGGCTCCTGTCGTCCCTCCAGCTCCACCGGTGTCTACTCTCATGGTATGATACATTTTATTTATCGCTTATCATTTTTACGTGCTTAAAATCAGTTTAATTGTAATGGAAATCATTGTCGTGTATTCAGCGGACCCAGATTATCGCCGGTCGGATGCGGCGTTTTTTAGAGGAGAGGGACGAGCTTCCACCAGATGTTACTGCTACGATTATTTCGTGGATTCATGATTTGATAGGTCACGAGGCGCCTGCGACTGATCCCTTACCGCGTGCTTCTCAGAGATTTACTGATTCACAGCACGAGAGAGGAGATGGTAGCGGTAGAGTCCCCGATGATGACTAGATTGTAGGATCATGTATTTATGTGGATTAGACACTTGTGTTTTGGATCATGTGTATATATGTTTTGGTTGTTTTGGTTAAATTGCATGTTATTATATAACGAAATACTATACTATATAAGTGTAACGAAATGAAATATAACGAAATACTATACTATATAAGTGTAATTACATAAAATATAACCGAATACTATACTATATAAGTGTAACAGAATGAAATATAACGAAATACTATAGTGTATAAGTGTAACGGAATGAAATATAACGAAATACTATAGTGTATACATGAAATATAATCGAATACTATAGTGTATACATGAAATATAATCGAATATTATAGTATATAAGTATAATTACATGAAATATAACCAAATATAATAGTGTATAAGTATAATTACATGAAATATAACCAAATACTATAGTATATACATGAAATATATTCGAATATTATAGTATATAAGTATAATTACATGAAATATAACCAAATACTATAGTGTATAAGTATAATTACATAAAATATAACCAAATACTATAGTGTATAAGTATAATTACATGAAATATAACCAAATACTATAGTATATACATGAAATATAACCAAATATTATAGTATATACATGAAATATAACCAAATACTATAGTGTATAAGTATAATTACATGAAATATAACCAAATATTATAGTATATACATGAAATATAATCGAATACTATAGTATATAAGTATAATTACATAAAATATAACCAAATACTATAGTGTATAAGTATAATTACATGAAATATAACCAAATACTATAGTATATAAGTATAATTACATAAAATATAACCAAATACTATAGTATATAAGTATAATTACATGAAATATAATCAAATACTATAGTATATACATGAAATATAACCAAATACTATAGTATATAAGTATAATTACATAAAATATAACCAAATACTATAGTGTATACATGAAATATAATCGAAATACTATACTATACAAGTATAATTACATAATCCTTCATACTGGGCCTATTTGGGCCCAATTTCTCATTTTTTAGTTTTTCACCAATTTCTTCTTCAATCCTCCATATTGGGCCTATTTGGCCCCAATTTGTCATTTTCTCATTTTTCCACACTTTTCTTCTACAATCCTCTATATTGGGCCTATTTGGGCCCAATTTCTCATTTTTTAGTTTTTCATCCATTTCTTCTTCAATCCTCCATATTGGGTCTATTTGGCCCCAATTTGTCATTTTCTCATTTTTCCACACTTTTTTTCTACAATCATTCATATTGGGCCTATTTGGGCCCAATTTTTCATTTTTTCATTTTTTCACACTTTTCTTCTATAATCCTCCATATTGGGCATATTTGGGCCCAATTTCTCATTTTTTCATTTTTTCACACTTTTCTTCTACAATCCTCCATATTGGGCCTATTTGGGCCCAATTTTTCATTTTTTTATTTTTCACCCATTTCTTCTACAATCCTCCATATTGGGCCTATTTGGGCCCAATTTCTCATTTTTTCAATTTTTCACACTTTTCTTCTACAATCCTCCATATTGGGCCTATTTGGGCCCAATTTCTCATTTTCTCAATTTTTCACACTTTTCTTCTACAATCCTCCATATTGGGCCTATTTGTGCCCAATTTCTCATTTTTTTCATTTTTCACCCATTTCTTCTACAATCCTCCATATTTGGCCTATTTGGGCCCAATTTCTCATTTTCTCAATTTTTTATACTTTTCTTCTACAATCCTCCATATTGGGTCTATTTGGGCCCAATTTCTCATTTTTTCATTTTTCACCCATTTCTTCTACAATCCTCCATATTGGGCCTATTTGGGCCCAATTTCTCATTTTTTTAATTTTTCACCCATTTCTTCTACAATCTTATGCACAATCTGAGTGTTTTACAGCTGTATCATCAGTGTGATACAACTCTCTCATAGCTGTTATGCACAATCTGAGTGTTTTACAGCTGTGTGCTAGCTGTTATGCACAACTCTTCTCTTGTATAAATAGTGTTATCCCTAGAGTTACTGCGTTATCACCATTGCAATTGAAGCTCTGGGTGGATCATCACCATTATTCGGTAAGGTTCTCCTCTCAACTTAGATCTTGTTTGAGTTTTATGTTTATGAAACATTCAGTAATGGATTTATCATATTCATAGGAAAATCAAGCACTACATCGCATAATGGCCTCTTCATCTTCATCGTCAACAAACGCTGACCGGCTATGCTATTGTAAGAGATCTGCAATTATCCGTGAGTGGCATATGCCGTTCAACTATAGAATGAGGTATTGGGGATGTCCGACTATGGAAGGGGGGTGTGACTTCAAGAAGTGGCTTGATCCACCCTACGATGAGAGGACACAAAGGGTTATAGCACAACTGTGGAGCGAAAAACAACAACTTGCTAACCGAGAGGAAGAGCTTTGTAACAAAAATGAAGAACTTGTTAAGGAAAATGCAGAACTTGTTCAGTTGATCCCCCTTCACACAAGGGTGATGCGCCGTATAGAAAAATATCCTTTTAATGTGAGGGGCAAAGCGTTGTATGAACAGAAATTAAGAGAGATACAAGGCCGTAAATGAGTTCATGTAATGTTTGTATCGCTGTTGTAATTTGTGTTGGATTTTATGTAAGTTAATAAAATAGATATATTATCAGCATTTTCAAATTGAGATTACACAAGTAAATCAGACACAAATGTGAAGTTCATCTGCTCTTCAAATTTAGATTACACAAGTAAATCTACTTCTTCAACTAATCTACATCTTAAACTACACCGGAGGATCTGGAGGACGGCTATATCTAATGCGATAATCCCGAAATTGTTGAATCCTCGACTGAAATTGATAGTCCCAACCATCGACACTTGGGTGTTTGAATCGACGCCAAGCGTACGGAGGGGGAGGTAGTGGACAACCATCCTTCAACGACACCTACATAGAAAACACAAAATATGATCGAGCTTTGTGTTTTAGGGTAAGCACAAATATTACTAGCTATTTAAAAACAATAACTATACCGGTACAAAGTGGTTTCGGTTTCCTACGAGAGCCATCGTCAATATCCGTGTTGGAGGGCCGAGGCTTTCGTAAGAGGCCCTCATTGGTAAGCACAAGCACGGGCCATCCCAGGATAATAGGACAAGAGCAACTTGGTATAGCGTGGCAAACACTAAACCAATCATCGGCATGTCGAGCCAGTACTCCTCGCTGCAAGGACTGATGACATAGTTGACCCGAAATATAAGGTCCTCGTAAGTGATCCCCGGGTGTAGTATGAGCAAGATGGGCATGTACAGATCTCTGTTGTCAAACAACTCGCCTGCCATCTGCATTCGAACCATAGGATATGCAGTCTCTTCTGATCCCATCAATACAGCCAGTGTCCGATATCCACAATGCCCGTCTGGAGATACATCTCTGGCCCCGTTAATGTATGGAAACCAAAAGTAATCCACATTCTTAACCCAAAGTTCACCCCCATATAAATCACGGGTTGTTCAGGGAGCTGCTGCGATCCTGTCCCTTCAGATTGGCTCCCTTGGGTCCCAGTGCCCGGCGAAGCTCCTCTTGGTCCCTTCTTGCCACGACCCCGACCTCTACCTTGGCTTCCACTGGCCTTGTTCTTCTCAATCTCATCTAACTCAGCCCTTCGATGCTCAAACAAGCTCGGCTCCCTCTTGGTGTCGTACTTTGTCGAACCCTTTGGCCTTCCTTTTGAAATGATTCCCGTGGGCTCCTGCATCAAAGTTTCATGCGGGTGCTGCGTGTTCCAGAACACGTCGGTGATTTGCTCTACTTGGTCCTTGCTCAATGTTTTAGCGTGCCACATTTGATCCATTTCCTTCCATATCAACTCTTGAACAGACATCTGTTTTGTGTCATCAACTGGCTCTTCTTCTGTGTAAACCCTATCCCATTACAATTGCTTCCAGAAGCGGTGTATCTCACTCGGCATGATCGGCGTCTTATCAATTATGGCATTTGCGATTCTGTGGACACATGGCAGGCCGAAGCAGTCTCTCATCCAGTGATCATCACACTCATCAGGGAAATCATCCGCCAATATCTGCTTATACAGATCAAACAACATTTCCAAGCACCTATCCGACACTTTGAAAAATAGCCTTGAAAACAACACTCTTATTTCTGGCGGCATACCATCAAACATCGTTGGTGTTTTGGTCCGTGACATCTCCATGGTCGCACGCACTTGCCCAATTTGACCCTCGATCGCATGGTGTATCCTTACTACCATTCTATTAAAACCACCAATGCTAGAATTCAGAATTTGCTTCAACACGTGATGCATACCCTCAACCCTATCAAAAAACATGAAAAGCATTGCGTTACTCCCACATTGAGCCATGAACAAGCAAACTACTGAACATCGTACAAGGGTTACCTGTTTGAAGTCCTCGTGAAGAAGTGAAGATGATGATCAGTCCATGCTCTCACTATGCTTTCCTTGTGAGGATTCGTCCACGTCTTCTCAATGTATCGAACGAGGCCACTCTTCCACGATGTCCTCAATTGCACAAGCCTTTCTTCGTAGATTTCCTCCGTGGTTGAACACCATAGTGCCCAACATTGGCCGCAAAACCTTTTCACTTGTTTTTTATCCTTCAATATTGGGAGAGCATATGCTTCTATGTTATGCTTAATATGCACCCAACACAAAAGGTGTTTTACTTCATCTTTGAAAACTATCCGAATTGCATTAATGAGGGCCTTCTCTCGATCAGTCATGATGGCGGCCGGCATAACACCCAAATCTTTAAACAAACACAAAAGTTTCTCCATTATGAACTTGTAATGCCCAACTTCTTCTTGTCGTGTAAATGCATACGCAATGTTGAAGGTCTTGTGCGTGGAAGTGAAACCGACAATCTCCACCAATGGCATTTGATACCTATGGATGAATGTAGGAAAACAAATGAATGTAAGAAGTCATAGAATATAACATATAATTCATATCAATGCTATAAATCACTACTATTATATTGTGTTGAAAATGTAACACAAATCCAGCACGTACCTATTTGTCTTGTATGTGGCATCAATAATTATCACGTACGGGAACATCTTCAATAGGTGGAGCGAGTCCGGGTGAGCAAAAAATAGGATATCAGTCTCTTTCGTAGACACCTTTGTAAGAGGAAATACCCGGTAACTATTTTCTTTCAAAAAGTTCAGAGTCCATTGCGTAACCGTCAATTCCCCTTGATCTTCATAACGCACCTTCTGCAGAAAGTTGGAAACTTGTTTCATGGATGTAACATTTTCGGGGAAGAACTTCTTCAACTTCCCAACAATAGTCCTAGGCGTCACGAACGTTTCGCCCAAAGCTTTGGCAATGCGCTCCTCATCCGGGGTCATTCTGCCCATGTATGGATGCCCAAGAAAGCTAGTCGGAAGCTTATGGTTGTGGCATCCATCTATCACATTTAGGATCCATTTCTGAGTCACTTCCCCTGGCTTCTTCTTCAATCTAACACCATACAACTCAAATGTGCATCCGGACTTCTTCGAATGGGATTTATGAATTACCTCAACTTCCTCTTCTGAGTCACTACCTTTCTTTCTCCCCGATCTAAACTCACCAAAATTCTCGCACGTCAAACTAACACTTCTGACATTTGACTTCTGAATGACTAAAACCATCATCAAATCTTTGCCCATATTCCTAACCCACTTAACCAATTCCTCTCGGCTATCCCAGCTCAGATTGGTACAAAATTCATCTCCATAATCTTTTCCCTATACATGTTTACATCATCAATAATGTTACAATATATGGATTGCAATTGTAATATATAACTAAACTGTAATTGTAATACATAACTAAACAATAATGTTACAATATACGGATTGGAATTTGTTAAATTTAGATGTTTGTAGCTAACCAATATTAACTATAAAATACAACTATAATTGTAATACAAAACTAAACTAAAGACTAAAACAAATTGATAGCTTATCTCACTAAACATAAGACTTTTAACATATATCAAATTCACAACAATAATCAACTTCTCCACTACTATTAATCACTAATCTTTTAACATATATCAAAACAAATATAGGCCTCTACCGCTAAATCGTCATCATCTTGTCCACTACAACTACATACTAATCTATCTTTTAACATAATAAAATTTAGGCATCTACCGCAACACCATAATCATCTTGTCCACTACAACTAAATACTAATCTATCTTTGAACATAATAAATATAGGCCTCTACGTACTTAAGCTATATTAATTATAACTAATTTCAATCTTAATCATTCCATACACACTAACCTCAAAATTACCATCGTCGAAATCTTCATCGTCGAAATCTTGATCGACATAATCTTCAGCATCTTCATCGTTGAAATCTTGATCGACATAATCTTCAACATCTTCATCGTCGAAATCTTCATCATCTTCTCCACTACTACTCCAATATGACATTTTTTGTAAAATTTGTTGTTTCGATCTTACCATTTGTCAACTTCAAAAGCTATTTTATAGGCACAAATATGGCCGTTGGAATAACGGGTAGTTCTGTACGCCTCCAGAGGGCGTACGCCGTACCATGGCGTACAAGCCAAATTCTAACGGCTATTTTCCTGTACGCTGTATCTTAGCGTACGCTAGAATACAGCGTACAAGAAAATAATACAACAATTCATTAAAATTCAAAACACCAACAAAAATATAATAAAATAAGTTGTACGCCATTCCAGGGCGTACGCCCTCATAAGGCGTACAGATTGTAGCGCGCAAAGCAAAAAAGTGTAGCGCATATAGTATCAGCCATCATAAATTGCTCTCAGTAACTGATCAGAATAACAAGGGAAAAGAAAGGAGAATGATTTCTTCACATGAACTTTCCCCTTTGAAGTTACAATATGTCCTTCTAATCTAGCTCAAATTGAAACCTTACCTCTTTTTGGGTTAACATGACATATAAAAATGCAGTGAACGAACCTAGGAAAGTGAGGATATCTTAAACTTTATTTCCCCCTTCTTTTTTCACTTCTTTCTAATCAAAATATGGAATCCACTTTGTTCAGCTTCATAGATTATCAATTGCTCACATCAACACAACAACTTTCCTAACCTAACTCAAAAGGAAAGAAAAGAATAGAAAAGATTACTTGAAAACAAACAAAATTCTAACAGAAGTCCTTCTCACAAGCAGAAGACTCAGCTGCTTGCCTTGCTCCCACATTGAAGAACTCACTGATAACTTCCAGCGGCATCCCCTTGGTCTCTGGCACCTTAAGATACACAAAGAACCAGGACACGACACAAACCAAAGCGTAGATGCCAAAGACGCCGGCCAGGCCAATGGACGACAGCATTGCAGGGAGGGAGTAGGTGACGGTGATGTCCCCAAACCAGAATACCAGAGAGCAGATGGCAATGCAGAGCCCACGCACACGAGTAGGAAAGATCTCAGAGCACAGAATGTTTGGTATGGGGCCGAACCCCATGACGAAGCAGCAGAAGTAGAGCACCACACTTATGGTTGACAATATGGCGTGTGGGACCTGCCCCATGTCTATCACATTGGCAATCACTAGAATCACCAGTGAAGCTATCAGAATTGGTATTGTGTTTAGCAGCAGAAACCTGTAAAACACAAAATGGAGCAAGAATCAGTTGGACTAGCTACTTAGAGTTCAATGGATAGATTTTACCTTCTACCGGAAATATCCATCAGCTTCATGGCAAGTCCTATGCTTGGAAGCATAAGCAGTGTGGTGAGAGCGCTAATGAGGATAGAGGAAGAGGATGGGCTGAGGCCGAGGCTTGACATTAGAACCCCAACTCCGGCTTGCTCAAGAATCTGAGGCGTGTAGTAGAGAACCCCATTGATGCCAGAGAACTGAGTACACAAAAAAGATTGCCCATCAGACACATACTTGTTGAACCAAAACAAACAATACAAAAATCTTAATTACCTGTTGAAGTATCTGAATTCCCACACCAACAATCAATGCATGCTTTACTCCCGGCTCAAACAGCTCCTTCCAACTAGGCCCTTGGGTGGCTTCCTCGGATGGCTTAACCTTCCCAGCTGCACCGGGAGGCTGATTCATGATCTGGATAGCAGACTGACTCACCAAAGCAGCAGCCTGGACCGTCTGAGGTTCGTCAGCCACGTCATGACCGCCCACCTCCTGTTTAAGGTACACCCTCTTGTACTCCCCTTCTTTCTTCCCACCTTGTCCACTCTTCTCACTATACTTCCACGCCAGCTGCCACCCGCCTCCAATCCCCGTGCTATTCACCAACTCACCACCACCACCACCATGTGTCAAGCTGCTGTTGCGCCTCATGTTGAAGATACTCCCACCAATATTGCCTTGGTTCTGATGGTTTGACGCGAAGCGTGACAACAACGGGCTTTTAGCGTTCTCTTCAGCTTCATCATGGCCGTCCTCTGAAGCAGAGTCCTGGCTGTCAGCCTGGGCATCCTCCGGGTCCCACTCGTCGTTGGAGCCATGGTTGCCATCAGTTGCATTGAACATGCTGCCCAAGTTGGGGAAGAGCATGCTCCGCATGCTCCCCGTGGTGTTAACGTTCTCATGGACGCTCCCGAAGAGCGTGACGAGAGGATCCATCATCTTCGAGCCCGGGTTCGCCATACTCCCGCATCTGGACACCATTCCCAGGGCACTCTGCCCCGTCACTGGCCTGGCGATCCACGACTGCCCTCGCTCTGGACCGTATAACTTGATGTGGTTCTTGTCAATGGTGGACTCCTCGTTTTCAGGGCTGATCACATACTCTTCGATCGATGTCTCGCCTCCTGTTCCCAGACCTTCTACAAGCAATGCCATCTCACCTGCCAAATAGAGTAGACTTTGCATCTCTTAGGTGTTAATTCATATTTCCAATTGTGTCAAATGATTAAGAAATGGGCCAAATTAATGGGGGTTGAATTTTGAAAGAGATAAAAGAATATGGAAGAAGTATCTAGAAAGGTGTAAGTGGGAGAATTACGATAATTGTTTAGAATTTTAGAAAAAAATGTGTAAACTTAAAATATTCTGTAAGCCTATAAATAGGCTAATATTTTGGAGCATGGATCAAGAGAGCATGGAGAGTATGTAAGCTCGAATATGAGAGGTGTGAGATGTCCCATATAATATAATAAAGAGTATTGTTAGTTACCCGTAAAACACATTTTATACATTTTTACTTTATGATATAAAGTCGTTTTTTATAGTGTTTTTGCTTCGATTGTATTCGGTGAGTGTACAAGCGTGATGCTAGGGTCGATTCCCTAACTTTAAATACCTTGATTTTAAAACATGAATACGTTAGTAAACTCACCCGTGACATCTTCCTTGCCGCGCAACTGGCGCAAGACTTTCTCAGCCTCCGACATCTTCCCTTTGCTGACAAGCCATCTCGGAGACTCCGGCAGGTAAAACACCGTCAAGGCGAGATACAGGAGAGACGGGACAGAGACGACGCCGAGCATCAGGCGCCAGCTGGGCGAGTCCATCAGCGACATTGAGAATATCATACAGTAGGAGAAGAGCATCCCTCCAGAGCCAGTGAACTGAGGGAGGGTGTTCAGCTGCCCTCTGATCTCGGGCGGCGCGGTTTCAGACACGTAGATGGGGACAAGGGTGACGGCGAGTCCCACTCCGAGGCCGTCCAGCAGCCTCCCCAACAGCAGAACGTAGATGTTGGGGGACCAGAACATGACCAGACCACCGAGGAAGTAGAATATGGATGAGAATATTAGCATCGGGCGTCGCCCAAGCTGGTCCGAAACCGGCCCGGAAAAGGTGGTGATGAATGTGGCTCCGATGAGGGACATGGATAAGATTAGCCCTTCCATGGTGGGTTGAGACTCCAGCTTGAATTCCTTCTTGATGTATATCACAGCTCCTGTGGAATGTAAAATGAATTTAATATCAGAAAGAAACAAGTGTTGGATTGAGATTTTGAGTGTTTTTTGTACCTGCAATTGTTGCATTATCCCATCCTTGCAACAGATTGCCCATGGTTGCAGCCAGGGCTGCATAAACCGCTCCTCTCGTTTCACTCGCCCCCATATTATTAATTTATCTCGCCTAGAAGACAATCGAAATGTAGTGTTAATTAAGGGCTTCTCAGATCTCATCTTTCAACAGCTAAACCAATCCTTCATCATGTTACATGTGAATAGTAAATGAACACATCGTGAAACTTGTAAGGACGGCCATTGTTACAAACATTTGGTTTGCAATTTTTTAGTGGAGATCCAAGATCTGCAAGTAAACATAATGCGATAGGACTAACCCAAATTTTAACTGGGCAAATTTTGATATCGAATGCTGCAAAAATACCTCTTGGAAGCAGAAGCAGAGAAAGTTGTCACCTGGGTACTACAATCTTGGTTGGAGGAGCGAAAGATACAGAAACTCTTTTGGCATGGAAATCACATTAGCCCAGAAAGGAAACAAATCATACGAGGCATTAATTATAAGGGAAACTGCTAATTTTTTCTGTTTTGAGAAATATGGGGTGTAGGAGGAAGAGAACGTATTACTAGTTCCAAGTATTTAGACCGGAAAATGACCCAAAATAGTAATAACTGAAATAGCAACTTGTACATCCCAAATTAGACATGTTTATACAGGCTAAAGACATGTTTTTTTACTCGTATAAATCCTGCTTACTCGAATAACACATTAATGATATGCGAATGAATTAACAAATCATTTCCATGGTTCTATCACAACAATTATTTATAAGAGAAATGAGAACCACTTTAATTTGTACCGTTAGATTTTAGAGAAAGAACGGTCCATATTAGTCTTTCATTAAAATGATAAAAAATTGATCCTATTGAAATTTTCCCGTATTATACGCATTTTTGGGGAAAATTTTGTTTGCACCTCATTGTGAACATATTTTTTATGTTCATCACCTCGTTAGATTCCATGTCGAAATTTCATCAACTTTTTTTATACATGCATGTTCATCGTTGTTAATCACTTTTGTCCGTCGATGTTCATCACTTCTTTATGCACGCATATGCATGTTCATCGTTTTTCTCCTATACGTTCATCATTGTTCGCGTAAACATGTTTTTCGTTGTTCATCACTTTTGTGCTTTAATGTTCATCTCTTTCATGCCCTGATGTTCATCACTTTTGTACCTAGATGTTGATCATTTTTATGCATGCATGTTCATCACTTTTCTCCTATACGTTCATAACTTTCCGTGTGAACATGTTTTTGATGTTCATCGCTTTTCTCCTATACGTTCATCACTTTTCGTGTGAACATGTTTTTGATGTTCATCGCTTTTCTCCTATAGGTTCATCACTTTTCGTGTGAACATGTTTTTGATGTTCATCGCTTTTTTCCTATACGTTCATCAATTTTCGTGTAAACATATTTTTTATGTTCATTATATTTTGTCCTTTGATGTTCATCACTTTTATTCTCAGATGTTCAATACTTTTGTACCTAGATGTTCATCACTTTTTTATGCATGCATGTTTATTGCTTTTCTCCTTTATGTTCATCACTTTTCGTTGTGAACATGTCTTAGATGTTCATCACTTTTGTACATAGATATTCACCACCTTATGCCTAGATGTTCATCACGTATTTATGCATACATGTTTATCACTTTTTTTCATATATGTTCATCACTTTTTATGCTTATATGTTCATTTATTTCATGTCTATATGTGCATCACTTGTTTAGGCATACATGTGAATCACTATGCCAACATCATACAAGAAAAATCTACATTTTACTTACTTTAAACTTGATTTCATATTAAAGATTACTAATATTGCGTCATGTAAACATGCAATGAACATTAAATTATCATTTTTATAAGATTTAGGAGTTTAGAAAACAAAAAACACAAGGATAAAAACACTAGCAAATTTTGTATTTTTAGTTGTAAAGTGGTAAACATCGCTTATATACTCTGGAAAAAATTAGGGAGCAAAGTGATGAAGAGAAGGATGTAAACGATCAATTGACGGTTTGAGCAAATCAGCCATGGATGGGAAGGATAGAGAAGAAGGGAGAGAGAAAGCTAGGGCTGAGCAGCCATGGTCATCGGAGGATAGAGAAGGAAAAGAGAAATCAAAGGGTTTGAGAAATCTGTGGATATTTTTTGTCAAAATTTTAACCCTTTTCTTTATTTCCCATGAAAATTTTGGCCCCCGCGTAAACCATCGGCGACGAAAATATAAAAGTCGTCGCCAATGCTTAACAAATTTATTTAAGTATTTAAATAATATTAACTTTGGGCGATGAATTCAAAATTTGTCGCCCAAAATATGCATAGTGCGACTATATATAATGTTTGTCGCCAAATAATAATATTATTATTTATATGTTACTATTTTAGGCGACGAAATAAAAGTTTTGTCGCCCAAAATATAAATACAAATTAATATATTAAAAATAAGGGCGACAAAAAAAGCTCTTTCTCGCTCATACATAATTTAGGGCGACGAAAATAACTATTTGTCGCCCAATATCTATTTTGGGCGACGAAACAACGTTTTTGTCGCCCATGTGATATTTTAGGCGATGATTATTTGTTTTATCGCCAATAACTATGTATTGGCTACGGAAAAAAAATTGTCGCCCTAGATTAGAAATTTTGTCGCCCAAAGTCCTTTTTCTTGTAGTGGATGAACATATGAACAAAGTAGTGAACATCCGTGTTTACTAAGAACAAACACACGCACAAGGGTGGAACACATCTGGTGCGTTCTTAGCTCTCATAATTAAGGGTTCTCACTTGAACCTTTCCATATGTATTTTCTAATTATAATAGTGATTATCAATTTATCAACAATCGTCTTTTGTTGATCGATGAACATCATTGTATCACTGTTACTTAGTTTAATGTATCTATAAGAGTTCCTTTTAGGCGGAATTGCAAAAAGTATCGACTTTCTGATAGCTCTTTGTAAAAATACGGGATTTTGAAAAGTATTGCAAAAGTATCAAAAAGTATAGCAAAAATGTCAGATTTGTAAAATGAGAAAAAACTAAATTCATATTTTTATTTACTTTTTTTTTGTGAAAATTATATTTTTAATAAGTGCTAATTACATTTAAGAATTGATTGATAACAGGTTTAGGCTTCTCCCCCTCATCCCCTCAGCTTCTCCCCGACGGCCTCCTCCGGCGGCCTCGTCTGCTGGCTCTCCGACCTGCCCTTCTCCGACCTCCATCTGCACCGCAAACTTGGCCGACGAGTGCTTCTCAAGGTACCTCCCCTGTTATCCAGCCCTCCTTGCTTTGCCTCTTCCTCGAAGGCCGCCAATCCCCCCAACTCTCTCTCTTTATCTCCTCCTCCTCCTCCCACCGCCTGAACAGCCTCCCGATCCACCCCCAGTCCACCGGGTAGAACGCTGACGGCGGCAACACCGTGAAGTTGAGCCCCTGCCCTCCAGGCATCTCTCCGGTGCTGACCCGCTTCACAACCCGCGACACCAGGTACGGGCCATTGTGGCCCCACTTGTTTCCGTTGAACGTCAACGCAAATTCGTCTATGAATTCCCCCACGAGCGGGTGCCGCTTGTCGAAGATCACGAGGGCATTGTTCAGGCGGGTCCACTGCCCGCTCCTTGGATCCGAGTTTTGAGCTCTGATTACGTTCCGGAGCCCCAGTAGAGGCCGCAGGATGATGAAGTCTGTGTCCATGTAGATGCCTCCGTACCTGAAAGCAAAGAGTCTTATTATAACCTTGCACGCTGTCACATTCTTCAACATATACACCATATGTACGTATCTTTAATTAAACCTATAATTTGGCTCAGTTGTTGGCTCACTCTTGGGATATAACAGCATACACTTAAGTCATTTTTTACCTTCTTTCAATGAAATTAACGTGACCTTTTCCAAAATATTAATAATTAAAACAGCATCATTTATGATTTAGATAATACCAATAAGCATTATAACTGCGTCGACACATGGGGTTGCTTTAGGTGTGCCTTCAGTAGAATCTGCTTCTCTGCAGATAGCATCTATGCATGAGTTGATGTGTCAGGTAATTCTTATTCATGCTTTATGTAGCTTCAGAAATAATGCTCGAGTAGGTCTAGCCTTGAGTCTTGCCAGATTTTTGGATAATCTTTTTGGATTTAAGATGAGTGGAATAGATATCATTCATGTTCGTATTCAGACATTAACAATTTCAGATTTTGTTGGTTTTAATAGGAGTAGAATACCATTCGGGGGTAATTTAATGCATGTAACTGTGAGTGGCATTGAGCATATTGTGAAATTCTATAGGATTATGTATGTGTATGTATTATGACACTGCGGCTTGTAAATTTATTATGCAGCTTGTAGAATACCAATGTGGGCAATGCTGGTCCTTTTCATTTGGGATTGCCATTGACCAATAAAGTTCAGGCTGTTGAAGATAGTGTCTGATTCAACTCTTTTTTTGTTCCAATCCTTTCACATTCACAAGTTATATATGAATGCAAGGCTATCATCTAGCTAACATTTGAAATTTGAACCTTACATGTGTTTGTATTGAGAGTAAAGAGCATATGGCACTTATGAAATTTAAAATCGGCGAACATTTGAAATTTTGTGATATAACATAGTATTGGCTTGACTTCGTATACATGTGGCCTGATAAAGTACATAATGCTCTGAAATTTAACTTTTACTTTTTATGATATATGAACATTTCAGGTCGCATATTTCAGAACATTATGTACTTTATCAAGCCACATTTATAGATAGTTAGGTCAATGCTATGTTATATCACAAATATTCAAATGTTAACCGTTTTCAAATTTCAGAACAATATTCACTTTATCAGACGATATTTATATGAAGTCTGGTCAATGCTCTGTTATATAACAAAATTTCAAATGTTAGCCGATTTCAAATTTCAAAGCAATATTCACTTTATCAGGCCACATTTATACGAAGTCATGTCAATGCTCTGTTATATAATAAAATTTCAAATGTTAGTCGATTTCAAATTTCAAAAGCAAAAGAGTAAGAAGAGCAAAAAAATGACCTTGTTTGCTTTGTTTGTCATTATGGAGATAATCTACTTTCTTGTAATAACTGCACGTCATCTTACCATAAAACTTGCATTGGCCTTGAGGTGATTTTTTTTTTTCCTTCCATTGTTTAGTTACTTTAGTGGAAAATTGAAATTTCACCTGAAAATGGTTTATTGCTAGAAACATGCAGTAATCAGAGACATTTTGTAAAGCTAAAGCATGCTCACCCAATTCACTTTGAACTAATCAGGATACCTAGTTCGTATTGTGCAGCAAGTCTGATAGAGATGGTAGCCATGCATTTAAATTTGCTTCTTAATTATAAATAAAAATATTTATGTGTATGATGGCAGCGGTTCTTCCTACTTTTCATTTCCATGTCCCTTCCTGTCAACAGCACCTGATGCAGATGCAGCCCATGATGGCGGCCTATTACTCCAACAATGTCACCACTGATCATATTCCGTAGGTATTTCTCCCTTCTACTACCGATTGCACTCACCCCCTCTCTGTTTAAAGTTTAAATCCCCCTTTTCAGATCAGAAAACGGAGTAAAAATCAACCCCCTTGTCTATATAAGGAAAATGATAATTGGATATCTTTCATTGAGCAGTAGCTACCAAATATATACAAGGAAAGATTCTAACAACTAGGAGAGATTTAGCTAACAACCACCTACGATCTCTCCACTAATTCAAACACTAACAGACAACACTAATTGCATTAACTGAGTGGGTTTGCTAACACTAACAGACGTGCATAATTAAAGGAGAATACAAAGGAAATAGAATTACTGAGAACTTGTATCTACAATACGCACCCGCAAGCCGGACGATCGATGAGATAGACCGAGCTTGGAAACGATTGCTTCAAACTGAGGACGAGCAAGTGGTTTGGTTAGAACATCTGTGAGTTGATCACGAGTGGAGACATGAGTGACACGAATGGTGCCTTCTTGAACATGCTGGCGAACAAAGTGAATCGCTATGGCAACATGTTTCATCCGAGAGTGGAATACCGGATTGGAAGAAAGAAATGTTGCCCCCATGTTATCACAATACAACACCGGCTGTTGAACATGTATGTTGAGTTCCTTGAAAAGGGAGAGAACCCATAGGACTTCGCAGGCAGTGTCGGCTAGGGCACGATACTCGACTTCTGTTGAGGAGCGAGCCACGGCCTTTTGCTTCCTTGAACTCCATGAAATCGGGGTGGATCCGAGGTATAGGACGTAGCCAGTGGTCGAGACAAAGTCGTCACGATCGCCAGCCCACTCAGCGTCGGAGAAAGCATAGAGGGTTGTTGTTGAAGAAGGGAAGATGAGGATGCCGCGATTTACGGTGCCGGCGAGGTAGCGTATGAGCCTTTTAAGCGCAGCCAAGTGTTCAGTGGTGGGAGCCTGCATGAATTGGGATAGGCGGTTGACGATGTAGGCAACGTCGGGATGGGCCCAAGTACTGCAAGCTACCAACTAGGCACCGGAAATCTGACAGCGATGGAAGAGGCAGACCAACTCCTTTGAGCAGAGGGACAACAACGAAAATGGGAGTGGAGACGGGCTTTGTGGGGTCCATTCCGGCCTTGAGCAGGACATCATGGACATACTTTCGTTGGGAGAGAAACAAACCATTGTGTTGAGGAATAACTTCGACGCCAAGGAAGTAAGATAGAGAGCCGAGATCCTTCAGCGAGAACCGAGCAGCAAGTTTGAGGATGAGATTGGCAATAGAGGGATCAAAGTTACTTGTGATGATTATGTCATCAACATAGACCAACAAGTAGAGGGTAGTTGGACCATGATGAAACACAAAGAGAGAGGTGTCGGAGACTGAGTTGGAGAAGCCAAGCTGGAGAAGAAACGTGCATAGCTCAATGTACCAGGCTTTGGGCGCCTGTTTGAGTCCATACAAAGCTTTGTTGAGGCGGCAAACATGAGCAGGACAGTCGGGGTCAATGAAGCCAGGCGGCTGGCCCACATAAACCTCATCGGTGAGAGTGTCTTGAAGAAAGGCGTTGTTGATGTCGAGTTGCTTGAGCGTCCATCCTTGAGACACGGCGAGATGAAGGACAAGACGTACCGTCACTGGTTTGACAACCGGACTGAACGTCTCGGTGTAGTCCCACCCTGAGCGTTGATGAAAGCCCTTTGCCACCAATCGGGCCTTGAATCGATCAACCGAACCATCAACAAGATATTTGATGTGGTAGATCCATTTGCAACCGACTAGATTCTGAGAGGGCGATGGAGGAACAAGAGTCCAGGTGTTGTTGGAGCAAATGGCATCAAACTCTTGTTGCATCGCGGAACGCCATGAGGGATCCTTAAGAGCATGGGTAATGGTTTTTGGTTCAGATGGGGAGGCAATTTGAGCAGTAAGGTTGAGTTTCTGTATGAGTTTTGAGATGTTGCTTTTGGAACGATTTACAATTCCTTGTTCATGGATTTGTTGAATTGGAAAAAGGGGGTGTGATTTGTGGTGGCGGGTGGGATATGGTAGGGTTCAGAGAAGGAGTGGTAGGGTTGGGAATTATGGGCCTTGGAAGGGTAGTGGGAGTAGTAGTTGTGAGCCGGTGGTGTGTGGTCGAGATAGACGGGCCAATAGAAGAGGTTGGAGGACTGGGAGTGGGCCGTGCTGGAGAGGCCGAACTAGATGGGCTGGTAGTGGAATGTGGAGGAGAGGTGGTTACGGATTGGGCAGGTGTGGGTGGGGAGGGTGGTAGGTTAGTGGGATGGAGTATGGGAAGAGACAGTTGGGCCCAATCTTCGATTGCAGGCTGCTGGGATGTGGGTATTGTGGCAAGCTTGAATGGAAAGTTAGTTTCCACAAACTGGACATGTCGAGATGTATAGATGCGCCGGAACTCGGGATCCATGCAATAGTATGCATTTTGATTGGGAGAGTAACCTACAAAAAGAACACACAACGGATCTGGATTCCAATTTATGAGAAGTGTAAGGTCGTAACCAAGGAAAGCACATACAACCGAAACTCTTAAGTTTAGAATAGTCGGCACATTTTTGAAAAACCAAAGAGTAAGGAGACTGATTTTGTAGTGTTGGGGATGGAAGCCGATTTATAAGATAAACCGCAGTTAGGAACGCATGAGGCCAAAAAACAGTCGACATACCCGAATGGCTTAACAACGCAAGCCCAGTTTCAACTATGTGGCAGTGTTTTCTTTCCGAAGTTCCATTATGTTCAGGTGTATGTGATGGAGAAGTAAAATGACTTATACCATTATCACTTAAGAAACCTTTTAAAGCCATAAATTCGCCTCCATTATCCGAGTAAAAAATCTTAATTTTTGATTTGGAGAATTTTTTTACTAGAGACCGAAATTTAATAAATGTAGATTGGACATCCGATTTCCGTTTGAGAGGATAAAGCCAAACATATTTAGTGAAATGATCCACAAAAATCACATAATATTTATAGCCATCATATGATAAAACTGGAGACATCCATACATCCGAAAAAATAATCTCTAGGAAATAATTGGAACGAAGAGAAGAACTTTTAAAAGGGAGCTTATGGCTCTTATTAGTGTGACAGGAGACGCAATTGGAAAGTTGAAAATTAGGAGAATCCAATTTTAGGTATTGCTGGAGAAGCTTGAAAACAGCAGTGGAGGGATGACCCAACTTATGATGCCAAGACTCGGAGGTGGAGAGGTGAACAGAGTGAACGGACGACGACATCTGCGGCCAGACGTAGACGCCGTCAATGCACGGTCCTTCAAGGAGTGTGTTGCCAGTTTCTATGCTCTTCACAATAAAACAAGTAGGTAAGAAAGTGATGGAGCAATTAGTTTGACACGGGTGACCTTCAAAGTCTTGGCACGGGTGACCAGGGGGGCCACCGAGTTGGAGAGGGTACCGACGAGAGCGCCGTAGAGCAGTTGGTCTTGGCGCATCCAGGAAGTGTACGCCGGATTCGGTGTTGTGGTTGTGTCGGTTTGGGTAGTTGTAGGCGGAGCAGGATGATCGCCAGTAAGAAACTTGAATAGATCATAGCCATTGAGGGTGGCTTGGATCTGACTTTTCCAAGTGATGTAGTTGGAAGAGGTAAGTTTGATTGTGTTGTGAAGATGAACGATGATGAATGGACGAGCACCATCGACAGGGTTGGCAATGGTGGTGGAGAATTCAGCCGCCATTGAAGGGAGGTTTTTGAGGGTTGGGTTTTAGAAGAGATTAATTAGGATCAAAGCTGATACCATATAAGGAAAATGATAATTGGATATCTTTCATTGAGCAATAGCTACCAAATATATACAAGGAAAGATTCTAACAACTAGGAGAGATTTAGCTAACAACCACCTACGATCTCTCCACTAATTCAAACACTAACAGACAGCACTACTTGCATTAACTGAGTGGGTTTGCTAACACTAACAGACGTGCATAATTAAAGGAGAATACAAAGGAAATAGAATTGTTGAGAACTTGTATCTGCAATAGTCTATGTCCTTGTTTTGGCTTTTCATCGGCTCCATCTCAGTATTCGAATATTGGATATTCCGCCCCTTTCTTTTTCATATGTTTTCTAGGGCCCAACTATGGTAAAATGTGCTTTCATTATCAAAGAGAATCTGTTGTTTTTTATTTTTCCAACTTGCTATGCCGGCTAGATTGATGTGCTTCATTATCCTCTTGCTTTGACAACTGAGACGAAGAAACACTACATGTGCTTGCTTGTATACTGTGACAGTGTTGAATAGGAAAGTAGTTATTATCCTCGGAGTTTCCGCGACCTTTCGAGTTAAGCACAATGAAAAGGGATCCCTTCGAGTGAGGAATGGAAGTTGTTCTAACCTTGTTGGATGATGCTCCAGTTGAAATGAAGGATTCAAGCTACAAATGCTGAATTTTGGAGGATGAAGAGAAGGGGTTGCTTGTGCAAAGAGTCGTACACTGGCAAGAAAAACAAGAGATATTAGTAGAGAGAGACGACAAAAAGTTATTCACATTTTGGACTAACTGTCCAAAATGTGAATAACTGAATCATCTTCTTCTTCAAAGCTTGTTTGCTTGCTTCTCAGACAACAAGTCCAGCGTCAGTAAAGTTGCTTGCGATCAAGGATCACAGGAACAACTCCACTCTGCTACCTCTAAAGCAGAGCAAGCTCCATCATCACCTCCAGAAGCTACGAAATCGAAGAGGAAAGGCAACAAGGCTCCGATCCCGATGACCTAATTTCCGATCGGATCCCGATTCTCCGTCCACTCTGCTAACTCTAAAGCAGAGCAAGCTCCAGCATCTTCCGTGGCGACTCCATGACCTTTCTCCACTTCAGAACCAGTGTGTCGTCATCCTTGCATACATGGCTGTTGCTTCCGCAGCACGACCTTGTTGTCGTCGTCCTCGCATCCATCGGTTGTTCACGACTCCTGCTGCTTCTGGACAATGGGAAGAAGACGGAGAATTCAGCGTAGCAGAAAATGGAGAAGAGAGCGGAGGAGCCGGCGACGGCGTAGGCGAGGGCGATTGAGGGGCCAACATGGTTGTGCGCCTCTTGGCCGGTGAGGGTGAAGATGCCGGAGCCGACGACAGAGCTGAAGCTAAGCCAGATCAGGTCCCACCAGGTGAGGCACCGTTTCATGGGGTTTTCGCTGGTTTTGGGAAGGGAGATGAGCTCGTAGTCGTCGCTGGAGCAGTGGAGGAGGCGGTCTCGGAGTCGGGGGAGGGTTTGGGAGACGACAGTTTTGTAGGCGACGATGGACTCGAAGGAGGGCTCCGGACGAGTTGCAGAGGTCGGAGGAAGAGGGAAGCAGAGGAGAGGAGGAAGAGGGAGACTAGTAAAATTGTGAGATTTGGAATTAATTAGGTTAGATTACTAGGATTAAGATTTTCTTTTACCTTTTATTTTCAGAAATTTTAATGATTTATTTGACTTTTATATTTTTTTTTAAAAAAAAATTAAACTCTTATTAATTGCAAAAAATTCAAAAAACTGGTAATTTTGCCATTCTTTTTAAAAGATAGATTTTTTACAAGTTACTATTGAAAATCTGATAATTTTGTCATTACGCTTTCCTTTTATGACTCTTTGGTGTATAACAGTAATTCATCTCATCACCATCATCATACCAGTAGAAATAAAAACACCAAGAATTAATAAATAAGTAAATGGGGAGATAACATAATTTAGTTTGAGAAAAACATGATCTAAAATGCAGACAAATTAACGAAGCAAAATAACAACATAATAATTATTTACAAATGGATTAAGACAATGATAGAACAGAGCGCCCGATTGGATCTGGATCATGTTAGCAGAGGTCCTCAAGATGTTGGGGTTATGGAGCCTGAAGCGAAGGACGGACGCGTAAGGGCTCGCACGGTTAGTGGCACGGTCTACAGACCGTGCAGGAACCACGGAAGAAAGCTTAAAAGCGAGCACGGTTAATGGCACGGTTTGCTAACCGTGCCAGATCTCGGAATTGCTCTCGAATAAATGGCACGGTTAACGGCACAGTTTGATAACCGTGCGGGACATTTTTCGGGAGTTAGATGGGCCGATTTCAGTGTTGTGTTTTGTGGGCTTTTCTAGGTTTTGTCCGTGTTGTTATTTAAACCCTAGTTGATCAATTGTAATCTTCAAGTCGTTGTAAGTTGTCATCACAATATTGAGAGGAGAAAGAAAACCCTGGCTTGGTAGTGCCCCCAGACGTAGTCAATTCTTGACGAACTAGGTTAACAATTCTTGTGTTCTTTGCTTCGTTTTCTATTCGTTACCGCATTTGAATCCTAACAACTGGTATCAGAGCAGGTTCTGGAGGTGACGATGGGAAGCGGAAAATCACCGGTGGAGAAGTTTGATGGAACGGATTTCGGATTCTGGAAGATGCAGATCGAAGATTACCTGTACGGTAAAGATTTGTATTTGCCGCTGGGTGAGAAGCCGGAAGACATGAAGGAAGAAGAGTGGAAGTTGTTGGACAGGAAATCGATGAGCGTGGTCCGCCTATCACTGTCCATGAACGTGGCGCATCACACGGTCAAGGCAGAGACGACGAAGGGTATGCTGGAAATTCTTTTCGCGATGTATGAGAAACCCTCTGCGGTGAACAAGGTTCACCTGATGCGGCGGTTGTTCAATCTGCGGATGACGGAGAGTACAGCGGTGACCAATCACTTGAACGAGTTCAACATGACGATCGCACAACTGAGTTCAGTTGAGATTGATTTCGACGATGAGGTACAAGCCCTAATCCTATAATCTTCTTTACCAGAAAGTTGGAGCAGAACGATTATTGCTGTTAGTGCTTCGGCGGGGAAGGCGAAGATCAAGTTTGATGAAGTCAGGGATCTGATTATCAGCGAAGAAATTCGCAGGAAGGCGTCAGGTACTGCTTCTGGATCAGCTTTGAATACGGGTAGCAGGGGGAGGTCAGACTCTAAGAAGTCGAATCGTGGCAGATCGAAGTCTAGAGGGAAGGATAAGCCCAAAGACAAGAGCATAATCAAGTGTTGGAATTGTGATGAAAACGGTAATTACAAGAGTGAATGTAAGGCACCGTTGAAAGATAAATCAGCGAATTCAGCCAGTGAAGATATTGCAGACGCGTTGACTCTGAGCGATTCAACGACAGGAACCACTGCAGATGCATCGATTTTGAGCGCGAGCAGTCCATTGGAGTCTTGGGTGTTAGACTTTTGAGCTTCGTTTCATTCCTACAGCAGTGCTGATATATTGGATCGTTACACCTCTGGAGATTTTGGTAAAGTCTATCTTGCTGATGATGAGGCTTTAAAAATCGTGGGGAAGGGTGATGTTAGAATCAAGACGCCGAATGGATCTGTGCTGCAGTTGCATGGAGTAAGGCATATTCCTGGTTTGAAGAGAAACTTGTTTTCTATTTGCCAGTTGGATGATGAGTGTTATGAAGTAAGCTTCGGCTGTAACAGCTGGAAGATAACCAAAGGAGCTATGATGGTAGCTCGAGGAAAGAAGGAGGGGACGCTGTACATGACGAGCAACGTCCGTGATAGCATTGCCATTGCAGGAGTAAACTGTGATGCAGACTTGTGGCACTGTCGTCTGGGCCACATGAGTCAGAAAGGGATGAAGGTGCTATGCTCGAAGGGTTTGCTGCTAGGTCTCAAGTCCGTTGAGATCGGATTGTGTGAAGACTGCGTGCTCGGGAAGCAGAAAAGGGTGAGCTTTGCGAAGGGTGGCAGAACCTTGAAGAAACAGAAGTTGGAGTTGATCCACAGTGACTTGTGGGGACCAGCACTTGTGACATCTCTGGGTGGAGGGTCATACTACATGACCTTCATTGACGATGCTACAAGAAAGGTATGGGTCTATTTTCTGAAGCAAAAGTCTGATGCATTTGATTCTTTCAGAAAGTGGAAGGCTCTAGTAGAGACTGAGACAAGTCTTAAGGTGAAGTGCTTGAGATCTGATAATGGTGGGGAGTATGAGCTTCGTGAGTTCAAGGAGTTCTGTGTTGAGAATGGAATTCGCATGGAGAAAACCTTGAAAGGAACCCCTCAAGAGAACGGCGTCGCTGAACGTATGAACAAGACCCTGAATGAACGTGCTAGAAGCATGAGGCTGAAGTGTGGGCTTCCAAAGATGTTCTAGGCGGATGCAGTCAACACTGCTGCATTCTTGATCAACCGAGGGCCATCAACTCCCTTGGAGAATGGGATCCCAGAGGAGGCTTGGAGTGGTAAAGAGGTAAATTTGTCCTTTCTTCGCGTATTTGGATGCGTTTCATATGTTCATATTGCTCCTGTTGAGAGAAGCAAGCTGGATGCAAAGTCTGTCAAGTGCACGTTTATTGGATATGGTGGGGATGATTTTGGATACCGGTTCTGGGATGAGCAGAGCAGGAAGGTTATTCGCAGTCGAGACGTCGTGTTCAATGAGCAGGAGATGTACAAGGATAGTCTGGGTGCATCAGAAACAACGAGTTCTGAACCTGAGGTTGTGGAGTTGGATATCTCAAACTCGGGTGGGAGCAAGGCGGTTCGAAGTGACTAGGAGGCCGTGATTGAGGAGGAGCCGAGTACCCCAGTGATTCCGCTGCGAAGGTCCACTAGAGAGCGTGGATCGCCTGACAGATATTCGCCGTCAAACTACTATATGTTGTTGACTGATGGTGGTGAGCCAGAGTGTTATGCAGAGGCATCTCGTGGAGAAGATGTGAGCAAGTGAAAGCTCGCCATGGATGATGAGATGGATTCGTTGAAGACCAACGAAACCTGGGAGCTAGTTGAGCTTCCAGCAGGCAAGAAGGCATTGCATAACAAGTGGGTCTACAGATTCAAGGAGGAGGCGAATAGAAGGAAGCGTTACAAAACAAGGCTGGTTATGACGCGAAAGACTCGCAAGGTCTTGCAGTTGATGAAGATTTGTGGAACTGAGAATCTTGCAGACATACTGACTAAGGTTGTGACCTTAGAGAAGTTGAAGCTTTGTATGGCTTCAACTGGCCTTGGTAACTGAGTTGAAAGCCTGACACTACCAGCTATGGGTTGATGAGGAGGACGATTATGATTGGAGTCAGTCTCCAGGTGGGAGATTGTTGGGGTTATGGAGCCTGAAGTAAAAGACGGACGCGTAAGGGCTCGCACGGTTAGTGGCACGGTCTACAGACCGTGCAGGAATCACGGAAGGAAGCTTAAAAGTGAGCACGGTTAATGGCACGATTTGCTAACCGTGCCAGATCTCGGAATTGCTCTCGAATAAATGGCACGGTTAACGACACGGTTTGATAACCGTGCGGGACCTTTTTCGAGAGTTAGATGGACCGATTTCAGTGTTGCGTTTTGTGGGCTTTTCTAGGTTTTGTCCGTGTTGTTATTTAAACCCTAGTTGATCAATTGTAATCTTCAAGTCGTTGTAAGTTGTCATCACAAGATTGAGTGAAAGAGAACCCTGGCTTGATAGTACCCCCAGACGTAGTCAATTCTTGACGAACTGGGTTAACAATTCTTGTGTTCTTTGCTTCGTTTTCTATTTGTTATCGCGTTTGAATCCTAACACAAGATTCTTTCACTAGGGGTTTGATGAAGACATGGATTCTTTCACTAGGGGTCAGATTCCTCGTAGCCAGGTTGGATTACACATCACAACTCAGTACATTTTTTTAATTGGATTACACATTTCGAGTTAGTTTATCCGGATACTAATTTCGTACAAGTTAAATAGTTTTAGGTTCTGATAGAGCAAACACTAATCTCTTCTGCACAGAATGGATGTTTATTTACATGTACACTCAACTAAACTTAACAATGCACAATCATACATTACCTGAAGCATCAGAAAGATGCAGCTCAGCTCACAGCTAACAAAATACAGCAAACTAAAGTGTGCATCAGTTTCCATCGTTTTTTCCAGAGTAATCTGAATCCATTTTGCAGTGTAGAGAGAACTGATTTGCATAGATAGCACATCCTACTAGTTCAAAACAGAACTTCCCCACATTTTTCTTGGTGAAACTTTCTTTCAGTAGAATCTTCAAGCTAATCCAGTGAAACTCTTTTTTTCCAGCAAAATTTTGTAAGATGAAACTTCAGACTGTTTTCGATTTAAGAAGCTATGACTGAAAATTTCTCAGCATTATGTACAGGCTAGTTTTGAAAAAGCTGTAATTGCATAGTCTTGAACAGGGGAGTCAATCTCGCAAGAGAAATTATCTCCAGGATGAATGCTAGATGAACCACATACAAAAAAAAAGAGTAGCCACAACTGAATATTGTGCAACAGGTTAATCAAAGTAAACGATAATTGTAGATACATGACTGATGAGATCAAGAATCTAGAAG
This sequence comes from Rheum nobile, assembly GCA_027886185.1. NCBI lineage: Eukaryota > Viridiplantae > Streptophyta > Magnoliopsida > Caryophyllales > Polygonaceae > Rheum > Rheum nobile. The sequence goes on along the minus strand of WOAB01000540.1, from coordinate 2,683,292 downwards.
ATGCAATATTGGCTTGAATTAGTATCTCATGCTTTAATGTAAAGTTGTTTTCTATAATTTTTGCTGCTTTCGAATTTCCTAAAAAAATGTTGCATCAGAAAAAAAACACTTCAACATCAACTGAATGTGGATTCTCTGACTCAATTGAGTAAGAGCAGAATGTATGTTTCTTATAAGCATGAGCTGAGAACTGATGCCATCTCATCATGACAGTTGTTTAAGTCGTTTTCGTTTGTAAACGACATAACTATATATACATTTGTCTCATCCAAGTAATAAACTGCAGTAACTAGTATAATATTTCACATAACACAAGCATAGTTGTGTTTCCTTGTATGCACATCATTAATTTGAGAAACGGCATTTATCGTCCTGACACCAATCTTACATTGCGAAATATCAAGTAATAGCGACTTTGATCCATATGTAAATGACTGAACCTTAAGGTATCTATGCGGCTTAAAATGCAGCTGTGTCTATCTAAGGATTTGGTCAAGCTAAATAGTGTTTCCGAATTGCAGACTTGAGATCAAACAGATGCATCATCTCATGAAATAATTATCTCCATATTAGAAATACGAGAAGAAACATGTACAAAATATAAGCTCAGAAGCAGTATAACATACTAAACATGCATTGATAAACTTTCTATTCAGGGTACCAGTTTAATTGAGCTAGATATATAATTACTACTCAAAAGTTGCCAGTAATTACCAGCAATTAATGAATTGATGAACCATAATGGATCGAATGCCCATAGGATTTCAAAAAAGGACTAAACCACTAGAGAAAACCAACAAAGTTGTCTTACATCATTAGAGATTAGAAGATTTAATTGCATATATAGAGAATATGGGTTCTTTCTCTTTTTCAACCTTTGAAGATGTAATCCCTAATGCAGTTAGTCACTATTTAAAGCCAGCTTCAGCTCAATACAACACATACCAGAAAGGCAATGGACGAGCCTCATACTCCTTTTTCCTATGGTAAGCAAGTACTAGATGGATGTAAACAACTCCTCCCTCATATTGAGTTCGGTTAATTTTCAAGAATCTATTCCTTGTGTCTATAACGGTGTTGTTTGTCGTGTAATGATAGTATAACAATGTTTTTGTAGTATATGCGTAACTGATGTTGCAAAATTCCATGTTTTCTTTGATCTTAATTATTAGATGATTATGAAGCAATCCTCAGAACTCCGGAAATCGGCAACATTGATGATGCTTTAGCTGCACCAGCAATTGACCCTGATACTAGTTTCCCCTCAGGTCAGAATATCCGAAAGGATAATATGTTATGTTACTCTTTATGCCTTTCCCCTCTTTGACGATTTGTCATTGCACTTCTTACTGATCTTATCAGCCAAAAAAGCTGCAACCAGTGAACTTCTGTGATCTCTATTGACAACACAGGTTACCATGGAGCACCATATGATGCAAACCCCAGAGCTGAGTGGACTTACAGTGAAAAGGAGATCTTTCAGAACTCTTTGGACGAACTCGGGTTCAGTCGTCCCCGATTGTTTGAAGAGATCAGTGCTAGGATTCCGGGCAAAAGTGCAGATCAAGTCAGGGAGCATTTTGATGCACTTGTACAGGTAGGGCATATCCGAATCCCTGACCACAATGGTGCTAGAGCCGCTGAGGACACTAGAGGAGCAACCTCTTCTGGAGGAGCAAGTCAAGGAAGGAAAATGTGGACAGATGAAGAGCATGAGTAGTGCCAACTAATAGTGAACTTTCCTTATCTTATATCACTTAGGTTCCAGTTCCAAGGTCTCTAATTCTTGTCTTGGTTTGGACAGTTTGTTTCTCAATGGGCTCGCACACTATGGAAAAGGAGAGTGGAGGAGGATATCAAGTGAGTTTGTCAAAACCAAGACCCCGAGTCAGGTGGTTAGCCATGCTCAGAAGTACTTCAAGCGCGTAAACAACAGCACTCCACCGTCGAGGAGAAGATACAGCATCAATGACACCCGAATTGTCGACTCAGCAATAGTTCATTATCCCACAAGGCCTCTCTAAAATTAACCTTCCCATATGACCAAGTAACTTAGGACATCAAATCGCTAAATACTGCTATCACCAATTCAAATCAGTAGCTTCACTACAATGGTTGAATGAAGTGACATTTACCTATGTATGTTACTGATAAATATCAAGATATCACCCTACCCTATATTATATATATAAGGTTTTAGTTATCCACTATATAATAAAATACTGCAGCTACTGGAAGGATGTAAAACTGCTACATGTAAAGGACACCAGATATTTAGGTGTCTAGACATATATCAGCAAATAAATGAATAGAGAGTTTCACCCTTATATTTACCATTTCCAAATATCAAAGGAGAATTAGTTTAGTTTAACATCGTAATTCCTCTCTTGTTTGTATGAAGAATCATTTTATTAGCCTCAAACAACTTCTATGCCTTTCGCACTAACTTTGTTTCCATGATTAACAGCAAAATTTTACCCGATATAAGAATCACCTTCTAGTTGAAGGATGTCACCTAGCTGCCTAGCACCGACCAGTCACGCGTGCTGTAGTTTTGTTCATCTTGAAAGGTTCAAGTGAAAATAATGAAATTGGAAAGATGAATGAACCCTATAAAGATTGGGAGATACAAATAAAGAAAAACACATGTTTCATCAACTATGAAAAATGAGTCCATCTAAGTGAATACTGAGGAGTAGCTTTCCTAGTGCTAGAAGAGTCAAATGTAGAAAGATGATAATCAAATTTTACCTAAATGAGACAACCAGATCATACAAGAATCGTAGTCCCTAAATAACATAATAATTATGTGTCAATCCTACTAGTTGCAACCTGTACAATTTCATGAAAGCTCCATGGACTCTACCGGTTTCAATCTATATTTTTATCTAAGGCACATAACAGTTACCACTAAGTAATGAAGATCACCCACAAAAGATATCTAACAATGAGCATTTAATTTAGGGTATAGATTCTGTAAATTTTACATCAAACACCTTTCAATCCATAACCTGAGACTACTGACATGCAAAACCAACGAGGATTTGAAGAAACCTACCATAATTTAGTGTACTGTTAAGCAGAAGTTGTTCAGGTGCAACAGTCATTTTTCAGGTGTATTAACATCCACCATAGATGAGACAAATAAAGAAAAATACACGCAGGACTGTCGCCTAAATATGCCGCAGATAAGAGCATAGGGGAATAGAAAAAAAGGAATAAGTTGATCCATTCACTTTCTACTTAGAAGAATATGAAAGAAAATGGAGACCCAGCAAAGACCAAAATCTGTTCATGTACATAAGAAGAACACAGATAATGACAATGTCAACTACATATTCTACTTTCAAAGTTCATGTTTCCATTTGACAAACAGAAATGCTGGATATGGTGTTTTCATCAAAGCTCTCTTGCCTTCATAAAAAGATTGGTATACACTTGACCTCTCAATGACTTGGTCAAAAGTTTTTTTAATTAAGACTGTAATGTTGCATTCAATCAAATTAGACGTTAACCAATCTCCAATTACAATTATTAGACCTGAAAATCTCAAAATCCTGATGTTGTCACTAAATGCAGGCCCAAAATTACGAGTTTTTCCCCCCTAACAGAACGGATGAATTTATATTTTCACCATCTTTAATTCCCTAATATAAATGTCAATCAGGATTCCTAAGCTCTTCAATTTTATCGGAAGAACAGTCCTTTCTTCAAAAGATAGACGGTAGATATGTTGGCTTATAACAGGGGGGGAGAGGAGAGGGAAAGAAACCGTACTTGTTTTCTTCATCATGATAACTCAAGGAGGAATGGCGGAGGAGAAAAAGTCGATTCCTTCTCGTCCGGTACTTGAATTGTTGAAATTAGGGTTAGTGCTTCAAAAAGGCAGAGATTTTCAGCGAATAAACATTCCTATGTTCACTTGTACCTAGGGCTGAGCACGGGCCGGCCGAACCGAAAGCCCGAAAAATCCGAATTGAATCCGAATCCACATGACTTCGGTTCGGGTTTCGGTCTGATATTTTCAGCGTTTCGGGTTAACCCGAATGACTTTCTTTTACCCCATTTGTATTTTGATTTTGGGCTTTTACAATTTTCTTGGGCCCTTGGCCCATCTCACCAGTCACCACTCGTTCTGTTTCTTCCCTTCCTCCTCTGCCCCCGAATCCTACTTGCAGAGTTGTAGTTGCAGATTCGCAGAAGTGCACCCGCTGGCGTCTTCGGCCTCCTTCTCGCTCCGCCTCCCAACGGCCACCGCTCATTCGCTTCTCGCTCCGCCTCCTTCTCGCTCCGCCACCGCTCGCTCCTTCTCGCTCCGCCTCCCGCCGGCCACCGCTCGTTCGCTTCTCGCTCCGCCTCCCGCCGGCCACCACTCGTTCACTTCTCGCTCCGCCTCCCGCCGGCCACCGCTCGTTCGCTTCTCGCTCCTTCTCGATCCGCCTCCCGCCGGCCACCACTCGTTCACTTCTCGCTCCGCCTCCCGTCGGCCACCGCTCGTTCGCTTCTCGCTCCGCCTCCCGCCGGTGCACTTGTGCAAACACAACAAAAGAGCAAATCGGGCCAGTTCGGTTTTTAGCCCGGACCAAACCGAACCGAACCCACATACTTCGGTTCGGTCTTCGGTCCCTTTTTTTGGGATTTCGGGTTTTGGGTTTTTCGGGTTCGGTTCGGGTCGGGTCGGTTTCTGGCCCGTGCTCAGCCCTACTTGTACCTATTGGTTGTATGCTTTGAGTCTTTGACTCTCTTTTTCCGAGGATTACTTTTTAAGACATAGGCAAAATTGTCTTTCAGCGCATATGCTCTCTATGTTACGTGAGGAGAGGCTCCCCACGTAACATGGGAGACGGCTTCCCACGTTACGTGGGAACAGGCTCCCCACGTAACGTGAGAGACAGTTTTCCACGTTACGTGGGAACATGCTTTTCACGTAACGTGAGGAGCCTCTCCGGCTTTAAAAGCCAATTTTTTCCTCCTTCTTCCTCTACCCTAAACCGCCGCTTTGAAGTTTCTATTCGTCTTCCCTCCCCACATAACGCCGCTTGCTTGTTTCCTCGTTACGAATCAACAAGGTCTGCACGTTACGTAGATCCATATTCTTTAAAGGTTAGTAATAATCATTCTTGTTTATTTTTATTTTTATTTTTTAGCTTTTTTGTTAGGTTATTGTAGATCCATATTGTTTTTGTGTTTTTGATCTTGTTTTTGTTGTTTTTGTGTAATTTTGAAGTAGTGATTTGCATTTGTTGGTTAATTTGATAGATATATTTGTATGAAATGGTGAAAATTTGATAGATTTGTATGAAAGGGTGTTTAGGGTTTTTTGTTGGATTTGTATGAAAATAGCCAAATGCAAGTGGTAGTTTTGTTGGATTTGTTTAATTAGTGTTAATTTTGTTGGATTTTGGGTAAATTTTGATGAAATAATGTCTCGCCGGAATCTGGAAAACGCGCCGGAATGTCGCCGGAATTCTGAAAATGGCAATTTTACACGTTATGTGTGGAGACAGTCCACACGTAACGTGTGAAGTCTATACCCACGTTATGTGTGGATGATCTCCACACATAACGTGTGGATTCTATTTCCACGTAAATTATGTTTTTTTTTGTATACCCGGAATTGTATTTTTTGAGATAAAATGGTTTGATTTATTGTTGTAGATGGAGCCCGGTGAGAGAACAAAGCGTAGAAATAAAAGAAACCTCGTCCGGGACATTTCGTTTCGGACTGAAGAGGAGGTAACCCCTAGGTTTGCGGGCGGTAGTCAGGATGAGGGAGGATACGGGCAGGCGGGCAATGTTGACCCCCTTGTGTTGCCGTTTGTGCCATCGTTTCCTATGGCGGGTGGTCGTGCTGACTCGGAGCCGCAGTTGTACCCAAATTATAACGCGAGCCTGCTCCATGGTTATTCTGATACGACGAATCAGAATAACTATTATGGCCCCCCATTTAGTCCGCCGCCCCAGCAGAGCCCTCATCGTCATCATAGCCCGCTGCCCTATCACAGCCCTCACCTCCATCAGAGCCCTCACATCCATCATCACAGCCCCGTCTATTATTAGGGCATAGATGATCAGATGCGGTACAACCCATGGGAGAACCCGGGCCTCTACCCGAACGCACCTCAGCCTATGGTAAGTAGCCTTAATATATGAAAAGATGAGCGTATGATAAAAATGTAATTACTTATCATTTGAAAAAAAAAATGTAGGACGAGGATAGTCAGGCTTGGGCTCTAAGAGGTGAACCTGATTGTGCGGATGAGGATCCACAGAAAGCCTCTTCTTCGCGGTCAAAACCGCCCCAGTCGAAGAAAAAGGGCAAATATGACCCTGAATTGGTGGTTGGAGTACTTGGAGGTCCGGAGATGCCTGGACTTCTGAAGGACTTTGCCAATCACATATCGTACTACCTTTACCAGCGCATTGTAAGTTACAGCAAAAACCTTATATGAAATTTCACATTTATTTTAAATATTTCAAATGGGTTGCTTACATATGTTAAAAATTCAAATATTTAAAGTCAGTGCAAGCGTTGAGGTTTCAGCAACGAGGCAAGCAGATACGTTCATGGCCTTTGAAACGAAAAGCCATGTGGTGTCATCTGGCATCTGCGTCAGGGTTGTGTCATATATTGGAGCTGATGCACGAGCATGTGGACGAGGCGCTGATTAGTGCGTTCGTTGAGCGCTGGCATCCAGAAATCAGCTCATTCCATATGCCATGGGGAGAGATGACTATAACTCTCCATGACGTATTGTTGATCATTGGGCTAAACATCCATGTAAAAGACATGGGACCTCCACAGAAATGGCATGAGTAGTTGAGAATGAATGATCTGAAGAAGGCCTTGGTGGAGGAGGCGCATGGAGTCTTTGAGCTGCCTGTTGGGGCTGTGACATTTGGTACCATACATGCTCAATTCTTTAAGGAGCATTGCGAACAGCTGAGTGAAGAGCAACGAGCGTCTGAGTTCTTGCTTCACTTGTTGGGCTCCTGTCTCTTTCCGGACAAGTCCCAACACAAATTGCCCGTCTACTACACTCCATTTGTCTATGATCCCTCGTCTACCATGAATTATGCATGGGGTGCTAGCGTTCTGGCCCATGTGTGCCGTAGCTTGGGCGAGTGCACAAGAAAAGAGGCGAGGTTGATGTCGACATGGTACACTCTGATACAGGTAAAAATTTTGTTGTATAGTACTTTATTTACAATGAATTTTGTAAATAAAAATTTTGTTGTCTAACATGAATTTTGTTATAAATGTTTTTATTCATTGACTCCATTTGGTACACATCATCATTTTCAGGCATGGATCTACCAGTACTTCAACATGTTCCGACCTGCATAGAGTAGAAGCTGGGACTTCGAGCATCCGATCCCATATGCTCGTAGATGGGACCTTTCAGAGAAACCCAATCGGATGAGAGACTACAGAACAGAGCTTGATCTGATGACTGCGGACATAGTAAGTGCATCTACGGTCTCTCTCTATTAAGTTAGAAATTCGATGATAGGTATGTTTAATTGTTTGGCATCCCATTATGTTTAGGTTGATTGGATGACATACGGTCCGATTGACTTCAGCGAAGCATTCTTCGCTCCTTCGCTCTTCCATGGAGTTCTGTCGTGTCTTTGGATCACAGAGCCATACATGCCAGATCGTGTGGCGAGACAGTTTGGCCGGGTACATCAAGTTCCAAGACCGCCTATAGTGCCAATAAGGGCATGGAGGGGAACCAAAATCAGCACATACATTATGGACTACAACAAAGCTCAAGTTGTCTGGGATGCCCAGAATATACATTCCATGAGTCTAGATGCGATGGGCCCTCCTGTCGAGCAAGGGCATGAGTGTAGCGGTGATTACATGGGCTGGTACCTCCCACATACACACCCATTCGTCAACCCCCCGAGCATTGATGACGCGACACATGTATGAAATTGACTAATTTGTAGGTTGTTTAATTTCCGGTTAACTCTATCTATATTTATTATACATATCAACATTTTTGTGTTGTGTGCAGTGCATCGAATATTACTACAGTCGTCTTCAGCCACATCGCAACCATGAATGTGAAGATGTAGCATAGGCGCTACGCCTATCATTGGATCGAATGTATCCCTTCCTTCCCAATCCCTGAGGAAACTGTTATGGAATTTGTGTTATTATCGAACTTGTTTGGTTTTTATGGAAGTTATTGGTTTTTATGGAAGCTATTGAACTTTGAATTATTACAACAATGAATTACGTACATGTGTCTTATAGATTGTGCCTTCTGTATAGGTAAAAACCCATCAAAAAACGCCAAAACCCGTTCCTTGACAAAGCGCACAGTTTGTGACAAACCGTGCCAGGCATGTCACAAACCGTGCACCTTTACAAAAGGCACAAAAACTGCCAGAAACCACATTCTGGCAAGGCGCACGGTTTGTGACAAACCGTGCCATGCATGTCACAAACCGTACGCCTTGCCAGAATGTGGTTTCTGGCGGTTTTGTGCCTTTTGTAAAGGTGCACGGTTTGTGACATGCCTGGCACGGTTTATCACAAACCGTGCCCTTTTACAGAAACCACGCACACGAGTGTGTACTCCGCACCCCCGAAACTCGTCATGCGCCGATGACAACACGAAATGGCCGATGACAACAAAATCACCAACAGGTCATAAATACAGTGAACATGTGTCTTAATATTACATCAAAGTCATTGCATCATACATATGTCTTAACATAAGATAGTTTCAATGTTTTAAAAGCATTATAATACAATATTAAACTTTCTTCCTTCCACGACCCTTTGGTTTGTGTGCTTGGTACTCTGTCAATCGTTCAAGGAATGGATCTACCAAGGCATCCGCAGACGGGTCATGGAGTCTCACCCACGCGGTGTAAAGGTCCGGCAAGGGCGATGTTTCGACAAGGCCAATCTACATATTTTGAATCTAATATTAATTTTGTAATGCATATTACCAACGTGTATTTGTACTGATTTGATTATATTAACGTACCGCAATGAAATGTTCCTCTTTCTCGACATGACAAATGCATATCGTCTTAAGCTTCTCTCCAACCGCTTGGTGTGGATTCGCCCTCATAGACATGTATGTCGTGCCTACACCAGCACCGATGGAGACGAACACACAATTGAATGCAGTAGCCACCAAACATCCCATATCCTGGAGGTCCAACCACGTCTCCCGTGGGGCAGGCATATAGGCCGTAAGAAACCATGCAAGCTTCGCCTCCGTTGCCTCAAGTGTCATCGTAGACATCCAAATTGGCTCGAATAGCTCATACTCTTGTTTCAACGTAGCGATCATGGTACGTCGAACAAAAGCCCACTGCTCCTGCCCGAAACCCAGACCATGCGCAATTGATCTGTATCTGCAGTTTCCATCACCAACTATTTCCCACCATCCTCCCACATGTGGTTTTATACACTTGGGAAACTGGGTAATATATCGCCTAGGGTGTTTGATCAACGTCGTGTGACCCGAAGGCATAGGCTTCCATGGTTGCCATGGCATGGTTGAAGCTTCCTTAGGTGGTCTTGCTTTTTGCTTCTTTGGAGGTGTTCTCTCCATCTCTTGGTCAGTCTACTCCCATGCTGACGGTTGCCTTTTGGTGGGAATGTTTAGAGCTCCTTGAGGCCGACCCTTATGCCTAACTTTAGTTGGCTCTTGCAGAGTAGTCCGCTCTGGATGTGCTATACTTGTTAGTGCAGAGACATCTCTGTGTTGATCATGCACTGACAATTTGGGGAAGACGCTTGAAGCAAATTCATCAAGCAACGACCTATTTAATCTACGTGGTCTGCCTTCTTCTTCTTCATCCGTCCGCACTTCTGACAAGGTCAATTGCCTCCAGAACGGATGCAATGAGCTAGGTTCAATTGGTTCCTGGTTCATCACATTCGGCGCCATGTCATGCACGCAAGGCAAGCCATCTCTGACCCTCATCTGGCATCTGCATATAGTGTTCCACAATGGATCTTTGCCTTTCTTGTATTCCTCAATCAGCCGTGCTAGTGCAATCGCAGAGACCTTGTAGTGCAGCTTGCCAAAAAGATGTGATTTGGTTATCAGCGTAAATTGCTTTTCTAAGCTCTCATTCAAGGCCCCCCTTATCTCCTTAATGTGAATGCACAACCGTGCATCATACTGATCGAATACAGTGCAAAGGTTGCCATCATTACTAGTGAAGAAACTTTTAAGACTGGAATGGGCCCCTTCAACCCTGTATTACAATCAAGAATCCGAAGTCAGTATATTGTTGTAAAAGTCTAAGTTCAAATAACCAGTTCATTTTAAAAACATAATGCATAAACATGTTAGTTGTGGAAGTTCCAAGAGTGAAGACTGTATCTGTCCATACTGAGATGATTATTTCCATGTACGGGTCAAGCCAGTTTTTTATACATACTGAAGACATTTTGGATATTTCCTCCAATCTTGCTGAATCTTCTTAAGTTTTGCTTCATACCCTTCTATGGTTGTTTTCTTGAATAGTTTCATGTAATCATTGGAAAACGCTATGCCCCTAAACTTGTCTATGGCCTTCTTCCCAAAGTCTTCAATATTCTTTTTCACATGGCGCCTACATAGGAGGAATTTTGCAGTTGGAAACAGGTTCTCTAAGGCGTTCATCAACGCCTTCTCCCGATCTGTGACCAAGCATGTGGGTGCTCGTTGGACCTTGACAAACATTTTTGAAAGTTGTTGTATGGCCCACATGTAACTCTCTTCGTTCTCACGCTCCAGAAATGCCCCGACAACATTGTAGTTTTTCCAAACATATGTGATGCCGACAAATTCAAGGAAGGGCAAATCGTAACTGCACACATAATGATATGTTATGGCATGCTATTGATTACATGAACAAGTGAAGAATATAATAGATATGTGTGTTACTAACCTGTTAGTTGCATATGTAGAGTCTAACAACACAATGTACGGGAATGCCTTCGGCAACGACAATTGGTCTGGGCTTGCGAAGAAGATATATGTGATCTTATTGATATCCTTATTGAATCTATGCTCCATGAAGTATCCATTCTCCTTACACTCATAGAAGAACTGTTACACCACTGTTCTTCCTTCCATACCATTTTTTCGTATGTCATGCATCATGTTGTACACTTGCTTCATCTTGGTCAAGTTTCCTGGGGACGAGCTAATTGTAGTAAAAATCTTTTGAACCTTGCAATGATTAACTGTCATCATCCTAATAATCTCCTTCTCTTCAGCGTTTGGTCCACCAGCTAATGCATAACCAACCAAATTCTCTTTGATCACATGATTGTGAGTTCCAGTCTGTACATTGATCTTCCATGATCCCTTCGGGCCTTCTTTCAACCTCAACATGAATGGACACCCACACTTCTTCGACTTTGTGATCTCCCTCACTTGGTCAGCTTGTTTACGGATGTTTTGTCCATGCTTATCGCACGGTAACCAAGTCCCCCCAAGGGCTCCTCCTATGGAAGGTTTATTCTCCCACTTTATGATGCAGAAGTTATGACACATAGCAGTCTCCCGCGCCCATTTAAATACTTCTTCTCTGGACTCCCAGATTTGGTCTGTTGTGAAGAACTATGAATAATCAGCAGAGACGAAAACATCCTCTTCTGGATCATTTCTGAACTGAGGTTGTGTGTAGGGATGGAAAGCCAAATTGTGGGTTAGCAGAAGCCGAATTCTGAGTCTCTTCATGAGATAAAAATGCTTCTAGAGGCGGACAACTCTCGTCAAACACTCCAAGTGATAATGATGGTATCTCTTCTGGTATTTTCCACTCATATGGTGTGTTCCATTCCGACAACGGTTCATGAGGTGTTTCCCAACCAGAAAAGGATTGTTGTAGGGTGCTCCAATCATCGAGCGAAATATTGTTCAACCCCTCGTACAAAAAATAGTTCGCCTGCATACACATAGAATCGTCTCATCAAGTAGTGAACTAATTATTAAGTGTGAAACCATAAATCCCTTTAAGGAAGCTATTCTGCATAGGGATGCACAACCGGGTCGACCCGGACCGACCTGGGTCGGACCGGTGGACCGGCTTTTTCTACAAAAGTGACCCGTGGACCGGACCCGACCCGACCTATCCGGTCCGGTCTTTTTCCGATCCGGTCCACGGCCCGGACCGGAAACCCGAATTGTCATTTTTTGGTATAACGGTTGACGACCCGGCCGATTCTGAGATTAAGCATACAGATTCTGAGATTCATTACTTATAGATTCTGAGATTAAGCATACAGATTCATACAGATTTTGATAATATACAGATTCATTACTCAAGAATCAAAATGCAATGAAGCAGTGAAGGCAGTGAAGGCGTGAAGCACAGTGAAGCAGTCATCCATTAAGATGATTATGAGATTGCGCTGCTCGGCAGGTATTATGAAGCAGTGAAAAATGAAAATAGAGGGAGATTGGAGGCCCGACCGGACTGAGAAGGATGAGGAAGCCGAAGTCTCGGAGAGGAAGTCAGAGAGGAAGCCGGAGAGGATAGGGATGCCGAGGTTACGCTGACTCGCCGGAGAGCTAGGAAGCGCTGAGTCCGATGGTCTGAGAGGTCGAGAGGATTGAGAGAGTTGAGACCGTGAGAGACTGAATTAGAATTAGGGAGTTTAGGGCCGGCTGAGGCGTAAGTGTGACTGTGTGAGAACTGAGAATGGAAGTGATGTACGGGTATATATTTTTTTTATTAAAACAAAGCCGGTCCAATACGGTCCGGACCGGAATTTTCCGGGTCGGTCCAGACCCGATCCGGAACCCGGTTTGATGAAATATAATGACCCGTGGACCGGACTGGAAATAAACCGGTCCTGGACCGACCCGGAAAATTCCGGTCCGGTCCGGTCCGGTCCGGGTTTCCGGTCCGGTTCGGGTTTCCGGTCCGGTCCAATTTTGTGCATCCCTAATTCTGCACATTATGTGTAGAGCAGTTTTACACGTTATGTGGAAAGCATCTCCACACATAACGTGTTGGGCTGCTTCACACGTTATGTGTGGACATGTTTCACACGTTATGTGTGGACATGTTTCACACGTTATATGTGGATATGTTTCTTCAATGTAACGTGAATCTTGCTTTCTTACACATGTATCCCTCAAAATCTAGCATGTAAAACTTGGTTTCTAACACCTAAACAACAAATATCAAGTTCAAAACTTTGAAAATCTAGCATGTAAAACTTGGTTTCTAACACCTAAACAACAAATATCATGTATTATTTTCAACAACTAAAGATCAAAACTTTGAACATGTAATTAACAAAAAATGAAAACTTTAACTTCAAATAAGGGAAATTACCTCATTTGGAGGTGGATCCTCTTCATCATTGTTGTTCCAATAATCATTGTTATTCATGTTGTCCTATTCTTTTGAAAAATTTGAGGGTTTAGGCTCGAAATTGTGTCCTTAGCCGGAGGAAGATGAAGTTAGGGGACCATTAATTCAGTTAGGTGGGGACAAGACGTTAATTCAATACGTTTTACATCCACCATATCCCCACGTTACGTGTGAGCATCTCCCACACGTTAAGTGTTGGAGGTGCTCACACGTAACGTGGTGATACATTTCCCCTTTAGGTTTTAGGGTTTTGTATTTAGGGTTTAGGGTCAAGTATCAAGCCATTTACGGTTTATGGTTTAGGGTTTAGGGTTTAAGGTTTAGGGTTTAGAGGTTTAGAGGTTTATGATAAAAGACTCGTTACCACAGCTGTATACAGCTATATACAACAGATGTCAAACATTTGTCAAACACGTTAGTTAGTTTTTTTCCAGCTGGTTATTAGTTGTCAAACACATTGCCTGCTTTTTTTACTATATAAGAAGCATTAGGGTTGTTTGTTCACTACAACAATTCCAACACAAGTGGCGCCTACAGATAAACTTTTGGGTAAGCTTCTCCTTCCAGTTTCTATCGACTTAGTAACACTGATTTATGATATTAATGGATTTATGATATTTGTAAGAAACCAAACACTATAACAAATAATGGCATCTTTATCAAAATCATCAACAAACGCAGATAGGCTATGCTACTGTAATTTGAGAGCCGTTGTCCGAACTTGGGATTTGTAGTGGAACTATGAAAGGATGTATTGGGGATGCCCAGAAGTGGGGTGTCGTTTCAGGGAGTGGATTGATCCAATTGACGGTGGCTAAAAGATGCACAAGCAAATGTCGTTGATTAGCCTTATCAAAGTAAATTATCCTAACAAACCCACTAAACAGAAGTATAGCAGACAAGTAAGGGTCGATCCCACAGAGAAGGTTTGATGTAGTATGCAACCGTGAATGACAAGTAACACAAACGGGGGGTTTAGTTATCAAGAGAACAAAGTAAATGAATTGAGTTGAGTTTAGAAAATATAATGAGGGAAAAATAGTTCCACTAGAGCGAAATCCACAAGTACAGAGATAAAGTTCGATCACTGAAATCTATTTCGTCCAAGTTCTTTAATTATTCTTATAGTCGTTCTCACCCTGATCTTAAGTACTATTGATTCTCACAGTTATCAATAGACTTATTACTATGCCAATGATAAAATACCACTGATTCTCACAGTTGTCAGCGTACCTTAGCACCAACACAGCAATAGCAATGCACACAAGGATATAGGATACATGCAAGTAGAAAGACGTACAAGTACTCACTCCCCTACTTAACATGCAACTGATTCTCACTCACAATTGTATGCTCGGAACCCCTATACGCACAATTGTGTTTGCCACTAGATATGCACTCGGAACCCCTATATACAATCCTAGCAATTGATAAAAAGCATTCAACCTAGTTGATCAGGCTAATAAGAACAACAAGAAATCAATATCAATATAACCAAGAGAATCAATCCAACACTTATAAGGATAAGAACAAAGAATAGAAATCTCACAAACACATCAACTGTACTGCTTCAATCGTCTAGCAGAACAAGGGTGAAGTTAGTTCTCCATCAAAGGGGATGAAAAACTCTATAGAAAATAACATCTGAAAACGGAAGCAATCAAGTGATGATAAGTCTCTCCTCTCTTAACCTAGAAAAGAGGCTTAAATAGTCTTAACAAACTAGGTTAAACTAAAGCTGAAATTAAAGGAAACAGAATAATAATAAAATAAAGTCTCAAACATAAAAGGAAACTAAATCGTCTCTGGCGCGGGGTCATTAAGCACAGCCACCGCGGGGCGGTGAATTCCACCGCGAGGCGTCGAACTTCCACCGTTGGGCGGTGGCATCCTCTGGCGCGGGCTTCATCTTCACTGAGAGTCACCGCCGGGCCGCGGTACTTCTGACGCGGGGCGGTGAGCTCATTTCTCCAGCTCTCTTCTTCTCTTCTTCTGATGCTCTTCAATCATACCAAGTGTTGGTAGTCTTCTCCATAGATGCTCCAGCAGCTCCATCCATCCCCATGCTCCATCTAAGCTGCAAAACCTTGGATTCCTTCACTTCTCTCCAAAACATTTGGATTGCAGACTTAGCACCAAAACTCATCCAAAACCTCTCCAAATCATGCTAATAATTGCTAGTAAAGGTGTATGAAATAACACCTATCAAATTCCCCCATACTTAGACCTTTACTCGTCCCGAGTAAACTAAAGAAAAGCTCACTCTCTCAATCAGCACCAAGGCCTCAGGAAGTATAAGTCAATATGACACTAGCAACTACAGCATATCAACAATAAGCTCCAGACAACCAAAACAAGTGATGCAAAGATAACCTAATCCTAACTCCAATCTAGCTCCTTATCGCTCCAAGAGTGGCCTACCCGAGTCCTCCTTATGACTCCCCTTCTTATGACGCCTCGCCAAGAAATATAGAGAAATCCTAGAATCACTCTTCTTCTTTTACGCTCATCTTGCCTAGGCGCCCTTTCGGGTTTTCACCTAGCCACTCATTTCATTTTGCTAGATATCTCACATATACTCGCATCACTCCAGTCCAATTTTGCCCTGGTCTATACCAGTCGGACTACCTGCTTTTTACCTGAACTGCCCTTTCGGGTTTTCAGTCCATCCTAGGATTTTGGTTGCCTTTTTACCTCTTTTTGGCTTTTTCGATATTTTTTTTGGAATAGAGTGCAGAAACAACGACAAACAACAATGCAGAAACGAAACTATATGTACACTAGCTAGATAGAAAGCAAGATAGCAAGATATATCCCTCCCTCATACTTAAACTGAACATTGTCCTCAATGTAGAAAAGAGAACATCAAATGATATAGGGGAAGAATAGAAAAGCTCACTGTGGACCTGAAGGTGGTGGTGGGTACATCCCAAAATAGTCTCTCATATGAGCGTCCATGGTGTCCAGATGCTCATCTACATCAGCACGGAACTGGGTCTGCCAAGTCTGCAGACCGGTCTCTACCTGGGAGTTCCACTAATCCTGGCGCACTGAGGACGCATCCCATCTAGAATACAACTCCTGCCAGGGTGCGACAGGACCATATGAAGACGAAGGCGCCTCAAACTGGGTAGACATGGGGTCGTCCCTACCCACAGAATCAGCAGCAACAATATCAAAACCACCACTAGGGCCCTCCCCAAACGGACCTGAAGGAGCAACAACAGGGGCATCATCGGTCGGCATCCGGCTATCACTGGGAATCCACCAACCCGTATAAGAAGGCGAATAAGCAAACTCCCGGGGAACAATCAGAATGTGGCCCTCATAGGATGACCAGACCAAATCACCATCCTTCCTCAGTGGCTTTAGCATCGAGCACACCTTCATGTGTGCTAAATCATACACCGCGTAGGCAACAGGCTGAGGAATCTGATCGCAAGCAATCACTCTAGCACAAAGAAGGGTAATCAGACCACCCCCACAAATATCACGTGGCTCGCCATCACGAATCCTCTCCAATGAACCCAGGAAAAGGGTAGCCCAACACGGCGTATACTCAACAGTCCCCAAGATGCTCATAAACCACTGGAAGTCCTTCATAGGCACCTTCCCATCGTCCGTATGGCCAAAGAAATCTCTCATCATTACCTTGTGGATCAACCGCAGACACGGGTTCACCAACTTGGAATTCACCTCCTGACCCTTCCTGAAACTCCTGCCCGTAGCAGCCCGCCAGAACTCCATCATCTCGGAATCGTGAATACCACCAGACCACCCTCAGTTGGGTCCTTTGTAATACCCAGGGCTTCATGCACCAACTTCAGAGATAAGGAGTAATCACGCCCATTGTAGGTGAACATGATCTTGCACAGATGCCTATCGGCCGAGTCATTGGTGAGCCTCCTGAAAGAGGCAATAAACTGGTAGCACAGCTCTGGATACGCATGGACAGCCTTTTCCAGAAACTTTCCTAACCCACACTGTGTCAAGCACATAGACACACATGCCAACATTCCCATTTGATCCAAAGTCGGCTTATGGAAAAACTTCGAAGCCAACACCTTCCTCTCCTTCACCACATTATAAACCTCACTCTCATCCCTAGTCGACACTTTCTTCTTGCCTCTGAATGCCATAAGTAGGGAATGGAAGTGCTCAAAGCAAGGCAATCTAGAGAACTTACAAGCAAACAAACACGCAGCCTGGAGAGTCTCAGCGTGGGGCGGTAGGATCGCGGTGAGAAATTGGGAGCTATGGCCGGGTCGTGGCGAAGTCGGCGCGGGGCGGTGGCAGCAGCGACGCGAAGCGGGGGCAGCGCGAGGCGGAGCAACGGCGAGGCGGGACTAAAGCAACGCGGTGGGGTTGTGTTTGGGCTTGTTTGTGGGGTTAGACTCCAAATTGGGGATTTGGGGCTAGATTTGGCTCAAGGTCGACAGGGATTTGGGGGGGATAGAGGGAAACAAACGTGGGAGCTTGAGGGGGGCGTTGGAATGGGAGGTAAGAGATAGTGGGGTTAGGTCAGGGAAAGGAAAAAGGGATGATGGGCCGGTCATGTACCATGGCCCAAAAGAGAAATCTTGGCCCACCAGAGGGAACCCAATCCGTCAAAACCTTAGTTACCACTTAAGAAATAAGCTTTTACTCACCCGTTTAAGGTTTTTTCGGGGCCCATTATTCTTGCTTTTTTAAAAAAAAAAGAAAAAAAAGATCGAGAGGTTATACCTGACCTTCACCGCGGGGCGGTGAGCTCCACCGCGGGGCGGTAGGGAACGCCGCGGGGGGGGGGGTGAGACTGGCTGGGTACCACATGTCTTCTCGGGTTTACTTTCGTACCTGAAATGTGAGTAACAGGCGAACGAAACAAAGCAAAATAAACTATGAAAATAATCTAATGAAAGGAAAAATCAAAGAAGGACTAACACGGGTTGCCTCCCGGACAGCGCCTTGGTTATCGTCGTTGGCTCGACGTAGTGCAGATCCGTCACCATTTAGAGTAGGATCCCCTTGGAATCCTCCTACTCGTCTCTTCCTGTGGAGACCTCTCATGGAAAGGTTTAAACCTTAGACCATGTTCCCTCTTTGCCATTGACTCCATCTGTACTTCCTTTGGAGTGTCTCCCCCATACTTAGAACGATGTGGGGGCTGATATGGCTTAACCTGAATATGATGCACGTCACTAGATAAAGGCTTACATCCTTGTATGGTTAGTGCAGAGGGGCTAGTGCCCAAAGTAGAAGGAATAGAACTTCCTACATCATCTAGCAGGACAACACCAACACACACTTCATGCAACTCAATAGGTCCTTCATTAGTGGAACACTCAACTACGGTCTCCACTGCATCAGTTTTAACATTTCCATGCACAGAATTATTAATATCACTAATGCAGAGAGGGGTGGACAATTCAATGGAGTTGGTTTTATGAATATTATGTTCAAATATAATTCCATCAAATTCCATAGTCAAAGTTCCACTATCTACATCAATCTTTGTCATGAAAGTTTTCATAAACGGTCGTCCTAGCATAACAGGAGCAACTTGTTCATCATAATCCATGTCCATAACAAAGAAATCAGCAGGGAAAATCAAAGAACTTATCCTAACAAGAACATCTTCCACTATACCCTTAGGGGGCACACATGATCCATCAGCAAGTTGTATGACAATGTTAGAATCATGCAAGGGTCCTAATTCCAATTTTTCAATCAATGAATAGGGCAGAACATTAATTGAGGCACCCAAGTCTAGCAATGCTTTCTCAAAAAGATGCCCACATATAGTGATAGGAATAGTAAAAGCACCTGGATCCTTGCATTTTGTGGGCAGACGCTTCTGAACTACCGCTGAAACTTGTGCACCCACTGGACTCTTCTTTTGGGTCTTCTGCTTTTGAGTCCTCTTCACCGTGCATAGCTCCTTTAAGAACTTGGCATATCTCGGGATAGCCTTTATAAGCTTGAGCAAGGGAATGTTCACCTCACAGTTCTGAAATGTCTCGAACAGGTCAATGTCGTCGACAACTCTCTTTGCCTTTAGCGCCTCGGGAAAAGGTGATGGGGGCTTCTCCGAACCTAGAGGAGGGAACGCGGGGCGAACGTAATCATCATAGGTCTCTTCAGCGGAGACAAAGTTTTGTGGACCAGGTTATGGCGAGCCCACCGCGGGGCGTGAGTCAGCGCCGCGGGGCGGTGGGTTCGCAGTGTCTTTACTGGGTTCAGGCGCCGGGTCGCGGCGAGGGTCGCCGCGGGGCAGTGTCAATGAAACTCCTTTACTGGCTCCTCCCCTAGTTTCTGGCCGGGCCGCGGTGGAGTCTGCCGCGGGGCGGTCGGTGATTTCTTCCTTCTCGAACTCGTTCTCCTCTTCAGCATTAGGAGCAACGATCAACTTCTTACCACTTCTGAGCGTGATGACACTCACGTTCTCTCTGGGATTCACAGTGGTCTGGGATGGTAGGGAATTTGATGCCCTTTGGTTAATCTTGGTCACCTCATCGGCTAACTGACCAATCTGCCTCTCCATGTTCTTGATACTCGACTCAGTAGCCTGCACATGTGTGGCAAAGTGTTGAGTCAGAGTCTTTAGCATATCCTCAGTAGAAACTCCAGATGTTTGGCCCTGGGGCCTCTGTTGATAAGGGGCTCTCTGCTTGTACTGTTGTTGCGCCGGCTGGTACTGCTGTTGCTGCACTGGCTGTTGACCACCTTGAGGGTCACTCCATCTAAAGCCTGGGTGGTCACGCCCTCTCTGATTGTAATTGGGTTGTTCACCATATTGTGGTCTAGGGGGTCCGTACCTCCTACAGTGTTTACTTCAGCAACACCTTCCTCTTGCAGCTGGGGACAGGTATCGGTATGATGGGACTGGTTAGAGCAAAGTCCACACGCTTTAACTTGTTGAGGGGCATTCTGATTCGCCATCCTCAGCACCAACTCTTTCAGCTCGGCCAACTCAGTCAACACCGGGCTTGGTCCTGCAAGGGTCACAGCATTGA
The DNA here is from genome assembly GCA_027886185.1 of Rheum nobile. NCBI lineage: Eukaryota > Viridiplantae > Streptophyta > Magnoliopsida > Caryophyllales > Polygonaceae > Rheum > Rheum nobile. The sequence goes on along the minus strand of WOAB01000540.1, from coordinate 2,662,941 downwards.
CCGCCTTTCTCTGGTACGTCTTCCCAAAGCTCCTGGTACTCTCACTCATCTCCTGGAGTCTCTCCATAGCCTCATCCGGTGTCAGGTTCAGAATACTTCCACCGCATGCAGCATCAACCATTCTCCTCTCTTGGTCCAGCAGACCGTTGTGCAGATAAAGGACAAGGTCCTGCTTGGCATATCTGTGGAATGGGCAGCTGGAACAGAGCCTCTTGTACCTCTCCAGATAATCATACAGCGTCTCATCACCAGCCTGCTCAATGTTGGCAATTGCCTTTTTCAAAGCATTCGCCTTCTTCGTGGGAAAGTACTTGTCCAGGAACGCTTTGTGCAGTTTAGTCCATGTATCTATGGTTCCTGGTGGCAGGTGGTAATACCAATCGCTCGCAGAGTCGAGTAGGGAGAAACCAAAAACTCTCATCTTGATCTGGTCTTCCATCACATTCCTGGGCTTCATCGTCATACAGACATTGTGGAACTTGCCCAGGTGAGAGATCAGATCCTCTCCACTCAGCCCGTGGAATTTAGGGAGATAAGCAATAACTCCCGACTTTAATTCAAAGTTCACCCCTTCTCCTAGCGCAGGGATGATGACAGCTAGGGGTTGCGCCCCTATATTCGGCTCAATAAGCTCTCTCAGGGTTCCAGTTCCATCCATTGCAACGGCTGGGGTATTGGCAGTCTCAACGGTTTCTGTCTCGATGGTTTCAGTCTCAACGGTCTCAACTGTCTCTATTCCTTCTTCTCCGTCTTCCCTTTGATTGCACAGGTTCCTAAGGAAAGATCTGTCAACCTCTGGATTGAAAGGAGCTAGAATAGGGTCAGTACTACGGGTGTCGACCATAAGATAGGTCTCCACCAAAAATCAATCACGAAAACACACAACAAACAAAAACCCTCCCCGGCAACGGCGCCAAATTTGACGGTGGCTAAAAGATGCACAAGAAAATGTCGTTGATTAGCCTTATCAAAGTAAATATCCTAACAAACCCACTAAACAAAAGTATAGCAGACAAGTAAGGGTCGATCTCACAGAGAAGGTTTGATGTAGTATGCAACCGTGAATGACAAGTAACACAAACGGGGGGTTTAGTTATCAAGAGAACAAAGCAAACAAAGCAAATGAATTGAGTTTAGAAAATATAATGAGGGAAAAATAGTTTCACTAGAGCGAAATCCACAAGTACAGAGATAAAGTTCGATCACTGAAATCTATTTCGTCCAAGTTCTTTAATTATCCTTATAGTCGTTCCCACCCTGATCTTAAGTACTATTGATTCTCACAGTTGTCAATAGACTTATTACTATGCCAATGATAAAATACCACTGATTCTCACAGTTGTCAGCGTACCTTAGTACCAACACAGCAATAGCAATGCACACAAGGATATAGGATACATGCAAGTAGAAAGACATACAAGTACTCACTCCCCTACTTAACATGCAACTGATTCTCACTCACAATTGTACGCTCGGAACCCCTATACGCACAATTGTGTTTGCCACTAGATATGCACTCGGAACCCCTATATGCAATCCTAGCAATTGATAAAAAGCATTCAACCTAGTTGATCAGGCTAAGAAGAACAACAAGAAATCAATATCAATATAACCAAGAGAATCAATCCAACACTTATAAGGATAAGAACAAGGAATAGAAATCTCACAAACACATCAACTGTACTGCTTCAATCGTCTAGCATAACAAGGGTGAAGTTAGTTCTCCATCAAAGGGGATGAAAAACTCTATAGAAAATAACGTCTGAAAACGGAAGCAATCAAGTGATGATAAGTCTCTCCTCTCTTAACCTAGAAAAGAGGCTTAAATAGTCTTAACAAACTAGGTTAAACTAAAGCTGAAATTAAAGGAAACAGAATAATAATAAAATAAAGTCTCAAACATAAAAGGAAACTAAATCGTCTCTGACACGGGGTCATTAAGCACAGCCACCGCGGGGCGGTGAATTCCATCGCGAGGCGTCGAACTTCCACCGCTGGGCGGTGGCATCCTCTGGCGCTGACTTCATCTTCACTGAGAGTCACCGCCGGGCCGCGATACTTCGGACGCGGGGCGGTGAGCTCATTTCTCCAGCTCTCTTCTTCTCTTCTTCTGCTGCTCTTCAATCCTACCAAGTGTTGGTAGTCTTCTCCATAGATGCTCCAGCAGCTCCATCCATCCTCATGCTCCATCTAAGCTGCAAAACCTTGGATTCCTTCACTTCTCTCCAAAACATTTGGATTGCAGACTTAGCACCAAAACTCATCCAAAACCTCTCCAAATCATGCTAATAATTGCTAGTAAAGGTGTATGAAATAACACTTATCACCAATGTACGAGGAGAGGGCACACGCGGTTATTCGACAACAATGGCAGGAAAAACAAGATCTTGTTAAGGAAAATCAAGATCTCTATAACATTCGTAGGTATAACTTCAATCTACTAAATGATGTACATCGTAGGTGATTAATGTCGTATCTTTTGTATAATGTTGTTTATGTACTATCAACCTTTATAGGGAGCAAGCAAATTTAGCAAACCAGAGATATCATATGAAGCGAATGTTCACCAAAGACTGCCCTAATTTCTTCAAACGCTAAAGCAGTGTCATATCTTTTCTCTATTTTTTTTTATAAGTTTATGATCAATTTGTAATGTTTTCTGTATTGTGTGCTAAATGTGGTTGTAGTCAACCAACATAATGAACAATTTGTATTGTCTTCTAGGTTGATGATCATTTTGTATTGTTCTTATAAAGATTAATACAAGTTGGGCTACACAATGGGGGTAGCCCTCCCCTAATGCCTATTTAAAAACAATCTTATGGTTCATACACAACATTAAAACACAAATAAATACTACAACTAAACACAAATAACATTACTAAGTATTATATGTCATAAACCATAAACTTTAAACATACGCTATCTTTAGGTTGGAAGCGGCCGGGTGGCTCGATCGAGAACTTTACATTAGAAGGGTAGAATGGTCATAGCAATGTAAATGACTCAATACGATCGTAAATTCAATCTTATTGTAAAAATCGATACTAAGCGAAGAAGACCGAAATACTTTGTATAACATACTTAATAAAAAAAAGAGGTCTACTTAACGTGGGGACACTCTCCGCGCTTAACGTGTGGACCCTCTCCTCACATTAAGTCTGAACCTCTTCTTGTGGAGACTCCTCACGTAACGTGTGGACTATATCCACACGTTATGTGGTTCGAAGCTCCACACGTTACGTGTAAAGACTCTTCCCACGTAACGTGTGGAGATGGTCCACACATTACATGTGGACCTGTTTTTTCACACGTAACGTGGTGAGCCATTCACCACGTTGCGTGTGAACCTATGCGCTGAAAGGCAATTTTGCCTATGCGCTAAAAAGTAAACGTGCTTTTTCCTCTCCATAACAAAACCTGGAGGGAGACATCTATTTGCACCAGTATCAAGTTTACTAGACACCACTGTAAAACCACTGACCAACGGTTTTGGAAACCGTTCATTGGAACGTTTTCAAAAACCGTTATTTTTTTTGTATTTTAAAAACGAGAGTATTAAACTCACTCATAATTTTTTGTTATTCCCATCCAGTAAATGTACACGGAATGCATATGTATATGCATTAATAAGGCATATGTGTATGCATGCGCAATGTGCATGCGTAATGGGCATGCGTAATGCATATGTATATGCATTAATAAGGTATATGTGTATGCATGTGCAATGTGCATGTGTATACCTATGTATGCGCATTGCGCATGTATTTACATATGTATCCTCATTGCGCATGCATATACGTATGTATGTGATTGCACATGCGTATACACAATGTTTTAAAAATCTCCGTCTAAGGCCGCCTAGGCCCCGGCTAGGCGGTCATCCTCCGCCTAGCACCCGCCTAGATCCGCCTAGGCGAGAAGAATCCTCAAATGTTGTGGAAGGTCTTAGAAGATGACGGATGCATTAACATAATTTTGGGTTAGGCTTTATACAATAAGGCCCATAATAATATATCAAATATCATTCCAACATAGTTTTATAAGGATTAATGGATTTGGAAGAACATAATCAAATAATCACATGGATCATGCATTAATTTTTAGTCCGCCTAGGCGCTAGGCCCCCTCTCACCGCCCATCTCCTGCCTAGCGACTTTTAGAACATTGCGTATACGTATGCAATGTTCTAAAAGACGCTAGGCGGGAGCTAGGCGGTGAAGGGAGGCTAGCGCCTATGCGGCTAGGCATGGGCCCAGGCGGCCTAGGCGGATTAGAAATGTATGGGAAAAATTGGAAGAATTGAATGATTTGAAGCAAAGAATGGGAAGAATTGGAAAACTTTGAAGAACTTGAAAACAAAAAACACAAAATAGGAATAAACATAGCCCGCCTAGCCTGACTTGTCCGCCTAGCCCGATTAGAACCCAACTTGCCCGCCTAGACCCCGCCTAGTCCGCCTAGAACCCACCTAGCCATTCCGATTTGGCTAAAATCGGGTCGGTGTCGGGCCGCCTAGCCCGATTTTTAGAACACTGTATGTATGTATGCGTGTAGACTTATTAAAAGATTATAAGAAATATAAGGTTAATGAAAATTTTAACTAGTCTTGTTACAAGCTACTAACATAACATACTTAACCTTCATTAAATATATAACAATCTATCAAGCTCTATATACTATGTTAACCTATGTAACTAATCTTATCATAAAGTTGTGTAACAGTATAACCATGAGTAAACTTACCTAAAAACATTAATGATAATTTTAAATGGTGATCTTGTTACAAGTTACAATGTAACATACTAAAAATTCATTAAATATATAGCAATCTATCGAGTTATCTATATTATATGTAATCTAACTAATTAATCTTATCATAAAGTTGTGTCATAGTATAAGCATAGTAAGCTTACCTTATTCGAATTAAAAAATCCGGAATAATCATTATCACTAGGGTTCATAGTGGCATGTATGATGAAGAAATTTTTTGAGAATTCGGATATGTATAATTGATGCGTATATATATAGCAAGACATCACAACAGTAAAAACATTCATAAATTTTTACGTTTAGATATTTACGCACGCATTTGTATATATTGTGCATGTACATTTAACGCTCAATATTTTGAAGTCTTTCATATGTCTACGCATGCACAATGCACGTACATTCATATACACATGCGCAATGCGCATACATACGTATACACATGCGCATACATATGCATATGCCTTACTAATGCATATACATAAGCATACGCTTTCCACAAATATATGATTTTCCTATTTTTTTTTTAAAATATCATATGCATAAGCATTCCGTATACATATACTGGGTGAGAACAACAAAAAGTTGTGGGTGCGTTTCTAAAAAAAAAATAATCAACGTTTGTAATAAACAAAATAATAAAAAAAAGACCTTTTTTTAAAAAACAAATAGGCTAGTGGTTTCAAAAACCGTTGGCCCTGCAAACAAGCTGGGTCAACCCAACTACTAGTAGGGTATGGGTCGACCCACTAGCGGTATGGGGGTTGAAGTGACCCTTGAAAACCGTTGATATGAATAGTAAAAAAATTGTCTATAAAAGGAGAAGAGAAAGCTGTAAAAAAACACACAATTTTTTCACTCTCGTTTTTTCCCTTTCAATCTAAAAATTGAGAAGATTAGGGGGAGATTAGTGTAATTAAATTAGAATTTAGTAAAATTTAGTTCTTCCAATTTCTTATATTATGTCGTGGTCTAGTGAAGATGTCGGAGAATCGGCTAAACGGGTATGTAAATTAAATTGTAGTAATTATGTATGCAATTATTATTTTATGTAATGTCATTCCTTATTAAACTATGTTAGTTGTTTAATATCATTGCTTAATGTCCTAATATGTTCACTTAGAGTATATAATACCTATATGACTAGTGGGTTAGGTTCAAGTGCATATTATTTAAAGTGTAAATAGTAGGGAGTATCTCCTTATAAACCCTTAGATTTCACTATTCTAACGTACAAGATTTAATTAATTCTATTATTGTAGGTTGGCATGTAGAGTAGAAAATCTCCACCGAAACCCTCTCTTGATTCCACGCATACAATTTTTATAAAAAACTACTAGTCTTGATATTTTAAATATTTAGCAAAATAAATGTACATATTCCCGCAATTGGTTTTAGGAGCAAATAATACAATGAAAATTTAATGGATTATAATGAAACACCTACTCACTCAAAGTTATTTGAACAACTAACTTATTTGACATGAACATCTAAGATTTTGAACAACAAGTTGAATGTACATGAACAATTATAGTATACATGTTTATTTTGCATATGTTTATGAAAAGTTAGAATTGGACAAAAAAAATATCATGAATAATTTTATATACTTTGAATTATAAATATAATATTTATGCATATGTCAAGGATGGAAAGAACCCTGCAGATCTGCTCTCTTTTATTGTTCATTAGTATTTAAATAGTTGTTTATTTTTTATAATGTAATTGTTCATTGGTATTTTTTCACATGTATTTTTGAAAAGTTGTTCATTATATCAAGTTGTTATTTTTGGTAATTTTGTTTTATTGAAAGGATGTTTGTGATATTAAGTGTATTTAAGTAAATGTTTATTTGAAATAAGTTGTTCATCATAATGATTAAAATTTTCAAATATATCTTAGCGGTGGTTTGAAATTGATTTGGTGTAACTGTATAACTATAAAGATATTAGCGTTAATTTTTTTGAGTACTTGATATTATTAGAGTTAATTTTTTAAATATATTTTTTATGATCGATAGAAAAAATGAAAGATAGTAGGATATATATTTTCCCAAATACAAAGATAGTAGGATACCTTAAGGGGGTGTTTAGTAAATGGGGTTGGGGAATCGCGTTTGGGGTTAGGAGGGTTGATGAATTCTAACCCCATACAAGCTTGTTGTTTGTTTGTAATATTTTGGGTATCATACCCATTTGATCAGTGCTACTTTGTAGGGTTTAACTAGGAGTTGTTATCGGTGTTTTGGGTGCCATTTGAAGATGTTTAGAGCACAATTGTGGAGATTGGAGTTGAGAATTAGAAGCGTAGATATGGTGGTTTGGAGGAGCTTAAAATAAGACATTAAGAAGATGAGAAGAAAACCACAAGAGAAGATGAAGGAAGAGATGAAGAAGGAGTTGGAAAGCCTTTACAGGAAGGAAGACGGAGCGAAAGAGCAACAACACGAGAATCCGCGGTCGCGGAAGAATTGTCCGCGGTCGCGGAAAAGTCGAGAGCAGCGAAGAACTTCAGTGAATTTTCCGCGGTCGCGGAAGCCTTTTCTGCGGTCGCGGAAATCCCATTATCAACGCGCGTTCGAAGATCCGAAGATTTATTACTTTACTTTATTTCTTTATTCCGGTAGGATTATTTTATTTCCTTTTAGACTATGTTTGTTATCTTTGGTTTTTAGGTTTAGCTAGGTTATTTAAACCTAGTTCCTAGCAGCCACTATTATTGTTTTTTTTTATCATCTAAGTTTTACATCAGTTTTTCCCTTTGGAGTTTTACGTTTCAAGACTATGAAGAACTAAACAACTTTTGCTTAGTCCGACGATTGAAGCCTTCATTTGATATATGGTTGTGAGATTATAATTCTATTTCCTTTCCTTTGATTATATCTTTTCTCTTGAGCTTATTCCTATTGATTCTTATTGATTTGACTGGATTGATCATCTAGTTGATATTAGTAATTGTCTATTGCTAAGTTTTGGATATTTCGGGTTGAAATCCCTTATCTTGTATAGCAAACATGATTTTCTAGGACTGGTTGGACTAGTTTATTATGAAAGAGAATTGATTATGTGTTAAATACTGCGGATTGTGGTGTTGCATGTATCCTGGTTAATTCTTATGCTTCTTGTTGTTGTTAGATTAAATCTTGAGGGTCTCTTGATTGTTTAATAGTTAGGGTTATTGATAAGCACTACTTTGTAGGGCTTAACCAAGAGTCATTAGAGGTTTTATTGGTGCCATTCGGGTAGATTTAGACACATTCATGTGTATGGCGTTTGGGGGCGAAGTTGGTGTATTTGGAGGTGTTTGAACCGTTTTGGAGATCATAGTAGACACTGAGGAGGAAGCCACCATAAGTAGACGCCAAGGAGCTAAAGAGACGAAGACTTCGGAGGAAGTACCTTACGGCGCCCGCCGCAGAAGCCACGGCGACCGCCGCCTAAACCCTCCCAACAACGATGGCTACGACTTGGCCACGGCACCCGCCGTGGAAATGCGGCGCCCGCCGCCATTACGGCGCCCGCCGTGGAGGTTGCAGCGCCCGCCGCCGCTGTTCAGAAGTCCGCCGAGCCGTTTCCTTATTTGCTTTATTTTGTATTATTTTATTAAGATTTATTATTTCGTGTTTGGTTAATTCAGACTTTGTTTCCTTTAGTATTTAAGGGTAGAGAAAGGCTTGTTTGCCTATCAGCTAATCTCTCTCTGAACCCTAATTTCATTCTACGTATTTGTTATGAAGAACTAAGTCCCCTTGGCTTAGTCAGACGTTGAAGCTTTTGTTTTGATTCAGTTGTGAGACTCTCATTCTTAATCTATTGCATGGTTTTTATCTATTCTCTTGCTTGATTGCTTATGATTGATATTGATAATGTCTATCTTGGACGCAACTAGGGTTTGTCGTTATTGATCTATTGCTAGATTTAGATTGTTACTGGTTGAGCATATCTATTTCAGAGTAGCAACTGCATCGTACTAGTATCTGGTTGTGCTAGTCTTATGCAGAAGAGAACTGATTTATATTCTAGGATAAAAGCTGGTTGTTTTATGCTAGAATTGTATCCAACTATATTCCTATCCGTAAGGCTGCTGTTAAACTAAATCTTGATAGTTTCAGGGTTGTTTAATTAGTTAGTGCTAATAGTATCTGATTGTGCTATTAGTTATATCTGAAAAGAAATTGGAATTTCCATTGCATGAGATTTTGAATGAGTATCTAGGATCAACTTGTCATACGAATAGTGGATGTTGTTTGACTAAGTGCTTTTCCCATCACTGATTTCACAACTCTTTAGCTTGTTTACCTTTTGCATGTTTAGAACTTACAAAACTCACAAAACCCACCTTTGGTTACGTTTGATTGACATACGAATTGCATATTTAGATAGAATTCGCCTCCCTGTAGATTCGACCTTTACTTACCTAGGACTACGGTTTAAGGTTTGTTTGGATATTTTGCATAGCAGTTTTACACGAAGAAAACCTATTATCAGTTATCAGGACTAGTTGGACTGGTAACTATTTCAGAATAGGGACAGGAATATTCATAGGAAGGAATATAGATAATCTAGGATCAACCAATCGAATGAATGGTGGATATTTGTCTGGCTAAGTACTTTTTACCAATTGATTACAACCTTTGTTTTGATTTACTTAGTTTACTTGAAAACAACCAACAAAACCCCCCTTTGTTACTTTGACATACACTTGTGCACTCAGAAAGATTATTCCTCCCTGTGGGATTCGACCCTTGCTTGCCTATTCAACTGAGTTAGGTTTTTAAGGATTTACTTTGATTGGGCATCACGACTTTAGCTCTTATCAAAATTGGCGCCGTTGCCGGGGAGGCAAGTTTTGATTTTTCTTTGTGTGTGTTTGTGTGTCAATTTTTGTGTGGACCTATCTTATGGTCCATACCCGTGCTACTGACATCCCATTGTTAGATTTTGATTCAGAGATTGAGAGAACAATTTCCAGAAGTCGTATAGCAGCCCGTACGCAACTAGAGATGGCTAACGAAGCACCCACGTTGAGGCAGTTGACTGCCCCAAATCTGCAACAACAACCGTTGGCTGTGCAATTCCCTAAGCTGGCGGATGGAGTAAATTTCGAGCTGAAGTCCGGGTTAATCCACTTACTCCCCCACTTCCATAGGATGAGTGGAGAAAACCCCAACAAACATCTTTCGGAGTTCCATGCCGTCTGCACCAACATGAAGCCAAAAGGCGTGACTGAGGACCAGATCAAGCTGATGGCCTTTCCCTTCTCTTTAAAGGATGTGGCCAATGATTGGTTCTACTATTTGGCTCCAGGAAGCATAGACACATGGGCTAAGATGACGAAATCCTTCCTGGAGAAGTACTTCCATGCGACTAAGCTCAACAGCCTGAAGAGGAGCATAAGCAACATTGAACAGCAGGCTGCTGAGTCATTGTACGAGTACTACGAGAGGTTCAAGAGGCTGACTTCTAGCTGCCCCTACCATGGGTATTCAGACCAAGACCTCGTACTTTATTTGTACGATGGACTTCTTGACGAGGAGCGTCGAATGGTGAACGCAACATGTGGAGGAAACATCTTGAACAAGACGCCAATTGAAGTGTATGAAGTTTTCTTTGAGCTATCTGAGGGCTCAAGACAGTTCAATAAGAGGGCAGGCGCCCAAACAGTCAAGACTGCAGACTCTCAGCCCAATGCTTCAATACTTTCTGAGATGGTTGAGATGAAGGAGATGATGAGGAGATGCATGATGAAGGGTGGCCAGCAGCAAGTCAAATCATGTGGGATATGCTATGACACAATGCATCCAACTGATGCATGTCCCACGCTACAGGAGCCCACTACTGAGGTGAATGCTATTAGAGGATACGACCCTTCAAGGCCAAGATATGACCCGTACTCCAACACGTACAATCCAGGGTGGAGAGATCACCCCAATCTGAGGTACGAGAATCAGTAGAGTACTCCTCAAGGCCAGGAAAATCAAGAGTATCAACAGAGGCCTCCACAACTCCTACAGCGCCCACAACAATATCAGCAACATGGGTGTCAACAACAACAATTTCGAGCTCCATATGACCCAAGACCCCAAGGCCAGAGCTCCAGTTCATCTATGTCCAGTGATGACATGTTCCGGTCTCTCGCCCAGGGCGTCTCGACGTTGGTTGGCACTATGACCTCCATGGGGTCACAAATTAAAGCGGTGGTCAAGCATCAAGAGACTCTCACTCAAAGCATGATCCAACATCAGCAAGAGACGAAGTCTAGTATTCAGAACTTGGAGAAGCAAGTGGGGCAGCTCTCCGTAGCAGTGAGCAAGCTAGAAGCCCGGGACTCGGGAAAACTACCATCTCAAACGGTAGAAAACCCGAGGGAGCGAGTATGCGCCATAACACTGAGGAGCGGAACACGAGTGGAAGAAGGTCGAGCTCAACAGAAAGTTTTCCGCGACCGTGGAGAAGAAGGCCGCGATCGCGGATTTGCTACTATCGAAGAGCCAAAAATCGACGCTTTTCCGCGACCGTGGACAGATTTCCGCGATCGCGGAAAAATCTCTGCTGAAGAGGGCATGATCGAAGATTTCCGCGACCGCGGAAAATCTCATGGAGCCCCAGATCCCCTCGAAGTCATCCATGATGCTTATGTGCGCCCCAACTTCCCTCTGCTCAGTTCGTTAAAGCCTCCCGCTCCCTTTCCCGAGGCTTTGAAGGACACCAGAAGGGTGGAAAATGACATAGATTTATTTGAGACCTTCAGCAACTGTGAGGTAAATATTCCTTTGCTCAAACTTGTCAACAGTTTCCCTTGCTATGCCAAATTCTTGAAGGAGCTGTGCAAAATAAAAAGGAAGAAAGCGGTGAAGGAGAAAAAGAAGATCTAGGTCAGTGAGAACGTATCCGCTATGCTGCAAAAGCGGTTGCCCAAGAAGCGCAGTGATCCAGGCATGTTCACTATTCCCTGCAAGATAGGTGGCACCATGTTTGAAAACGCTATGCTAGATTTGGGTGCCTCCATCAACGTTTTACCTCTCTCATTGTATGAGTCTTTAGAGGTCGGGCCATTAGAGAAGACAGGGATTGTGATCCAGCTGGCGGACAATTCATACGTGTATCCCAAGGGAGTGGTGCAGGATGTGCTGGTCGAAGTTGACAAATTGATCTTCCCTACGGACTTCTTTGTGATGGATACGGGGCAAGATAAAAACGCAGCCCCAGTGATGCTAGGAAGGCCGTTTATGAACACGGCAGGTACAAAGATCGATGTGAGCAGCGGTTCGCTCACAATGGAATTTGACGGGGTAAGGGTCGGATTCAACATCGACGATGCAAAGAGACACCCTCCTGATGGAGACCCCGAGTGTTCAATTGATGTGAGTAACCCAAGTTGAGTAGGAGAGCACCAAGTCGAGCCACGACAATAACTAAGACGCTGCTCGGGAGGCAACCCGAGGTATGAAATTATTTCCTTGTCTTTTACTTTCTAGTCCTTATTATTGTTTCGTTTTGTTTTGTTTCGTTTTTGTTTTAGACTAACCTGCAGGTTGGAGACCCGAGCAAAATTGAAGACGGTGTTAATGTCGCACCAGTAACTTTTCCGCGGTCGCGGCATATCCTCTGCGGTCGCGGAAATATCACTGTAAGCCCCCTGACCTAAAAAAAATCGGAAAAAAAAAGTTCTACTGAAGCCTACTGTCTGATTTCCCATTGAGAGATGGTGTGCATCATGCTGCCAAGGAGGAGACATTCGCCCCATATTTTTATTTGGCAACGATGATGGCCCAACATTCGACAACTGAGGAGGAGGAACACCAGAGCCCATACCACGATCACATCTGGGCTCCATTTGTGTGTTCGTTGAAGACCGTGCAACCCCGATTCTTTGATGTACCACTACACCTTACAGTGGATCTATTTGGTTGCACGGTGGAGTTTGTTTGAAGACCGCCGCAACACCAGTGACTTGTGCTTTATTGATTTACCGCCAGCACCAACTTCCATGTCCAGGCCCCTCGGCGACGGTTGTGAGTACTTTTCTGCCCTTCCATGTGCTTCATCTTTTTTGTCTTTAATTACATTGAGGACAATGCAATGTTTAAGCATGAGGGAGTGTTCTATACTTGCTCGTCGTTTGAGGAGAATGAAAAAAATAATGAAAAATAGAAAAAGTCAAAAATATTGAAAAAGACAAAAATAGAAATCCTGGGATAAGTCGAAAACCCGAAAGGGCGGCTTAGGTAATAAGCAGGTGGCTTGGACCAACATTTGGCTGGGGTAATAAGAGGTCAAGAGTGATGTGAGTTTATGTGAGCCCATCTATTGAAAAATGAAATGAGTGGCTTGGTGAAAACCCGAAAGGGCGCCTTGGCAAAATGAGTGAAAAGAAGAAGAGTGATTATTAGGATTCCTCATTTTTCCTAGCATGGTGACATAAGAAGAGGTGATATAAGGAGGATTCGGGTAGGTCACTCTGGTAGGCATAAGAAGATAGATGGAGGCAAGGATTAGATATGTTTATTCACTCTATGGTGTTCGGGATAAGCTTGGGGGAGGTACTCTGCTTCCTTTAAGCTTGTATGTTGTGTGTTGATTGATTGTGTTGGTGCCTTGGAGATTCATGTTTAGGTGAAATTCTTAGTGGAGATGATTTTTCTGTGCTTCCTGAGACCTTGGGGATTTGATTGGAGGAGTAGATTTATATTAGCTTACTTGAGGACGAGCAAGGTTTAAGCATGAGGGAATTTGATCAATGCTACTTTGTAGGGTTTAACTAGGAGTTGTTACCGGTGTTTTGGGTGCCATTTGGAGATGTTTAGAGCACAATTGTGGAGATTGGAGTTGAGAAGTAGAAGCGTAGATATGGTGGTTTGGAGGAGCTTAACAAAAGACATTAAGAAGATGAGAAGAAAACCACAAGAGAAGACAAAGGAAGAGATGAAGAAGGAGTTGGAAAGCCTTTACATGAAGGAAGACGGAGCGAAAGAGCAACAACACGAGAATCCGCGATCGTGGAAGAGTTGTCCGCGGTCGCGGAAAAGTCGAGAGCAGCGAAGAACTTCAGTGAATTTTCCGCGGTCGCGGAAGCCTTTTCCGCGGTCGCGGAAATCCCATTATCAGCGCGCGTCCGAAGATTTATTATTTTTCTTTTTTTCTTTTATTTCTTTATTCCGGTAGGATTATTTTATTTCCTTTTAGACTATGTTTGTTATCTTTGGTTTTTAGGTTTAGCTAGGTTATTTAAACCTAGTTCCTAGCAACCACTATTATTGTTTTTTTTTTATCATCTAAGTAGTACATCAGTTTTTCCCTTTGGAGTTTTATGTTTCAAGACTATGAAGAACTAAGCAACTTTTGCTTAGTCCGACGATTGAAGCCTTTATTTGATATATGGTTGTGAGATTATAATTCTATTTCCTTTCCTTTGATTATATATTTTCTCTTGAGCTTATTCCTATTGATTCTTATTGATTTGACTGAATTGATCACCTAGTTGATATTAGTAATTGTCTATTGCTAGGGTTTGGATATTTCGGGTTGAAATCCCTTATCTTGTGTAGCAAACATGATTTTCTAGGACTGGTTGGACTAGTTTATTATGAAAGAGAATTGATTATGTGTTAAATGCCACGGGTTGTGGTGTTGCATGTATCCTGGTTCATTCCTATGCTTCTTGCTACTGTTAGATTAAATCTTGAGGGTCTCTTGATTGTTTAATAGTTAGGGTTATCAGGATTAGTTAGACTGGTAACTATTTCAGAATAGGGACAGGAATATTCATAGGAAGGAATAGAGATAATCTAGGATCAACCAATCGAATGAATGGTGGATATTTGTCTGGCTAAGTATTTTTTACCAATTGATTACAACCTTTGTTTTGATTTACTTAGTTTACTTGAAAACAACCAACAAAACCCCCCTTTGTTACTTTGACATACACTTGTACACTCAGAAAAATTACTCCTCCCTGTGGGATTCGACCCTTGCTTGCCTATTCTACTGAGTTAGGTTTTTAAGGATTTATTTTGATTGGGCATCACGACTTTAGCTCTTATCACCATTCCCCAACCCTTAGAGTATGGGTTTTCCAAACCTCTCAATTTTTCAAGGGTTGAGTGGGTTTGAGAAATTAAGAAGACTTTATGGGTTAAATTCTCATCCCCAATTACAAAACAAACACCAAATTGACATCTATCATTCCAAACCCCATACCTCTTCAACCCGATTTCTCATCCCAACCCGATACCCCATTTCTACCAAACACCCCCTTAGTACTATTTAATGTGCTCACCATTAAACATGTTAGAATTTGTTGTATCATTATATATTTTGCGTTATCTCATATTAATTTAAAATATTTGAAAATAGTGACAGGATTAGTCTGCCTACTTCCAGACGGATTACAAGTGGATAGTGTAACACCCCCAAATTTTAACCCATTTGGAAAGGTATTACCGCCAGTGGCCTCGGTGTTCCTTACCGAAGTCACCCCAGGCTTTACCATTGAAACACAATTCATAAAGAACAATTATGATACAAAATTACTATAACTTTCATTTAAAACATAGTCGCGAAATTTCAACACAATTCCAAATGCGACAAAATACAGAGTTATTACAATACAGCGGAAGAGTTAAAATAATTTACAAGAGTATTGACTTCAGTAGTCAACGCCCAAAGATCGTAGCCTGATTAAAACATTTTCAAATACCGTTCATGTTCATAGTCGATCTAGCCTTCATGGGTCCTCGACTCATCTGATGTGCCGAATCGAACGGATGACACCAGCCAACCATGCAGAGAACAATTACGGTTGGTTAGTCTAATGAAAGACTATGCAAGGGTACAAAGCAGAGTGGTTCGAAGTAGTCGTATTAGGTTAGACTCATCGTTTCTCGAATTAAAACCGATGACGATAGTCAACCACCATACTCCTACTGGAATATATCAAGCAGCATGATCAAGAGAAGATTCTGAAAGACCGAGTCTTACAGCAATCAACCCAAAAGAAGACTCCAATGAATTGAGTCTTATCGGAAAGCATGACAAATGTTGGGGAACATAAATAATTTCATACAAGCGTTCAAAAACGACTTGATGTTTCAGTTCACGGCCAACTTCACCGCTTAACGCGAATCCAGATTGGAAAGAGAACGGTACTCTGATCAAAGTCAAGACGAGCTTTCCTAGCTGCACTACACTTAGCTGCACTACTCGCCCAAGGTATATTAATCATGTGCTACGACGGCACTTATCTTATTTAATTCCAAAACGCGCATCACGTTATAGGCTTTTAAATATATGTATCGCCATGAGGGACATATATTGAATATATGTTTCGCCATGAAGGACATAGAGGACATATGTTTCGCCATGAGGGACATACTCCTGAATGGGACGAATCCCAAGATTTGTAGCACCAGCTTCGTGCCACCATCTCCATACCAAGTACAGAGAAAGGTCATGACCCACCAAATGGTCTTTGAGTTTAGAACCCTTAGCACCATTTTCATTATCAAGAAACGACTGGACCTCGAATAGTCCATCGCTCCTACGAATACTCGTGCTAACTAAACAGTTCAACACAGTAATAATCATATCAAAGCCCTCAGGCCAAAATATATATCTATAATAGCGTTGTTCTAGCAGATATACAACCTATTATAATATCATATTTTAATCCATATCATTTATCAAAACTGTTCCCAACAAAACAGTAAATCATTCCAAATTAATTAACAATCAAACCATTGATAATTAATGGAAATATGGAATGATGAGCAAGAGCGAACCACCACTTGCCTGGAGTAGATTCGGTGATCAATCTAGACGAGACAACTACTGATGATATCCTTTCCGAGGATATGGCCTAAGCTTCAGATAGCTCCAACGGATTACGAATCCACACGCGATCCAGCGAATCACGTTCTAACTAACAAATTAATTAATTATCAATTAATTTGCCTGGACGAACTTAAGGAATTAAATTTAATAAATTTTTATGATTATAAATCATAAAAATATTTATTAAATTTTCCTAAAGAAAAATACGGATGAAAGAGAATCGAAATTATACCGCTCGTATAATTTCGGGTTAAATCTGGACGGAAGGTTAATTGGGCTTCACGGCCCAACAGAATCAAAACAAAGGAGGGGGCCCACCTGGGCACTATTCATCTCCTTCAACCTTTCAACCTCCGAATTAGACCAACAGACAGAGGAGCTCGGCTGGGGAATCTCGGCTTCAACAACGGACGACGCCGGGGATGGAGCGGCACCGGCGGGGAGGAGGAAGAGCACGGCGCCAGGACACCACCGCAGCTCGCACAAGAGACGGAGCCGAAACAGGGGAGACGTCGGAGCAGGGGAGATCGGAGAGGGAGAGGTGTGGATCTGAGCTGCCTGCAGACCGGGCTCTATAAATAGCCCCAAGGAGGATCATCCTTGTCATCCCAGAGGAGGCATGCCCAACCGACCTCTCGACAGGTGCCCCTGACAAATCTTACACAGGGGAGAATCGTGGCAGCCTGGCAGGAGGAGGGGAAATTCGTGGCATGGATATGGGAATTGGCTTTGGTATGGGTTTTTACATCCCATAATTTATATATTTGTATTCAAACAAATATTCTAAGTTCCGAAAATACATCGAATGTATTTTATACCACTCAGGGAATTATTTCGGACATCATGGATGTTACGGAAAATCCGAACTGCACTGAAAGCGAAATAATTAATTTGAACGAAGGTTGGGAAAATTACCCAAATATCCTTATTAAAAATTGAGGGATATTACAGATAGATCGTCAATCCATGTTAGACTCGGCACGTGAACAAGAAACTAGACTGAACATAATGTTGACTATCCAGAAATCATGGGAGCGAAAAGTCATACTGACGTGTGAGAAGTCTGGAAGCTATCGGTCGTTCAAGGATGTATTGATACGAAAGACGCGTACAAAGAAGAGCAATTGTCCATTTGTGCTGAAGGGGGTGATGCATAAGGACGGGTCGTGGATGTTGTCGGTGATCTGCGGTACACACGATCATGATCTTGCGACGAGCTTAGAGGGTCATGCCTTTGTCGGACGCTTGATTGAGGTTCAAAAGAAACAAGTTGTGGCGTTGACGCAAGCTTCTGCAAAGCCGAAGGTATGGTTGGAGAAAGACACCTCAATCCCTCGCATTATGGGCCTGTGGAGGGACTACCACCATTCTATTGTTGATAATTGGGATCAAGCATTTCATCAGCGGATAGTGGACTTCCAAAGATATCGTATAGAGCATGGTCGGCCTACTGTATGAGGATCATAATGTAACTTCATTCGTTGTCATTTTCGTATAATTTGGATCATAATATAATAAATATTTTAATATATAAATTCCCGTTTTTTTGAAAATGCGCATATATCCTACTTGGACATTTATTCTTCATTTAGTATAATCAAACTCAATTTTTTTGGGAGCCGCTAAAAAAACCCAAAACCACAACCAAAAAATCACCCCAAATGGACATTTATTATTCATATTCATTTCGCATAATCTAACTCATTATTTTTCGTAAAAGAAATAAAAAACCACAACAAAACAAAATAAGGATTTAAGTGAAAAAAATATCAACACCGTAAAAATTCCCGAACCAAAAATCTCTATAGTATAAATTACTTAAAACAAAACGAAACCACACGGGATAAAAACCAAACTGGCAAAAATACCAAGGTGGCGATAAAAAAAAAGCATCAATTTTATTATTATAAGAACAAAAAAAAAGCAGCAGCATTTTTTTATAAAAAGGGAACATTTTATTTTTATTTATATGAAAAAGGAACATTTTAATTTTTATTTATATGAAAAAAATGAACTTTTTTTATTTATACGAAAAAAAAATGCATACAAAAATGAAGAAGCATCAACCAATGGGAGTCGTTGGATGCGCCACGCTGGCGATCCGTGGTAGTGGCTCCCAAAACTATTGCAGGCAGCGGTTCTTTGGATGCTGCTTCTTTATTTTTGGCCGTCCATTTCGTTACCTCCCTCGGATTGCCACCGGTTTTTTTCCCTATGAAAACCCAATCCCTTTAACTCTCAAACACACAATTCAACTCTCATTTTCATCTCTCTTTCACACTCTCATTTTAAACTCACTTTCACACTCTCACTTAGTCTCTCCTAATATAAGATGCCTCCAATAGATGCCACTCGAGGGGGAGGACACTCGTTATTATGTGTAAGTTTTATTCTATACTTATATTTGGTATCTATATTTAGAAGAAAAAAATAGTTAGAAATTTTAAACATAGGTTAGATATTTATTTAGAGAAAAAAATAGTTAGAAATATTTTAGACTTAGGCTTGTTCTTGGCATAAATTAATATGTATTTGTTATAAGTTAAAAATTTTAATCTTATGTTAGGAGGGGTGTCATTTTGTATGTTAACGGTACCCCACCTGACGTAGAACAATTTTGTCCGGTCGAACCAAGCTATTAAGAAAAAAAAAAAAACCCAAAAGTCATCTTCATTCTTCAACTGGTTCGTCCTCCATTACAGTATAATCCGATCTTCCACCACTAGCTGAAAACTATGATTCCGTTCGGTGACCTCTTCCACCCCGACCCTCGTCTAACAACGCCAAAAGCAATAACACCCATTTCGTTTAATTCTCAATAGCGTTAAATAAAAAAAATTAGAAACTTATGTTGTTCTGTAGATGCGAAACGAAGACCTCGACGTACTCTTTAATGGCATCACTTCCCATATGTTATATTAATTCATGGTTTAAATTAATCTTAATGGAAGACGTCGAAGTAAGAGATCGAAGCGCCTCAACACTTGTTTTATAGCTTGTCGGAGAAGGCTCGATCGGGCCTTTGATAATGATTCGATTATCACTTTCAATCAAAATCTCATCTTTTTTTTTGAATAGATCTAGTTTTTTTCTATTGACATTTGAAATCGTCTGGCTGAATGAAGGTGGCGCCTAAAGGAATGAACTAGAGTTTTAAAGGTGGTGGCGGTGGGTGTATAGCAGCAAAGGATGAGGACAGAGTTAGGGATCCGTCCGGATTATGATTGAAACTCGAAATTGAAATTCAACTTTGGTGTTGGATATTAGTTTTCTATTTTTTGGAGTACATATGATACTAAAGAGCTCACGGGTCCTCAATTAAAAAAGTGACATAACAGATGGGTTCGGCGTTAGCAATGGTGGATCCGAATCTGGGTCTAGAAAGCGTTGGTGGGTCGTCTTCTCCGGCGTCAACAGTGGTGCGACTTTGTCGGGGTTGGAAACGACCAAACTGGATCCGAGGCTAGAAAGTGGGGATGATACACTACAATGGTAGTACATGCAATTATTGGGTCAAGCAAGCAAAGCTAGAGGAGGGGTTGTTAGTAGAAACCAGAATTATATGGAAATGAAATCTTACTCGGAAACAATCATAGAGTCGCTTTACAAAACGTTATTGTGGCGTGGTATGATGTCCACTGCCTTAGAAGCGAATTCGCCCTCACCTGCGGTGTAAAGTCAGACAAGGCGTCGCCCCCCAAGGATCACACAACACCCTCCAATTGCGTGCACTCGCCAAAGGAGGGTTGGAATCACCGAGTATGCTCAGAACCAAAAAAACGAAATTTTAGAGAAAGAGCCGAAAATCATACTTCAACGATAAAGAAGATCGCTTTGTAGTGGAGCAAGGAATAAGACGTTGGTTTATATAAGCAAACAAATCAAAGTTTGGCAAGGACACGTGGCACACATACAAAGTTTAGAAAGGACACATGGCACATATGCCTTCAAGTGTCTTCAAATTTTGCCACGTAAGTAAGATACATGGCACACATGCACACAATCTCTTCAAATGTTGCCAAGTGTAAGTCATACACACATTCTCTTCAAATGTTGCCAATTATAAGTCATGCACACGTTCTTTTATAGTGATAAGGCTTGAAACCCTCGACCTTATTACGAAGAGATAAAATTACAAATCCGAGATCTTAAAAATCCCAAAAAATTAATTAAGTCCGTAAAATGTGGGAAGCAGCACAATTCCACTCTTCTGAACTTTTTAGCAAATCCAACAATCCCCCACATTGCGGAATTTTTTTTAAAAACAGTATAAAACAAGTTCTGAGCATATGAAAGGTTTGAAGCTTAAATGTAGGTATCTTACGATTTGAATCAACACATAGTGAAGTCAAGTAATCCTTTTTGTCTAAAGAGTGAACGAGTCTTGAACTTCAAAAACTTCAGGATAAGTCTCAACAACACGCTTCTCCCCTAAGGTCCTTGTGATTCCGCAATAACACCTGCAATAAGGTATCCAATTTTGCCTTGGGATGCTAAAGAGTTCTCTAGAAAGATCACCCGAGTTCTTTCATAGAAGGAGGCTATCTCTTCACACTCTAGTAGGTGACTTCATCAAGGCCGTTTCAACTAGGACCACCCATGCTAGGGCTATGAAGTCATTAAGAGTTTTAACAACTCAACCTCTCATTATTACAACGTCACTAAGTCCGTCTCAATAGGACCACCCATATCTTGGGCTATGAATTCATTAAGAGCAAATGCTCACCCTCTACATGTACACAATGTCACAAAAATGGGAAGTAGTGTACCATCTCATGAGTCTTTTCATGGCTTCGTTTTACCATAAAGGGGATCCACCACTAATTCCTCATCTCACGGGTTTGAGTCCCATTCCCCTTGATGTATCAAGAACTAATTTATGGTTTAGTCGTTTAGTCAAAGGATCTGCAATGTTCCTCTCTGTCCTCACATACTCCAAACTGAGTACACCATTCGTAATTAGATGTCTCACACTTTCATGTCTAATTCGAATGTGTCTCTTCTTGCCATTATAACCATTGCTATTAGCTACACAAATAGCAGATTATGAGTCACAATGTAGAGAAATAGGAGGAGCAGGATGCCCCCATAATGGTAAATCAGCCAGTAAGCTTCTTAACCACTCAGCCTCTTGACCTGCTAAGTCTAAAGCTATGAACTCAGATTCCATAGTAGATCTAGCAATACAAGTCTGTTTAGAAGACTTCCAAGAAATAACACCACCACATAATGTAAAAACATAACCACTAGTGGAGCTAACTTCATTATTATCAGTAACCCAATTTGCATCACAATATCCCTCTAATACTTGAGGATAACCAACAAAATGCAAACCCTAATCAATAGTGCCTTTTAGATATCTCAATAATCTATTAAGTGCACTCCAATGATCCTTACTAGAGTTATGAGTATACCGACTAAGTCTACTAACTGCATAAGCAATGTCAGGCCGAGTACAATTCATTAGAAACATCATACTCCCTATCACTTTGGCATATTCATTTTGTGATACACTCTCACCACAATTCTTTGTTAATTGTATGCTTGCATCATAAGGAGTTCTTACTGGCACCACATCAAATTGATTAAATTTCTTTAATACTTTCTCTACATAATGTGGTTGAGACAAAGTAAAACCATTTTCAGTTTTGGTGACTTTAACACCTAAAATCATATCAGCTTCACCTAAGTCTTTTATGTCAAATCGAGAGGACAAGAACTGTTTGGTCGTGTTTATAACATTAATGTGTGTTCCAAAAATCAGCATATCATCAACATATAGACATATAATCACACAATCCACACCAAACATCTTAGAGTAAACACATGCGTCAGATCCATTGACCTTAAAACCAAAGCTAAGGATAGTTTTGTGAAACTTTTCATACCATTGCTTTGGTTCTTGCTTCAACCCATAGAGTGACTTCTTGAGTCTGTACACTTTGTTTTCCTGTCATGGAACCACGCACCCTGGAGGTTGTTCCATATAGATTTCCTCATTAAGATCACCATTCAAGAAGGCAGTTTTAACATCCATTTGATGTACCAACAACTTATAGCTAGAAGATAAAGCAAACAATGCACGAATGGTGGATATCTTGGTTACAAGAGAATAAGTGTCAAAGAAGTCAATCCTATATTTTTGAGTTAATCCTTTTATAACTAGTCTTGCCTTATATCTCTATACAAAGCCATCTATCTTAAGCTTCTTCTTAAAAATCCACTTGCATCCAATAGCTTTGTTCCCTTTAGGCATGTCAACTAGTTCCCATGTGTGATTAGACATAATAGATTATATTTCACTCTTAATTGCATCTTTCCAAAAAATAGCATCCATGAACTCACAGCTTCATCATATGTTTTAGGATCATCCTCTAGCATATGCACACTAATGAATGTCTCATTTAATTCATCATAATCATTGAGTTCAATCAAGAAAGCAGTCACAAAATCAGGACCAAAACTAGCTCTTTTCGTTTGTCTTTTACTCCTCCTAGATTCTATTTCATCAACTTGCATGGAAGGCAAATACATTGAAGAAGATGCAACATCAGTAGGCACATAATCAATTTGCACATTATTTTTCTTCAAAGGAAATATGTTCTCAACGAACTCAGCATCACGATATTCACATAATGAACGATCATTCAAACACATGAATCGATAAGGTGCACTATTTTCAGCATAACCAATAAATACAACATCAAAGGTTTTAGATCCAATTGCATCAACCTTAAAATAAGGCAATCCCACTTTAGCTAAACACCCCCACACTTACAAATATTTTTAGATTAGGTGCATGCCATTTCCATAACTCATAGGGTGTCTTATCTAGCTTTTATAGGGAACTCTATTCAGAATATGGTCAGCAGTCAAGACAGCTTCACCCCACATATTATCAGGTAAACCAGAACTAGCAAGCATAGCATTCATCATCTCTTTCAAAGTTCTGTTTTTCCTTTCAGTAATACCATTCTGTTATGGGCTATAGGGAGCTGTAAACTCATGTATAATACCATTATTATCACAGAATTCTAGGAATTGGTGATGTATTCACCTCCTCTATCAGATCCAATCCTTTTGATTTTTCGATTCAGTTGGTTCTCTACTTCTGCTTTATAGATATAGAATATCTTTTCAACTTCATCTTTAGATCATAATAAAAACAATCTGGTGTATCTCGAATAGTCATCTACAAAGGTGATATTATATCTTTTACCACCTCTACTTTTTATGCTTCTAAATTCTGCCAGGTTAGAATGGACTAATTCCAACAATTCAGTTGTCCGTTCATTTACGGAATTAAAAGGTTTCTTCTTGTATTTAGCCTCAACACAGATTTCACATTTTTCATGACCTTTCTTGACCAAATTCATAATTAATCCCATAGCATGCAATCGATTAACGTATTTAACATTTAAATGTCCAAGTCTAGCATGCCATAAATCCAAAGACTCAACAATATAAGCTAAAGAAGAAACATTCTCATTATCAAACATGGTTTCAAGCACATACAGGCATCCAAGTCTATAGGCTTTTCCTACATATTGACCATTCTTGGACAAGACTATTTTCCATGCCTCAATTACTTGTTTTATGCTAGCAATTTCAAGTAAGCCAGAAGAAATCAAGTTTATGCGCAGTGAAGGAACATATAGAACATTATGTAGTAAGAGAGACTTCCCTGAGGTGAGTTTTAGTGACACCTGTCCTTTCCCAAGCACTTGAGAGATGCTGGAATTTCCCATGTAGACTTGATCTATCCTTACAGCCTCCTCAAATTCAGCAAACAACTCCTTGTCAGCACAGAATTGTTTGGTTTCTCCAGTGTCCAACAACCACTCAACCTTGTTGCCCACATGGTTCGCCTATGTGATCATAGTAATTAGTTGATCGTTCTTTTTAGCGAGGTTAGCTTGTGGCTTGGGTTGATCTACATTAGGCTTTGGAGCGTTCATCTGGTTGTCTGCTCTGCGGAAGCATTGATAAGCACGATGTTCTAGCTTCCCGCAAACATAATAGCCCTACTTCGTTTTGTCATTGATCTTTCCCGGCTTCTTGAAATTCGTCCCCTTATTGTTCTGAACTTTGTCCTTCTTCTGTCCAGAATTGGTATTCTCCTTTTTGAACCTGTCAGATTTGGAAGACTCTACAAGATTAGCCTTAAGTGAATTTTCAGTAGGTTTAGGAGCAGGCTTATCTTTGAGGCGATTGGCCTCTTCGATCTTCATGTGGCTCACGAGTTCCACCAGTGTCAGGTCCTTCTTCTTGTGCTTTAGATGGTTGCGGTAGTTTGCCCAGGATTCAGGCAACTTTTCGATCAGGAAGTTGGCTTGCAACACTTCACACATTTTCATCCCTTCAGCAAGGATACCAGCGACTAGATTCTCGTACTCACGAACGTGCGCCATGATTGGCTTGTCATCCACCATCTTGAACTGCATAGACTTGCCACATACATACTTCTTTTTCCCGGCATCATCAGTAGCATACTTGGTTTCCAACAGGTCCCACATCTCCTTTGCACACTTGTAAGTAGCCAAAAGATCAAATATTGGGTTTGTAACGTGGCTCATCAAATGACCTCGAACAGTCTTATTATCCATTTCATATTGTTTCACGACCTCCTCATTAGTTGAACCCGCATTCTCACTTTGGGAGCCATCCGTTTCTCCGGTGTCCGTGATGGCGTTACGAGTAGGGGGTATTGTAGTGGGAGTCGTTGCATATGTAGGGACCGGTTCCAAGAGAACATAGTCGACATCCAGTTGTTCAAAAAAGATCATCATCTTCTGGGACCAACGCTTGTAATTTGTCCCGTCCAAAGGTTCAAGCTTGGAGAGGTCTAACAACGGTCGGTAGTAGGGTAGCATGGCCATTCTGGATTCTAACAAAATTTGCTTCTAAATTGTTAGTAGAAACCAGAATTAGATGGAAATGAAACCTTACTCGGAAACAATCATAGAGTCGCCTTAAAAAATGTTGTTGTGGCGTGGTATGATGTCCACTGCCTTAGAAGCGAATTCGCCTTGACTCGCGGTGCAAAGTCAGACAAGGCGTCGCCCCCCAAGGATCACACAGCACCCTCCAATCGCGTGCACTCGCCAAAGGAGGGTTGGAATCACCGGGTATGCTCAGAACCAAAAAAACAAAAAATTTAGAGAGAGAGCCAAAAATCATACTTCAACGATAAAGAAGATCGCTTTTGTAGTGGAGCAAGGAATAAGACGTTGGTTTATATAAGCAAACAAATCAAAGTTTGGCAAGGACACATGGCACACATGCAAAGTTTAGAAAGGACACATGGCACACATGCCTTCAAGTGTCTTCAAATTTTGCCACGTAAGTAAGACACATGGTACACATGCACACAGTCTCTTCAAATGTTGCCAAGTGTAAGTGATGCACACGTTCTTTTATAGTGATAAGGCTTGAAACCCTCGACCTTATTACGAAGAGATAAAATTACAAATCTGAGATCTTAAAAATCCCAACAAAATAATTAAGTCCGTAAAATGTGGGAAGCAGCACAATTCCACTCTTCTGAACTTTTTAGCAAATCCAACAAGGGTGACCTGATGTAGTTGGTAATGGCGGAAGTTCGGATAAGTTAATCCCCATAACGAGGTATAGGAAGGAAGTATATGGGGATATTCATGAAAGAGTAAAGGAAAAGACTAAAAAGGGTATCAAACTTAATTTAATGCACTTTTTATCAATTTTTTTAAATTTAAAATGCCAAATGTAGTACTTTTATTGGACAAATATTTTACACCCTTGTGTAAATGTACAAAGGTTTATCGCAAATGATTCAAAAAAAATAAGAGAGATTGGCATTTCCTTTTTTACAAAATAAAACACGCTTTTTGAGGGTGAATAACCGCAATGTGATTACTTTTACAAGTTGTACAACCCTTTACGGGGTTGTTTGTTTCTATATCATAGGTATAAGGAATGTGATTGAGAATGAGTCAAACCGATTTTGGTGTTTGATAGAGCTAGGTATGGGTATGAAATTGATTCCAAGGTATGACTCATACCCACCCATAATACTATATGTTATATCCACATAAAACTAGAGGTATGACCCAAACTTAATTTTGCTCTTCATTCCATCTCTCTAAATTCATATCAAACACAAACCTTTAGGAATCACTCAATCCCATTATTCATACCCAATCTAATTTCTCATTCCAACCCGATTTATATTGTGATACCAAATGAGCCCTACAATCATCTACAAACTATATACTACTTTCTTTTTGAAAAGTATACTACAATTTTCTTTTTTGGTCTAAAAAAGTAAACAATTTCCTGACAACTAAAAAAAATTGTGATTTCAAGTGGTACCGATTCAGATTTTTTGAATTCCGAACTGAGTACCAAGTTACCGATTCGATTCTCATCTGATAGCCCATTAGGCCCTTTCACTATCAATGCGGGCCTTTACTCTTGTGTCCACTTTTGTTGCATAATTGCTTGTCCAATTGTAGGATTCATCCTTAATCCATTAGCTTTTAAATTAGACATAATGAGGCACATTGACCTCTTTTTCCATCTAAATCTAATTACTACCCCTAAAAATCTATCTTTAGGATTTTAGCCCCTTTCTTCTTTCCTCTAACTTCTTACGTCATCCAGATATCTCCCTCTCTATCCTAGCCATATCCAGACCTGTCTTCGGCTTCCCTGCCTTTGAGATTCCAACTTCGACGCCAAAGTTTTCGTTGTCGTCGTCGCCGCCTAGAGGAATGGAACGACGTCGAAACATCCCTCTTTCTCTTCGGATTTCGTTTTGAAGTCCTCGACCTCCAAATCGGCCAGCTCCTCATGGTCATTTCCTCGCCGTCGGCAGCCAAATAGGTCCTCACGACCTCACCTGCATCGAAATCCTCGATTGGCGGCCAAGCAGCTCCCCAAACTTGTGCAATCGGTTTTAAACACATCAAGCCATCTCTGAGAAACTAACACCATGGTGCCCCAGAGGTAATATCATTCGTTCCTTATATATCGGTGGCGGCGAAGGAATCTCGGTGGTGGCGGATAACCGCTGGCCACAAGAGGAGACCTTGGCCTTGTTGAACATAAGGTTGGAGATGGACCATGCGTTTCGCGACGCCGGCGTTAAAGCTCCTCTCTGGAATATTTTTGTTGATTTTCACTATGGTATTAACTCTCAAATCAAGCAAAATCATCAATAGTTTCAATCCCTTGTAGTTTGTCTTGCTTTTGATTACATATAACTATAAAAGTGTTTCTTGTAAATGATAAGGGTTTTGTGACAATTAGTTGGTTTTGTGACAGTTTGCCTTGAGCTCTAGCCATCACTTTAGTTGATTTTCGAGGATTGCACACAACCTGTTCGACGAAAGGTGAGGAGAAACTATTTTGATTACTAGATGCTTGTTAATGGTTCAAGTTCTGGGATTGCACACAACTTGTTCGACAAAAGGTGAGGAGGAACTACTTTGGTTAGTTTCTGATCTATTGCGAATTCGGTTTCCAAGTGACTATTTGTGGATACGAATTGAGATCTGTTGGGCATAGTCTGTTTGCTTCTTCGATATTAGTACTGAAAATTAGTTTTAAAAAGTTTGATCTCCCTATATTGACTATAAGATGGTACATGATGTAGCATTAAGAGGATAATGAGTTAAGTTTTCATTTTCCATTATTTTGGACTTGAAAACAGGTGCTTCGATTTAAAGATGATTAAAGGTGATGAAAAAATTAGTGAACTTATCGCTTTTATCTCATGTATGAAACATCCATGCATGCAATTTATCTGTCAGACGATACATTGATTTGCACATTTTCTTTGAATATTCTCATCATCAGTCCAGCTATTACTTCTAAAGCATTTTGTTGTATGGCTCCAAGGTTAGGTTAATGACTTCATCATCGTTGGAGAGTGGTGGAGGCTAGTCACTCCAATGTTTCTGGTACAAGATCAAAGACTCAGTTTGTAGTTCCTTTCCATTTCTGTCACATATAGATCTTCTATATATATAATATATATATATATATATATATATATATATCCTGACCCAACAAATTAAGAAAATAGTCAATCTTAACTTTCATGTAGTAACACTTAGAGATGACAAACACAAACAGAACTTGCATGACATTGTATGTACCAAATTGGTCATACTGAATGCCCCTTTTTGACAAAAATGACTTGTGTTCTGTTGCAGCATTCTGGTTTCTTTCATGTAGCCTTGAGCAGCTGGGTGCTTCTCGATTTTGGGCCTCGCGCATGTAAAGTATATGGGTCGTTCACATTCTTCTTCGTGTGCTTACTCGGTGGGATTTCGGGAAACCTGACCGTGGATTCATTGATGGTGAAATGAAAGTGTATAGGCCTGATGTGGCTCGAGTGGGTGTTGATACACAATCACGAGCGACACAAGTTGTTTTTGTCGAGCGAAGAACTGAGCAGCTTTTGGTGAAGAGTCGTGAGGAGGTTTATGGGTGGCTACAATAGTTAAAATTCCGAGAAAATCATTTGTCTCTCCAGATAGCTAACTTGCATCGCAACTAATACATGAGTTGTCAGTGGCTACACCTTTTTTCTCCCAATACAATCAGCCTATCCATATTGTTACCCTTCTCTAATTATCTTTTTAAGCCAGACCTTTTGTCTGTAGGATATTTTGAGACATATGGCTTTGTTCTGCAAGGTTGCTATAGAGGTAACATTTTTTCTCTTCTATGGCCCTTAATATTTGTCAACTTCTACTTTATGTGAAGTCATGCGTGAGAGTTAGACCTTGTTTGACAAAACCTACTTTTTACTTATAAAGACATTTTTACAAAAATACTTTTATATATTTCGATAAACGTGTAATAAAATTATTCTACTTTTTTTCACTACACATTTTTCAACAAAAATCCACACATATATATAAAACATATTTTTTTACCAAACATATTTTTTTACACAAACCTATTTTCCTATTTTTCATCTCCTTATCAATAAAAAAGTCTTTATAAATACCATCTCCAAACAAACCCTTAGTCTTTTAGGAATGATGTGATATAGAAATTTAGTTTATAGTTCTCTTTTTTGAAGCAATCCTATTAATCTTGGAATTTAATATCCGGTCAAAGTGCTCCTTGAGTTATAGCATGTGTTGTTGTACTTTTTAGATTCTTATTGGATTTGATACTATTATATGCGGATATAAATTGATGAGTATTTGCAAGAATGATTTTGCAGGTCACAGTATGACCTTTGATTATATTTCTTACATTATATATTAGAGAAATGATGTTGCTTCTAACATTGACTAGTTGCAATTACTCGTGGAAATGGGGATTAAGAGCATCTTAATGCTTAACTTTGTCACTCTTCTATTTTAAGTATTATTTTTGTTCACTAAAATGTTTCATTTGCTAGTCTTGCATCTTGAAAGAGTTTATAAGTGTTCCGGTGTCACTGACTAGCCTCGGTGACGCTTCGAACGCGCCACCGACTAGCCTCGGTGACGCTTCGAATGCGCCACCAAACTAGCCTCGGTGACGCTTCAAACGCGCCACTGACTAGCCTCGGTGACACTTCGAATGCGCCACCGACTAGCCTCAGTGATGCTTTGAACGCGCCACTGAACTAGCCTCGGTGACGCTTCAGACGTGCCACCGACTAGCGTCGGTGACGCTTCGGACGCGCCACTGAACTAGCCTCGGTGACGCTTCGAACGCGCCACCAACTAGCCTCGGTGACACTTCGAACGCGCCACCGAACTAGCCTCGGTGACGCTTCGAATGTGCCACCGACTAGCCTTGGTGATGCTTTGAAAGTGTCCCCACTTACTAGCCTCGATGACTTTGAAAGCGCCACTAATTACTACTCTTGATGACACTTTGAAATCGTCATTATTTATAGTCTTAATGACACTTTGAATAGTGGTGATGACACTTCAAAAATGCCACCAACTAGTGGTGGTGACATTTCAACGAGATTTGTCGTCAAAACAATAATTGTCATCAACTAGTTGTGATGATAGTTTGTGACATCAACTAGTTGCGATGACAAGATGTGTCATCATCTAGTTGTGATGACAGTTTGTATTTGATGACAATTTGTGTGATCAAATAGTCGCGTTACAATTTGTATTTGATGACAGTTTGTGTTTTGATGACAGTAACTGTCATCAAGATGATGACAGTAACTGATGATGACAATAACTGTCATCAAGATGATCAAGATGATGACGTCAGCAAAAAATAATTTTTGGCGAGAAAAAGTTCAACGGTCAACGACGGTCAATGTCAGTCAACGGTCGTTGACCGATCTATGGTCAAATGTGTTAAGTTGTTTAATTTATGGTGATGTCATCATTACATAATGATGACATCACCATGGGTCATGGGTTTAGAATAAGTTTATTGGAGGACATTTCTCTAATTTTACTAGGCTTAAAGGGTCATTTAACCTAAATGTCGTTTAAACTAAGTGTCATAAATTTTAACTTTTAATCAGTATGGAATTATGAATATATGTCCATTAAGCTGGTACTAGGGGCGGACGCAGATGGGGCCCAGTGGGGGTTATAGCCCCCACTAAAATTTAAAAAAAAAATATACGGATTTTTTTTCCCACCCAAAGTTTACAGCCGGCCCTAATTTCTTTTCTTAGTTTTCTCGGTCTTCTTGGTCTCCTTCCACAGTTCCACCTCTTTCTCCTCTCAATTTTCATCTCCTCTGAGGCTCTGACCTCGCCGCCCTCGCCGAGTCGCGTTGTGGCCTGTGGGAGACGTCGGACGTGGTCAAAGATCTCGACGCCCTCGCCGCCCTCATCGCCGCCTCCATCCTTTTCAAGGCCTCCAACCACCCCTATTCCCTCACTCTTCTCAAAAGGGCTTTTACGGTTAGCTATATTAATTAAGTTTGACTCTTTGACCTTGTTAAGCATTTGGAGTTGGTTACTTGATTTTTGCTTCTAAATATTATATGATCGATCTTATATGTATGTTGTTAATTGTGTGTGTCACTATCAAGCTAGGTCTCGCCGCCCTCGCCGAGTCGCGCTGTGGTCTGTGGGAGATGTTGGACGTGGTCGAAGATCTCGACGCCCTCCGCCCTCGCCAGTCGCCGCCCTCCGCCCTCGCCGAGTCGCCGCCCGCCGATACCATCTATGTCAAGGTGATTCGATGAATTTCTTGAAGCTTAGTACCTTGTATTTTGTATTTTAAATTCTGACTTTTGTGAATTTCTTGAAGCTTTTGTTAAATAAGTGCGGTATTGTTAAATAAGCCATTCCAGCTTTCTCTTGTTTGCTCGTTGAAATTGTTTGCTTGTATTGTTTGATTGTTTGCTTGTATTGTTATATGTATCCTTTGTTGAAGAAGCATCGTGTCTATCCTTTGATATATCTTCTGGTGCAGTTAGCTTTGCTTTTACATGTTGCAACAGCTACCGTAGAGAGAGTGTTTTCTGCTATGAAGCTTGTCAAAAGTTCGTTACGCAATCGACTTGGAGATGAGTTGATAAATGATTGTCTGGTTACGTATATTGAGAAAGATGTAGTAAGATGTATTGAGACTGAAGATATTATTGTACGATTTCAGGACATGGCACCTCGAAGAATGTTATTGTAATAAACAAATTAATATGATTTTTAGTATTTTATGTATTTAATTGATTTTAGCTAAGTATGATTTTATCCCCCACTGGGCTAAAATCCTGCGTCCGTCCCTGACTGGTACTATTCGTTTAACAATCCTTACAAGAAATAGTATTTACTGATGCATCAGGCATCCTTAATTGAGGCTGATAGGATAGAGAACAATCAATATTGTCCAATGAAAAGTACTAAATATAATGGAGTAGATAGTTCGTGAGGGCATGTTTATCCCGAGCTCTATAACCCATTATTTCATCCGTTTTTCATTTTCTCTATTTCCAAGGAATCCAACCCATTTCTACCATTTTAACTATGGACTCTCCTTTCATCAAAAAAAAAAACTATGGACTCTCCAACCCATTATATATTTATATAAAATTACATTTATACCCTTTATAAAAAATTATCAATATACCATTTATATTAAATTATCAATATACTATTTATATTACATTAGAAAATATACTCATTTTATTAAAATTCAAACATAAAATTTATTAAATATATTTTAATTCAAGTATTATGTTATAGTTAAAAATTAAGAACCAATATTAAAAATAACAAATGATGGATGCATAAATTGAAGAAAAAAACATGAAATTGGAACAACATAACTAAGCGAAAAAGTGAAAAAAAAATGACAAACATCATTTGACGATACATAACTTAGTAATAAAAAATAACACATAACACCTAGGGGTGTTCAAACGGTCCGGACTGGACCGGGCCGTTTATTTACGGATCGGTCCGAACCGATGGACCGTAAACTTTTAGACCTTTGGACCGTGGACCGGATCGATCCGGTTTCTTTTAAAGTCCGGTCCACGGTCCAGACCGTAAAGACCGTTTATGTATTTACTCATTTAAAAAATCGATTTTTTTAACTTTTATATGGTTCGATTACGGTCCAAATCGAACCGGACCGTAAATAAAATGAATATTTTCAACAATTTTCACCAAAATCCCATCTATTATAGCTTTCAAGCATAACAAAAAAAAGTCTAAGTAGATAAAGTGAGACAAAAATGCAAAAAACATTCAACATAATACAAGAAAATAACAATAATCAATGTGTCTTAAGGTAAACAATTACGGTCCGGACCGGGACTGGACTGTAACCAGTAATATGAAACATTAAGGACCGTGACCGTTGAAGTACCGGTCCTGGACCGGACTGTAAGTTTATGGTCCGATCCAGTTTTACGGTCCAATCAGGGTATGCACCCCTAATAACACCAAAAGAACCTAATTATTGCCAAATCGTTGTCAAATGTGTTCCTTCAAATATTCCTTAAGTTGGCGGAGTGTATATATATCCCAAAGTCGAACCCTTCTCGTGATGAAGTCGCTCATACTTGTCGGTCTATCGGTGGAGTATGTCTAATTCGGGTTATCGACCGATGTAGTCTCTCCACTTACTCATTCACCAAATTGTGGGATTTCGTATCCATGGTGAGTATAAAAATCCCGCTCATCTTCTACGATCATATTATGTAGAATGTTGCAAGCCCTCATAGGATCCCAAGAGAGTGTTGGATTACGAACTATTGCAAATCGAGATTGCAACATTCCAAACGCCATTTCCACATATTTATGAACAAAATCTTGGCGTTGGGCAAACAACTTGGCTTTAGGGCCTTGAGGAAGCCGAATTAATTGGACAAATGTCGCCCAAGATGGGTAGATACCATCATAGAGATAATAGCCCATTATGAATTCATGTCCATTAACCGTGAAATTAACGTTTGGAGCTCTACCTTGCAAAAGTTCATCAAAAACAGGAGCTTGATCAAGAACATTAATATCATTACACGTACCTGGTATCCAAAAAAAAACATGCCAGAACCACCGGTCATATGATGCAACAACCTCCAAAATGATTGTCGAATAGCCATGATCTCTATGGTCAAATTGACCTATATAGTTGGATAGTTTTTCCACCTCCATTGCATACAATCATTGTTACCCAACATCCCAGGAAATCTACGAGACTCTCCCACGCTTAGTAGGCATTGCATGTCTGTCGCGGTTGGATGTCTAAGATACCCATCACCAAAAAAGGTAATGATTCCATCAACAAAATGTCCCAAGCATTGTCTTGCGGTTCCTCCAAAAAGACGAAGATATTCATCACAAACATCAGCATCAGCTCCATAAGCCAACATACGCAAGGCACTACTACATTTTTGTAATGCATATATATATCAAGCCTATCCAATGCATACGACCTTTGTTGAAAGTACTTCATTCCATTCTCATGTATTTGCACAATGCCCTTGAAAACTTCCTTGCGCATTCTAAACCTGCGTCGGAAGACATCATTTGGATAAGTTACCACCTTAGAGATATAATCTTTGTAAATTTGCTCATAGCCTTGTTCCCTTCCTCTTTCAATATGGATTCAACGATGTCGCCTTCGTGAACTATTAGGTTGTGCATTGTTTATGCATTCTTGAACTTCATTAGCCGCAACAATAAACTCCTGTAAAAGAGTTGGCACCTCCCTATTTTTAGAGCTATTTCTAAAATGGAGAGGGTTTGAGTATGAACTAGACAATTTTAGAGGTTTAAGATTTTAAGAAAGCTATCAAATGCTAAGTCCAAAAACCGAAAAGCTATCAAATGCTAAGTCCAAAAATCGAAAAGCAACCAAATATATCACATGCCAACCCATTAAGGCATCACATGCTATATATGAAAAGCCAAGTACAAAAACCGAAAAAGCATGATATTACATGCTATATTTGCATATGCAATTAACTTTTCTCTATAAGATTTCAGACTATCAATTACTTGTGCAAATGAATTAACTTTGCAAAATCCATCACATGCTATCTTTGCATATGAAATGATTTCTCTCTACATGATTTTAAACCATCATTTACTTGTACAGATGAATTAACTTTGCAAAAGTCATCACATATCTTTGCATATGAAATGACTTTTCTTTGCATGGTTTCAGACCATCAATTACTTGTATCTTTGTAGATGAAATGACTTTGCAGAAGCTATCACAAGCAACACTCCAAAGAAGCTATCACATATATAAACATGCATTACATTAAGAAAAGTGCATTACAAGATCGAACATGCATAACAAGATTGAAACTTGTATCTTTTTTAATTCTGTTCCTAGTGATGTTGTTTCGATTTTAGATGATGATGTTAGGGATTTGGCTCACCTCCGTTAGTTGCTTCTTAGCCGTTTTTGCCCTTAATAATAAAGACTAGAGAGTATTGTCTTTCTTTTACAAAAAAAAATGCATAACAAAATTGAAACATGCATTACAAGATGAAACATGCATTTGGAAATCAAAACATGAAAGACAAAAAATAAATACTAATACATCTTACTCACGAGTACATGGATAAAACTTAACCAAAGACTTCTTTCATCAATGCTATCTTGAGAGCTTTTTCTTCCAGTGGAAGATTAGTTTGCCCCATTAGATACTGGAGCATGCCCCACTTCTTTTGAAAGTCCTCTATCTCCATCTTCTTTTGTTCCAACTTCATATAATTCACCGCAATATACTACGCTTGCTTTTCCCTCTTGCGTGCCTCCTTTGCCATCGCCAACTCATGTTCTTTATTAAACATTGTCATTTTTTCTCTCGCAATCTCCTTAATAAGCTCATTATCTTCATAACAACTTGTAACTGCCACTTTTAGGGGCTATTTGGTTGTTGGGGTTGAGGGTTGGGGAATCACAACCCAAAATCTAGTGTTTGGTGTTTAATATTTTGGAATCAAATTCATTCCCCAAACCCAATCAAACCCAAGTTATCAAACCCCTTAATTTCTTTGGGTTGAAATGTTGGAATGAGGTATGGAAAAAGGTGAGAAAGTAGACTTCAAAACTTCATTCCAAAATATTAACCAAACACATAAATTCATCTATCATTTTTCAAATTCATATCTTCTCAACCCAATACCTCATTCCAACCCGATACCTAACTTTTACCAAACGCCTCCTTACCTCCTTTTTTAGCGGCCTTATACCCTCTGTCCTCAATAGTATCCCCCATGTGAAAGCACTTGTCGGGATATCTGAATTAGGACGCTTAATAGTATGCCCAATGAAAGCTATCACATACATAAACATGCATTATATTAAGGGTCAATTACCGAAAACCACCGTTTAATAGGCCATATTGCCCAAAACCACCCCTTTAATTCGATATTACCGAAAATCACTCGTGTATCACATGTCATTAAACACTCACCACCCACCCTTGACTTCTGTTTAAGCCAAGGCCCACACTCTTATTTCTGGTTTCTTTTTAAAGTTATTAGAAAAAAATATTTAAAAAGTAAACCCAAACTCTTCATCGCCTCGACTGCATCCTAAACTCTTCTTCTACATCGTCTATCATGGCGGCTACTTCTCTTTCTCCTCCATCGACTCTCGCGCTCAAACCGCCTCTATTTCCCCTCGCCGAAAGAGATCAGAAGCCTCCTTTGCAAACCAACGTCCGTCATTGTTGGACCTTCCAGCCGCCACTCGTCGTCGACACTGCAAACAACAGCAACCTAAAACGAGAAGCAAATGTCGATTCACATTCGAAGCTTTGTTTGAGAGGGCATTGGAGACCCGCTAAAGATGCGCAGCTTAAAGAGCTCGTTTCCGCTGAAGATGGGCATTAAAGACCCACCATTGTTGGACCTTCCAGCCACCACATTTTTTAGGGAAGGGTTTAATTTAATTTTCTTTGTTTTCTTTTAATTTTTTTTTCTATTTTACTTTAAAATGAAACCAGAAATAGGAATGTGTGACCGGACTTAAACTGATTTTAAACGGAAGTCAAGGGTGGGCGGCGAGTTTTTAACGACATGTAATACACGGGTGATTTTCGATAATATCAAATTAAAGGGGTGGTTTTGAACAACATGGCCTATTGAACGGGTGATTTTCGATAATTAACCATTATATTAATATCAATTATCATAATCTTACCTACTATCACCATCACCATAATTTAATATAAATAATTAATGTTAATACATATTTATAATTTAAACTATTTTAAATAATAATAATATAATTTATTTGTACTTCATTATATCAACATTTGTTAAAATTCATACATAAAATTAAAAAAAAATCCCCAATATAATTTTGTTATAAAGAAATTAAATTAATATATATTTATATTTTAAACCACTATAAATAATAATAATAATAATATGATTTATTTTTACTTAATGATATACAAAATATAAAAAAAGTTAAAAAATCTATCAAATGGTCTGTGATAAAGAAACATGAAACAATTATGAATTTTTTTTTTTCAGAAATTTCGCCTGATACCCCTGAGGTACGGCAAAATTCGTCTGGTACCCCAAAGATTTACCAATTTCGCATGGTACCCCTGAGTTTTATTTTTTTTTTCGCCAAATGTCCTTCTGTCAACTTATTAACAGAAATTGTTAATAAATAAAGAACCCCCAAATCTTGTCTCTCTCGACCGTCCTCTTCACGACTGCTGGCCCTCGTCCCGTCGGCGACTCGGCTCCCCTCCACGACGACACGACTTTGTGCCCGCCTCCACCCGCTCGCCTCCGCCTCCACCCGCTCGCCTCCCTTCCGCCTCCGCCCGGTGGCGACCCGGCTCGCCTCCACCCCGGTGGCGACCCGACCAACTGCTATGAATGCAAACAAAATCATCATTAATTTTTTTTTTTGAAAATGACTGATATGTCATACGAAGTATGTCTTTTGTCTTCAGCTAAATGGAGAAGCAACTGAATCAGTGCTAGCATGTCTTTCAAAAATCATAGAGGCAATTTCTAAGATAGAAACAGAACAGAACAAATTCCTTGAAATTGCAAGCTACCTATACCGCGTTTCCCCAGCAATCAAGATGTTACATAGGACTAAAGACAACTAATCAAACGCAACTGAAATCCTAGAATCACTATCAAGGAGAATTCAACTAGCTAAGGACATTATAGATGGAGTACAAGAAAGCAAAGGGTCAATAACTACCTCTGAACTTCACACTATCATAAAAATGGAAGGCATGATTCATTACATTGGTGAAGGCCTAAGTTCAATACCAACTTCAACATTTGTGGACCATAGTTATGCAGAAATCGCTGTCAAGTCGCTCTCTGATGAGATGAAAAGAGCTCGGTTTGATACTACTACTAGTAGTAGTACTCCTCCAAGTGAAGAAGATCAGTATCAAGAAGACCTTTACTCGGTTCAAGCTGAAGTTTTTGAAAGTAGTACTAGTTACTTGTCACAAGTTGAACACTTCAGTTCAACAGGATCAGTGCGGGATGTTGTTCGATCCTGCATCTTCGCAAGGGCCAAAGCCAAGGGATAGCTAATGGAGAATCCTCCGCCACTGTAAGCCATGGCGTAGGAGAAGTAGATGTTCTGCAAATGGCTCTCGGAGGAGCTGCCGATGTAGTAGTACTGGTTGTGGTCGTATTTGGCGAGGACTCGGACGAGACTTTCGATGACGAAAACGGTGTCATCATCGCCGAGGACGATCCAGCGGACGTCCTTCATCCCTAAACACAGCGTTTCGGAGACGATTCGGGGGATCCGGATGGCGGAGCGGTGGCCCTGCCGGTTTCGTACGCGAACCGGAAGGTGTCGCCCGAGATCTAGACCGGCGGGAGCCGATTTGCGTCGCTCAGAGTCGAGAGGACTGAGCTGTCGAACCAGACCGCGCCGCGCATCCCCGACTCCGGCTTGTACCAGAGCTTGATGTACTCCTTCCGCTTCTCCCAGAGCTTCGCCGAGGCGGCAATGCCAAAGACCATGTGGGAGATGTTCGTCGGCGACGGCGGCGTCTCCGGATGAGACCCGACCGAACTCGAATCGGACTCGTTTTCGGTCAATTGACCTGCAGCGGAAGGGAATCGAGCGGGTGGAGGCAGAGGCGAGCGGGTGGAGGCAAGCACAAAGTTGTGTCATCGCGGAGGTGAGTCGAGTCGCCGGCGGTAGGGGTGAGCAAACGGATATATTCGATCCGATCCAGTCCGGTATACCGGATATCCGATTCAAAAAATTTACAAAACCCCGATCCGTATTCGGTCCGTTTTGAAACGGATATCTGGTAAAAAGGACCCGGATCGGATATCTGAGCTAGATATCCGAATTATCCGATTACTACAAATCTATTAAAAATAAATCAATATATTCATTTATTAAATTCAAAAGTAATAAATTGTAAATTAAGAAATAAAATTTGTAGGTTGTTTCTTAATTTGTTCGTACGATTTAAATTATATACACACTTATTATTCATATGAAAACATATTTACACTATTTTACTTGGACAACAATATAAATATGTGATTAAGGATGTAAAATTTATTAATATATTACTCAATATATTAGTTATAATAAACAAATTTATGATTATAAATATTATATGAATAGTACAGGATATTTTCGGATATGCGGTAACCTAAATATCTCGATTCGTATCCGGTTCAAATATCCGGCAAAATCACCCGGATCGGATCAGATACGGATAAAAACTTAAAGGATATTTTCGAATACGGATTTTTAGGATACGGATCGGCGGATTTTCGGATCGGATCAGCCGGATCGGATATATTTGCTCACCCCTAGCCAACGGGACGAGGGCCAACAGTCGTGAAGAGGACGGAGGAGAGAGACCAGATTTAGGGATTTTTTAATTATTTTATAACGATTTCTGTTAGTAAGTTGACGGAAGGACATTTAGCGAAAAAAAATTAAAACTCGGGATACCACACAAAATTGATAAATTTTTGAGGTACCAGGCGAAGTTAGCCGTACCTCAGGATACAGGCGCGAAATTTCCGTTTTTTCTTTTAGCATCCCAATTTTTCACAGATGAATTTTTATTTTGGTGAGTTTCTGGGCAATTTTTTTCCAGTCTCCAAACACGCCATAGGAATAGCCCCAACATCACCGACTCTACATTTACGAGTTTGGAAAGCCCCGTCTCTCATACTCTTTATAGAGACCCTTCAGAATACTCGATAAACCAAATCGACCACCGTAATTTGTGGATAAATAAATGTGAGATGAATTGCAAAATTACAGTCACTTAGTAGGCAAATAAAAGCAACCACCGTAATTTTCAGAAGGATTCAGAGTCTGAGGAACCTAAATTTTCTGATATATAGAAAAAATGTAAGAACCAGATGGAACAGATGTGAGCATTAGGAAGCAAAGCACACCTGTAACGATGGGTCTAATAGCTAATCTTCCAGACAAGTAACTGTATCAGCCACTACAATTCAATCACTGATACCTGACTATGTCTGGATCTTTTATAACTCACAACTTCAATTATTTTCATAACTTTTAACAAGCTCACAACAAAGCAACTCAAAAAAAGTTTCGAAAATTCCCTCGAGACAGATCGAACACCGAAATATCAATACACTGCGACACTGAAATCCAAATCGGAAGCAAGATTTGAAATGTATCGATCGAGACAAAAGCGTATTCAGGAAAACAGGAATTCGCTTCGTCAGATGATCGAATTTGCTGATGTATTCATCGATCTTCATGGAAGATGGAGAGAAATAGATTGAGCTGGAGAAAAGAAAACGAAATAAAGGCTAAGTTTAAAAAGAGGGAAAATTAAACATTGGAGTTCAGAAGGGAGAAATGTCAAAAAGGAGATTATATAGGAACACGGTGCAACCCTAGAGTGATCATGGGCTTTTCGTGTCCGAAATGAGTCCGTAGGCCAACACTGATTATCAAAGCGGCTTGCCGAGAAGCTCTATTTTGGGCCGGTATAGAAGTTATTGAGCCTACTGAATTACCAGATCAAATCCGGTAAGGATCATTGGTCCCAACATGTAGTCCGTTTAGTGTACCAAAGGCTTTTATTAGTCCACGTATATTTAATGGTCAAAATATATATCTATCTATCTATAAATATATAAAATAGACGAATGACTCAATTAATGTCTCATATTTATTGCAATCTCTTTGGCAATGCAATATTAGGGCTCGTTTGGTATCACAATAGGAATCGAGTTGAAATGAGGAATCGGATTGAATATGAAGAATGAGGTTGAGTGATTTCTAAGGGTTTGTGTTTGGTAAAATTTTGGAGAGATGGAATGAAGAGTAAATTTAGGTTTGGGTCATACCTCTACTTTTATATGGATATGAGATGTAGTGTTATGGATGGGTATGAGTCATACCTTAGAATCAATTTCATACCCATACCTACCTCTATCAAACACAAAATCGGTTTGAACTATTCCCAACCCCATTCCTTATACCTATGATATAGAAACAAACGCCCCCTTAGTTGGAATGAAGGCCCAAACTTTGGCCCATATTATGCTTGGAGAAGCAATAGTCCATTTCATCTGATAATCCGTGTTCTATGCCATGCTGCCAAATTAGAAAAGGAAATGGAATTAAAGTTCTAATAAATGTGCAATTGTATTCAGCCATTCAAACGGTCTTTGTGGCACAAAAACGGCCAGAGTTTAAGAGCCCAAAAAAGCCCAAGGGAAACGACTCTTCAATTTAGTGACAATAGCTCATGTAACTGTTCTTTGTGTCCCAAAAACGTCCGAACTTGAATAGGCAAATAATGTCCCAACGTAACGGCTCTTCGATGCAATAAATGTGTCATATAATGGCCCCATCCAATATGGATAGCAGAGTTATTTTGCACAAAAAAACATTTTGCTCAAATTCTCGCAAGACCTGCAACACTTTTGCCTATAAAAGGCCCTCTGTAACCATCTCTTCAATCCAGTTGTCCCATCTGCACACATTCAAAGGAGATTAGAAAAATGAGTTTTTCAAGGCTAGATCAGTTGGGTGAAGGGGTTAATGCAAACATCGAGGCAATGGTTTGTCGGAAATGGGATGTATTCACTAGAATGGGAACATACATCAGTATTGACTTCATTCTATCTGATTACCTGGTATGCACACATTCCATGCACGCTTTGTTGTTTCTCCTACTTAATACCATACTCTCTCATTGTGTATATCTAATTGTTTTCTCTTTTTACGTGTAGGGAAATGCCATTCACTACACAATAAAAAGCAACGTGGCACATTGTTTCATTAACAAATTAGAAGAGGGCTCTGTATACAACATCAAAGGCTTTAATGTGCTGCCTAATAAGAAAGAATTTTCAGTTGTAAGAAATAATACTAACATGATTCAACTTCATGGAGAATCCATTGTTAAGAAAATACAACATAATAATCACGGCTTTCCTCTATATCTTTTTGATTTTACTGAAATTGAAGACATACAGGTCTCTGACTGTAATAATCTCATTGGTAAGTGACTGTGCCCCCTTTTGTCCATTTTTACAATAGCTATTACGCACACCACTAATGAGTTAAGGTTCTATATGTGCAGAGGTTATTGGGTATGTTACAGGTGTAGGGCTTCCAAAAATGGTGGGGACGTTCACTAAGCAAAGGGGGTAGCTACAACCCTTGATTTCCATCTATAGTCCAACACGTAAACCTCCTTCTACCTATTAACTTTGGCTGCAACATTTTTTCCAGTCCAATTCATGCTTTTACCTAAGTTGTTTTGATTTACTGAGCAAAAGAAGGTTGAAACATGTATGTAAAATGTCAATGGCATGGGTGAAAGCATTAGAGTAACATTGTGGGATAATTTAGGCAATGAGTTGTTGGAAAGAAAAAAGGAGGTCTATATGCTATCATATTGGTGGACATGCATGTGAAGGAATTCAGACGTACGAGGGATTATTAGACAATTATACCACACCATGCATACTATTGCTATAAAATTGATTTATTAGTGTTGGTATGAGTTATGTGCAGATGAGGTCTACATATCAAGCACTCCATCCACAATCATTTATGACTCAATAGACATCCCCCAATTGATTGAGTTTAGAAATCGCAAAATGTAATTGTTCACAAATGCATTATTACTGGTTGATATATATTAACTTGATTTTGTGTATGAATGATATAAATGCCTACTCACCTTTTTCCATGCGTATTTCCCTTTGCGGAGAGGATATCGTCCAGAATGGGCTTCCTACAGATCCAGGGCCACAAACAAATGAAAATGAGTATTCTACAAATGTTGCATTGGTGTAGAGAAAAGAAGAGTGTATTTAATATTTTTGTGCTGATGCATATCCTAAATTCGCTATATTGGCCACAAAGAAACATATAACCTAGAAATGAATATTTGATTGTAGGATGCGGTTTTCCACTGTGAAGCTAGCATTTCAGAAATCACAGCTCAAACATCGTGGTACTATGTTGCCTGTACAAGTGGAAAATACAAGAAAGGTGTGACTCGCCGTAGTGGGAATTTTTTCTGCACTTCATGTGAAATGCCAGGTAGCTTCCCAAAGGCTATGTATGTCTCATCAATAATATTTGAGGCTCTATGCATACCTAGACCCATAGTTTTAATCATTTTTCTCCGCATTGATACATGCTATATCAGATTTAAGCTTCGCCTAAACGTCAAAACATCTACAACTTCAACTACAGTAACCCTCTTTGACGACACTGCTGAGAAATTGGTTGGTGCAACAGCAGACTCTTTTAAAAAAAATGTAAGGCATTTTGTACTGGTTATACTATTGTGTTGTATTTTCCCAATCCAATATTTCATGGAATTCATGTTGTTTGCAATACTAAACTTCACTCTTCATGGATTAGGAGGATAAAAATGATGAGAGTGTTTTACCTAATGGATTGGCCAACATCATCAACACTTTTCATATATTGGAGATCAAGTCACATATTTACTATTCCATTAGGCCGAGAGCTTCACTTGCACATACATTCTACCCGCAATTACCACATCAACAGAGGTAAACCCACCTTGAAGTTGTACATTCAAAACTATATTAAGCCTGTGAAAGACACATCAATGAAAGCAAATACTAACACTAAATCATACTTTATTATAGAAACGCCCCAGGGAGAACGACACAAGTGATTTTCCCCCTTTTGCAGAGGCTTCACAGGATACCCTTATGTGAGCTTACAACTTGCTGCAACTAATATTAATTAATTAGGCCACACATGGATGTGGTCCACCTTTAACACATTCATTAATCCCCTGTAAAATTACAAATTCAACGAACCAGTCAATGGCTTGAACCGGCGCAACAACAGTAATAAAAAACATCAACCAAGCCTTACTCCTACTGCATCAAAAGGGAGTTCAGATGTCGAGGAGGGAGAAATTATAGAGGATTCCAACATGGCCCAAGTTTCCAAACCAGACTCGATTGAAGGAGAGGCACTTCCACTTCCAGCCGCAGCGCTGGCAATCACACCTTAGGCTCCTACAGTCCATAGCCCCATAATTTATCAGTTAGCTAATGGAATATCAGTCATGCTTTTCATTTTCTGCTAGTGTAGTGTCCTTAATGTTGATGACAATGGTTTTTTAACATCATTTTTAAATAAACATTGGACAAAGTTTAGGCCTTTGTCATGTTTGTTAGTGTAATGTTTGCGCTTTAGCTAGCAATATAAAAAGAGTATCCCAGCTACATTAATACAGTTTGGCACAACCTCTGAAACGAAATGGCGTGTATCATACTACTAACATTTTAAAAACTCCTTTTATCTATGTAGACAAGAAAATAAAACACATGTGGATCACGTGTAGGAGTA
This sequence comes from Rheum nobile, assembly GCA_027886185.1. Classification (NCBI taxonomy): domain Eukaryota; kingdom Viridiplantae; phylum Streptophyta; class Magnoliopsida; order Caryophyllales; family Polygonaceae; genus Rheum; species Rheum nobile. The sequence goes on along the minus strand of WOAB01000540.1, from coordinate 2,618,081 downwards.
CGGAAAAACTAGAAGAAGTGTCACAATGCAAAACATGCAACGGAAAGGGAAGACTAAAATATTTTTTGTAACCTTACCTTCCCCTACCTGTTCCATGTGTAAGAACAAGGTGCATATACATACATATCTTAATTCTGAAGGGATACAGGGATTCTCAAATCCTTAAATTTAATACTAGTAAGCTAAAGACTTTGATTGCTATAACAACCACTACAGAGCTTCCTACATAAATAATTTAACTAAGCTTACCTTCATCTATATGTTGGATGTGTAAGAACAAGGTGCAATTACAAGCATAGAGAAAAAATATAATGATGAAACAATCACCTTTCATATTCAACTGATGTGGAAAAGGATATGTAACACATTGGTAATGAAATTATATGAATAAATGATAGAGAAAGCCATATTTCAACAGTAAAGTAATTAGGTTATATGCTATGATACATGGACATGTAAGCAGTATAGACGTTTCTACATTATTTACACCATAAACATGCAAGCCACTATATCACAAAAGGAAAAACGTAACTCCTTTTGTATTAATGATATATAATAACTGCAAGCAGACAAAAAACAAACATCCTCTAAATCCACTCATTATTTTCACTAATTTACTTACCTGCAATTTATATTCACAGTTCTTACACGACTACCATCATTTCACATTATACAAATCAAAGCAGCATGCTTCCTTAGAGAAAACATGGCAGTAAACGACCTTACCCAACAGGTATGTGGATTCCAAGTATTTAAGATGGCCTCGACATATGACAGAGACTAACAGTTCACAGATATTACAGATCTGGTACAACCCTTCACACAACCATCAGGTCAATCACCAACACCACTAGCATTGGAATCCAAAACAGCATTAAGAGTAGATGGAAGGATTCAAAGCTTTTGTGGCCTACGCCTATAAGAGCCTATAAACTCCTAGCCAGGTTTTGCATTCAACTATATTGCATTTAATCTCTTTAAAATAATAATATTAGGTAGCATTAATAAAACTCTTTCACAATCAAACTATTGTTCTCCACTTTCATCCATTAGGATAAAAACACTCTTGACCAGATCTTACAACAGTATATCACAATTTCCCAACAGTGTATATTAGGGCAAGTGTTTTAATCTGTAACATAAGTTTATCTTCCAATTTGTACATATTATTCCCATTACTATGTTGTTGTAAATACATTCTATTTAACAACACTCTCAATTCAATGCCTCTTTCTCATAACAGAATGTTTGTACACATTAAAAACTAACCTTTTACTTAGGAGTGTTTTCTGGCCCAACCGCACTGGAAATGACAATACCATCAAAAGAAGCTGAGCAACCATCCCCTCTATCTACAACAACATTATCATGGGAGTCAATTTCACATATATGAACAGATGGAAGCACGAAGCGTTATTGTGGACTGTGACTGTTAGAAGCTACAAAATTAACCACAAGTTGTGCCCTTACCATACGATGAATTGAAATAATACCATTCTGTGTACATAGTGATTTCCATGCATTCAAGTACCACCTCCTTTTTCCATATGATTGTTTGTAAAACCCAACAGCTCACTTTTTCCACAGGTTCAACTTCTGGAACAAGCAAAGTTGGTTCAACTTCAGGAACAAGCAAAGCTGCTAAGATTGTAGGAAACAAAAAAAGTAAGGCTTACATTTCACACGAAATATAGCAGCACATGTAAAAGAGTTAAATGCAATTGGTATTAATCATACAAAAACATTTCTGCTATCTATTATTCTTATTATGCAGAAGGGAAAAAGACAGCAGTAGCGGTAGGCATTAACATTAAGTAAATTTATCCATATAATTTATGTTATAAATTGTTCAGAGGGAAACAAATATAACATATATATATATTATGTAGATATGCAAGTAATGTACAACAAACTGGGTTACCCAAAGTACAAATGCATGTTTTGCGACACCATTTTTTGGTTTGAAGAAAAAACAGGTGATTGTAAGATTGGTGAACATGCCAAGTTCTCAATATGCTGTCAAGAAGGAAAAGTTCAATTGAATAAGCTACATGAAACACCTGAACCCTTGAAGCAACTACTACAATCTACCAATGATCCTATTGCAATAAAATTCAGACATTTGATACGGGTATACAATGGCATTTTCAGCTTTACTTCGTTCGGAGGAAGAATTGACAATTCAATCAATAAAATAAAAGGACCTTACACTTTTAGGATGTCAGGGCATAACTACCATAATATTGGCTCTGACAGGCCTATGTTTGCTCAATTATACTTTCATGACACCGCTAATGAAGTGCGCAACAAGATGTCTTGCATGGATGAGGATGCAAAAGACCTAGATGAATCAATAGTTAACTCTTTGGTTGCCATGTTAGATAATTATAGTTGTGTTGCTAAGGCTTTCAAAATGGCTCGGGATTGGTGCATTACCAATAACTCCTATGACTTCAAACTCAGACTCCTTAGGGAAAGGCAAACAGATAAAAGACAATATGACAGGCCAAAAGTCTCAGAAATAGCGTCATTAATAGTAGGTAATTTTGGTCAAAAGGATGGAAAGAGAGATATTGTAATACACAACAAGGCACATGGCTTGCAGAAGATTTCAGAATTAAATCCACTTTACATGGCATTACAATATCCGATTCTGTTTCCATATGGGGAAGATGGTTATCATGAATAACTCCAATATCATACAAATCATGGCAAGAGGAAAACAAAGCGGGGTTACATGATGATGAGAGAGTTTTACTGCTACAAAATTCAACAAAGGCTATCTGAAGGGACTACACTAATTCGAGGAGGGTGATTGTTTCAACAATACTTAGTTGATGCCTATACTGCAGTTGAAGAAGAAAGGTTGAGGTGGATGTGACGCAACCAAGATAACTTGAGGGCAGATTTATATCAAAATGTATGTGATACAGTCACAAAAGGGGATAACATTGCAACAACAATTGACAAAAGAATTGTGTTATCGGCGACTTTTACAGGGGACCCACGATACATGGTACAAAATTACCAGGATGCAATGGCTATTTGCAAAGCTCTAGGCAACCCATCATTGTTCATAACATTTACAACAAACCAAAAATGGCCCGAGGTTGAGGATATGCTATCTTAAATACCAGGACAGACAGTAGCACATAGACCAATAATTATGACTAAGCTATTCAAAATAAAACTCACTTCTCTCATTCACGATATTCAGAAAGAGAAGATCTTTGGCAAGACCCGTGTTGGTACACTTTTAACCCTTCTACTCTAATACAATATCTATATTTACTAACCTCAACATTACCTTATTATTTATCTATTTGCAGTTGTATATACAATTGAATTCCAAAAAAGAGGATTGTCCCATGTACACATTTTGGTTTGGCTTGAAAAAGAGTTCCAATGTGACACTGGGACTGATATTAACAAAATTATATGTGTTGAGATTCCAAACAAGGAAAATGATCTTGTGGGATATGAAACTGTAAAAGAATTTATGATACATGGCCCATGTGGAAAGGATAACAGTAAATCTCCATGCATGAAGGACGGGAAATGCGGTAAACACTATCCAAAATCTTTTTATACAGAGACTACTATTGATGAGGACGGTTTTCCAGCTTACCAATTGCTACCATCATGAACTTACGTTATGTGGTCAGAATTGCTGGGATCTACATTCCAAAATAACAATACCCATTGCTCAAACACCTATCTGAAGGCCTCCTGATGCAAGAGGAGAACAAATCAATTAACAAGTTTGGAAATTGAAATGGCAAAGGAAAAGAAAATTTTAGGAATAGCATGGACTTACAATATGTGATAAACTCACCTGAATTACTCCCTCTCAACCATTAACAAAGTTAATATACGTATAAATATTCTTCTAAAGCCCTTGGAGTTAAAACAAGAGACAGATTATACAAAGCAATTCCAAATGTAAAAACATATAGAACCAATAAAATTCACAACTGTAGACACACACACACTCTGACAAACATAGAAGTATAGAGTATGAAAGGAGTCATTCAGAGGCTCACCAAAACCACTCCAACCATAAGATGGGCAAACCAAATCCAACATCAAGAAATTATGTTTTCGGTCAGATAACAACAGTAGTACATTAAACAATAGAACAAACAACAAAACATTTACAAGAAACATTATTGTCAGTAATAGATATGGAACTGTACACATTCAACTACAAAACGTAGTTTCAAAATTATGAAACAGAAAACACCTACATTTTAAACACCGTCGTTACTAATATTTCATTGAAACTTCTTTGTTGTGAGCATAATCAGTAACTGACCACCTCGGTTGTTATACCACCTGAATAAATCCTCCATCTAGCCAACAAAAAAAGGAAAAAGATAAAAACACAAAAAAACATAAGAAAATCAGGTTGTACTTACACCGAACTTGCTGACATCCTGAACTTATGTTCTATGCTCAGAATTGCTGGGATCTACATTTCAAAATAACAACACCCATTGCTCAAACACCTATCTAAAGGCCTCCTAAAGCAAGAGGAAAACATGTCAATTAAAAGGTTTGAAGACTGAAATGACAAATGAAAAGGAAAATTTAGGAATAGCATGGACTTACAATATGTAATAGACTCACCTGAATTATTGCCGCTCAACCCATAACAAAGATAATATATGTATAAACATTCCTCTAAAATCAATGGAGTAAAAACATGACACATTATACAAATCAATTCCAAAATGTAAAGACATATAACCAATGAAATGCACAACTGTAGACACACACACTCTGAACAATATAGAAGTATAGAGTATGAAAGGATCCATTCAAAGGCTAACCCAAACCTCTCCAACCATAAGACAAGAACACCAAATACTACATCAGGAAATTATGTTTCCTGCTAGATAACAACAACAATACACTTATCAATAACACAAGCAACAAATCATTTACAAGAAACTAATTTTTTATGCAGTGAGAGATAGAAACTAATTTTTTTGAACGTGCTTCCCTTGCTTGCTTCGAAGCTATTGCTTGATATGTTATGAAATTGGTAAAATTAGAGTTTTCGAGTGACAAGTAGTATTAGTTACAATGTGTGCGAGACTGGATGCACTCTTTTTCTCTGTCATACTGAACTTTCTGCAACATCCTCTATCAGATATAAAATTTCAGTTCTGGAGAAATTAGAGTGTTGCCTCTTCTATACACATTTGTACAACATCTGCACTCTAACCACATTTTAGTATGCTAATCAGTATTCAAATAATATAAAATATATATTTAGTTGATTCTATGAACTCATCCTAAAGAAAATTCAATATAGTTTGCTACTGAACATCTGTGCATTATGATCCTTATGGGCAGTGCTAAGACAGGTTTGTTTCATCGCATTAGAGCTTTTGCTAGGCATCACGCGGTGACTGTATAACTGTAAATTACCATTTTCTCCTGCTGTTAGATCTGAATCTTTGACTTGGGAGTTCATTATAAAGCTTGGAAATGTAGTGGTCACTTCCTTGGAAATATATGTGATGATAATAAATTAAACACACCAAAATAGTAATACTCAATTCCACTTTACTAAGTACTCCAGAACTTCTTTGGTGGGGTATGAGAGGAGAGGATCTAGGACTCACTTTAGACATTGAAGTGTCATAATCTTCATGAGAGAGGTATTTTTGCTATAAATTCTTTCCAATATTTGGGTTGTCGTTATTTGTCCCCGTGTGAAGCATGTTGGCTCCTCTTTGCATTTGACATTCACTACTCTAAACCTACAGTGATGCGTCTGTCGTTTCATCTCCCCAACCAAAATACAGTTACATTAAGAGATTCTGAGCAATTAACGTCGTTGCTTTGTAGAGATGGTATTCAAGATTCCATGTTCACTCAATGGATGGCTCTAAATGCAACTGATTCAAAAACAAGACAATATACATATGCAGAGATACCAAAACATTATGTGTGGAATGCACCAGCAAAGATTTGGACAAAGAGAAAGCTAGGAAAAAGCATTGGCATAATCACTTATTGTCATCCTACAGATGGAGAGAGATTATTTACGGATACTACTAAATGTTGTGAAGGGCCCAACCTCATTCAAGAAAATGAGGACTATGAATGGCAAGGTGTATAATAGCTTTATGGAAGCCTACTACGTTTTGGGATTAGTTAATGATGACAAGGAGTGGACATCAGCTATTAAAGACGCACAACAATGGGCTTCAAGGAACTCAGTTGTGAGACCTATTTGTTACCATCCTTTTGTTTTGTGAAGTGAACAACCCAAGGCAATTTTGGGAGAATACATGGCAAGCACTTTTAGAGGATGTTCTGTACTAGAAGAGGAAACAATTCCGATTTCTAGATTTGACACTTACAGAACTACAAATCCAGAATTACTGCCTCTACAAATAGAAGACATTTTCAATAAAAATGGGAAATCCATCGCTGATTTTCCAGACATGCCAATGCCTGATTCTTCACTTCTAACAACAACAGACAGTTAGCTTAATCCACGTGGAACTAAACTACAACATCATAGAATTGACTGTGCAACACCAAGTACTACATGCAACACTCAATGCACAACAATTGTTCATCTATGACAGAGTAGTCCAATCAATCCAGAATAAGAATGGAGAATTCTTCTTTGTTTATGGGGCCGGAGAAACTTGTAAAACATATTTATACCAGACTGTAATTGCACGGCTAAGACCAGAGAACAAAATTGTTCTTGCAGTAGCATCATCGGGTACGTTAAACAATAATCACCTTTTTCTACATTCACAAAATACACTACTCAATTACTAGCTAACACATGTAAACAATGGCAGGAATTGCATCCCTACTGCTACCCAATGGAAGGACACACATAATAGATTTGTTATGCCATTAGAATTAATGGAAAATAGTACATGTGGTATAAAGCAAAACACACATTTGGCAGGTCTGCTCAATCAAACAGATTTAATTATATGGGATGAAGCACCCATGACACAAAGATTTGCCTTCGAAGCACTTGACAAGACGTTAAGAGACATTTGTACCAGCAAAAACGAAGCAAACAAGCATAAACTGTTTGGAGGATTATAGTTTTATTGGGAGGGGACTTTCGGCAAATCTTGTCGGTCATCCCAAAAGGAAGGAGACATGACATTGTTGAAGCAACCATCAACAATTCGGAGTTGTGGAAACATTGCCAACTACTGACTCTTTCGAAAAGCATGCGAGTTAATGACCTTAATGCAAATGGGGAGATAAATGAAGAAAAAAGGGAATTCAACAATTGGGTTTTAAGCATCGGATAAGGAAAAGCACCGGCAAAGTCAAGAGAGGGAGAAGAGGAGCCTACTTGGATTCAAGTTCCAACCAAATTCATTCTTCATCCAACACAATGTCCTATACAACAGATTGTCCAAGATATATTTCCCGCCTTCAATACAAATAGGAGTGATCTAGATTACCTATGGGAAAGGGCTATATTGACGCCTTTAAATGATGATACAGATGCAATTAACGAATACATGCTTGGACTCTTAAAGGGAGTTGTGAAAAAATACAGGAGTTCAGGTGAAGTATGCAGAGGTTCGACAGATACAGCAGAACAAGACAACATGTATCCGACATAATTCCTTAATTCTTTGAAATTCACATGTAACTATTATACTTAATCTAGTAAGCCGAAAAAATATATGCATTTAAACTAAAGACTAACAACATGTTACTTTATAGGGATGCCCCCACACTTGCTTAGGCTGAAAGAAGGCCTACCCGTCATGTTGCTAAGGAATGTCAATCCAAGTCAGGGGCTTTGCAATGGCACAAGAATGATAATAACTAACTTGGGTCAATGGATAATTGAGGCTCTCATCATTACTGGAAGCAATATTGGGAAAAAGTTTATGATACCACACATAACTATGACATCTACAACAGACAATTGATCTTTCATTATGAAACGACGCCAATTTCCTATCAAGCCATGTTATGCAATGACAATTAATAAAAGCCAAGGCTAATCTCTAAATCATGTCGGGATATACCTACCAAAGCCCATTTTCAGTCATGGACAATTCTATGTGGCCATCTCCCGAGTCACAGATCCAGAGGGTTTGAGAATACTTTTAGTGCAAGAGGAAGGAAACACACATAACCATACCAGAATTATTGTGTTCGGAGAAACTTTCAACAACCTCAACACCGAGCAATAGGTAAAACTTTTATTTATAGTCAACATTCCTTAATAGCTTAACCATACACGGACTAACATCTTATTATACGGCTAAACATGAGATCTTAAGAACAAGACCATTCAACGCATCCTAAATACAGGTACGGGGCCATTTCATTACGCCCATGAGTACATTATTATTGTTTTAGTGCAACACAGTCTTCCATTATAGTATTTAGTTCTCAATCAAGATTACTAATAAAGCTTTTTTAAACTGCATGGTTATATTATGTTTGAATATGAATACAGTAATCCAGACTGCTTTGTACTCATTCAAACTGCATGGTTTACAAAATTTCATTACAATAACATGCTTAACAAACTATGCATTTCTCGAAGTTAGTTATGTCATGTAGATGCACACACTAAACACATAACAAATATCAAACAATAAATCAAACCTACCAAAACATATGTTACAGAAATGTAATAGTTGTCAAACAGGATACTAAACAACACAGAAATGCGGTAGAAAAAAAGGAAGACCTATAATCACATAATTATGCTTAAAAAATCAGGAACTTTTAATTATAGAACCTTCTATATTCAGAATAAATATCCTATTTCATAGTTATAGAAGGACAAATCATTCCTTACAGCATGTAGCTAAATAAACCTACAATAAACTATATGCTTAATGTCATCCCATCCCATAAACAAAATAAATATTACAAAAAAGTATAGACAATGGAATATACCTACACATGCATAGGAGAAAATGACACTCGTGTGTCACTATTCAGCAAGAACAAGCCAAAAGGGCAAAAAAAAAATCCTCAGCATGTCACTTCACATTATAAAAGCACAATTCCGCATACAATAACTCTTTTTCTATTACTAACGTTAGGGACAAAATATATGCCACAACAAATATAATTAAAACAAGTGAGTGAACAATAAAATGAGTTTCTTCCCATTGAGCTACATTAATCCTCTACTACATTATGATCAATCCTTGGATAATCAATCATCTTTCCACTGCTTTTCGAAATTAGGATACAAGATATTCAAAGCAACACAATGATAGACTACTTTTCAGACTATCCACGCATGGACAACGAAATTCAACAAACATGGAACCTATCATGCAACAACTGTTTTAAGAATCACGTATACACGCACTAAGAAACATCTCAAAAGGCTTTCAATTAGTCTCATTACTAGTTTAACATGAGAACTCTCAGCTTACTGCTTACTTTACCTTATATTACTAACAATTAGCAGATGCCTTGACAACTTCATATGGATGTACACCACCAGCAACACGGCTCATGGTATGTTTTGGAGACCCCAATCCAGCAGAGATAGCCATCACATGACATGAGCCAAAAAAAAGCTTTGTCTTCTTAGGACATAGATGCAACCAACAAGGAATTTGAAATTACAAGCATTGTAGTAACTTACAAGAATTAAGAAATCATCAGGTTGTCTGCTCTCAATGTCCACTTCTAAGTCCAAACTGTCACAAGCATTTCCACTGCAGATAATAAGATCGTCAGCATATAAAGTGGAAAAAAGAAAAATTCTGATGTAATATCAACTGTCACTATACAAAATAAAACCCACCTTCTTCCAGTTACAAATCTTACAACAATGCCTTTCTCAGTCACCAACTCTTCTTCTTGACACTAAACAATGGAACATAATCTAAATGTTTTACACAGACCAATACCATTGTAAACGCTTAAATAATAACACAATATATAAGTGTAGGATCGTGATTGTTAGATTAAGAATAAGAGAACTGAGAATACAGATTACAGTTCCCTTCACAACGGAAATAAACAATCAAATATAAATAAACAAGTTCCTTATAGTGGAAACCTTCGATTGCCAACTAGCAATCTAGGATAAAAACCACTACCTTTCTTTCGAAAGGATTTCAAGGTCTACTTCTTGATTTCTTATCACTTCGGTTACAGATTACTCTAGGAACAAACACACAGTTTCTTTGTCTTACACACAGTTAGACAATCCTAGATAAACTTAACAGAAAGTATAATCAATCCAAGAAGCAGTCCTAAGCACTAAGGAACTAACTCACTTACAGTCACAAGAACTAGCACACAACTCTCAGATTCCTTGACTGGTTCCTCTTGATCTAGGTTTTAGTTGACGATCTATTTGAGAGCTCACACTATGATGTTTGCTATGAAGTGTGATTCTAGTTGTAGTGCTTGAAGATAACGCTGAAGCTTATCTTTCTTATATAGTGTATTCTCGAGGTTGAGTCTTCTCTTGGTTCCCACAGAGCAAGCTTGACCTAGGATGTGTGGTTATCCTTAATTCACGCTGACTTAAACATGTACCAACAACCTAGGCAACTCAGAATGCACATTGGTTGGTCAAAGGCTTGAGACAAATTTGTCATGTCGTTGTCCAACGCCTTTCGTCCGAGGTTCAGCAACCTAGACACTTTGGAACTATCTTCTGGATGGTGACAGCCTTGTGACATTTCACTTTCAGCAACCTTTGTCTGAGGTTCAGCGTTCTAGACATCTTGGAGCCTTCCTTTGGATGGTGGCAGGCTTTATAAGCTTTGCTCAAGTCCCTTTCACCATCTTTTGTCCAAGGTTCAGTGTTCTCAGCTTTATCGGGAAAAGCAAAGTCACGTGTTGCACTTCTGGGTTCCTTTGGCTTGCTTGTTTGGTTTCTTTATCTTGTTTGGCTTCCATGGTTTCAACAACTGTCCTGTGGTTCCTTTAAACACATCTTTGAGATAAAACATTAGTATCAAAGTATTTGTCATCTTCAAAAATAGAGAAACTGAGGAAATGAACTCTCATGGGAACTGAGGTTCCTGAGTTCCGTTTCCTAACAATTTCCCCCTTTTTGATGATGACAAATATAAGGAACTTGGCAACATAATAAGGACATGAGATTCATGAGAACAGTTGAGCTAAGAGATTTATAACTTTATAAAATAATGAGAGAATATTCAATAGTTGCAAATTCCCCCTAAGCAAATGAACTAAGTTATTCGAGTTCCCCCTCAGAAATAGAACGGGTTCAGATTTCCTATAAGTCCAGTAGTTTCAACAGTTCAAGGTTCCTATCCATTCTTCCCCCTTTTGACATCATCGAAAAGATCAATTAACTTATCAAGTGTAGGATGTCGATGTGAAATGAACAATTGCGTTAAACTCATGATAGTCACCATAATAGAAACTGAAGGCAAAGACAAATGATGCATTAGAAACATACCCAAAAGAGTTCATTAATCATTAAAGTTAACACATTGTCCAGAGATGCATAGTGGAAGAAAGACAAACGATCACAAACAACTTGACATAGACAAAATAAGGATAGAAGAGGGGAGTAGAACCGTAGGGAACTACTAGCACACTGTGATGTTATAGCACTGGGAACTAGGAGAGACATTCCTATGGCAGCGCAGTGGCCTCCTTGTCAACATCCTTCTGTTCCTTTGTTTCCTCTTCTTTGCCCGCTTGAGCTCCTCCATTTACAGCCTCTAAGGTTTGCTGAAGCGCGCTCACTAGACCGGATATTGCATTCCTGGTCTTCCCCAGTTCTATCACTTGATCACGGATGGCACCATAGATAGCAGTGGTTCCTTCCGTGATGGCCTTTTCAATACGACCCAGTGAAGCAAGGATCGCAGAGGAGTCTTGGGTGGGGTAGAGCGGAGACAGGGAACTTGGAGTGGCTTGGGAACTTGCCTTTTCCTTAGGCAATTCCGCTTTGACATCAGAGGGGACATACAGGTTGTCTTTTGTTTTGAGCTTCCTCACCGTTGCCATGGTGAGGAACTTGTTGTAGTCGATTTCATTAAAGTCATTTGGATATTGGTTAAGCATGGAGAGGAGGTTTTTTATGAGGTGATGAAAGGGCAAGGCATGGGATTCATGAGATTGACAGAATTGCATATGGGCTAACACCAACTTAGGGAGATCAACCTGTTCCCCAGACAGGATCTTATCCATGAGGATTGCATCGGTGATGAGAACTGTGGCTCTGTGCTCTTGCTTGGGAACCAGATTCCTTATGATCCAGAAATACAGCAGCTTGTTGGACAGAGAAAGCCCCTTAGTCAGCAGATTCTTTGGATTGTCGCCATCATAGAGCTTGCTTACCACCTCAGATTTGGTTTTGTACCCTTTGCCCTTGGGACATGTCTTCTTTTGATGCAGAATGTCAAAGCCTGACTTGTGCTCAATCCCTAAAGCTGAGGCGATGATGCTTGGGGACAAAGGAAACATGGTTCCCTTCCATTGAACGATGGCATCGTTGCAGGGAGAGTCCACCTTGGCTGGCACGGAGGTCATGGATTGGTAGAAGAGTCAAACTACTTCATCTGAGACGGAGAAGGGTTCCACCAATATCTGGTCCTATCCTTGGAACTGAAGCAGGGAGTGGAATTCGCTGAGGGCGTCGTTGAATTGAGCAGCATCTTCCTTCTCAAGGTGTTGGGTCCAGAACTCCTCACCAATGATGAGAGGCTTCAGAATCTTCCTTTTGGCAAAAGAGGAGGACACTTTCCCCAGGGTGGAGGTGGAGGTTATGGCTCTGGTGGACAAGGAGGAGGGGGCTGCTGTTTTGAGCTTTTTGGAGGGGGCCGGGTTGAAGGGAACCAGGGCCTGGGAAGTCCGCTTGCGAAGCTTGAGCCTAGTTGCAACTGTGTGAACAAACTTGGATTTGAGGCTGACAAGCGAGGGATCGGAGCTGTGAACCTCCAGGGTATCCTTGTCTGGAGATGAATCATGGGAACCGCCCTCAGAGATAGTACGAGTAGCTGATTCAGATACATGATGGAGTTCCTTTTCCAACTCTTCTGTTTTCTTGGGTATGGGGTTTTTTGTGGGGGTGAGATCAGGGGATTTGGAAGATGAGGCGGCTTTCTTTTCTCTGAAGGCTCTGAGGAGAGCAGCTTCTTCCTCATCTTGAGCAAGGTGAGGGTTGAGGTCTTTGTTGGCCATTTGAGGAGTTTTGTGTTTTGAGAAAATGAGGTGAGCAAGAGAGTGAGAGAAAGCAAGGGAAGTAGAGTGCTCGGCTTAATCAAACAGGAGCCCCTAAATAACCCTTGAGCAGCGCTTGGAGCCGTTGAGAACAAGCCGTTGGGGAAAGAGATTCTGGGAACTCTGATAATTTGAAACGGCTAATTTTCTTGCAGCTTTTTCGGCTTTGCAACGGTCACAATTTCAAAGATCAAGTGTTCAAAAATGGCAACAGTGCAGGGCTGAGCAGACGTCTTTGACGCTGTTGATTTGCAATAAATGCTGTCTTGGGAAGGGCGAGTTTCTACCAGCCGTTGGAGAGTTGCCAATATCTAGTTCCTTTCTGGCAATTTTTTCAGTGTGCTAGAGGGATATATGAGAACCTTTGATGTGGGGATTGAAGACATAGGATCTGAAAGTACATTCCCATAAGAGAAACGGGGAAGGCCATTTATCGCATCACACACTAATTCCCAAATAGGGTTAAGAGATGGGTCATAGGGAATTAGATTGTGCAATGAGGAAGGGGAGGGTCATAGTACACAATCATCATTTCGGCTTGTATTGTCGGGTTAGAATATGATCAGATTGTGACTTTTGGGCCAACAAGGAAACTTGGACAATGATTGAATTTTAATGAAAAAGGAACATTGACAGGTTTAAAGTCGTATGCCTAATCAAAGAAATCCTAAAGTACCTACTAAAGAGTATAGCAAGCTAGTCAGGGTCGAACCCAAGGGAATCAGGTTATCAATTCTTGTGTTTTTCAAGTCACCAACTAGGAACTAGGGGGGGGAGGGGTTGTAGTATTTCGAACCAAGTAAATAAAGCAAGAAAACAAAGTAAAGGATGTGAATATGATATGAGGAAGGTGCCACACTTGACAAAGATCCACACAACAAGAGATATGGTTGATCACTGAATTCTATTATTCTCAAGTTCTTATCTTTCCTTTAGTTGTTCTTATCCCGATCATAGGTAACTATTAGTTCTACCAGCCCTAATAGTACTTATTACTAAATTAAATCCGAAAACCTTCAAGACTCAATAAAGCAATAGCATTCAATCAAGGATTCAACAAGATACATGCAATAGAAACAACCCGTTACTATAGCATGCAATTAACTCTCTCTCACGATGAACACTCGCAACCCGCTTATGTAAATCGTGTTTGCTACTAGATATGCAACCCGGACCCGGAATCACAAGTCCTAGCAATTAGGAAGATATCAATAGACCTAGGTAGCTACTCTAGATAAATCAACATAAACCAATAAACATTCAAGCACATGAGAATTAATCCAACTAGATAGGAAATCGAACAAGAGTAGAAAACTCACAACCAATCAATTGAAGGCTTTAAAACGTCAAGTGCAACAATGGAGGTTTAGTTCTCCATAGGATTTGTGAGAGAAAAACTAAGATAGGTGGCAACTAGGGTTCATCTAAACAAAGTCTTAGAAATAACCTTAAATACTAGGGCAAATAATCCAGAAATAAATCAAAGGAAGTAACAAACTTGGAAACAAAGTTTCAGAAATAAAATAAAAAGGAAATAAAAGATCTCGGAAATAAGCCGAGAAAAGTCTTCAGCGCGTCGTCACCGCGGGTGCGGCAACACCCACCGCGGGGTGCGGTGGAACTCCAGCATCCAGCTTCTCTGATCTTCTCGCCACTGGTGCGGCAGTGCCCACCGCGGGGTGCGGTGGCATTTCAGAACTTCGTTCTCCTTTCTGCTTGCTCCACCGCTGGGTGCGGCAGTCTTCGGCGCGGGTGCGGCAAGGCTCCAGTACTCCTTTGTCTTCTCTCAAGGCTTCTCCTTGCATCCTTCGCACCGCTCCTTAACTCTTCTCTTCCATGTGCCTCAGAACTCTGTAAATCCTATGATTTCTTCACTTCTTGGCTTCTCATCCGGATCACAGAGTTAACACCAGAACACACCTAAAACTCATCTAAACCATGCTAATAACCACTAGATGCGCTATACAATATATCGCATATCAAACATTCAAGGAGAAGAACTAGAAAAATTTATCAAAGCCTTTTGAGTAACCATTATGGATATGAGGGTCTATTTAAAAAGAGATAACACAAAGATTCCAAGACAGAAATAAGCAAAAGGATCTGAACTAGTCAATCAAGGGAACTGGAGAGAAACTTTATACTAAAGGAACTGCTAGTTTATAGGAATCATTCCCAGTTCTAATCTGAGGTTCTCGAATGGAACTCTATTCAAGGCTTTGGTGAATATATCTGCAACCTGATCTTCAGTCCTACAAAATTTCATAATGATGTTCCCTTTCTCAACATGATCTCTAAGGAAGTGATGCCTTATATCTATGTGTTTGGTCCTAGTATGATGCACATGATTCTTAGAAATGTTTATAGCACTGGTATTATCACAAAGAATAGTGAGGGGACCATAAGACATACCAAAATCCGCGAGTTGTTGCTTTAGCCATAAGAGTTGGGAACAACAAGAGGCAGCTGCAATGTATTCCGATTCTGTGGTGGAGAGGGAGACTGAGATTTGTTTCTTTGAGCCCCATGACACAAGGCAAGGGCCTAGGAACTATGCCATTCCAGAGGTACTCTTCCTATCCACCAAGTATCCAGCATAATCAGCATCAGTGAAACCCATCAGCTCAAAGGGACACTCTTTGGGGTACCAAATGCAGAGTGAGTCAGTTCCCTTGAGATATCGGAATATCATTTTCACAGCAGCTAAGTGTGTTTCTCTTGGACATGATTGAAACCTAGCACACAAGCAAACAGCAAACACAATGTCTGGACGACTAGCTGTTAGATACATGAGGGAACCTATCATACCTCTATAGAGTTTTTCTTCCACGAGAGGACTTGAGTGATCTTTGTCCAAATGAGCGATTGTAGAGATAGGAGTTGAGAGGGGCTTACATGACTCCATTTTGAACTTTTTCAACAGTTCCCTAACATACTTTTGTTGGTGAATTTGTATGCCATCTTTCTTTTGTGATATTTGCAATCCGAGGAAGAAGGTGAGTTCCCCTATGAGACTCATTTCAAATTCACTACTCATCAAGTCTTTGAACTTATCTACAAGGGACAGGTTAGTGGAACCAAAAATGATATCATCAACATAAATTTGAACCACTGGGATGTTACCTTCTTCTTCTAGAATGAAGAGAGTCTTGTCAATGATTCCACACCTGTAACCATTGGAGAGTAGGAACTGGGCAAGACGATCATACCAAGCTCTAGGGGCTTGCTTGAGACCATACAAGGCTTTGTCTAGGAAATAGACATGATCTGGATGATCACTGTCTTCAAAACCGGGTGGTTGCTTGACATAGACTTCCTCTTGAAGAATGCCATTGAGGAAGGCGGTCTTTACATCCATTTGGAATAGTTTGAAGCCCTTGTGTGATGCAAAGGCAATCAATAACCTTATTGCTTCAATCCTTGCCACCGGAGCATAGGTTTCATCATAGTCGATTCCTTCTTGTTGATTGTATCCTTGAGCAACAAGCCTTGCTTTGTTCCTAATTACAGCTCCTGAGTCATCGAGCTTGTTTCTGAAAACCCATATGGTTCCTATGATATGCTTATCTTTGGGGCGGGGAACTAGATGCCACACTTTGTTTCTTTCAAACTGATGAAGTTCTTCTTGCATGGCTTGGATCCAGTCTACATCCTTCAGTGCTTCACCTATGTTCTTTGGTTCCACAACAGATAAGAAAGCATTGAAAGCAAAGAAGGTTAGATGTTCGAACCTGACTGAAGGCTTGATGGTTCTTCTTTCTCTGTTGGGAGCTAGAGCATTTGATGTGGTGGCATTTTAATTTGAACATTCAGCTTCAACTTCTATGTTGGGATCACCGTCTCCATTTAAGAACATGTGAGAGGATGAATCATTGATGTCTCCACAGGTATTATCTTCATGTTCATGGTTCCCAGAAATGGATTATTGTTGATTGTCCATGGGAACTGGTGGAGGAACTGGCGGAACAATTTGTGCAGCTGGGTAGGAACTGGGAGGTGTGATTTCTTCATCTGGATCTTCTTGAGGTGGCTTGGGAAATGGATCTTCAAAGGGACTGGTGGTGTTCTGTATATTTCTACCAAGTGATTTCTCATTAAAAACAACATGAACACTTTCTTCTACCTTTTTAGTCCTTTTGTTGAAGACCTTGTATGCTTTGCTGCTTGAGGCATATCCAATGAAGATCCCTTCATCACTCCTTGGGTCGAATTTGCCAAGATTATCTTTTCCATTGTTATACACAAAGCATTTGCATCCGAACACCCTAAGATGTGAAATGTTGGGAACTCTTCCTCTTAGAAGTTCATAGGGTGTCTTCTCTGTGATTGGGCGAAGCATAGCTCGATTGATGATATAGCAGGCTGTGTTGATTGTCTCAGCCCAGAATGATTGAGAGAGTCTACTTGAGATGAGCATAGTTCAAGCCATGTCTTCTAAGGTTCTATTCTTCATTTTCACTACGCCATTTTGTTGAGGAGTGTATGGTGCAGAGAAGTTATGATCAATGCCATGCTCACTGCAGAAGGTTAGAAATTCTCCATTTTCGAACTCAGTACCATGGTCAGAACGAATAGAATTGATGGAACAATCGAGAGATTTTTCTAACATGGGAACTAGATCCTTAAATCGTCCAATGACTTCACTTTTAGATTTTATGAATATTGTCCAAGTAAAACGAGAGAAGTCATCGACGAGAACAAAGATATACATGTTTCCTCCTAGGCTTTGAACTCTCATGGGTCCACAAAGGTCCATGTGAATGAGTTCAAGAGGCCTTGAGGAACATACCATATTCTTGGATTTAAAGGAACTCCGAGCTTGTTTCCCTCTTATACAGTCTGAGCATGGTTCCTCAGATTTGTCACTTATCTTTGGGAGGCCTCTGACTAGCTCCTTTGAGTGTAGCTTTTGGATTAATTTGGTACTAGCATGACCAAGACGTTGATGCCACAAGTCCGTCTGATCATTCACAGTTGAGAGACAAAGCTTCTCCTTGGGAACGAAGGATGGGTCAACAACATACACATTGTTGAACCTTTTACCTTTTAAGATGATTTGTCCCGAGGAGTCAAGGACAGTGCATTCATTTGATTTGAATCTAACTTCATTGTCTCCTTGATCACACAACTGTGACACACTAATTAAATCAAAAGCAAGATTATCAACAACGTGAACTTTGTTTATCTTAATGTGGTCATTGAGATTCACAGTTCCTATCCCACAAATTTTCCCTTTGCTTTTGTCTCCAAAAGAGATGTTCCCTCATTGGAGAGGTTGAAGAGAGGTCATTTGATTTCTTCTTTCGGTCATATGGCATGAGCAACCGCTGTCAATGTACCATAGTTGAGGTTGCCTCTCTTCTTTCTGCACACAAGGAAACTAAGATTTCTGAACCCAGTGAAGCTTGGCTTTACTGGGAGGATTAGCATGTGATTTATCATTTTGAGTCTGTGAATGACAAGGGAACTGATTCCTTTCACGGTAATATGCACTTTTCTCATTATCATAGTTCCTTTTCTTAGGACACTCAGTGTTGTAATGACCATTCTTACCACAATAGAAATACAGACGATTGTACACAACATGTCTATATTTTCCCTTTCCTGGCCTAAAACGTTTTTCATTTTTTCTTTTATTGAAATCAACATTATTTCTGACTTTACCATGAGCCATGTCCACGTACCTTTTGTGAGCGAAGGATTTAGTGAATCACTTATCTTTAGGAGATACTTTCTCCTTTCCCTTAGGTTCCCTCTTTGGACTTTTAGAATTTTCTACAAGAAGTTTGGCAACCTCAGCCTTGTTCTCAAGAACCATGATCTTCTCTAATAGGAATTAATTCCTATCTCGAGAAGTTGCAAGAGAAGTACTGAGGTTCTCATTCATCTCAACAAGTTCACGTCTAACCTTTTCATTTTCAGCATCATCATTGATCTTGTTGTCAATGTATCCAATTCCATGATGTTGTTTCATAAAGACAGTTTGATTGATCATTTTTTCATTTATAGAATCAGTAAGAGTATCTAACCTATCAATTATAGATTGAAGCAAAACATTTTGTTAGAAAACGGAACTCTGGAACTTAGGTTCCCCTGAGAGTTCCTTTCCTCAGTTTCTCTACTTTTGACGATGACAAATATTATGATACTAATGTTTTATCTCAAAGATGTGTTTTAAGGAACCACAGGAATATACCGAAGGCAAGAAAGCCAAACAGGACAAGGGAACCAAAGGAACAAGACAGATGAAGGAAACCAGAGGAACCCAAGTGTGCCCAGAAACCGAGAAATCTGGGGACACACAACCTCGGACAAAAGGTGTTAAAATCGACTTGTCCGAAGCTTCCAAAAGACTGCCAATACCCAGAGCAAAACAACAACATACCCAGAAACGCTCAACCTCGGACATAGGAGGTGAAAGCGATAGGACATAGAGACGTCGCTGTCCAGAAGACAGTTCCCAAGCGGCCAGCTTGTTCAACCTCGGACGAAAGTATTTGGACAACGACATAGCAAGGCTCGTCTGAGGTAGTTGACCAACCAAGAGAGATTCTGAGCTGCCTATGTTGTTTGCACATGCCAAGAACAACGTGGATCAAGGAGAACCACTCATCCTAGGGCAAGCTCAATCTGTGGGAACCTAGAGAGGATCGAGCTGCGAAGAATCCTCTATAAAAGGAAGACTAACCCAAGGGTTATCTTCAAGCACTGAAACACGACTCACACTCATTAGCAAATATCTAGTGTGAACCTCCAAACAAGATCATCAAAGCAAACCGAGATCAAGAGGAACCAGTCAAGGAAGAAGAGCTGAGTGCTAAGTTCCTGTGACTGTAAGTGATAGTTCCTAGGTGCGAAAGTCTGTTTCTTGGATTGATTATTGATTGTGTTAAGTTATCTAGGATTGTCTAACTGTGTGCAAGGCAAAGGAACTGTGTGTTCGTTCCTAGGATAAGCTGTAACCAAAAGAGATAAGAAATCAAGAAGTAGACTTTGAAATCCTTTCGAAAGAAAGGTAGTGGTTTTTATCCTGGATTGCTAGTTGGCAATCAAAGGTTTCCACTATAAGGAACTGGTCATTTGTTTGATTGTTTATTTCCGCTGCGAAAGGAACTGAGAATTGATATTCTGAGTTCCTTAAGTTTTTATCTAGCAATCACGATCCTACAATTGGTATCAGAGCAGGAAAAGCTCTAGATATTTGTTAAGTTTGCAGATCATGTCTCAACCAAGCAAGTTTGAGCTCGGAATCTCCACCAACAAGCCACATCTCCGAAAGAAAGGAGAAGAAACATGGTGGGAAAAGTGCATGGAAAGCCACATCAAGACCAACGACTACCAATGCTGGAGGATAGTCGAAAATGGAGATGGCTATGTCGATCTTACCATGAAGGAAGAAGATTGGAAACCAGAACACTATGTCATCATGGAGAAGAATGCCAAGGCCAGGCAGTTCATCCTCAATGGATTGGACAGAGAAGACATGGACAAGGTCATAGGCATCAAGACAGCGAAGGAGATGTGGAAAGCTCTCAAGGAGATGCATGAAGGAAGTGAGGAACTAAAACAAAGCAGAAAGTTTGCTTTGGAAGGAGAATACCACACCTTCAAAATGATGGAAACTGAGACCATCTCAGAGTACTACTCCCGCTTCAACAGATTGATTGGAAAGTTGACAGCGGCGGGAGTCGATCTGGATGAAGTTTCCAAGTCCCTAGTGGTCATCAATGGACTCAACTCCAAGTTCACCCTTCTCAAGGGAATCATGAAGAACACTCCAGGCATCCAATCCCTTCCCTTGACCCAAGTCATAGGGAAACTGGAGGTTGAAGAAGGAGAGCACACCAAGGCCAATGCCGACAAGAAACTGGAGAAAAGAATTGCCGTCAAGATCTCCAAAGCCTTCTCTAGGCTCGAGATGGAGGAAGAGAACTCAGACTTAGAAGAAGAGGAGGACGAACTTACGGCCCTCTTCACAAAGAACATCAAAAAATTCTTTGTGAAAGGAAGGTTCCAAAAGGGTAGTTCCTCCCACAATGGACCCAGAAGAGATCTCAAGGAAGTCTCCTGTTACGAGTGCAAGGAAAAGGGACACTACACTAAGAATTGCCCCAACAAGGAAGACTCAAAGGAAGAAGAAAGACCTCAGAGAAAGAAGGCTCTCGTAGCTTCATGGGGAGAAGACTCAGATGAGGAACTAGATCTCAGTGGCTTCTCTGGAGGAAGATGTCTCATGGCAAAAGGAGACTCAAGCGACTCAGAAGACCTTGAGGTAACTTCTGACGATCTCTTAAAATCCCTAGTTGATTGTGATAAGAAACAACTTCTTAAGATCATAAAGAAACTAGGAAAGGAAACCAGTTCCCTTCAACAGAAACTAAATGATTGTGAAGATGAAATTGCTTGCTTGACTGTTGAGAATTCTGTTTGGAGTAAGAAACTTGATGAAACTGAGAAAGACCTAGCTGAAACTCACTCCAAACTCATTGATATTAGGAATGTGCATGCTAGTCACCTTAAAACTTGCAAATCTTGTGATGAAACTAGCATAGATTCTATCAAAGTTCCCTTGCATGCTAACCCACCTGGAAATAACATGCTTCAATCCATAATTGATAGGTTAGACATTCTCACTAATTCCATTAATGAAAAAAACGATAAATCAAACTGTTTTTGTGAGACAGCGCCATGGAATAGGATATGTCAATAATAAAGGGAACAATGATGCTGAAGAAGAAAAGGCTAGGCGAGAACTTGTTGAGATGAATGAGAATCTCAGTATTGCTCTTGCCACTTCTCGTGATAGGAATCAATTCCTATCAGAGAAGATCATGGTCCTTGAGAACAAGGCTGAGGTTGCCAAACGTCTCAATGAAGGCTCTCAAAGTCCTAAGAAGGAACCAAAGGGAAAAGAAAAGATGGTTCCTGAAAACCAATGGTTCACCAATTCCTTTGCTCACAAAAGATATATTGACATGGCCCATAGCAAGGTTAGAAACAATGTTGATTTTAACAAAAGGAAAATTGAAAAACCTTTTAGGCCAGGAAAAGGAAAATATGGACATGTTGTTTACAATCGTTTGTGTACCTACTGTGGTAAGAATGGTCATTACAACACTGATTGTGCTAAGAAAATGAACTTTGAAAAGGAGAAAAGTACTCATTACCATGAAAGAAACCAGTTCCCTGGTTATTCACAGACTCGCAATGCTAATCCCCCTAGTAAAGCCAAGCTTCGCTGGGTTCAGAAATCTTAGTTCCCTTATGTGCAGAAAGAAGAGAGGCAACCTCAACTATGGTATATCGACAGTGGGTGCTCATGCCATATGACTGGAAGAAGAAATCAAATGACCTTTCTTCAACCTCTCCAAGGAGGGAACATATCCTTTGGAGACAAAAGCAAAGGGAAAATCTGTGGAATAGGAACTGTGAAACTCAACGATCACATTCAGGTAAACAAAGTTCACCTTGTTGATAATCTTGGTTTTGACCTAATAAGTGTGTCACAACTGTGTGATCAAGGAGACAATGAAGTTAGATTCAGATCAAACGAATGTTCAGTCCTTGACTCCTCGGGACAAATCATCCTAAAAGGGAAAAGATTCAACAATGTCTACATAATTGATCCATCCTTTGTTCCCAAGGAGAAACTTTGTCTCTCAACTGTGAATGACCAAGCTGACTTGTGGCATCAACGCCTCGGTCATGCTAGCACCAAGCTGATTCAAAAGCTACACTCAAAGGAGCTAGTCAGAGGGCTGCCAAAGCTAAGTGGCACATCTAAGGAACTGTGCTCTGACTGTGTAAAAGGGAAACAGGCTCGTAGTTCCTTCAAGTCCAAAAACATGGTAAGCACCTCAAGGCCTCTTGAACTCATCCACATGGATCTGTGTGGACCCATGAGAGTTCAGAGCCTAGGAGGGAACAAGTATATCTTTGTTCTTGTCGATGACTTCTCTCGCTTTACTTGGACCATCTTTATTAAATCTAAGAGTGAAGTTATTGACCGCTTTAAAGATCTGGTTCCCTTGTTAGAAAAATCTCTTGATTGCTCACTCAATGCTATTCGGTCTGACCATGGTACCGAATTCGAAAATAGAGAATTTCTAACCTTTTGCAGTGAACATGGAATTGATCACAACTTCTCTGCACCATACACTCCTCAACAGAATGGAGTAGTGGAGAGGAAGAACAGAACTTTGGAAGACATGGCCCGGACTATGCTAATCTCAAGTGGACTCTCTCAATCATTTTGGGCTGAGGCGATCAACACAGCTTGCTACATCATCAATCGAGCCATGCTTCGCCCAATCACAGAAAAGACACCCTATGAGCTCCTAAGAGGAAGAGTTCCCAACATCTCACATCTGAGGGTGTTCGGATGCAAGTGCTTTGTGCACAACAATGGGAAGGACAATCTTGGCAAATTCGACCTAAGAAGTGATGAAGGAATCTTCATTGGATACGCCTCGGGTAGCAAGGCGTACAAAGTCTTCAACAAAAGGACTAAAAAGGTAGAAGAAAGTGTTCATGTTATTTTTAATGAAAAATCACTTGGAAAGATTGTGCAGAACACCACCAATTCCTTTGAAGACCCGTTTCCCAAGTCATATCAAGAAGATCCAGATGAAGATGTCACTACACCCAGTTCCTGTCCTGCTGCTCAAAACCCTCCAATGGCTCCTCCACCAGTTCCCATGAACAATGAACAACAATCCATTTCTGGGAATCATGAGCATGACGACAATATCTGTGGAGACCTCAATGACTCATCTTCCCACATGATCTTCAATGGAGAAGGTGATCCCAACCAGGAAGCTGAATGCTCAACTCAGAATGTCTCCACATCAAATGCTCTAGCCCCCAACAGAGAAAGAAGAGTCGTCAAGCCTCCAGTCAGGTACGAACATCTAACCTTCTTTGCCTTCAATGCCTTTCTGTCTATTGTGGAACCAAAGAACATAGGTGAGGCACTGAAGGACGCGGACTGGATCCAAGCTATGCAAGAAGAGCTTCATCAGTTTGAAAGGAACAAAGTATGACATCTAGTTCCTCATCCCAAGGATAAACACATCATAGGAACCAGATGGGTTTTCAGAAACAAGCTGGATGATACAGGAGCTGTGATAAGGAACAAAGCGAGACTTGTAGCTCAAGGATACAATCAACAAGAAGGAATCGACTATGATGAAACCTATGCTCCAGTGGCAAGGATTGAGGCAATAAGATTGTTGATTGCCTTCGCATCACACAAAGGGTTCAAGTTGTTCCAAATGGATGTAAAGACGGCCTTCCTCAATGGAATTCTTCAAGAAGAAGTCTATGTGAAGCAACCTCCAGGTTTTGAAGACGATGATCATCCAGATCATGTCTACTTTCTAGACAAGGCACTCTATGGCCTCAAGCAAGCTCCCAAAGCTTGGTATGATCGTCTTGTCCAGTTCCTACTCTCAAATGGCTACAGGCGTGGAATTATTGATAAGACTCTCTTCATCCTAGAAGAAGAAGGTAACATCTTAGTGGTTCAAATCTATGTTGATGATATCATTTTTGGTTCCACTAACCTGTCCCTTGTAGACAAGTTGAAAGACTTGATGAGCAGTGAATTTGAAATGAGTTTAATTGGGGAACTCACATTCTTCCTCGGATTACAAATCACTCAAAAGGAAGATGGTATTCAAATCCACCAACAGAAGTATGTCAGGGAACTACTGAAGAAGTTCAAAATGGATTCATGCAAGCCTCTCTCCACTCCCATATCCACCATTGCCCATCTGGATAAGGACCACTCGAGTCCTCTAGTGGAGGAGAAGCTCTATAGAGGTATGATAGGCTCACTCATGTACCTAACCGCTAGTCGACCATACATTGTCTTTGCTGTTGGCTTGTGTGCTAGGTTCCAATCTTGTCCGAGAGAAACCCACTTGGCTGCTGTGAAGAGAATACTTCGATATCTCAAGGGAACTGACGATCTCTGCATTTGGTACCCCAAAGAATGTCCCTTTGAGCTCATGGGTTTCACTGATGCTGATTATGCTGGATATTTGGTGGATAGAAAGAGCACTTCTGGAATGGCACGGTTCCTAGGCCCTTGTCTTGTGTCATGGGGATCAAAGAAACAAGTTTCAGTCTCCCTCTCCACCACAGAATTCGAGTACATTGCAACCGCCTCCTGCTGTTCCCAACTTCTCTGGCTAAAGCAACAACTCGCGGACTTTGGTATGTCTTATGGCCCTCTCACTATTCTTTGTGATAACACTAGTGCCATAAACATCTCTAAAAATCCTGTGCATCATACTAGGACCAAGCATATTGACATAAGACATCATTTTCTTAGAGATCATGTTGAGAAGGGAAACATCATTATGAATTTTTGTAAAACTAAAGATCAGGTTGCAGATATTTTCACCAAGGCATTAAATAGAGTTCCTTTCGAGAACCTTAGATTGGAACTAGGAATGATTCCTATTACTCAGTAGTTACCTTAGTTTAAAGAATTCCTTCCAGTTCCCCTGATTGACTAGTTTAAGTTATTTAACTTGTTGAGTCTTGATATCCTTGTGTTATATCTTTTACTACAAACCCTTCTTGTCATAATGGTTTCTTACAAAGGCTTAGATAAATTTTTCTGGTCCGTTTCCTTTTGGTCCTCATTATTCTTTCAACTCCTCATTGTTCAAATTTCTTTGATGGCCCAAAAGTCACAATCTGATATATTTCTATCCCAACAATACAAGCCGAAATGATGATTGTGTACTAAGACCTACCCTTGCCTCATTGCTCAATTCAATTCTCTATGATCCATCTCTAAACCCTCTCTGAGAATTAATGTGCAATGCGATAAATGGTCTACCCTGATTTCGCGTATGGGAACGTATCTTTTGGTTCCAATGTTTGACCCACATCAAAGGTTCCCATACATCCCTCTAGCACGCTGAATATATCGCCAGAAAGGAACCAGAATGCAACGCTTCTCCAACGGCTAGATTGGCACCTCCCAGAAGTTATTTATGGCAATTCTCAGAAGCTCAGACCGGTCTTATCAGTTAGCAGGCTCCCCTCTTCTCTGAATGGGCAAGTTTTGAATTGTTTTGATCCGTTCCAAAAAGCTGCAATTAGCCTTCAATGCTCTGGATTCTCCCAATCCTCTCAACGGCTAGATTTGCTTCAACGGTCTCTTCAGCCCTCACCGCCTTTAAAGAGTGGCCCTATTCATCCAAGCTAATCCCACAACTCGCCATTTCTCTGATCTTTTGCTTCTCCTTCTCTCAAACACAGAAATCCTTAAATCCTCAAAAATGGCCAACCAAAACCCTAATGTTATCCTGGATGAGGAACAGGCTGCCATTCTCAGAGCCCTTCGAGAAAAGAAGGCAGCTTCATCTTCTAAGCCCATTTCTGCCACCTCCTCTCAAAAATCCCAACCTAAAGAGAAAGCAGTGGAGAACCCTGTGGAGAAACCAGTGGAGCAACCCGAAGAGAAACTTGAGGAGCCACCAAAGGAACAGGCTGAGGAGAAAGCCATGGCCATCACTCTGGCCTCTGAATCGGCCACCAAATCCGCCTCCGAAGGTGGCTCTCATGACTCCTCGCCTGACAAGTCTCTCCAAGAGCTCCTCAGCCCTCAACCCTCACCAGTAAGCCTCAAATCTAAAACCACCTCTAACCCTGATCCCTCAGTCGCCACTAGAATGAAACAAAGAAAGAGGAGCTCCCAAGCTATAGTTCCCTATGAGGCCAAATCCACAAAAGAAACCAAATCCACAAAAAGAGCCAAAATCACCACCCTCTCTGCCTCTTCCTCCCTGGGTCACGTCTCTTCTCTCTTCTCTAAGAGGAAGATCCTTAAGCCTCTCATAATCGGCAAGGAATTCTGGACCCAAGAGCTGGCAGAAGAAGATGAGGAAATGTTTGGAGAGGCCCTGGATGAGCTCCATTCTCTGCTATAGTTTCAAGGCTGGGACGAGATGTTGACTGAGCCCTTCTCTACTTCTGATGAGGTCGTCCGCCTGTTTTACCAGTCCATAGAGTTTGTGCCCGCAAAGGAGAATTGTCCCTGTAATGAAGCCATTCTCATATGGAAGGGAACCAGCTATCCCCTATCCGCCAACCTAATTGCGTCTGCTCTAGGGATTGAGTCAAGGTCTGGGTTTGGCATTCTCCCTCAGAAAAAGGGATGGCCCAAGGGAAAGGGCTACAAATCCAAGGGAGCAGTGGTCAAGAAAATCTACGACGGCGCCTCCCCTTCATCTTTGGAGACAAAGGATCTCTCCATCGCAAACAGGTTGTTACACTTCTGGATCACCCGCAATCTGGTTCCCAGACAAGAGCACAGGAATGATGTTCTCATCACAGACGCCATTTATATGGACAAAGTACTCTCTGGTGTTCAATTGGATCTCCCTCGTATTGTGTTGGCTCACATGCAGTTTTGTGCATCTCATGACTCCCATGCTTTACCCTTCCCCCATATCATCAAGAATATCCTCTCTAACATTCACCAGTACCCAGACGATCTGTCTGAGACAGTCTACAGCAAGTGTCTTACCATGGCCACAGTTCGGAAGTTGAAGACTAAGGAACAACTGCCCAACCCTTCTGAAGCTCAAGAAATTCCGCCTAAGGAAAAGGCGAGTTCCCAGGACCCTTCTAGTTCTCGACCACAGCTCAACCCCTCTTTAGACTCCTCTGCGATCCTTGCTGCTCTGGATCGTATTGAAAAGGAAATCATGGAAGGCTTGACTGCCATACCGGTCGCCTTCCATGATCAAGTAAAAGAGTTGGGGCGCATAAGTTCTGCTGTTCTGGTTCCCAGTGCTGTACCACCACAACGTGCTAGTAGTTTCCCTTAGGATCCTACTCCCCTCGTCTATCC